>CANTUQ010000013.1:5195000-6555000 GCA_947683425.1 Excoecaria cochinchinensis
CGAAATGTACCGAAATTAATAAGAACCGAACTGCACCGAAATTTATAAGAACCAAAATTTCAATACAATACGGAGATTTGTAAAGGATCGAATTGGATTGAACTGTGTACACCCCTAGTTTTATTATTATTATTATTATTATTATTATTATTATTATTATTATTATTATTATTATTATTATTATTATTATTATTATTATTATTATTATCATCATTTTGTTGTTGTGTGTTACTATTATAATTATATTATAATAATATAATTTATGTCTTATGTTTATATTTGTTAATTTATTAAATCTGTCAGTTTATTTTATTTCTATTGTGTTGGATTAATTATTTTTTTCAATTTATTTGGTTAAATTGTTTATATATCATTTTATTTAATTCAATTCATTATTAACCAATATTGTTTTCTGTCATGACTACAACCGCGAGTGACATACGGCTCATCTTTGGGGTAGGCGAAGCATAGCCGAGGAGAATAGGTTAGGATTTATTTACCATTCATTTATTTGATGTGTGTATTATTATTTAATTTTATTTTATTCCTTTGAGCTCTGTAATAATAAAGGTTTTTCAACCGCATTAAAAAGAACCACCACACAAAATATTTCTACTAAATTAAATACTTGTTAATAAAATGGACCAATATCCAATTTTCTATCCCAAAGTGACACTCAAAAGAAGAGTTCTTGTTTTCATCAAAATGGGATCACTCATCCCTTTTTTCCTAAAATCTGCTTAAGAACTCTTCACATTTTTAAAAAAACATGCATGTGGGAACCGATGTCCCCACTTAAATAAACTCCCTATTTTATGTATATTTTATTTTTCATGTTATAGGATGATTTTTTATTCGTAAGATAATTTTACTTTACTTCTTTACAGTTTTCTCTATGTGCTTGAATGCGCCTTTCTTTTATGCATAATAACTTGCGTGAGAATAGAGATAAAATAATTAATCCAAAAATCCATTCATATAACATTAACCAAATGTTATCAAGAAGAGTGAGGTCTAGTGACGCGCGCCGAACCCGATCAGCCTCGAAATCTCACTTTTAGAACCTGAGAGTGTTTGCATCTTTAGATCTTGGATAACATGAGATATTTTGGAATCTCTACCCAATAGAACATTGGGAAATTTCATCTAATGCTATGAAACCTTTAGGCACCTTTGAGGTGTTTTGGAGTCGCCACCTAATTCAAAATTGGAAAAGTTCGTCTAATCTTTAGGGTCTAAATCAGAGAAAGATTTGAAACTTCTCTTTTATTAATGTCTTGGTTAATTATAAATGAGTTTTTAACATTAAATTTCCATATCCCTCTCACACGTCATATATTAAAATTTAAATGCATATCAAACATTGAAGGAAAACAGAAAAATAATAAAATAAAATAAACTATAAATGTGACGCCCTTTTTCCCACGTCAGACTAGCTTAGCTAATCTTAGTTAGAGAAGGCCGTACACACACATACAGAACACACGCATAACCTTATGAAAACCTAAAACAAAAAGTTTCCATCGCATACGATCATACATCATACATACTTATACCTTTGTTTCGTTACCATTCTTAGTTATCTCATTATTACATGCCTTTACATATCCGGTACACATATTAAATATATAAAAAGCTTAAACAAAATTCCCAAGTAACAAATCCCAAAACCTACACCAACTACTTCCTATTGTTGACCGTTGATATGCGGGTGCGTCCTCCGGACACCTCTTGTCTGTACCTGCACGGATTAGAGTAAACCCGTGCTAAGCGATAACGCTTAGTGGGGAACGCATATAACAAGTAATTTATCACACCAATATGGTTATCACACATTGCATGCTAACAATCATGCTTAATTAAGAATCACTTCATCCAATTCCGTTCTATGCATAACATGGTTCAGTACTATATTCAATCATAAAGCAACAATCACTTATTCACGTATTTACATCGCATACTATACTGTATCACAATCATTTCCACTAATTAATTAGTTGGTTAGCCTGCAATCCAAAGACGCGGATAACGGGTATCGCATTGGTACCACTCAGGTACTAGAATCTCATTGAGATTACATTTACGCATTGGTACCCTCAGGTACATAATATCAATCCACTTATAATAAAATCCAGCAAGGATTATTCGCATTGTTTTCGCATTGTGATTCCCATGGAATCAGACATATTTAACGCATGGGGCTGCAGCACTTGACCCTATAGGCATGCCTAACTATCCACTACTTGACTCGCAGGCTTAAGTTGTTAAACATATTATTTATTTCACATTGATCACTTTTCATATCACATATGACATTAACCCACATCACATTCATTTTACACATTCGCATTAGCACATAGCTATTCATTTCACTTGCATACTCATTGTGTTTCCAAACTCATTCTTTATAGTTAATGATCACATATTTGCTTGCATTCAAGAATCATGTAGTATGCAAATGTACATTACTTAATACACACATAATACTTACTCATAATGTCCTTCATTTCAGCTTAAAGCCTTGCCATTTTGAAGTCCAAACACATTAGGGTTATATTGCCAAAATAGGGTAGGTCACGGTCACAACCAATTTAGTTGTCACCGTGACATGTTGAAGTCCAAAACAGAATGCAAACTGAGGACAGGTCACGGTCACAATCAATTTCATTGCCACCGTGATATGTTCCCAATTCTCGGCAGAATGCTACTTGAGGGTATGTCACAGTCACAATCAATTTGATTGTCACCGTGACATATCAGATTTTGCAGGGCAGAATGCTTCCTTGGGTACCTCACGGTCATAACCATTTTGGTTGTCACGGTGACATACCCAATTCAACTAGGCAGAACAGAACTCCAGCATACCTCACGGTCACAATCAATTTGATTGTCACCGTGACCCATGCAAGATTTCTCCAATTCCCCATTCAATTCCCATTTCCTTTTAAGGAATTCCAACCCATTTTCCATTTTAACAAATTAACCCAATTCATCAACCACATACCCAGTTGGCACATACCTGATTTCCATCTTGACATTGGCATTCACTCATAGCATAAATCATAATCATATTTATTATACACATAGCATACATATTCTCAAACAACATTTCCACAAAGCATATCTCCACATCCAATATTAAACCTAGCCATACAATTTTATGCTCAAGGCCATTACTTCTCATATACACACAATTCATACCAAATTCCTTTTCAAGCAACACAATTTCCACAATTTTACAACTAGGGTTTGTTCCCAAACCTTGACGCCTTAGCTCCTAATCTCGACAAACGCTCGGCTCTCCGATTACAGCTTTCCCTTTATCCTTCTTCACTTCTTCAGCTAGCAAAACCAGTTCAATTCCAGAATTGAACATAATCCATCAATTCTCATTCCAATACCAAATTAAAACCAAGAAGAAGAAGAGTAGAAGATGAGAATAAGCATTCATAATCTCTTACCTCTAAAGTTCAACAACTTAATTCTTGAGCAACTTAACAACTTGACCTTCTTACAAATATGCTACTGATTTAGGAACCTAAAGACTATTCTCACGATCAAAAAGGAAATAGAAACTCAGAAATTAACTCCATCCTTACAAATGGGTCATTTCTCTACCTCCAGGTCACTTGCATGCAAAAGATAGAGGTGGCACACACACATAAAGCCACACGGATTCCACTCATAAAACCTGTCTCCAACAGATTTCTTACCTTATTTTATTCCTAATTAATCCATCATTAAATAACCTAATCAGCCCCTTAAACTATTCCTAACTTAATCTCATATTTATACCAATTAGCCACTAAACTATCCACTCAACTTCAATCAAGTCCTGCCTTCATTCCAATTTAGTCTAAGCCACACATTCAATTCACATACATGCCAATTTAGATTAATTCTTTTAGGGTACATGTCCGGCCATGACAATAAAAATAAATTAAAAGATAAAATTGGGACAAAAATACAATCTCCCAAAATAAAACTAAAGTGCCTAAAGGTTTCATATGATTAAATGAACTTTCCCAATGTTCTATTAGGTAGGGATTCCAAAATATCTCATATTACCCAAGATCTAAAGACGCGAATCCTCGCGGGCTCTAAAAGCGAGCTTTCGAGGCTGATCGGTTTAGGCGCGCGTCACAGTGGTGACTCTACTGGGGACTTTGAGACTTTGCTTCGAAAGTGTTTTTGTCAATATATAAATAAGGTTTCACTAATTAAAATTTTATCCTTTTTCAAAAAATTGCATTGCATACATGCTAGAACCTTAGATCTATGCTAGATGGTCCCTATTCTTACCCCTGTGCATTCCTGAAGCACGACCCTACGTTCACTCAATGTAGGAAAGTATTAAGGATAATCACTAGCCCAAGCCTCGTACCATTATGGTATATCAAATAAAGACCCGATTGTTCATTATGCTCGCGATGAGCTAGACCCATTGGTAGGGACCATGCTTAGGTAGCCCTAAAGTATCATCTCCTTTGACTAAAGCTCATGTAATAGCAATAGAAACTTCCACTAGGTGTCATGTACCTTAGTACTGTGCTTGCTATGTGAGCCATTATATATTGGACAAAATCAGATAAATTAAATGGTCTTTAATCAAAGGCTTTTATGCCATGGTGAGCCTATCTTAATTTGATTGAAGTGCTCAAATACATAATGGCCAAAATCCATACGTATGCGCTTTAAATAAAGAGATATTATGCTGCCGATTTTTCACCGCTCACCATACGCGTCCATTGGGTTCCCTATTAAGGCATGGATCAAGCTCACCTAGGAAAGAGACCGCACAACCTCATGCGTGGGAGTAATAAGGTTGGAAGGATCTATCTATATGCATGTGATTGTGGATGTTACATTGCATATTCATGCATTACGTGTCATTCATGCACATAAACATAAAAAAAATAAAAAATAATTTCCTTCTTGTGTGTATACATCCTTTTATGTGCATATTATTTTTCACATGTACATATCATCTTGTGCATAAATCTTTTTATGCATCACATGCATTATTGTAATCTCTTGATCTTTCAGTCATCGAGGACCATTTGCATAGCACGATCATACACTACATTCATGCATCATTATAACTCCTTAATTTTTTAGCCATCGTAGACCATTTGCCTAGTTGGTTTAAGGATTCCGACGGCTGCCTTATCAGAGGGTTTTGACTAAGGAACCAGAATCAAAATCAAGTGCAATTAGCAAAAATTCATAATAATTTTCAAAAATGGCCAATTTACCAAGAGAATCTGATGCAACTCGTGCACTGATTGCTAAAAAAGTAGGTAAAAGGATGGAAGAGTTTAAGGCTCGAATGATGGAAATGATGGCAAACCTTACTGCTACTCTTGCACCACTGGCTAGACAGCCACCTGCTGCTTCTGTTGGGGAGCAAGATTAATAACAACCAATTAGAGAGGGTCTTCCAGTAGTAGACCCACTAGCAATTGAGCCTAGAGTAGCAGTGCCAGTAGAGTAAAGAGGAGCCCATAGACTCGAAGATGACGTACGGGAGGAAGAGCAAGAGGAGCCAGTCATAATAAGAGGCAAGGCCCCCGCGATAGAGGAGATCATCTCGAGGAAAATGGAGGAGAGGTTCGAAGCTATGACCCATTTACTGGCAGTGGAAAGAGGCACGAATCCTAAGGACAAAGAGCTTGATGATGAAGATCTAATTCCCCAAAACTTCAAGATGCCTGACATTTTTAAGTTTGATGATACCTCAGACCCGACAAGACATGTAAAACAGTACTCATTAGTGATAAAGGGTACGACTCTGACCAAAAAGCAAAAGATAGAATATTTCTGCCTGAGCTTAACAGGGCTTGCAGTCGATTGGTACCATGGACTGGATAGGAGGTGCAAAGAGGATTGGGAGCTACTGACGGAGGAATTCCTTAAGCAATATGATTGCAGTACGAGGATGGAAGTCACCCTGAAGACCTAAAGCTGCTTCAACAAAAGTCGGGAGAATCGTTCCATAACTACCTTACTAGATGAAGGAATTGAGTCATGAAAATGAAGAGAAAACCTGATACCCCATATCAAATCAGGTTATTTATCAGGAATGCTAGCCCGTATTTAAGAGAAGAGCTAAAGATAAAAGGACTCAAAGATTGAGAGTCGCTTAATGATATAGCCATTGAAGCTGAGGCCGAGCATCTAGAGAAAATGGCTAAATCTGCAAACCTGGCCTTTGGCAAGAACGAAGGAAGCAACAATGATAACAGGGGCAATGCTGGGATAGCAGAAGTCTCAGCCACAAGATCAACTAGGCACCACTTCACCATCTCAGAAAAGCCATTGTCTTAGCACTTCACCCGTCTCATCAAAGAAGGGAAGTTACAGCCATTGCTAGCAGGGCCTACCCCAAGTCAAGGGCAGCCTAAACACAGAACAGATTGGTATTGTGCATATCACTAATACACGGGACATAAAACAGACTACTGTCATCTTCTAAGAGACCTAAGGAATTGATGCCAGGCCCAAAGGAAGAAAGAAATAATTAGAGTTGTTACAATGCCATTCTTTTTATGATATAAAGTGTGTTTCTGAATTATGTCATGGGTTTTTCTTATGTATGTGTTGTTATATCTTATCGCATCATGCATTGTAATAATCATGGTCAAGGCATTGGTTTAATAAATAATTTTTTAATTCAATCTTAAGGAAAAAAAAAATATCTTAGCTGCATCCAACCTAACTCCCAAAGTGAGATAAAATTTGAGAGAGAAAAAAATGGCCTTTGACTGGACCTGGAATGACATGCTAAAAATTTAGAAAGGCATTACTAGGACAAATTGCTTCAATTTGCCAACCCAACAGCTATCGAAGCCATTCCTTTGCCTCCTCAATATGTAAGACGCATATAATGCAATCAAACGAAGCCAAGCTCCAATCAATAAGAGGTTGCCTTAGAAACTGGACTATCAAATTCAAGATAAACGAAGCTTTGGGCCTTCATGAAAAAAATAAAAAAGAAAAGAAAAAAAAAAGAGAGAAGAAAAATAAAAAAGAAAAGAAAAGAAAAGAAAAGAGATAAAAAAAGAAAAAAAAAGGAAAAGAAAACTCACAGTTTTGGCCTAATCCATCTGAGGCCAACCTGCAACCTAATCCCAACTATTGAGAGCTACCTCAGAAATTGAGTGGGCAAAATTGAAAAAAGTAAAATGCGAGCTTTCACAGTTAAGTTCCAAAAGGAGAGCTCATTGACTCAGCTAGTTTGCACAAAAGTTAAGATTAAGCCTTTTGTGCTAAAAAATCACTGTCAGAGGAGGCAACTGTCCCTGCTAAAACAATGATGAAAGATTTAAGAAATCGAGCAATGTTGACAGACTAAAGAAAATTCCAATGCAAAGGCAAAAAAAATTAAAAAAAAAAAGAGCCCCGCGGGTCAAAAACCGAAAATAAGCGACTTTACTAAAATTAGGCATCCCTCTAGGGCGAAAACCTGGACAAGGTGCCCTAGAAAAAAATTAGGGGCTGAGAGAAAATATTCAATTAAAAAAATTTGAGAGAGCTGATTGATAATAGGAGTCAAATATGCCCAAGGTATTACTCCTTGAGATTGAATAAAACCTGTGTTTTTGCATCACATGTCTACTAGTGATTATTGTTGTTGCTATATGGTTCATATAAATAAGAACACGTGCATAAGCTAGGCATAAACACGCAATTGAATGGTCAAGAGAAACCTGTGGCATGCATAGTGACATATGCTGGAGCAAGTCTCAAGGCAGTGATAATGATAACACTTCATGAGATAAATCCTACCCTTAAAAAAAATGCCGTTAGAGATGAAAACCGTAACTGGCTCTCTAAGCAAAAGTTAGACCAAAAGTTAGGGTGAAAACCTGAAAACAGGCAGTTTGTCCTACAAGAAAAAAATAAAATAAATAAAAGTCGCTAAAGTAGGTTGGGTCCATTTCAGGCAAAAGTTAGGCACAGGGTTATGTGAAAATCCCCAAAAGGATGCATTTCTCGCAAAAAAAAAGCTAGTGTGAAAATCCACAAGGGATGCACTACCTTCAATAAATGACTTCCAATACTCGAAGCGATAAAGCAGTTCGAATGACCTCCTTTCAAGCAAATAGTGCATAATGCAGGACACGAGTCAGAATCCTGGGGGCAAAATGTTGTACAACTCATAGCAAAAGGTGCATGCTCGTTGACTAAGGGGCAAAGATGCGCTTTGGACGGCTCTATCTGAAAAGATTATGGGTCAGGATTCCTAAGCCAAGATGACACTTCTAAATCCTTAAGGGCATCAGATAGTATGGGCAACCGAGTCATACCCTCAATGAATTTCTTAACCACCTAGGATATGGCCTATCCATTTTTGCATGCATACGTCCTTTGCAAACATTTGCATACAATATCTCACGTGCATCACGCATGTACGATCTTTTGCATATTTGCATAACTCTTTGCATCTCATGTGCATCACACAAGTACAATCTTTTGCATATTTCTTTGCATACATCATTCCATGCATACATGGTGCCCCATATGTATTCATACGCATGATTCCTTGCACATATCTCGCATATGCAATTTTTTCACTCATCCAGTATTCATATTCCATAAGGCACACATTTCGTGTACATAGTTTTTGCATACATAAGACACATATAGGTCTGTGCACATGTTTCACATGCATACATCATATGCGTATAATTTGCATAAAGAGCTATTAGCACATAGTTCTTTACACGTGTTTCTTATATATAGCCTTGCGTATCTATTTCACACATGTACACACAATATCTTATATATGTCCCTGTGCATATAACTTTACAGGAAATGTATAAATAAACCACACACGCAAAAGTGAGCCAAATGATAACTTCAGCTCAACATCGGCGCTTATCCATGCTGAACAATCAGATCAAGATGAAGTCCTCATGGAAAAGGAATCCCGCGGATCTGCGCCAAAGAGAACATCTAAAAGAGCAAACCTATTCATGCACACCATGCCAGGGGCAATCAGGAGGCTTAAAGTTTAAGTCTCTCAGTGAGTATCTAAGTCTCTTAGTAAGCATCTAAACCTCTCATTGAGCATAAATTTTCAAAATCTCCATGTGAGCCCAAAACCCTCTTAAGAGGCATACAAGTCTTTTCAATAAAAAGGAGATGCCAAATGGCTCTTTATTAACTCAATCAACGTAAAATTCACAGAATGACTCAATGGCGTTAATGATAAGCCACATCGACGGTAGTTTTTAGAAATGACTCAGTGTAATCCAGGAGGATGTTTTATGTACTTTGTAAGTCTAGAAATGACTCGGTGCAATTCAAGAGGATGATACCCTCATTTTGTAAGTTTAAAAATGACTCGATCCAATCTAAGAGATTATTTTTTGCACTTCATGAGTCTAAAAATGACTCAGTGCAATCCAGGAGGATGTTTTCTGCACTTCGTAAGTCTAGAAATGACTCGATGCAATCTAGGAGGATGATATTTGCACTTCATTAGTCTAGAAATGGCTAGGTGCAATCCAGGAGGATGATATCTACATTTCGTAAGTTTAGAAATGACTCAGTGCAATCCAAGAGGATGATATCAGCACTTCGTAAGTCTATAAATAACTCGGTACAATCCAAAAGGATAATAATGACTTTATTGTCTAGATAACGGCTCGGTGAGATTCAAGAATAACCGCACTTTGGAAGTCTATAAATGGCTCGATGCAATCCAAGAGGATCATATTTACAATTCAAATCACAAAACTCTTCTCCAGGGGACAACCAGCTCTTTAGGGGGCATTTATCCGACATCAGCTCAGCGGAGATGTAACACACCAACAAGGTGACGTCAATTAGCTACCAAGAGCCTAGCTTAACACGTCAATAAACTGGCATTAGTCAAACCCGCAACGGCTTCATGAACGCAGTAGGAAGGTGGTAGCTTCAAGTACGCGTCTTTCCTAAAATCTTCTTAAGAACTCTTCACTTTTTTGCAAAACATGCACGCAAAAACTGATGTCCCCACTTAAATAAACTCCCCGTTTTATGTATGTTTTATTTTTCATGTTATGGGATGATTATTTATTTGTAAGATAATTTTACCTTATTTCTTTATAGTTTTCTCTATGTGCTTGAGCGCGCCTTTCTTTTATACATAATAACCACGTGAGAATAGAGATAAAATAATTAATCCTAAAGTTAATTCATATAACATTAACCAAATGTTATCAATAAGAGTGAGGTCCTGTGATGTGCGCCGAACCCGATCAGCCTCGAAAACCCGCTTTTAGAGCCCGAGATCGCGTTTTTAGATCTTAGATAACATGACATATTTTGAAATTCTTACCGAATAGAATATTGGGAAAGTTCATCTAATCTTATGAAACCTTTATACATGTTTGAGATATTTTGGAGTCGTCACCCAATTTAAAATTGGAAAAGTTCGTCTAACCTCTAAGGTCTAAATTAGAGAAAGATTCGGAACTTCACTCTTATTAATACTTTGGTTAATTATAAATGAGTTTTTAACATTAAATTTCCATCTCCCTCTCACACGTCATATATTAAAATTTAAACGCATATCAAGCATCAAAAGAAAGTAGTAAAATAATAAAATAAAAAAAAACTATAAATATAAATTAAAAGATAAAATTTGGACAAAAATATAATCGCCTAAATGTAAAATTAAAATCTGGGACAAAAATACAACTCCCGAAAATAAACCTAAAGTAACATGAATAAAACTCATATATAAAGTGGGGTATTATTTGAAATAGGAACATTGGTTCTTTCATGCGTACTTAAAAAAAAATCGAAGAGTTATTTTTAGGCATTTTTAAAAAAATCGGGATGAGTGATCCCATTTTGAGAAAAATTATCTATTCTTTTGAGAGTGACATTTTATTGGTTGAAAATTAGGATATTGAACCTATTTTATTATAAAATCCAATTTATTAATAAAAAATATTTTTGATGATTTTCTTTTTAACATGCATAAAATAAAATAAATTTATTACAAATTAAACTAAATAATAGAATAAAAAATAAAATAATGAAGAACAATAAAAAAGGACAAATCAAACCAAAATATGCCTCTAAATCTCCATGGATCCCCCATTTAATAAAAAAACAAAATAAAAACTAATGTTGGTAAATAAATCTAAAAATCAATTAAATAAAATAAAATAATAAAAATAAAAATGATCACATAAAATAATAAAAATAAAATAAAAATTGGCAAAATAATATTAAAATCATGCAAAAAATGCATATCACACAAAATATGGAACAAAAAGGATCAAAAAGGGAGAAAACAAGCTAAAAGAGGCACAAATAAACAAAATAAAGGTGAGGGGCGGCCTGGCCACCGCCCCTCGAGGGCAAGAAAGCGAGAAAAGCCCACATTACCTTTTTTCTTTCAATTTTTAAATCAAAACTACATTATCTTAAGTAATTCTCACATATTTTCATGCGTTCACGCTAGATATTAGAAATAACATTTATATATACAAATTAAAAACATCAAAAGCAAATCAAATATCACATATCAACAACACTTCAAGGTGTTCATCAATGGTGAAAACTAATAAGAAAAATTAATAAAATAATGTAATTGGACCCGAAAATTTACCCTCATAATTGTCGATCCGGAGGAATGGAATCTTGAATTATTTTCCTTGTCAAAATTCACAAGAATCATATTAAAAAAAAAATAAGAAAACAAATTTCTCTTTCTAAAAAACTCAAGAAATTATTTGAATAAAGGAAGAAAATTTCACAATTTTAAGAAAAGAGAATTGATTTCTTTCCCTCAAGTGTTATTTTTTCGATCCAAAGAATAGATTTCTGAAGAGAAATCGTTTTACGTTTTTTCAAACAAACAACGCAAAAGAAGCGCTCCTCTCTCTTTAAAAACTATTTATCTCTCTCCCCCAAAATCCCATATTTTAGGAAGAAATTAAGTTAATTAAATTCAATTCTTTAATTTTGAAATGGAAAAAAATGAATTTGACTCTCAAAAGTCCCGAAAAATGTTGGAATTAAATTCTAAAATTTTTGGGGAGCAAGAACACCAAAAAGGCGAGGAAGATGACGAGGGGAAGCCTCGTCACGAGGGGCGCCCTTGCGAGTGTGCCCGCCCCTCGTTAGGGGTGGCCTCGCAGCGTGCGCACGCGCGAAGGGCGGCCCCTCGCTGAGGGGCGGTCTCCCACCTCGAGCGCGAAAGGCATCTTGCCACATCATCAATTTTCTTTTTCTTTTTTTTTATAAAAAGAATTTGACAAGGAAATATCACTTCCCACCTTTTCACCTATGAACAAACATTAATGTCATCACTGGGTAACCTTGTTCTAGGCTTCTTTGGGACCCGATGTCTACAGGTCCCAAACTCTCTCTAATTTTGGCCTCATAAAGTTAGAACTCATTTTCCAATATTTTATTGGGTGGCAACTCCATGATACCTACCTTGTGGTGCCCAACAAATGCCCTCGTAGGTTGATCGCTAACAATAGAATAGGGGTGAATACCTTTCCATTGTGAAGTGACCAGCTTTCACCAGTCTTATGAACCTCTTTTCGGTCACGGATTCTAAAAGTGAACCTTCGACAATACCCCAGATGGGGCGCGTCACAATGCCCAAGGTGTATCTACAAAGAATAAAGATCATCAACACTAAAACAATTATAGGTACTCATAGACATGCATATACAAATGCAAACATACTTGTCCATGCACTAAAACTAATGCACAGATGCAAACATGCACACACACTATAAATATACTGTTACACTCACACAAAATACACACATATATCCCCAATAATGCACTAAAGAGCATAAATAAATGCAAATATGCGCATGTATACCATGCCGAAGTTGCATCCACAAAAAATAAAGATCACCCACGCTCAAAGAATATTAGGCTCGCATAATCGAAATATAACCATGTAATTAAAAATGCAAACTGTGATGCGCATCGCCCAAGCGGACCTTTTATCTAGACTAATCCCACTTTTAGGGACAACAAAGTAAAGGTCTCTCGCCCGTGAAGGTCGGTAGCTATGCAATGGTGAAGGAATTTGACAATTAGTCGAGTCCCGAACCTCGAAAAGGCATGAGACAGCATTTCAGGATACTCTTATCCCATTATTAGCAATCAATCTCGGGATGCATCTCTGGACATCACAAGGTAGGTATAGTGGAGTCACCACTCGATAGAACATTAGGATAGTGGTTCGACCTTATGAGGTCAAACCAAGAAAAGGGTTCACAACCTCACTCTTATTCGTACATCTGGTTAATATGACATTGTCGAACCTCTAGATTAATAATTTTATCTCTCCTCTCACGTGTATATCATGGCAATAGAAAGCAAAGTGCACCCTGTCAAACTAGAAAGCTGTAAAGCATGGCATAGACAAGAATATTGAATTAAATAAGCATCCATAAAAGCGGGTTATTCATTGGAATCAATTAGGTGATGACTTTGGTCCTCTCATGTAATTATTAAAAGGCAGTTATTGTGACTTTCATTGGTTGAAACCTGGGACATCAGTCCTAATTTATTGAGAAAATCTCAATCAATTAATTAAGTACAAAATCTTTTACACAATCGAAGCTTATAAGTGATTTTTGGACATAAAATGGGACATTGGTCCCAATTTATAAAAAAAAAACCTCGATTATTTAATACAAATACTTTTATGTGATATTTTCATCAATTGAGCAAAAACCTCTAATTTTACACTATTTATTTCATTAGCCCGGCTTTTACCCACTTGCGCGATAATAATAACTTTTCACAATCTAAATGCCCCTTGGAGATTTTAGTGTAGAGTATTAATTTTTTCTTAAGCGTAATGTCCTCTAAATTATGCTCATGTGATTAAGCCTCCTTTAGGTGTCACCAAAATCTGACTTCTAATTATCTATTTATACTATCCTGAATACTAGAGACTTATCTTTAGCGTAAGTCAAACTCTTTTTGAGATAGGATTAGATAATTCTTATCAAATTAAGTTACTCAATTCTATCTTGATATAGAACTCCATCCATATCAGAGTCATGGGCGTATCCAAAGTCTATCAGTTTATTTACTAAAAATATGTATTATAATAATATTTTAGAGAGTTATATATTATAATAATTATTAATTACAAAAATATTGAAAAATTTAAGTGTAAAAATTAAAATATAATATATAAAATGCATATAAATCGGTTAACCATTAGTCAACTGTTACACACCAGTTTTTAAAAGTAAAAATACTAATCCTAAATTTTCGATTTGGCTAACCTAAAATCAATTTGATTTCTGATTGATTTTTTAGTTAACCAAAACTTCGATTTTTTTCTCACCCGTACTATGCATATTTATATTTAATAACTAGCTTCATGTGCACATACTTTGTACGTGGTAATTATAAATAACAAAAGTTTATCTTTAAAGATTTATTTAAAATTTGATTCTCAACAATTCAATTTCTAATTAGTCTATTAATTAATGATAAAAAATTTAAAGGATTAATTAATTAATTGATAACAATAACAACATCAAGACGTACAAGTAATGGAAACATATATATAATTTCTACATCGTTTGTTAATTTATCTACTTAACACTTTTAATCATCAGTTTTTAAAATTAATCCCTAAAATAATACATTTACAATTGTTATAATTATTTGGTATGTCATTAATAGGCGGATAAACATTGAGCGAATTAAATATTTATTAATAAATATATTTTCTATTTTAGACATGATTGTAAAAAACAATTTTTTAACTTAAGTGCTTAAATTTATGAAAAATAATTAAATTTCAGACTAATAGATATTTATTTAACAAATTTTTCAATCTAATACTTTGTTTGGATGGGAGTAAGTTATGACGGAAATTGAATTTACTTTAATAAAGAAAATGAGAGTAATGTAAATCTTATTTACTCTTAGGGTATGTTTGGTAAAAACTAATGTAAATGTAATGTAATGGATAATTTAATGAATTAAGAAATATAATGTAATAAAATGTAATTATGATTACATTATTATGTTGGTTGCATTAAAAATGCAATGTAAATATTAATATATTCATATGTTTGGTTAGATTATATACATGTATTGAAATATAATTATATTTATAATTATTAACTAATTTTTATATGACTATTTTATTTTTTATGGTTATTTTATATATTTATTATATTATGATCTCGTATAAAAATACAATTATGTTAAATTGTAACATTGTTTTCCACAAATAAATTGTACTGATTCATATTAAGTTTAAAATTTAATATTTAAAGTAAAATTAACATAGCAATAGTAACTATAAAATATCAAATAAATTGTTCAATAAGACTCAAACTATCAATACTCAAATATTCTCGATAAGTAAACTTTTCGCCTAAATTTCTTTCTTATCATCAGGTATAGTGAAAAATATATTAGTTATTTTACGGTCACAACCATTTTTTCTTGTTGCCTGGTATCTCTCACGCATACTCAAACCACTCAATTTTGTCAACTCACTGTTGATCATCAATCTCTTCTTATGTACATTGCCATTTTCTAATGCTCGACTAAGTTTATCGCTAGCCTTTCCAATTTCCATGCTAATAATAGAAGTCAAATCTTTAATAACTCTAGCCAAACTTGCAATACTTTCACTTCCACTCTTTTTTACCTTAGAACCCTCTTTATTTGTCTCAAAAAATTAAGCAAAATCATTTGAAATAGAGCTTGCTTCATTTTCATTGGCTTCATTCATTGTTTGTTTTTCCAACTCTTCAATAGTATTTGTAGCTGATTTAGCATCTTTTCCAATCGCACGATCTTTTCCAAAAATAATACATAGCTCCTCATAAAATGGAAAGGATTTGAACCTGAATGGTTCATCATCCGAATGACTCTAAAAAAACATACAACCATTCCTAGATTAAAAATTTTTAGATTTAAAAAAAATGTAAAAAAAAAAAAAAGGAAAAGTTTATAACCACGCTTCAAATATTCATCCCATACTGTATTTTCTGTTGTAACACATTTTCGATCTAAGTCCCAACCAAATCCACTGCAATTTCAACCAGCTAACATGTCACGCACAACACTAAAATTGACTCTTAAATTTCTCACATTTGACTCGATGTGGGGCTTCGCTTTAATTTCAGTATTTGGTAATTTTTCTTTAAGATTATCTTCCACAGCATTAAAATGTCTAGTTTTGAAACCTTGTTTAGCTTTAAATCTTCCAAATGATGTACCAATGCTTGACATTTCAGCAACACAAAATCAACAACAATAGTCTAAATATTCAAACCAATATCACAATGTGACAAAGGCAGTCAAGTGTGATAGACAATAAATCAGATATTTCTGTGTGTACTAAAATATGAACCTATATTTACCCAATTAATTCCACATCTGCATATGAGAGGAACTATATGAAGTTGTATTCAAACTAGGAAATGTAAAAATGCCACATTTACATTTTTTGTTCATTTATGTTCAGCATCCCTTATACCAACAGAATATTGATGTAGCAATTTTATATCTATTCACTTATTGAAGATGTCATTTGCCAAATTATCTCTCCAATCACTCCATTCATTTGATGTTTCAGTTATTGAAATAACATACTCGATCTCATTAAATCTTTCTCCTTGAAATCTTCTTCTATCCAACCTCTCCTCCATCTCATCAATAGGCATTTCTCTTCTTACAAAATTGTGAAACAGATAACAAGCAATAATAGTCCTATTATAAGTCGTAATAGGATACAATACATAACTCCTAAGGATTGATCAACGCAATTTAAGCACTCCAAAGCGTCTCTTAATGAAGCATTATTAAAAATTCTTTGCTATAATTAGGTTGATCTCCTTCTTTCCAATCATTCAAGTGGTATCTCTATCCTCTATATAGTGCAAGAAATCCTTCATAATTTGTGTAGCCGGTATCAATAAGGTAATATTGTCCTATATAACAATTACGGCAAGAATTTTTAAAATAAGTTATTAACTAAAACTATAACTAAAATTTGGATTATGTATTTCAAATAATATGCACTTACCATGAGGAACTCTTAATCCATTTTTCCTAGTTATAGCATCCTAAAACACTCGACCATCGGCAGCCGATCCCTCCCAACCAGGCAATATATAGATAAATTGCATATCTTGTGAACAAACTCCAAGCTCATTAGTAGCAATTTTACTTTTTCGTGATTGATATCTGAGCCTATCTTCTTTAGGCACTTTAACTCGAATATATGTGCGAGCCCTAAGATAATTCTAAATAGAGAAGTAATTTACGTCAATCATTAGTTCTTTTTGAATAAAATATATTAGATCCTAAAGAGTTACAATAGTACCTTAAACCATTTCCACCTCAAGTTTGTTAAGTTGTTAAGAACAAGTTCTGGTTTCTTTAATAGGATTCCTTACAAACGGATGATAGCTTTCAAGACTTCCCCAAAATGTCTACTAATAGTTTCCCTAGATCTCTTAAATCTCGATTATATGGTCCTATTTTTAACATGATGAGCCAATATATGCAAAAAAATTGGAACTTGCTCATCTACCAACATGGATTTAGTTTCCTTTAAACCCCATTCATATTCAGATAAATAACATAACTTATTAAAATAACATAACTTGTTAAATGAGTTTCTATTTATCCTTAATTCTGATTTACAAACATCATCACTCTCATATACTATTTCATTCAACCTTTTTCTTCTTAGGAAAAAATCATTAGTATAGCTTTTTCTTAAATAATAAGAGCTAATATACGTTGATACCACAAAATATAATTGAAAAAACCAACTTATTACATTTAGAAAGTCTAACCATTGTGACAATATTACTAATTTTTTTCTCTTCTTTATCAAATTCCTTGTAGCCAAACCTAGGCGAGCTATTTTTCTTCAATCTGTACATAAAAAAAAAAAGAAAATAGTACAAAATCTTTAACTAAACACAAAAAAAAATAGACTATTGATTATATGAAGTTTTTTTTTATTAGTACAACTAAAAGCTATAGCAAAGATGTGCCAAAATAGAGTGTACTTATTGTATAACTAGACAAACTTGAGCTATTCCATTGAATTCTTATTTTAGTTAAACTTATTACTAGATTTGGGTATGAGTACTTTTCTCTTAAATTAAATTTGGCAATTTTCTCTTAAATTCTAAACTTTGTTAAAGTCAACCAAACCATTAAGCGCTAGCTATGATTTTATCTAGTTATTCCTTTAGGAAAAAAGTATTAGAAAAATTACAAGGATAAAAAATCATCCTTAAACGTGCAAATCAACTTCTTAAAGCAAACTTAAGCAAGTAAGCTTTCAATATGTCGCCGGAAATTTGTCACAGACCTAAGATATACAATCATTCAACTCTAGTTTCTTGGTGTTGCTATAATACTGATATTACTTCCATAACCCATTTGGTTAGATATCCTCAACTGCATAGCTATGCATAAACCATTACCAATAAATAACAAAACCTAGCCAAAAATAAAATAACAGAATTCCAGCCATTCAATCAAACCATACCGAGTGCTCAACTTCCCCCTAACCACTACGAAATTATAGTAGTTAGAAGAAAATCAATAGCATAAAAGAATACCATAAAACCACAATTTGCATTGAAAAACAGAGCATCAAAGTAAAGTAAAAGATGAGGCGAGAACAACCCTAGAAACATAATTAAACCAGAGAATAAGAATGGAGAAACATCAAATCCTAATTCAAAGCTTTCATTTAAGAATTAAAGGTTGAATTAGAGAATCAATTAAAAAGAAAAATCAAAATCAAATAACATGTGGAACCAAGAGATAAATGAACTCAAGTAAAATGAACAAGAAAATATAGAAGGAAGAAAATAATCAATGATGCACCTAGAACTAAAGAACGGCAGGTAGTAGCGACCAGCAGAGGATGGCATTAACAGGTGGAAGATGGTGTCAATAAGGTGGTGAAAGCGGAAATGGAGGCAAAGGGGAAGACCGGTGAGAGACAGTTTAGGGTTTAGAGAGAAATAAGAAAATGCAATGTAATGAAAATTACCATCTAAAATTTAAGAATTTGTCAATACATTAATAAATTTATTGAAAAATACCTTTATATATAATATTACATTACACTGTATAAAATTTAGGTTAACAAACAAATAATTAATTAAATTTTAAATTACATTACCCTTTACTAAACATGCCCTTATTTTCTTTAAATTGTCTGGATAACCTAAATAAATACAAAATAAATTTAATTTTCTTCATATGATTAGATATTATTTTAACATTTATACCCTTATTGTCAAACACCCATTGGTTACTTTCCTTCTTTTTTTTTTAATATAAGGAGGCTTTTCACGGGATGAACCCGTGAAATGCACTGTACATTTTGGCAAAGAAATGCCAAATTGGCAATGAGGTATGCACTGCCAAATTGTTTAACTTCCGTGTGTGTGTGTATATATATATATATACACACACACTTTAATCCTTTAACTTTTATTTAATTTTACATTTACATACAATTATTCCCTTTTTATATCACTAAGGACCAAAATTTTAGCGACTCTCTTTGATTTTAGCTCATTTGCTTTCTCGATGAATCCTAGTACATGCTTCAAGTTACCATACACGCAATCACGCTGTGACACGCGCCGAACCCGAAAACCCAGCAAGGGCCCTCGCTTTGAATCCGCTTTAGGATTCGAGGTATGAAGGTTCGCGTCTTTTGATCATGGGCGCCATGAGACATCATCGGTATACTCCTCTCAATAGAACATTGGGGAGAATAACCTAGCCTATTGACGCCTAAAGGCACCTTTGAGGTATTTGGAGTCGCCACCCAATTTGCAAGAAATTGGGAAAAGGTTTCTCACCTCTATTGGTCTAAACCAGAGATATGGTGTCCGGAACTTCCCTCTTATTTATGCTTTGGTTAATTATAAATGGGTTTTTAAATTCTTAAAATTATACCTCTCATCTCACACGAGTGATGCATTAAAAGTAAAAGCGCATTTCAAGCATGTAAAGGAAGTAAATAAAAGCGATAAAGCAATAGATAGAGAAAGCGATAAATGAAAGCGGTAAACACGCAAGCACGCAATTACAAGAGAAATAGGGTCGGAATACAACCCCCATTGGAAGGAAATAAAGCTATAAATGGGACATAATACAATCCCCAAAAATAAATAAATTTGCCCCAAAATTATTACAAGGGCCCAAAAAAGAAATGAACTTGAATTTAAAACACTCACCCAAGATTAAAATAAAAGAACATACATAAATCAGGGCATTATTTAAGGAACATTGGTTCCTTCGCACTTGTTCGAAATTTAGGAACATTGGTTCCTTCGTATTAATTTGAAGAGGGTTCGAAGAGTCATTTTTTATTGCTTGAATTAAAAAAAAACGGGATGAGTGATCCCATTTTTGTAGAAAAGTTGACTCTTCGTTTTAATTGTGACATTTTTATTGTCGGGCTAAAATAAGGGACATTGGTCCCGATTTTATTAGTGAAAATTCCAATTTAATTATGGAAATATTTTTGTGATTTTTTATCGCACGCGTGCACGAATAAAAATATATATTTACAAATATCACGACATAAATAAAGGGTTAAGAAAGGTCTCACCGAACCGGAGTACCCGCCTACGCGTTGCGACCCATCCGGGGAGTCACGGGGCGCTCACATAGCCCGACTCAAGTTAAAACTCATACAAAAATTAACATCAAAATATATTAGCAAATATTCTAAAAATTAATCAAATGAAGGCGAGATAATAACAATAATAAAAATTATGACGATGGTAACAAAAATGAAATAATAATAATAATGATAATAATAATAAGAATAATAATGATGGACAATGATAATAAATAATAGTGAATGTAATATAAAGAAGTACGATAGTAATAATAATAAATATAATGATAATAATAATAACAATGTAACAATAAATAAGATGATTAATAAATATAATAGTCATAATAAAACCATATGATAACAATAATAATAATAATAGTAGGGTGGTAATAATGCAAATAATAGTAGTAATAAGTGACAAATAATATGAAAACAGAATAATCAATTAGAAATAATAATAACAATAATAATAATAGTAATAGTAATAATAATAATAAAAGACACTAAGTGCATTAAACATGACATGAACTCATTAATGAACATAAACACAATAAAAATAATAATGATAGCA
This sequence comes from Excoecaria cochinchinensis, assembly GCA_947683425.1. Lineage (NCBI taxonomy): Eukaryota > Viridiplantae > Streptophyta > Magnoliopsida > Malpighiales > Euphorbiaceae > Excoecaria > Excoecaria cochinchinensis. The sequence continues at coordinate 5,216,204 of CANTUQ010000013.1, forward strand.
AAATATCAAATTGAAGTAAGCAAATAATGTATTAATGGTGATATTAACTCATTAAGATGCTAAAAGTAAACAATATACATGATAATAATAGCAAAAAATAATATTAACAATAATAAATACTATACAAAAAAATAAATGAGGATGGGTTCAAGAATGTTTACTCTCAGAATTTTTAGATTGGGGAAACGGTGTCCCGATCGATATTTCTTGTCGGATTTGTGGTGATAAATATTTGAAGAAAATGTGGAAATTAATGTTTTGAAATAAAACCAAGAAAAATACTTTTATGAAAATGTTTTTGGTGGATGATTTGAGCAAAAGGAAATTAATTTTCCAAGCCCAAATCACTCAAGAAAATGGATTATTTATTTTTAAAGAACAATTCAAGATTAAAACTTGAGCAAGAAGAGAAAAAAGAAGCTAAAGAACCCCTTTGCTGGAGAGAAAAAGTTGAAAGAAAATAAAGCACCTCCAAAAAAAATCGTTGCTCCCCTCCAAAATGAAGGAAAAGAGTTCATTTAATCTTGCCTTGGCCAAAAATGGCAAAGGACAAAAAAACCTTTATTTTTAGTTAATCCAAAATATCATAAAATGGTAAAACATCGGAAATGTCAGACTGAAAAAAGGTCAGACTGAAAACAGCGAAAAAGATGGACAGGCGAAGACCAACAGGTCGCGCGGAGAGGGCAAGGGCGCGCGCGGCAGCCTGCCGCACGCGTGATGCCCCCGCACCGCGCGCAGCAGGCAGCTGCCTCGCGCGCGTCGCCCCCCGCCTCGCGCGCAGGGGGGGCGCGCAGCGCCCCCTGCCTCGCGTGCAGGGGCCTCGCGCGAGGTGCCCCTGCGCGCTGGGGCGGCCTGCCGCGCAGGCGTCCCTGCGCGCTGGGGCAGCCTTCGCGATTTTCATTTTTTTTTTATTTTAAATTTTGACACAAAATTAATATATATTTTTTTTACTCCATTTTAATTTTAATTTCCCCAAAAATATATTTTTAATTATTTTCCGAAAAACACATCTTTGACAAGGGAACGATTGATTCTCACATTTCTTGCCGAAAATCGGTCTTCTATTTCATCATCGGGTAATCCTGATCTTGGACCGCCCTGGGACCCGGTGTCTACAGTTGCCCCCAATTTTGGGGAAACTTAGAACCTAGGTGCCTAAGTGAGCCAAAATTCAGAAAAGAGAGGGAGAGATGCGTACCTGAGGCGATCGCTGTCCGGAACTTGGTCTTGCCAGCTTGTCGGCATCATAGGATTACTGCTGGTCACATGGTTGAGGAGCGTCAGCTTGTCGACGTGAAACCATGGCTGAGCGACTGATAAACACCAGTTTGTCGGTGCGTGAAGGCGTCAGACTTTTAAGAACGCGGTTGATAGAACACCAGCTTGTCGGCGTATGAAACCGTGGCTGAGCGACAGATAAACACCAGCTTGTCGATGTGTGAAGGCGCCAGACTTGGAAGAACGTGATTGATAGAACACCAGCTTGTCGGCGTGTGAAATCGCGGCTGAGCGACTGATAAACACCAGCTTGTCGGTGTGTGAAGGCGCCAGACTTGGAAGAACGTGATTGATAGAACACCAGCTTGTCGGTGTGTGAAACCACGGCTGAACGACTGATAAACACCAGCTTGTCGGTGTGTGAAGGCGCCAGACTTTGGAAAACGTGATTGATAGAACACCAGCTTGTCGGTGTGTGAAACCATGGCTGAACGACTGATAAACACCAGCTTGTCGGTGTGTGAAGGCGCCAGACTTTGGAGAACGTGATTGATAGAACACCAGCTTGTCGGTGTGTGAAACCACGGGTGAGCGACTGATAAACACCAGTTTGTCGGTGTGTGAAGGCGCCAGACTTTGGAGAACGTGATTGATAGAACACCAGCTTGTCGGTGTGTGAAACCACGGCTGAGCGACTTATAAACACCAACTTGTCGGTGTGTGAAGGCGCCAGACTTTGGAGAACGTGATTGATAGAACACCAGCTTGTCGGTGTGTGAAACCACGGCTGAATGACTGATAAACACCAGCTTGTCGGTGTGTGAAGGCGCCAGACTTTCCTGCAGAAACAAAAAACTTGTATGCAAGGGTAAGTTATGCATGTGCATGTGCATATGTTATGCAGAATGCAGGTGACACCATTCATCTGAGTGGTCTAGGGGTCGAGGTGCGATAACTTTTGCCGAAGCGACTCATGGCTCCGTGTGGTCGCTTATGCCCCCAAGCGTCTGTAAGCGATGTCCTGCTTTATGGACTCTGACTCATAATTCTTCAGGGAGGATTGCTCGATGTGTGTCTTTGCTTGAAAGGGGTTGCCCAAGGTAATGCTGCCTTGTCACTCCAAGCGTCATTGTTTTAAAGGTAGTGCGTCCCTCGTGGATTTTCACACTAGCTTTTCTTAGCGGGAGATGCGTCCTTGTCGGATTTTCACATAACCCTGTGCCTTATTTTTTGCCTGGAATGGACCCAACCCAATCCAGCGGCTTTTATTTATTGATTTTTTTTTTTTTTTTAGGGCAGACTGCCTGTTCCCAGGTTTTCACCCTGCCCTTTGGCCTAACTTTTGCTTAGAGCGCCAGTCACGGTTTTCATCTCTAACGGCCTCTTTTTTTTTTTTTTTTTTTTTTTTGCCACGGAATCTTTTCAATCAGTCGACGTTGACCGGCTTCTTGAATTCGTTCCCATCACTATCTGTCAGGATCGCAGCCCCTTTAGACAAAAGCTTTTTCAGAATGAAGGGTCCTTCCCAAGTGGGCCTAAACTCGCCTTGAAATTCCGGAACCCCCGGCCTCATCTGTTAAAGACTAGGTCTCCTTCCTTCAATGGTTGTTTTCTTACTTTCTTCCCAAATGAGCGAGCTAGCCTTTTCTGGTAGATCTGGTTGTGGTAGTATGCCCGCATCCTACCTTCGTCCAATAGGTTCAACTGTAGTAGCCGCCGCTGGGCCCATTCGGCTTCGGGTAGCTGAGCTTCTGTTACCACCCTTAATGACTGGAGTTCTATTTCTATCGGTAGGACTGCTTCTGTTCCGTAAACCAAGGAGAAAGGGGTAGCCCCTGTAGACGTTCTGGCAGTGGTCCTGTAGCCCCAAAGTGCAAATGGCAATTTCTCTGCCCAGTCTCTATAGGTTTGCACCATCTTAGCCAATATTTTCTTGACGTTCTTACTAGCGGCCTAGACTGCTCCGTCGGCCTGCGGTCGGTATGGAGAGGACTTATGGTGTTAGATGGCGTACCTCTTGAGCATCTGCTTAGTCTCAGCTTAGAACTGTACCCCATTATCTGACACGATGTGATGCGGGAGCCCGTACCTGCAGATCAAATGTCGCTCGATGAACTCGGCCATTTCCCGGGCGCCCAACTTCTTGAAGGATTCAGCCTCTAGCTATTTGGTGAAATAATCGATACCAACCACAATAAATCGGTGTCCATCGAAGGCTGTCAGGTGTACTTCTCCTGTAATGTCAATTCCCCATGCTGCGAACGACCATGGAGATGCCAGGTTACACAACTTTGAAACTGGAAGGTGTCTCAGATTAGCGTATTGTTGGCATAATTGGCACTCCTTCACATATTTAGAGCTGTACTGCATTGTCAGCCAGAAGAATCCTTGCCGCATTATTTTCTTTGCTAGGGCCAGACCATTCATATAGGCCCTATAGACCCCTGCATGAGTTTCCTCCATAACCTTTTTGGCTTCTTTACCCTCTAAGCATCTTAGTTGTATGCCATCGGCTTGTCTCTTATACAGCACACCGTTTACACTGATGAACTGAGTGGACAACTTGCGAATCATCCTCTGGTCTTTTTCAGTGGCTTCTTCTGGGAGTACCGCCCTTTCCAAATAATTCTGGACATCATAGTACCATGGCTTTCCGTCCGTAGCCTCGACATCCCCAACTCATTCAGTCTCAAAGTATGGCTTGTCTGCACTAGAAATGTGCACAGGCCTCATGGCTATTCCCTTGGGTTTATCCGACATGAATACCAGGGTGGCTAAGGCATCTGCCAATTGGTTCTCATCTCGAGGCACGTAGTTAAAAGTGCAGACTCCAAACTGGCCACTTAGTTCTTTTAAACACCTCACATATGGCAACAGCCGCTCTTCCTTAACGGTCCATTCACCCCTGACTTGGCGGATTACTAAGGACGAGTCCCCAAAGACCTCTACTACTTTTGCCCCCATGGCTGAGAGTGCTTCTAACCCAAAGATGCAGGCTTCGTACTCAGCTTCGTTATTTGTGGCTTTATATCTCAGTTTCTTAGCTAAGGGGAGCTTCTCACCATCTGGGGTTGCTAGAATTACTCCTGTCCCGGCCCCTTCGTTATTTACTGCCCCATCAAAATACATCTGCCACTTCTGTACGGTGATGGCCACCACATGTTTGTCGGGGAATTCATATTCTAGCTGGTCTGCTTTAATTGGATGGTCGGCAAGAAACTCCGCAACTGCCCGACCTTTGATGGTCTTTCTTGTGACATACTCCACATCAAATTCCTGCAGCAGTATTAGCCATCTTCCCATCTTCCCTAACAACGAGGGCATTGCTGGATTCAGTGAGATATCAGATGCAGTCGTCGACAGATTTTCGGGGTGTGTTCTCCTGTGCGGGCTTTGTCAAGCTACTTTCTGTATCATTGCTCGACGTGCTCGTCAGCTCGGGATGACCCAGGACCCAGCTAGGGACCCATTATCGTTTCGGGGAGGAATCCTTTCTGCAACCTTTACCTCTCGCTATCAGGATCTTTGGAGCCAACCGCCGGCGAAAACTGTCATACCTCTTTCGGTACCCATTCTGTAACTTCTACTGGTGAGTGCAAAAGATGGATACTCAGTCCGGCACCTGACAACGGGACACGACAACTTAGGCATCTGGCTGGCGAGAGCAGGAGTAGAGTAGCCACTTAGATTTTACTTTTTATAAAAGAACTAGGAAATGATGAGTTAAACTGCTTTTGCTTTATGTATTTGCAAAAAACTGTGTGCATTTCAGCACGATTTCTCTATACATAATCACCATTTAACATGGATTTAGAATGCAAAAATTATATCTAATCTCGGAGTGGATCTTGTAAGCATCAGACTCCTGTTCCCAATCAGCCCTCGCGGGTTTTCTTGATTGGATATTGTGACGCGCACGAACCCCGCTCGCGATCCGGATGGCCCTCGGGATTCCGCTTTTAGGACCCGAGGCCGGATGGAGGTTCGTTAAAACTCGTGAAAGCCGATCGCTTCGCAATAGACAGGAATATATCCAAATCCATTATTGGCAATCAACTTACGAGAGCATCTATTGGGTTATCATAAGGCAGGATCACGGAGTCGCCACCCGATAAAACGTCGGGAAATGAATTCTAACCTTATGAGGCCAAAAACCAAAGAGAGTTCGGGACCTCACTCTTATTCATACATTTGGTTAATATTATGCGAAAGGGTTTTTAGGATCAATTATTTTATCTCTCTTCTCACACGAGTTATGCAATAAATTAAAGCGCATTACAATCACATAGGAAAGCAAATAGATAAAGCACTAAAAAATTATAAAATAAATAAAGTGGGACAGAACAATCCCCAAATAAATAAGAATAACTAAAACTTGCTTAAAGTAAATAAATAAATGAATATATGCGTAAAAGAAATTAAAATGTAAACATGCATAAATCGGGTCATTCACTTAAATGGGAACATTGGTTCCCAACTACTTGTTTTATAAAAAGTATAAAATTTTTGAATCAATTTAAATCTTTTGGTTTTGGGATGAAAACGTGGACATTGGTCCAATTTTATTGACAAATTTCATTTTGTAGAAAACATTTGTGTGGTGGTTCTTTTAATGCGGTCGAAAAATCATTTGTTATTACAGACCACAAGCGAATAAAATAAAACAAAATAATAATTACACATTTCATAATAATAAATAAATCCTAATCTACTCACCTCGACCGTGCTCCTTGGACGAGCCATGTGCCGCTCGTGGTTACAATCATGGCATAAAATTAATATTGGTTAATAACGAATAAATAAATAATTAAATAAATAAATAGTTGAGTAAAGTAAATTGAGAAAAATAATAAAGGTCAATAATGGATTAAATTAAATTAAGTGATAAATAAATAAATAAATGAATTAAATAAATAGAGAATTAATGAATATAAAAACACAAATGGCAATTGTAATGATCAAGAACAATAAAAATAATGATGCTAATAATAATGTCATAAAATAATAATAATAATAATAATAATAATAATAAATAGCAATATTAATGACGGTAATTAACGATAATAGCAATAATAATAATAATGATAATAATAATAATAACATGAACCAAATAATAATAATGATAATAATATACTAATAACAATAATGATTATAACATGGATTAAACATAAAATAATAATATTGATAGTATAAATGAATAAGAATAATGATAATATAACAATGATAATAAACAAATAATAATAATAATTAAATAAATAATAATAAAATTATGATTAACAAAACACAACAATAGATAATAATAACTAAATATATACAATAATAATAATAAACACAATAAGGATAACAATAAACATAAATTAAATAATAATAATAATATATATGATAACACAACAAAGATAATAATAATAATCATACTAATAATATAAAATAATAATAATAATAATAATAATAAAATGCAATAATGCTAATAACAAATAAATAATAATAATAATAACAATAATAATAGTAATAAATATTAAGAATAATAATAACACTAATAATAATAATAATAATATAATATTAATAAACAGAAAATAAATAAATATATAATAATAATTTAACAATAAATATAAAATAAATAATAATAACAATAACAGAAAATAAATAATAATAATAAAGCAGAATAATGAAGACAATAATAATAATAATAATAATAATAATAATAATAATAATAATAATAATAATAATAATAGTGTAAACAATTAACAAAATAACAATGACATAAATAATATCACAATAATAATAATAACATTAAAATAATGATAACAAACACAATAATAAATAATAACTAAATTTATACAATGATAATAATAAACACAATAATAATTATAATATAAAAATAAGTAACATTAATAATAACCAATAAATAACAATAACAATATCACATAACAATAATTATAATCAACAATAATAAACATAGTAATAATATTAACACAATCCTAATAATAATAATAATGACATTAAAATAATAATAACTAACCACAATAATAATAATAATAATAACAATAATAATAATAATAATAATAATAATAACAATACCGCATCAACAAACATAAAATAAACATATAATAATAATAATGGTAAAAACAGAATAATAATAATAATAATAATAATAATAATAATAATAATAATAATAATAATAATAATAATAATAATAATAATAAACATATAATGACAATAATAATAATAATAATAATAATAATAATAATAATAATAATAACAGAATATTAATAATAATGAATAAATAATAATAATAATAATAATAATAATAATAATACAAAAATTAATTAAATATAATAATAACAAATAATTTAAAATAGACATAAATTAAATAATACTAACATAACACAATAACACTAATAATAAATAAATCCAATAACAATAATAATAATAATCATAATTATGATAAAACAGAATTCTAAATAATAATAATAATATTATTAATTAATGATAATAATATTAATATATAATAATAATAATAATAATAATAATAATAATAATATAAAACATATAATGACAATAATAATAATAATAATAATAATAATAAAAAAAAATAGAATGTTAAATAATTACAAATAATAATAATAATAATAATAATAATAATAATAATAACAGAATATTAATAATAATGAATAAATAATAATAATAATAATAATAATAATAATAATAATACAGAAATTAATTAAATATAATAATAACAAATAATTTAAAATAGACATAAATTAAATAATACTAACATAACACAATAACACTAATAATAAATAAATCCAATAACAATAATAATAATAATCATAATTATGATAAAACAGAATTCTAAATAATAATAATAATAATAATATTAATTAATGATAATAATAATAATAATAATAATAATAATAATAATAATAATATAAAATAATATTAATATTAATATAAATAAAATAAAATAAAATAAAATAATAACCCCTCACCGGTTTTTCCCCGCCGGAGCCGTCGGAGGCCGCCGGTGGTCAACACCGCCCACGCGGGAAGACAGGCCGCGCCGCCAGGAGTCCGTCGCCACCAGTCACGCGCCAGAAGGACGCCGGATCTGATCGGAAAGCGCCTTGGACCGCCGCGAATTCCTCCTCGCCGATCTGCTTCCCGCCGGCAAGTGGAGGAGATTGGTGGCTGCCGGCGTGATCGTCTCGCCGCTGGGAGTCCATCGCCGCCGCGCGTGGCGCCGTCCGACGCCTTTTCTCTTCCTCTTTTTCTCTTTTATTTCTTTTTTCCGGTGGCTTGCGTTTCCCTGGTTCTGCCCCTCTCTTCTTCCTTTCTTATTTCCTTTTTATTTCCTTTTCTTTGGGTTTTGTTCACTTCACTGTCCCTCTTTTCTTTCTCTTTTCTATTTCCTCTTTCTATTTTCTTTCTTTGATTTTTTTTGATTTTGGTCCCTTACTCTGTGTCTTCTCTTCTTGCTCTCACTTTCTTTTTCTTTCTTTTTTCCTTTGTTTTTGGCCGGCTCCTTGTGCTCAGCTCTCTCCCTCTTTATTTTGCCCTATCTTTTCCTCTTTATACCACCTCAAATTAGGGCAAAAGATGTTCACTTAATAAATCCCTCCATATTTTAATTTGTTTTGATTTTAATTAATTTACTCAAATTAACACATTAACTAACTAAATACTATATTAATTAAATACTCTATATTTTTATATCTATTTAATTTAATTAATCTTCTTAAATAATCAGTCTAATCTATTTAATTAAATCCTATATCTATTTCTTCTTCTTCTTTTTTTTTTCTTTTCAATTTTAATTATACAATAATATTAACTAATAATTAACTCAATCTTAATTTCTAATTTATCTTACCATATTAACCTAAATTTCTAATTTTACCTACCTATTTTATAGATTTTTTTGGAGGAATTATCAAGGACCCAAAATTGCCATTGCCAGGGGGATTGCTGCTTCTGAGAGTGGCTCCCCTTGGTATCAAAGTCTTGGTCTTAGCCCTTATGCAGACTGGTCGAGGTGATGGGTTCCTTATTTGGGGTTTGAATATGAAGTTTCACGTTTGGCCTTTATTGGCTTTGGTGGGTCAACCCTGGAATGGCCTTTCAATGGATGAAATAGGGTGATAAGTTGGGCCTGGATGACCTGGGGTACTTTTATCGGTTTTGGTGGTTCGAACTTTCGAAATGGTTTTCGACGGCTGGGATTGGGTGGATGGTTTGTGGGTTAGCCTTTTAGATCCTTTTCAGTAGCTAAGAAGAATGACAATGTTCAGGCATGTGTAGATCAACAAGATTTGAGCGAAGCTTTTAAATAGTATTCCCTTGCCCCCTGATCAATTCTCTCTTTTCTTCTCTCTTCTTTTTTTTCTTTTTTTTTTATTTATTTAATTTTTTTTTTTAATTTAAGTTTTTTTATTTTTTTTTTTTTTGCAACCCAATTTTTTTTTTTTACAAGCTTTGCTCAAGTCCCCAATTTTACACATGCGTGCACTTTTTATCTTAACCACTGGGACCATGTTGCTCAATCTAGTCGGGCATATAGTTTTAGCAAGAATTTTGGCTATAAGGGTTCTGAATGGTTAAGAGTCGATCATAATTATTTTTGGGGTACACATTTCAAATGGTTGAGAGGAAAGGGTTCACGTTGTTTGGTTTTGATGAGTTGTATTCTGGTGAGTTATGTTTTCTTCGTGAAGGCCTTGAGTCTCATTCGCCTAACTCCTGATGTAGCTTTCGAAGCTTGATCTTATTTGGTGGCGTTATATGCATCCCAGATGTCGTGGGAGTGCAAAGAAATGGCTTTCAACATTCGGTTCGTCGTCATGTTGGCTCGTGGAAGTAGTATTAATCTCAAGAATGTCCTTATCAATTTTCAGCATGTCATACCAGATCCGGGCAAAGGCTTTTTTTTATTATTATTTTTATTACTATTATTTATTTTATTTTTTTTTATCTCTCAAATTTTATCTCGCTTCAGGAGTCATAACAGATGCCATCAAGATTTTCTTTGGTTTCTCCCAAAGTTCTGAGATTGAATGGAATGGCATTAGTTGAACCAATGTCAAATGTAAATGTGCCATGATTATGCATAATGAAATCATAAGAAACATCACACAAGATAGCAAAACCATCCATTTCATTCAAGAAAACTATAATTAAAACTGTCATCATTAAATAGTTCAGAAATAAAAAAGAACATCTAAATAGCTACTTCCTTCTTCTCTTGCCAATGCGGACGCTGCAGTCAACGGCCTATTATCACTTTTGGGAACCATTCTCCTCACTTCTCAGCTCCTCATCAATTAAGTGTAGAATTTGCCTCCTCAGAATTCGGCACTCGTCAGTCTCGTGCCCGGTACGCTGATGGTAGGCACAATACAGATCTGCTCGGTGATTGGGGCGCCCTTGGCCCCTGGCAGGTTGGGTCGGCATTGACTGTATTTTTCCCTTGCTGACAAAATGAGCGAAGTGCTTGGATAGGGGTTTTTTCAGTATGGCATAGTGACTCTGAGTCATTCCGAAAGTCGGGGTCCTTGTGGCTCTAAAACCTTCTCCATCGCCCCGTGCAAAACTTAAGCTCTCGTGACTACCCTGGCGGCATTCAGGATCTGTGATCTGGTTGCTATCGATCAGATCCTGAATCTCGTGCCTCAGCCTAGCACAATTATCCGTCATATGGCCAGTGTGTTGGTGGTATGCGCAGTACTCGCCTTCTTTGTGCCCGGGCTGCCCCCAGGTCTTTGCCAGCTTGGACGGCAATGGTTGTAACACCCCCTTTTTCATCAGCCTTTCCAGAACCCAAGACAAAGGTCTGCCTAAATTAGAGTAATGCCTCTGAGCCATCTCAACCATTGGCGCTTTCCCCATCCTTTTTGTGCCTCTGTTGTCACTATAGTAACCAATTTCGAGACTTGCAGGGCTAGTAACGGCCCCATTGGGAGGTGTCCGGGTAGTTGCAAGCTTGGACCTCATGATCTCCTCCTCAAGATCAGCTAATCTCTTTTTAGTGTTTGCGGGACTGAGAGGACCCATCGGCTGTAAGGGCCCTAGTTCTTTCCCTCTTTCCACTTGCTCGATCAGTGAGTTGGGTGTCGTCTCGCCCCTAGGCTCAAGAGCGAATTGAGACATTACAGCCATCATCTCACACTCCTTTTTGGTCGCGGCTAGCTCAAATCGGTTCAGTGTAGCTGCAGTGACTTGAGCTTGAAGAATTAGTGCTGCGGCGTCCAACCTTTCCTTAATTGTGGCTGACAACCTCCCTTCAAGTTTTTCAAACTTTTCATCTAGTTCTCAAGCAATCATGACACGGGCCTCTTCAATCTATCGCGAAGGACCAGCCATTCCCAATGTCTATGGATGCTCTGACTAAGACAGTAGATCTCTGCCAACCACTTCGAATTCTGCTTACTCTTCAGATAGCTATGAGGACCCCAGAACCTCCCTGGTGAATGGTGTATGATGGATGAAAAATCAAAGGGGTTAGAATGATGTATGGATGACATGTGATGCATGAGCATGACGTGCAGCATTTACAACCACATGCAGACAGGTAGATCCTTCCAACCTTATCACTCCCACACACGGGGTTGTGTGGTCTCTTTCCTAGGTGGGCTTCATCCGAGGGTTAACAGGGAACCCATCAGACACGTATAGTGCACGGTGGAAAACCGGCAGCATAACAGTCTTAATCTAATGCGCATTCATATGGGTTTTGGCCATTACGTATTTGGACAATTCAATCAAGTTAAGGTGGGCTCACCGGGGCATGGAAGCCTTTGATAAAAGATCACTTAACTTGCTTGATTTTGTTTAATACGCGACGGCCCATGTCACAAGCATCATATTAAGGAGCATACCACTTAGTGGAAGTTTCTATTTGCCATTACATGGGCTTTGGTCAGGGTGATGATACTTTAGGGCTACCCAAACATGATCCCTGCCGACGGGTCCAGCTCATCACGAGCATAACGACCGATCGGGTCACCATTTGAATATACCAAAAGGTACGAGGCTTGGGCTGGTGATTATCCTTAACACTTTCCTACAATGAGTGAAAGTAGGGTCGTGCTTCGGGAACGCACCGGGGTAAGATAGGGACCAACTAGCGTAAGTCTAAGGCTCTAAAATGATATGATGCAATTTTCGAAAAGAGATAGAATTTTAAGTTTCAAAAACCCAATTATAAATTTTAACCAAAGCACTTTCGGAGTGAAGTCTCAAACACAAAGTCCCCAGTGGAGTCGCCACTGTGACGCGCGCCGAACCCGAAAACCCAGCAAGGGCCCTCGCTTTGAATCCGCTTTAGGATTCGATGTATGAAGGTTCGCGTCTTTTGATCATGGGCGCCATGAGACATCATCGGTATACTCCTCTCAATAGAACATTGGGGAGAATAACCTAGCCTATTGACGCCTAAAGGCACCTTTGAGGTATTTGGAGTCACCACCCAATTTGCAAGAAATTGGGAAAAGGTTTTTCACCTCTATTGGTCTAAACCAGAGATATGGTGTCCGGAACTTCCCTCTTATTTATGCTTTGGTTAATTATAAATGGGTTTTTAAATTCTTAAAATTATACCTCTCATCTCACACGAGCGATGCATTAAAAGTAAAAGCGCATTTCAAGCACGTAAAGGAAGTAAATAAAAGCGATAAAGCAATAGATAGAGAAAGCGGTAAACACGCAAGCATGCAATTACAAGAGAAATAGGGGCGGATGATAGGTACTTGATTGAGGTATAATTTAGTATTTATTTTGTATAAATTTATGTAATTAATCATGCAATTGTGTGTAAAAGTTGAGGTGATATGTTAGTTTAGGATTATTTGTATTAGATTTCATGTCTTATGTGTTTACTGTTGTTTTTAGGTGAAAATTGAAGAGAAGAACCAGATATAGAGTGGGAAGTCACGATGGAGGAGCAGATCACGCCGTGACCAGGAGTCACGTGACGTGATTGTACTAAGAAGAAAGAAGAGGAAGGAGGAAAAGAAGAGAAGGAGCTGCAAGAGATGAGTCACGCCGTGAGCAAAGGTCACGCGACGTGACGAGAAGCCAGCAAAGAAAGGAAAGAAAGGAAAGAGAAGAAGAAAGAAGAAGAGTCACGCCGTGAGCAAAGGTCACGCGACGTGACGCCACAGAGAGGCCAGGAAAGGAAGGGAAAAGAGAAGAGAAGAGAAAGGAGAGGAGGAAGCGAGGCGTGAGCGCCAGTCACGCCACACACGCGAAGACACGCCGTGATGGGGAGTAACGTGACGTGACTGGCCAGAGAGGGAAGAGAAAACAGAGAGAAAGAAAGAAGGAAGAAAATGGGCAAGCGCGTTCTGTCGCGATCGCGACAACGTTACGATCGCGACAGAAACGACCGTTGGACGGTTTTGGGCAAAAAATCACATGAAAAGTTACATCTTTTCACCTATAATTGTAACTATTCTCAAGAGTCACAACCCTCAAATCAATATCTATAAATATGTAATTTTACTGTAGTTTTAGAAAATAAGAAATAATAGAGTGGAATTTTTTATTAAGTAATTTTCTGTATTTTAGTTAAACAATATTCTTTAGTTTTATTATTTTAGTTTTTATGGTTTGAAGAAGAAGTTTAAGGAGAAGAAAATCTGTTTCAAGAGATTGAGAAAAGGGTTGAAGAACTTCTATATTATTCTCTTATTTTTAATTCTTCTCCAATATTTCTATGAATATCATTTTAATGAATTTGCATGTTTTTATTCTTTCTATTTTCATCTACTTTCATAGTCTTTCATTGTAGATTTTCTATTAGTATCTTTTACTTGATCTTTACAAGTTAAAGTAATTCGAGAGTTTGCTTTATCTGACATCTAATAGAATTTCATTATTAAGATATATTTAAGAGATTGGTATATTGAGATAATTGCTATAGGTTAGTGTCTATTCTTAAAATATGTAATTAGAAACCTCTAATTCATTAATGAAAATTGTGAGTTAGAATTTTAATTGTATGTTTTAGGCATTTTAATTCATATCGAGAGAGTGAGTTAAAAATTTATTCTAACTTGGCTTGCATGAAAGATGAATAAATGTAAATCAAAATGATGGATCAAATTCATTATGTTTAGTTCTTCATTCATATACTATTTATCTTCTTCTGATAAACATAAATTAGGTTTAAATTAAGTAGTTCTAATTCAACCATCAAATTTATGATCATTGTAAACAAGATTAAAATCAATTAGTAATAGTGTGTAAGACGTTCCTCGTGGGATCGATATCTTAAGTACTATTGCGGTACACCGTATACTTGCGGTATGTTGCATCTATAGAAAATGCACGACAAGTTTTTGGCGCCGTTGCCAGGGAACGGTTTTTTGCCATTATAAAAATTGATTTATGATTTTGGATTACAATATTTTGTTTGTTTTAATTTGTTTGTGTATTTTTATTTTATAGATTTTCATGCTACTAACACATTTGTTTTTATTTTACAGCTAATTTAGTAAGATTAGAGTTGTTCAATTATAAAAAAAAATTAATAACAAAATAATTAAATAAAAAATAAATAAATATTTTTGCAGACGTTGGCAACTATCGCGATCGCGACAGAAGGCATTGATCGCAACAACAAGCGATTTTTGGCAGGGCTCACGACGTGATGCAACTTCACGCGACGCGATGTGCAGTGAATCGCGGCAAGCATCGCGAAATCGCAACAGAAGTATTGCAGGGGAGCACGTCGTGATGTTGCTTCACGCGACGTGAGGGGCTGAGGAGAAGGACTTCTCCCAGGTAAGCGAAGCGTCACGAGTCGTGACGTTGCCTCACGCCGTGATGCTCCATCAGGTATGTTTTAATTTTTTTTTTCTTTTCTTTTCTTTTATTTTCTTATTTCACTTATTGTTTTTATATTATTTGGTTTTGTTTTGCTTTCTTTTCTGTTTTAGATGATTTAATTTCAATTACATTAACTTAATTTAACCATTTAGGAATTAAAACACATTAAAAGCGGGAACTTAAAATTTTAAAACCCTAAAAGTCGTGACCCTTCATTTTCTTCCCTTTCTATTTCATTTCACCTGTTAGTTTTCTTTCCCTCACACAGGTCACGAGTTACAGATTTTCATTAGCCACTTTTCTTCTTCCTTTCATCTCGCTTCAATTGTTCTTCTTCTTCCACCGAGAATTTTCGCGTTTCCATCCTCTGTTCTACGATTGTTCTTCATTTTAGCATTCCATTTCTTTTCTCTTTTCTTCATTTGACTTAGGGATTTCGGGTTTTGCTTTCTACATTCAGGTTTGTCATTTTATTTTCATTTTTCTTTTTCATTTCTACTTTCCCCTAACACACTTGATTTTGGTATTTTTCCTGCATAAATAAGCCACATTTCGTTTATAGTTTGTTCTCTGTTTCTATTTCTTTTTCTTTTATCTTTTCTGTTTTTCTTTTGAGTATTTGGTTTTGTTAATTTTTTCATTTTCTACAGCTTTACTTCCCTATAGTTTTCATTCTTTGTTTAACAAACACAATCAAATATGGTGAGAACAAAGAATCCCTCTGTTTCTCGTATTGAACAAGAAGAGCAGGAAGTTGAAGTGGTGAACATTGCTGCTCATTATGGTGCATTATTTCCTATCTTCTCTGTAGATGAAGGCAGTAGGTATTTAACTCTTCGTAATAGGCATTTGATGCAATGTAAGTATTTTCCTGACTCTTTACTTAATCAGATTGGCATGCTGGAAGTAGTTAATGATATGTTAAGAGTATGTGGGTTGTTTAAATTTGCTTCTATGCATGAAAATGTGCGTCCTGATTTAGTTTTAGAATTTTATACCACATTAAAAAAGAATGATGATAATGAGAATTGGTTAGATTTTAGGATGGCTGGTACACCTTATACTTTAACTTATTTTATGATGAATAGGATATTTAGATTTTCTCAAGCTGGTTTGACTGAGCCACCTAAATCGTTTAAGCCACATAAGTTTTGGACATTTTTGACTGATTTGCAAACTCGTTATAGGGCTAGGGATGCTAAATCCATGTTTATTAAAGATTTAAGATATTGGATTTTGCATAGGATTTTAGCTTCTTTGGTTTTTAATAGGTCCGAATTCAATAGAGTTTCATATAATGAATTGTTTTTGATGTGGTGTGTACATAAACGCAAGGACGTATGTTGGCCTTTTTGGATAGTAAGTCAATTGTTGCAATGTGTACATAAGCATGATTTGCCTTTAACACATGGACATGTTATTTCTAGTATTGCAAACAATCTAAATGTGGATCTTGATGCCTATTATAGAGTTTTTCCTTGCCATTATTTTAATAAGACTATGTTAGTTCGTGGAGAAGTTGTTGGCAATAATTTTCAGGAAATTCCGGCACGTGCTCGATCATGTTAGAGGGATATTGCTGGAAATGCTGCGCCACAAGTTGAGGAACAAGAAGAAGAAGGAGAGGAGGAGGCAAGTGAAGATGAAGTAATGGCTGATATTCCAGCGGCTGCTCCTGAAGTTGGCTCATCCAGCCATAACATCCCCTCAATGCTATCTAATATGCAAGAGCAATTATCTTCCATTGAGCGACGTCAAAGGAGGCTGGAGTATAAATTTGATAGTTTCATGACCCAAGCTGGATTTGTGGTTCATTCGCCTCCACCTTCACCATGATAGGGGAGTTTTCTTTATCTTCATTTCATTTTATTTATTTCTTTTTACTTATTTTTGTGTGTCATTCCTACACATTGAGGACAATGTTGGTTCTAAGTGTGGGGGAGTGACTGTGTTGTGTGTTGTGATATTTGTGATTGTGTTTGTGAGTTTGTGTAGGTATTATATATGTAAATTGCATGAATGTTTTTATGTGTGTTTTTATATTTCATTTAGGCTTTTAAGTAAGCTTTATTATGAAGCATTGTTTATTTGGTATATGTTATATAGGTTGTTAAGTTCATTATCTTTTATTCTCAATTTTATCAGTTTTTCAAAATTTTTGAGATGTGTTTTAAGTTTTTCAAGTTATTTGGTTTTACTTATTTCAACATTATAGATTATTTAGTCTCTTTAACTACCATGTTTTTAAAGTTAGAATTTGCTCATTTTGTTTAAAATTTTAAGTTTCTAGTTGCCTATGGAAACTATAGCCATAATACTTGCCCTTATTTCTTTTCAATAATGGATGAGGACTAAAAATAAAGGAAAAATAAAAATAAGTGGGATGGAGCATAAAATGCACTCACTTAAGTTATAAAAAAAATAGCAAGATGTATATTCAAAATTTCAAAAATATGGGATGGAGCGTAAAACGCACCCATATTAACTTCTCTTGCTATGCATGGAATTAAATGAATAAAAATATATATCCATGAAAGAAAGAAAGAAAAAAAAAAGTCTAAAAATGCCATGAGATTTGATTAAGGGTAAGTGAGCTTCAATTGTCCTAAAAGTGACTAGCAATCTTAGATTTTCAACTTTTATGATCAATTTTCTGTCTTTAATTCATGTTTAGTTTTTGAGACTTAATATTCTTTATGTTGGAACTAGTAAAGTTAGGAAACTTGTTGAATTTTCAATGCATAATTTGAATTTTGATTTACTGATATGTGTGAGTGTTTGAGATAGTTGAGCTTTACAATTTTAGTATATATATGCTGAATGAACATTGCTTTGTAATTATGTTTACTCGTTGTTGAATTTATTCATATCTTTTCTCTTGCTTGAGGACAAGCAAAGGTTAAGTGTGGGGGAATTTGATAGGTACTTGATTGAGGTATAATTTAGTATTTATTTTGTATAAATTTATGTAATTAATCATGCAATTGTGTGTAAAAGTTGAGGTGATATGTTAGTTTAGGATTATTTGTATTAGATTTCATGTCTTATGTGTTTACTGTTGTTTTTAGGTGAAAATTGAAGAGAAGAACCAGATATAGAGTGGGAAGTCGCGATGGAGGAGCAGATCACGCCGTGACCAGGAGTCACGTGACGTGATTGTACTAAGAAGAAAGAAGAGGAAGGAGGAAAAGAAGAGAAGGAGCTGCAAGAGATGAGTCACGCCGTGAGCAAAGGTCACGCGACGTGACGAGAAGCCAGCAAAGAAAGGAAAGAAAGGAAAGAGAAGAAGAAAGAAGAAGAGTCACGCCGTGAGCAAAGGTCACGCGACGTGACGCCACAGAGAGGCCAGGAAAGGAAGGGAAAAGAGAAGAGAAGAAAAAGGAGAGGAGGAAGCGAGGCGTGAGCGCCAGTCACGCCACACACGCGAAGACACGCCGTGATGGGGAGTAACGTGACGTGACTGGCCAGAGAGGGAAGAGAAAACAGAGAGAAAGAAAGAAGGAAGAAAATGGGCAAGCGCGTTCTGTCGCGATCGCGACAACGTTGCGATCGCGACAGAAACGACCGTTGGACGGTTTTGGGCAAAAAATCACATGAAAAGTTACATCTTTTCACCTATAATTGTAACTATTCTCAAGAGTCACAACCCTCAAATCAATATCTATAAATATGTAATTTTACTGTAGTTTTAGAAAATAAGAAATAATAGAGTGGAATTTTTTATTAAGTAATTTTCTGTATTTTAGTTAAACAATATTCTTTAGTTTTATTATTTTAGTTTTTATGGTTTGAAGAAGAAGTTTAAGGAGAAGAAAATCTGTTTCAAGAGATTGAGAAAAGGGTTGAAGAACTTCTATATTATTCTCTTATTTTTAATTCTTCTCCAATATTTCTATGAATATCATTTTAATGAATTTGCATGTTTTTATTCTTTCTATTTTCATCTACTTTCATAGTCTTTCATTGTAGATTTTCTATTAGTATCTTTTGCTTGATCTTTACAAGTTAAAGTGATTCGAGAGTTTGCTTTATCTGACATCTAATAGAATTTCATTATTAAGATATATTTAAGAGATTGGTATATTGAGATAATTGCTATAGGTTAGTGTCTATTCTTAAAATATGTAATTAGAAACCTCTAATTCATTAATGAAAATTGTGAGTTAGAATTTTAATTGTATGTTTTAGGCATTTTAATTCATATCGAGAGAGTGAGTTAAAAATTTATTCTAACTTGGCTTGCATGAAAGATGAATAAATGTAAATCAAAATGATGGATCAAATTCATTATGTTTAGTTCTTCATTCATATACTATTTATCTTCTTCTGATAAACATAAATTAGGTTTAAATTAAGTAGTTCTAATTCAACCATCAAATTTATGATCATTGAAAACAAGATTAAAATCAATTAGTAATAGTGTGTAAGACGTTCCTCGTGGGATCGATATCTTAAGTACTATTGCGGTACACCGTATACTTGCGGTATGTTGCATCTATAGAAAATGCACGACAGCGGAATACAACCCCCATTGGAAGGAAATAAAGCTATAAATGGGACAGAATACAATCCCCAAAAATAAATAAATTTGCCCCAAAATTATTACAAGGGCCCAAAAAAGAAATGAACTTGAATTTAAAACACTCATCCAAGATTAAAATAAAAGAGCATACATAAATCGGGGCATTATTTAAGGAACATTGGTTCCTTCGCACTTGTTCGAAATTTAGGAACATTGGTTCCTTCGTATTAATTTGAAGAGGGTTCGAAGAGTCATTTTTGATTGCTTGAATTAAAAAAAAACGGGATGAGTGATCCCATTTTTGTAGAAAAGTTGACTCTTCGTTTTAATTGTGACATTTTTATTGTCGGGCTAAAATAAGGGACATTGGTCCCGATTTTATTAGTGAAAATTCCAATTTAATTATGGAAATATTTTTGTGATTTTTTATCGCACGCGTGCACGAATAAAAATATATATTTACAAATAACACGACATAAATAAAGGGTTAAGAAAGGTCTCACCGAACCGGAGTACCCGCCTACGCGTTGCGACCCATCCGGGGAGTCACGGGGCGCTCACATAGCCCGACTCAAGTTAAAACTCATACAAAAATTAACATCAAAATATATTAGCAAATATTCTAAAAATTAATCAAATGAAGGCGAGATAATAACAATAATAAAAATTATGATGATGGTAACAAAAATGAAATAATAATAATAATGATAATAATAATAATAAGAATAATAATGATGGACAATGATAATAAATAATAGTGAATGTAATATAAAGAAGTACGATAGTAATTGATAAATCCAAGAATGTCTTTATCTGTAGGAGAGAGGTCGATCCGATCGGATGAGATAACCCTGCAATAAGAAGAGCCCGGTCGGACCAGGCGTGAGCACTCCGAAGCTTAAGTTAGTAGCTTAGAGAGAGAATGTGCTTTAGAAAGATAATGGTGTGAATTCAATACCTGGTGCCATCGTTGGCTGGACTATTTATATGAGATGGTTGAGGGGCACTTGAGTGCCTGGGGAGTGATTACTGGCCGTCAGAGTAGGCATCCGGCGACATGACAGGGAGCAGGTAGTAGGCATGGCGTTGCCTTGTGTCAGGCGGCTGATGGGACTGGCGGTCACATCAGCCGATCGGGCATGTGTGCTGCCTAGGAGCTCGTGTCTGATACCTTTAGCTGATGGGCTTTGGGCCTTGTCAGTTTAAATGGGCCGACAGGATGGGCCTTAGAGCAAATGATATTTGCTGAGTTATCACTTGTCCCCCCTCAACAGGTCCGATCGGGCATAGATTTGCCTTTGTTGGTCCGTTCGGATGGAATCAGTTATGGAGGTTCCCGATCCGAAGACGCGTACTGGCGCGCTTTTTGAATTTGGGAGGCGCTTTTTTTAAAGCGACGCGCCTGCTAAGATAGTTGTTCTCCTTTAATGCTGTGAGCGTACCGAGGGCGACGCTTCGTTCTTCGCAGAGACATAATGTCCTTTGACACGTGGCGCTTGCCGAGTGGCGCGTTGTTTGGCTTTTTTGAGAAGCTTTCGTCTATAAATAGAGGACTCTGTGAATCATTCCTTCTTTACTTTCGAAATCTCTAGCGAAGCTCTGTCAAAATCTTCCTTTGATTCCCAGATTTCTGCAACTACTCTTAACTTCTTCTTCGAATCCCCTCAAGTCTTTTTCATCAAGTAAGTAACTTTTTGCTTTTTTGCTTTCTTTGCGATTTTCCTTTTTCTTCTCACACCCATTTCATTTAGAAAAGAGAGTTGCGCCTTCCCTTTGTTCTTTTTTGTTGAAGATGGCCTCAAGTAGTATTGAAGCATTAGACACAACTTTTTTGGAGTGGTATGAGAATAAACCAGCCGCTGAGCCGCACTCTCGCCTAACCGCTGCGGAAGTGGCCGAAATCCCATCCAAATACGGCCTTCCCGAGGAGATATCAGTGCTGGCCTGCCCTGAATCAATGGCGGTGACTGAAGGGCCCTTCGGCCAAGACGGCGGCGAATGGTTCGTATGCCACCTCTGGAGTCTGGATGCAGGCCTGAGGTTCCCGTTGGGCGCCTTTGAGATGGCGATACTGAGGGGGTATGGTCTCGCCCCCAACCAACTACATCCGAACGGCTGGAGATCGGTGGCGTGCTTCAAGATCCTTTGCCAAATAGAAGTGGTGGCACCGACCTTGGAACTTTTTACTCACTTCTTCTACATCTCGGGCCGGAGCGACGGAACTGAGTACTTCTTCATAAGCCGCCCGAAGAGAAAATTGATGTTCGTCCCCACCTCCATGAAAGGGTACAGAGAACGTTATTTCTTGGTGGGGAGGAAAGGTGGATTTGGGGTGCGCCTCACCCGATCGGCCAGGGTCGAGATTCTGAAGGACCTTGCCGCCGGTCAAGAATTTTATGAGGATGACATAAAAAAGCTGATGGCCGCCGTCAGCAGGAATGGAGGGCCATATGAATCCAAATTCCTGTTGCGTTCACTGTTTGGCTCTCCCGGCTTTCAAGACGCTGAGGACGTAGAACGTGAGCGTTAGGATCAGAAAAAACCCAATCGTCGTGCATCCAAACATTCATTGCATTTTATTAATGTTTCATGAACAGAATTTGTGTACGGAAAACTTATCTAGCTTGTTTTCTGTTGTGCAGCTGAGATGGCTGGTGGGAATGAAGCCTCCAGGCAACTTGGCGATCGGATCCGCCAGAAGCGCGAGGCAGAGAAGAAGGCCCAGGAGCAAAGGAAAAGGAGGAAACTGGTCCTCGCTTCCGAGCTTCAAGCCTCTAAGGGGGCGGCCGGTACTTCTGCAACGACTCCGGCCATCGCTGCCGTTCCAGTCTCGTCGGCACCCCCAGCTGCCATTACTGCACCTGCCTCCACTGCTGCTGGACCAACAACTGTGCCTCGAATTGAGGCCTCTCCTCGGCCGTTACGCCGCCGGCGCCACACTCTTCGGGATGAGTCAGACGAAGACGATCAGCCGATCGGTGCTACTATCCGAGAGGCGGAAGAGGCTGCTAAGAGGAGGGCAGAGGAGGCTGCCAAGAAAAAGGCCGAGGAGGCGGCCAAAAAGAGGGCTGCTGAGCTGATCGCCGAATCGGATGCTCGGCTTGCGGCAAGAGGCAAAGCTGTGCAGCACGGCGAGTCTCCAAGGCGCTCATCCGATCGGCAGATCGTCCCTATGAAGGAAGTTCTGAGAGAGAACTTTGGCGATGACTGGTCGGTGGGCCAGGTGGCTAATTACATTTGCCGGGGTCTTCTCAGGGAGGACGATCATCGGGATGCTGGCGACGCCAGTCAGCTCAGCAGGGAAGCCCAAGCCATCGGCCAGCAGCTGATAGATGTAAGTATTTTACTGACTGTTTCTGGTGCTTGTTTACACCTTTGTGGCTGAATCTTTTGGTTTTGATTCTGTGTAGGCTGCCAGGAGGACACAGCGGCTGCACATGATGGCCCATTTGTGGAAAGGGAGGGCCGAGTCAGGCGCCGTGGCCAAGGCGGAGGCAACCACGCTCTGCGAGGCGTCCAAAAAGGAAGCTTCCGACCTTCGAGCTGAGGTTGCCAAGCTAGAGGAGCGGTATGCTGCCTCTCAATCAGAGACAGTGGCCCTAAGGAAGGAGGCCTACCAGAGTGCTCAGGACCTGAAGGCTCGGCAGAGCGAGGCCGATAAGCTGAAGGGGGAAGTGGCCCGCTTATCTGCGGAGGGTGCCCAGCTAAGGCGGTTCGAAGCAGATGCAACCCGACTGGATGCCGAGTGCAGAGAGTTGGCTGCTGAGAATGCCAGGTTGAAAGCAGAGGGCGAGCAGCTTCGGACAGAAGTGGGGGCCTTGAAGAAGTCGGAAGGGGAGAGAGAAGCTTCCTTCACGAAGATTCTCGAACTTGAGCTTGCCACTCAAAAGGAGCGCCTGATTGATGAGTTGGCAGACGCTCAGGTGGAGCTGTTGTCCCGGTTAGTCCATGAAGCTGGGCGGCGCTTCCCTAGGGCGGATCTGTCATGGATGGACGACCCGGCATCACTGCCTGTTCCTCCAAATGATGACGACGAAGGCGCTCCCGCGGGGGAAATCACCGAGAGAACTTCTGAAGAAGGTCCTTTACCTCCTGAGACTATTCAAGAGGTTCCTTCTGAAGCGGAGCCTGCGGCGTCTTCAGTCCATGAAGCTGAAGTAGAGGCTCCTCCTGCACCTGAAGCCGAGCCGATGGCACCTTCCTCCACTGGGCCTGTCTCTGAAGGGGGGGCAGTATCTGCACCGTCAGCTGCCGACCCTTCTCAAGCCACCATCGATCCAAACGCTGAAGAAGTCGCCGATCCTCCTGGCGAAGTGGAGATTGTAGATATAGATAGTTAGCTTAGGAATTTAGCTTTACTTTCTCCTCTTTTTTTTTTTATTATACTTGTAACAATTATTTATAAATTGTATAGTGGAGGCATTTGTATTAATAAAACTGCATATTTTTGCAAATCAACGTATACATAAATTTGTACTAAAATTTGCAATATGATCGAGCTACTTAAAACTCGTAATTAAAATTTGCATTAAATTTCACAAGTACTTCCTGAATTCAAATGACGTCGAAGCTTAGTGACCGATCGGGTCAGTCTGGCTTTTCAGATCGCATAAAATTTGCATTATTTTGCTAAGTGAAGCTTATGAAGCTGCATAAGGATTGCATAGCTGAGCTAGGTGATACTCATAAAGCTGCATAAGGATTGCAAAGCTGAGCTAGGCGATACTCGTAGAATCGCATAGTTATTGCGAAATCGAGTTGGATAATACTCGTAGAACTGCATGAGGATTGCATAGCCGAGAGTACTCGTAAAATTGCATAAAAATTGCATAACCGAGCGAGAGAGATTAGATCCTCTATAATACTTGGGGAGGTAAGATCCTCCTTCGCAATGGATTTGCTTATTAAGCTTGAGATGGGCATCAAGCCTAGCGTAGAACACTATATTATGTAATAATTGAACAGTCATGAAAGAGAGAACCTTTTTATTAATGAGGCAAATGCCAGGTTCTAATACATTATGCGACATGGTACTTCTTGAGTACTTCGACATTCCAGCTTCTGGGGATATCTTGCCCCTCCACTGTTCGGAGCCTGTAAGTGCTCGGGCTTAGGACTTTAGAGACCTCGTAGGGGCCTTCCCAATTTGGCATCAGCTTTCCCACTCCGGCATTTCCCGAGCCCAACTCTGCCTTCCTGAGCACTAGATCACCTACGTTAAAAGTTTTGGACCTTACTTTTGAATTATGGTATCTGGCTACTCTTTGTTTGTAGGCAGCGATCTTAGCGTAGGCGTCCTCCCTCTTTCCTTCTATGAGATCCAGGTCCTGGCATCTCTCTTGAACGTTCATCCGTTCGGAATAGAAAGCCGATCGGTAAGAAGGGAGGCCGACCTCAACAGGAATCATTGCTTCGGAGCCGTACACAAGAGAGAATGGCGTTTGATGAGTGCCTGTTCTGGGAGACGTTCGGTATGTCCACAGGACACTCTGCAGTTCTTCAGTCCAGTTGCCTTTGGCTTGACCCAGTCGCTTCTTCAATCCCTCCAAGATGGTCCGATTGGAGACCTCAGTCATTCCGTTGCTTTGGGGATTAGCGACGGATGTGAACTTTAATTTGATGTTCAAGCCTTGGCAAAAGTTTCTGAAGATGGAGCTGTCGAACTGCTTGCCATTATCTGCAATAAAGACATTGGGTAAGCCATACCTGCAAATGATGTTCTTTCATGTAAAACTCTTGACCCTCTCGGCTGTGATGGTGGCTACTGGTTCAGCCTCAATCCATTTGGAGAAGTGGTCTACCGCTACTATGAGGAATTTCATCTGCTTTTTGCCTTGTGGGAAGGGTCCTAAGATGTCCATACCCCACTGGTCGAACGGCCACGCGACCCCGATCGGCTGTTGGTCTGCTCCATGCTATCTTATAATCCTGCCGTGTACTTGGCACTGCGAGCATATCCTTACTTTCTCCTGGGCATCCTTGAGCATGCTAGGCCAGTAATATCCCGTCTGAAGGGCTTTTCTTGCCATGGCTCTGCTTGCCTCGTGCGCTCCGCATATGCCTTCGTGGAGCTCTCTGAGGATGTAGTCTCCCTCTACCTCCGCCACGCACTTGAGCCAAGGGTGACTGAAAGCTTTTTTGTACAAATCACCGTTAATGATGGAGTAATTGAGAGATTTTCGAGATACCTTTCGAGCTTCGTCCTTGTCCTCCGGCAGTCGTCCTGTCTGGAGGAACTGCATAATTGGGCTCATCCAGGTTTCATTCTCTTGGTCGATCTCCATCATCTCCGGCTCGTCTAGGGAGGAGGAAGTCTGGTCTACAACGGCAATGTTTTCCTCTATAACGCTCTGTGCGGAAGTAGCCATCTTCGCCAGCCGATCGGCCTCTGCAGTTTGGTCTCTTGGGACTTTCTGTAGCACCCATTCCGACCCAGCCTCTTCCAGTTTTGCGCAAGCAGCTTTAACTTTGGCTAAGTACTGGATCATTGTGGCCTCACATGCTTCGAAGGTCCCCAAAACTTGACTGGTTACCAGCTGGGAGTCACTCCTAATGGCCACGGCCTCCGGTCGGATGGCGTGGAGCAGCCTGAGCCCTTGAAGGAGTGCTTCGTACTCTGCCACATTATTATAAGCTTTAAAATTAAGCTTTATGGTGTACCTTATTGTGATGCCCAAAGGGCCTTTTACTACTATGCCGATGCCTCCTCGAGAGTCGTTTGCTGCGCCGTCCATTGTCATTTCCCAGCTTTGTGGCTTGGGCTGACTTAGTGGTTCCTCACCCGCAAATTCGGCTATGAAATCTGCCAAAGCTTAGGACTTTATAGCTTTTCTGAGCTCATATCTGACATCCCAGGACTGTAGCTTAATCGCCCATCCCACCATTTTACCTTCCAGATCGGGCGTCTGGAGTACCTTCCTGAGAGGATGGCCCGATCGGACGACAATTGTGTGCGCCTCGAAGTATGGTCTGAGCTTCCTTGCACACAACATGAGAGCAATAATAAGCTGCTCAACCGGCCCCTTTCTTAGATCTGCGCCTCTGAGTACTTCACTTACGTAGTACACGGGTAGCTGTTGAGTATCCTCCTCTCGGACCAGAGCACCTGCAACAGCTTCCTTAGAGGTGGCTAAATATAAGTACAGATTTTCACCTGGTACTGGTCGGCTAAGCAGCGGTGGGTTGGTGATAACTTCAATATAGTGCTTAGTTTTCATAGTGTTTTTATATGATTTTAGGTGTTTAGTTGTGTTTTTGTGTTAGGTTTTGTTTCTTTTAGGTTGATTTTATTAATTCTAGTCAAATTGGAATTTTGATGTATTATAGATAGTTTTTGATTGATTTTTATGACACTTTGCAGGTGAGGTTCTATTTACATCACGGTCACAATGAAATTCATTGTGACCGTGACATGAAGAGAAGTGGAAGTCAGGAGCTGGCTTAGATGGGTCACGGTCACAATGGATTTCATTGTGACCGTGACATAGTGAACGATTGGGCAGAATGCAAGTAGGAGGTATGTCACGGTGACAATCAATTTCATTGTGACCGTGACATAAAAATCCTCAAGGTAGAATCAAAGAAGCACATACATCACGGTCACAATGGATTTCATTGTGACCGTGACATAGCTAAATCCTGGACAGAAGCAAACTTCGAAGACCTCACGGTGACAATGAATTTCATTGTCACTGTGACCCATTTCCTGTGCGTGAACAGATTTGAAATTCTCGACTGAACACGGTGACAATGAATTTCATTGTCACCGTGACCCATCTGGAACTATAAAAACGAACTTTTCTATTTGGCTAGGGTTCCGATTTTTTTAGTTAGTTTTTGTTATTAGTTTTTGCAGCTGAGATTTTGAGAGATATTCTTCGGTCCTAAACTTCAATTTTCGTTCTTGTTTTTGATTTTCGATTAGTAATTGAGATTAAATTGCTTTAGTTTCATAGTTCAATTTCAAGAGTTTTGCTAGTTCTTAGTTAGTTTTTCCAGAATTTTAGTTATTTTCTCCATTGAAGATTTGAAGAAAGAGATCGAAGATCGAGCAATTCAACCGGGATTTTCTCAATGAATTTCAGGGTTTATTCTTTCTTTTACTCTTTTGATTTTGTAATGGATTGTGAGTAGTCGTTTAGTTGTTCGGGGGATCTCTGAATCTCCTATATCTAAGATGTGAATTATGAACATCTATTGAGTTTATGTATGAAAGATTGGTTTATTTTGCTGGTGTTTATTGCTTGTTTATGGATTTTAGTTTTTCAGTCCAGTTTCCAATTGTGATGAATGATTTATTTCATATGTCTATGTTGGTTATTGAATTTGTTAATTGGATGCCATGAATGTATTTTATTCTCAGAATTTTCTATCATGTTTGCTGTGGTGTTTAGACTACTCCGGAATGGGAATCTAAATGAACAGGATTTTATGATTTAAGATTTGAGTGATGAGCGAAATAATGAGGTTTTGGGATGTTTGACTCCGGAATGGGAAAGCAAACCGAACCTAGGATTTTAGACTCGTGATTAGGCTAGTTGTATGACTTGCTCCGGAATGGGACGTTATGCAATTAGAGTAGCTTGCTCCGGAATGGGACGCTTGGGTTAAGAGGGTTATCCCGATTTCTTTCATATAAGAGTCATAGATTGATTTTATTCATATTTGGGTAAGGGGTGGATGAGTGAACTTGAACAACGCCTTTATAATTCGATATCTTTTCTCATTTTTATTCACTTTTATCTTTGTTAGTTTTACTGTCATCTTAATTTGTTTTTGCTTAACCAGTACAGCAGTCGATTAATTTATTAGTTTTAGTTTAGTTAATTTAATCAAATCAATTAATTGGGAATTCTTTAGCATACATTTAATTTTCATAACTTGCGTGTTCAGTCCCTTGGGTACGATAACTCGGAATCTTAATTTTACTCCATTATATTACTTGTCGATTCAGTACACTTGCTGAGGTCGTGTCAAGTTTTTGGCGCCGTTGCCGGGGACTGGCGTTGTTTTAAGTCTTGATCATTATTTGTGTGTGTTTTTATTTTTTATTTTATTTTATCTTATTTTTATTTATTCTTTATTCTTTTCAGGTGGTTGTTGAAGGTGTATGAGCAGAAGAAGACAAGAACAAATAGCACCTTACGATCCTGAAATCGAGAGGACTTTACACCAACAATTAAGAGCCAACAGGATTAATAACATGGAAGAAAATCCGCTTCCTATTGGTGAAATTCCTCCTGGAAATGAACAAGTGTTGAGGGCACAAAACCAGAATTCGGGGCATAATAGAGAAGAGATCCCTAGGCAGAGGACAATTAGGGACTATGCGGTGCCTAGATAGAATGAAGATAATAGGACAATTGTGCTGCCCAGGGGAGTGCAATTTGAACTTAAACTAGCCACCATCGGTATGGTACAGCGAAATCAGTTTTCGGGTGCAGATGTCGAAGATCCTGCACAACATTTGGACATTTTCTTAGAGATCAATGATACGGTTCAAATTCCTGGAGTGTCATCTGACGCGGTAAGATTAAAGTTGTTCCCTTTTACACTGATTGGAAAAGCTCGTGAATGGCTGCAAATGCTACCTAGACAGTCAATTAGATCTTGGGATCAGTTGCAAGAAAAATTTTTGATGAGATTCTTCCCTCCCACAAAGACTGCGAACATCAGAAATAGTATATTAGGCTTTAGTCAGATGAGTGAGGAGCCCTTTCATGAAGCATGGGAAAAGTTTAGAAGATTGTTGAGAAGCTGTCCACACCATGATATAGCAATTTACCATTTGATGACCACTTTTTATTCTGGGGTTACACCACAGACAAGATCCTTATTAGATACTTCATCAGGAGGGTCATTTATGAATAGGTTACCAGAGGAAGCTTTTCAATTACTGGATGAAATGGCAGCTAATGATGCTCAATGGTCTAATCCTAGAGCAGTTCCGAGAAGACAGGGGATACATGCTGTGGATGAGGTCTCGATGCTGAAGGCACAGATGGAGTCTATGAGGAAGGAGATGAATAGCTTGAAAGTGCAGAATGTAGCTGCAGTGGGCCAAGAAAATGGATGGTATGAACAGGAGCAAAGTGGGCAAGAAAGTGGAGCAGTGGGTGATGTCAATGCTGTGGGAGATTTCAAAAGGAATGACCCTTACAGTAACACATATAACCCGGGATGGAGAACTCATCCAAATTTCTCCTGGAAAGATGGAAATCCAAATGCTTCATCCTCTAATCCACAAGTAAGAGCTCCCTTCAACCAAAACATCCATCAAAATCACGGGCAGCCATATCAACCACCATATCCACCTCCTCAGAACCAAGGGCAGCAGTATCACCCACCGGGTTATCAACCCAGGCCACCCGTTCAAGAGAGAAAGCCAAATCTGGAAGACATGTTGGCTACATTCATTAACAGTCAACAGCAGTTTATGAATAACCAACAGCAATTCATGGTAAATCAAGAGTCTAGATGGAAGTCTCAAGAGCAGTGGAACCGGAACCAGGATGCCTCCATAAGAAATTTGGAAACTCAAGTGGGACAGCTTGCAAATTCTGTGTCCCAGAGGCAACCAGGAACATTTCCTTCAAATGTAGACCGGAATCCAAAAGAGGAGGCAAAGGCAATTACACTGAGGAGTGGTAAGGAAGTGGAACCGAAAGATGATCAAGGTAAAAATCTTTTATCAGAAAAGGAGGAGCCGACACGGACGGTAAGTAACTCTAACTCTAAGTTAGAAGTTAAAGAAAATGCTCCTAAAAGTGACAAGGGAAAGAGTATAGTGAATCCTAAGTTAGAGGATCTTGACATTAATAAACTGCCATTTCCTGCTATTGCTAGACAGGAAAAGAAAAATGAGCAAAAAGCTAGGTTTCTAGAGATGTTTAAGAAACTGCACATAAATTTACCATTTGCTGAAGCTTTAGCTCATATGCCTAACTATGCTAAATTCATGAAAGAACTCTGTTCTAATAAAAAGAAATTAGAAGGGCATGAGACTGTACAACTAACAGAAAATTGCAGTGCTATTATTATGAACAAGATTCCTGAGAAATTGGAAGATCCAGGTAGCTTTACTCTTCCTTGTGTTATTGGTGAAGATTTTTACGGTAACGCTTTATGTGATCTAGGTGCAAGCATAAACTTAATGCCTTATTCTATATGCAGGAAGCTGAATCTTGGAGAGCTTAGGGAGACAGGAATGCGACTCCAACTAGCAGACAGGTCCGTGAGGAGACCAAAGGGAGTAATTGAGGATCTGCTAGTGAAGGTGGGGAAATTTATTTTTCCAGTGGATTTTGTGGTAATGGAGATGGAAGAAGACCACAAGGTGCCATTGATTGTGGGGAGGCCATTTTTAAATACCGCCAAGGCATTGATAGACGTTAATGGTCAAACAGTTACCCTAAGGTTTAATGGTGAGGAGTTGGTGGTAGATATGAACAAGGCTCAAAAATACCCATCTGGAGATATGAAAGAGTCTATATATTTTATGGATGTAATAGATGATTGTGTGGAGGAAGTGCAAGAAAAAGAATTGAGAGCTGATTCAGAAAATAAGTGTCTATTACATTCAGTGGAGGGAGAAGAATGTGAAGAAGAGATGAGGGGACAAGAGATAGCAAGTGTGGAGATAGAAGACAGCAAGGAGAAAATTGATCCTAAAGAGGGGGATTTTAATTCTGAACTTAAACCTCTTCCCTCTCACTTGAAGTATGTGTTTTTAGATAATGAGAGTAAACCAGTAATCATTTCTTCTTTGTTGTCAGGTGCAGAAGAGACGATGCTGCTAGAGGTGCTGAAAAAGCACAAGGGAGCCATTGGCTGGAAGACCTCAGATTTGAAGGGGATTGACCCAAGCTACTGTACACATAGGATCCCAATGGAAGAGGAGTGCAAGCCGGTAGCTCAGCCTCAACGGCGACTCAATCCAGTCATGCAAGAGGTAGTAAAGAAGGAGGTACTTAAACTCCTAGACTCAGGTATTATCTATCCTATCTCTGACAGTAAGTGGGTAAGTCCTGTGCAATGTGTGCCTAAAAAGGGGGGAATGACAGTGGTAAAGAATGAACTAGATGAGTTAATTCCAACTCGTACAGTTACGGTTTGGAGAGTCTGCATTGATTTCAGACGGTTAAATAATGCCACTAGGAAGGACCATTTTCCTTTGCCTTTTATTGACCAAATGTTAGAGAGGTTAGCGGGTAATAGGTTTTACTGTTTTTTAGATGGGTATTCGGGATATATGCAGATTCCAATAGACCCTGAGGATCAGGAGAAAACAACCTTTACCTGCCCATATGGCACATTTGTATATCGGAGAATGCCTTTTGGGTTATGTAATGCACCGGCTACGTTTCAGCGGTGCATGATGGCCATTTTCCATGATTTTATAGAAAAATTTATGGAAGTATTCATGGATGATTTCACCATATATGGGGTTGATTTTGAGAGCTGTTTACAGCATCTTGATCTAGTACTAGGGAGGTGTGAAAAGACTAACCTGGTATTGAATTGGGAAAAATGCCATTTTATGGTAAGAGAGGGCATAGTGCTAGGACATAAAATTTCAGAGAATGGGATAGAGGTAGATAAGGCCAAAGTTGAAGTAATTGAAAAATTACCACCTCCGACAAATGTTAAGGGCATAAGAAGTTTTTTAGGACATGCGGGGTTTTACAGGCATTTTATTAAAGATTTTTCAAAAATTGCAAAACCCTTGTCTAATTTACTGATGAAAGATGCTCCTTTTGTTTTTGACAGTGCATGTATGTTAGCATTTGAAACTTTAAAGAAACGACTTATTTCAGCTCCGGTGATTATATCTCCGGATTGGAATTTGCCATTCAAACTAATGTGTG
This sequence comes from Excoecaria cochinchinensis, assembly GCA_947683425.1. Classification (NCBI taxonomy): domain Eukaryota; kingdom Viridiplantae; phylum Streptophyta; class Magnoliopsida; order Malpighiales; family Euphorbiaceae; genus Excoecaria; species Excoecaria cochinchinensis. Next base: position 5,248,637 of record CANTUQ010000013.1, read on the forward strand.
ATGCTAGTGACTTTGCAATAGGGGCAGTGCTTGGACAACGAAGAGATAAGATTTTTTATGCCATATATTATGCTAGTCACACTTTGACAGGAGCACAGGTAAATTACACCACCACAGAGAAAGAACTTCTCGCGATAGTGTATGCGTTTGAAAAGTTCAGGCCGTATTTGCTGGGTGCAAAAGTGGTGGTGTGGTCGGATCATGCAGCCTTGAGGCATTTATTCGCAAAGAAGGAATCAAAACCGAGGCTGATTCGATGGGTGCTTTTGTTGCAGGAATTCGATTTGCAAATTAAGGATAAGAAGGGCGCTGAGAATTTTGTGGCAGATCATCTGTCCCGATTGGAAAATGATCGTATTGAAAAAGGGGAAATTTTAGATTTATTTCCCGATGAGCATATTTGTGCTGTATTTTCCTGTGAAAATTCTGTACCTTGGTTTGCTAATATCGCTAATTTTCTTGCAGGGGGCTTTATGCCAAAGGATTTTACATGGCAGCAAAAGAAGAAATTGCGGGCGGATGCGAGACACTACATATGGGATGATCCCTACCTTTTCAAACTATGCGCTGACCAAGTGTTAAGACGGTGTATCTCAGATGCGGAGACCAGTGCAATCATCACAGCTTGTCACAGTGGAGAAGCTGGTGGACATCATGGGCCAAATAGAACGGTAATGAAAATTCTGTCTTCTGGTTTTTATTGGCCAACAATGTTTAAAGATGTCCAATATTATGTGAAAAGTTGTGATAGATGCCAAAGAGTAGGAAATATATCCAAACGTGATGAGATGCCCTTAACAAATGTGCTTGAGGTTGAATTATTCGATGTTTGGGGAATAGATTTCATGGGACCTTTTCCGGTTTCATACGGGTTTGAATATATTCTGGTAGCAGTGGATTATGTTAGTAAATGGGTCAAAGCTGTAGCTACTAGGACTTGTGATGCACGAATTGTGTTAGAATTTTTAAGAAAAAATATTTTTACCCGTTATGGAGCTCCTAGAGCCATTATAAGCGATGGTGGTAAACATTTTGTTAATCACCAATTCAATGCTTTATTAAAGAAATTTGGCGTTAGGCATAAAGTCACAACCCCATATCATGCTCAGGCTAATGGTCAAGTAGAAGTGTCAAATAGGGAATTAAAGGCCATTTTAGAAAAAACGGTAAATTCCTCTAGGAAAGATTGGTACCTTAGGTTAGACGAAGCTTTATGGGCCTATAGGACTGCTTTCAAGACGCCAATAGGGATGTCCCCCTTTAGGCTGGTTTATGGGAAGTCCTGTCATCTTCCGGTGGAATTAGAACATAAAGCCTATTGGGCTACGAAATTTCTAAATTTTGACCTTGAGAATGCAGGAAAGTGCAGGTCTTTGCAGCTGAATGAACTTGAGGAGCACCGATTCTGGGCTTATGATCATGCCACCAAATACAAGGACATCACCAAGAAGCGGTATGATCGGAAGTTAGTTCGGAAGGAAGTTGTGCCTGGGATGCATGTACTTCTTTATGACAGTAGGCTGCGATTATTCCCTGGTAAGTTGAAGTCGAGGTGGAAGGGACCATATCGAGTAGTGGCTGTGAACAAGTTTGGAGTGGTCACGCTGAAACACCCGAAGGGTGAGACAGAATTCAAGGTAAATGGACATCGTGTGAAGCCTTATTTTACATCTTCGTTTGATAATGCTTCCACGATCATCACTCTTATAGATCCTTGACGGTTTTAAAAGTCCAGCTGCGGACTTGTGAAATGCAGAACTACTTTTTATCTTCATTTATCTGTATCATTTAATGGTATTTTGTCTAGGCAGTTAATCTTGTTTCATTTTGTAAATTTTAGGTTTAGAAGAGAAATTATGTTTTGTTGGAAAAGATTCAAAACATTTGTATCAAGAGATTCGGAGAAATTGATGAATGTGTGCAAGTGTGCAGGTGGACACGGTCACAATGAAATTCATTGTGACCGTGATCAAAGGAGGATGCATTCTGGATTCTGGTTGATGCACATGTCACGGTCACAATGAAATTCATTGTGACCGTGACCATCAGGTAAGTTACATTCTGTTTTGAGGAGTGCACATGTCACGGTGACAATGAATTTCATTGTCACCGTGAGGTAGAGTGAGTGACATTCTGTTTTCAAACTGGGTTATGTCACGGTCACAATGAAGTCCATTGTGACCGTGACATATTGCACATTCGATTCTGTTTTCCAATTTGGTAATGTCACGGTGACAATGGATTTCATTGTCACCGTGACCCCATGGCGGTTCAATTTTGGAATGCAAATTTTTTTATGTGTCACGGTCACAATGAAATTCATTGTGACCGTGACCAACGAAAGGAAGTTTTAAAAAAAAAAAAAAAAACCCAAGTTTTCTATTTGTTCTTTCTCACTTTCTCACACCTCTTTCACTCTCACGAGCACGATTTACTTTTCTCTGCATTCCGTGTGACTCTTTTCTCTCTTTTAGACCATCATCCCGAATTATCTACCACAAGTAAGTACATTTCTCTTCCTTCTATTTTAATTTTAAATTTTGTTTGTCTCCTCCTCTCATCCCCTGTTCTTCCTCGTTCCCTATTGCTATGTTGTTCTTGGTAGTTTTGTTCGAAAATTCCATGATGTTCTCAATTATTGTGATGAAATCTTGGTGTGAACCCTTTTTCTTTCTTACTTCCCTTCTTAATGTTGATCCTTACTCCTGAACGTGATTATATGGGAAGTAGGACATTTAGGGCTTTATTTGCATTTAACGTTGGGTTAATGGTTTTCATCAAATTTGGAATCGACTTGGACTTTTACTGATCTTAACCTGTTGGTTGTGCACTTTATGGTTGTTTATTGCCAATTTGGGGGATTGTTAGTGCCATTAGTTTTCAATTCTAGTACGTTTAAATACATGCTCACCAAGTGTTTGATAAAATGTCCCATAGAGTTTATTCCCCAACTTCTGCAAATTTTAACATGTTGACATGCCTAATTCTATATACCTTTATGTATAACTGTGTTTTAAAGTTGTCATTGCACATTCTAAACCTACTCATGAGTTGATATCAATTTGACAAATCAAACTCAGTTGGAGGATGCAGACTCAGTTGGGGGATGCATAAGTTGGGTAAAATGGATTGTTAAATGCTGAGTAAAGTAGTAGCCATTGTTGTTTCAACTTACTTTGTTATTGAAATTGGTTGTTTTCTTTTATGCAGTGGCTCCAAAACGGAAAAGCTCCGCTCTTGCTTCTAGCTCTGGCAGCCAACCCCCCAGCGCGGATTTAGTAGACATTTCAAAGGTGCCAGCATGGGTCCCAGCTGCTAAAAAGGTTCCATATGCTCGGTTCACCAAATGCTCGTTCATCCCAACGAGTTATTTGGATTTTGGACTGTTGGAAAAAATCGGCATCAAGAATGAAGTCCAGCAACTTATAGGCAACATTGGCTGGGAGCGGGTGTTTATGCTCAACGAGAAAGTCTACCCCACCTTGACGAGGGATTTTGTGTCCACTGTCACGTGTAGACCAGGCCGCAATCTCATCACGGATCCAGGTTCTGTTTCATTTTTCTTGGACTCGATTGAGTATAACCTAACCTTCCATGAATTTTCAGAATATCTTGGATTTCCACATTTGGTTCCGGATTGGTATGAGGATTACACTAAAGATGGCGCGTGGGCAATCATTCGAGATACTGTGACTGCCACGCAGTATGTCTCAGGAAAAACGAAGGCCCATCATCTGAACAGTCATATTTTGCGGATCCTCCACAGATTTTTTTCTTTATCTCTGCTCAGCCATGCCGATTCAGCGGGCCAAGTGAACTTGCCGGAAGCCCTGTTTCTTGCGTGCATGATCCAGGGTGTCCGAATAAATGGAGCCACACATTTCTGGCACAAACTGGAGGAGATGCAATGGAAGTCGAAGAAAGTCACAAAAATTGCACTAGGAGGATTTGTAACCGCCATTGCCAAGCGTGTCCGCCATCCATTGAAAAAATACAAATCATTGCCTTCCGTTGCCACCATCGATCAGAAAATGCTTATCAATATGAAGGTACTCGTGAAGGATGTGACAATGGCCGATGGTTTTCGGTTGTCCACTAGGGAGGAGTATTTACATGGAATTGAGCGAGGTTTGGGCGGTTTACCTCATGAGCAGGAGGATGATCCAGAGGCACACGATCCCCCAGCCCCCGAGCCCCAGCCGTTATCTTCAGCACATTATGACGCGCTTATGGAGCAGATGGATAGTATTTCCGCCACCCAGACTGAGCTCCGATCTCAGATGGAGCAAGTGCTCTATGGCCTGGCGTCTTTGACGTCCAGATTTGATGCACATTTCCCCCCACCGCCACCATCATCCGATCTATGATCAGGGAGAACACTTATCTTTTGTTTTGACTTTTGTTTATTTTATTTTTATTTTTCTTTTTGATCTGTAATACTATTACTTGCTGGGGACAGCAAGTTTTTTATGTGGGGGGTAGGAGACATTAATGTTGCATTATACATGTAATTAACAGTCATTCCATTGATGTATGATGCATGGTTAGTTCTGTTTTAGTTTATTTGCACTTTATTACGGTTGCCTAAATATCCTTATCTTAGCTTAGCTTAACCTCAGTTATTCCTGTTGTGAATGTTTTGAACTTTAATTGGAGAATAGTATATCTTAAAAACTGATCTTGGCAAACGAGTAGTTGGAAGTTTTAGAAGCAAATTGAATCTCAATCGGTCATATATCTCGTGATTTCCAATCTTTTATGCACTATAGGCTTGTTTGTAAAAATTGAAAAAAAAAAAAATCCGGTGCGTAAGAGTTTTTGAGTGAAGGAATGGTAGGATAATTAGAACCTCCCTCATCACCCTTCGAAACATGATAACAACTTAAACAAGTTTAGGACATGATTAAGGCAATTTATTTCTTTGATAACCACATTTAAACAGCTTTAGACCTACCTGTTTATGTTATTTCCATTGCTAGCCCCGTTGAGCTGATTTAGTATGCTAAAAGCGTACTACGAAATTTTCTTGTTACACTATTATTTTACCATTTAGCCTAAATGCCTTCGCCTACCCGTTTCTAAGAATTGGTCAGGGTATAAGAAATTCTAGACTTTGGGTACCCAAAAAAAAAAAAAAAAAAAAAAAAAAGAGAAAGAGAAAGAAAAATAAAGAAAAAAAAATGATGATGAAAGTTTGATGAGTTCTGTGGTTTCTATTGGTCAATTTTGATGTATTGAATATAGAAAAATTCAAGTGTGGGGTACCTTTGAGTAGAGAAAGATATACTCATAATTACGGAATTGGGTTTAAAAGTGAATTAAAAGGGAAATTCATCATTTTGTTGTTGTTGAGTTCAATGCATATTATGTATGGAGAAGTAGACAACATTGGAAATTATGGGTGAATTGAAGGTAGGATCTGGACAATTTTGTTCAGTTTGGTTAGTTGAATCTTAGGTAAAGTGGCAAATTCTTTGTTTGAATTCTTTAACTTTTCTTGATAGCCAATACCTTAACCTAACATTACAACCCTGGAATAAGTCCTTTTGATTCTATTCTTGGTTTGAGTTGTTTAAGTGGAGATGACCCTTGTGGTTCCGGTGCTAAAGGAGAGGCGTATGATTATCCTGAGTTTTAAGCGCGAAACCTATATGCGAATTCATTTGCATATTTAATTTCTTTGCTCAATTACTGGAATGCATTGGTTGTTTTGTTTTGAAAAGAGAAAATTTGTTTTGAGCCTAGCACACACACAAGTGAAATTATTTGATATAAACTGAATTGAGAATTTTGTAGCTAAGACCCTTCTGCTTGGTGCTATGACTGTTGTTAAGTTTTCATATTCTGAGTTAGAGTTTGAAATTTCAGGAATTTGGATAATTCATTTACTCGAGGACGAGCAAAGTCTAAGTGTGGGGTATTTTGATAACTTCAATATAGTGCTTAGTTTTCATAGTGTTTTTATATGATTTTAGGTGTTTAGTTGTGTTTTTGTGTTAGGTTTTGTTTCTTTTAGGTTGATTTTATTAATTCTAGTCAAATTGGAATTTTGATGTATTATAGATAGTTTTTGATTGATTTTTATGACACTTTGCAGGTGAGGTTCTATTTACATCACGGTCACAATGAAATTCATTGTGACCGTGACATGAAGAGAAGTGGAAGTCAGGAGCTGGCTTAGATGGGTCACGGTCACAATGGATTTCATTGTGACCGTGACATAGTGAACGATTGGGCAGAATGCAAGTAGGAGGTATGTCACGGTGACAATCAATTTCATTGTGACCGTGACATAAAAATCCTCAAGGCAGAATCAAAGAAGCACATACATCACGGTCACAATGGATTTCATTGTGACCGTGACATAGCTAAATCCTGGACAGAAGCAAACTTCGAAGACCTCACGGTGACAATGAATTTCATTGTCACCGTGACCCATTTCCTGTGCGTGAACAGATTTGAAATTCTCGACTGAACACGGTGACAATGAATTTCATTGTCACCGTGACCCATCTGGAACTATAAAAACGAACTTTTCTATTTGGCTAGGGTTCCGATTTTTTTAGTTAGTTTTTGTTATTAGTTTTTGCAGCTGAGATTTTGAGAGATATTCTTCGGTCCTAAACTTCAATTTTCGTTCTTGTTTTTGATTTTCGATTAGTAATTGAGATTAAATTGCTTTAGTTTCATAGTTTAATTTCAAGAGTTTTGCTAGTTCTTAGTTAGTTTTTCCAGAATTTTAGTTATTTTCTCCATTGAAGATTTGAAGAAAGAGATCGAAGATCGAGCAATTCAACCGGGATTTTCTCAATGAATTTCAGGGTTTATTCTTTCTTTTACTCTTTTGATTTTGTAATGGATTGTGAGTAGTCGTTTAGTTGTTCGGGGGATCTCTGAATCTCCTATATCTAAGATGTGAATTATGAACATCTATTGAGTTTATGTATGAAAGATTGGTTTATTTTGCTGGTGTTTATTGCTTGTTTATGGATTTTAGTTTTTCAGTCCAGTTTCCAATTGTGATGAATGATTTATTTCATATGTCTATGTTGGTTATTGAATTTGTTAATTGGATGCCATGAATGTATTTTATTCTCAGAATTTTCTATCATGTTTGCTGTGGTGTTTAGACTACTCCGGAATGGGAATCTAAATGAACAGGATTTTATGATTTAAGATTTGAGTGATGAGCGAAATAATGAGGTTTTGGGATGTTTGAATCCGGAATGGGAAAGCAAACCGAACCTAGGATTTTAGACCCGTGATTAGGCTAGTTGTATGACTTGCTCCGGAATGGGACGTTATGCAATTAGAGTAGCTTGCTCCGGAATGGGACGCTTGGGTTAAGAGGGTTATCCCGATTTCTTTCATATAAGAGTCATAGATTGATTTTATTCATATTTGGGTAAGGGGTGGATGAGTGAACTTGAACAACGCCTTTATAATTCGATATCTTTTCTCGTTTTTATTCACTTTTATCTTTGTTAGTTTTACTGTCATCTTAATTTGTTTTTGCTTAACCAGTACAGCAGTCGATTAATTTATTAGTTTTAGTTTAGTTAATTTAATCAAATCAATTAATTGGGAATTCTTTAGCATACATTTAATTTTCATAACTTGCGTGTTCAGTCCCTTGGGTACGATAACTCGGAATCTTAATTTTACTCCATTATATTACTTGTCGATTCAGTACACTTGCTGAGGTCGTGTCAGTTGGTGAGGAATGCCTTTAACTCTTGAAAGGCTTGCTGACAGTCTTCCCCCCAGATGAAAGTTTCACTCTTCCTGAGCTTCTTGAAGAAAGGCATGCAGTGCTTGGCGGAAGAGGAAATGAATTGTCCTAAGGCTGTTATCCTTCCGTTCAACTTCTGGACGTCTTTTATGTTCCTGGGGGGTTGCATCTCGAGGATGGCCTTTATTTTTTCTGGATTCGCCTCAATCCCTCGTTGAGAGATTAGGAATCCTAAAAATTTTCCTGATGGTACCCCGAAGACGCACTTCTCGGGGTTGAGCTTCATCTGGAATTTATTCAAGGTGTCAAAAACTTTTGCCATATCGGCTGGATGTTCCTCGGCGCTTCGGCTCTTGACGATCATGTCATCAACATATACTTCGACATTCTGTCCGATCTGGTCTTTGAAGATCTTGTTCATCAGATGCTGATATGTGGCCCCAGCATTTTTCAGTCCGAACGGCATCATCCTGTAGCAGAACGTCCCGTCGTCTGTGATAAAGCTGGTTTTCTCCTGATCCAGGAGCCACATCAGGATTTGGTGGTAGCCGGCATATGCGTCTAGGAGAGAATAAATGGCGTGGCATACTGTGGCATCCACCAACTGGTCTATGCTGGGCAAGGGATAACTGTCTTTGGGACATGCCTTGTTAAGGTCGGTGAAGTCGACACACATCCGCAATTTGCTAGACTTCTTCTTGACCAGCACCACGTTAGCCAGCCATTCTGGATAGTCTACCTCTCGGATGGTTCCGGTCTTGAGCAGCCTATCCACCTCTTCAGAGATGAACTTCCGCCGATCGGGTGCGTGCCTTCTCAACTTTTGGCGGATCGGGGAAAAGTTTGGGTCCACGTTTAGCTTGTGGGTGATAATTTTGGGGTCCACGCCAGGGATATCTTCTGGCTTCCAGGTGAAGGTCGCTTGATTGATGGTCAGGACATGCATGATGGCTTCTTCAGTTGTTTTATCCATGCTCGTCCCCACCTGAACATTTTTGCCTTTATCCAGCGACCTGGCCTTTGTGGCCTCTGCTGGGTCCATCCTGGGCCTTTCCGCCTGCTCTCGTTGCTCGAGGCCGGGCTCTACCACCATTGCTTCTCGCTGTTGCTTTATCATGGTGATATAAGCCTCCCTGGATGCTTTCTGGTCACCTCTTATGATGGCGACGCCTCCTGCGGTTGGAATCTTCATCACCATATAGCGGATGGAGGTCACGGCTCCTGTCTAGAAAAGCAATGGCCTGCCGAAAATAGCATTGTAGGCAAACGTCATGTCAACAACCATGAAAGTTACCTTACAAGCGTGAGCTATCGCCTCTTGGTCGAGCTCGACAAAGAGCTCTACGGATCCTGCTATGGGGATGGTGGCGTTGCTCAGGCCGATCAAAGGGGTGGCGTTCGGCTTCAGCTCTCCGATCGGCAGTCCCATGACTCGGTAGGCCTGGAGAGTTAGGACGTTGACAGCACTGCCATTGTCCACCAGAATTCTCTTTACATTGAAGTTATTTATCCGAGCTCTTACAACGAGAGCGTCCTCATGAGGGAACAAGACGTCTCGTGCGTCTTCGCTGGAAATGGTGACTGAGGCAGGCTGCTCTGCCTGGCGGGAGAGGTAGACACCTTTGCCTTTCCCTTTCTTGGGGAGATTTTCTCCGTAAGATGACCCTCCGGTGATTACGTTGATCACCCCGGCGTAGGGCCTGCTGGGATCGGCGTTTCTGGGGTTCCTGCGCTCATCATCATCTGAGTCAGGATCGTCCCTCCTAGGCTTCGGCTGTCTACAGGGTTCGTCTCCTGTGGCCGGATCTACGAATCTCTTGAGGGCCCCACGGCGTATAAGCCTTTCGATCTCCTTTTTGAGAGAGGTGCATTCGTCGGTTAAATGACCGACATCTCTGTGGAATTCATAAAATTTGCTTGTGTCCCTTACACCCCGGCTTCTTGCAGAGAGGTCCCTGGGCCAGTTGACCTTGCGGTGCTTCTCTTTAATCCACATCAGCACCGCGGTCGGGGTAGCATTGAGAGGGGTGTACGTCCTCTCCGCCTGGTCGTCTGGGCGCGGGTTCCGGTCTCTTCCCGATCCTCTGGCTTGGCCTGAATGTCTGGAACTTTGAGCTCCATCATGGCCTTTAGCTGTCCGATCGGAAGCGGGGGCTCTTTGAGTAGAGCGATTGTCCGGATATTGAAGGCGGTCCAGAACGCTGGTCCTTCCTCTCCTATTGGACCTAAGGGCATCATCCAACTGGATATGTTGCCTGGCCCTCTCCATCAGTTCGGCGAAGCTGGATGGGGGTCTTGTTGTGAGTGACTCGAAGAGTGGTCGGTCAGTGATGCCCCCTGATAAGGCGTTGGTCGCCATCTCAACACTAACATTCCTTACTTCAGGCTGCACAGGTCGTTCACTGTTTTAGGCGCACGTGTTTGCACAATGAACCTCGTAGTGAACAGCTCCTTTAACTGTCTGAATGACGTGACGGATCCCATGGGCAGCTCATGGAACCACGTCAATGCATCCCCTCCCAGAGTGGTGGGAAAAACCCTACAGGCTATTCTTTCATCATAAGTATAGACCTGTACCTTGGTCAAGTACTCTGCCAAGTGTGTGGTAGGGTCTGTTTTGCCTGTATACCTTTCCATAACCACATCTCGCCACCTGGGAGGGAGCTCAGCATCGGTGATCTCTCTGCAGAAGGGGGAGGCAGTATTCCCACAAGTATTTCCTTCGAAGGCGCCTCTCTTGGGCGCGAGGACACCAAACTGCTTAAGCTTCTGCATAAGCCACTGGTCCTGCTTGTTTAGCGGGTTCTGTTTGCTCAGGGTCGTGGCGGTGGACTCGCCTTTGTGCTTTCTGGTTTGGCCGCGGCTCGGGGTGCACATGTAGGACACATCATCCCTCGCAGACAGAGTAGCGGACCTGTTGTTGTAGGGAGAGGCCCTACTTGCAGACACTATCTGCTTCCCCTTGTCGCTCTTGCCTGGGGTTCTGATTGCACTTTTCCTGGTTCCCTGAGCTCGGGATTCATTAATAATTATTCCCTTGTTCCTGTTTCTCCTGAAGTCTTCGCCCGCGAAGTAATCCTCTTGGGCTCTTTCAGAAGCAATCGGCATCTTACCCTTTTTAAGGGTTTGGACGATGCTTTTTGTAAAATCATTGAGGATGGCGCGCATGTCCCTCACAGTGATGGGGGTGTTCTCTGGTTGCCTAGCAGTGGCATTATCGAATTCGGGAAGGAGGTTTGTCCTCACAGGGGACCTGGTGGGCGCTACCCTCCTTCTCGAGGTGCCTGATATGGCACGAGCATCGTCGTCATGGTCATGGTCCATGGGGGTAGTATTCTCGTTGGATCTTGAGTTCGACATCTCTCAATGAAAGCACCAAATGATAAATCCAAGAATGTCTTTATCTGTAGGAGAGAGGTCGATCCGATCGGATGAGATAACCCTGCAATAAGAAGAGCCCGGTCGGACCAGGCGTGAGCACTCCGAAGCTTAAGTTAGTAGCTTAGAGAGAGAATGTGCTTTAGAGAGATAATGGTGTGAATTCAATACCTGGTGCCATCGTTGGCTGGACTATTTATATGAGATGGTTGAGGGGCACTTGAGTGCCTGGGGAGTGATTATTGGCCGTCAGAGTAGGCATCCGGCGACATGACAGGGAGCAGGTAGTAGGCATGGCGTTGCCTTGTGTCAGGCGGCTGATGGGACTGGCGGTCACATCAGCCGATCGGGCATGTGTGCTGCCTAGGAGCTCGTGTCTGATACCTTTAGCTGATGGGCTTTGGGCCTTGCCAGTTTAAATGGGCCGACAGGATGGGCCTTAGAGCAAATGATATTTGCTGAGTTATCAGTAATAATAATAAATATAATCATAATCATAATCATAATCATAATAATAATAACAATGTAACAATAAATAAGATGATTAATAAATATAATAGTCATAATAAAACCATATGATAACAATAATAATAATAATAATAGGGTGGTAATAATGCAAATAATAGTAGTAATAAGTGACAAATAATATGAAAACAGAATAATCAATTAGAAACAATAATAATAATAATAATAATAATAATAATAATAATAATAATAATAATAATAATAATAATAATAAAAGACACTAAGTGCATTAAACATGACATGAACTCATTAATGAACATAAACACAATAAAAATAATAATGATAGCAAAATATCAAATTGAAGTAAGCAAATAATGTATTAATGGTGATATTAACTCATTAAGATGCTAAAAGTAAACAATATACATGATAATAATAGCAAAAAATAATATTAACAATAATAAATACTATACAAAAAAATAAATGAGGATGGGTTCAAGAATGTTTACCCTCAGAATTTTTAGATTGGGAAAACGGTGTCCCAATCGATTTTCCTTGTCGGATTTGTGGTGATAAATATTTGAAGAAAATGTGGAAATTAATGTTTTGAAATAAAACCAAGAAAAATACTTTTATGAAAATGTTTTTGGTGGATGATTTGAGCAAAAGGAAATTAATTTTCCAAGCCCAAATCACTCAAGAAAATGGATTATTTATTTTTGAAGAACAATTCAAGATTAAAACTTGAGAAAGAAGAGAAAAAAGAAGCTAAAGAACCCCTTTGCCGGAAAGAAAAAGTTGAAAGAAAATAAAGCCCCTCCAAAAAAAATCGTTGCTCCCCTCCAAAATGAAGGAAAAGAGTTCATTTAATCTTGCCTTGGCCAAAAATGGCAAGGGACAAAAAAACCTTTATTTTTAGTTAATCCAAAATATCATAAAATGGTGAAATATCGGAAATGTCAGACTGAAAAAAGGTCAGACTGAAAATTGCGAAAAAAATGGACAGGCGAAAACCAACAGGTCGCGCGGAGAGGGCAAGGGCGCGCGCGGCAGCCTGCTGCGCGCGTGGTGCCCCCGCACCGCGCGCAGCAGGCAGCTGCCTCGCGCGCAGGGGGGCGCGCGTCGCCCCCCGCCTCGCGCGCAGGGGCTGCCCGCGAGGCAGCCTGCCTCGCGCGCAGGGGCTGCGCGCAGGGGGGGCGCGCGGCACCCCTCGCCTCGCGCGAGGCGCCTACCTCGCGCGCAGGGGCTGCCTGCGCCGCTGCCGCAGGCAGCCTTCGCGATTTTCATTTTTTTTTTTTTAAATTTTGACACAAAATTAATATATTTTTTTTTTACTCCATTTTAATTTTAATTTCCCCAAAAACATATTTTTAATTATTTTCCGAAAAATACATCTTTGACAAGGGAACGATCGATTCTCACATTTCTTACCGAAAATCGGTCTTCTATTTCATCATCGGGTAATCCTGATCTTGGACCGCCCTGGGACCCGGTGTCTACACACGCCAAATTAAATCCACCAATCAATAAAACTACTAATCGCCAATGATGGAGAAAACAAAGAATTTTATACCTGCAAGTTGGGATGAACGCACCAGAAATGCCAACGATTACAACTTTCTTACTGGTAGCAAGAATGGAGACTTGCTGGAGCTGATCTTGCTTGTCGAATGTCAATTTGATCCATGGATCTGCGATTATGTGAAAAATGTTGAAAGAAAATAACATGAACGTGAAGAAAATGAAAGAGATATATTTATATAGAGGGATAATTTGGTCATTTTATACAATTATACCCATTTTCCTCCCAATTACGCTGCTTTCTCTCTAAATTGGAGGGAAATAAAATTCAAAACACAGAGTAATTGGGAAATCCCATTTCCCTTTCATTCCTCGCAAAATTTTTGCCATTTTACAATCCAAATAAGGCAAAATAAGGTCAATTAAACTTATTTTCTTTTCACTTACTTCCACTTTCTTTGGTCCAAACAAAGGCTAATTGACTTGCGTTTACTTTCCTTACTTCCTGAATAATAATAATAATAATAATAATAATAATAATAACAACTTTCTATTTTAGACGTGATTAAAACAAACTAAAATTTAAGTTTTATGAAAGAAAATTTTAAGTTAATAATTTGTTTAACAAATTTCTTCTTTAATGAATTTTTTATAAGAAAATAATTATATTAATTTAATGCATAATGTTTTTCTAAAATAATTCATACACTTATATTCTTTATATTTATTCTAATTTCCATGTGCCAATTTAGAATAACTTGCTATAACGATCACGTGGTTAGCTAGTAGTTTTGGAGAAAACAAAGAAATAAAGAAAATTACTTCTTTATGAAATTAACAAATGAAGACAAATTTTAATATATTGAGAATTAAAACTGTAGGGTTTAAATCCAACTCCAACTATTAAATGTCCTGGGAGAAGTCTAATTTACTCCCAGTCAAATATTTTTCTCCAAATATAAAAAAAATGTTAAATTAATCTAATAATAAAATAACAAAAGGTTAATTTAGTTTAAAAAAAAAATCACTTACTTTATAGGTTTATATTAATATAGATGAATATTTAATTTAATTAATTAATTTAAAAAAAGTTAATTTAGTCTAAGAAGATTTTTACCTTATTTTGTATATTTAAAAAAGGTTAGTTTTATTTTATAAAAATTCGTACCACTTAATACATTTATATATGGTAAGTGTGGACATAGATAGATATAGATTATGCAATGATGCCTATATGTGAGAGATTTGGTTATTAGTATGGAATGCAAAAAACCGAAATGACCCGAAAAACCGGTGATCCGGTTCTTATTATAACAAGCACAGTGACGTCATTTTGAAAGGGAAAAATGAAAATATAAAAATAAAACAAACGGTAAAATCAGTAAGGACAGAAAACCGCATAATTACAAATCAACCAACACACTATCTCTATCCCTTTTGACTTCTGTTTTCGGGGCACCACATCACCGCCTCTTCTTACTGTTCGCCGCCATCACTGGTGCTTCCTCTTCTCTATTTTCTTCTTGTGTATGGTGAGGAATGTTCTGTTTCTTCTTACTAACTATCATAAATTATAACTAGGAGTGTACACAGATTTGAATCTTACTTTACCGAACCGAAATACAAAAAAAAAAAATTCAGAACCGAATTATACTGTTAACTTTTTTAACTATAATCGAACTAAATTGTACTGTTGACTTTATTTGGAATGGATCTGAATATTTTGTTTAGAACCGGACCAATAACCATATTGAATTGTACCGAACTGTTCTAAAACCGAATTGGACCGAAAAAACCGATATTTATTAATTATTATATATAATACTAATAATTTATATATAAATATTATTTATAATTTATTTTCTATATTTATTATATAAATTTAACTTCATAATAATTTGTATTAAATATTTTAATTCAAGAAATTAATATAATAAATTAAATGAATATTTTAATTACTAATAAGATAAATTTAATTATCATAACAATTATTATTATTATATATATATATATATATATATATATATATATATATATATATATATATATATATATATATATATATATATATATATGTGTGTGTGTGTGTGTGTGTGTGTGTATATATATGTAAATATGCAAGTAAAACAATTTGTATTTAATTTAATTTACATTTAATGTCACTCAACTACTACTTAATTTTCTTTTTGTACAAATATTTATATAGATACGCAAACTGAGCAATTTATTAGATAATCAATTTACCAATTAATTTCATTTATTTTTAGCATTACTCAACTAGTACTCATCTATTTTTTGCATAATATCTATATAAGTAATTGATGATATATTTTAATAATGTAATTATATACAATTATTATATATAATGAAATTTTACCAATTAATATAATTATATGAGTATATAATCAACTCACAAATTAATTTCATTTACTTTTAGTATCACTCAACTAGTACTTATCTATTTTGGTACATTACCTATATGAGTAACTGAGTTGTAAATTAATAATTTAATTATATATAATGAAATTTTACCAATTAATTTTATTTACTATTAGTACCACTCAACCAATACTCATTTATTTTTGGAAAAATACTTATATGAGTAATTGAGCATGTAAATTAATAATATAATTATATACAAGTATTATATATAATGAAATTTACCAATTCATGTAATTATTTGAATATATAATCACTTTATTAATTAATTTCATTTACTTTTAGTATCATCCAACTACTACTTATCTATTTTGACACGACATATATATGAGTAATTGAGTTATAAATTAATAATTTAATTATATATAATGAAAATTTACCAATTAATGTAATTATATGAGTATATAATCACCTTATCGATTAATTTCATTTATTTTTAGTATCACTCAACCAATACTCATATATTTTTGGCAAAATACCTATATGAGTAATTGAACATGTAAATTAATAATATAATTATATACAATTATTATATATAATGAAATTTACCAATTCAATTCATGTAATTAGATAAATATATAATTATCTTATAAATTGATTTTATTTACTTTTAGTATTACTCAACTAGTAATTTTGGCACAATACCTATATGAATAATTGAGATATAAATTAATAATTTAATTATATATAATTAAATTTTACTAATTAATGTAATTATATGAGTATATAATCGAGACATTAATATAATCGAGACATTTTTATTAATAATGTGTTTTAGAAAGTTATTTTGAGATTTGGGATGGATTAAAAGTTATTTGGGGAAGTGGGGTTTTTCACATTTTCGCAAAGAAATATTGCGGAAATGGAAATTATCTTTTCCATTTCCGCAAAGAATCTTTGCGGAAATGGAATGCCTTTTTCCCATTTCCGCAAAGACTCTTTGCGGAAATGGAATTACTGTTCACCCATTTCCACAAAGAATCTTTGCGGAACTGAATGTGGGTCTCACTTCCCTTTTCTCGCAACTTGCATTCCATTTTCGCAAATATAATTGCGGAAATGGAAGTAGGTCCCACCCACTACAACATGCACATTCCTTTTCGCAAGAAGTAATTGCGAAAATGAATGGGTGTCCGATATTCGCACATAATTGAACAATAATTTACTTTCATTTATACAGTACTTATATGCGGAAATGGCCACTTTTTTTGCATTTCTTTCGCTCAACTATGACAGACCGTGAAAAAAAGTAATCGAAATGTAATATAAATATGTGAGCTTGGAACATGTGAGTTTGCAATTTACACCTTATGTATTGAAGTCGTGATAGGCAGACGAGTGAAATTAGATTTCAAGCATTTGCAATATATTTCGAGTGAAGTGGAAAAATCTGCGTTTAAATGTAAGTATATTTTTATTTTTACGTTATAATCGAAAATAATTTATCAACAGTAAACAGTTTTTTTTTCAATTTATATTAATATGTCAATTTTATTTTTACTTGTATTGTATAAGTACTGATCAAAAATATGTTTTGAATTTAATGAATCACATATATCAACTGAAGTACGATATCAAGCAGACACATATATTATATTTTTCGGAGTAAGGTATTTTTTTTAATAAAAGTGTTTTTTCGTTATCCATGAGTTGATTTGTTTAATTCTAAAAAATGAAATTAGATATGTTATAATTATATACTGTAATGGTAAAAGAAATGGGAAAAAAATTATAAAACTTATTAGTAAAAAAATAAATGAAAAACTGCCAATAGATTGTATAATTTTTGTTAATAATTATATTTCAATAAATGTAAACGTTTTGCATGACAGTACGAATAGATTATTTGAAACCTAAAATTTAAAATGTGTAATAATAAACATGTTATAAAACATGATGAAATAGTTATAATATTTGTAAAAGATGTTATAAAAATTAGTGGAGAAAATAGTTAGAAAGTTAGGGACACAATTACATTATAAGCACAAAATAATATGCTTAGTAGAGTACAATTAATGTTGCAGTTTTTTGTTTTACGTCATTATTTGTAATTTTGAAAATATTGTTATTGATGCTGCAGTTATTTTATTAATTTAAATGGGATAAATTATTAATTGAAATATCATATGCTATTGATTTAGTCCATATATACATCATATTAGCAGATAAAATAAATATTAATTTAATATAATATTATTGTATTATTAGTTACAGATAATTTGAAGATATCAACATATGTAGACTTTTACTTGCACATGGGTGGTCAAATAAGTTATGGGGTCGCAGGTTTTGAATATGATGTTTCGGGTCCAAATGCCATTACAAGGAGACTTAGACTTAGTAATAAGACAAATCTTGCTGAATTAATACATAAAATTCACGTAAAATTGGGTTTAGGCCTTAATAATGTGATTCAAAGGATTATATACAGAAGTCCAAGGTACAATCGAGGATCAGTAAGTTGGACATCAGTGGATTTGGTAGATAATAGTGACATCGATATGATTTATGAAAATGTTAGACAACATGATGATAGTCCATTGGTTGAGTTAATAATTATAGTGGGTGAAGGGGGTGTCGGAGCTAATAGGGCAACGTATGATGCTGGTAATGAAAATAGAAATGATGTGCAGCAAGTGAAAAATGTTCATGAAACGTAACAATTATTTGTAACTGAAGTTGGCCCCAGTCAACCTTGGCCTTCAATCAGCAGGCAAGATGTCAAAATTTTTCAGGAAACAAATTATTGTCAGAATGATGGTGATGATGTGGGTCCTTGTCAGCACAATCAGTTTTTTGGTCGACGGGATAGTGAATTGCTTCTTGGAGGGGACAGTGTCAACTCAGGACCTAGTCGGTTACGTCGATCGGCAAGCCATGCGCATGATGCGGGTATGAGTAGGCGTAGACAGTCAATAAGCCATGTGCAACAGGCTCCAATGAGTTAGCTTAGACGGTCAATCAGCAATGTGCCTAATGCTTCTATGAGTCAACCTAGACAGTCGGTTAGCAATGTGCCGGAGGCTTCTATGAGTCAGCAGAGATGGACAGTCAGCCAGATGCGTGATTCTTTAATTAGTCAGTCGAGGAGGTCTATTAGTCGAAGGGTTGGTGATTTTTTAAGTAAATCCATATTTTGCAGCAGATCACAAAGTCGTAGAGATGAGCAGAACTTTGTGCAACCTGCAGGTGGCAACCCCCATCGAGGAACAGAGGATTCCGGGCAAAGATAATCAGTTCAATATCGGGCCGATGCGGGTCACAGTGATGCACAGCCGTACGTTGAACGACGAGATGGAAATTTAATGGACAGTATGGCAAGTGCGGGTCTTTCTCTTAATGACCTCGCTACGAATGAGGAAAATGAAATTGGAGTAGATGTTGGCACAATGGATCAGGATGAAGATGAGTTCTTGAACAATGATTATCTGTCATCCAATAACGACGTAGAGGCTGAAATTGCGAATATGAGTGCAGAAAGCGATGACTGTGATTTCGGTGATGGTCATGAGTCATTTGATACGCAGTATGTTAGTCCTGTAGCCTCAGTCCATGGCAGTGGAGAGGCAACTAAAGCTATCTTTAACTTCCCATCAGAATACTACACAGCAATTGATTTTGATGAATCGGAAGTCAATATACCTGAAGGTGATTGTGACGCGCGCCGGATCCCCTCGACCGCCCATTCGACCGCCCGCACGTGGGCGATCGGGGCACTTGTGGGTCCGTTGGCATCTTGTAAATAAATTGCAAGTGCGTCTATGTTAGGCAACAAGGAGGTTTTATGGAGTCGCCACCCAATAGGACATTGGGAAAGTTACTCTCGCCTCGGAGAGCCTAAGACTGCGCTTGGTATCCATTTTGGGCCAGCCAGAGGGGTCATGGAAGGTGAACTTCTCACCCTAAAGAGCCTAGGATTAGCGCTAAAGCCTCGTGACCCAAGAAGTATTTTGGAGGATAACCTCTAACCTCTTGAGCCCAAAGACCAGAGCTGGGTCCGGGATTTCTCATCTATTTCTACCTCATTTATTTTATGATCAAATCTTAATATCATTAATTCGCTCTCTCTCCACACTATGCAATTGATTAAAAGGCGCATTTATTCACATTTTGAAAGCGATAAATGATCAGATAGATAATGAAAGAGATAAATTACAATAATATAAGGAGCGGAATACAACTCCACTTCGTAAATGTGCGAATCATGCATAAGTCGGGGCATTGCTTATTTTGAGGACTTTGCTCCTCGCATGCATCATTATTAAAATTGAAGATTTTTGTTTATGATGATTTTATTGGATAAAAATAGGGCCTTGGCCCCTTTTGCACTTTATACAAACCTCATTTTTATTTAGGTATAAAATCATTTAGATTATATTTATACATTAACGAGATATGAGAAGAATATATCCATATATATGAAATAATCAATGAATAACAAAATGAAGGAAATAATAGAGAGGGTTAGGAAACTAAACCGGACGGAATCCTCCGAATGTGATAGATAGCCGCTCAAGCTTGTGGTAGTCCAAGAGAAATCATATATACACTCATAGAAAAGTTGAGAGATGTTAATATACATAAAATTAACATGTAGGAAACCGAAAGGATTTGAAAAAGATAAAAAACGATTTAAAATGATAGAGGCAGAACCCACCGACGGCCTTCCTTAGATGACCGACGGGCGTCGGTTAAGGTGACCGACATGTCCGTCTGTCACTCAAGGAGAGGCGTCTGTAGGTGGGGTGACCGACGGGCGTCGGTGATAAAGATGACCCATCGGTCACCACTGTCTCCGAAAAAAACAGAAGAGAAAATTCTCCCCAAAGCCAAAAAAATGGGTTTTATCCCAAAAGGAGATAAAGGAGAGTCAAAATAAAGGAAAATAATGACAGATATTGATAAATTCCACAAAATAAGGAATGAATATGAAATGATAAGGAGAAGGAATCTGGAATATTTACCATCAGATAATCGCTTTGGGTAAGAAGTCTTGTGTTGATTAGAGCCCTGCGCGTTCCACGAGAAGCAAAAAATGAAGGGTAAAAGAAAGAAAAATGGGCTATTGCTTCTTCAACCCCTCAAAAGATTAATTTTGGAATCAATATTTAAAAAAAACTAATTACTTTTAGTTCCTTTTTGATTGATTTGATCCTTGATCAAATAGATTCCCTTTGTAAATGTGTTTTGTTGGAAGAGAGAGAAAATTTGCTTGAAATTGGGCAGAGTTTCCCCCTTTGAAAATTTTTCCAACCCTTTTCTCTTGAAAATTCGGAGCTTTTATAAGCCAGACACGACCGACGGGCGTCGGTGTATAGGGGCGGGCGTCGGAAGAATCCTTCTGACACAAGGATTCGTCCGACGGCCCTGCCATATCCACCGACGGGCGTCGGAAGGGTTGCGTGCTCCGGGAAACCAGGCGGCATTCTGACAGGGGCGGTGACTTTCCGACGGGTGTCGAAAAAATACCACAAGCCGTCGGTGACTCGAAGCGACGGGTTGACCTCACAGACGGGCTGGCCGTCTGTGGAGGACAAAAAGCCTTTTGACTCGAAAAATCCTCTGTTTTCTCCCCCTCTGCCCAGGAATGGTAAAAAGCCTCATTTCTCGTGGATGGATGCCATGGCGCTAGTTCTTCAAGCCCAAATTATGGCGAATACCCATAACCAAGTTGGGCCGGCTGCAGTCGAGGAGGCCTGTACAGAGACGACCGTAACGTTTCCTTTTGCTTCCAAGCTCAAAGGCAAGGAACTGCTTGATTCACCAATTGGGCAGGGATGCAGCAAAAGGCCTACTTCAGAATGTAATATCGTGCCTAAAGAGGGCAGGGATCCAGTGAGGATACGCGCTCTAAGAAATGAGAGCTCGAGTATCTGCAACAGTAGTAAGGGCAATGATAGGAGGACAGGAGTATCAACCCTGAAAACAAATCAAAGGCGCTATTCTAATCTGGATAGACCCTTGTCATGGGTTTTTAAGAAGCTGGTGAAAATGGGGATGTTACAGCCAATGACTCCCAAGCCTGCCAGAAACCATGGACAACCCAATCACAGGGCGGATCAATATTGCGCCTTCCATCAACACACTGGGCACTTGACAGATTATTGCCGGACCTTGAGGAATAAGATCCAAGACCTCATTGATTCCAAGGAGATCACCGACCCTAAGAAGAGGGAGAAAGAGAAGAAGCCAGGCTACAACGCAGTCCCTCCACCGAACATGTGATCGAGTCCAGTCTACCGGAATGACCTTTTTTGCAAAAACCACAAGGAAATATCATGTATTTTGTCTTTGTATTTTGAGAACTCCTTATAATACTTTGGTTATGTAATATGATGAACAATATTTTGCGTACTTGTATATTATTTGTAATGATTTCATTTCTTATGATCATGATGCATTCATTCATTTTGACATTAATTCAATTAATACTACTACATTTAATCTTGGAACTTTGGAAAATCCAAAGAAAATCTTGATGGCATCTGATATAACTTCTGTAGAGAGAGAGATTTAGAGAGAAAATAAAAATAATAAGAAAGAAAAACTAGTTGTAATTAGGAGATTGGATGAAAACTCACTAAGAGCACTAGAACCTTTCTGATTACCCGTCGAAGCGATCTCTGGATAAGACAGAACCTGAAAAATGATTTAGGCAATCTTTTCTTTGTATAGCTCTCTAAATGACTATTTTCTACCCTTGTTCTGCAATCGCTTGCTAGCCCATTGAGCCTTTATGCAGGTATGCTGAATGCGTACCAATTTTGTTGTTACACACATTAAAACTACCCCCTCGTCTAAAATAATTTTGGCTTCCCCTTAGAAGAGTGGCCGCTCTAAAATTGATGGATGTACATTTGAACAATTCTTTTGACTATTAAAAAATTGCCTTGATAAGAGCAAGTTCAGACTTTGGAAAGAGGGTTTAGTCATGCATAAAATGCATGAGCTCAAAAAAAAAAAAGCGAAAGCAAAAAGAAGAAAAACAAAAAGAAAAATGAAAAATCCAAAAAGAAAAAAATGAATGAAAGGTGAAAGAAAAAGAAGCAAAAAAAAGAAGGATCAAAAAGAGAGCTCAAAATGATGACCAATTGACTAGTTTCAATGATTACCCATTTTTATTGTTATTTTGATCTCAAGGAGGTAGAATGTTATCGAGTCCAAATTCAAGAATACTTTTGAGACGGTTCATCCATCAGTTGAGAAAATATCGCAGCCATTTTTCTTTAGCAACCTGATCTTTCTTTGACAGCCATCTACCCAAGCCTATCATTACAACCAAAGTAAGACCTTTTGATTCTGGGCTCAGTCTTATTCAATTAGTGGAGATGACCTTTTAATAAGGTTTGGTACGTAAGAAGAGGCCTATGGTGTTTCTTGAGCTTCAAGCGAGAAGCCATGAGTGCATTAATGCATTCGAGTTAAGTCTCGTCTCCAACATTGCTTCTAGAATTTGCATTCAAAAGATTAAATGAGAGCAGAGAGAAAATATTCGATCATGAGAATCAAAAAGAGAGCTGATTGATAACAGGAGTTTGATGCTTTCAAGATCTATTCCGAGATTGGATGAGGTTTTGTATCTTGAGATTAATGCCAAATAATGATCATATATTATGAAATCAAATTGAAATATGTGCATTTATGCAATAGTATTGATGTAACCAGAATAGTTCATCTGATGTACAAAAAAAGAAAAAAAAGAAAAAGAAAAAGAAAAAAGAAAAAAAATGGCCGTTAGAGATGAAAACCATAATTGGCGCTCTAAGCAAAAGTTAGGCCAAAAGAATAGGGTAAAAACCTGAAAACAGGCAGTCTGTCCTAAAAAAAAAAAAAGAAAAAGAAAAAGCCGCTGGATTGGGTTGGGTCCATTCCAAGCAAAAATAAGGCACACGGTCATGTGAAAATCCGAAAGGATGCATTTCCCGCCAAGAAAAGCTAGTGTGAAAATCCACAAGGGACGCACTACCTTAAACTGATGACTGCAGGTTTCAGACGAGAATCTCGAGATCCCCAAAGAGCATGAAATTCAAAGGCAATTCCAGAAGGCACTGATCTTACTGCAAATTACAATCAAATCGGCTGTGGCCTCCAACCCACTTAGACGAATTTTTTATGCTGCATTGCTGCATATACATGCATACACACGCATGCTCACGAATTTTTCCTGCATATTTGCCTTTCTAAGTCTCGCAGAAAAAGAGACTCGAAGCGGACACCAGCAGAATTCGAGTGACGACATCATTCCAAGCATCAATCAAGACAATTATCCCAAAGTCCTCTGAGGAGGCAAAATCTCAAGTCCTCTGAGGAGGCAAATCTCAAAGTCCTCTGAGGAGGCAAAACCTCAAAACCCTCTGAGGAGGCAAAACTTCAAAGTCCTCTGAGGAGGCAAAATCTCAAGTCCTCTGAGGAGGCAAAATCTCGAAGTCCTCTGAGGAGGCAAAATCTCAAGTCCTCTGAGGAGGCAAAATCTCAAAGTCCTCTGAGGAGGCAAATTCTCTAAGTTCTCTGAGGAGGCAAAATCTCAAAACCCTCTGAGGAGGCAAAACTTCAAAGTCCTCTGAGGAGGCAAAACCTCAAAGTCCTCTGAGGAGGCAAAATCCTAAAGTCCTCTGAGGAGGCAAATTCTCAAAATCCTCTAAGGAGGCAAAATCTCAAAGTCCTCTGAGGAGGCAAAACCTAAAAACCCTCTGAGGAGGAAAAACTTCAAAGTCCTCTGAGGAGGCAAATCCTAAAGTCCTCTGAGGAGGCAGAATCTTGAAGACCTCTGAGGAGGCAAATCTTGAAGTCCTCTAAGGAGGCAAATTCTCCAAGTCCTCTGAGGAGGCAAAATCTCAAAGACCTCTGAGGAGGCAAATCTCAAAGTCCTCTGAGGAGGCAAATTCTCCAAGTCCTCTGAGGAGGCAAAATTCTCTAAGTCCTCTGAGGAGGCAAAATCTCAAAACCCTCTGAGGAGGCAAAACTTCAAAGTCCTCTGAGGAGGCAAAACCTCAAAGTCCTCTGAGGAGGCAAAATCCTAAATTCCTCTGAGGAGGCAAATTTTCAAAATCCTCTGAGGAGGCAAAATCTCAAAGTCCTCTGAGGAGGCAAAACCTCAAAACCCTCTGAGGAGGCAAAACTTCAAAGTCCTCTGAGGAGGCAAATCCTAAAGTTCTCTGAGGAGGCAGAATCTTGAAGACCTCTGAGGAGGCAAATCCTAAAGTTCTCTGAGGAGGCAAAATCTCGAAGTCCTCTGAGGAGGCAAAATCTCAAGTCCTCTGAGGAGGCAAAATCTCAAAGTCCTTTGAGGAGGCAAATTCTCTAAGTACTCTGAGGAGGCAAAATCTCAAAACCCCCTGAGGAGGCAAAACTTCAAAGTCCTCTGAGGAGGCAAAACCTAAAAGTCCTCTGAGGAGGCAAAATCCTAAAGTCCTCTGAGGAGGCAAATTCTCAAAATCCTCTGAGGAGGCAAAATCTCAAAGTTCTCTGAGGAGGCAAAACCTAAAAACCCTCTGAGGAGGAAAAACTTCAAAGTCCTCTGAGGAGGCAAATCCTAAAGTCCTCTGAGGAGGCAGAATCTTGAAGACCTCTGAGGAGGCAAATCTTGAAGTCCTCTGAGGAGGCAAATTCTCCAAGTCCTCTGAGGAGGCAAAATCTCAAAGACCTCTGAGGAGGCAAATCTCAAAGTCCTCTGAGGAGGCAAATTCTCCAAGTCCTCTGAGGAGGCAAATTCTCCAAGTCCTCTGAGGAGGCAAAATTCTCTAAGTCCTCTGAGGAGGCAAAATCTCAAAACCCTCTGAGGAGGCAAAACTTCAAAGTCCTCTGAGGAGGCAAAACCTCAAAGTCCTATGAGGAGGCAAAATCCTAAAGTCCTCTGAGGAGGCAAATTCTCAAAATCCTCTGAGGAGGCAAAATCTCAAAGTCCTCTGAGGAGGCAAAACCTCAAAACCCTCTGAGGAGGCAAAACTTCAAAGTCCTCTGAGGAGGCAAATCCTAAAGTTCTCTGAGGAGGCAGAATCTTGAAGACCTCTGAGGAGGCAAATCTTAAAGTCCTCTGAGGTGGCAAATTCTCCAAGTCCTCTGAGGAGGCAAAATCTCAAAGACCTCTGAGGAGGCAAATCTCAAAGTCCTCTGAGGAGGCAAATTCTCCAAGTCCTCTGAGGAGGCAAAATCTCAAAATCCTCTGAGGAGGCAAAATCTCCAAGTCCTCTGAGGAGGCAAATTCTCCAAGTCCTCTGAGGAGGCAGAATTCTCGGATTCCTCTGAGGAGGTAAAATCTTAAGAGAGATTCAACGCAGACAGTGAACAATAGGCTAGACACCGCACAGGTCAGATGCCGCAGCAATAAGGGTTAACACGTTGACAAATAGACGGTAACTACCCCAAACAACTCCATTCAAACCAGGAGGACAGCTGTCTCAGGTACGCGTCTCTCTTTTCTTTCTCTGAGTTTTGGCTAACTTAGGCACTCAGACACTACGTTTCCCAAAACTGGGGGCAACTGTAGACACCGGATCCTGATACAGCTCAGACCAAGGTTACCTAATGATGATAATATTTATTCAAAAATAGACAGAGAATGAAAGCACTTTGGCTCTCTATGGACTGGGATTTCAGCAGGGTATTTTAGGCAAATCTTAATAATTTTTATCAATAAAATATAAAAAAAATAAAATATAAAAAATATAAAAATATAAAAATTAAAATTAAAATCAAAATTAAAATTAAAATCAGGTTAATTTAATTAATTAATATCATAGGATAGTTAAATTAAGGAAAAAATAAATTAGAAGGTAAGTAGAGAGATTAATTAATTAGAGTATATGACAATTAATTAGAATACATAATAATTTAAAATAAAAGAGGGTATTTAGGTAACTTACCTAAAACTAAGCTATAAAAAGAAAACTAACCTAGACCTAAAGGGGGGCGGCAGATTGAAAAAAAAAAGAGAAAGGAAAACATAGGAGACTAAGGGAGCCGCCAGAAAAAAGGAGACCTAAAGAGCAAGAAATCAAAGAAAAAAAGAATAAGAAAAAGAGAGAAGAGCCAAAGAAAGAACAGAGACCAAGCCCGAGAGCAAGAGAGACCAAGAAGGAAAAGGGAAAAGAGAGAAAAAGAGAGAGAGCAGATCGACCCAAGAAAGAACAAACCCGAAAGCAAGAGAAAGAGGAAAAGAGAAGGAGAAATCGAGAGCTAAAACCCAGTTCGAAGAGAGCTAAAAGTGCTTAAATCCTTTGATCTTAAACATACAAATCTGAAGGTAACACAAAACCTTATGTTTCCAGCCAGTGAACAGAGCATTTAGTATTTAAATGTCTATTTTTCATCTATTCTGTTTAACTCTAATTCCATTTGTTTAAATCTTTGATTGATAAAATCATATAGTAATGATTTGTTCTTGTTAATATTGAGTTTGCTTAGTGTTTGCAAATATTTCTATAAATTAAAAAGTTAAAGAACAATGAAAATCAGAAAAAAGAAAAAGTACTATTCATCATCTTCAACCTTCGTTCTTCCTCTCTAAAATTTAGTTTTTTTATTTCCCTCTTTTGTTGCTTAAATTTCATTTACTTCGAAAATAAATGTCTGGTGATTTATGATATTTATCTTGCATTTAGTTCTCATTTTGATTTAAAAAAAAAAAGAGACAAAAAGATTTTCTTTTATTCTTGGCGAGTTGCTGGTTTTCTAGGGTCTGTTCCAGGCAGCGACGATGGGAAGGCGGTGACTGATGACCGTCCGTCGCTGCCTGCGTCGCCGGTAGCCGCCCGTTGCTCCTCCGTGTGCTGCCTCTTCTTTTCTCCTGCCTCTCCACATCCCTGCACGTCGCATGCTCTGTTTTTATCTTCATTGTTGCAAGTTTTGCATGCAAATGATAACACTGTCGCTATTTTCTTTCATTTTGCATTACATTTTTCATGCTTTGGGTCAATCTACAGTGCCTCCTTTGTTTTATTTGTCTATTTGTCTTCTTTTGCTTTGCCAATCACGTGGGTCACATGAATGTTGTTTAATTTCCTTTCATTGGTTTGCCATTTATTCACTTAATTATTATTATTATTATTATTATTATTATTATTATTATTATTATTATACTTTCAAATATCATTATTATGATTATCATTAATGTTATTATGATTATTATGATTATTTTTATTATTATTATTATATTTTTTATCATTATTGTCTTTTGTTAAATTCCATTTTGCATGATTTTACGTCAACTGTGCATGCCTTTGTTTCTCTCTTTGACCCATTAGCACTGTCATATTTTGTTAAATTCCATTTCATTTGCCATTACTTTGGTCACTCTTACTCGTAATGACTCAGATTTGTTTTCAATTTTTTGCTTATTTAATTTTGTTCATTTTTATACAAGTTCCGTTTTATTAGTATTTTTATTTTGTAATTTTTTATGTCATGATAATTTAATAAGTTTAATTATTATTATTGTTAATTTTGCATGATTTCATTTGAATTGTTGAAGTCACTTTACTGTTGTTTATTGTTTGGTTCATAACAATTTCTTCTTTAATATTGCTTAATTATTTATTACCTTCTGCTTGTTTAATTTTCTTTGTTTCATTTTATTAATTTCGTTTTAATTTTATTTGTATATTTAATTGTTGTGATTTAAATTTATTGAATTTTGGCATTTTAAAATTGGAACCGGCATTTTTCAGTGGAAGCGGCGCCTTTTTGCGCAAGAGGGTAAAAACACAGCTGTGTTCCTTAAGGAAGCACAGCTGTGTTTTCATGTCCTTTTTCTTTTGTCTTGCTTTATCTTATTTTAGCATGCATACTTTGTCCTTGTTTATTCATTCTTTCTCTTATTAACGCAATTATTAATCTTGGTTTATATTTAATTAATTCTATTGATTTTTTTTATTTTATTCATCTCTAATTGATTTAATTGGTTATGTGTTCATCTTTAATTAATTTGATTGAGTATTTGTATTTAATTGATTTAATTGGTAAGTTATATTTAATTAGCTTAATTGATTGTCATATTATCTAATTGATTGTGTAACTGATTATTTGAATTGTCTAATTTATTCAATTAATTGCTTGCTTGGGTTGTTATTAATCTATAATATATTTGTTGTGTTCTCCATCGTTTTACTTTGTAACACCCCGCCATCCCCGTTGGAAGGATACCGGAGTGCCACGCGAGCAAACACATATAAACGAATCCATATACACATGTATAAACAAAAACCAAATGAGATGTAAAGAAACTTTTAATCATTTAATAGTAAATCCTTTTTTTTTTACATGTAACATATATCAATATTGTTTTACAAAAAGGGGCTCGTAAGCAAATACATATACAAAAAATAATATTTGTTCCTTTACAAAAATTTACTTTGCTATACACAAGCCATATACAAAAATTACAGCGGAAGACTTCAAATAACTTCAATCAAAAAGACTCCTAGTGGCCGACCTGCAGATATCTGACTTCAAATCCAAACTCGCCACCTGCACGGGAAAAGAGCCCGTGCTAAGCGATAACGCTTAGTGGGGAGGAACAAAACAAATGCACAATATGCATATACAATATTTATACAATAATAATCTAATGATTCAAAAGCAAAGGCATCAAAATTACATGTAAACATATCTCCAAATTCCTTACTTGACATGCATAAATATATATACAATACAAGCAATTAAGTATACAATTCATAATTCTCATCATTCTAAGTATACAGATTCAAGATGCATAATATAGAGTTATGCAGGAATTCATGTACATCATATACTTGTAATCATGTCAACAATGCATTTCAACATATGCAACACATTTAAACATATAGCCTGACTAGTCTGAAAATATTCTCTAGAAGTGGATGCGGTCAAATGGATACTGATAGAACACAGTATCCCAAGCATATAGAGACATGAGTCTCAAACATGTACTTTTCATATAGAGACCGAAGTCTCACATTTAAATCCATACTCATGTAAATTATAAATATATAATTCATGTATATTAATATTAATTAATGCCACCAATCTCATAATTAAACAATTATTAAAATACAATTCAAATTTTTAAAACCCAAACCTTTGATATGTACTGGAAAATCCTTTAAACCAGAAGTTAAAATCATGTTTTCAGGAAACAGGGCAACAGGAGGGAGGCCGGTCACGAGACACCCAGGCAGTGGTGTCTCGTGACGCTGGTTTCTCGCAAGCGCCACGCAGAGGAGCAGGCAGTCACGGTGTGACCATCAGTCACGTCTCGTGACGCCTGAGAGGAGAGGGAGAAAAGAAACATCACGAGATCCTGTCTCGCGATACGCAGGGAAGAGGAAGGTCGCGAGGCGTGATGCTCCATCACGTCTCGTGACTTCCCAGGGGAGGAGATCACGGCGTGATGCTCCATCACGCCACGTGACCTTCTTCAGGGAAGAGGTCACGGCGTGATGCTCCATCACGTCTCGTGATATTCTTCTCACACACTTCTTCTTCTCCTTCATAACACTTCAGAATTTCCAGAAAACTTAAAAAATCAGAAGATCCAGAAAACAGAGTACAACCTAAACTCCAAACCCCCATTTTGTCTAAAATCATTTTTCATGCAAAAATCATGTTAACACGTACCTTTAAGTCTCCAGAATACATTTACAGCAATTTCACTCCCATTATTCACATTATCATATAATCACAGTAAATAAACAGAGATAAAGTCATAACTCAGAACTTCACATTCAAATACATGTGTAACCATCTCATTTGCAAACTCATATTCATTCTTTCTCTACCTAAATCATGTATACACAATACATTTCTCATGCATCTGTATAAATGAACACACATAGCTAATATTAACACCAAACAACAACTAAGATCCAAAATTGAGAAAGGCAGACACTCCCAGACCTGAATGAAGTTCAAAAACGTCCACTGAATTCTTCTCAATCCACAATCTTCCCTTTTCCCTTCTCTTTTCTTTTATCCTCAGATGCTTGCAAACAGATAAAACCACAATTAAAACCCAAGAACAGAATCTCTATAAACCTTAAGAAGAAGAAGAAGAACCACTCGAAAACCAAGAGCCACTTACCTTCTGAAGCTTCAAAGCTCAAAACCAAAGCTCTCAAAATAGATGAACACACACATGCAAATGGGAAAAAGAACAGAAAATGGAGAGGGAAGAGATGGCTAACGTGAGAGAGAGCAAAAGAGAAGAAAAACTCACGTCTTTAGTTTCCAGGAAACTAAGAACTTTCTCAGACTTCTCTTTTTCCCTCACCCACGTGCACACACTTACCTCACCACTTGGCACACATGCACGGTTCCCTTATTCCACAATTACTCTTATACCCTTAGATCCAAACAATTTCCATTAAGTCCTTGTCAAATTACCTTCTCCTCACTAAACTAAAATCTTCCATTTAAATCTTTTATTTCCTTGCAATATAATCCTCTTTCACTAGCAAATTACCCAATTACCCTTAATTGTCCAATTAGAATTGCTAATTTCCAATTAAGCCACTTATGGGGTGTGACAACTCTCTCCCCCTTAAGAAAATTTCGTCCTCGAAATTTCCTTGCTTGTCCAAACACATCTCAAATACCAAAACCGAAACGAAACAAAACTTAACATATAAACACTTACCCGAAGGTCCTGCAGCAACCGTCACATTTTCCGCAGTCATAGCATACGCCCTATGCCTAGTATGATCTTCTGTAGCACCAGGTCGTTGCACCGTCTCAGATGGTGCTCTCGGAGCTCTACTTGCATCCCGATTGCTTTGGATGACGTTAGATCTTTTACTCTCTTGCTGATTCTGGTCCGCTTGTCGATCAGGGCAAAATGCAAACCGATGTTCCATACTTCCACACTTGAAACATGCCCCGGTAATCTTATGACACGTACCCCAATGGTACCTATGACAATGCTCACACTCCGGTGCTCGGTTTCCCTTGCTAGCATGCGGTGCCACACTACCTACTTCTGAAGGCACCTGAACAGACCCTCTATTTCCTTGTTCCACTGGAGTACCCTTAGACTTCTTAGTACTCGCAACTCCCCCTTCTGGTGCTCTTCTCTTCTGTGCCATCTTCTGTTTAATCTCCTCAGATTCCTCTAACTTCATTGCTGCAGCCACAAGCTGATAATATCCCACTAGTTGCAATACAATCATCGCAGACAAAGGACCTCTAAACACCTCCCGAAGTCCCTCAAGAAAATGTCTACATCTGAACTCACCAGTCAACAACTGTTCGGGCACATACTTACTCAGCCGATTGAACTCCTTGTCATATTCACTCACTGTCATACCTCGCTGCTTCAAACTGATAAACTCTCTCCATTTAGCCTCTTGGTATGCCTTCGTTATATACTTTTGCTCAAACTCTTGCTTGAAATATTCCCATGTCAACTCAGCTGGTCGCTGAGGATTCCTCATGACAAGCTCCCACCAATCATAGGCTGGTCCCTGAAGCAACGATATAGCACATGAAGCTCTCTGATCTACGGGACATCTAATCTCTTGCAGAATTCTACCTACTCTCTTGAGCCAAAACTCAGCCACATCAGATTCATCTAAGGCAGTCCCATGGAAATCCTCTGCTCCTCTTTTTCTTAACAATTCAATTGGAGCCTTAGGAGCAGTCAACCTATCAACCACTTGCAGTAACCCTTGCACTAATGCTGGATCAAAACCAGCTCCTCTATTTGCACCCACAGCTGGTGCAGGTTCCTGTGCAGGCCTATCCTGTCTCACTGGATCACCTCCTCTGATCGGACTATCTCTACGACCCATATAGACACTGTCCATTGTGTCGCCCATATACTCACTTCGATCCGACTCCATACAAACACTACAAAACACAAGACATCTGCATTAGGCCACTATACAAAACTGACTCTCATGCATAGACTCGACTCTACACCAAAACAATCACAACATAACCCAGAACCACCAAACCTGGGCTCTGATACCAAGCTGTAACACCCCGCCATCCCCGTTGGAAGGATACCGGAGTGCCACGCGAGCAAACACATATAAACGAATCCATATACACATGTATAAACAAAAACCAAATGAGATGTAAAGAAACTTTTAATCATTTAATAGTAAATCCTTTTTTTTTTACATGTAACATATATCAATATTGTTTTACAAAAAGGGGCTCGTAAGCAAATACATATACAAAAAATAATATTTGTTCCTTTACAAAAATTTACTTTGCTATACACAAGCCATATACAAAAATTACAGCGGAAGACTTCAAATAACTTCAATCAAAAAGACTCCTAGTGGCCGACCTGCAGATATCTGACTTCAAATCCAAACTCGCCACCTGCACGGGAAAAGAACCCGTGCTAAGCGATAACGCTTAGTGGGGAGGAACAAAACAAATGCACAATATGCATATACAATATTTATACAATAATAATCTAATGATTCAAAAGCAAAGGCATCAAAATTACATGTAAACATATCTCCAAATTCCTTACTTGACATGCATAAATATATATACAATACAAGCAATTAAGTATACAATTCATAATTCTCATCATTCTAAGTATACAGATTCAAGATGCATAATATAGAGTTATGCAGGAATTCATGTACATCATATACTTGTAATCATGTCAACAATGCATTTCAACATATGCAACACATTTAAACATATAGCCTGACTAGTCTGAAAATATTCTCTAGAAGTGGATGCGGTCAAATGGATACTGATAGAACACAGTATCCCAAGCATATAGAGACATGAGTCTCAAACATGTACTTTTCATATAGAGACCGAAGTCTCACATTTAAATCCATACTCATGTAAATTATAAATATATAATTCATGTATATTAATATTAATTAATGCCACCAATCTCATAATTAAACAATTATTAAAATACAATTCAAATTTTTAAAACCCAAACCTTTGATATGTACTGGAAAATCCTTTAAACCAGAAGTTAAAATCATGTTTTCAGGAAACAGGGCAACAGGAGGGAGGCCGGTCACGAGACACCCAGGCAGTGGTGTCTCGTGACGCTGGTTTCTCGCAAGCGCCACGCAGAGGAGCAGGCAGTCACGGTGTGACCATCAGTCACGTCTCGTGACGCCTGAGAGGAGAGGGAGAAAAGAAACATCACGAGATCCTGTCTCGCGATACGCAGGGAAGAGGAAGGTCGCGAGGCGTGATGCTCCATCACGTCTCGTGACTTCCCAGGGGAGGAGATCACGGCGTGATGCTCCATCACGCCACGTGACCTTCTTCAGGGAAGAGGTCACGGCGTGATGCTCCATCACGTCTCGTGATATTCTTCTCACACACTTCTTCTTCTCCTTCATAACACTTCAGAATTTCCAGAAAACTTAAAAAATCAGAAGATCCAGAAAACAGAGTACAACCTAAACTCCAAACCCCCATTTTGTCTAAAATCATTTTTCATGCAAAAATCATGTTAACACGTACCTTTAAGTCTCCAGAATACATTTACAGCAATTTCACTCCCATTATTCACATTATCATATAATCACAGTAAATAAACAGAGATAAAGTCATAACTCAGAACTTCACATTCAAATACATGTGTAACCATCTCATTTGCAAACTCATATTCATTCTTTCTCTACCTAAATCATGTATACACAATACATTTCTCATGCATCTGTATAAATGAACACACATAGCTAATATTAACACCAAACAACAACTAAGATCCAAAATTGAGAAAGGCAGACACTCCCAGACCTGAATGAAGTTCAAAAACGTCCACTGAATTCTTCTCAATCCACAATCTTCCCTTTTCCCTTCTCTTTTCTTTTATCCTCAGATGCTTGCAAACAGATAAAACCACAATTAAAACCCAAGAACAGAATCTCTATAAACCTTAAGAAGAAGAAGAAGAACCACTCGAAAACCAAGAGCCACTTACCTTCTGAAGCTTCAAAGCTCAAAACCAAAGCTCTCAAAACAGATGAACACACACATGCAAATGGGAAAAAGAACAGAAAATGGAGAGGGAAGAGATGGCTAACGTGAGAGAGAGCAAAAGAGAAGAAAAACTCACGTCTTTAGTTTCCAGGAAACTAAGAACTTTCTCAGACTTCTCTTTGTCCCTCACCCACGTGCACACACTTACCTCACCACTTGGCACACATGCACGGTTCCCTTATTCTACAATTACTCTTATACCCTTAGATCCAAACAATTTCCATTAAGTCCTTGTCAAATTACCTTCTCCTCACTAAACTAAAATCTTCCATTTAAATCTTTTATTTCCTTGCAATATAATCCTCTTTCACTAGCAAATTACCCAATTACCCTTAATTGTCCAATTAGAATTGCTAATTTCCAATTAAGCCACTTATGGGGTGTGACATACTTTGCATATTGTATATATATTTCTTGTTGTTTATCCATCATTTGTTGTTTGCTCATTGTCATTAATCTGGCCATTGTTTTATTGTTAATACGAATGTCATTTCACGTTGCTTAGTCATGGCTGGTTGTCCATCATTATTCTAGTTATTATATTGCTTATTAGTTACTCATATATTAGTGTATTTGTCATAAATAATCTTGACTTAGAATAATTATTTGCATAATGTATAACACGATTC
The DNA here is from genome assembly GCA_947683425.1 of Excoecaria cochinchinensis. Classification (NCBI taxonomy): domain Eukaryota; kingdom Viridiplantae; phylum Streptophyta; class Magnoliopsida; order Malpighiales; family Euphorbiaceae; genus Excoecaria; species Excoecaria cochinchinensis. The sequence continues at coordinate 5,283,752 of CANTUQ010000013.1, forward strand.
ATAAACTAATAGATATTTAATTGATTGTTTAAATTTAATGGGCTGTTATATAATTTAAAATATCATTTAATTGATTGTACTAGCTATTTGCTTAAATAATTATTTATTTGATTAATTTATTCAACTAGTTACTTATTTACGTTATTTATTTAATAGATTGTTTTTTAATTTACTTACAATCACTTATTTGTTTATATTTTATTATTGATTTAATTTAATTTACTAACATTTTATTTTATTCCTTTTTATCCGCATCCAAAACTTATTTGTTTCACTTTGAGTGATATTTCTGAGCGGGCCGGTGGAGCAAGGAATTAAAGTCTCTCTCGTAATAACTTGGGTTTGCATTTCTTTACCATCGCATTTATTTTATCTATTATTTCCATGTGTTGTATGTAAAAATGCATTTCAAAACTTGCCCGCATCACAATAAAATCACTTTATTTACAATAACTAAAATTGAGGATCTTTATTAATAAAATGGACCAATGTCGTAAATTTTATCCAATAAAATTTCACCATCAAAATAGATAACCAATTTTCTTAAAATGGGATTATTCATCCCTATTTTTACAACAAGTGCCTAAAAATAGTTCTCTAGTTTCCAAATCAATAAAAAGGAACCAATGTTCCAAAATTCAATAAATAATGCGATTTATGTATGATTTATTTTATTTTAGTGTGCTTATCTACGTTGGGCCCTTGTAATTTAAGTGTTTGGGGCATTCTTTATTCTTGTAGCATAATTTATTTACTTACTTATTTACTTATCTATTCATCGCTTTATTTATTATTCTTTAATGTGAATGAAATACGCTTTTAATTTCAATGCATGATCGCGTGAGGAGAGGAGTGGAATTGCGTTTCATTAAAAACCCATTTATAAGACTTAACTTGACTCATTAATAAAAGTAAAGTTCCGAACACCGTCTTTGGTTTAAGACCATTGAGGTTAGAGACCTCTCCCAAGTTTTTGGGTGGCAACTCCAACACACCTCAAGGTGCCTTTAGGCGTCATTAGGCTAGGTGGCTCTCCCCAATGTTCTATTAGGAGGAATACACCTATGATGCCTCATAGCGCCCATGATCGAAAATGACGCGACCGATCCCTCGAGCCCCGAAAGGCGGGCTCAACGAGGGCCTTGCTGGGTCCGGCGCGCGTCACAGTGGCGACTCCGCTGGGGAGTGATCGAAACTTTGCTTCGAAAGTGAGTTAAGTTAAGTTTTATAAATGAGTTATTAATGAAACCAAAATTCCATTTCTTTTCGAAATTGCATTACACTCATTAGAGCCTTAGAATATGTTAGTTGGTCCCCTATTTACCCCGGTGCGTTCCTAAAACACGACCCTACTTTCACTCATTGTAGGGAAGTGTTCGGGATAATCACCAACCCAAGTCTCGTGCCATTAATGGTATATCAAATGATGACCCGATCGGTCGTTATGCTCGTGATGAGCTAGACCCATCGGCAGGGACCACGCTTGGGTAGACCTGAAGTAACACCACCCTCTGACTAAAGCTCATGTAATGACCATAAAAACTTCCACTAGGTTACGTGTACCTTAACAAATGTGCTTGTTACGTGGGCCTTTATATATTAAACCAATTCAAGCTCATTAATTGGGCACTCATCAAAGGCTTTCATGCCCCGGTGGGCCCACGGCTAATGTGTTTGAAAGGTCCGAATATTTAATGGCCAAAATCCATACGCATGTGCTTTTAAACTAAGAGTGTTATGCTGCTGGTTTTTTACCATGCACCATACGCGCCCATTGGGTTCCCCGTTAACCCATGGGTCAAGCCCACCTAGGAAAGAGACTGCACTACCGCGTGTGGGAGTAATAAGGTTGGAAGGTGCTATGTACTTGCATGTGGTTGTCTCTGTTGCATTAACACGACCATGCATTATTACTGTCATTCATGCATCATGCTAATAATTTTGATTTTTCAGCCATCATAGGTACGAATCCGTGGTCTAGGGGTTTAGACGGCCAATTGTTAAGGAGAAGGTCTTTCTTTGAGTCAGTGGAGCAAGCTTTGTATTGGAGTTCAGAATCTCTATCGGATAGCACAGAATCCCTGGTTTCAGAATTATCATCAGATATGGCTAATCCAAATGCAAATGCTGCTCAAGAGGGGGACAGGAGGATTCAAGAGATGGAACGTAGGTTTGAGGAGTTTGAGTGAAGAATAATGACTATGATGGGCAATTTAACTGCCGCTTTGATGCCGCCAGCGGGCCAACAAGCTGCCACTGCTGCCGGGGGTCAAGCCGAACAGATTTCGATCAGGGAGGCTCCTCCTGCAGCAGTGGTGGAACCCCCTTCTGTTGTTGAGCCCAGGAATTTTCCTAATGTTGAGCATAGGAGGGTTGAGGAGCACGGGCCGGAAGAGGATTATGTGGAGGATGAACCCGAGGAGTCTATGTCAGTAAAAGCCAGATCTCCTAAGGAGGATGTTGCCCTGAAGAAAATAGAGGAGAGGGTTGAAGCAATGGCCCGTTTGTTATCTGCAGGCAAGGGGATAAGCCCAGAAGACCGAGATTTGGATGATGAAGAAATGCTCCCTCAGAGGTTCAAAATGCCCGACTTGCCAAAATTCGATGGCACCTCAGATCCGTCCGCACATATCAAGCAATACACACTTGTGATGAAAGGGACGATGCTCAGTAAAAGACAAAAAGTCGAGTATTTCTGCCTCAGTTTGGTTGGTCCCGCCGTTGATTGGTATTATGGTTTGGACCGAAGGGAAAGAGAAGACTGGGATTTGCTAACTGAAGAATTTTTAAGGCAGTATGATTGCAGCACCCGAATGGAGGTGACTTTGAAAGATCTGGAGCTCCTTCAGCAGAAGCCTAATGAATCCTTCCACGAGTACCTTACTCGGTGGAGGAGTAGAGTGATGGAAATGAGGCGAAAACCGGATACCCCTGATCAAATTCGATTATTTATCCGAAATGCGAGTCCGTATCTGAGAGATGGACTAAAGATGAAAGGGTTAAGAGACTGGGGGTCTTTAAAGGACATCGCCATAGAGGCAGAGAGTGAACACCTGGCCAAGAAGGCAAATGGTGAAAGGTTTGCTGAAAAGAGATATAATGGTCAGGGGGCAAATGAGTGGGCAGACTCTGGTAGTGGCAACAGGCCTGAAGAGATTGCTGAGGTGTCAGCTGCGGGGGTAAATCGAAGGCGTTTTTCGAATTTGGGTCGACCTCTCTCATGGGTGTTAAAGAGACTGATCAAGGAGGAGAAGTTGCAGCCCCTGTCGCCCAAGCCAGCCAAAACTCAAGGACAGCCAGGGCACAAAAGCGATGAGTATTGCGCTTTCCACCAGCACACGGGGCATATGACAGACCGTTGTGCGAGACTAAGACATGAAATTCAGGACTTGATTGACAGTGGGCAGATCACTGATCCTGAACAGAGGGAAAATAAGAAGATGTCCGCTTGTGATACTGTGCCACCGCCGGTCTTCATGATTGGTTCAAGCCTGCCTGAATGGTATGTACTGCAAGATTTGTATGATAATGAATACATCACCATCACTTGCCTTGGAGCAGATGAAGAAGTGAATTCTGTAACGGTGGTAGATTGCTGGACAACTAGCGAGAGTGGGGAAGAAGATGAGGAAGAAAAAAAGGAGAGACCTAACCAGGTATTAGAAAGGGCTGATCCTCCGCAACAGACTGAAGAGACCCGCGCTTTAATTGCCCAAGAAATGGATAGAAGGTTTGAGGAGCTCGAAAGAAGGTTGTTAGCCACGATTAAAGAAAGGATGGATGCCATGGCGCTAGTTCTTCAAGCCCAAATTATGGCGAATACCCATAACCAAGTTGGGCCGGCTGCAGTCGAGGAGGCCTGTACAGAGACGACCGCAACGTTTCCTTTTGCTTCCAAGCTCAAAGGCAAGGAACCGCTTGATTCACCAATTGGGCCGGGATGCAGCAAGAGGCCTACTTCAGAATGTAATATTGTGCCTAAAGAGGGCAGGGATCCAGTGAGGATACGCGCTCTAAGAAATGAGAGCTCGAGTATCTGCAACAGTAGTAAGGGCAATGATAGGAGGACAGGAGTATCAACCCTGAAAACAAATCAAATGCGCTATTCTAATCTGGATAGACCCTTGTCATGGGTTTTTAAGAAGCTGGTGAAAATGGGGATGTTACAGCCAATGCCTCCCAAGCCTGCCAGAAACCATGGACAACCCAATCACAGGGCAGATCAATATTGCGCCTTCCATCAACACACTGGGCACTTGACAGATTATTGCCGGACCTTGAGGAATAAGATCCAAGACCTCATTGATTCCAAGGAGATCACCGACCCTGAGAAGAGGGAGAAAGAGAAGAAGCAAGGCTACAACGCAGTCCCTCCACCGAACATGTGATCGAGTCCAGTCTACCGGAATGACCTTTTTTGCAAAAACCACAAGGAAATATCATGTATTTTGTCTTTGTATTTTGAGAACTCCTTATAATACTTTGGTTATGTAATATGATGAATAATATTTTGCGTACTTGTATATTATTTCTAATGATTTCATTTCTTATGATCATGATGCATTCATTCATTTTGACATTAATTCAATTAATACTACTACATTTAATCTTGGAACTTTGGAAAATCCAAAGAAAATCTTGATGGCATCTGATATAACTTCTGTAGAGAGAGAGATTTAGAGAGAAAATAAAAATAATAAGAAAGAAAAACTAGTTGTAATTAGGAGATTGGATGAAAACTCACTAAGAGCACTAGAACCTTTCTGATTACCCGTCGAAGCGATCTCTGGATAAGACAGAACCTGGAAAATGATTTAGGCAATCTTTTCTTTGTATAGCTCTCTAAATGACTATTTTCTACCCTTGTTCTGCAATCGCTTGCTAGCCCATTGAGCCTTTATGCAAGTATGCTGAATGCGTACCAATTTTGTTGTTACACACATTAAAACTACCCCCTCGTCTAAAATAATTTTAGCTTCCCCTTAGAAGAGTGGCCGCTCTAAAATTAATGGATGTACATTTGAACAATTCTTTTGACTATTAAAAAATTGCCTTGATAAGAGCAAGTTCAGACTTTGGAAAGAGGGTTTAGTCATGCATAAAATGCATGAGCTCAAAAAAAAATGAAAAGCGAAAGCAAAAAGAAGAAAAACAAAAAGAAAAATGAAAAATCCAAAAAGAAAAAAATGAATGAAAGGTGAAAGAAAAAGAAGCAAAAAAAAGAAGGATAAAAAAGAGAGCTCAAAATGGTGACCAATTGACTAGTTTCAATGATTACCCATTTTTATTGTTATTTTGATCTCAAGGAGGTAGAATGTTATCGAGTCCAAATTCAAGAATACTTTTGAGCCGAGAACGGTTCATCCATCAGTTGAGAAAATATCGCAGCCATTTTTCTTTAGCGACCTGATCTTTCTTTGACAGCCATTTACCCAAGCCTATCATTACAACCAAAGTAAGACCTTTTGATTCTGGGTTCAGTCTTATTCAATTAGTGGAGATGACCTTTTAATAAGGTTTGGTACGTAAGAAGAGGCCTATGGTGTTTCTTGAGCTTCAAGCGAGAAGCCATGAGTGCATTAATGCATTCGAGTTAAGTCTCGTCTCCAACATTGCTTCTAGAATTTGCATTCAAAAGATTAAATGAGAGCAGAGAGAAAATATTCGATTATAAGAATCAAAAAGAGAGTTGATTGATAACAGGAGTTTGATGCTTTCAAGATCTATTCCGAGATTGGATGAGGTTTTGTATCTTGAGATTAATGCCAAATAATGATCATATATTATGAAATCAAATTGAAATATGTGCATTTATGCAATAGTATTGATGTAACCAGAATAGTTCATCTGATGTACAAAAAAAGAAAAAAAAAGAAAAAGAAAAAGAAAAAAGAAAAAAATGGCCGTTAGAGATGAAAACCATAATTGGCGCTCTAAGCAAAAGTTAGGCCAAAAGAATAGGGTAAAAACCTGAAAACAGGCAGTCTGTCCTAAAAAAAAAAAGAAGAAAAAGCCGCTGGATTGGGTTGGGTCCATTCCAAGCAAAAATAAGGCACAGGGTCACGTGAAAATCCGAAAGGACGCATTTTCCGCCAAGAAAAGCTAGTGTGAAAATTCACAAGGGACGCACTACCTTAAACTGATGACTGCAGGTTTCAGACGAGAATCTCGAGATCCCCAAAGAGCATGAAATTCAAAGGCAATTCCAGAAGGCACTGATCTTACTGCAAATTACAATCAAATCGGTTGTGGCCTCCAACCCACTTAGACAAATTTTTTATGCTGCATTGCTGCATATACATGCATACACACGCATGCTCACGAATTTTTCCTGCATATTTGCCTTTCTAAGTCTCGCAGAAAAAGAGACTCGAAGCGGACACCAGCAGAATTCGAGTGACGACATCATTCCAAGCATCAATCAAGACAATTATCCCAAAGTCCTCTGAGGAGGCAAAATCTCAAGTCCTCTGAGGAGGCAAATCTCAAAGTCCTCTGAGGAGGCAAAACCTCAAAACCCTCTGAGGAGGCAAAACTTCAAAGTCCTCTGAGGAGGCAAAATCTCAAGTCCTCTGAGGAGGCAAAATCTCGAAGTCCTCTGAGGAGGCAAAATCTCAAGTCCTCTGAGGAGGCAAAATCTCAAAGTCCTCTGAGGAGGCAAATTCTCTAAGTCCTCTGAGGAGGCAAAATCTCAAAACCCTCTGAGGAGGCAAAACTTCAAAGTCCTCTGAGGAGGCAAAACCTCAAAGTCCTCTGAGGAGGCAAAATCCTAAAGTCCTCTGAGGAGGCAAATTCTCAAAATCCTCTGAGGAGGCAAAATCTCAAAGTCCTCTGAGGAGGCAAAACCTCAAAACCCTCTGAGGAGGCAAAACTTCAAAGTCCTCTGAGGAGGCAAATCCTAAAGTCCTCTGAGGAGGCAGAATCTTGAAGACCTCTGAGGAGGCAAATCTTGAAGTCCTCTGAGGAGGCAAATTCTCCAAGTCCTCTGAGGAGGCAAAATCTCAAAGACCTATGAGGAGGCAAATCTCAAAGTCCTCTGAGGAGGCAAATTCTCCAAGTCCTCTGAGGAGGCAAAATTCTCTAAGTCCTCTGAGGAGGCAAAATCTCAAAACCCTCTGAGGAGGCAAAACTTCAAAGTCTTCTGAGGAGGAAAAACCTCAAAGTCCTCTGAGGAGGCAAAATCCTAAAGTCCTCTGAGGAGGCAAATTCTCAAAATCCTCTGAGGAGGCAAAATCTCAAAGTCCTCTGAGGAGGCAAAACCTCAAAACCCTTTGAGGAGGAAAAACTTCAAAGTCCTCTAAGGAGGCAAATCCTAAAGTCCTCTGAGGAGGCAGAATCTTGAAGACCTCTGAGGAGGCAAATCTTAAAGTCCTCTGAGGAGGCAAATTCTCCAAGTCCTCTGAGGAGGCAAAATCTCAAAGACCTCTGAGGAGGCAAATCTCAAAGTCCTCTGAGGAGGCAAATTCTCCAAGTCCTTTGAGGAGGCAAAATCTCAAAGTCCTCTGAGGAGGCAAAATCTCCAAGTCCTCTGAGGAGGCAAATTCTCCAAGTCCTCTGAGGAGGCAGAATTCTCGAAGTCCTCTGAGGAGGTAAAATCTTAAAAGAGATTCAACGCAGACAGCGAACAATAGGCTAGACACCGTACAGGTCAGATGCCGCAGCAATAAGGGTTAACACGTTGACAAATAGACGGTAACTACCCCAAACAACTCCATTCAAACCAGGAGGACAGCTGTCTCAGGTACACATCTCTCTTTTCTTTCTTTGAGTTTTGGCTAACTTAGGCACTCAGGCACTACGTTCCCCAAAACTGGGGGCAACTGTAGACACCGGATCCTGATACAGCTCAGACTAAGGTTACCTAATGATGATAATATTTATTCAAAAATAGACAGAGAATGAAAGCACTTTGGCTCTCTATGGACTGGGATTTCAGCAGGGTATTTTAGGCAAATCTTAATAATTTTTATTAATAAAATATAAAAAAAATAAAATATAAAAAATATAAAAATATAAAAATTAAAATTAAAATCAAAATTAAAATTAAAATCAGGTTAATTTAATTAATTAGTATCATAGGATAGTTAAATTAAGGAAAAAATAAATTAGAAGGTAAGTAGAGAGATTAATTAATTAGATTTTATGACAATTAATTAGAATACATAATAATTTAAAATAAAAGAGGGTATTTAGGTAACTTACCTAAAACTAAGCTATAAAAAGAAAACTAACCTAGACCTAAAGGGGGGCGGCAGATTGAAAAAAAAAAAAGAGAAAGGAAAACATAGGAGACTAAGGGAGCCGCCAGAAAAAAGGAGACCTAAAGAGCAAGAAATCAAAGAAAAAAAGAAAAAGAAAAAGAGAGAAGACCCAAAGAAAGAACAGAGACCAAGCCCGAGAGCAAGAGAGACCAAGAAGGAAAAGGGAAAAGAGAGAAAAAGAGAGAGAGCAGATCGACCCAAGAAAGAACAAACCCGAAAGCAAGAGAAAGAGGAAAAGAGAAGGAGAAATCGGGAGCTAAAACCCAGTTCGAGGAGAGCTAAAAGAGCTTAAATCCTTTGATCTTAAACATACAAATCTGAAGGTAACACAAAACCTTATGTTTCCAGCCAGTGAACAGAGCATTTAGTATTTAAATGTCTATTTTTCATCTATTCTGTTTAACTCTAATTCCATTTGTTTAAATCTTTGATTGATAAAATCATATAGTAATGATTGGTTCTTGTTAATATTGAGTTTGCTTAGTGTTTGCAAATATTTCTATAAATTAAAAAGTTAAAGAACAATGAAAATCAGAAAAAGTACTATTCATCATCTTCAACCTTCGTTCTTCCTCTCTAAAATTTAGTTTTTTATTTCCCTCTTTTGTTGCTTAAATTTCATTTACTTCGAAAATAAATGTCTGGTGATTTATGATATTTATCTTGCATTTAGTTCTCATTTTGATTTAAAAAAAAAAGAGACAAAAAGATTTTCTTTTATTCTTGGCGAGTTGCTGGTTTTCTGGGGTCTGTTCCAGGCAGCGACGATGGGAAGGCGGTGACTGATGACCGTCCGTCGCTGCCTGTGTCGCCGGTAGCCGCCCGTTGCTCCTCCGTGTGCTGCCTTTTCTTTTCTCCTGCCTCTCCACATCCCTGCACGTCGCATGCTCTGTTTTTATCTTCATTGTTGCAAGTTTTGCATGCAAATGATAACACTGTCGCTATTTTCTTTCATTTTGCATTACATTTTTCATGCTTTGGGCCAATCTACAGTGCCTCCTTTGTTTTATTTGTCTATTTGTCTTTTTTTGCTTTGCCAATCACGTGGGTCACATGAATGTTGTTTAATTTCCTTTCATTGGTTTGCCATTTATTCACTTAATTATTATTATTATTATTATTATTATTATTATTATTATTATTATTATTATTATTATTATTATTATTATTATTATACTTTCAAATATCATTATTATGATTATCATTAATGTTATTATGATTATTATGATTATTTTTATTATTATTATTATATTTTTTATCATTATTGTCTTTTGTTAAATTCCATTTTGCATGATTTTACGTCAACTGTGCATGCCTTTGTTTCTCTCTTTGACCCATTAGCACTGTCATATTTTGTTAAATTCCATTTCATTTGCCATTACTTTGGTCACTCTCACTCGTAATGACTCAGATTTGTTTTCAATTTTTTGCTTATTTAATTTTGTTCATTTTTATACAAGTTCCGTTTTATTAGTATTTTTATTTTGTAATTTTTTATGTCATGATAATTTAATAAGTTTAATTATTATTATTGTTAATTTTGCATGATTTCATTTGAATTGTTGAAGTCACTTTACTGTTGTTTATTGTTTGGTTCATAACAATTTCTTCTTTAATATTGCTTAATTATTTATTACCTTCTGCTTGTTTAATTTTCTTTGTTTCATTTTATTAATTTCGTTTTAATTTTATTTGTATATTTAATTGTTGTGATTTAAATTTATTGAATTTTGGCATTTTAAAATTAGAACCGGCATTTTTCAGTGGAAGCGGCGCCTTTTTGCGCAAGAGGGTAAAAACACAGTTGTGTTCCTTAAGGAAGCACAGCTGTGTTTTCATGTCCTTTTTCTTTTGTCTTGTTTTATCTTATTTTAGCATGCATACTTTGTCCTTGTTTATTCATTCTTTCTCTTATTAATGCAATTATTAATCTTGGTTTATATTTAATTAATTCTATTGATTTTTTTTATTTTATTCATCTCTAATTGATTTAATTGGTTATGTGTTCATCTTTAATTAATTTGATTGAGTATTTGTATTTAATTGATTTAATTGGTAAGTTATATTTAATTAGCTTAATTGATTGTCATATTAGCTAATTAATTGTGTAACTGATTATTTGAATTGTCTAATTTATTCAATTAATTGCTTGCTTGGGTTGTTATTAATCTATAATATATTTGTTGTGTTCTCCATCGTTTTACTTTGCATATTGTATATATATTTCTTGTTGTTTATCCATCATTTGTTGTTTGCTCATTGTCATTAATCTGGCCATTGTTTTATTGTTAATACGAATGTCATTTCACGTTGCTTAGTCATGGCTGGTTGTCCATCATTATTCTAGTTATTATATTGCTTATTAGTTACTCATATATTAGTGTATTTGTCATAAATAATCTTGACTTAGAATAATTATTTGCATAATGTATAACACGATTCATAAAATAATAGATATTTAATTGATTGTTTAAATTTAATGGGCTGTTATATAATTTAAAATATCATTTAATTGATTGTACTAGCTATTTGCTTAAATAATTATTTATTTGATTAATTTATTCAACTAGTTACTTATTTACGTTATTTATTTGATAGATTGTTTTTTAATTTACTTACAATCACTTATTTGTTTATATTTTATTATTGATTTGATTTAATTTACTAATATTTTATTTTATTCCTTTTTATCCGCATCCAAAACTTATTTGTTTCACTTTGAGTGATATTTCTGAGCGGGCCGGTGGAGCAAGGAATTAAAGTCTCTCTCGTAATAACTTGGGTTTGCATTTCTTTACCATCGCATTTATTTTATCTATTATTTCCATGTGTTGTATGTAAAAATGCATTTCAAAACTTGCCCGCATCACAATAAAATCACTTTATTTACAATAACTAAAATTGAGGATCTTTATTAATAAAATGGACCAATGTCGTAAATTTTATCCAATAAAATTTCACCATCAAAATAGAGAACCAATTTTCTTAAAATGGGATTATTCATCCCTATTTTTACAACAAGTGCCTAAAAATAGTTCTCTAGTTTCCAAATCAATAAAAAGGAACCAATGTTCCAAAATTCAATAAATAATGCGATTTATGCATGATTTATTTTATTTTAGTGTACTTATCTACGTTGGGCCCTTGTAATTTAAGTGTTTGCGGCATTCTTTATTCTTGTAGCATAATTTATTTACTTGCTTATTTACTTATCTATTCATCGCTTTATTTATTATTCTTTAATGTGAATGAAATGCGCTTTTAATTTCAATGCATGATCGCGTGAGGAGAGGAGTGGAATTGCGTTTCATTAAAAACCCATTTATAAGACTTAACTTGACTCATTAATAAAAGTAAAGTTCCGAACACCGTCTTTGGTTTAAGACCATTGAGGTTAGAGACCTCTCCCAAGTTTTTGGGTGGCGACTCCAACACACCTCAAGGTGCCTTTAGGCGTCATTAGGCTAGGTGGCTCTCCCCAATGTTCTATTGGGAGGAATACACCTATGATGCCTCATGGCGCCCATGATCGAAAATGACGCGACCGATCCCTCGAGCCCCGAAAGGCGGGCTCAACGAGGGCCTTGCTGGGTCCGGCGCGCGTCACAGTCACATTGGAATAACGTCAGTGTTTCGTGATGAAAGAAGTGGATGGAAGTATCCCCGTGCTGTGCATAGGATATGTTTGCGATATTTCGTCAGTAATTACAACACCCATCATAGAAATCCCATAATAAAAAAGTTGTTGTACAATGCTGGTACATATATCATTTTTTATTACTAATTATTATAATGTATATTTTTGGATCAATAATTTTAAGTTCATTTTATGTGCTGTTGTAGGAAATACCTATCAATCACGGAAGTTTAAGAAGCAGATGAATGATATTAAAGACCTTAATGTTGATTCATACAATTGGGAAATGCATGTGCCCATTGAGCTATGGACATTATCCAGTGATGGCGGTTGTCGTTATGGCCATGCAACAACAAACATTGCGGAGAGTATAAATAGCGCTCTAAAGGGTGTACGAATTATGCCAATCACTGCCATAGTAGAACATGTCTTCGGGCGCTTGGTCAAATTTTATGATCAGAGAAGGGAATTGTACATGACTAAGATGGCTCAACAAATGCGGTTCACGCCTAAATGTGTTGCAGCTATTAATAAATCTGCTATGAGGGCGCGGGACCATATAGTGCTTAATTACGATAGTCGGTATAAATTGTTCAGGGTATTAGCAGGTAATGCACCAGAAGATAACACTGAAATTGGCACGTACATTGTCAGTCTTGAGAAGCGCGAATGTGAATGTGGTAAGTTTCAGGGTGTTCACATGCAATTGCCGCATGCATGCACAAGTATCTCGATATGTTTTCATTTGTTGATTCATGTTATAGCATTGCCCAGTCACTAAAATGTTATGAAGGGGAATTCCGACCAATGGCTCACAGAGATTATTGGCCTGATTATTATGGTTCCAAAATTGTCCCTGACATGGAGCTGAAACGCAAGAAAGGTCGCCCAAAAACATCACAAATTCGCAATGAAATGGATAGAAGAGAACATCGTAATGTTACTCATTGTAGCATTTGCGGCATAGCTGGCCACAATAAAAAGACATGCCCCACTCGTGTAGGATCATCATCACAAAGATTTAATTGAGCTGTAAAATGCAAATAATGATGTAAAATAACTCAATTGAGTAATGAAATATTTTTTTTCGAATTAATTATACAATGTCATACATAATACAATACAATGTGCAATATTAATTATGACCAAATTAATTATATCCCTGATAGTTGAAGTCATCTGGTCCACTACGAGGATGCATTGTTTGATTAAAATCTCCACCTTGCATATGTTGATCTGACAGAAGTTCATCCAAAAAAACGTCATGTTGTGCAGTATCACTCACACCTCCATCAATGTGAAATGGTGGAATTGTGCCAGCCTCCGATATACTGACATTTAAATCCACGTTGAGTCTAGATGGACCGGCCTCATAGTCATAAACTCTAGATGGACCCGCTTGTGTATCATAAAATGTCGGTTGAGTAAACGATGGCATCCCGAATGGTATGCTACTATCCTCAAAATTATATGGCCACGACATAGGTGGAGGGACTTGGCTAACCCCCGGCGGAATAGGAATAGAAGCTACCGCTGTCCGTCGTTCAGCCATTCCTCTTTTGGCCCTTTTGGTTTGACGAAAATCCTCATATGGCACATTCATTTGTGGAAACTGAACCATCTCAGGGACTGGCTGACGTGGATAGTCGACGGATGTCCTCTCAATTGCACTTATAGCGCCTAGAATGGCTTCATAATGCACTCGGTCTCCACCACGATGGTACACATGTTCAGCAGCATCAGCCTGCATGTATGTAAGTTAAATTGTTAGTATGAAAAAATTATAATATTAAAAAAGAATACATCGAAAATATAAATCATGTTGATGCTCCTAGTGCCCCACCCACTGGTGTAATCCATTGTCTCGTCCTCAACAAGTACCACTGCATGTATTGCGATCGAATATGCAGTGGTTTCGTCAGCAAAGCAGTAGTGACAACCCGATTGAGGCGATTATTCCACTCGATAATGAAATTATCACAAGTTCTTTCCCAATTATGATCATAATTTCCTCTCAAATCAACTAAGTGCACTCTATCGTCGATCATTGGTTTGCTAGGAATGGGTTGATTCATTCCAAATTGACGAAGACAGCGATCGGGGTGGTGCCATTCAATTATATGAAAACATACTAACGGAACAACAGCTCTCCAAATGCCTTCTCTATTCGTGCAGAAAGACGGTATCAGATACATAACATCTTTGTACGGCTGCTACTCCATCTACAAAAAAAAAAACGTTAATTACCTACATATACTAAAATATCCATACAAATTATTATACAAGCAAATTGTACATAAATTTCATTACCTCGTTATCACGCTGGATGTCTAGGTCTACTCGGAAAACATGGACATCTTTGTTATTATTAACACTTAAATTGATAGGAGATCGCCATCTAATACAAAATACTTTATTGTGTTACTAAAATATCTCAATTGGAAAAATAAATAAATCAATAAATAAATAAAAATTTCATTTATTATATAATTAAATATTTAGATCAATACATAAATAACTACCTACTTAAATTAATAACTTAATAAATAAATAAAGTTTTATGTAAATAATTAAATGTTTTATCAATTATAAACATTAAACAAAAATATAATAAAAAAGGGTAAAAAAATCAAACTTACCTATACCCATAAGGTCGAGTCTGATCCAGCACAAATCCCTGCGTAAAAGTGGGCCGAAATTGCGAAAATCTTTCCCATGCCCACATTTGCAATAGCAGTAGATACCCACCAATCCCGTGAGCATTAGGACGCGTAGCACGACATAGCTCTCTATACAACCACGCCAAGGTAGCCGACCCCCAACTGTAACTACCAACTTCTTCTAAATCCTCAAGCAATGGAAGCCACATCAAATGAATATAATTGTTTGCTTGAGAGGGACACAGCAACCCACCGATACATCGCAGTATCCATGCGCGAGTGAAGCACTGTATTTGGTACTCCGTTGCACCGGCAAGTAAGGAATTAAATGCATTAGACAACCATGTCATTTTTATTGAGTGTCATTTTATAACATTGTCGGGTGGCATTTATCCTAGGAGCTGATTGCATAGAATTTGCCAATTATATTGCATATGACCGGTTACCGGGCGCCCTTCAATAGGTAAACTAGTCAGTATCTGAATATCTTGCAGTGTTACAGTCGCCTCTCCGACTGCGAGATGAAATGTATGCGTCTCCGGCCTCCATCTCTCAACAAGTGCAGTCATTAGATTTGCATCTATATTCATTATACCAATCTGTGCCACACCATAAAATCCTGCTCGCCTCAAATATGGTATAATTCTGGGGTTAATATTTGCATAGTGAGCTCCCATACTAGCTCTCCTAAAAAATAACACATCATGGGCAACCTGATACGTATTAAATAACTGTCATGCAAGTGTATTTTTATAATAGCTAGCTGTCGCTACATGTCCCCATAAAAGCAAATAGATATTAAATAAGTGCTGAAATGAAAATTACATTATTGCTCCACACTGCTTCTGCACGATGTTTTCCTTTTAACGTTAACAGGTCATCTACAACTGGTCCCGGATTTACAAATTGCTGGTTTTGAAAGCGGTCCATTTTCCGAAAACCTATATTCCAGCATAATATAAATAAATTCATGAATTTATACACAAATATATAAAATTAACATTTCAATTTAACTAAACTTATATAAAATTTCACAAATATTTATATGTATCAATATCATTTATTCTTTTTACACATTAATGATACTACACCAATATTATATATTATTACTCAAAAAGAAAACCACTACACATCAAGAATAAATTTACCAAATTTATATTAAATTAATTTAAAATTTTACCTTTTTCTTTCCAAGTCACCTAAATTTCGGACTATTTGAATCTACAACTTCACAACAAATATACTACAAAAAATGTTAAATAAATAAAATTATTAACACATTTACATATATATACGTCTATTTATTAATTATTTATACTAAACTTAAAATTTGACCAAACTTACATTTCTTACTTTTTTTTGCAAACACATAAAATTTCACAAATAGTTATATATATCAATGTCATTTATTGTTGTTATAAACTAATATTACCATTCTAATATTAAATAAATATTATTACACAAAAAATAAACACTACACATCAAGAATAAATTTGCAACATTTAATTTAATTTATTTTAAAATTTTACCTTTTTCTTCTCAAGTCACCGAAATTTTGGACTATTTCAATCTACAATTTCACAACAAATATACTGCAAAAATTGTTAAATAAATAAAATTATTAACACATTTACATATATATACGTTTATCTATTAATTATTTACACTAAACTTAAAATTTGACTAAACTTACATTTCTTATTTTTTTTGCAAACACATAAAATTTCACAAATAGTTATATATCTCAATGTCATTTATTGTTGTTATAAATAAATATTACCATTCTAATATTAAATATTATTACTAAAAAAAAATACTACACCTCAACAATTAATTTGCAATATTTATATTAAATTAATTTAAAATTTTACCTTTTTCTTCCCAAGTCACCGAAATTTCGGACTAGTTTAATCTACAATTGCACAACAAATATACTACAAAAATTGTTAAATAAATAAAATTATTAATACATTTACATATATATATATATCTATTTATTAATTATTTACACTAAACTTAAAATTTGACAAAACTTACATTTCTTATTTTTTTAACAAACACAAAAAAATTCACAAATAGTTATATATTTCAATGTCATTTATTGTTGTTACAAATAAATATTACCATTCTAATATTAAATATTATTACTAAAAAAATACTACACCTCAATAATTAATTTGCAACATTTATATTAAATTAATTTAAAATTTTACCTTTTTTTTCTCAAATCACCAAAATTTTGGACTAATTTAATCTACAATTTCACAACAAATATACTATAAAAATTGTTAAATAAATAAAATTATTAATACATTTACATATATATACATATATATACGTGTATTTATTAATTATTTACACTACCTCAATAATATTTGCCTTTCAAATTCAACTGATTATCTGACAAAATAATTGTATACATATAAATATTACAAAATTTATTTAAACAATAGAATTAACAATTAAAAACTTATATAAACTAAATAAAAACTAAACTCACCTTCACCTTCACCTTCACTCACAATTACACTCACAATCACAATAACAATATTTTTTCACGTTAGAATTGAAGAGGGAGAGTGCAGGTTTATGTATAAGGGTTGGGTTATTTAAGGGGGCTGTTGGGCGGTGGGTAGCAGGTGACCGTTTGGGGGGGGGAGACTGCCATTTCCGCAATGGTCTTTTGCGGAAATGGAAGTCTTCTGACATAATTCATTTCCGCAAAAGAACTTTGCGGAAATGGCTTGTGTGTTGTCCATTTCCGCAACGGTCTTCTGCAGAAATGGACAACATTCTGCTTTTCCATTTCCGCAAAATAATTTTGCGGAAATGAAATGTGTGATAAACACCCCTCCTCTCAAAATAACTTTTAATCCACCTCAAATCTCAAAATAACTTTCTAAAACACATTATTAATAAAAATGTCCTTATATAATCACTTTACCAATTAATTTTATTTACTTTTACTTTTAGTATTACTCAACTAGTACTTATATATTTTTAACACAATACCTATATTAGTAATTGAGCATGTAAATTAATAATATACAATTATTATATATGATGAAATTTACCAATTCAATTCACGTAATTAGAGGAATATATAATCATTTTGCCAATTAATTTCATTTATTTTTAGTATTAATCAACTAATACTTATTTATTTTGGTATAATACTTGTATGTAGACATGTCAAAATTAACCCAAACCCAATAACTCACCCAAATTCATCCAAAAAAAATTGACCCAAATCCAACTCAACTAAAAAATTGACCCATTTAAACCCACCCAAAATTTATCCACATAAAATATAATCCATTTGGGTCATTCTTCCTAGACCTAATGGGTGTTTGTTCTTTTTTTTTTTTCATTATTTCTTTAATATTAAAAATTTTTGCCTTAACAAACAAAATCTTTTACTTAGACTGTCCCGCTGTATTATTATTGTGTAATATGTATGCGTATTTTGTTGGTTAGATTTGTAATGGTCGAGTTATCGGGTTAGTCATGAATAATATTTTTCGACGATAAATAATGCACTGGGGACAAAAATTACACCCGAAAATAAAAAATATTTTATTTGACCATCGGAAAATACTAGTTACAAGGAGTCTGAGTGTAAAATGTGAAGAAAAAATGAGTTCAAATAGATTTACAAAAGTCAAAAATAAAAAAAAAGTTCGGCTCGTTTTAAAGGTTACCAGGTTTGATCAAGATTTGACTAGACCTATAAAAATACCAAATGATCTCTAAAATTTATTTTAATGTTATATATAGACTTAGATTAATATTTAGAAATTATTGACAACAAAAAATTAATTTTTTAGTAACAATGAAAATTGTCGAAACGGACTGATTTAAATATACCGATCGAGAAACGGACTCTATTTGAACTGAAATTTTGCAGGGAGACTAATTTATATATTTTAAGAATTATAAAATTAATTTTGGGAGAAATTGAGCTTAGAAAGTGAGTGAAATAATTTAGAATTACATAATTGACTTAAAAATAAAAATGGACACTTGGTTTATGAATTATTGTGTTGTTGTACACCTGTGTGTGACTGTAGATTGTTTGAATTGCAGGAAGTGTATGTTATATATATAGCCGTTATACTGCCAAAATTTTTACCAATTGAATAGTAAATTGGACAGCTATAAGTCAATCGATATCCCGATCCGTTTGGATCTCCACGAATTCATTTGGGCCAATATTTTTATAATAATATTTTTAATATCCCGTTATTATATCGATAATTATTTTTTATTAAATAAATATTAAATGGGTCGACTCAAATCCACCAAATTCATTTGGATATTGATCAATTTATGACCTATATATTTATGACGCATTTATAACCCACCTATTTATAACCTAATCCAAACCCGCCCAACCTACCCATTTGCCACCTCGAGTAATTAGAAATTTATTGAATAATTTAATTATATATAATTAAATTTGATCAACTAATATAATTATATGAGTATATTTTGAGTTTTAGGAACAAATTATTTTTTGGGGGGAAATTTTTAGGGGAAAATATTTTTTATTTTGAGTTTTACGGGGAATTATTTGTTAGGGGGAAATTTTCGGGGGATATTAAATTAGCGGGAATTATTTTTTAGATGGAAACTTTTATTAGGGAGAAATTAAATTAGGTTTGGACCTTAACTTTTCACCTTCCCCCTCTCTGTTTCTCTTTTCCTTCGACCTAAACCTCTGCTCCCTTGAGTAGCCGCTGTCTCTCCACCGGTCATCACTGCATCCGCCTCTGGCCACTACATCCGCTCATCTCGTCATTTCTATCCTCCAAACTTATGCTATTCTATCTTCTCTCTTTATACAACACCAGGTAAGGCTCTTCCTTCTTTAGACTGCTATATCTTGATCTTCTAATCTTCGCTTCATAATTTTTATTATTTTCAACAATAGTTGCTTATGATTGTCATATTTAACAAATACAAAAAGGAAAAATCTGTGTTTGATAAATATATGAAAAGGATGACAGTTAAAACTTACAACTGAGAGCTATTCTGAACATATGCTCATCGGATTTCTTTTTTTTTTGAGATCCATCTAATAAACTAGACATCAAATTCATTTCAATATTAATTAGAAAATGATTGATTTATCAATTTTGCATAAAAGATATTGGAGGGCCAAAATGTAGACCAGAAACTAGTTGATTTGGTTAAGAGTAATCCTTTCAGTTTGCTGATGTAGCAACTTAATTATGTTATTTGTGTTGATTAGTTCAGCCGACCACCAAATTAAAAAATAAATATGTATATATTGATTAGCTCAATTTTACTATTATTCATATCATTCCATGGTTCGTCTGTACCAGTAGATGGAAAATATCTTATTTACCTCATTTCTAAAAAATACAAAAAAAATATGTATTCTCTGTTAATGTAGTTATAATTTGTAAATCCTTGCTAGCAGTGATTGTAAGATTGATATTTAGAATACCTTTATATATTGTAAGATTGGTATCTAAAGTGATTGTAAGATTGATATTTAGAATACCTTCATATTTATGTAGTTATAACTACCTTTATATATTATAACAAATATATAAAGGTATTCTAAATATCATAAGTTTTTTAGATACGGATTTAAATAATGAATCTGTATGTCCAATGTGCTTCTTTTTCTTTGAATCTCCTAAACTTGTCCTGCATCAACCGAATTCAAAATTGTCTGAAACTATTTGAACAGTTTCCCCAACTATAATTTTGTGTGCCTAGCAGACATTAATTTTTCTTCCATGTCTTGTTTAATTTAAGAGTTTGAATAACAAAATTGTAAGATTGATACTTCTGCTGAATTGTGTTGGAAATTGCATTAGGTATTAGGCATGACCTTACTGACTGAAGGACTGAAGATTATTTCTTTTGTTTCACAGAGAAACAAAAGATTATTTTAAGATTATTTCTTATTTTGGTTAATTTGCAATTCAAATCTTATTCTATCCACGGAGTAGATTGTTAAAGAAATGTACTTGTAAGATTGATACTTTTGCTAAACTGTGTTAGACATTGCATGTTTGGAAGGCATTAGGGCTGTTCAGATATCGGGTCAAATCGACCAAGCTGACCGAGTCAAACCGACCAAACCAGAAAAATACGGTTTTGATGGTTTCTCAGTCGGGTTAGTCTGTTATTTTTAATCTAAACCTCGGGTTATATGGGTTATGTATATAATAGGTCGGTTATTTGCCAAACCGATCATTTTCCATTGAATCTTGCTCTCTCTATCTCGAAATCGCTCTCTGTCTCGATCTCACCCTCGTTCTCTCTATCTCGATCTAGTGCTCTCTCTGTCCCAATCTCGCTCTTGCCCTCTATCTCGATCTCACTCTCCCTCACTCGGTTTTGTGCCATCAACCTGGTATTTGTGATTGATATTGGTTTTATCTTTTGCTTCTCTATTTATTCTACATGATATAATTCTAGATCTGCGTGTTTTGCCATTTTCTACTTGTTTGGCTTTATTTATTTATTTATTTTTATTGTTGTTCTTCTGCTTGATAAAGTTGGAATGATTTGTATTTGAAAGAATGGTAAAATATTCAAGCTTTGTGCATGGAGAAAAAATTTCAAACACCTAAGGCTCATTTGGGGATGCATGTAGTTCCAATTTTCGTCTCCTTTTTCCTTAGAGAAAACTAGAAATGGCTTCGCCTATACTTTTTGTTTTTATTAATTTAAAAGAAAGTGCTTTGAAAATAAAAAAACAAAGTATTTGGAATCGTAAAATAATGGTTTCATATTTACTTTTTTTGTTTTTGATATGGGTTGTTTAACCCAATAAATCCTGTCTATTAAAAAATTACCATTGTAGACCCATTCATTTAGATTTAACTTGGTAATTTCTAATTTCTAATTTTTTATTTTAAAAAATAGAAAAACAAAAAACTATGAAATAAAAATAAAAATTGAAAGAGAAAAATAGAAAATATTTTCTAGAACTAATTAGCTCCTAGAAATTTGAATTTAAGGAATTGGTGCTTTTTAAAATATTTAAAAAATAAATTATTAAAGTAAACAAAATAAATAAAAGAGAAATAGAATTAGGTTTTGACTGCATCTTCCCCCTCTCTTTTCTTTGGTGCCCTCTTCAATCGCCGCTACAATTCTCCTCTCGCCAAATCTGAGCTTGCAACTGTGCTCCGCCCCTCTGTTTCTTTTTTCTTCGGTGCCCTCTTCACTAGCCGCTGCCATTATCCTCTCGCCAAATCTGAGATCGCTCTGCCCCTCTTTTTCTATATTCTGCCGTGCCTTCTTCACTCGCTACCGCCCTCTTTTGTTCTCCCTGACTGGTGAGTCGTGAGTCAGTTGTTCTTATGTTCTTTTTTTTTTCAACTTTTTATTATGATACATCTATTGAACTCTCTAATATGTGCCATTGCTAGTGTTATGAGAGTGAGAGTGGTGACCCATGAAAGTGAACAAATTTTAAAATGCTAGCGAAATTTTGGCCGATTTCCCTTATCTGTAATTTTTGCCTCTTTCTCTGTCTGAAAAAGAAAAAAGAAAAATGAGTATGTTGCAGAGAACGATAAAGCTGAGTTTTTTTTTGTAGTTTACTGGTTTTAATTTTTTTTGCCTTTTTTGAAGTGATTTAGTTTGGATTTGATAGGGTAGTTATTGGTTTTTTCATGGTGGTTTATCTGGGATTTGGGATTGATACATTCTGCTAATGGCTGTGAACAGTTACATATGGTCATTATTATGGGTCTCAAAATGCCGTTGCAGGATTTTGGCATAGACACTTTTCTTTGGTGATTGGCATCATCCTTTGCTGTATTGTGTGATTGACATACTCATGATTAAGTTATGTTTGTAAAATTTTGACTTTAGATGCTCTTTCTTGCTGCAGGCCTTTAATTCTCGAGTGGATGCAAAAGTAAAGGAATTGCTGCAATCAATTAACCTCTTGAATGCTGAAAGGGAGAAGCTACAGGTATCCTATATTCTCTTGAAATTTTAATTGATTATTTGAAGTTGCAAAGGCTATGTACAGAATGCTTGTTGTTAGACATGCTAGTTTCTGCAATGGCCGAAGCTTTTAATAGTTGTTTTCATGTGACACAAGAAGATCCATGTGCCAAAATTCATTCCAGCTGTCACTTTATTTTTGCCCATTATACATTTATAATTGAAATAATCAATTTGAAGAGTGACATTGTTGTGAGCTATAGCTTTATGCCTGGAACGTCTAATGCATGGGGATAATGAGGGGAAATGGGGAAATTAAAAGCTATATTTTATTGCTTTCTTAATTTTGAAATGTTAATAGTTTCAGTTTGGATGTAACTGCACTGAAGTTGATCTGCTGCAGTCTTAACAAATTCATGCCTTTCAAAAGAAGTGGAAAAGAATGTGTTTTTGTTGATTCTTTGTACATTAAGTTCTAAATTGTGCATTATCATTTTCCCTTGTAATGATTAGTTTGAATAGCATTTCTTTTGATGAAAAATATGAAATATGATTATTTTTCTTCAGAAAAGAGCATCATCAGCTGTAGAGCATTTGATTCGTGGAAGGACAAAACTCAGGTTTTTAATTTCACAGTTTGGTTGTGCAATATTAACCTTTTTTATAGTCTGTTGATGTTGATGCATAAACTTATTTCTTTGTTGGTACGGACAAGCAGGTAAACGAATTCAAGGTGTGATTCAGTCAATTTACAAGATTGAGAGGCAAGCAGCAGGCATGTAACTACCACAGCTCCCTTGTTCTTTGCATTAACAAATTATGAAACTGTCATTCTATACATGATCATTTACATACAAATTTTAAATTTACTCTTGTATGTATTTATTGAGATATTTTAATTATATTTGTATTTATTATTATGTGTATTTATTTTGCAAATTTTTTAAAAATATTGAATTTTATATTGTATTGTATTGTTTTGTTTTGTATCGAAAGAACCGAAAACTGAACCGAACCGAATTTTACCGAAATTTATAAGTACCGAAATGTATAATATCCGAAATTTTAATACAATTCAGAGATTTGTAAATCTCCAAATTGTACCGAACTGTATACACCCCCAACTCATAACTGTGAAATGTTGTTATTATCTTTCCTTTTCCCTGTTTTTAATCTTTTGAGCTAAGGTTAAAGGTTTCAAAATCATGCCTGCCAATGTGTATACAGCCAAGCTAAGATTTTGTCAATATTCGAAGTAATTGGACAAAGATTTTGAGAATTTAAATTTGTAGGTTATTTTAATATTAAAAGAGGGAAACTGTTATTGGTGAGATTGAATTCATAGATCTAAAAATTTAAGATTCCTTTATGAAATTGATTTCAATTGCACATTAAATTTCATATCAAGAAAATGTAGATGAATTCAATTTTTTTTGGTCTTAATCAATTGAAGTTTTTTATTTGATTTATTTATCGGCTCTTAACTAATTCAAGCTTTTTTTTTGGGCAATTTGCTTCCAGTTTTATGAAGTATGAAAAAAAAGAAGTTTGGTGGGGTTGTAGTGCTTCTTTTTTTTCCTTCCTTTAGTTTTTGATGAATGTAATATTTTATACTCAGATTGTTGTTTTTATGAAGAAATGATAATGTTTTATTATAATGTGAAATTTTGTGTGTACGTCCATCCTCTTTGTTGAATGTAATTCTTCGTGTTTTACTAGGTGTAGCCAATAGATAATCAACTTTACTCAACTGATAAGCTTTAGCATTTTTATACCATTTACCTTTCTCAATCTGAATTTTGCTTCTTTTTCATGTTTAGAATCTGTGGTCATGAACTCTTGTGAATATTATGTGATCAAGAACTTTGCTGGAAATTTTCATCATGTGATGCTGATTTTGTTGCACGATCAATTGTTTTTGCAGGCTTTTAATGAATTCCCCTTTTCAATATGGAACAAACTATTGAACACTTAGACAATTTTTTTATATAGTGTTACTTTCAAATTTTTTATAATTAGTAGTATTTTGAGAAAAAAAAAATCTGGTTGAACTCGGTCCGACCAGTCCAATCACAACCCAGTTGAGCATCCGGTTCAACATTCGTTCCGGTTTTAATAACATTGACTAAAAACTGACCAACTCAAATTTATTCCTCTCAAACCCAAAATTTGTCGTTTGAATTGGTGGGAGCCGGTTGGTTGAGTTGGTTTTCCTTTTATGTTTGAACAGCCCCGGCCTTTAGTGCTGCTTTGATGGAAGCTCAAAACTTTACTTATGGGTTGTGCTCAAATTCTGCTTTTGCAGCCACCCAATCTTACAAAAATCCACTATTTTTAAAATTTTACCATTCTTCTTCTTCTCCTAAAAACTCTTCTGCTCAATCCCCCAATTATATCTGTTTCAAAGATCTCCAACCCATTTCTCCATCAATGATTAAAGTATCTTTTAAGAGATTAGAATGTCTAAATACAATAGGGCAATTGTGTACTTCAATTGACAAGGAAGATTACAAGAAAGCTAAGCTCAAAAGGAAAAAGCTTGTTGTTTTTATCTCTGGAGGAGGATCCAATTTTAAGTCAATTCATGAGGCTTGCCTTCATGGACTAGTCCATGGCGATGTTGCTGCTGTAGTCACTAATAAGCACGGTTTGTTTTTTCCTTTCGTTTTCTGCATTTATTCATATCTTTCAGCTTTGAATTTCTTTGATCAATTCTTTACCTTATTCAGATTACTATCTTGTGGTGAAGGTGAAAAGAAAAGTTATTTAGATTTTTAGAACTATAATATTTGAATCTTTATTAGGGGATTTCATATATTATTCTCATCTTTCTTATAGGGTGTGGAGGTGCAGAATATGCAAGAAAAAAGGAAATCCCAGTTATTTTGTTTCCGAGAACTAAAGAAGAGCCTGATGGACTATCCCCAACTAACCTTGTAACTGCTCTTAGGTGAGTCACATAATTGAAGCTAGTCATTGTAGTTTATCTTTTTTATTTTTATCACCAAATTTAAAAGGTGATTCAGTGTTTCCACTATGTATAATTATTAGATTGTTTTGCCTTTTCATGTCTTTTTAATTAGAGTCACTAATCACAAGTAGTTCTTGTAGATGGGATTACATGCATTCTCTGAATGTGAATAAATTAGAGCATAGTTGATTGGTAAATGGAGCTCGAGGACATATTAGCAATCACTTATTGATGTAAATGAAGGATTATATCTTGTTCTCAATTTGACTTCTTAACACCAATATGTGTTATGCGAATGAAGGAGCTTATGTGTCTGCTTGGTTGATTTTGGCGAAAGATGTGCGGAGTGTTAGTAAATGTTCTGTAGTGCCTGGTTCTATTTAACACATCAGCATTTTTATTAATTTATCAATATCCTTATTTAAATAAGGATATCTAAATGCTTATTTAAGTAGTGGCTGATTTGGTTTATGTTGGGCATGTGAAATTCTTCCCAATTTTACCAAATGCGTACTTGAACTTTCTTGATCATCTGTAGTTATCTAGATTTAAAACTGCGTCTAGGAATTTATTTGCTTAGGAAATATTTTTCTAGAGAATATGTAAAGAAAGAGTTGTCGTTTCCATTTGGTTATAGTTAAATGGTCACATTATATATGCATTGGTAGCTCACAAAAATATGAGGTGCTAAATACTTCTAATTACATGTGAAGTATCTTTTGCATGTTTTATTTATATACTTTCTCACACATTTCAAGATCTAGAAATTATATGAAAATGAAAATAGTAGATATTTTAAATAAGAGAATATATAATGCTTAAAATATCTATTGGAAATGCGTGCTTTGTAGCAATTTCTAATTTTAATTTGCAAGGATTGACATGAGTATTTCACATTGACAGGGAGTTAGAGGTTGACTTTATTCTTCTAGCTGGATATCTGAAACTTATACCTTCTGACTTGATCCGTGCTTACCCAAAATGCATATTGAATATCCATCCATCACTTCTTCCAGCATTTGGAGGCAAGGGATACTATGGCAAAAAGGTGCATGAAGCAGTCATTGCATCTGGGGCAAGGTATATGTTGCAAAATCTTTGATCTTTTCAAATTTTTGGTTTTGGTTTCTTAATAGGGTCATGAAGAAAAGTCCTCATGTCATGTTGTTGTTTGGTTTTCCTTCTCCCCTCTCACTTTTGTGGTGGTTGCTTGGTTAGATACTCAGGGCCAACTGTTCACTTTGTTGATGAACATTATGACACGGGGCGTATCCTTGCTCAGAGAGTTGTGCATGTGCTTGCAAATGACACTCCGGAAGAGCTAGCTGCAAGGGTTCTTAAAGAGGTATTGACTGATGAGATATTGTTGTAGTTTTGTTCTTTTTATTTGTTCTCTTGCTTCTTTCTATTTCTTAATTAAATTGATTCATCTAATAGTTGTTACTAAAAGCATAATCATGGACTTTCATCATTGTCAATTGCTTTGATTTGGCAATGATGAACTGACTTGTTGAAAATTGTTTTTCAAAATTTGTATTTATTTTGTGAGATCTTCAACTTAAACCACCTTATGTGTCTGTCAACAATTTTTAAACATTTTTTTTTTGAGGAAGAGAAATTTCATATGAGAAATATCAAACAGAACAAGTTCTCTAAGAAAAGGAGACTTTTGCCAAAGCTGAGGGCGAGCATGAAAGTGAGAAGCTCGAGCTAAGCTACGAGGTACCTTGTTGTTAGGCCTCCTATTTTAAAGACTTGCATGAGGGGCAAGGGCAAAAAGAATATGAAGGACAAATAGGGAATTTCATGGCTGTTGGGAGTTAGTTAGTCTTTGGGATTTGAGTTTTTTCTGTTACAAATAGGGGGTGTAAATTGGGGAAAGGCATGATGGGTTTGGTGGGAAAATATTCCTAGCAGTGGAGAGAGGTGAGGCTCTCGAATTCCTCCCTAAGTTTGTATTTCACTTTGACAGATTTAATACCTAGCATTGCATGAATGGGGCTCTGCCACAAACCAAGAAGTTGAGCAGTATTTGACTAGCCGAGATGCCATCCTGGATGAATTAAAACACCAGCTACAGCGGTCCCAACAGCAGATGCGTTTCCATGCTGATGGCAAGCGGAGGGAGGTTGAATTTGAAAATGGCGATTTGGTTTATCTCAAGTTGCAACCATACCGGCAATCTTCCCTTGCAACTCGCCCCAACGAGAAGCTGGCTCCTAGATTTTACGGCCCCTTTCCCATTGAGAAACGCATTGGGGCTGTCGCGTATGCTCTTACGCTTCCCCCATCCACCCACATACACAATGTCTTTCATGTGTCCCAACTTAAAAGAGCCATTGGTGCACGTCCCTGTCAGCCCACCATCCCTCCTTCCCTCACTTCAGACATGGAGCTGCTGGTTGAACCACAAGAAGTGCGTGGCATCCGACCTTCTCCCACTGTTGGACCCCATAAAACAGAAGTGCTATTCACTGGAAGGACTTACCACCCTTTGAGGACTCTTGGGAACCATTTGACACCATTTCTTCCCAGTTTCCAGCATTCAACCTTGTGGACAAGGTTGATCTTTGGGCAGCGGGTAATGTTAGGCCTCCTATTTTAAAGACTTACATGAGGGGCAAGGGCAAAAAGAATATGAAGGACAAATAGGGAATTTCATGGCTGCTGGGAGTTAGTTAGTCTTTGGGATTTGACTTTTTTTTTTTGTTACAAATAGGGGGTGTAAATTGGGGAAAGGCATGATGGGTTTGGTGGGAAAATATTCCTAGCAGTGGAGAGAGGTGAGGCTCTCGAATTCCTCCCTAAGTTTGTATTTCACTTTGACAGATTTAATACAATTCAGCCATATCTTGGCTATTCTATTTCCATTCTTTGTGGTTTTGTGTTGTGTGTTTGGCGAATTCAAACAGGGACCTAACGCTTGTTTGCTTGCCACTTAACATGGGACATTACAAAATCATGTCCATCTAACAAATCAACACAATCAGAAGTATTACTCCCAAATTCAGGCATATTAGGTGAGGAGAACAGCATTGCATTCACAACCATCTTCGCATTAGTGTCTATGATCACATGCTTCAAATTCAGCTCAAGCAATCAAGATGGAACTTCACGAACTCCAATAGCTTAAGCTACACTAGAAGAGAAAAAGCCAGTCAACACATTTGATTTACACCTAATAATCCTACCTTTACTGTCTCGAATTGCAAAACCAAACCCGTAGCTCTCATATCTCCAAAGCAAGTTGTGTCCACATTACATTTGACTATTCTGAATGGAGGTTTCTGCCACTGGATCAAGGGAGTAGCAGCGCTGAGTCTAGCCATCTCTCCTAGTCCAACACGAGCCTTGTGCCAAGCCGAGACAAAAGCAACATATGCACTAATTGTTCCAGTTGGATTAAGGCACCTCCTTCTCCATAAGAACTCATTACGCATTTCCAAATACCCCAAAGGATCGCACAAGTAGAAATAAGTTGCTCCATGTCAAATAAATCCATAAGAGCAAAAAACCAAGCAACAAATTTGTCCCCATGAATATTAGGAATAGTAACACCCAGATGATGCCAACAAGAAATAGTGAACCTGCAATCAAGAAAAAGATGCATAGGATCCCTTGTTGGAGGGCAACTAAACACGCTTTACATAAAAACATACGAAGTTTTGGGGGAATATTCAGTTGCCAAAGCTTTTTCCAATAACCTTCTAAAACATAATTCGCAAAGCTTTCCTCTAAGTTGCAAAGAGCATGATAACATGTTTTAACCATGTAGGTTCCATTTCGAGCATGGTGCCAAATCAACTTATCTGGACCTCCTTTACGGCTCTATGGGATGCTCGAATTAAGAAGACTAGCCAGCAAATCCGTATCTAACCACTTTGAGTTCTCCAACCATAGATCACAAACTTTCAACTGTTCTAAACCTTCAATAGGCGGGGTGAGTAGGAAATTGGGACTTGAGATAAGCCAAGGATCTCGCCAAGCACTAACACCTTGAGCATCCCCTATTCTCCAACGATAGTTGTTATCCAACACATCTTTGGTGCTCCAAATACCTTTCCAGACAAAACTTGGGTTACTACCCAGCTGGGCATAAAGGAAGTCAACTTGAGGGAACTATTTAGCTTTGGGAATTTTAGATACCAAAGTATGAGGTTTAGTCAGTAAATTCCAACCTTGCTTACCTAATAAAGCAAGATTAAAACTATGAAGATCTTAGAAACCAAGCCTTCCAGCATCCTTTCGAACACATAGTTTACTCCATCGAAACCAATGAATTCTTTTGTGGCCATCAACTTTTGAACCCTACCAAAAAGAATTCATCATTCTTTACAACTCATCACAGAGAGAGATCGGCAACAGAAAAGTACTCATGCAGTACATTGGAATGGACTGGGCTATCGATTTGAGTAGAATTTCCTTGTCAACTTGGGAAAGGAGCGTATTTTGCCAACCTTGCAGCTTACGCCACAGTTTATCACGCAAAAAAGCAAAAATAGATTTTTTTTTATTTCTACCATTAAGAGAGGGAAGTCCAAGATATCTACCTGTGTTCAAAGGAGCATGGATATTCAGAGCCAAAGAAATAGCATTTTTAGCAGAATCATCCGCATTAGCACCGGAAAAAATACCAAACTTTTGGAAATTAATTGCTTGACCTGAGTCTCTTTCGTAGACTGCAAAAATATTCTACATTCAAGCTACCTCTAGTAACTTTGCACGAAAGAAGAAAAAACTATCATTCGCAAACAAGAGATGGGTTACCTTAGGAGCACCTCGGGCCACACAACAGCCACTAACTTGACCCTGACCTGCAGCAGACTGAATCAGGGAAGATAAACCTTCCGCACAAAGAATAAAAAGATATGGGGATAAGGGGCCTCCTTGGCGGATCCCCTTACCCGGAACAATTGGGCCAACTTCTTGCCCATTAACAGCCACAAAATATTCGACAGTAGAAACACATAGCATAATCCAGTCCACCCATCTTTGGGCAAACCCCATACGAAGCATGATGGCTTTAAGATAAGCCCAATCAAGCCTATCATATGCTTTACTGATATCTATTTTCAGAGCCACTTTTCCAATTTCCCTCCTAGTTCTCCTCTTCATGTGATGAATCAATTCAAAAGCCGCAATAACATTATCATTAATAGATCCCTGAAACGAAAGCAGATTGAGCATCAGAAATGAGATGTGGCAAAAGCAACTTTAGTCTATTGGCCAAAACTTTGGCCACAATTTTATGCAGAACATTGCAAAGAGAGATTGGTCTTAAGTCTTTCATAGTCGGCACTTGCTCACATTTTGTGATTAAAACAATAGTGGTATTATTTAAACTCGAAGAAAATTGATTACCAGCTAACCAAAAACAACCCGCCATAGAAATATTCTCCCCAATCAACGCCTTTTTGACAGAAAGAATGATTTAAAGCATCTGGTCTTGGCGACTTGTCTGGATGCATTTGAAACATTGCTGTCTTGAATTCCTCAATTGAAAAAGGAGGCAGAAGACTAGCATTAGTAGCAGCCGAAACCTTGACATCAACATAATCAACAATTGGAACATGACTTCGAAGATTAGAGCAAAACAAACTCTAAAAATAGGACTCATCCACTCCACAAGTACTCACAAACCTAAACTATCTTGGAGATTATGCACCTGATTTGACTTTTTATTAGTTGAAGCCATAGCATGAAAAAACTTCGAGTTCGAGTCCCTACCCTTCAACCAAAAAAGCTTAGCTTGCTGTTTCCAATAATATTCTTCCTGTAATAAGAGGTTAGACAACTCTACTTTGACATTTTTGAAAAGCTCAGAATTGCCACTACTAGTTGAATTCCGTAACAGGAGAAGGCGATCTTTTACAAGACTGAATTTTGTACCAAAAACGATGAATGAAATCAGCACTCCAAATATCAATAGCTGCAGCACACATCAGAATACGTTGAGCACAATCCCAAGAAGTAGACAAAGCCCAAGCTTGAAAAACTGTCTGATTTAATTCAGGTTCCTCTAACCAGCTATTTTCGAAACGAAACTTACGTGAATACCTTGCCGAGTCCTGAAAGGCACAGTAATAAGCTCCAATGGGGAGTGATCAGACACTGGCGCCACACGAATTTTTAGACGAGCATCAGGGAACAACCTCAACCAGTTACCTGTTACCATAACTCTATCCGGCCTTTCACGGGTCCATATAGCAGTCCCACGACCCCTTTCCCAAGTATACTTATTGCCTTCTAAAAAAATATCTTGCAAACCACAATCATCAACAGCCTTTTTAAAACCTCTAAAATGCCACTTCGGATGACCAGCTCCACCAACATTCTCATCAGCACAAAGCAAATCATTAAAATTGCCAAGAATGCACCACGGCTAAGATGACGATCTGCTCAAGCATCTCAAAAAATCCGAAGCTTCCCTTCTATGAGATCTATTCGAGAACCCATAATACCCTATACATCGCCACCTCACACTATCAATTTTTTCGACAACCTCCATATCAATGTGATTATGAGAGAATCCAATAACTGGAACTGAGAGCTTTTCCTCCACAAAAATGCTAAACCCCAACTTCGACCCTCTCTATCAACAACAAAACACCCCTCAAATCCTAATCTGACTTTTATCTCCTCAATCTTCATCTTATTTACCAAGGTCTCCATTAAAAAGATAAAATGAGGCCTACTAGATTTAACTAGCTCTAAAAGAATTAGTATTGCTCGTGGGTTACCCAACCCATGGTAGTTCCAGGCCAAGCCTATCATGGCTGCCGGCGGGGCTCAGTTCCTGGGCCGGCTGATAAAGACTTTGAAGAAATATCTCCACAATTGAAAATAACACTAGTAATCTCCTAGTGGGTTAAATTCGTATGGGCTAAGTTTTCTACTACCATATAATTCTCTTGGATCTGAGTCTGGACTCCAGCCCGTCTTCTTTTCCTATCCTCCAAAAGCTCCAGCCCATCCTCCTCCTATCCCTTATCTCCATCCTCAACAGCAATAACTTCAATCCCGTTTCTAGAACTACTTCCTTTTTTCGAGCAACCATGTTGATATTGGACACCCATAAACTTATTTCCCACGTCACAAGTCAAGACCTGATTTTTCAATTTTGAATTTGAACATATCATATCAGATTCCATGAATCTCTCCCCATTATCCGACATTCCGAATTGTTCTTGGGTTGCAACTTCCGCAGCCACCATTCTCCGTCCTGTGCCATTCCTCATCGCATCTGAGCTCTCAATTCTGGTCCCCATTCATGAGTGATTGCATCTTCTGAAATATTAAAATACTCGTCACAAAACCAATCTGAATGATCCAAACGTCCACAGATAAAATAGAATGTTTCCAATCTTTCATATTTGAATTTGACCAGCGACCGTTCTCTCCCTTTCTTCTTGATCTTCTTCCATCGTTTTGGACAGACCCTAACATCCACCATTACTCTAATCCTCATATAATATCTCCAAATCCCCACATTATTGTTAGCATCATACTCCATAAACTTCCCAATAAAGTTCCCTAATTGAAGACCCACTCTTTTAGACAATCGGCAAATCATATACTTGCACCCAAAAAGGAATGTGGACAAGAGGAATAGTCAAAGGAATATCATCCTTTTGCAAATGATGAAGAATCAGCAAATGATTGTTAAAAACCTAGGGACTCCCCTCCATGACACTCTTCAAATCAATAGAATGAAAAAACTGAAACAGAAAAAGTTGTGTAGTAACTTTCTTAACAATCAAACCTTTACCAGGCTGCCATAGACCGGCTAATTGGTGTCTCATAACGTTAAAATTGATAAAGCGATCAGTGAGAAATCTGCCCACCAAACAGTACTCCTTGAACTTCTGATTGCCTAGCTCCTCACGATCCCTCAAATCTAGTTCCTCATTTTCATCATCTGATAATGAAAGACCAGCCATATGGTGTTCCATAATAACCAAAAGAACTTGCTACCTAGGCAAGAAAATCAAAAGTCTCTGGGCGAGAGAAAAACAATACTCTCCACTAACGAGAGAGAGAGAGAGAAAGAGAGAGAATGGACTTCTTGTTTTTCATTACATGATAATATATCATTTTTGGCTCATTGTAATTTTTTGATTAGATTCATTTAAATCTAAATTAAGACTAAAGATTCAAATTTGCTCTTAATATTTGACAAAAAGTATGATTTTGCTTTTAATGTTTCAATTGATGCAATTTTACTATTCATATGTTAAAATTGAGAGAATTTTGTTCCTCTTTTAATGGTCTTTTAACATATGGCACTTGAACAAATAGACGTATAACACAAGAGGGGCAAATTTCTCCTAAAATATGGAGGGTACAATTGTACCAACTGAAATATTAGTGGTAAAATTACACCTTTTTTGTTAAATATTAGGGGCGAAATTGTACCTTAAGCTTTAAATTAATTTCACAATTCATGTTTGGTTTTTGAATTGTAGGAGCATCAGTTGTATGTTGATGTGACAATGGCATTATGTGAAGAGCGTATAGTTTGGAGGGAAGATGGCGTCCCTCTCATTCAAAGCCGGGAACACCCTAGTGAATACATCTAGCTTACCATTTTCTTTTTGCCCTTTGTTATGATAAGTAAGTATTTGTTTTTCTAATTTATTTATTAACGAAATACCAAAATAAAAGTATACATTTTTAGATATATAAAATATAAAACAAATACTACACTTGCATTAATTTCTTTCAAGTATAATTATCTTCTTTTTAAATTAGAATTTAAATGATTGGAAGTTTGACAATTTTTTCAATTGATTATGGTTCGATTTTCATTCTGCTCTAGAAGATGTGTATATATCTATATAACACAAATGATGTTTCATTTTGGATAGACTTTGAAGATCTTGTAATGTATCTATAATGAGTTTGTAAATTAGAATGCTAGCAATGAACGTCTGTAAATGAGCATAGTTGTTTATAGTGGCTTATGTGAGAAAAGCGTATTGTGAATAATAGGCTGTATTGCTTAGCACTAGTATGATGTTATGTAATGTTGACCAAAATATGAATGTACAAGATACATGCATACAAGGACATATCAGTATGATGTTATGTCATGTTGACCAAAATATGAAATGTATAAGATATATGCATACAAGGACATATCAGTATGATGTTATGTAAATGTTGACCAAATATGAATGTATAAGATATATGCATACAAGGATATGATATGTAAATGTGTAGTAATGTCTCAAAGCTTAGCTGCAATTGTCCCTAAAATAAGGGATATTTCAAGGACAAATCCACCATTTTTCCAATAATTTATAGAGAAAAAAAATGTTTTATTTTTTCCCAAATGCCCTTCAAGTTATTTTTGGTGCTCAGTAAAAGTTCTTTTAAGAGTATGTTTGGATCATAGTTCTGAGTGGTTCATTAATGTATGGTACAATATGGAATCATGTTTATTTACATTGTTAAAATGATCGTATTGTAGTTTATGATTTTATTTCCTGATTTTATAACCATAGAAAATTGCCAAACTTTCAATCACGAAGTTGGTGGTTTTCCATTGTATATTTTAACTTTCTAATTATTTATTTATTTATTTTTGATAAACAACAATTTCATTAGAAAAAAACACCTCAAGCATAAGATGGGAGCAAGGATTGGATTTCTGGAGGATAATCCTCAATTCAAACTCGCCGATTACAATTAGACAACTGAAGCTTAGCTAGCTCATGATGGAGCTTATTGCAATCTCTAAAATTCAAAGTCCAAAGACACGGCTGAAATTTGGGTTCTAGCAAAACGCAATCCTCCTAAATCATTCCCAATTCATTCCTCAGTAGTGAACCAGACCTGAGGTAATCAATAATGATCTTGCAATCGGATTCGACAATTATTGAGTAGAAGGATGAGTCCAAGGACATTTGAAGACCATAGCACAATGCAAGAGCTTCTCAAATAAACAGGATGCCGTAATCCTTGCACTGATTTGTGAGAACAATCCAAGACTTCCATTAGCATCATGAAAAATCATGCCAAAATCGACCCAATCAAATAATAGTAATCTTGCATCAATATTCATCTTCACCACACTTCAAGGAGGAGGCTGCCAACATCGATGGGTCACTAAACTGATTGGACTCGCACTAATTAAACCACCACCTAATAATACCCACTATTTTATGATAATTAAGAATATTGATCTCATTTTAGTGTAGAGTAGTACAATATGATACAACCAAACTAAATAAGTATAGGTTATAAAATCATCCAGTTTTTCCAAATAGCATATATTAAAAAGACATACAATACTATATTATAAAATACATATAGTTAGAGGTGATTATAAATTGGTTAACCGGTCTATGAGATACAAAAAAATCAGTTTATTAACCATCGATTTTTTAAAATCACGAACCATTAAATAGTCTGTTACTATCGGTTAACCAATTCATCGGTTTTGGATTTTCGGATCGGTTAACCAATATTATTTCGGTTAACTGATATAATTATAAAATTCATTTATAAAAAAAATTAAAATGTTCATATTATTTAAAAATAAAAATTAGAAACCAAACATAATTTAATATAATATTCAAATTATAAATATAAACTAAAAATATTGTGTCAATATGCATGCATAGAATAGAAAAATGTAATAAATGGAAAAATTGTAATTTATTAATTTTGTTAAATATTAATTATTACTTGCAACAAATTTTTTTATTTTTAAAGCGAAATATATTTAATTAGAATTACAAGTGTTAAATACTACCTATAAAAATATTAAAACTAATATTCTATATTTTAATTGAATATTATTTATCATATTAAATTTTAATAATTTAAATATAAAATATTTTAATTAAAGAATTAAAATTATTAAATTAATTACAATTAGGAATTAATTATATATATTAAAATATTTGAAAAGTAAAAAATTTTGTGTGTGTGGAAATAAAAGTTCATCACAGATGTAACTTTTCGTTAATATATTAATGTTATATAACTTTTCGAATATATTGTGATTTTCATTATTGAAAAATTAATAAATCAAGAAATAATAATAAATACTAAATATGGATATATTGAATAATTAATAAATTAACTAAAAATTCTTTTAACCGGTTACATGAGCCAAAATCATTAATCAGTCCATTAATATCGGTTTTTTCAAAATACTAACCATTAATCAGTCTATTACAATCGGTTAACCAGTCTATCGGTTCAGTTTCGGACTGATTTACCGGTTAACCGTATCAATCGGTATTTTTTATTCACCCCTACATATAATATTATATTATTAAAGAGGCATGATGTTTACTCTAACGCTTTAATTGAATGGAATTAAAATTTACTTTAATGTAAAAGTAGAAATGTAAATTGGATTTACGTTAATTTATTCTCTTAAAAAAAAGACAATTATTATATTATTTACCAGACACAATGTCAAATTGTATTATATAAATGCTAAAATTAGATCTGACAAATGGATCGGATGGGTTTAGATTTAGATAAGTTCTTTTTGATTTCGAGTTTTTCGGGTCATTTTTTCGGATTATTTTCGGATTGGATCATTTATTTTTCAAAAAGATTCGAATTGGACTTTAAATTATAGTTAAAACTGAAAAATCGGACCGAAATTGAAAATCAAGCTATAATCTATTCGATATATTTGGTTCAGTTTTTAGTTTAATTGGTTCTATTTTGACTTTTTTGATGTCCCTAGTCAACATTGACCTTTTTTGGTCTCCCTGTTTAAAATACATAATTTTTATTATTTGATTTTTTTGGTGTCCCAAATCAACTTTAACCACCGGTCAAATTTGATCAAACATATCCCTATTTATTTGAAATAATAATTCAAATTTTAATTTTAGTTTTAACCACCTTAAATAGACTTATTTTTATTTCAAATTTGATCACCGAGTTTGTTTAAAATGAAACTATTCATAGTCTAAAAAATATTATTATTGTTTCGAGTGGCATTATTATTCATAAACACCGAATTTTATGGGTGTTATATTCTCTTTCAAGTTTGAAATGTTAGAATTCGATCAGAAAAAAATCGAAAGAGTATGTTTAAGTAGTAATATCGGTACGAAATATTGGATGAGCTATGAGCACTAAAACAACGATGGATTATGGCACGAAGTGAAAAAAGATCGAAAAAAATATGCAAAAAATAGGAATAGTGAAACACAATATTGTTAATATATACTATATTATTTTCCATTTTAATTTTAATTTAATTTAATTTATTTCTTTAGTGCACAACTTAATTAAACAATTAGATATATTTTTTCAATTAAATTAATTTCTATATAAAATTAAGATGAAGATATAAATAAAATGGTATAATGTTAATATATATATATATATATATATATATATATATATATATATATATATATATATATATATATATATATATATATATATATATATAATTAAATTATAATTTATAAATAAATATGAGAAAATAAAATTTAATTAAAAAAATTGGGTTATAGGTTCGGGTCAGGCTGGTTTAATTTTCAAGTATATTCGAGTAGATTTTTTGAATTTTGAATTTGAATTAAATTCTAAGGGAAAATGTATTGAATTGCCTTCCAACTTGTTTGAAAAGAGCTGATATGTCCCTTCAACTTATAAAATTTGGACAAATTTATTAATCTGTTTAGCTCCAGTTAACTGAGAGTTAATGGCGTTGGCGTGGCATTGACAAGTGGCAAAATATGCCACGTCAGCGCTACATGTATTTTAATTCAAAATGGACAAAAGTATTAAAATGCTTATGAAATTGTCTATAGGATACTAAAATGCCTCTATAGTTATTTTTGAAACAAAAATGCTCCTAATGTTAATAAAAAAAAACTAAAATACCCTTAAATATTTATATTTAATTTTATTATATTTTTTTTCTTGCAAATATAAATATTTATTAACTAGTGATAATGCCTAGATTATCATTTCTTTTTTGGATCGAAATCAAACTCGACCCAAGACCCCACAAGGAGTATGGGTTGAGAGTTTTAGAAATCCAATGCCTCTAAAATCTGGCACGTAAACACACGGACGCACGCAGGAACCAAAGAGATGAGGCAAATGGGCTATCCAATCAGACTGACAGGGTACTTCTCCTAACAGTTCACTGACACATACTACTGTCTTTCCTCTGCCTTATTCCCGTCACATCGCCCCTGGCTACCTACTTTGATACCGGAGTAGAACACTCAAGTGGACTTCCCGTCCATATAAATATTAGGTCATTTTACATCCGATGTCAGAGTAGGTAGGCAGACGGTAATGTGACGGGATAAGGTAGGAGGAATAGTGGTAGTGTATATCAGTGAACTGTTGGAAAAAGTGTCATGTCAGTCTAATCGGATAGTCCGTTGGCCTCATCGCATGAGTTCGTGCGTTCATGCACCAAGTCTTAGAGGCATTAGGTTTCTAAAACTCTTAGCCCATGCTCTTTGTTGGCTCTTGGGTCGAGTTTGAATTCGGTTGAAAAGATAAATAATAATTTGGGTATTATTACTAGTTAATAAATATTTATGTTTGTAAGAAAAAAAATATAAATTAAATATAAAAAATATAAATATTTAAATGTATTTTAGTATCCTTTTATTAACATTAGGGACATTTTTATTCCAAAATTAACTATAAAAGTATTTTAGTATTATGAAGATAACTTTAGAAATATTTTAATATATTTATTCATTTTAAATTAAAATACACGGTGTCGCTCGCTGACGTGGTATGTTTTGGTACATCAGAATGGCATTGCTTAAAAAAATAACAGGGGTATGTCAACCCTTTTCAAATCAGTACCTTTCCCAAATTCTAACCTAAATTTTTTGAAGTGCTCAAATTCAGATAATTAGAATCATTATGTTTTGGCAAATTCATGTCGGTCAAAAATTGGCACTAACTATAGAACTCGTATTAGACGGGCTTGAAGCTGCCGAGAGGCCAGAGACTAATATAATACAACGTCGGCAAATCAATGATAAGATTATACTTTGAAAAATCTCTTGCAAGTCGCAAGGCGCGAAATTGCACTCACTTTCTCCTACATTGCATCTGCAGATTCTAGTTCCATGGAAGTCTAGCCAAAATCTCCTCCTCCTCCGCATTTTCATGGCCGCCACCAAATGTTTTTTCTTTCACAAACCAAAATTCGCCTAATCTGGAACTTTACAATCTAGCGAAGATGTTAACAGGACGCGAGAGCTTGATCAAATTGATTGGGAAACGAAGGCGCTTCCTTCCCAATCGTCACTCTCTGCTTTCAATCTCAATCCAGGTATTCTCCAAGTTTCCCAGCTCTACCTATTTGCTTTTAGCAATTTGAATTTATTGTTGCGTCCTTCTTAGAGCCCCTTTATCTTTATGCTATTTAGGGCGAAGAAGTTGTTATGGAGGATGAGGAAAAATTGTCAGATAATGAAACTAGTGGTAAAATAAGCATGCCCGAAGTATCTAATGAACTCTGGGTAACTTGCCCTGTATGTGGAAGTAAGGTTCGTGGAGAAGATTGCACGATTAATTCTCACATGGGTATGCTTTTCTCTTGATAATTTCTGAATGACATAACTGGTAATGCAAAAATCAGTGTTTTTTAGTGGCACGAGTATCACACAGCCTCACCTTGCACTGGTTTTTCCAATTGACCTGTATTCTCATACAATCAAAACTTCTAATGTTGATAAAGATTTGCCAGACTTGTTTACCAATTTGTTTTCTCTAGGATCCTTCTATCAGGCTACTGATTAAATTTAATTTATCCACTGCATATTTGTCTTCTTTTTGATGAGTGGTAAAACTCTACATGATTGATATTATAAAACAGACAAGTGCAGATGTGATTGTTGTGCACAAGTAGCTGAAGAATTTCATAAGTAATGCTGATGGGCATATTTGCGTAATTATAGTCTGTCAAATCCAAGAAAATTCATTCAGGGCCTATCCAAGAAAATGAAATCTTCTGTTGAAAGAATGTTTTTTAGTAGAGTAAACAAGAATGCATAAAGCATATGTTGGAAAGCAAGTAAAATACCACCAAATGACCCAATTCGATTGTGGTGATACCATTTTCTAATGAGGTATAATGGATAAAAATGCTGATGAATATTTGCTAAACTTGGTGACCAATTTGTTTTGTCCAGAATCCTTCAATCAGGCTAATTATTTAATTTGATTTATCCAGTGCATGTATGTTTTCTTTGATAAGTAGGGAAGGTTTATATAATTGATATGATACACTATGCTTACTTGCCAAAAGATAAATCGCTGATGTTTCTTTAATCGGTAAACTTTTTTACTTGCTAGTTGTTAAATAAAGAGAGCTGAGCTGATTGTGAAAATTAAGCACCGTTCCTCTACAAAAATTTTGATTTCTAGCTAATCCTATTGAATTAATGGTTCCAGGTTCATACCTTTCGGTTAAAGAAAAAAATGAATTAATAGTTTTAAATACATTACAAAGACCTAAGTTGATTACAAAAATAAAAATACCCTTCCCACTCCAACAATTGTGATTTTAGCTAACCCTATTCAAATTAATAATTTGCAGATTCATGTCTGTCTGGTGGAAAGAAACGAAAATTGACCCAATGCACCCTTTTCGAGTTGAACTTCTGTTCACGAATAAGCAGTCCTGTGCAGAGCTTTTTGATTAACTCCATAAACTCTGGCACTTTTGAGGAAAATGAGAGTAATCTGTCGAAATTATCACTACCCATGACACCTAATGTTGTTAATACTGGGATAGCTGGTTCAACTGCGACACCACTTGACATGGGTAGGATCAACAATCAAGTTGTTGGGGATTGGGTCAACTGCCAAGTTGATCCACCTTCATTACCCTTTAAAGATGGGGCACCCAAATGTGATGCAATTGTGACTGCAGATGACATATCAGGTGTGATTCTAGAAACTGTCATTGTTGGTCGTAGATTTAGTGTTGAGAAGGATATAAATCTTGGGGCAAGAATCTCTCTTTTGAGAGACCCAAATAATGCTAAGGACCCAAATGCTATCAAGGTTTGTTTCCTCTTTGCTTTTGTTCTACCTTGATTTCAGTTTTCTGGCAAATAATAATTTCTTTTCAAGTTGCATGGTCTGTTTGGGTCAGGTTATTTTAGCAGATTCCATGCACTGTAAAGTTCTTGGTTTTCTACCTCGGAAGTTGGCTCAGCATTTGTCTCCTTTAATTGAGAAGTACTCTCTAACCTTTGAGGTAATAAATATAAAAGCTGCTGAATTTTTTATTTTTTTATTTTTTTTAAACTTCTTGCCTATACACATGCACATAAGATATCTTTTGCATTATGTGCTTGAGGAAATAATTTCTAAGAGTGCATGAATCTTTTTATTTAAAAAAAAAATATCCATTCTTCTCAAAAAAAAAAAAGAAAAAAAAAAAGAAAGAAATATTTGATTTAAATATTTAAGCTTCATTTAATAGATTTATTCAGAGTTTTTAGCTTCTACTTCAATTTATTTTTTCTAAGCTTATTTCACAGATTGATTTGTCACAATTCTGTATTTGAACGTGCTATTTTCTGTTTCCATTTAGCTTATGTCGGAAACGAATAATAGTAACTCTCAGATGTTCAATATTATATGGTTATGATGGAATTTCTTGCAGGGACATGTGGATTCAGTTCCAAAACATTCTCTTGATTCTGTTCCAATACAAATTACATGTTGCAAAGAAATATCACTTGGCGATAGAGAGCACAATGAAATTGAAGCTTTCACATTTTTATGGAAAAATGTGCTTCATGTAGTTGAGTCTGAAAAGAATTGTGCAATTAAAAAAACAAAATATCAACAGAACTTTTGGTTGTTAATTCAAGAGGTTTTGACAAGCAATCCTCACCTTTTCACCAGTGATGAGAAAAAATTCATTGGTATTAACTGCTATACTTGTTTTTTTTTTCCTCAAATTTTCCTTTTCTGGCAGGCTGTAATGATATCTCATTGTTATTTGTTGACAGAATTGTATGAAACTCTTTCGGACGACAGCAAAAACCTTTTTGTTCGACTTTATGTGCGCAAAGGTTATATTATTTACTCCATTCATCTCTATTTTTCTATTAAAGGTTTATATTACTCAGTCTGTTAGAGAGCAAGTGGTCTCTCTCTCTCTCTCTCTTTCTCTCTCTCTCTCTCTCTCTCTCTCTCTCTCTCTCTCTCTCTATATATATATATATATATATATATATATATGTTGAATGTAGCTGTAAGGTGTTGAATGTAGCTGTAAGGTTGAATATTAAATATGGTAGTTAGGAGCTAATTTAGGAGTTGTATTTTGTTGACTTGATTTCCAATTATTCTTGTATAAATTCAAGTTTGATGTTAATACAAAAACAAGAAATCCTACTCTGAATTTCTTCATGGTATCAGAGCCTCTGCCATTTCTAAAGGGTTGAGTTTACTCCCTGGCAGTAAGGTTCTTGGTTTTCAGTTCTTGGTTCCAGCACTCGTTGTATCATTTAGAGTGTACTGAATTCTTTCGACAATTTAAGAGGTCGAGTTATTTCCCTTTCTAAACGACGCTGCCCACTTAGGAAGGAAGACAAGCCTTTGTTCGGTCTCTGTCCGGAATCACGCCGGCGTCAGACTCTGACAACACTGTTCACATCAGTACGTTGAGTTCTTCATCAAGGTCGCAATCTGTCCGTTCATTGTCATCACCGCCCTCCTTGGAAAGAAGCTCAGGCTGAGTCCCGTCAGTGCACCAAATCTCGGCGCCGTCCGCCACGCGCCTTCAGATCATTTCGGCACCAACCTTCACGCGCCGGCGCGTGTAGCGAGTGTTGCTACCTCCGGCCACCGTCTGTCACCGGATCTTGTCTACCTAGGTCGCCGGCCTCCTGCTATTCCGACCAGCACCTCACCGGTCAGTTCTGAAGTCGCCGCTAGGATTTCTTTGGGGTTACGTGTTCTCTGCCTCTCTTGCTCTTCATCCATCCATCCTTTGCTGTCACCAGAATGCTGCTCTAAGTCTCTTCCAACTCTGGTCAACCAATCTTCGGCCACTTTTGAAGTATTGGTACTTTGGATTTCTTGTGATCAGGTTCTGTAACTGTATTGTTCTCTACTCATTGTATTTTTTTAGTCTCCCATTATGTCAGAATTTGAAACTAAACAAGTAGAGAAATTTTATACTACTAATGATGGTCAAATTAGCCCAATTATATTAGATGGAAGTAATATCTATTTAGCCTGGTCTAGATCATGCCTAT
Organism: Excoecaria cochinchinensis; assembly: GCA_947683425.1. Classification (NCBI taxonomy): domain Eukaryota; kingdom Viridiplantae; phylum Streptophyta; class Magnoliopsida; order Malpighiales; family Euphorbiaceae; genus Excoecaria; species Excoecaria cochinchinensis. The sequence continues at coordinate 5,327,473 of CANTUQ010000013.1, forward strand.
TATCTATTAAGGTCAGAAAATTGCAAGGGTATATTATTGGAGATAAAAAATCACCACCTGTTATTGACCCCACTTTTAGCCAATGGGACTCTGATAACTCATTGGTTATGTCTTGGCTTCTAAATTCTATGCTTCCTAAAATTTCTAGACAATATTTACTGCTTGACACTGTAGAAAAGATATGGAAGGCCGCAAAATTTACCTATTCTCGTATGGAAAATGATGCTCGAATTTTTGAGTTTAGGAACAAAATTCATGACACGAAATAAGGTGAGCTTAATGTTTCGGATTATTTTTCTGAATTGAGCAGTTTGTGGCAGAAATTGGATTATTATTAGAATTTTCAAGCTAAGTGTGCTGATGATGCTATATTAATCCAAAATATGATTGAAAAAGAGCGAGTGTATGATTTTTTGGCTGATTTGAATTCTGAATTTGACCAATTAAGAGTTCAAGTCATTGGTAGATCTCCCTTTCCATCTCTTGAAGAGGCACACACTTATATCTAGCAGGAAGAGACATACTATATACTGCATCAGCTGAAAAGTCGGGTTTAACTATGCATTTTACTCAAGAGCAGTCGAATGGTGTCTCTTCTAATTAAGATCGTGTGCACTGTGAATACTATAGAAAATCAAGGCATACAAAAGAAACTTGCTGGAAGTTACAGGGGAGACCTATTAGAGGTCGTGGGGGAAAACGAGCCAATCTAACTAGGGCTCAAGCAAATATGTCAAAAGCAGCTGAATCATCTAAGGAGAAAGCCCCAGTTGAAAGTCTCTCCTCTGAAGAAGTTTAACATTTCAGACTTCTTATGTCACAACTCAATCTTTCATCAAATGCTACCTTGAACTCCGTCCAAACAGGTAGCACACTTGCTCATCTTAACTCTTGGATTATTGATTCTGGTGCGAATAGACATATGACAAGCACTTCTAAAGGCTTTCTTAACTACTCTTCATGTCTAAAAAGGGATAGTGTCAGGGTACCTGATGGGTCATTTACTTCTATTTCTGGGACAAGTTCCATTGTCTGTACTGCAAATATTAAGTTGTCTTCTGCTATTCATGTTCTCAATTTCCTGTCAATTTTTTATCTGTCAGTGCTATCACTAAATCTCTAAACTGTAAAGTTGAGTTCTTTCCTGATTATTGTATCTTTCAGGACCTTCAAACAGGAAAGAGGATTGGTAGTGGTAGAGAGTATGATGGCTTATACATGATGGACGATTGTCAAGGCTTAGCTTTGTTTGGAGGACATAAGGATGTCAATCAGGAAATAATACAATGGCATAGGAGATTAGGACATCCATCTTTTTTTGTTTTAGAAAAACTATATCCTTATTTATTTTTTAAAACTCGGTTTGAGTCCTTATCTTGTGATGCTTGTGAGTATGCTAAAATCACTGTTCCGTTTATGCTTGTTCATTCTGATGTTTGGGAACCCACACAAACACCCTCTTTGTCTGGAAATCGATAGTTTGTTACCTTTATTGATTGTTGCACCAGAATGATTTGGGTGTATTTGATTAAAACAAAAAGTGAAGTTTTCTCCTGTTTTCAATCTTTTCATTAAATGGTTCACACTCAGTTTGATGCTAAAATAAAGGTTTTAAGAACTGATAATGGGACAGAATACATGGATAGTAGATTTGGAAATTATTTGGAGTCTTAAGTGATCATTTATCAAACTAGTTGTCCTTATACTAGTGCTCAAAATGGAGTAGCTGAAAGAAAAAATAGACATTTGTTGGAAGTTGCTAGATCTCTTATGTTTACTATGAATGTTCCAAAGCCATATTGGGGGGATGCAATACTAGTAGCTGCCTATTTTATTAATAGAATGCCTCTCAAAGCTCTCAACTTTAGGATTCATTTAGAAGTTTTAACCGGAAAAACTCACTATACTGTTCCACAAAAATTTTTTGGGTGTGTTTGTTTTGTCCATACTAGAAATGTTGGGAAATTAGATCCGAGAGCACTAAAATGAGTGTTCATTGGGTATTCGCCAACTCAAAAGGGATATAAGTGTTATCACCCCCCATCTAGGAAATTTTATGTCAGTATGGATGTTACCTTTAGGGAGTCTGAACCTTATTTTGACATTACTCAATCACCTCTTCAAGGGGAGAATAGTGAAGAAGTGGTGATAAATAAACTTGTGGTAACTCATGATCTTATTCAGGAAGATAATATTGTTGATGTTCAGGGGGAGCATGATCTTGTTCAGGAGGATAATATTGTTGATGTTCAGGGGGAGCAGAATGTTGTTGGTCGTTTAGATAGACCTGATTTGTTGAAATACTCGAGGAAAAATAGGCCTGAAGAAGCTATCATGCATTATGCACTGCCAGAATCCTTGAGTGAGTTATCTTCTGATCTTAATTTAAATTTGCCCATCGCTCAAAGAAAAGGAGTCAGGTCGTGTACAAAACATTCCATTTCTAACTTTGTCTCTTATGATCATCTGTCTTCCTCCTATAGAACCTTTGCCTTGTCTCTTTACTCTATGTCTATTCCACATGATTGGAGAAAAGTTATCACGGATCCAAAGTGGCGAGAAGCTATGGTAGAAGAAATGAAGACTCTCTCAAAAAATGAAACCTGGGAACTTGTTGACTCTCCAGACAAGAAGCTAGTTGGTTGTAAGTGGGTGTTCACAATAAAACGTAAAGCTGACGGTTCGGTTGAAAGATTTAAAGCCAGACTAGGATTCGCTCAGATTTACGGAGTTGATTATCAGGAGACATTTGCACCTGTTGCTAAAATGAATACAATCAAAATCTTGTTATCTTGTGCAGCTAATTTGGATTGGGATCTGCAACAATTTGATGTGAAGAATGCGTTCCTCCATGGAGACCTGGAAGAAGAAGTTTATATGGAGATACCTCCTGCTTTTAATGATGAGAGAAATAAAGGAAAGGTGTGCAGACTGAAGAAAGCCTTGTATAGATTGAAACAATCTGCGAGAGTTTGGTTTGACAGATTCAGCAAAGCCATGATTTCTTTTGGTTATCAACAGAGTAATACTGATCATATCCTCTTTATGAGACACTCCAAGGGTAAAATCACTCTTATCATAGTTTATGTTGATGATATAGTAATGACAGGGGATGATAAAGAAGAAATAGTTCGCCTGAAGAAGCTTTTAGCTCAGGAATTTGAGATAAAGGACCTTGGAGAGTTACGATATTTTTTGGGAATTGAAGTTGTCAGATCAACTAAAGGAATCTTCATTTCTCATAGAAAATACATCCTGGATCTTTTGGATGAGACTGGTATGCTAGGATGCGAGTCGGCAGACACGCCTATTGAAAGCAATCACAAGCTACAAGCAGAAGTTGAAGAGCCCGTTGATAAAGAGAGATATCAAAGGTTAGTTGGGAGACTCATTTATCTCTCACACACTAGGTCAGACATAGCCTATTCAGTGAGCTTGGTGAGTCAATTCATGCATGATCCACGAGACTCTCACATGCAAACTGTCTTCCGAATTTTGCGGTATTTGAAGTCTGCCCCAGGAAAGGGTCTTCTTTTCTCCAAACATGGTCACTTCCACATAAAAGCTTTTATAAATGCAGATTGGGCTGGATCTTTAAATGACAGACGATCTACATCAGGATATTGTACTCTTGTAGGAGGAAACTTAGTTACTTGGAGAAGTAAGAAGCAAAGTGTGGTTGCGAGATCGAGGGTTGAAGCAGAATACAGGGCTATGGCTCAAGGTATTTGTGAACTTGTTTGGCTGAGAAAGTTACTAGAAGAATTGAGACTATCTGAAAGAAGAAGGTTATCCTTATATTGTGACAACAAAGCCGCCATCAGTATAGCTTATAATCCTGTTCAGCATGACCGGACTAAGCATATTGAAATCAATCGACATTTCATCAAAGAAAAGCTGACTGAAAGCATCTTGAGTTTATTCCATGTGAAGTTAGATAGACAGCTAGCAGATATTTTCTCAAAAGGAATCAATAGTCGAACCTTTCACACCATAGTTTGCAAGTTGGGCATGTGTAATATTTTTGCACCAACTTGAGAGGGAGTGTTGAATATAACTGTAAGGTATTGAATGTAGCTGTAAGATTGAATATTAAATTTGATAGTTAGAGGTGATTTAGGAGCTAATTTAGGAGTTGTATTTTGTTGACTTAATTTTCAATTACTCTTGTATAAATTCAAGTTTGATGTTAATACAAAAACAAGAAATCCTACTCTGAATTTCTTCAATATATATATATATACATAGGAGGCAAGAATGAGTATCTTGGAGCGGAGATATGCTCTTGATATGATATTGGATGGTGTTTTCATGGCAAGATTATATTGGTGTTTAGAAATTATAGAGCCTTCAAGTTCTAGGGAAATGAATATTGAACAGGAAGAGGTTGATTTAAAGTGAACTTAGCGGAGATTGAGGGTAATAAATCTACATTATGTAGTGGACGTTGAATTAGAACAAACACACACAAACATATATACATATATATAGTTTGCTTGGTGTCCAAATTTTAAGAATTAAATTTATTCAAATTTTATTGGACCAAGTTTCTTATTGAAAATCCAATTTTTCTTGAATTTCAATTCTTCCAGTTGAATATATATATATATTTTGAAAGGCATGAAATCATGTCAAATGTGATGCAGTTTCGCAGGATTTGGCTGACTTAAGTTGTTTATAAAGAGCCTAGGCAATATTCTTTAAAACTTAATCTGTTTCTTTGTGATTAAGGGAAGAGTACAAAATAAATATTTATTTTAATTTTTAATTATCCAAAAAAAAAAAAGATTTCAAATGAGTTCTACACTTTAAGAAATGGTCCAAATATATAAGAACCACTTCCAGGCTTTCAAATTGTTTGAAATACTCCAAATATGAACAATCTATTTTAAATAATAATTGAACTTTGTATTGATAGATTCTAGAACAAAATTTTCCAAACAGGGCGACAGCATGTTTGCCAATAAGTTTGAAATTGCATTTTCAAAATACTTTGTTTTAGATGTTATAAAAAGCAGCTTGAAACTACCTTATAGTGTATAGCTTTTTTGGAGTTTCTCTTACCAAATATGTCAATTTTATTAAAAAAACAATTAGTAGCAGTCTCTACTCAACATTTCCAAGAGGAAGCCTTTCTCAATAGCAAATTCAATATCGCTGATGAACAAACCTTAGTTTAATGATGCCATTTGTGTTAGACTGTTAGTCTTTTAGCTGTGAATTTAGTTAAGATTCATGTTCCGCTATTTTAAACTTTTTGATATTGTTTATTGTTTTCCTGTTGATGCATACACATGGATGGAGCTTGACTTTTGAATGGAAGTCTTGACTCTTGATTAGATGCTAATGTTAAGTTATTTAATTTCTATTTTTTTTAAATAATGTTTTAAATTACTGTTGTTAGTGCCTAGCTTAACCTATTGAGGCTGTGACGCCACTAGGTCTTTGTGCTACATGCCTTTTGCTGTTGATGGCAATATTTGTTGGGGGAATTTTTATATTGGTGACATTGGCATTGACTGTCGAGTTAATTTTTGTGGTCGTTGACATTGACAGTGAATGTGTGTTTGTTGGAGGAAATGTGAATTTATGAACAAACTGAAAGCAAGTGTCCCAATGTAGTTTTAAATTTGAATGAGAAACTTTGGCTCATAAGTTGTGAGTTAGTTTGGTTCAAGCGCAAGTTACAAGAAGTTGGGAAGAATTATTCTCAACTTATGAGTTTCGTATATAATAAACACCCAAACAACTCTGTATTTTACGTTTAACAGAAATATATTATGGAGGAATCAATTTGTGTTTGTAAGGCAAAAAATTTAGCAAGCTTCAATTTAAGCATGTTTGAATGTGGTATATTTTAATTAGCTAGCTAGTTTGTTCACCAAGCCAGTTGGTTTTTCTATGATTTGTGATATATTAACAACTAGAACTCATGATATATAGTCTATCTAGCAAAAGTTAACTCCCCCATCCCCCTCTTCCTCCCTCTCTCTCTTTCTCCCCTAAAAATGGTTCAAAGTAGTCCCTAAATTTCAATTTTGTTTGATAGTACTTCCCAAAAATGCAAAATGTACATTTTACATTTTTAAAAAAGGTTTAGAACGTGGCAATAAAAGTAGGAATAGTTTTAGGACCTTAAATGTTCTATCCCTTGTCTACATTTCTATTTTTTGTCTACCATTCAAAATTGTAATTTGTCCTTGGTTTTTCAAATTTTGAATTGGATTTGTGGCATTTGTTGTATGAGTTTGATGTCTTCCTCTACTATTGGCTTTTATTTATAGACACACACACGAGCACCCACACATGCTTAAAGGTTACCATGTAATTTCTTGATTTTAGCATTGGTTAAGTAGTCTTGCTAGGCACATGGCATAATCCTCTGTTAGCGCTTTGAATTGATTTTACATTGATCATACATTGTCAAGCTGTCTGCAACTACTAACTCGTTAACTTTGTCATGTGGTAGGTTTTACTTCAAAGTTTTAATTACAATTTGAATAGTTGATGCTTTCAATTTATCACTTAAGAATTGTTGCATTTAACTTCTATTTGGTTAGTTTGGTGGAGCTAATATATAAAATATAAATGTATTTGCAGATGAGATGATTTATCCTTTCCTATCCAGTATCTTCCATATGTTGCATGTTGCAGATTTTAGGTTGATGCAAATTGCATTTTGTATTATTGCATTATTGTGATATTTTAATAACTCACGTGTTTTAAATGTTAGCTCTGAACTGTTGTTTTTTTATCTCTTAATATGGTGGTGTTCCTTTCTTAGGACCATGGTTCCGGATGTCTAGCATTTCATACCCAGAAGTTTCGGATCTCAAGCAAGCAATCATGGGACTCTCTGGTAAATTTAGTGATTGGTTGTTTATTATTATGAAAAATTGTTAGATGGGAGCGCTTCCATGGTTGATTTGCTTGGCTCGTCACGGTAGCAATAGGTTATATTAATTCCTTTCAAGATGCAAAAGAATTACAAAACAAGGACATGGAAGAGATTCTGAATTTGCTGACCGTCTCTGAGCTTCATGAAATTACACGGATTTTTAAAAAGGTGTGCACCAATCATAACTTGCCAAGTTTATATATATATAGCCTTATTCTATTTCTATTTGTGTGTTCAGTCATTCTTTCAATTATTTCCACATATTGTGCATTAGGCACTATGTTGTTTTTTTAATTTCTTTTTTTAAGCATCATTATATTGTTGAAATAAGGGTAGAGCAAATATTAATGACTCGAAACAATTAGAAATTTAATTTTTTTGCTCTGAAGATACATTATAGTAATCCTTTTCCAATTCAATACCCAAAAAACAAGGAAAAAAAAGGGAGTAATTCAACCAATAATTAAGTGTGACTATAAAGACTACATCCGTGCATTCCTAACTTGTCGTTGAAGTTCAATTGAACCTAAATTTAGTTATATGGACAAATTAACATGCAACATCGATTTTAAGGTCATTTCAGCCTCATTTTTAACAAATTATATAAATTGGCTTTATATGAATGCCTAATTTAGCTTAAATTAATTTAAATGAATATTTTTTATGTTTTGGTCAAAATTTAATTGTAAACTAGTTCAACTGTCCTCAATATTCTTTTTGTTTTGTTAATCATTGGATTAAATTCACCATAAGTTTAAAGTTGTGGCTGATTTGGCTACAAAGTTAATTTGAGTTGAATTGAACTTCATTGATAAGGTCAATAGATAAATTAGTCTTTAATTCACAAAATAAGACATATAATTTTCTAAGTACTCCTATCAAAATATAAATATCCTTAACAATCCTAGTCAAATGAAAAACTATTTGTTAAGTTTAGCATCACTAAAAGAGGAATCTCATTTAGATGAACTTTCTTCTTAGTTAATGTTTGAGCTAAGCCTATGAGAAGCACAATATTCTAAGTTATTCTTTCAATGTAAAATGTTTGACCTCAAACAATTGAAAATCATACTTGGGAGCACTAAAAAGAGCTCGAGACAACTTAGTACAATTCATATATTCTGCTCCTTCATCTGGATTTCACCTAAGTCAGCACTGGGGGCAACAATCTCCTCATCATCTCTAGGAGCTTCCTTCTCTCTCTCTCTCTCTGTTTTTTTCTTTTAAATTCTTTTTGGACCACAATAATATTTTATTTCATAGGATAGAACAACTCCTAAAGTACATGATTGATAATACTCAAAATCCTTAAGTTTTATTCTAGGAAGGTCTAGTTTGGGCTACAATTTAGTTAAATGACACTCTCTTCCTCAAGTCCATACATTAATCCCTGTTCTAAGTTCATTTGTATACATTGTAGGATGATTGATAGAGAACTCTTTATCCTATGCACGCTATTCTTTTTGTTATTATTTAATTTTTTATCCTTTAAGCCAGTTATTTGCTGGAGAAGCAAATGATATTCTGTTTCTCTATCAATTAAAATGTATAAGATATAGAGTATCATGGATGGACCCCTTCTAATTTTGGTGGAATCCATAGTTTATGCTCATAAAATATTCATTTGGCTCTTGATGGCTACACAGTAAGAGATCTTTTGCGTGGACAGATACAGGCCAAACATCTTTTGTATGTTTGGTTAAAGAAAAAAGAAAAGAATTGCTTCTTGTCTACTCAGTTTCCATAAAATCTCTTGAATTTCAGAGCATCTGACTACATAGGTCTTCCTTCATTTTCAAATTAATACGTCTATTCAAACTGAGAGTTTTAGAATGGTTCTTGTTTTCTTATTATTATTGCAAATGTAGTTTTACAATGCTTCTTATTTTCTTGTTATTATTGCAAACGTAATTTATGTTTTCTTTGCTACATCTGGTATGCTTCCTGTTTAGTGCAAATCAGAACTTCCAGCGAGCAAAATGGATTTCAAAAGAGATCACATTTCTTTAATGACTGATTTCAGCATTAAAAGAAGTGCTTTATGAAAAACTATGAATTATTTCCCACTGACGCTTTATTTTGATTCAATTTAAGCTCTTCTTGTGGCACACTTGTATTTAACTTTTTTCCTGGTCGACCTATCATTGCTAATTTAGAAGTAAGGGCTTATTAGTGAGAACCAACAGTTTCAGGGTATTAGAAGTTTATCTTGAATAGCCTTTTTCTTTATCTCTTACTAAATTGATCGTACTTTAATACAACTGTGACAAAAAAAAATGCTAGATGATGACCTCCTATCATGGACTAAATAATCACCAATCACATTAAAGAAATAATCCTAGAAAAAGGAAAGCAGGATAGTCCTGGGAATCTAATCTCTACAATCAAGCTAGACAATCAGCAACACAAATAAAATATAATTAGAAGATTTTATGCAATATAAAATAATTAAAAGCTAATTGGCCGATAAGTAATAACGATAAATACGAGAGTTGATCACATATATAATTTTTCCAAGAAAGGATACTTTCCTATTGGCTGGCTTGTAATTATTTTTAAGGAAGGGGTGGGAGGGTTAATTGTGAATCGGGCAGTTATACAGTAACTCCTCGAAGTTTCACTTATTTTTCTAATTTAACCCTTGTACTTCTATTCTTTATTTAATGAGTCATAACACTTTTTGAAATATGACAGACAAGTCTTCCATTATTAATTTGTTGCTTCTGGATTGGTCTCCATGGCAACTTTCAGGTTTTATTTTCAACAAAATATTTCACATTAGTATTAGGTTAGATTTATTTATTTTTTCCACATGAAGCATTCTAAACCTAGAAGAAAAATGTTACAACCAGCATTTATTTGATGTGCAATTTTTCCATGTCTTCTGTCCTAGTTTTCTCTTGATTTCATATTTTACGTTGAGTTGGTATTTCTCCGGATAGATGTGCTGCTGTGCATTGTATGCATTTGGGAAGTGCTGATTGCCAGTTAGAAAATTTGGCCAGGAAGGGTTAATGTAGGGGTTTCAAAAAAGGGATTTGCTCTAAATAATCAACTTTTGGGACTTATTACAGAAGTAATGAAACACCTGGTGAAGTTGTTCCAATATAAAATTAACCCTGACGTCCAGGTTAAATTTTGAACTCATACATAAAGTTTTAGCAATTAAATGCTAGCAAAAGATTGTTACCTTAGTACAGTCTAGTGTTAGTAATTAAAATTAAAAAAAGAATAAAAGTAACTAATAACAAAATATTCATTACAAAAATGTTAAAAAAAGTCATCTGGTCAAATGTGTTTTCTATGGTGTTGCATTTTTGTGATTTTGGATTTTTTCTTATGTGCTCACAGTAAAAGAAGCATAAGGGAGGAGCATTAGAATTTGTTTTGTAGTTAAGCTTCTCCTTTGTAATTGAAAGTAGCCATCTCTGTGGGAGAAATCACATTGTTGAACTATGCAAAGTTACATTGTTGCTTGGCTTCTTGTAGATTTTTGTTTATCCTAATTTGTAAGCTTTGCATGTATATTTGTAATAAGAGATCTAGCCTATAAAGGTATCAGCTTTATCTGAAGCATGCCTAAGGCAATTTCCTATGAATGCTGATCAGTTTCTAATTTGTGTGATAATTTCTTTTGGCCTGCACCCTCCAACTTGAACTAGAAAATCGAGGCAGGTGTTACTGCTCTATCCTATATTTTTCTTTTCCTTTTAAAATCATGAGTGCACATAACTCCCTTCGTATGTGAATAAAAATGCCAAAGGTAATAAACTTTGGTTCAAGGGCTCTTTGATACTAGTAAATCTTTATTCTTTGTCGACTATTATGATTTGTTGTCTCAATTTGTTAATTTTGTAATTAATAGGCTAGCTGTATACTTCCTAATTAGTCATAGGGTTTCTGTATAAAATCACTTGTACATTGATTATTTATTCATAAGTGAGATAATAAGAAAATCTCCCTTCATAAAATTCTTCATGGTATCAGAGCAGGTTCCAGTTGTCGAGGTGTTGTTGGACGTCCACTTACTGCCAAACTTCACGCATCAGATGTCCAGTTCTGTTCTGAGTGAGGGGGTTTGTTAAAATGTTCCACATTGCCTGGTGTTAAGTCCCCTTTGCTCCTTATAAGGAGTTGGCAATCCTTCCTTCTTAAGCTAGTTTTTGGAGCTGGAGTTAGGCTCTCTTATAATGGTATTAGAGCCTCCGCCACTTCGAAGGTTGAGTTTACTCCCTTTCGCAGTAGGTCCAGTACGCTATTTTTCGGCAAGTTTAAAGAGGTCGTGTTTCGTCCCTCCTCTTTCGACATTGCCCTCACTGGAGCAAAGCCCAGCCAAGTTCGGCTTGTACCCAACTTTCTGGCACCGTCCGACCTCGCGCGTGAGTACACGCTCCGCAAGAAGCTTTCGGCTCGTTATCCACTCGCCGGCACGTGTAGCACGTGTAGCACGTGTACCATCCTCCGACCACTGTTCGTCACCCGATTCTACCCAGATCTGTTCGCTGGCTTTCTTCGACTCTGACCAGCTACTCGCTGGTTGTTTTTGAAGTCTTTGGTTTTTGCGCTTCTCATGAACATGTTCTGTTTTTGGGTTTCCTGTCCACCTTCTCTGAGGTTTCTTTTCCTGTCCTACCGCTATTGTTTTGCTACTATGATGGATAATAAGACAGTTAATTTATCTAATAGGAGAGAAAATTCCACCGCTAGTATTATGAAATTAGGTGAGCCATTACCTCCTAATCATAATACTTGGACTGTAGAATTTGGTGCAAACAATCATATGGCAGGTCCTTCGAGAGATTTCATTTCTTATTCTCCAACTAAAAAGGAGATAATGTCTGAATAGCAGATGGGTCTCTTATTCCAATATCTGGAACAGGTTCTATTGACTGTACTCCAACCATTAAACCCTTTTATGTTCTTCATATACCTCAATTTCCCTCTAATCTCCTATCTGTTAGTTTCATAACTAATTCTCTTAACTACAAAGTAGAATTTTTTCCTACACATTGTATTTACGGGACCTTAAAACAGGAGAGAGGATTGACACTGGTAGGTTGCAAGATGGCTTATATATCTTGGATAATAGCAGCAGCCTTGTTCCTGGTAAAATGCAAGCTTTTTTTGCGTGAGAGTAATGATGCTAATAAAGAAATCATTCAATGGCATAGACGGTTAGGCATCAATCATTTTTTGTTTTGAAGAAATTATATCCTAATCTGTTTAAGAATACCAAGTTTGATTCTTTGGTTTGTGATGCTTGTAAATTTGCTAAACACACTAGGAGTTTTTGTCCATTGAGTAATAATAGAAGTTCTGTTTCCTTTATTATCATCCATTATGATATTTGGAGGCCTACTAAAAATGCTTCATTATCGAGTAGTTGGTGGTTCGTTACATTCTTTGATTGTTGTTTGAGAACAGACAATGGCACAGAATACATGGATACTAGGTTTGGTATTTACTTGGAGTATAATGGAATAACACACTAAACTAGTTGTTCTTACACTAGCGCACAAAATGGAATAGCTGAAAAGAAAAATAGGCATATGTTGGAAGTAGCTAGATCTCTTATGTTTACTATGAATCTTCCAAAGCCTTACTGAGGGATGCAATTTTAGCAGCTGCTTATCTTATCAATAGGATTCCTTTCAAAGCTCTCAACTTTAAGAGTCTTTTAGAAGTGTTATAAGGAAAAAAAATGCTTAGACTGTTCCCCTAAAGGTGTTTGGATGTGTTTGTTTTGTTCATACTAGGAATGTTTGCAAACTAGACCCGAGGGCTCTTAGATGTGTCTTTATTGGGTATTCTCCAACGCAGAAGGGTTACAAGTGTTATCATCCTCCATCTAGGAAGTATTTTGTTAGTATGGATGTGACTTTTAGAGAAAATGAATCTTACTTTGGTACTATCCAGTCACTTCTTTAGGGGGAGAATAATGAGAGAGAACTTGATAACGTTACCCTAGGGGAGAATTTTGTGGGGGAACAGGTTCAGGAGGAGACTATTGGAGTTTAAGAGGAGATTACTGTCCAAGGGGAGACTATTGGAGTTTAAGAGGAGACTACTGTCCAAGGGGAGACTATGGATGTTTGGATAGACCTGATTTGATAAGATATTTGAGGAGAAACAGGACAGAAGAAGCCATTGTGCACCCTACTTTATGTCAAGAATCCCCTTCTTCTGGTCACTCATCTTTAAATTCTAATTACATTGATAATTTGAATATGCCTATTGCTCACAAAAAAGAAGTTAGGTTCTGTACCGAACATCCTCTATCTAACTTTGTCTCATATGATTTCTTATTCCCATCCTATAGAGCATTTGTCTTGTTTATTTCTTCTATATTTATTCCACAGGATTGGAGGGAAGCTTTTATAGATCCTAAGTGGAAGCAAGTTATGATTGAAGAAAAGAAAGTTTTGTCAAAAAATGAGACTTGGAAACTGGTTACTCCTTCAACAAACAAGAAATTGGTTGTTGCAAGTGGGTATTACAATAAAACATAAAGCTGATGGTTCGATTGGAAGATTCAAAGTAAGATTAGTGGCAAAATGATTCACTCAAACTTATGGAGTTGATTATCAGGAGATATTTGCACCTGTTGCCAAAATGAACACAATCAGAATCTTTGTATCCTATGCAGCTAACTTGGATTGGAACTTGCAGCAATTTGATGTGAAAAATGCATTCCTACATGGAGACCCTAGAAGAAGAGGTTTACACGGAGATTTCTCTTGGTTTTAAAAATGAGATAACTCAAGGAAAGGTGTGCGGATTGAAGAAAGCATTGTATAGGTTGAAATAATTTCTAAGAGCTTAGTATGATAAATTTAGCAGAGCCATGATCTCTTTTGGGTATCAACAGAGCAATGCTGATCATACTCTCTTTATGAGACACTACAAGGGTAAGATCACTTTTTTTATTGTTTATATTGATGACATAGTGATGATAGGAGATGGCAAAGAAGAAATGGCTCAGCTGAAGAAGCTCTTGGCCTAGGAGTTTGAGATCAAGGATCTTGGAAAGTTACAATATTTCTTGGGAATTGAATTTATCTGATTAACCAAAGGAATTTTCATTTTTCAGAGGAAATACATCCTGGACTTTTGGATGAAACTGGCAGAATTGCCCATTGAAAGCAACCATAAGCTGCAAGCGGGGAACTGGAAAATCAGTTGATAAAGGCAGATATCAGAGACTGGTTGAAAGGCTCATTTGCTTGTCTCACACTACACCAGATATTGTTTATGTAGTCAGCTTAGTAAGCCAGTTTATGCATGATTCTATAGAATCTCATATGCAGACTGTTTTTTGTATTTTGCGGTATCTAAGGTCAGCTCTAGGAAAATGTGTTCTTTCTTCCAAACATGATCATCTTCAATTGAAGCCTGTACAGATGTAGATTGGGCTAGATCTCTAGATGACAGGAGATCCACCTCTGGTTATTGCACACTTGTGGGAGGTAACTCGGTCACTTGTTGGTCACTTGGAGAAGCAAGAAACAGAGTGTGATTGCTAGATCTAGTGCAGAAGCAGAATGCAGAGCTGACTCAAGGTGTCTGTGAGCTCTTATGGCTGCAAAAGTTGCTAGCAGATCTGAAGTTGGCTGAAAAAGACAAACTATTCTTGTATTGTGATAACAAAGATGCAATCAGTATTGTTCATAATCCTATTCAACATGACTGGACGAAGCACATCGAAATTGATCGGCACTTTATAAAAAAAAAGCTAACTGATGGTGTCTTCAGCTTATTTTATGTAATATCGGAAAGACAACTAGCTGATATTTTCACTAAATGACTCAACAGTCGAGCCTTTCATACCTTAAATTGCTTGGGCATGGAAAATATTTTTGCATCAACTTGAGGGGAGTGTTGATTATTATGATTTGTTGCTTTAATTTGTTAATTTTGTAATTAATAGGCTAGCTGTATACTTCCTAATTATTCATAGGATTTTTGTATAAAATCTCTTATATATTGATTATTTATTCATAAGTGAGATAATAGAAAAGTCTCAATTCTTAAAATTCTTCATTCTCTTATCATACTTTTGAATAATTTTTGGGCTTTCATATGTGTTTAGAATGGCACCCGCAATACAAGAAAGAAGGAACTTATTGCATTTCTTTTATCTACCTATGAAGATGGAAAATTGTATAAGTGAGTTCTGAAATTATATGTCAACTACTCTATTTGGTATGGTAACGAGTATCTTATTACAAGCTTCCTTTTTATTTTCCAATTTGCAGATCATTCCTACCAACTTCAATTTTTGATAGAATGGGAGTCTGCATTAAGATATCTTCAAAAGCTGAATACCTTTTTTGGCGTGCTGAGGTGCTTTCATTGCTTTTAGTTTACAGTGACATACAACAGAAATTAGAAAAGAATGTAACTGTGCTTTGGTTCTGGGTGTTCTTTATTTTATTTTAATCATGTGCAGAGACTTTTCTTCCTGAATGGAGAGCAGGATCTATCAGCATTTCTTCTAGTTGATTTGGGGATAGTTAGGTTTCCAACCTACCGCTGCATTGTATCAGAACACATCTTCTTGACTCGAAATGACCTGCTAGCTTATGAAGAGGTGCTATATCTTTATGCAGAAATACTCATAATCTATTTTAATTTCACCTTATATAATTTTCATGATTTAGTCAGTGGAAGTGGCACAAATAATGGACGAGGCTCTTGAGGAAAATAATGATGAATTGGTGTTAGTGTGCATAAAGATAGCCAACTCCCGCTTATCTTGCTCTGGTGCAAAAGCAACTGAATCCAAGGCCCCTAAATCAGCAGCTATATTTATTAGATATTTTTCAGCATCTTGGGTGTACTCGAAAGTGGTCCTTCTTGGAATTTCCTATCTTGAGCATGAGCGTAGGTATGGAATTTACAATATTAATCTTTTCCTAGTTACATTTGGCTTGCATCTGGGTCTCTCTTCAAAGAAGAAAGGTCGGGGAGAATCACTGAGCAATTTGCATAAAAATAACTTTTAGCATTACATTTACAAATGATTTAAATGCACCAACATGGTAGTACTCAGTTTCTCTACTGTTCTATGTGGATTGTAATACCGATGATTTTATCCCTATCATTCAGCAAATAAATTAATGATTTCTTATTTTCTAAAAGAAAAAACAAATAAATAAGATCTTATTCTTTCATTTTCTTTCCGGCAATTTTACATTCTGATTATAAAGTTGCAGTTTATATAAATTCTTAAATTCCCTGTAAAAAAGGAAAATTCCTGGGTCCATCTGCCTAAATGAATTACTTTCTTCTGATCAGGTACAAAGATGCAATTAATTTGTTGAAGCAATTGCTTGCTTTTTTTCCTTGTGATGGTAGGAGAGGTTATTGGAGACTCAGATTGTCTATTGATTTGGATCGCATTGGCTGTTCCAATGAGAGTCTTTCAGTTGCTGAAGATGGTTTGTTGGATCCATGGGTACGTGCTGGTTTTAGAGTGGCACTGCAGAGGCGAGTTCTTCGCCTGGGAAAACCTCCAAGGCGCTGGAAAGCTCCCAGCTTTGCACACTCCATGAGGAGGAAGATCAAGGAGGTAATAGTTTGTTTTATTTATTTATTTATTTATTTTTTTTAAGTTTACCTGAAGGCAGGAACATGTGCATAAATATTGAAAGCCAAGAGCAAGACTTTGAATTGAGTGGGTGTTTGGCTTCCTGCATGCACCTACAAGATCTAGGATGCTCATGAAACTTCTAATTCATATGAATTGTGCTTTTATGATTGTCAACTCAGGTTCATATCCAGGGGCAACCTTTGAACTGTGAAATAGGCAAAAAGAACAGGTTCTATGGAGAAGATGGAGAGCAGTGTGGAGTTGAGCAGCTTGCCTTGCAGTATTACGCTGGTGAAGGAGGTGGATGGCATGGTGTTCATTCTGAGAGTGGCATTTGGCTGACAATTTTCGGACTTCTCATGTGGGATGTTATATTTTCTGATGTACCAGATGTCTTCCATAATAGATTTCAGGTATGCGATGTGTGTGATCTGTAAAAGCTTTTATCTTTTGGCTTGTTCATGAAAAAAAATATTGCTATTTGGAAATTTCATGTGTAGACAAATAACCAACTTTTTTTTTTTTGGTTTCACACCAAAATTTAAACACATAGATAGGGTGTGCCATCTTTTGAGAAAGATACAAAGAATCTTGCTAAAAAATTTAGCACAACAAATTTTAAAGACGAGGTAATGATGGTGAAAGTTAATCAAGTAGCTGCAGGTCCCTTATTCCTTAGGATGACTGGATTTCATGTGGTCACTCAAGAAAATACACATCAAAGATAAAAAGAAAACCCTATACCCCTTGACACAATTTCAGGAAAAATCTTCATTGTGCTGAAAGGGAACTTTCTATCCAGAACATATATTTGTTTATTCCTGACATTGGAATAGTTATAGAAGTAACCTCATCTTTATTGTTAAATAGGATTAAAGAATTCATAAACAGAAGAATTTAATTTTGCAGACTGCGCCCTTAGATTTGGAGACTGATGGCTTCTATCTAGCCAGAGAAAGCCGCATAGAATCTCATTTGCAAAAAATTCATGATGGTATGGCTGAGGAGATTTTGATAATGTCATGGGAACTACATTCAGGAACAGCTTGTAGGGGAGTTTACTGGGGCAGGCATTCTTTATATGAACTTCGGGCTGCTGTTACTTGCATTGGCGGACCTTGTTTGGCCTCACTCTGCCGGTATCTTGCCCAAGATTATCGAAGTTGGTCTAGTGGAATGCCAGATTTGTTGCTGTGGCGCTTTCATGAAGAATACAGAGGTGAAGCCAAGCTTGCTGAAGTTAAGGGCCCCAAAGATCGTCTCTCTGAGCAGCAGCATGCGTGGCTCTTGCTTTTAATGGATTGTGGGTTCAATGCAGAAGTTTGTAAGGTCAGCCCTGTGCCATTAGACTCGTGACATTATCATCCTACATACGGAGATACATAGAAACGTAAGAATAATTAATGGAAGTTTACACCAGCAAATTAAAGATCACGTGGATGGTTTAACATACTAATTTATTATTAACTTCTGTACAGAAACTAGAGCAGATACCCTCAGAAGCCATGGATATGAAAGCAAGCTAAGTATTAGAAGGCGTACTTAGCTGTTAGTGGAAGAATTCTAGGAAAGGAAAAAGCCACCCGTACCGTACCGCACACAACATTGCTGGTTCTATCTTGAGATGCCATTTAGCTCAGCCTTGATTCTCTGAGGTAAAGTACAAGCTCTTTAAATACCTCTCAGTCTTCAAGAGATGATGTCCGCAACGTATCTATTGACATCAATATTGAAAAATCTTCAAAATAACTGGAGAAATTTGAGGACCAGAGTCTAATGATGTATAAGTAAGCTGTTGATTACCTTCAAATAATAGGAGTAACATCTTATTGCCTTAATGAAAAGAAATTATTTAGTCGTAGAAAGAAGTTTCTGGAAGTGTTTTATGTAATTAAGTTGTCAGGATGTACATAGCTACAAACATTGAATGGATGGCTCAAAGTTATATTGTCTGGTCTTCGAGATATGAAAATAGAGTACATTATCAATACATTTAATTTACTGTACGTCAGTAGATTTCAACCGTTTCATTCAATGGTTGATATTTGCTGCATACCGAATTATGACCTATGTGAGAAAAATGCATCTAATGCAATTAAAGAAAATACTTATACAGAAGAATAGGTATTGTTTAATCTGAAATTAAAATATCCAAATAGTACATAAAAACACTCCCTAGAATCGAAATACTTTCACATCAAATATGCAAAAGAAAATACTATGGATTATTTATTTTACAAGCCTTCAAATGTAATAAATTCCTTGCTGGAAAGCATAAGAAAAATTTTCTTAAGGAATTCAAAGCAAGTAAAAAATAAAACTATATATGTACACACCCCGCGCACACAAATATATAAAATCAGAGTTTCTTGAACATGAAATTGAAAGCAAATCAAGTACATCAAAAATAAATATTTTTACTAACCTTTAATATAAAAAAAATTAGAGGAATACTGTTAATCTTTCGTCAAAAAAAAAAAAAAACTACTGTTAATCTCTAGATTGGGCCGGATTTGAATAGCATCTAATTGAACTTTTAATTTTTTCTCCAAGACCGGCCCCAATTTGCATAAATGAATAGTGAGTTGGGCTTCGGCCAGCCCATTTAAACAGTATTTAAATAATTTTTTAATGTACAAAATGATATATTATATTATACAAAATTATAAATATGTACTCAAAAAATGAGTTAATATGCTAATAAATGTAAAATTTTTGATATTTCTTATAAAATTTTATTTATTTTTTGTATATTTTACATGTTTTAGATTAGGGCTCTTTACACAAATATACAAAAAAAAAAAAAAAAAACATAAAAAAAACATACAATATTACAAAATTTTACAAAAAAAGCAATTTAACCTTTTTATAACAAAATTAGCAATCAGTATTTTACAAATACCATTTAGCTTTTCTCACCCTAAGGTCAAAAACCTCAGTCTCCCGTTTCCTCCGAAATCTGCCCTAGCTTTTCTCACCCTAACTTCAAAAACCGCCGATCAGTTTATCGACATTGTCATCTCCCTCACATTCCATCTACATTCAGTGTCTCATCTTCCTCGGTTTAAATCTATTTGGACGAGATTCAGATACTCATCTACCTCATTTTCAATCTACATTCAGATACTCATCTACCTCATTTTCAATCTATCTTGACGAGCTTCGCGCCATATACTTTCTCATCTCCCTCAGTTTCCATCTACAGTTAGTTTTGCTCAACCTTATAATCTTTATTTCATTCTTTTCAGTCTATTTTAAGCTTAAAATATAAGTATTTTATTTGATTGTTGAAAAAATAATTTTGATTGATTTCCTTTTTGCTGGATTTTGATTGATTTACAGATCATATAACAAAGAAAATGGTTCAAACTCGAAGCTCATCTCCTGTACCGAGGACGACGTCATAAATTATAAAGAAGTTGAAGAAACCAATTACGGACACAGATATAGTAGTCAGAGACGATTCAAAGAGGAGAATAAACACCAAAGATTATGACAGTCAAATTCGAAAAAAATCAAAGGTATGTTTGAGAATCCATTTATGTTTAATATTTATTGCATATTTTCTGTATGTCAATATGCTGGAATTTTGTATAATATCATTTTACACCTTTATATTTCGATTGAAAACCACTGATTAGTGTGACGAGTGTCGACTATGTTGAGGACTCGTGACAAAAACTTAGTGCTTGGAGTCGCCACATTACTGTCAACTTGAAACTGGGCTAAAATTAGGGTAACGAGTAGACACGAGTTTGATGACTCGTTACAGAAACTCATCGGTACGACTGAGCACCTCTAAAACAACTCTTGACACATAATAAATAGAACAATTCGTGACCTAGATATATATTAGCTGTATATTACACCTAAACTACACGTATGCTAAACGAATACTAGATATATATTAGCTGTAGACTAAACTTATATACACTTTTAATATAATTATCTTAAACGTATATTAAACGTATACTAGACCTATACTGCACGTATTCTAGATGTATACTATATTTATATTAGCTGTATACTATACGTATATTACACGTATATCTAATGTATACTACACTTATACTGTGTTTATATTAAACTTATATTATGCGTATACTAAATTTATATTAGCAATATACTAGACGTATACTATGCTATACTATACTTATACTATCTGTATAATAGATGTATATTACATCTATACTACATGTAATCAATACGAATACAATATGTGTATTAGGTGTATACTAGATGTATGATAGCTGTATATTAGATTCATGCTATAATAATTCTATATGATTACAATAAACATATATTATACTAATATTGTCAACATACTATACACATATTAGGCTATACTTTACTTAAACTGTATGCGCATCAGATGTCTATAACACTTATATTAGATATATACTACAACTATACTACACGTATCCAATTGAATAATATATATTTATTAATCGTGTACTCTACATACAGTGTACGTCTATTAGACTTAGTCTATATGTATAATAAACTTATACTGAACATATACTAGTACTATACAACACTTATAGTAGATGTATACTATGTGTTACTGTACATATATTATATGAATATTAAGCTTATAGTAGACGTAAACTGGGTGCATATTGAAATTATACTTGACTACTACTTGATGTATATTGTGTTCATTTGATGTATATTCTGTGTTTTAACAGGTTGGAGATTTTATTTTAAAAAATGATGATTTCCAAACTGTACGAGTCCAATTCTGCATGAATACTTATGCAATCTCAATTATAAAGAGCAAACTGACAGAAGATCAATTGGACAAGTTCAAAAATAGTTGTTTTGGGTATTTCCTAGAACTACCTGAAATTGTTCTACATAATCAATTATTTTTTTGTATATTTCTAAGAGAAGTATATAGTGATAATCAAAAAGAGTTCATTTTTAGATATGATGTAGTTGATCTAAAATTTGGATTAGAAGAATTTGCACTTGTAACTGGTTTGAAGTGCACCGGTACAAGGAAAAAGATCAACTCATCTAGGGAACAAAGTATACTTTTGAAAAAGTATTTTGGTGATTGTAAAAAGATCACAAAGAATACTATTTTTAACTATTTCATAAAATCACATTTTGAGAATGATGATGATGCATTGAAGTTAGCAGTGCTTTTTTTTATTCATTGCTTTCTTCTAACCCATAACAACCACAAAGTTGTCGATGAGGACGAAATAGCATTCATAGATAGTGGTTGTTATGATGATTACCCTTGGGGGATAGATGTATTCAACCTCACTATTGGTAGCTTGAAAGGGAAATTACTCAGTAAAAAAGGGAAGGCTGATAAAAAAGAAGATAATGTGTCCATGTGTAGGATTTATGGATTTGCTTATGCCTTTCAAATATGGTTTTATGAATGTTGTGGAGACATATCTGAATATCTGGATGTTGAGGCAACAACAAAGATTCCAAGGATCCTTAGATGGACGAAAAAAAAAGTAATATTCAGCCATAAGGAGCTCAACAACATGCTGTTTAGTGTGCCGGCTAGAAATGTAAGTTATCTTATTATATTTTCATTAATTATTTCTTATAATTATTCTAATATCCATAATATTTGTTTGATTTTCAAATTTATTTGAGGGAATAAAAGGAATATTTATTTGAAATCTTCTATTTGTTTCAATCTTTTTTATTTTAGTTGAAATTGAAGAACATAATGCCTCATGAATCTGAGTTTCAAAATCTCTCATTGGATGGAATGTTTGAGGTAAGAGAAGGAATGAAAATTTCTGATGTCCAATTACTAGACACAGATGTCTCACCTACTCTACCTCAATTTGAGCCTGCACCTGCAAATGAACATGAAGGAAAGAAATACAGAAGAAAATCTCAAGAACCCAACTTATTGCATCAAAACTAGAATTCCTCCATTTTCCATCATTGCAATATCCTACATAAATATATTTAAAAATCATAGTTAATATATAAAAATAATAAGCTATATTGTCGCAGCATACGGAGATAAAATAAACCAAAAATTCTGAAATTAAAGACTACATGTAAATGAATATCATCAATCTAAAAATAACTGTCACGATTCGTCACATTTGTGCCGATTCGTGACAGAAACTACTAGTTACGATACCGAATGAAAAATAAAACAAAATTACGTCTAATCAAATAATCAAACACCTCAAAAACAACCAAATACAATTAACAACATAAAAAATCAGAAATTATGACTTACTACCGATGGTGAATAATCAATGTGATGAAAATCTTCTGAAAAACACTACCAATGAAAAATAGCACTCTCGATCAAAATACAGATTTGATCGATAACAATGAATGAAAAATTAAAATCACAAAGAAACAAGAAATAAATTGAACGCAGTAAAATACAATAACAAACAACTTACTGCTTACATCAGAACACCAAAATCCAAACAATGACGGCTGATCTCCGACTGAGATTGACGAAAGAATATAAAAATAAAAAGATCGAAATAAAAAGACCTTGCCGGATACACAAACAGAGTTCACACAGCAATGGAGATTGCGATATTCCTCCTGATCGATGAAGAGCTAGAAGAAACTTCCTCCTCTCTCCTCTCTGCTAGCGAAAATCGGCGATATCCGCCGTCAAATTTTTTTGGTAAATAGCAATGGAGATTGAGAGTGTTGCTTCTGATAGTCAGCGAAAGCGTGAGTTAGAGAATAGAGGGAGAATGAGACATACGATGGAGGTCCCTTCATGATATTTATGAAATATATTTAAAAATAATGGGCAATTGTGAAAGGAAATTGAAAAAATGGTATTTATGAAATAACAAATAAAAAAATGTCATTTGGTGTAATTTCCTCATTAGATTATGCAAGTAATGAAAAATAAAAATATCACACAGCAATGGAGATTGCGATATTCCTCCTGATCGATGAAGAGCTAGAAGAAACTTCCTCCTCTCTCCTCTCTGCTGGCGAAAATCGGCGATATCCACCGTGAAATTTCTTTGGTAAATAGCAATGGAGATTGAGAGTGTTGCTTTTAATAGTCAACGAAAGCGTGAGTTAGAGAATAGAGGGAGAATGAGACATACGATGGAGGTCCCTTCATGATATTTATGAAATATATTTAAAAATAATAGGTAATTGTGAAAGGAAATTGAAAAAATGGTATTTATGAAATAACAAATAAAAAAATGTCATTTGGTGTAATTTCCTCATTTATTTTTATATTTTTATTTTTCATTACTTGCATAATCTAATGAGGAAATTACACCAAATGACATTTTTTTATTTGTTATTTCATAAATACCATTTTTTCAATTTCCTTTCACAATTACCCATTATTTTTAAATATATTTCATAAATATCATGAAGGGACCTCCATCGTATGTCTAATTCTCCCTCTATTCTCTAACTCACGCTTTCGCTGACTATCAGAAGCAACACTCTCAATCTCCATTGCTATTTACCAAAGAAATTTCACGGTGGATATCGCCGATTTTCGCCAGCAGAGAGGAGAGAGGAGGAAGTTTCTTCTAGCTCTTCATCGATCAGGAGAAATATCGCAATCTCCATTGCTGTGTGAACTCTGTTTGTGTATCCGGCAAGGTATTTTTATTTCGATCTTTTTATTTTTATATTCTTTCGTCAATCTCAGTCGGAGATCAGCCGTCATTGTTTGGATTTTGGTGTTTTGATGTAAGCAGTAAGTTGTTTGTTATTGTATTTTACTGCGTTCAATTTATTTCTTGTTTCTTTGTGATTTTAATTTTTCATTCATTGTTATCGATCAAATCTGTATTTTGATCGAGAGTGCTATTTTTCATTGGTAGTGTTTTTCAGAAGATTTTCATCACATTTGATTATTCACCATCGGTAGTAAGTCATAATTTCTGATTTTTGATGTTAATTGTATTTGGTTGTTTTTGAGGTGTTTGATTATTTGATTAGTCATAATTTTTGTTTTATTTTTCATTCGGTATCGTAACTAGTAGTTTCTGTCACGAATCGGCACAAATGTGACGACTCGTGACAGTTATTTTTAGATTGATGATATTCATTTACATGTAGTCTTTAATTTCAGAATTTTTGGTTTATTTTTTCTCCGTATGCTGCGACAGTATAGCTTATTATTTTTATATATTAACTATGATTTCAAAATATTTTATGTAGGATATTGCAATGATGGAAAATGGAGGAATTCTAGTTTTGATGCAATATGATGGTAAATGGAGTGATCTATTGGAGTACTGGGATTTCCAAGTTGATGGAATACTAATTCCATCAGGTTGCAGCTTTGATTATTTTGTGGATTTAATAGGAAAACAGCTGTATCAAGGGGTTGAGAATAGCAGACTGGACATAAAATATGTTATTGGAGATGGATATCCTCCTCTAAAAATAAAAGATGATATGACATTGCTATTCTATTTGTCTTTGAAGATTAAAGAAAAATGTTTCAAATCATATCCATTATGCATTACAAAAATGGAAGTGTGTGAAATTGGTAATTGTCTGACATTGATATTCTATTATTGTGGTGCTATTATTTAATGACAATAAATTTTCATTTTTTTTATTGTAGGTGAAAGCTCCAAAACAGTTTCAAGTGAGCTTGGTATGATTGAAGTTGAACCTGAAGCAACAAGTTTAATGATGAATGAAGTTGTACAACCTGTCAACCAGGATGAAGCTATTCTGGACATGATGAATTATGCTACCATGGTGAGTAAAAAAACTGTTGAAATTTTGGATAATGGAGGCAAAGAGGTAGAAGGAAATGAAGTAGATTTTATGATAAATCCAATTGTTTCAAAAATTGAGGTTGGACAGATTTTTAAAGACAAGGATATGCTGAAAACAGTAGTAAGCCTTTTTGCAATAAATAATGATTTTCAATACAAGGTTTGTAGATCA
Source organism: Excoecaria cochinchinensis (assembly GCA_947683425.1). NCBI lineage: Eukaryota > Viridiplantae > Streptophyta > Magnoliopsida > Malpighiales > Euphorbiaceae > Excoecaria > Excoecaria cochinchinensis. The sequence goes on from CANTUQ010000013.1 coordinate 5,352,867, forward strand.
TGTGAGAGTAGATATGAGATTTGTTGCTTGGATGAGACATGTCCATGGCAATTAAAAGCTTCAAAACAAGGGAATACTAGGATGTTTAAAATTAAAGTGTTCAAAGGTACTCACTCCTGCAGTTTAAACATAAGGTTAAGCAGTAAAAGGCAAGCTACATCATCTATTATTGCTGGGTTGATCAAATCAAAATATGTGGATGTAAAGTCTGTGTACACACCAGCTGACATAATACGTGATATGAGAAATGATCTTGGAGTGAATATCAACTATATGAAAGCTTGGAGGTCAATGGAAAGAACTATGGATATGATTAGAGGTAAACCATGTGATTCATATTCTTTATTACCAAGATATTTGTATATGCTTGAAAAGACAAACCCTGGTTCTGCAATTCATATGGAGACTCAAGATAACTTCTCATTTTTATATCTGTTCATTGCTTTAGATGCGTCAATTAAAGGTTGGAAATATTGCTTGCCAATTATAGTTGTAGATGGTACTTTTTTGAAGGCTGCATATGGGGGCACTTTGGTAACAACTTCAACTCAAGATGCTGGTGGAAAAATATTTCTTTTAGCAATCTGCATAGTTGATTCAGAGAATGATGCTTCTTGGGAGTGGTTTTTTAATAAGTTTAGGCGAACATATAGGACAAGAGATAAGATGTGCATCATATCTGATAGGCATGAAAGCATACATATTGCAGCTGCAAGGGTATATCCCGGTGTTGCTCATTGCATTTGTGTATATCACTTATTGAATAATGTGAAAAGAAAGTTCAAGAAAAATTCGAAGAAACTCAAAGATTTATTGTTTAAAACTGCTGAATCATACACAAAGGAGGATTTTGATTATTATATGGATGAAATGAAAAAGGTTGATGGTAAAATACCTGAATATCTCTCAATCGTTGGATACGAGAAATGGTCTAGGGTGCACTCAATGAATAACAGGTATTCAACTATGACTTCTAATATTGCGGAGTCAATGAATGCTGCAATCAAAGCAGCTAGAAATTTACCAATAACAGGCTTGATTGAGTACATGCGTAATTTGACTCAAGAATGGCATTATGCAAATAGAAATATAGCCATTTCAACATTCACAAAACTAACTAAGAAGTATGAAGATCAATTGAAGAAAAACTTTATTTCATCTATGAGAATGAGGGTTTGATCCTTATTTCTTTGTTATCTTTTTTAACTAAATAATTGAGCTGTTTAGATATGCTATGTTCTCCTGGTTAGCGGCTTATAGTTGGTTAGATATGCTCTGTTTTTCTGGTTATAGTTGTGTAGCTATGCTGTTTTTTTCTGGTTTGTAGTTGTGGTGAGATGTATATATATTTAGTTTGCATATGTATATTTTTTTAAAACTATAATGTGAAATAAAAATATTAAAGGAAGTAAAAGATTTTTTGCCAAAAAGATTTTGTATAGTATATTTGTAATATACGCCCACTATACAACCATTGATAATTATGCTTGATGCTGCTGTATTATGTTGCCTATTAACTGCTATGTTTGTTTGGTGATGGGTATAATGTATTTTATGTTTTTTCGGGTGTTGTAGGTGATACCATCTACGAGTGATATTTTTAGCGTCTTAGTTCAAGAAAAAGCATACAGTGTGAACTTTAAAGAAAGAGCATGCACTTGCAACAAGTTTCAATTGGATGGATTACCATGTGCACATGCTTTAACAGTTGTAAATGATAAGAATATGGACTGTTATGAGTTCTGCTCAAGCTACTACACAAAAGAGACAATGTTAGCAACATACGAAGCAGTCGTGCATCCTATTGATAGTCAGATGTATTGGAATATTCCAAGTTATATTGGTGAGAAAATTGTACTGCCACCAATAGGAAAACCCAAATCAGGAAGACCCAAGAAGAGGAGAATCAAAGCAAGTTGGGAGTCAAAGATCAAAATTAGGTGCAACAAATGTCAGAAATATGGGCACAATCGAAAGACATGTAGAGAGATTCCTAAATAGGGATGATAATTTTTTTCTTTTTATATTTTACATTTTTTGTGATTGTTTCATTCTTTATATAAATCATATCTGGTACAAGCAAATGTGTAAAATTCAGACCCAATCAATTGACTTTTAGAAATTCTTGTTATATAAAGTGTTGATAATTTTTCAGAATTGTTCAGCTATATGAAAATGACATATTCAGTAAACAGATTGTTTTTGATGCTTGTACGATTTGTGTGAAGGTTGCTCTATGTCACGAATCGTCACTTTTGTGGCGATTCGTGAAGCTTGCCCTCTGTCACGACTCGTCATGGAGGTGACGAGTCGTCACATGCTAAATATATAGTTATTGATGCTTGTCTTTTAAGGTTGAGCTATGTCACGAATCGTCACTTTTGTGGCGTTTCGTGAAGCTTGACCTCTGTCACGACTCGTCACATATGTGACGAGTCGTCACATGCTAAATATATAGCTCTTTATTTTGGCCAAATTGTTATTGATGCTTGTCTTTTAAGGTTGAGCTATGTCACGAGTCGTCACTTTTGGTGGCGTTTCGTGAAGCTTGCCCTCTGTCACGACTCGTCACATAGGTGGCGATTCGTCACATGCTAAATATTGATTGTTTTTCGACTCTATAGCTCTTTATTTTGGCAAAATGCATTCCAAGTTACACATTTAGTGTACGCCTAATATACACTTAGTACCCACCTAATAGTATACACGTGGTATACATCTAGTATACATATAATATAAGTCTAATATATCTTATATAGACATAGGATAAGACATGTATTTGCCTAGTATACGTTTAGTATACGTATAGTATATTTATAATATACAATCAATATATAACTAGTGTCTTTATACTATAAGTATAGTATCTGCATAGTATATGCTCAGTATATGTCTAGTATATTTATATTATGTGTATATAATATGTATATTAGATGTATACTATAATTATAGTCGACATATACTATACGTATATTATAGTTATATTAAATGTATATCAGACGTATATTATGCATATACTGGACGTATGTGATGCGTATATGAAACTCATATTGGACTTATATTATATGTATTGTAGACGTATACTATCCATATACTAAAATTGTTAGGAGTATAGTATGTGTACTCCAGATGTATACTAGCCGTATATTATATGTATATATATGTATACTAGAAGTATACTAGGCATATACTAGTCTTATCCTATGTGCATATTACATGTATATTAGACTTAGATTATATTTATACCTGAATATTCTGTTTAGTATACCTGAATATTCTGTCAAAGTACTAAACATATATACTAGGCATATAATAGACTTATATTACATGTACACTCTGTGTATATGAGTCGTGTACGAGATGTATTGTAGACTTTTATTAGATGTATACTAGCTGTATAGTAGAGATATAGTAGGCATATACTGAACTGTTACTATGCGTATATTAGTCTTATATTACGTGTATATTAAGGATATACTACGTATATACTGGACTTATAATATGCGTATATTAAGCTCATATTGTTCTTATATTATACTTTTCGTGTACGTACTAGGCATATACTAGACTTATATCTGTCGTGTTCTATTAAATATTTCTTAGGCTTATACTATGTGTATATTAGGCTTATGTTATGCGTTTATTAGGCATATACTAGAATTAAACTAGACGTTTAAAAATATTTTGTATAATGAAATATTATATGCCTTTATTCATGCGCATATACTTGAAAGGGAATATTTAATCTACATAATTTTAAGTTAGATTCTCTTATTTAGGTCATGTTGTTTTCAACAGAGGGGAAAAAATACAAGCACGATCAACAGGCTTTTAGTGATACGATATATGTTATAGTAATTACATAAGCTTAACATAAAACCCCAATCAAAAATTTAGATGTAGTAATGTCTATATTCTTGTTTTGAAACATAAAAACAAACAGAACTGTAACCAACAATAGGACACGCATTAATCTTCAGAAGGTGATGGTGGAGGAGACTCTATCTGATGACCTGAAAAAGCAAAAAATTGATTCATCTTGTACTCCAACTTCCGATGTCTGCGTTCCAGTTGACGATTAAGAGATGCTGTGTTAGAAAGCTGGTCTGCCATACTGGTAAGCTGGTTTTGCAATGCTATCTGATTCTGTAAAATTTGCTCCAGAATGGGAGTATTGTGACTGGACGACGCACCAGCATCCGCAGGCAACTGGGAAGTATTCCGAGAATCAGAATTTGAAGAATCATCTCCAGTAGTCTCCTCGATAGGGTTCTCAATGGGTTCCAAAACCCTCCAGCAAGATCTAGACTTTGCAGGGATTAATCGAAAGGATGGATCAAAAACCTCACCACGCACTAACAATTGTTTGGTGAAATAACTACATTCTAAGACAGGATGATAATCACCAAGGTTAATGTTGAGATTCTTAGCAATGATTGTTATAACATGTCCATGGGTTAAAGGACCATCATTTCTTGTCGAACAGGCCAGTAATTGATTAAAAATCCAATATGTCCAACTAACCTTATTTTTATTATGGACACACCACATTAAAAATAGCTCTTGTGCAGAAACTCTATTTGTTTCTGATTTGTGGAAAACAACACACGCAATGATTTTGTGCAATAACCAATACTTCAAATCTTTAATGAACATTGCCTTCCCCTTCTTAGGCTGATAAGGTGTTTCTAAATCGATAAGAAATGTCCAAAAATCATTCAACTTAAAAGCTGAAGGGGGCTCACACAAACCATATTGTTTAAAACCAAAGGATTTATGCATGAAAAAGTATATGAGTTTATGTTCTGTCCCACACAACCTATATTCCAGAATTCGTGAATTTTCAGAATTAACTTCTAATGTAGTATAAAACTCGACTAGTAATTCTGGATATATACATTCATGCATCGATACAAATTTCAGTAGGCCACATGAGCTTAACATATTTGTAACAGAGTCTAGCATACCAGTACGTTCCAGCAAAGTCGTTGGAAAATACTTACATGCTATAATGTCCCTTTTCATCAAAGTTTGAAACTGCAGTCCTTCTTCATCTGAGAAGATGGGAAAAGGGGTTTTGTAAGTGGCTTGAAAGTTTTGTTCCTCATTGTGTGATTCTTCTTCATGCCTTGTAGAAGGTGCGTTTTTCGTTCTCACCATGACGTTTTAAAAATGGAAAGGAAAAGGGAAACTTAACAGTGAGGACTGAGGGAATCGGTGTAGAAGAATAATAAAATGAAGGAAAAAAACACAGAACCAAAAGGAAAGAGTAAGGACAGTGTTCGGGTGGAAACGACGGAAGAATATAGTGAAAGATATTGAGAAGAAAAGGCAAAGGGAAAAAGCTTGAACCCTAAAAAAGGAAGGAAAGGGATGGGCAGGGGAAGAGACAAAAGATTTGAAAAAGACAGAATAATTTAAATAACTGAAAAAGGTGATTGAAAAGGGCGATTGGAAAAGGGTAATTTTGGAAGTTCAACTCGAATAGAAGATGGAAGAGGAAACAAGTCGCTACGTAGATGGCGACTCGGCACCTATTCTTTCTGTCACGAGTCGCCACGTACGTGACGAGTCTAGAAGGTAAAATGTTTTAATATATAATGTTTTGTGCCCTAAAATGTAATGTCTATATCTAGTACAAGTTAATATAGAATACAACTAATATAAAAACAGTATACATTATATAGTGTAAGTCTAATATAAATTTAATATACTTATAATATAGTACAAATCTAGTATACATTTAGTATATATGTAGTATACGGCTAGCTTATATGTAGTATACATCTAGTATACGTGTAATATAAGTATAATATATGTCAAAATATTAAGATTGTTGAATTTTTTTTTTGTTTTTTTACTATTATTATTAATTCTTCGTTAGGAGGTTTAAAAAGTACTAAGAATATATTAAAAAATAAAAGTAAGCTTACAATGTAATAATGTAAGATTTCAAGTTAAAATGGTATACTAAATGTTTTTTTGTCATCCAATATATTTTCCATGTAGGATCAATTTTTTTGTTTAATCCTATTTATTTTTTGATTGAGCAATTTTTTGGTATGATCCAGGTTTTATTTTATTTTTTTTATGTCTTTATAGAACATGGAATTTATAGTAGACATTTTGAAATTTATCATAACTACATTATATACAAAAATAATGTTGTACCAATATTACAAGGTACAATACATTCAGTCAATAACAACATCTGCTTTCCTTTTACAAATAGTTTTTTGTTGTCTTCTTTTTGGTGGTGCTTCATCATCACTTGCACTATTATTTTGCTGCTTTTGAAGTCCATGGGCATACAACAAAACTGATAGCCTTAGTCTATGTAAGTCCACATCAAAAGTATCTGTTGGAATTCGTTTTCCTTCTATCAGATATTCTGCAAACGATGCCACAAATAGACTACAATCCCTACAAAATATAACCATAAATGCATTCAAGGTCCAATGATTGCGGCATCATATATAAATTATGAAGTATATTTTTTAAAAGGTTGCTGTGAAACTTACATCTTGTTCTGTCTTGGAAGATCATCAATGTATTGAATATTGAAAGGATCCCTGTTTGTTTCAGATATCCCAACAAATTCCAAGAACAAGGGCAACATCACACTGTAAGCTTTAGCAGTCTCAAGTGTGGATGCTTTACATGTAGCTGATCTGAGAGAATCATAAACATATATTGTTCTTTCTGAAATTGACAAATGTCCTAGTACCCAATGGTACTTCCCTGTAACATTTATAGGAAACAATACATGTTCAACTTCTGCCCAAGGTCTGCTACAGTACAAGTAATGACCTTCAATATAACCAACAATAGTATCCTCCTTCTCTATTAAGCTCAGGTCCATTCCCTTTTTCAAGAATCTCTTGTAAAATTTATGGATGACTTGGTCAAAAGTGTTGTCTGTTGTCGTGAAGTTCAAACAGATACCATTTGAATATTTACCTTTTTTTCCTCAAGTAATAGAAGATGATATTCATGTGCTGTATTAAATTATTTGTACGTTAAAAAAAACTAAATTAGTATACAGACAGTAGAAATAATATATATAAATAATATGTGCATGAATAAAGGCAGATAACATTTCATTATAGTATATTCTTTTATACATCTAGTATAAGTATAGTATATGCATAGTATACATATAGAATACGTGAAATACAAATCTAATATATCATTAATATACGCATATTATGTCTTTGTATATGCATAGCACATATATAGTTTTTGGTTAATATATGGCTAGTATACGTATACAAAACGTTTAATATAAGTCCAATATACTCATAGTATAAGTCTAGTATATGGGTAGTATACGTATATTATACATATAATATAAGTATAATATATGCACAGTATAAGTCAAGTTTATGCCTAATATATATGCACACTATAAGTCTAGTATGCTTATAGTGTAAGTATAATTTACATGTAATATACAAATAATATTACTGTAGTATTTTCCTAGTATACATTTAGTATACGTATAATATACGTATAATAAATATCTAGTGTACATATTTGATACGGCTAATATGCATCAAGTATACACATAGTATAAGTCTAGTATATGCATAGCATATGTCTAGTATAACTATAGTATACCTTTAATATAGGCCTAACATACATCTAATGTACACATAGTAAATGTCTAGTATATGCCTAGTATTCGACTACTATAAGTGTAATATACGTATAATATAACTCCAGTATATGCCTAGTATACGAATAGTATACATACAACATACAGCTAATATACATTTAAGTGTGATATATATTCCATAGATGCATAGTATATGTATAGTATATACCAAATATACGAATAATATAAGTCTAATATACGAACTGCATCAGTTGAATATATGCCTAGTATATATCTACTATTCAGACGGTATACATATAATAAAAGTCTACAATACATCTAGTACATGTATCATTATTAGATAGTGTACATCACACATAAGTTTAATATACGTGTAATATATATCTGCTATAATATAAGTGCAATACACATACAGTGTACTTGTAATATACATCTTGTATAAGTCTAATATATATGTAGCATACACTGAATCTACAGGAAGTATTCAATCAAGCATCTATGTAACGACTCGTTACATTTGTGGAGAGTCGTAACCATGTGCCTCTGTAACGACTCGTTACATAAGATACGAGTCGTGACAATATTTACAAGCTTCTTACAGATCGGCATCATGGAGGCGACTCGACACAATGAGCGTCTGTAACGAGTCGCCTACTTGGTCACGACTCGCGACATTAAGTATAAATAAATTTGATTAAATCTGAAATATAAAATGAATCTATGAATATATATAAGTCATTGTGTAACTATAGCAGATACACATACACTTGAGGATAGAGGTTGACCACCATATAAAAGGTAATGGAACCATGACTTTTGTTTGATTTCTTCTATTTCAAAATCAAAGGATGGATTCAGAATTTCATGTTCTGGAGAATACACCTTCCTCCTGTTAAGAAAAAAAAATGGGCACAAGGCATATTAATTAACATTAAAATAGACAAAGCATTAGAAGATTAAGAGTTTATTACCTATTGTTGGTTATCATCCCTTCGTGCACAAACTCATTGAATATTGTGATCAAATTGAAATCAGGGTTTTCCCCAATATTGTTGTTAAGAGGCACTAGGCCTTTCACCAAGCTTTTGGAGCAAGTGACCTGCTGTTGTTGTTCGCTGGAACCAAATTTGGTGACATACGGAGACATGACCATAATGGATGGCTTAATTTCCCGTTTTTCGACGGATGGTGTCTTCTCATCAGATGGATGTTCATATGGAACAATCTAACATCCAGTAACAACAAAATTTTCACAATCTTATTTATAAAATAAAACCAAAGAAAATATTAAAAATGAATTTAAAATATAAATGCAAATTAATCATTTTATAATTAATGACATGAACGTTTTTATTTTGCTGGTATACATTGTTGATAGCAGCCTCGCATAATTGATCAAACAAGGAGCTATCCATTTCGTCAGAAGTTGTTTTAACTTAAAATTGTAGTACCATATATTATGAAAATAAATCACAAATCAATTTTGATAAATGTAAAAAAATATAATTGAGATGTCCAAAAACAATAATAAGCATACCTCTTTATTTCCATCAATATCTGTTTGAACAGTAGGGTCATCTTCTAATGTACTATCCCTTGTTTTCAAATCATAGGTGACAATTTTCTCATCTTTCTCTTCCGCAGTATCAAAAATCTGGCAACAATAAAAGATGTGATAACAGATTGGTTTTTATTCATATTAAAGTGACTAGGTGCACAATTTTTAATAACAAGTTAGGATTAATCAAATTGAAAAAATTTTCATATATATTTTAGTGCAAATCGGAATTAAGATATTAAAACTAACCAGATGAGCGTACTGATCTTCTTCTAGTACTTCATCATCATGATGCTTTTCCTTAAAATCAATATCTTCTTGGAACAAATTATTTCGTGATTGCTGAATGATCAAAAATATTTTGAGAATTATACAAAACAATAAAATATTAAATATTATAGTTAAAGAATTATAAAAAACTTATATATATTACCTGGGAGGTATTGACTGTATCCATCTTCTGAGAAATCTCTGAAAGCATGTCAGTAACTTTCCGAAAATTCACCTCAAAATAGTCTTGCATTTTTTCAATGCTAGACTTTACATATTTTCGCAGGCTTCTAACTTCTTTCTTCACCAACTTTATTTCTTTGGCATAGTTGGGTTCTTGAGATTTTCTGCTGTATTTCTTGCCTTCATGTTCATTTGCAGGTGCAGGCTCAAATTGAGGTAGAGTAGGTGAGACATCTGTGTCTAGTAATTGGACATCAGAAATTTTCATTCCTTCTCTTGCCTCAAACATTCCATCCAAGGAGAGATTTTGAAACTCAGATTCATGAGGCATTATGTTCTTCAATTTCAACTAAAATAAAAAAGATTGAAACAAATAGAAGATTTCAAATAAATATTCATTTTATTCCCTCAAATAAATTTGAAATCAAACAAATATTATGGATATTAGAATAATTATAAGAAATAATTAATGAAAATATAATAAGATAACTTACATTTCTAGCTGGCACACTAAACAGCATGTTGTTGAGCTCCTTATGGCTGAATATTACTTTTTTTCCGTCCATCTAAGGATTCTTGGAATCTTTGTTGTTGCCTCAACATCCAGATATTCAGAGATGTCTCCACAACATTCATAAAACCATATTTGAAAGGCATAAGCAAATCCATAAATCCTACACATGGACACATTATCTTCTTTCTTATCAGCCTTCCCTCTTTTCCTGAGTAATTTCCCTTTCAAGCTACCAATAGTGAGGTTGAATACATCTATCCCCCAAGGGTAATCATCATAACAACCACTATCTATGAATGCTATTTCATCCTCATCGACAACTTTGTGGTTGTTATGGGCTAGAAGAAAGCAATGAATAAAACAAAGCACTGCTAACTTCAATGCATCATCATCATTCTCAAAATGTGATTTTGTGAAACAGTTAAAAATAGTATTCTTTGTGATCTTTTTACAATCACCAAAATACTTTTTCAAAAGTATACTTTGTTCCCTAGATGAGTTGATCTTTTTCCTTGTACCAGTGCACTTCAAACCAGTTACAAGTGCAAATTCTTCTAATCCAAATTTTAGATCAACTCCATCATATCTAAAAATGAACTCTTTTTGATTATCACTATATACTTCTCTTAGAAATATACAAAAAAATAATTGATTATGTAGAATAATTTCAGGTAGTTCTAGGAAATACCCAAAACAACTATTTCTGAACTTGTCCAATTGATCTTCTGTCAGTTTGCTCTTTATAATTGAGATTGCAGAAGTATTCATGCAGAATTGGACTCGTACAGTTTGGAAATCATCATTTTTCAAAATAAAATCTCCAACCTGTTAAACACAGAATATACATCAAATGAACACAATATACATCAAGTAGTAGTCAAGTATAATTTCAATATGCACCCAGTTTACGTCTACTATAAGCTTAATATTCATATAATATATGTACAGTAACACATAGTATACATCTACTATAAGTGTTGTATAGTACTAGTATATGTTCAGTATAAGTTTATTATACATATAGACTAAGTCTAATAGACGTACACTGTATGTAGAGTACACGATTAATAAATATATATTATTCAATTGGATACGTGTAGTATAGCTGTAGTATATAACTAATATAAGTGTTATAGACATCTGATGCGCATACAATTTAAGTAAAGTATAGCCTAATATGTGTATAGTATATTGACAATATTAGTATAATATATGTTTATTGTAATCATATAGAATTATTATAGCATGAATCTAATATACAGCTATCATACATCTAGTATACACCTAATACACATATTGTATTCGTATTGATTACATGTAGTATAGATGTAATATACATCTATTATACAGATAGTATAAGTATAGTATAGCATAGTATACGTCTAGTATATTGCTAATATAAATTTAGTATACGCAAAATATAAGTTTAATATAAACACAGTATAAGTGTAGTATACATCAGATATATGTGTAATATACGTATAGTATACAACTAATATAAATATAGTATACATCTAGAATACGTGCAGTATAGGTCTAGTATACGTTTAATATACGTTTAAGATAATTATATTAAAAGTGTATATAAGTTTAGTCTACAGCTAATATATATCTAGTATTCGTTTAGCATACGTGTAGTTTAGGTGTAATATACAACTAATATATATCTAGGTCACGAATTGTTCTATTTATTATGTGTCAAGAGTTGTTTTAGAGGTGCTCAGTCGTACCGATGAGTTTCTGTAACGAGTCATCAAACTCGTGTCTACTCGTTACCCTAATTTTAGCCCAGTTTCAAGTTGACAGTAATGTGGCGACTCCAAGCACTAAGTTTTTGTCACGAGTCCTCAACATAGTCGACACTCGTCACACTAATAAGTGGTTTTCAATCGAAAATATAAAGGTGTAAAATGATATTATACAAAATTCCAGCATATTGACATACAGAAAATATGCAATAAATATTAAACATAAATGGATTCTCAAACATACCTTTGATTTTTTTCGAATTTGAGTGTCATAATCTTTGGTGTTTATTCTCCTATTTGAATCGTCTCTGACTACTATATCTGTGTCCGTAATTGGTTTCTTCAACTTCTTTATAATTTGTGACGTCGTCCTCGGTACAGGAGATGAGCTTCGAGTTTGAACCATTTTCTTTGTTATATGATCTGTAAATCAATCAAAATCCAGCAAAAAGGAAATCAATCAAAATTATTTTTTCAACAATCAAATAGAATACTTATATTTTAAGCTTAAAATAGACTGAAAAGAATGAAATAAAGATTATAAGGTTGAGCAAAACTAACTGTAGATGTAAACTGAGGCAGATGAGAAAGTATATGACGCGAAACTCGTCAAGATAGATTGAAAATGATGTAGATGAGTATCTGAATGTAGATTGAAAATGAGGTAGATGAGTATCTGAATCTCGTCCAAATAGATTTAAACCGAGGAAGATGAGACATTGAATGTAGATGGAATGTGAGGGAGATGACAATGTCGATAAACCGATCGGCGGTTTTTGAAGCTAGGGTGAGAAAAGTTAGGGCAGATTTCGGAGGAAACGGGAGACTGAGGTTTTTGACGCTAGGGTGAGAAAAGCTAAATGGTATTTGTGAAATACTGATTGCTAATTTTGTTATAAAAAGGTTAAATTGCTTTTTTTGTAAAATTTTGTATGTTTTTTTTTGTTATGTTTTTTTTTTTTGTATATTTGTGTAAGGAGCCCAAAATAAATATATGACTAGACGGGGGCCACCTAAACCTATAACTTATATGCCAGATTCGTCTTTTTAGAAAGCCTTGAGCTAGGCTGAGCTTGACATAATAAAACGCATGTTTAAGTCCATAAAATTTACGGACAGGCCTAGCTAGATAGGACAAGTATCCAAATTGATGATTAGATCTAAACATAATTAAACTTCTATCATTTTAAAAAGGTAATAGTTATATTCTTAACATTTCAGAAGCATTTCACTTGAGTTTTATTGAACATTTTTAATTTTTATTTCATATTTACTATACTCAAAATTGATAATATAAATTCGTATTATTTTCAACAATCAAATTTGTTTTCAGTTTTTCACATTCTTTAGCTTTTGCATTGCTGCTTTTTTTTTTTTAAATATATACCTTATTCAAATATATAATCAATATCTCTAAAAAAATTGCTAAAAATAAAAAGTAAAATTCTTAGTTTTTTTTCTTTTTTAATTATATATGAATTCTCTAGTATGATATTTACAATTAATAAATGTTGATGTGTTTTGTAAGACCAAATAATTTTTTTTTTTTAATTCTTTCTGTAAGGCCTTTCTAATATAATAATATTCGTGGATGGTAAAAACTATAGTTCTAAAAACAATAAAGCTTCATCAATGGTTTTAAATTCATTTGAATGGAAACTAATGTTTTATACGGATTTTGCAACACCAAGCGTACCAGATTTTAATTTTCAAGTTTAACTTCTCCCACGCAACCATTATCCTTCCCATGCTTGGACAGATACATCCCATTCCAGAAGAACAAGAAACAGAAACCAAAGCTAAAATTATTTTCTTTGTTGGGTTTTGTAAAAATTTCATGTTTTTTTTTTTAATTTTTTTCTATCCATAGAAAATTTCCGATTTTGAAAAAGTAAATTGATAACTAAAAAAAAAAAAAAATTGTTATTATTTTCAATTTTGATTGAGAGGAAGTGAGAGCAAGAAAAAACTATTTTACTTGCTTCAATCATCATGTTGATAGCGATGAAGCTGGTTTGGAGCTGGAAGAGCAACGGGTCCTTTTGGAGTATGTCCTATGGTCTTTAGCACATGCATGAATGCATGACAAACTTTACACACAAATTAAAGCATTTACTTTAGACATGTCATTAATTTCAAATCATTTTCAAATAGTATCAATTTAAATTTTACGAGTATTAGTGATAACACAGCAAATATCATTTGCTTAAAAGTCTATCCAGCCGAGTCACTCAACTGGTAAGACCCAAGTCCCAACAATCCAGAGTAGCTGACACGAGCTTCTAAACAGCGCACACGCCCGATCGGCTGATGTGACCACCAGTCCCATCAGCCGCCTGACACAAAGCAGTGCTCATGCCTACCACCTGCTCCTTTTCATGTATCCGAATACCTACTCTGACAACCAGTAATCACTCCCCAGGCACTCAAGTGCCGCTCAATCGTCTCATATAAATAGTCCAGCCAACGATGGCACCAGGTATTGAATCCTAAACATTCTCTCTCTAAAAGCACATTCTCTTTCTAAGCTACTAACTTAAGTTTCGGAATGCTCACACCTGGTCCGACCGGGCTCTTCTTATTGCAGGTCACCTCATCTGATCGGGTTGCCTTCTCTTTTTCAGATAAAAACATCTTTGGCTTTATCAGTTAGATCAAGTCCTCGAGTTAAATTCATATTAATTTTATGTTAACCTTTTGACATATTAAGCTAATACTTTTTAATACTTTTTAAACTATCGACTTAAATTTTAATTTTATATTATTTTTAAATATCAATTATTTTAATCACTGTTAAATTTTAGTTACAAGTGCAAATTCCAAAAAGTAATTTATTATTAAATATATATATATATATATATATATATATATATATATATATATATATATATATATATATATTTTCTTAAAAAAGCATTATAGACATGTATTGTAAAAAGACTTAATTAGAGTATTGTTTAATATTAACTAATTTGTCCAAATATTTTAAAAATATATTCCAAAGAAAATATTTAATTCTTAAAATTTAAAATCAAGCGAAACAATTTACACCAATTAAATGTCTTCCAAAAACCAAAAAAAAAAAAAATACTAAATATTTAAAAAAACACTCTATTCACCGAATATGTTCTTAGCTTTATGCATTTTACTTATATAATTTATATATACTAAAACATACATATAAATAAATGAATAAATAAACAACGGATCAATCGAATTTATTATATGACCCATTCTATTTGAATCTATTCCTAATCAACCATTTGAATGATGAATCAACCCTTACCAAACCCTTAATTTTTTTGATTGAATTCAAGTCAGGTCATGCACATTTTTCCTTGGACTAGAATCAGGTTCGCATCACTTTGTTTGGAACGACTTCAGATCAAAATTGAACTGTAAGGGGAAATTCAATGCATGGAACTGGAAAGTACTACCAAGTGAAAGTAATATTAGCATCTATTACACGCTCTATCTTAGAAGAAACCGTTTATTCCTTAAAACTTTCTCATTACAATCTTAATATTACAATGATAGTACACAAAATTTGTTCATTTACAATTTCAGATAGTTGGCACCAGTGTAAAACTTATAAATTTCACGGAATCAAATGCTGAAGAATAAGAATATATGTACACTGGACTATAATTTCAAAAGCTTAAAGTAGGTTAGCCAACCAAAAATGACCTTATTTTGCACGTGTCATACCTTGTAACCGGAGAACGGCTAGGCACGGGTCAATCAGGCCACTTGCACAGTAGGCTTTACATCATTTACTCATTTCTGAAATCCAGAATGAGTTTTAAATTAGCAGCTCAACTTGTTATCACCCTTCTTAAAGCTTCAGCTGCTGTGCCTCTCGCCTCAGGGTTTCCCTTCCGTTCTGCAGAGAAAAGAGTTCAGTTCTTGTTAATGTATTGAATGCAACAGAAATGGTAAAAGAGAATAAATTAGTCCTTTACGTAAGTTATTTATCCCTATAGTTGGTAACTCGAACGAGCAGGTGACAAAGAGAACTATTAACACACTGCTCAAGCTTTAAGTACATTTTTGACAAATGGAGTAAGAATCTTTTCTAAAACAATCTCTGGCAGACCACCAAAAATCAAACACTGCATCATATGCATGCTATCAAAACAGAGCTTAAACAAACTATGAAAAACTAATACCTATTGACTCATACACAACCTTTTTACTATCAATCAACAGCATAATGCAGTTAAGCAATAAACTTACACCTATAGATTAAGTTCTAAACTGGTATTACAAACAACACAGGTAATTTCCCGAAGTGACTGCCCCTGTTCAAGGAATCCTATATCAAAGCCATTTTTCCATTACCATCCACCACAAAAGTTATTGGAAAATTCCGGAGCATCATCATGGTTGAAATACAATGAGGATGACATTACAAACACGGCAGGTAATGTCCCAAATTGACTGTCCCAATTCACTGCATCTTACATTAGAGCCATTTTCCCGTTACCATCATTATAGATATATCATTTTAAAACTCAGGAGCCAAACTAAAAAGCAATACATGAAGTGCTATGATCCCAAAAGTCACCTTGAAAGATGAATAGCATTAGAAAAACGGGAACATATAAAAGGAAGGTCCCATACTCTAGGATAGCAACCCCCAACTTTGTAAATCATGAATATCAAGCCACTAATGCACCAAAAGTACTCATTATTCCTCTTCACTATCTCAAAGTCTTCCATCCTCTCTTTTTTATCCAAAGGAAAAGGAAAAAAACTAAAGGAAAACCCTGATCAGCACTATGCTTCCCTAACTTCTCTTCTCTTATTAGATGATCCCTACCTTCACTACTTAATAATCCAAATTTGTCTGTCGAAATTCTGCAAGCGTCCAATTTGCATTTATATTTTTGTGGTCATGATTCCCCTCTAATATTCCAACAAAAGTGAACTAATGAAGAGATAAATAACCAACTTCAACCTTATTAATCTGCATGCAAGGAATATCATATTCAGCAATATTTTTAAATTCGTAGCCCTTATTTCAACTGCAATAAGAATTCTAAATGTGATTACTACATGTTTCCAATTGATAGAATATGATTTGTTAAACAAATATAGGCTGTTTTCTTTTACTTCAAGGACTAGAACATAAATAAAATGCATCTGTCAATTGAACAGAAAATATTCCTTTACTATGCCTCACTATTAAAATCATATTAAATCAAGGGGACATCCATTAGTCATTGAAGTTTATATACAAGCAAGATTTATACCTTCTAACAGTGAGCACCACTTAATTGCAATTCTAATATCGAGGAAGATCAAGTTGTAGGCCTTGTCATCGTGGATAGACCACGCCCTGCGGGAATAACTCCCTGAAAGCCATCATCTGTTTGTTCTTCTTCTTCTAGGGGAACTGCTAGAGTTTCATTCAAAAGGGACAAAACTGTTATGAGACTAAAATCCATAGTTGCTGATCTGATTAAACGAGGCAACAATGTGAAAAAACCAAAAGCAAAATGAAGAATGTGATGCACCCCAGAAAATTTTGGTTTGGAAAGGAAGCAGATTCCAAGTATTTCAATTTGATGATTCATGAGTTCACATTTTGAACTTATCGGGTTGGCACTTAACCAAAGATGATGAAATGAGGAATGCCATACAACTAAGCTAATCAAATATCAACTCTTGCCACTCACCAGTAATCTCATCACCAGGCTGACTACCAGCAATCCCTATACATGAATATAATGAATTCTCATCAACCTTCAACTGTTCATATGCGATGTATATGTCCTCAATAGTGGCGGCTTCATAAAGTGATGTAAGATCTTTAATGCATGAAATATCCTGAAACCAGAACACATGACAAAACCTAATAATATGTAATACTTTGCAGAAGAAAAGCATGGAATTCTAGTAAACTGTTCTCGCACATTCCAAAATATACCACATTCATCTCCAGAATACAGTAATATAATATACGCCAAGCTTAAAAGATATCAAGTTTACCTTCCTTTGAACAGAAGAAGCTTGCAAATGAGCAAGCAAACCAAGCCAATAGGCATTTGACTTGATCTCAGCTTCATGTCTCATTAGAAGAGTTCGTTTTGCCTGTGATCTCAAGAGATTGACATCCATCACAACCACAAGACAAGGAAATAGCACAACAAATTACACAATCCCTATCTATAACAAGGAAAATTATAAACATTACAAATGGCATGCACAAACATGGGAGCTGAGAAAACAAAAAAATGAAGTAAACGAAATCTCTGCGTATAAATTAATCCCAAACAACATGCTTATGAAGAGTGAAATGAACAAGCCATTGAACATGATTATTTCAATACATCATTATACAGTAAATGCTGTCAATTATAGATGTCAAGAAAAAGTAATTTAATTGTTCTGTAAACTAACCCTGTCCAACTCCCTTTGGGCAATTTTGTTGTTATGCAATCCTCTTAGAACACTCTTGCATGCATCAACAGCTTTGTATACCTGCATGTTAATTGGACCCAAAGCCAGTGAACAACTTTGGAATCAGAAGAGAAAAATTAAATCAAATTAGAGAAACGCAAGCTCACCTTGCCCGGAGTTGATGTTACAGATATCACATACCATCCAAGTTTAAGTCTATCAAACAGGCTTAACTCAAAAGAAACATCATATGTCAATCCAAGAGAATCTCTGACGGTGGTGAAAAGCCTGACAAAAAGTATGTGCCAATTAATGAACCAATGAGTAAAAACAAAACTAGCATTTAGCCACGATTACAAATACACTAAAGTTAAAATAAATGGAGAAAATAAGCAGAACCCAGAAAAATTCCTCGAACTTCTTTTTTTTTTTTTTTTGGTTATACTCAGAAATTATGTGCTCTTTAATATACTCAGAAAATGCTACATTATATGATTGTGGGATATGAAGCAAGTGGCTCACATGAACAAATAATCATGGGCAGATGCAAGTGTCATACAGATGTACTCCAACAAGTGTTCCCTTTCAGGGTTTTAGGTAAAGGCAAAAGTCATGGTATCAACCACTGTTGCAGTATTGGATCATATAAAGCTGCATCAGCCGGCATTGTTCTTTAACCTGGCTTGGCCTTCAAACTAGTGAAGGAAGAAGGTCAAGGGTTCAAGGTTTGGAAATATTAAACATGTATTGAACTTATTAAATTATATGAGAAAATTGAAATGAATTACCAACGGTAAATTACAATAAATCATTATATTAAATCGTTTTAAGTTTTAATAAAATGTGTTATGATAAATAATCATCATTTTATAGTTTTTTTTCTTTTTATTTTTTGTGTTTATAGATAATTTTTTTTTTATTTTTTAAGAAAATGTATTATAGATGCTTTTTTTTCCAAGTACTTATAGATATTTTTGTTTATAAGTTACTATATTCATACTTTGTCCCATCTTTAATAATATTTTTGATTTGTTTATATATGTGCATACATGCAGGCCATAATAGAATTTTCAACTGATATGTGGCATTGCAAACAAAACGCATGTGATTCTCATTCACATAACCATAAGAATAGATTCTAAATGGCCAACCATTTGTCTGTTGCAATCTAGTCAATAGAAGATGACATGGCCATTTTCCTGAAATCCTGAGCAACCCTGACAGGACCTCATCCTTGCAAGGGTGGAAATAGAAAAAACATGTCCCTGTTATTAGGGACAATACGGACAGTCTACTCCATGCCACTATGGGGACAGTCTACTACTTGCCCCTAGGGGGACCAGGTAAGTTATAGTCTACGACTTGCCCCAAGGAGGACCAGGTACGTCATATAGATTTAAATTTGTATCAAATTATCACTTAGATATTCCCTCTATCTCACAATATTTATCATTTAGGGTTTATACACCCAAACCAATAAAGCTAATCAATAGCCTTATTTTTAGATATATTTGCAATAGGTTGAAAAAAATACAATTATTTAAGTTGGTGTTGACCACTTAATTGAGGAGAGATAATGAGTGAGGAGAGAGAGAATTTAGAAAATTGAAAAGGTAATTAATTAGGGTAAATCTAAAAAAAATAAAAAAAGAAAATTAGTGCTCCCTTAAACTTCTCAAAGCGAGATATTTTGAGACATAAAATCCTTTTAAAACGATAGATATTATAAGACAGAGAGAGTATATGTGTAGTATGATACTTTGGGACATGATATGCAGCAATTTTATTCATATTCTATTAAAATTTAACTGTATCTAAGAGATGACCGTAAGAATGAACTTTCCATAAGCCAAGCAAGGAATGAGAGACATGGATCCCTGTTGGGTGGGAAGAAACAAGGCTGGGGAATGAGGAATGTCTCCCATCCCATCCTGACCCTGGCAATGCTAAAACATGCAGTAGGATGGTGAGGATGAAAGTGCTTGCAACCACAGTTGTAAGGAGAAATACCTTGAATTTATGATCTCGGCCAGCAGCCCCATAGTTATACCAAAGAAAAGTGGATGGCTGTGAAGTTTTCTGTGCCAATCACTCTCAACATCATGCCCTTTAATCACTCCTTCCTCTGATTTAGGTTTTGCATCTGCAAAATTATCAAACCCAGATATGAGATCTTGATTGAAGTATAAAACAATATGCAAAGAAAGACTCATGAAGAGAGCTAACAGTTATTTTTGCCATATAGAAAAACACTAAATTAACGTTCAGAAATTCAAGTACACCAAAATAAGTAAAAATTGTTACGTTACAAATTATCAATAATCATCATCATTGATTAGCAGCATAAAGCCTCCTTCAGATTAGAATTTAAAATATAATAAAAAAAAATATTTTAACGAAAATACTGAATCCAGCAAACAGTAAAGTAAATCTTACAACACATGTCTTTACCTTTCTAATATTTCTATGCATACCACTTAATAAGATATCAAATTAACTATTTAAGAATGTTGTATTTAATTTGGTTACAACATCATATACTACAATAAGGTTAGTATGCAGTTCTCAAATACATCCATGAGAGAAAGAGAGAATGATGGAGCAGTATGCACAGAAATAAACAAATCAAGCTAGGGCTTTTGTATCACAATGGTTGAAAGACCGCAGCCTCAACATAGAGCTACTCTTCTTTGTCCAAGTTTGCTGTTCTTACAATATGGACTTTACCGTTCAGCCTATCCTCAATCAGTAGCAAAATCTAAGGTTGGGCAATATGATATGAAGCACAATTTCTTATAATTTTTGATACCATAATGATCAGCTAAAAGCACAATCCAATTCACAATTTAATTAGAAAATTCCCCCTATGAGCTTATATATCACTATCTGATTTGCTTGAAATTCTCAACAAATTATTTAAAATATGTCAGACCAATAGTTAAGTGTTTCCTTTTCTGTTACTAGTCATTTGATATCTTTAAGAATACCAGAAGGAAAAAATTGGACACAAATTTCTTGTTATCATGGCACCTGGTGCTGAAAATTCACTAATTGACTCGAACAGGTCTTTTCCATCAACTGTGAAACCCCAACGATTTGGTGCAGGACCAGCAATATATGCACATGCTCTTTCATCTGTATCTTTCAAGAATACCTGGTTATATGCAAAAATGTTATATCATATCCTCAGATTAAGAGCAGCAACCAAATAACTTTTGCAAGCTTTTAAAATAAATAAATAAATAAAATACACCAGGTTACATGGTAAGCACTGCAAAAAAGCCAACCTCAGGTAACCTGATTGCTAGCTTCTTTCAGGTCAATCTCTGTTACAGTGATACAGAGTTCAAAGTTTGTCGATTATAGTAGTATCACCAAAACTAGATCTTAGCCCAAAAATGCAGGCCCAATCACACACTAGATTCAATGAAACTTTTGATGAGCCTTTGTAAGCTCGTATTATGAGCTCCAATGCATTCCACAAAATAGAGCCTGTTTGGATGTCCTATAAAACAACTCTCTTGGTTTTCTTCCCATAATATTTTTTTTTTAAAAGAAGAAGAAGAAGAAGAAGAAGCACAGATTACAAACAGCTATCAACCTAATAAATATCACAAAATAAAAATGAAGTCAGATTAGAGACAATAGCATATCAAATTAATTGAACCTTACCAGTAAAGGAAGGTTCCTAGTTTTACAATATCCACAAATATACTAGCCAGAGAGTAGTACACGACATCAGTCAAGCAGCGCCAGTCCACCAATTCACAGTTTGAGTTCTCTCCAATAAAGTCAACCCACATTTCACCAATTTTCTATCCCATTTTAACCCCATAACTGATGCGAGCCTCACAAACAATTTTGAACTTTACTACTAGAGAGCTCATTTCTAGCCTATTAGCCCTAATTTCTACTGCATAGCAGGAATTCAAAATCCAATTTCCAAATTTATCAGATGTAAGTAACATAGAGAATAGCTTTGATCGTTACTTGTTGAAAATGTAACTCAGATGGGGATGGTCGAAACAAGACTGGATTAATTTCTTGTTCTCCCTTGGAACCTCTTGTTGCTCCAACTGTGCCTAGGTAGTCAATTATACAAGACTCAATCTCCTCCTCTGAGAAGTCCCCAACAATACTAACCTGCACATACACACATACTTTCAGTGACAAGAAATCTTGCATCCAGATGTCAAAAATTCAGTGAGAAAAATGAATAGTTACTTACCTCCATGTTATCACCTACAAATTGATTCATCACTGCATCCTTCACAGAATTCAATGTCAAATTTTGTAATGATTGTGGGGTTGGTTCAACAAATCGCTCATCTCCATTCAACATTGCTGTCATTAGTTTGTGAGCAGTTGCACGTTCCAAACTTTTGGGAATCGAACGGTAGTATGACAAATATAACTGCCTTGCTCTATCAAATGCATCATCCAGCCAGACACTATGCTGAGATTCATAAAGATAAATATTCAGTTGATGGAACCAACATACCACTAATCATTGCAAATTTGGCACATCCCAAAGAAAATTATGTGAGAAAACAAAGGTATGATGTTGTAAAGATTGGCATATATAATTGATAAGCAGGTTACCTCAAGAACCATGTGAAGTAATTCAAATGCTGCTCGCATGCCATTGTCTCTTAAAGTAAAACGAAACTCCATACAAATGAATTCCTCTGTTGACTCCAAAGAGCAATTTATCAAGTGATTCACACAAAAAAGTTCAACCTGAAGTACATCACATGTGCACAGCACAATCAGCATCTCAGAGTAGTAGGGAAATTGGCTATTGACAAAGTTTCCAATGGTTTCAGTGGAACAATGCAACACTCATAATAATTTCCAACACTTTGCAACTAACTTCAGCAAAGGCAGCAGTAAAGAAGATGAGAACCAACCATATACCATGCTTTAAAGGCATGCAAACTGAGTTTTTAAGAGCGAGTATCTCTCTACAAGCTATTATTTCTCTGAACCCATTTTATGATTACAATTTTCTGCTTGATTTTTCTAAAAAACAGGGAGAAAAAAAAACAGAAGGATTATTGATATTATGTAAAGTCATCACCATGATGCAGTTTTATTTAAACCCAATTTCTATGCTTCATGCAAGAAACTTGTCTAAAAAAAATATAATAGAGGATCTATCCTGTCAGATCAAAAGGAAGAAAATTATAAGCCTAAGGGTTTGAAATTGAATAACTAGATTATGCATGACATTTAATAATTGAACTCTTTGAAGCCTTATATTCATTTTTAATCTTTGTTTCCATATCAATTCATATGGTTCAATAGAATTCTGCAAATTCACAAACACTATAAATTCACAGGCAGTTGGTGTATAATGGTCATTCAGGCACAGTAAAATCATCAAAGATAAATATCTTTGGTGTTAGGTTTTAATCAGGTAATTATTCTTATAATTGTGTAGCAGAGCTGCTTTTCCAACTAACCAAAAAGAGCACCAATGATTACGGAACATAGCTAAAATATGAATTTTATTGTTCTTTCTTTGTGTTGTTCTTACATGTGCTGTGCTGGAATGTTATAGGTAGTAAAAAGCAGAGCTGCACACAATTATTTTCTTTTACCTGCTCCCTAGAAAAGTTGCCAACACGACCTCCTTCACTAAGAGTTCGAACACCAACAATAACAGCTCCTTTAGACTCCATAGTTTCAGCAGCTCGTCCGCCCCCAACTATAAGTCGCATAACGCCTCCTCGGGATTCACTCTTTGAAATCTATATGAAACACATACACATGAACATGACATTTAATATTTGAATAAATGAAGATTCAGGACATGCCAGCATGTATTAATCAATTCAGAAAAAGGATGCAAACTTGATTTCAGTTGTAATGTTCAAAATAAACTCAGGTAATATATCTATAAACCCAGAGCCAGATTAGCAGAAGATGGCATCCAAATATTATTCTAGGATTTACTAGGCAGGGATTATCCATTTTATGCATTTTTTTTCCTTTCCTATCTCGCCAGCTTTGCTAGCACAGTTTAAACTAGCTAGGGAGAAGGACCAATTTTACCCTTGAAACTTTCAAAAATAACTTAATTATGCCCCAGACAAATTTTTATTAAAAAAAATGCCCCTTAAGCTAACAAAAAGATGCAAATTTGCCCCTCTTTGTAACATCCATCTAAATCTGCAGCAAATTTCCATTTCATCAATAAACAGCTGATTTGGCCCTTCACCAAACTAGCTATAACCCCAATGCTTGATTGTTTCCCCAAATTTCATTTTTCTCTATTCTTTAGGATATATGACAAAGTATTGTCGGACCCTTTCCACTTATTATAGACACAATTTTACGCATCTATCCACGAAGATAGATAGGACTATTTGGGGCTGAAGTCAAGAGTTTTTCCTAGCTCCTGTTATCAGTGTAACTCATTCATTCTGTTCTCCTCTTGGCAGTCATGCAGAAAAGGTTAGCATCCTAAAAGGTTACTGTGTGGTTACATTTACTTGATAAAATCAACACTATTGGCTTCACACAAGATGTTTGACCTATTAAGAGATGACCACCTTATAAGTTGCTTTGTGTTCTTATGCAATTAAGATCTACAGGCATTACTTAGAATTGGTCTTTTGCAAAAAGTATTCAAATATAATTTTTCCAATGGTGAACAATAAATTTCCCTGCAAAATTTGGAGGTTTTCTGTTTATTGATTCAAGGGGGCTTCAAGGAAGTGGATGAAGACTCTTGGCGGTTGCACGAGGTCACCAGCATGAAATTTTAGAATTTTTCACCAATGTCGTTCAGTGGTGTACCAACTCAAGAAACGTTACTTGCTTATTTGTAACCTCATTACTTTCAGATGATAATTAAAGGAGTTTCTCTACCAGATAGCAATGAGATAAAAAAAGCTTTGTTCCGAGTTGGTTTCAAGTTTTCACTATTCCATATGAAACACTATTTGTTTCTCTTGGTAATTGTATTTCTTCTATTAATTAAAAAAAAAAAAAGAAAAAGAGAGAATTCTGCACTTACATTCACCATTATGGGAAACCAAATCCAAGAACGCATTAAAGAATCTCATAATGATGGTAAACCAATCTCATTGTAATGGGAGAATGACCATCAAATTGAAATATAAGCCATACCTTGTAATTTACAGCAATTCCATTTGAAAGACGGCACTGAGTGATTCCTGTTTCCAGATCATGCAGCCTCACTACACTTTCTTCTGGAAGTAATGGCACAAAAGAGGGCTGGCGTTGTGACCTCAACTCTTCCAACTGTGATGAAGATACCAGTTCTGTTGGCACTTCAAGCTGCAGAAAAAAGGGGGTGCAAAAAAAAAAAAAAAACACTTAGGACAAAGTTCAATTCAATATTGGACTTTTTATGAAAAATCAAACAACTTTAATTAAAATGGACAGCATGCCAAGTTCTAAAAGAGACCTCTGGCTCAGCCTCAATTGGTTCCTTCAACCCTGACTCTATAGCAGCCGTAATCTCACTTGGGGATATCTTGAACTCAGTTTCACCTACTTCATCAATATGCACTTTGTTTGGAACACATGCAACAATTGCTGCAGGAAGTGGTGCAGAGGGTTTCCCAAAATCTGAGATAAATTCTAATACCTTGGCACCAATAGAATTAACCTATGACAGAGAAAAATATCTCAACAATTAACAAGGCATGTCAGGAAAAGCAAATGACAAATGAACCAAAAAAAAAAGAAAAACATAGGCCAAAAGTGAACAAGACACAGTGACAAGACATTCCATGTCCAGAAGAAGCATTGTATACACAATGAGTATAATATGTAAAACAAGGAACAAAAGCATTAGTAAGGGCAGCCCACAATTAAGCTTTGACAGGGGAACGATTGCATGCATGTTAGCTTCTAGGAGTGGGGCATCCAGCATAACTTGAACCATAAGATACATAAGAACAGCATTTGCAAGTGTTAAGTAGAACCTATCCAATATATATACAATTTGACAATATCGTGAGAAAACATGTCCTGGATTGTCTTCTGAATCCTACAATGGGCTTCTGGTTCTTTCTTCATTTCCTTCTTACTAGTTTCTTTCTTTAATTTCCTCTTTTTAACCTCTACTTCCACTAACTGACTTGCTGCAATCCATCATAAATTTACCACAAAAGTTTTGTGAAGGGGAATACTGTTTCTCAGGAGAAGGAAAACACAAATTTCTTGTTGCCACATCTCAAGCAGCAGAAAATTTATAAAAGTAGAGATATGAAAATCAAGCTCACCATTTCTCTTCAAGATTATCAGGATGATTCTAATTAGAAGCCTTCACATGTTTTCAACCTACTATTGCATTTTAGGCTGCTTTGAGACATTGAATAGTCAGAAGAAATCTTACAGCAATTATATCTTTTTATGGGGCCATTACTCTTATTACAATTTATTCAATAGTTATCAGTGGGAAGCATCTTCCTTCCAAAATCCAGCAAGCTTCTTTTGCAGGAAAATGACCATTTTTTGCTTACCCTCATTATATTCCAAACCAGCTTCCCCATAAAAGACCTTTGGACACTTCCCAATCTTTATTTCAAGCATCTAGTGGAGTCACAAGTTGATAACAAAAAGTAAATTGATTTTTTAACTAGATTCTCCATTAATCTTCTCAATCAAAAACTTGATTTCATGATTCTTTGATAAATCATGGAACTTCTTCTACTTTCTTTTGATAATTGAAAATTGTTGGATCTTTTAAGTCAATTCTTTTTAGACTATGAATTTGAGTCATTTTGGTCTTGCGCATGTGTGTGTATGTGTGAGCGCACGTGTACACACACATATTTAGGATTTTCATTTTAGTGGTTGATTTTTATGCATGCACATGTTTTGGCTCTTGGTATTACTTGTCGATATTTTTTGCATTTTGTTGTCAAGGTAATTGCAGTACTTTGTAACTATATAAAGGAAGCTCTGTCTAGCATATTAACTTGGTGCTAGAAAATCCCTTGTGTTTGGTGGTCCATAATAAAGAAACAAAAATTATGATCTCCACAGTTGAAAAATAGATTCATTGTGAGTCTTACCTCCTCAAGAGTGACTGTCTCAGCAACAGCAATCAAACTCTCGTGGCCCTGTCTCTGATCCATGACAGTATGGCCCAAAGCATCACTCTCCATAATAAATTCCAAATTATCAACAGAAGAAACATTATCAATCATAGCTGCAAGATGTTCACTGTCTTTTAGAAGTGCATCCATGTAGCGAGTTAATTCACCCTTTGTAACACCAAATTCTTTAAGCCTTCGAACCTGCACCAAATAGAACAAGAAAGATATTGGCAATCAGAAAGACAAGAAAAATGTGAGAGATCCACAGTATCATTTACAAAAGTCAATGCATCAGTCTACATAGCAGATTTCATATTGGTAGCTAATAGAGTAAATTTCACCAAATATAGCAATAAATCTTTTTTCTTTAGTTAGAAAATAAAGGCAAACACATGGACATGCATACAGAAAAAAGTTTTTTCTCCCATGCACAAAGAAAAGCATCATTTTAAGTACAAAAATAATAAAGCTACACTTTCTCCGTATTTAATAAATGAAGAATTTAAAAATAGAAGGAAACAAGAAAATAATCTCAAAAGGGCCAAGATATAATTGTAATGGAATAAAAAAACATTAAAGAGCAAAAATTAAGGTCACAAATCCCGCCAATCCCATTGAATAACATAAAAAGCCTCTGAAAAGACCACAAAGAAAATCTTAAACCCAGGCTAATTCAATGACAACATACGATCTCCAAATCCTAACATTTCATTCTGCCACATGTACTAACTGCTAATGCATAGCAGGAAGCTCAAACTGAGCTTAACCTCTTGCCCTAGTCATTGTCAAAACACCAAAAGCTCGGTGTTAATGAACCTTCCATAGTTGCATACAAATCCCACCAATATGACAAACTATAAATGAGAGAAGTGCATTAGCTATTTTAGTGAATACAGCAAAAGTACAAACCTCTTGAACAGCAACTTTAATAGCACTCTGCCAATTCTTGGGCTCTGCAGTTACTGTAAGAGTTGTGACAGTGCATCCTTCCCTACCAGAATCACTATGGTCTAATTCAATCGAGGTGAACGGTGGGTTTGAACTCTGAAATTTTGACAATTAAGAAACCTTTAAAATGTTAAACAAACTAGATGATATGAACTTAAAACAAATAATCAGAAATACAACCGAGTAGTTAATCAACCTTTGCTTTGGACTTATATTTTTAGTGCATATCTATTCCCATCTCAGAAAATTGAAATACATAAATGCAAGAGAGCAAAATAAAATTATTAATTATCAGTTTACAAATTTCCTACATCTATGAAACAGCACTCGTGATTCATAATCTGAGAGAAATAATAAGTGCTATTTTTCTACAGTAAGTGAACAAATGATGTGGACTGAACCAATATAAGTAACAAGATAACAAATGAACAATTAGAAACCCTCCATTTAATTTTGTAAATGTTCAATTTCAAGTTATAATTGCCATCAAGTCAATCATGATCATTTAAAAGAAAGAAAAAGATCTCAAGCATTGTCTATAACATAGTCATTTAGGTCATGATCTGAATCCTAACATGCAAATGTAAAGAAATGAATGATAAAGTTAAACTTACAAGAAACCATTGTTTACAAGCTAAACTAAGCCAAAATTAAAATACAAATGACACATTATAATTGAGGCTGATATCACATACACAATTACACACCTTGTACCGCGTATTAATGCGAAAATGCAATGCAGATAAGAATATTCTCTTCATTAAAACATTGCGCAAATCACCATATGTTTGGACCTTATTCACAGGAATCTGCAACGTAACATAAAAAATTGATGTTAAGAAAATAATAAAAAAAAAGATAAAAAGATTAAAGAGAGAGAGAGAGAGAGAGAGATTGAAGAAAAACGTAGTCAATGATTTTAGAACACAAAAGATGCTGAGGCTCAATAACATAAACACTTATACCTTGCAGAACATATTAATTGAGAAATTTTGAAGCAACTCATGCTGAAATATCTGCGGTGGTTTCATTTGTACATTGCTTCCAGGGAGAGACCAATTATGTTGCACGGGTGGACGCACTGCATGCCTTTCCTTTTTCAATATTTTGGATTGATCTACAGAACCAGATGACTTTTCTGAGGAGGAACTTGCAGGAAGCCCACCTGAGAGCTTAGGAACAAGAAAACTAGCCATTGCACCAAATGCACTAGGAGTAGGCGGAGAAGCTGTCTCATTTTCAAGGTCAGTTTGTCCAAAGACAGTCTGCATGGTAACAGATAATATTTTGTTGTTTGGCTAAGCAAAGGAAACTGTAAAAGAGAAATAAATCTATTACATATTATAATTTAGTTTGGTACATACTTCAATCTGGTCAACTGTCTTTGGGATGTTATCAATGTCACCAACAATGTACAACGTAGCATTTGCAGGGAAGTACCAACGTTCATGGAATTTCCTAATTTTATCTGCATCCCACTTTTTAATCTGCTCTTCTAATCCAATAGGGAACCTTTTGCTCAACTTGTTTTCAGAATGTAAATGTTGTAGCAACTGCATGCACAAAGAAAACCTTTTGAAGATACTTCCATGGCACTCTGCTCCTAACCAATAATGCTAAAACATTAACAAGCTCAAATAGAAAAATACACTTAGGCTTTACCTGGCAATCTACACGGTACTCTATAGTATTCATCATCTGCAATTCTGAAAGAATAGCACGTCTTTCTTTTTCAACTCGAGAGGAAAGGAATTTTGGGTGAAAGGCTATCTGTCCTCATGAAACATATATTCAAGTCAGACACACCAAAAGCCACATCCTTAATTCAGAGGCCATCAAAAAATAAAAAGATTTCAAGAAAGGTAAATAATTCAATGAAGTCGCAATACTTTGTTCAAAAGCAATTTATGCACTTAGACACTGCACTCAAAATGAGTTGAATCAAGACTGAAGGTACATTATGACAATCTACTGCGGTAATAATCGAATATTTATATCATGGCATTTATCTCATATGCATAATGAATTCTTATTCATACCTCATTCAAAGCATCCAGTACAGATGGAAGTAGATCATCATCAGCATCCTGATAAAAATTAACCACTTTCCATCAATAAATTTCATATATATCTTGTTAGAATGAGAATGTATATTCTACATCGAATGGAAAAATATACAGGTACATTTATACAATGTATTAGGGCTAAATTAGGAAAATAAAATCCCTATAATTAAGCTAAATCTACATCTACAGCTGTACTACTGTATCACAGCTATATCTGACTTTAACACTCCCCCTAAAGCTGGAGCATAGATATTGATCATACCCAGCTTGTTACAATTGTAGTCGATCCGATTCCCATGTAAAGCTTTAGTGAATACATCAGCTAATTGATTTCCTGTTCTGACAAATGAAGTTGAGATTGATCCATCTTCTAGTTTTTCCCGAGTGAAATGACAGTCAACTTCTATATGTTTGGTTCTCTCATGAAACACAGGATTATTTCCAATATAAATAGCTGCTTGATTATCACACCACAAGTTCATTGGTTTAGACTGAACAAACCCAATCTCTTCAAGTAAATGACGTAGCCATATAAGATCGCAAGTGATCTGTGCCATAGCTCTATACTCGGATTCTGCACTTGATCGGGATACAACACTCTGTTTCTTACTTTTCCAAGAAATAAGATTACCCCCAACGAAAACACAGTAACCAGTGGTAGACCGTCTATCTGAAAGATCTCCTGCATAGTCTGCATCTGTGAAACCTTCTATAACGTGATGACCATGATTTTGATACAAGATGCCACGCCCTGGTGCACTCTTCAGATATCTCAAAATATGTACAACAGCATCCCAGTGTGAGGTTTTAGGAGATGACATAAACTGACTAACAACACTTACTGGAAAAGCAATGTCAGGACGAGTGATAGTAAGATAGTTCAACTTTCCCACAACCTTCCTATACTTCTCAGAATTCTCAAACAAGTCTCCATCTTCAGCTTTAAGTTTCACGTTTGGTATCATAGGCGCATCGCATGTTTTTGCCCCAATAAAATCAGTATTATCTAATAAATCCAGACAATATTTTCTCTGAGATAGATAGATCCCTTTATTACTGCGAGAAACTTCAATTCCTAAAAAATATTTTAATGGTCCTAAATCTTTTGTTTGAAAGAGAGTCCCAAGGAAGGCTTTCAACCTCGTAATTCCAGCTTCATCACTTCCAGTTATCACTATATCATCCACATACACAACCAACAAAATGCACCCAGAACTAGATGATGTAAAGAACACTGAGTGATCGTATGCACTCCTCTGTAGGCCAAACTCTATCACAACTGTACTGAATCTCCCAAACCAAGCACGTGGAGACTGCTTTAAACCATACAAAGACTTCCTTAATTTGCACACCTTCCCTGACTCCCCCTGAGCAATAAAACCAGGTGGTTGCTCCATGTAAACTTCTTCACTCAAATCTCCATACAAGAATGCATTCTTCACATCAAGTTGATGTAGTGACCAACCGTAATTAACAGCCAAGGAGATAAACAATCGAACAGAAGAAAGTTTCGCAACTGGAGAAAAGGTCTCCGAATAATCCACTCCGTATGTTTGTGCATATCCTTTAGCAACCAGTCGGGCTTTCAGTCGAGCAACAGAGCCATCGGGATTCATTTTAACAGTGAACACCCACTTACAGCCAATGGCCTTTTTCTGATGTGGTAACAGCGTAAGATCCCATGTATGATTCTGCTCTAAGGCTGTCATCTCTTCTTTCATTGCGGCTAACCAACCATCATGAGCTAAGGCTTCAGCAAGGGACGTGGGAATGACAATAGAGTCTAACGAAGCTACAAAAGACTTGGAGGAAGAAGATAAAGCATGGTAAGATACAAACGAAGAGATAGGATAAGTGCATGTTCGTTTACCTTTACGAAGAGCAATAGGAAGGTCAAGGCTGTTATCTTGTTGAGATGGAGGATCTGAAGACGAAGCAGGAGGCGTCTCGGTTGTATGGTGCATACGTTGAGAATAAACTTGACGAATAACAGGTCGAGCCGGAGGAGAAACATCTTGCTCACTAACAGTATAAATAAGAAAATCGTCCCCTGAATCACTAGTGTGTGAAGGAAATGACTCAGAAGAACCAAAGAAAGGTGTATTCTCAAAAAATGTAACATCAGCAGATACTAAATAACGATCTAAAGAGGGAGAGTAACAACGATACCCCTTTTGTTCACGAGAGTATCCCAAGAAGACACACTTAAGAGATTTAGGATCTAGTTTTGATACCTGAGGCCGTACATCTTGGACAAAACAGGTACTCCCAAAAATTCGAGGAGCAAGATGAAATAGTGGAGATGAGGGAAAGAGAACAGAATACGGAATCTGACCATTAAGAATAGAGGATGGCATTTTGTTAATGAGGAAACAGGCCGTGGAAACAGCATCTATCCAAAACACTTTAGGAACCTGCATATGAAACATAAGAGCTCGTGCAACCTCTAATAAGTGATGGTTTTTTGGCTCAGCTACACCATTTTGCTGAGGGGTAACAATGCAAGAAGACTGATGGATAATACCATGTTGGGAGAGATAAGATTTAAAAGTATGTGAAACATATTCTTTAGCATTATCACTGCGCAAAATACAAATGGATTTATTAAATTGAGTTTTAATTTCAGCATGAAATGCACAAAATATAGTAAACAACTCAGAACGAGATTTCATAGGATAAAGCCAAGTAACTCGAGAATAATCATCAATAAATGTCACAAAATAACGAAAACCAAGTTTGGAAGTAACAGGACAAGGACCCCATACATCAGTATGAACTAAAGAAAAAGAAGTCTCAACACGTTTATTTAGTCTAGGAGAATAAGATACTCTATGGTGTTTAGCAAATTGACAAGCTTCACATTCTAAAGTAGATTCTCGTTTAAAACTAGGACATAACTTTTGTAAAATTGAAAGAGGAGGATGACCAAAACGACAATGAAGCTGTAAAAGAGAAGACGAGCTTGTGCATGCAATAGACCGAGGTATAAGTCCAGAAGTTGATTCAAGAGCATACAATCCATTCACCAGACACCCTTTACCAAGAATCTGCTTCGTCCCAAGATCCTGAAAAAGACAATAATTGGGATAAAAAATAACACAACAGTTAAGACTTTGGGTAATTTGGCTAACAGATAACAAGTTAAAGGGAAATGATGATAAACATAAAACGGATGATAAGGGAAGAGATTTTGTTGGGTTTGCTGTCCCACGTCCAATTACAGAAGCAGTAGATCCATTCGCCAAAGTAACACAAGGTAAATTATCAGTCGAAGTGAAAGAAGAGAGAATACCTGTGTTGCCAGTCATGTGATCAGTAGCACCTGAGTCAATAACCCATCTTCGAGAAGAGGTGGAAAGACAAGCAGTGGGATTACCTGTGTTAACCAAAGCTGATATCCCAGAAGACAATTGTTGTGAATCATTAGCAGCAGTTAAGCGAGCATACTCCTCTGCTGAAATGGTGACAGATGTCTGTGGGGTTGGTAGAATGCCATCCTGAGCAGCTACATGTGCAAACCTTTTATTATTCATCTGTCCTGAGTTCTTGGGAGGCTTTCCATGCAATTTCCAACAATTCTTTTTTATGTGCCCTTCAACTCCGCAAAAATGACAGGTACGGGAGTTACTACTATTGCAAGAAAAGGAAGTACTGCTATTTCCGCCTTTACCTCCGCGGTTACTATTTAAAGCATTAGTAACCAAAGCCATTGTATTATTGGACACCATACCAGAATGTATATCTCCATCTTTACATACTCGAAGTAACCGCGCATAAACTTCAGTAAAAGAAGGAAGTGACTCACTAGTTAATAATTGTGTACGTGCCACATCATATTCAGGACCCAAACCTGCTAAAAAACACTGTACCACTATCTGCTCCTCTTGGTCTTGCATTTGTTTAATGTCAGCAACGATAGGAAACATAGCCCGCTTTTCCTCAAAAGCTTGTTTCACTTCAGTATAATATTGAAATAAGGAACGATCCTTTTGCTCGGCTCGATAAATTTTCAGCAATAAATTATGAACACGAGACATATCTTGTTTGCAAGCATACAAAAATTCCAGATATTCCCATAATTCTTTTACACTCTCACAGTGACTCGCAACATCATCAACAGTGGGATCTAACGTATTCTGAATTTGATTAAATAATTTATAATCCTCCATTAACCATTTCTTCCGATTAACATCATCTTTAACAGGTGGATTACCAATTAAATGATCCTCTAAATCAATACTAGTCACAAATCTGCAAATAGTTCTTTTCCACTGTGCATAATTATTACTCCCAGTCAATTTTCTATCCGTAATTTTAGAAGATCCAAACATAATTTCAGTGACCGTCTTTTTATCCGTGCTCTCATCCATTTAAACTAGCCGCAAATAATGTAACAAACAGATTTTAATATATCCAAAATAAATTAACACCCAAACTCTTCTCAACCGACACTAAATGACAAAAGGAAAACTGAATTTTGAGATTAAAACCTCAACAGAAGTGAACGGAGCTGAGGGAGCTGAGACAGGGAGTGGACAGAGCAAACGGAAGAAGCTCACACCTTCAACCAGGAGAGATCAGCCCACGGTGTCACCGGAAAGAGGCCGGAAATAACAGGGCGACGCCGGAGATGAAGACGGAGGTCCATCCGCCAAGCCACGAGCGCTCACTCGCCGGCGTGTGAGGAAGAACAGTAAATCGGAGAGGCGCGTGTAGCCCACTTGCGGCTCCGACGGTCACCGGAAAGAGGTGAAATGGCCGGAAATACGGAGGCACTTCTTCCTGAGGTGGTGGTGAGGTGAACGGATCACCAGAAGATGTGACCGGAAGAAGCAGTATCGTGAGGAAGAGCAGTGGACTTCGAGCGGCGCGTGAGATTCACTCGCGGCTGCAATGGTCACCGGAAATTGTGCAGAGGCCGGACTGATGAAGGGGAACCTCCCTATGGTGGCGGTGAGGGAAGTTAGTCACCTGAAGGACGTGACCCGAAAAGAAGGAACAGGATCTTCACACTGGGATCCAAACAGAAGAGAACCAGACCAAGAATTCTAATACAGGAGAGGAAATTGCAAACCTCAACCCTCAAACAAGAACCCTAAGGCTCTGATACCATGTTAGAATGAGAATATATATTCTACATTGAATGGAAAAATATACAGGTACATTTATACAATGTATTAGGGCTAAATTAGGAAAATAAAATCCCTATAATTAAGCTAAATCTACATCTACAGCTGTACTACTGTATCACAGCTATATCTGACTTTAACATATCTAAAATTAGCTCAACCCAAATCAGTACATCAAGAGAAAGAGAGAATAAAAGCAAAGAAATGAAAGCAATAGATAAATTAGCTTAGTTTATACTGCAATTATAGATAAATCTACACAGAAGTAACTCCAACTTGGTAAGAGTCCTGCATTTCCCTTTAATCTTCTGTAACCCATTAACAAGGATACTTATGACTGAAGTATTGCACATATGCTAAGTTGGATGCTATAATCCTGAGACTCAGCAACATAACCCAAGTAAAAAATTCACATACGCAACAAATTCACTGATTCATGACAGCAATGGCATATGTTGAGACTCAGCAACATAACCCAAGTAAAAAATTCACCTATGTAACAAATGCCAGTTCATGACAGCAATGGCATATGTAGGAATAGGACAGACCCAAAACAAAAGATTGATTTCGTTTAGTACAGAAATCAAATGTAATAAATAATACTGCATAAATAAATTTTCAGAAGTCTTTTCTTCTTTTGGAAGAAACCATACAAAAATTCACGTAAAAAATAAGTGACCCTTCTATGCATAGAAACACAAGCACATATGTATTAGCATACACTCGTGCAAGTGATAACTATAGAAATGTTCCATATTTTTTTATTTATTACTCTTATAGTGTAATACTTCTTTTTTCCCACATAAATGAAAATTTAATCTTCTAAGTACATAGTGATTTTTTAGACTCTACTATTTGCTACAGGTTTTCTAGGGGGGCTAATAAATCTTTATATTTTCATGTTCAGTTTCTTTTAACCTAATCAAATATTTCCACAAGGCTATTCAAAATAAAATAAAATAAAATAAAATAAAAAGTTGTGAATCATGTCCCAGAGACTAAAGAACACAACAGCTCCTTTTCTTATCAAATTATAAATTAAGCTTTCCTTGGTCACAAACTAAAAGTTAAATCAATTCCAACTAGTGCAAAACCAAAAACAATTGTCCAATGACCATAAAAGTGCACCA
Source organism: Excoecaria cochinchinensis (assembly GCA_947683425.1). Taxonomy (NCBI): domain Eukaryota; kingdom Viridiplantae; phylum Streptophyta; class Magnoliopsida; order Malpighiales; family Euphorbiaceae; genus Excoecaria; species Excoecaria cochinchinensis. The sequence continues at coordinate 5,389,516 of CANTUQ010000013.1, forward strand.
CCAGAAATAATAGTCCAATGTCATAAGCATGCGAAAAATAAATAATAAATAATAAATAACATAAAAAGAACAAGTGGAGTTGCAATAAGAGATGAACCTTTGTAGTAGTTGGTGAATGAATGTGGAAGACAGTATGGTGGAAATCAGTGTATGCGTTTGATCTAGCCCCCGTTCCAAGAAGCTTCTCACGCTTCTTGCTTCCAAGGAATGCAACATGTTCAATCATATGCGCAATTCCTTGCTCATCATCTTCCTCATCTATTGATCCTGCATGAACTTCCATGTGTGCTTCAAACCTAAAATATCAAAATATTGTTTTTTTCTATGAGCATCAAAAAAGTAAAGAGAATCAACTCAAAAAAAATAATAATAATAATAAAAATAACTAAATAATAAAGCTTATGTATCTTTTGCTTCACTCTTCCAACATTAAGTGGTTAACTTTTTCTGTAAATTTATCTGCCTTCATACAACACATCATGCATCATTTCCCCTGAGGGAAATCTGGCATATTGCAAATTGAGGTAGCTTTCTCGATAAGAAGCTATAATATCATTTAATGAACAAAAGTTGAAGGCAGTTAATACATGTTTGGTACCATAACATTGACAGTCATTTCTTCAAATTGGTCAGAATAACAGTAAAACTTTCATGGGTTTTATTCAATTTGTGGTAGCTGATGATAGACTCTTCTGTATAGGCTTTATTTATAATATTAACCTCCACTCTGAAAAGACTAAAGTGCAATAAGGCAAGCTTTTATTGTAGATATTTTAGACACAAGACACATCATGTCTGATACTCCACTATAAATCTAAGAAGATAAAATCAAATACTGATCATATACAAAAGCACAGGAAAAAAATGGGAAACTTCAAGGATCTGACAACTAATCAGCATCTAATACTCTAAATTAGCCTATTTATTGTGAGAGAATTGTGAGCCAGCATCTACAATCAAGCATCCCAGAATAAGAAATAAACTTCCTAAAGTCTAAATGATCTCAGAAAGTATAAATATTGGAATAACAGATCACTTTTCAGAAATTGACAGCGAACTGTCAACATTACATTAGGGATTACGTATCAACACAAGCACAGGTAAAATGCATTAATGAGTGTTCAGTCAGAAAACAAAATTTTGAGTGTGCATTAAATCATATGAATTTATCTCATCCCCTCTACTGTTAAAATTATCTCTTCCTCTAACAAAAGTTACCATTAGATCTTCCTATGGAAAATAGAACGTAAGTTCCTATCACGGACACTGAAAAATCTTAATACAGCACGCATTCAGTGCTTGGGGGCTCTTAGTTAATTTTAAGTACTAAAATGTTATCAGCCACTTCTATGTTATAGTTGAAGTATCTAACATTATGATAATTGCCTTAATGAGATCTTCAGTAAAAGCATCTGCTTAGGTTCTGCAGCCTATTTGCATGAATAGCTAAAATATAATTGCAGCAAACAACAGTTTTGGTAAGTGATTTGTGCATCAAGCATCTGGCTTCTATCATATAATACACCAATTTTGTCAAAATAACTATAATTCAAATATATTGTAAAAGGCAAATCTTGCAAGCATGAGCATCATCAACAGTTAGAGCATAAGCACAAACAAATGAATAAAGGGTACCTGTTTGGTGGAACTTTATTCGGCAATATAAGATATCGCAGGCCATTTTTCAACTGCCCTCTATACAACTTTGGGTGAGATGGAAGTTCAGTGCCTAAAAAATCAGCTATTCTCGTACTTAGTAGTTCAGGATATAATAAATCTGAATCTTGCCTCTCAAGGATACCATCTGGACAGGCTGTATTTGCAGCATGTGGCTCATTTGGACCCACAGATGCACATGGACCATGAACACGCTTCACCTGAAAAAAAAAACAGCCTATGATTAGGTTACTGAACATAACTTGTACGTTCAAAGACTAGAGTGAAGAGTCGAGCAATAGGTTATTTAAATGTAAAAGGAAGAAGTAATGTGGGTCCATGAGATAACTCCTTCAGAGCTACCAAAGCTTCAACTCATAGCACTAAACAAGTCTCCTTGCAATTACTCTTTGCCGATATCATCCACTATGCACTTAGCATAGGAGTTTGGAAGTGCAGAATAAAGCCAGAAATATTTAGCATATTTATAATGACAGAAGAAGCACGATGTCAATTTCAATATATTTTAATAAATTATCACAAAACAGATACAAGCCACTGAATTCTTTCTCTATCAAAAATAATTACTTCCAAAGAAGTGTTTGCTTACAGAAGAAGCATCTACCGAACGCCCAGGCAAACGAAAAGCTGATTTATCAAGAAAAACTGCTGATGTAGATCTTCTAATCCGAGAATTCTTCAAAGAGCGGTTCAGGGCACAGCAAGAAATGCAGTTATTTTGCTCTAGAAAAGAAGCCTTAGCTACTCTTTCACCGAGCAAGAAACTACGTCGTTTCCAAGAATTATTCTTCTTTCTACAGGAGTATAATCCACCATTATCAGCTTCACGGGGCCACCTTCAATTCAAACAGTCCAAATAACCAAAATCAGAAACAACTCAAAACATATAAAAATCGAAAAAAATTACCTTTTCGTGTAAAATATTGATTGAGGCCTGAGATGGAATCGAGCCAAAGGAGTAGAAAATCCGGACGAGTGCGGCGGCTGTATTGGACCCAAACGGCGGCTTCTTGAAAAACCGTCGTCTTTTGGACTGGAACATGTACGGATTTGAGGAACACTCATCAAGAGAGAAGTTGAATTTGTAGCCATTGCACTACACAAACGATACAGTATGATTAATAATGAAATTAAGATTCATTAAACGAAGTAGAATAAAGAGAATTTAAAGGAAGAAGAAGAACCTTTCTTTTTAAATCTAAGCAGGCTAAACAAAATCGATTGACGGACTTCTGTTTCCCTCTTTATCCCCCACTTCTCTGTAAGATTTTTTCGTTTTTTTATTTTTTCTTTTGACTTTTTTTTTTTTGTTTTTTAATTCACATGCGGTGGATTGACCACTGCACACCATCGGATCAATATTCGGTGCATTAATATTGAAAAATATGCATTGCTCAATGCATCGATATCGGACGGTATGCTGCTCTCAAAGCTAGGTGCATTGATATCCAACGGTACATATTGCTCAGATGACAACTTTTTTTTGGACTATAAATTATAAATTTCTTTTTAAATTTTAAGTCATCTTTAAATAAAATATCACCGCCCACCAGGTCACGATCTGGTGCACCATTGTCCATAGCATGCACCAGTAGTATGTATCATTGGATTAAAATTAAAAGGTTTTCAACTTTATCTAATGTTACATGTTATGCTTTCTGAATCAATACTTATACCCGCCTGGCCGGCTAGTAAACTAACTCCGTACATTAAATTATTCTAGTATTAATTTGTTTCTTTTTTTTTATTTTTTAATTTTTTTTTTTTGTGGCGGAGTTAATTTTGCTTTCGTGTTCGCGCAGCCGCCGTCTCATCATCAGCTCTCTCTACATTGTAGGCCCATTTGCTGGCTACGGCCCACAATAAGCACTTGAGCTCACTTTATTTCCTTTCGTCCATCCCGTGTGGAATACAAAAACGTATTTTTGTTATTGTTAATTATTTATAACTAGTCACCCCATGCATGTGCATTGCACATAATTAAATTTTTTATTAATTATATAAAGATCAAATTATTAAATTAATTTAAATATTTATTTTCCTTTAAATATTTATCAATTACAATATAGGATAATATAAAAAGAATACAAAATAGAATTTTGGAATATAAACAAGCTATTATTTCAATTGTTCATTTTATTTTAATGTTGTTCGTAAATGTTTTGTAAATATACAATTTAAAAAATTAATAGAATTTTAAAAACTTATTTATGATCTATTCTTAATTATTTACAACAATAAATTAAACTTTTTACATTTTATTAGAATATTTAAATGAAATGTTTTTTTTGTAACAACTCAGTTAAAAATATAAGTCGTTATGCAAACTTAAACTAAAATAAAATTTTAGAAAAAATTTTGGTATTTGTTAATTTTATATTTTCTTACAATGTCAAATTTATGACATTATTATCTAGAAAATTATATGTGTGAAATAGGGGTGAGTATGAAACGGTTAACTGGTTCATTAACAATTTTATTAATCAGTCTATTAACTTCGTGAAGGGAAATTAAATTGAGGTAACATTAATAATGTTACATACCTCTTGTAACCCAGAAACGTTGCGAAAGCGTTTGCAATTATACCTATTGTTTTTTGTCACTAGCTTGGCTCTTTATCCATCGGCAGGATAACGACACGTTCCACAATCTAAATGCCCCTTGAAGATTATTGTGTAGAGTGTTTAATTATTTAAGCGTTCTTTTACTATGAGAAAACGCGTGTGAGCATTAATGAGCAGCCTTTCGACATCACCTTTTTGGTGTCTACAAAATCTGACTTCTTATATCTCTTTATAGAATCTCAAAAGCTAGAGACCCGTCTCTAGTATAACTCAAACTCTTTTTGAGATAGAATTATATAATTATAATCAGATTAATCTACTCAATTCTATCTGGATATAGAACTCCATCCATATTAGAGTCATAAGAGTATTCCAAATCTATCAACTCCCACTCGCACATGATGAAACGATTTTCGGTCATAAACTCCAGTTATACAGGCAAATAAATTATGTGACCAGCATACCTCAAGAGCATTAGCACTATATACCGGTTAAGAATATATAGCATCTCGAAAAATGAGATCATCTTTTTCACGTATGCCTAACCCTAGATGGCCTTCTCACATTCACTATTTTAACTCATGATCTCATAAAATATCTTTCAAGTTTACTATTATGTTTCTACTTATAGAAATTATAATAGACATGTCAGTGAACCACGAATCCTTATGAATGTGATCAAAATGCTATCTTTTTTTCTTACTGTATGCCATCCATCATGGTTCAACTACTTTTCTAGCTAGATCCCCCAGGCCTAAATTTGTCCATGACATCTTGGAAACTAACTAAACTAGCCTCATTGAACCATACTTCAGGGATAAGTTAAGGGTCATAAGGGTCGAAATTTAAATAGGGTCTCATAAAAGGAAAAGTTGAGATCAATAATATTTAATTTTAATCACACATGGTATAAAAATATGTGTTATGGTGTTCTTTTCTTCCCTTAAAGGAGCGCATGTCTCACAATTTTGATTAAAATATAACACCAGATAGAAGCGTAACGTTGCGATGCACCAAAGCATCTAACTTTAGTCCGCTTATTTAAAAACTACTTTTAGCTTTTCAGACTGAACATGGTAGTTACGTTTAACTTACCATGGGATTCCATTCAATCCTTATTTGGATCTTAATTCAAAGCATACAACCTTATGTATGTCTTTATATCACACCTTAACAAGACTAATCTTGTAATTTCTTTAAGACGGCACCTTTATTTTGAACAAGCTCTCGAGCATTAATATATGTTTAAAAATCGCCTCATCTTAGTTTTTGTAAACTCATTAACAAAACTAAGGTAAACACCCTTGTGAGTGGGCTACTTCTTTATCCGACATGCTCAAACTCATACAAATAATAATAGATATTCACACATTAAACATGCACACTCATGTATTGCCAACAATGAACATGATTATTATTTATAAATAATAATGTTAAGAGATTACATAAAATAAAACAGTACTACTCAAATTCTACGCAAACCCTGAGATCTAATGTGCCTCTCAAACACATCTCTCATTACAGGTTTAGTCAACGGATCTGCAATCATATCATACGTAGAAATGTAATGTAAATTCACATCTCCTCATGCAACAACATCTCTCGTGTATTGATACTTAATGTCGATATGCTTAGTCCTACTATGAAATTTTGGATCTTTTATGTACGCTATTGACGGGTGACTATCACTATAAATAATCACCTATTTTTCTGAAGCAGTTACTCTTAAATGATTCATAAACCGCTGTAACCAAACTGCCTCTTGTACTGCAGCTGAGGAAGCGATAAATTTAGCTTGTATTGTTGATAGGGCTACACATTTATTTCTTGCTACTCCATGAGATGGCACTCTTGCCAAGCAAGAATATAAAACCTGAAGTAGATTTCCTCTCATACATATCTCCTTCCGAATCAGTATCTGTGTATCCTCTCAATTACATATCCTTACCTTGATAATAGAGAGAATAATATGGTATACCTTTGAGGTATCTAAGTATCCTTTTAACTGCTTTTTAATGTGCTTCACCTAGATTAAACTGATATCTGCTTACCATGCCCACTGCATAGCATATATCAGGTCTTGTACACAATATTGCATACATAAGACAATCCATGGCACTAGCATATGGAATGTTCCTCATACGTTCCATTTCTTCTAGCATCTTAGGACATATATCTGTGCTAAGAAATTGATTCTTAGCAATGGGGTTATCGATGGGTTTGTAGTTTTGCATATTAAATTGCACAAGGACTTTATTGATATATGTCTCTTGAGAAAAAGACAACAACCTTCTTGAACGATCCCTAACAGCTCCTTGGTTTTATATTCGACTGTAATTTTGACACTGAATAAGAACTTTTTAGGCAAGGTGTTCTTTACATAAATTATTTCTCTCTATCTTAAGTTTCTAATGGTTAAAAAATAAATCATTTGGACCTGTAACTTAGGAGGTATGATCAAAACATTCCAGACTACTCTTAAGCAGTTTCCAGGGACATAATTATGCCCTTAACTTTGAAAAATTCCTAGGAATGATAAAGACATAATTTGGCCATACTTTTTATATGGAAGTTACTCTTATAGGTGTCTAGTTTTTATAGAATTTTAATTCATTCCATTTAGAGTCCTAATGAGTGAGTTACACCCAAAACACTACAGGTTGTTTTTAAAATAGGGACATAATCAAGTCTGTGATTTGAATCACAATTTTGAAGACCTTAGAGGCAAAACTTGGTTTTAGTGTCTCTTAACATTTAAAAGTTTATCTCTTAAGTTTTATTTCTAAATGCAATAACTCCAATTAGAGGTTTATAGACTGAGATATGGCCTAAACAAGGTCACTAGATTAGGTGTGACTTAGGCAGAAGTTTATCAACACAGCTATAAAGCTAAACCAACAAGTGTAGATTTCTACACTCTATTTGTCATGTATTTTTAGACATCTAAACATCATTTCTGGGTCAAAAGTCTTCCATATCAAATGATCCTTAAGATCTTAGCTTTCCAATGGTACTAAATTCACATCATTTGGAGCAATACAACTCAAGAGATGGCTTAAATACCTGAACTATAAGACCCTAAAATAGACCCTAGTAGTAATTTGTGTAGATGTAAAATTATATTTTATATAAATAAGATTTAATGAGGGATTAAATTGCATAAAAGAAGTTTGATTATATTAAATTGAGTTAAACAAAAATTCAGTGGATTAAATAAGTAATTGACCAAAGTATATATATAGTAACATGAAAAACCTAAGAAGAACATCTGGCAATGGGAGTGGCAAACGTAGGAGAGGCTATTTTCGATGGGTATTGAAATCATAAATTCTGTATAGAATTCAATACTGTTTTTCTCTTCTCATATGAAAATCTAAGGAATTAATATAGACTTTGCATGTTAGTTAAGTTATGAAATTCAAAGTTAAATTGGTAAGTTTAACTCTCATCTCGTCAATTTCTTCATTCAATTTCTATTTCTTTGGATGAGTTATTGGAAATATAGGGAATCAAATAGTGACAAGGGATTTTGAATATGTAAACAGGAAGAGAAGCTGATAATAAGAGGAAGGGAAAAGGAAAAGCACCATTGGAGCAAGTTTGATAATCTAGCTTCAAAAGATTTGGGATTAATTTCATAGCTCTAAGCATGTATAAATTAATTTGCTTGAATTAGAAACTCACATGGCCTAAAACGGGTATTAGAATATTAATGGTAAAGGTTTTAGTTTGATAGTTTGTTAAAAGTGAGGGAAATATGAATTTTAGTATTCTTTGTTTTTGGTTCTTTCGAAGAGTTCTTGTTGTTAAGTCATATTGTGAGTTATAGAAATTCAAGTGAACTGAGTCCAGTAGCTATGTGTAGACACCGGTTCCTGAGGCAGACAGATCAGGGTTACCTAATGATGAAATTAAATGCCCGTTTATAGGCAAAAATAAAGTTGAAAGTGATAGTTTTCTTGTCAAATTGCTTTTTTAAAAAAATAAAAAAATATATACTTTAAAAATATAAAAATAAAAAGAGGGCACTCAGGGAAGCGATTGGGTTCGGCGCGCATCATAGTGGCGATTCCAAAATATATCAAAGGTACCTAAAGGCTTCATAGGATTAGATGAACTTTCCCAATATTCTATTGGATAGGGGTTCTAAAATATCTCATATTACCCAAGATCAAAAGATGCGAACCCTCCCGGGCCCTAAAAGAGGGCACTCCGGGAAGCGATCGGGTTCGGCGCGTATCATAGTGACGACTCCACTGGAGACTTTGAAACTTTGCTCCAAAACTGCCTTGGTTAATAATATAATTAGGTTTTTTATAAATTAAAATTTTATCTCTTTTCGAAAAATTGCATTGCATAAATGCTAGAGCCTTAGATTATGCTAGATGGTCCCTTATTTTACTCTGGTGCGTTCCCAAAATACGACCCTATGTTCACTCAATATAGGAAAGTGTTAAGGATAATCACCAGCCCAAGCCTCGTACCTTATTGTATATTAAATGGAGATCCAATCGGTAGTTATGCTCGTAATGAGCTAGATCTATTGGCAGGAACCATGTTTGGGTAGCCCTAAAGTATCATCACCTTTGACTAAAGCTCATATAATGGCAATAGATACTTCAACTAGGTGAAATGTACCGTAATACCATGCTTGCTATATGGGCCATTATATAGTGACCAAAATTAATTAAATTAAATAGCCTTTCATCAAAGGCTTTCATGCCCCGATGGGCCCATCTTAATTTAATTAAAGTGTTTAAATACATAATGGCCAAACCCCATACGTATGTACATTAGACAAGAGGTGTTATGCTGCCGATTTTTTGTCGTGCATGTATATGCATCCAATGGGTTCCCTGTTAATCCTTGGATAAAGCCCACTTAGAAAAGACACCGCACTGCCTCGTGTGTGGGAGAGATAAGGTTGGAAGGATCTATATGTTTACATGTGTTTGTCTATTCTGCATCAGCATGGCCATGCATTGCATTTCGATCATATATCATCCTAACAATGTGTGTTTTGCAGCCATCATAGATTCGTCCATGTGGTTTAGAGGTCCAGACGGTCGGCAAGGATTCCACTCTTTGGATTACCGGAACTAGTGTCAGATCGGAGTTCGGATTCGCTTTCAGACGGTAGTGGGATGTTTTCTTCGAAATCATCAGCAGAGACAAGTATGGCTAACCCGTTAGGCGAGTCTAATGCAACCCGTGCAATGATCGCTGAGGAGGTGGGTAGGAGAATGAAAGAATTTGAGGCCAGAATGATGGCAATGATGGGTAATCTTACTGCCACTTTAACGCCATTTACTGGGCAATAACTCGCTGCTCTGGCTAGGGGGTAAGATGAATAAGGGCCTGTTAAAGAGGATCCCCCTGCCGTAGTAGACCCACCTACAATTGAGCCCAGAGCGCCAGCACCTGTAGAGCGCAGAGAAGCTCCTAGGCCTGAAAATGACTTAGAAGAAGAGTAAGAGGAGTCAGTGGTAATAAAAGGGAAGTTGCCCAAGCCAGAGGAGACAATATGGAGGAAAATGGAGGAGAAGTTTGAGGCTATGACTTGCTTGCTGACAGTAGGAAGAGGCATGAGTCCTGAGGATAAAGAGCTGGATGGAGAAGATCTAGGTCCCCAAAATTTTAAGATGTCTAACATGCCAAAGTTTGATGGCACTAGCAACACATGTGAAACAATACTCACTGGTGATGAAGGGGATGACTCTGACCAAAAGGCAGAAGATAGAATATTTTTGCCTAAGCTTGATAAGTCCCGAAGTGGACTGGTATAATGGACTCGACAGAAGGACTAAAGAGGATTGGGAGCTGTTGATAGAAGAGTTCCTTAAGCAATATGACTGCAGTACCAGCATGGAGGTCACCCTGAAAGACTTAGAGCTGCTTCAACAGATGTTGGGAGAATCATTCCATGATTTCCTTACAAGATGGAGAAATTGGGTCATGAAAATGAAAAGAAAACCTGATACCCATGACCAGATTAGGTTGTTCATTAGGAATGCTAGCCCACACTTGAGAGAGGCCCTAAAGATGAAGGGGCTAAAGGATAGAGAGTCCCTGAAAGACATAGCCATAGAAGCTGAAGGATAATATCTAGCAATGCTTGAAGAAATTATGGTAATCAGGGGGTAGAAAAGTCAGCAGGGCCCCACAATGGGAATCGAGCTGGAAACATGGTTGATGTAGCGGCTAACGAAGCAGACCAAAGGCATTTCTCCAACTTAGGCAGGTCATTGTATTGGAATTAAAAGGTTGATAAAAGAAGGTAAGCTACAGCCAATGCCTGCTAAGCCCGCCAGAAGTCATGACGTCCCGATCATCGAGCGAATCTGCATTATGCCTACCATCAGCAAATAGGGCATGACACTGACAAATGTCAAACTCTAAGTAGCCATATTCAGGACCTCATTGATAGCAAATAGATTACTGATCTAGAGCGTCGCAAGAAATAGGAGAGGAAACCTTCTAGTAGATGTGCTTTTTATATTTGAACTTTTTTCAATCTTGATGTATGCAGTACTATTTATGTTAATTATATTAATGACTTTTTGTTTATGTTTCTCATGATTTCATTATACATGATCACAACCACAAGTCATTTACATTTGATATTAATTTAACGAATACTGCCTCATTTAATCTCAAGATCCTATTGGCATCTGATACTACTCCTGAAGTGAAATAAACTTGAGATATGAAAAAAAGAAAAGAAAAAGAAAAAACAGAAAGATTCCCTTGCCTCCTCAACATACAAGGCGATCAAACGAAACCAAGCTCCAATCAATAAAGGGTGGCCTCAGAAGCTGAATTATCAAATTCAAGACAGACGAAGCTTTGGGCCTTCAAGGAAAAATGAAAAACAAAGAAAGGAAAAAGAGAAGAAAAGGAAAAACAAAAGAAAAGAAACGATAAAAGAAAAGCAGGAAAATCAAAAGAAAAAAGAGAAAAAAGAAAAAGAAAAAGAAAACCCATAGTTTTGACCTAAGCCATTTGAGGCCAACCTACATCCCAATCTCAACCATTGAGAGCTACCTCAGAGATTGTTGAGTAGCCAAAATCAACAAAAAATAAGGTACAAGCTTTTACGGTCAAGGTCCACACGGGGAGCTCACTGTTTGCGCTAGTTTGTACAAGGATCAAGGTGAAGCCTTATCAGAAAAAACAGCTGTCCCGGTTGACAATGATGAAAGTAAGTTTGAAGGAACCAATAGGTCATATGGCAAAGGCAAAAAATAAAAAAATAAAAAAATAAAAGATGAAAGCCCTGCGGGTTAAAAATCGAAAAAAGCGACCTTGTTAAAATTGAGCACCGTCAAGTTGAAAACCGAAAAAAGACATATTGGGCAAAAATTAGGGGCAAAGAGAAAATGTTCAACCATGAAAACCTGAGAGAGCTTATTGATTACAGGAGTTTGATGCTTTCAGGATCCATCTCGAGATTAGATGGGTCTTGTATTTTTAAGATTAATGCCATCACACTGGAACATAAGCATTTATGCAATAATATATTAATATAAGCAAAGCACTTCATCTCACATACTCAAAATGGTTTAAGTTCCAGCATAAAAAGTAGCGCATTGTTTCTTCTTCGCATATGCGCAATTTACTATGTATGGCCTCCATTGCTATCATCATCCTGACGCTTCAGCAGAGTCGCCCCATTATCGGCTTCGAGCTATTTTAGTCTCTTCAAAAATAAAAAGAAAGGCCGTTAGAGATAAAAATCATAAATGGCTCTCTAAGCAAAATTTAGGCCAAATAGCAGGGTGAAAACCTAAAAACAGACAGTCCGTCCTATAAAAAATAAAATGAATAAAAGCCGCTCGAGTGGTTGGGTCCAAATCAGTCAAAAATTAGGCACAGGGTTAGTGAAAATCCTCAAAAAGACACATTTCCCGCAAAAAAAAAGCTAGTGTGAAAATCCATAAGGGATGCATTACCTTTAAAAAAATGATTTTCGATGCTCGGAGCGATAAGGCGGCATTACTTCGGATGATCTCTCTTTAGGCAAATAATGTATAATTCAGGACATGAGTCAGAATCCTGGGGGCAATATGTTGTACAGTGCATAACAAAAGGCGTATGATCATTGACTGAGGGGCAAAAGATGCACACCAGATGGGTCTCTTAGAAAAGGTTATGGGATATAGTCCCTAAACCAAAATGACACTCTTTTAGATCATTGGAGGCATGATCGAGCAGCCAAGCCGTATCCTCAACGGACCCTTAACCACCCAGGATATGATCTATCCATTTTTGCATGCATTTCATACAATTCTTTAGCAAGTATCTGCATATGACCTTTTACACATGCATGCACAATCTCTTGTATATATTCTTGTGCACACAGCTTTGCAGGAAAAATCCAAATGAAGGCCACATGCGTAAAAGCTAGTCAAGGACAGCTTCAGCTCAACATTAGCACCCACCTGTGCTGGATGACTAGGTTAAGATGAAGTCTACACAGGTTCAAATCCTTCAAAGTCCTCTGAAGAGGAAAATTTCCAAGTTCTCTTAAGAGATAAATCATCCAAAGTCCTTTTAAAAGGCATACAGGTCTTTTCAATGAGAAGGCACCACCGAATGGCTCTTCATCAACTCAATCCAGGAGGATGACATCCACATTTTGTAAGTCTGAGATGACTCGGTGCGGTCCAGGAGGATGACGTCTGCATTTTGTAAGTCTGAGATGACTCGGTGCGATACAGGAGGATGACGTCCGCATTTTGTAAGTCTGAGATAACTTAGTGCGATTTAGGAGGATGACGTCCGCATTTTGTAAGTCTGAGATGACTCGGTGCGATCCAGGAAGATGACGTCCGCATATTGTAGGTCTGAGATGACTCGGTGGGATCAAAGAGGATAACAATCATTGTATGGTCGGGATAGTGGCTCAGTGAAATTCTAGAATATCCGCACTTCGTAGTCTTGTCAGCGACTCGGTGCAAAACCAAAAGGACAACAATCACTGTATGGTCGGGATAGCGGCTCAGTGAAATTCTATAATATTCGCACTTCGTAGTCTTGTCAATGACTCAGTGCAAATCCAAGAGGATAACTGTGAGACGCGCCGAACCGGGAAGGCCTTCTTGAAGCCCGTTTTTAGGGCTCGAGGGATTGGTTCGCGTCTTTTGATCTTGGGTAACATGAGACATTTTGGAATCCCCACCCAATAGGACATTGGGGAAGGTTATCTAGCCTCATGAAACCTTTAGGCTTTGAGATATTTTGGAGTCGCCACACAATTTACGAGAAATTGGGAAAGGTCATCTAACCTTGGGGGTCCTAAACCAGAGAAGGTGTTAGGAACTTCACTCTTATTAATGCCTTAAGTTAAGTTATAAATGAGTTTTTAGATTAAAAAATTCCATCTCTCTTCTCACACGATTAACGCAATTTATTAAAGGCGCATTCAAGCATCGGAAAAAGCGGTAAATAAAAGCTATAAAGAAAAGCGATAAACACACAAAGCCACGCCATTTACAAAATAGAAATTGGGATAAATACAATCCTCCAAATGAAAGGAAAAACTAAATAAAATTGCCCCAAAAATATTTAATTACAAGAGCCCACAAGATATATATAAACAGAAAGTTAAACTATCACACCCTTTAAGTGGCCTAGTTGGAATTGGCAATTGTAATTGGACAATATGGATATGTTGGTAATTTTTTTAAGTGTAATTAAGGGCAATTGGGTAATTTTACAAGTGAAAGGGGATTTAATTGCAAGGAATTAAAAGTATTAAATTGCAGATTTTTATTTAGTGAGTAAAAAAGTAATTGTTAAGGATTTATTAGTAATTGTAAGGAGCTGTTGGAAAAAAAAAAGAATTATTAGTGGATTTTGGGGTCCAATCAGAACATGACAAGTGGAAAGGTGAGTGTGTGCATGTGGGAGGGAGAAAAGAGGGTTTCAGAAATTTTTGTAGCTTCCGAAAGAAGCCATCAGATTTCAGTCTCTTTCTCTCTTGCTCTCTCTCACGTTAGCCATTCCTTCCCCTCTTCATTTTCTGTTCTTTCCCCATTTGCATGTGTGTTCATTCACTGTGGAGCTAGGGTTTGAGTTTAGAAGAGGTTTCAGAAGGTAAGTGGCTGTAAGTTTTTGTGTGGTTCTCCATCTTCTCCTTCTTTCGGAATATTCGTTACTGTTTCTTTGGATTGATATTGTGTTTTGTTTGTCGGTTCATGGAATCTGCTGAAGAGAAGAAGAAGGATAAAGGAAAAGATAAGGTTGTGGATTGAAGGTTACAGTGGACGTTTTGAACTTCATTAACAGGTTTGGGAGTGTCTGTCCTTTCTCATTTTGGATCCTGTTTGCTGTTTTGATATGAACGTTATTTATGTGTGTTTGTATATTGAAATGCAAGGGTAAAATGAATTTATATGTATGACTTGTAGTGGTGAAGTTCTGATGTTTTGAACGTTATAATAGAGATGCATATACATGAAAGTGAATGTAAATTCTGGGATGTTTACGTTCTGGAATTACCCTCTGTTTGAATAGTAAAAATACCTAACTTGTGTTAAGATTCCTATAAATGTATACTGGAGACTTAAAGGTATGTGTTTGCATAATTATTGCATGAAAAATGATTTTGGGAAAGAAGGAGTTTTGAATTCTTAATGTACTCTGTTTTTCCACGTTTTTCTGTTTTCACGTTTTCTGAAAAATTTTTGGAACCAGTTAGCAGAGAAGGAGGATCACGAGTCACGACCCGTGACCCTCTTCCCTGGGAAGTCACGAGTCGTGATGGAGAGTCACGACTCGTGACCGTCCCTTCTGCTGCGTGATGCGTCACGAGACCTTGTCTCGTGACCTCCCTTAGTGTAGGTGTCACGAGTCGTGATGTAGAGTCACGACTCGTGACTGCCCTTTTGTGTGTGATGCTTGTGAGAAACCAGCGTCACGAGTCACAATTGTCTGTGTGACTCGTGACTGGCCTCTATTTTCCTCTTCTGCCCTATTTTGAAAAAGCGTTTTAAAGCATATTTTTTCCAAGGATTTTTACTACATGATACATGATTTGTCTAATTTGGCCTATTATTTGATAGATTATATGTTCCTAATTAGATTTGTACATAATTATATGTCTTCATCATGATTAAATACATACGGTGTACACGATATTGTACGTTTATATTTGATTTCTTCTCTATTATATAAATATTATTTTAGAACATGATTGAGTTGTTATTTAAGCCTGAATAGTTATAGTAGTGGATAAGTAAGCGCTTACTTAGGTCAGGGTGTATGCAGCTGCTATATGATAAAACGTTACATGCGGGTCTCGTTTGGATCCTTGTTTCGACCCCGTTTAGGTCTATATGAAATAGAGAGAGACTTCGGTCTCCATATGAAAAATCACATGTTTGAGACTCATGTCTCCATATGCTTGGGATACTATGTTCAATCAGTATCTAAATGACCGCATCCACTTCTAAAGTGTATTTCAGACTAATCAGGCTATATGTTATTATGTGTTGCATTTGTTGAGATGTATATTGAGGATTAAATGTTTAAGATGAGTAAGAATTCATGAATAACTTTATGATGTGCACCTGGTATCTGTGTACTTAAAAGGGTAAGAAGTATGAATTGAATAGTTAATTGCTTGTAATGTATGTTCATGCATGTCTTGTAGAATTATGAAAATATGCTTATATGTAATTTTGATGCCCTTGATTATTGAATCAAAACTTAATTGCACGTTTATGGTTACAATGAGTTTAAATTATTGTTATAAATATTGTATATGCGTATTTCCGTTTGCTTTGTTCCTCCCCACTAAGCGTTATCGCTTAGCACGGGTTCTTTTCCCGTGCAGGTGGTGGGTTCGGTTTGGAGTCAGATATCTGCAGGTCGGCCACTAGAAGTCTTTTTGGATGAAGTTGATTTTTGTGTCTTCCGCTGTTATTTTGTACATGGCTTGTTCATAGCAAAATAAATCTTTTGTAATGGAATAATTATTTTGGTATATGTATTTGCTTACAAGCCTGTTTAGTAAAACGATATTGATATGATGTATATTCAAGGACTTGCTATTTTATGTTTAAAGGTTTCTTTATATCTCATTTTTGATTTTGTTTATTAGTGTGTATTTGGATCTGTATATGTGTGTGCCCGCGTGGTGCTCCGGTATCCTTCCAACGGGGGTAACGGGGTGTTACAGCTTGGTATCAGAGCCCAGGTTTGGTGGTTCTGGGTTATGTTGTGATTGTTTGAGTGAAGAGTCGAGTCTGTGCATGCGAGTCAGCTTTGTGTCGTGGCCTAATGCAGATGTCTTGTGTTGTGTAGTGTTTATATGGAGTCGGGTCTAAGTGAGTATATGGGTGACACAATGGACAGTGTCAATGTGGGTTGTAGAGATAATTCGGTCAGAGGCGGTGATCCGATCGGACAGGATAGGCATGCACAGGGACATGCACCAGCGGTAGGTCCGAATATGGGTGGTGGTCTGGATCCAACATTAGTGCAAGGTTTGCTACAAGTAGTAGATAGGTTGACTGCTCCAAAGGCTCCAACTGAGTTGTTAAGAAAAAGAGGAGCAGAGGATTTTCATGGGACTACTTTGGATGAATCAGATGTGGCTGAGTTTTGGCTTAAGAGGGTAGGTCGGATTTTGCAAGAGATTAAATGTCCTGCAGACCAGAGGGTGCTTTGTGCAGTGTCGTTGCTTCAAGGATCAGCGTATGATTGGTGGGAACTTGTGATGCAAAATCCTCAGCGACCAGCCGAGTTGACATGGGAATTCTTCAAGCGAGAATTTGAGCAAAAGTATGTGACGAAGGCATACCAAGAAGCCAAGTGGAGAGAGTTCATCAGTTTGAAGCAGCGGGGTATGACTGTGAGTGAGTATGATAAGGAATTCAACCGGTTGAGTAAGTATGTGCCCGAGCAGTTGTTGACGGATGAGTTCAGATGTAGGCATTTTCAAGAGGGACTGCGTGAGGTGTTCAGAGGTCCTTTGTCTGCAATGATCGTCTTGCAACCAGTGGGGTATTATCAGCTTGTGGCAGCGGCAATGAAGTTAGAAGAATCTGAGATGGTAAAGCAAAAGAGGAGAGCATCGGATGATGGAGTTGCTAGTAACAAGAAACCCAAAGGTGCTCCAGTTGGACAAGGAAATAGAGGGACTGTTCAAGTGCCTTCGCAAGTAGGGAGTGTAGCCCCACATGGTAGTAAGGGAAATCGAGCACCGGAGTGTGAGCATTGTCATAGGTACCATTGGGGTACATGTCGCAAGATTACCAGTGCATGCTTTAAGTGCGGTAGTATGGAGCATCGGTTTGCAAGTTGCCCCGAACGACAAGAGAACAAGAGTCAACAAGTTAGTCAAGCGGGTGAAGGTAGATCTAATACGACAAGAAGTAATCGGGATAGAAGTAGAGCTCCGCGAGCCCCATCGGAGACGGTACAACGACCTGGTACTACGGAAGAATATAATCGGCCTAGGGTATATGCTTTGATTGGAGAAGATGCGACTGATGCCGCAGGTCCTTCTGGTAAGTGTTGATATGTTAAGTTTTGTTTCGTTTCGTTTCGGTTTTGATATTTTTGAGATGTATATGATAAGCGGGGAAAATTTCGAGGACAAAATTTTCTTAAGGGGGAGAGATTTGCCACACCCTTTAAGTGGCCTTGTTGGAATTGGCAATTGTAATTGGACAATATGGATATGTTGGTAATTTTTTTAAGTGTAATTAAGGGCAATTGGGTAATTTTACAAGTGAGAGGGAATTTAATTGCAAGGAATTAAAAGTATTAAATTGCAGATTTTTATTTAGTGAGTAAAAAAGTAATTGTTAAGGATTTAATAGTAATTATAAGGAGCTGTTGGAAAAAAAAAAAAGAATTATTAGTGGATTTTGGGGTCCAACCAGAACATGACAAGTGGAAAGGTGAGTGTGTGCATGTGGGAGGGAGAAAAGAGGGTTTCAGAAATTTTTGTAGCTTCCGAAAGAAGCCATCAGATTTCAGTCTCTTTCTCTCTTGCTCTCTCTCACGTTAGCCATTCCTTCCCCTCTCCATTTTCTGTTCTTTCCCCATTTGCATGTGTGTTCATTCACTGTGGAGCTAGGGTTTGAGTTTAGAAGAGGTTTCAGAAGGTAAGTGGCTGTAAGTTTTTGTGTGGTTCTCCATCTTCTCCTTCTTTCGGAATATTCGTTACTGTTTCTTTGGATTGATATTGTGTTTTGTTTGTCGGTTCATGGAATCTGCTGAAGAGAAGAAGAAGGATAAAGGAAAAGATAAGGTTGTGGATTGAAGGTTACAGTGGACGTTTTGAACTTCATTAACAGGTTTGGGAGTGTCTGTCCTTTCTCATTTTGGATCCTGTTTGCTGTTTTGATATGAACGTTATTTATGTGTGTTTGTATATTGAAATGCAAGGGTAAAATGAATTTATATGTATGACTTGTAGTGGTGAAGTTCTGATGTTTTGAACGTTATAATAGAGATGCATATACATGAAAGTGAATGTAAATTCTGGGATGTTTACGTTCTGGAATTACCCTCTGTTTGAATAGTAAAAATACCTAACTTGTGTTAAGATTCCTATAAATGTATACTGGAGACTTAAAGGTATGTGTTTGCATAATTATTGCATGAAAAATGATTTTGGGAAAGAAGGAGTTTTGAATTCTTAATGTACTCTGTTTTTCCACGTTTTTCTGTTTTCACGTTTTCTGAAAAATTTTTGGAACCAGTTAGCAGAGAAGGAGGATCACGAGTCACGACCCGTGACCCTCTTCCCTGGGAAGTCACGAGTCGTGATGGAGAGTCACGACTCGTGACCGTCCCTTCTGCTGCGTGATGCGTCACGAGACCTTGTCTCGTGACCTCCCTTAGTGTAGGTGTCACGAGTCGTGATGTAGAGTCACGACTCGTGACTGCCCTTTTGTGTGTGATGCTTGTGAGAAACCAGCGTCACGAGTCACAATTGTCTGTGTGACTCGTGACTGGCCTCTATTTTCCTCTTCTGCCCTATTTTGAAAAAGCGTTTTAAAGCATATTTTTTCCAAGGATTTTTACTACATGATACATGATTTGTCTAATTTGGCCTATTATTTGATAGATTATATGTTCCTAATTAGATTTGTACATAATTATATGTCTTCATCATGATTAAATACATACGGTGTACACGATATTGTACGTTTATATTTGATTTCTTCTCTATTATATAAATATTATTTTAGAACATGATTGAGTTGTTATTTAAGCCTGAATAGTTATAGTAGTGGATAAGTAAGCGCTTACTTAGGTCAGGGTGTATGCAGCTGCTATATGATAAAACGTTACATGCGGGTCTCGTTTGGATCCTTGTTTCGACCCCGTTTAGGTCTATATGAAATAGAGAGAGACTTCGGTCTCCATATGAAAAATCACATGTTTGAGACTCATGTCTCCATATGCTTGGGATACTGTGTTCAATCAGTATCTAAAAGACCGCATCCACTTCTAAAGTGTATTTCAGACTAATCAGGCTATATGTTATTATGTGTTGCATTTGTTGAGATGTATATTGAGGATTAAATGTTTAAGATGAGTAAGAATTCATGAATAACTTTATGATGTGCACCTGGTATCTGTGTACTTAAAAGGGTAAGAAGTATGAATTGAATAGTTAATTGCTTGTAATGTATGTTCATGCATGTCTTGTAGAATTATGAAAATATGCTTATATGTAATTTTGATGCCCTTGATTATTGAATCAAAACTTAATTGCACGTTTATGGTTACAATGAGTTTAAATTATTGTTATAAATATTGTATATGCGTATTTCCGTTTGCTTTGTTCCTCCCCACTAAGCGTTATCGCTTAGCACGGGTTCTTTTCCCGTGCAGGTGGTGGGTTCGGTTTGGAGTCAGATATCTGCAGGTCGGCCACTAGAAGTCTTTTTGGATGAAGTTGATTTTTGTGTCTTCCGCTGTTATTTTGTACATGGCTTGTTCATAGCAAAATAAATCTTTTGTAATGGAATAATTATTTTGGTATATGTATTTGCTTACAAGCCTGTTTAGTAAAACGATATTGATATGATGTATATTCAAGGACTTGCTATTTTATGTTTAAAGGTTTCTTTATATCTCATTTTTGATTTTGTTTATTAGTGTGTATTTGGATCTGTATATGTGTGTGCCCGCGTGGTGCTCCGGTATCCTTCCAACGGGGGTAACGGGGTGTTACAGCTTGGTATCAGAGCCCAGGTTTGGTGGTTCTGGGTTATGTTGTGATTGTTTGAGTGAAGAGTCGAGTCTGTGCATGCGAGTCAGCTTTGTGTCGTGGCCTAATGCAGATGTCTTGTGTTGTGTAGTGTTTATATGGAGTCGGGTCTAAGTGAGTATATGGGTGACACAATGGACAGTGTCAATGTGGGTTGTAGAGATAATTCGGTCAGAGGCGGTGATCCGATCGGACAGGATAGGCATGCACAGGGACATGCACCAGCGGTAGGTCCGAATATGGGTGGTGGTCTGGATCCAACATTAGTGCAAGGTTTGCTACAAGTAGTAGAT
Source organism: Excoecaria cochinchinensis (assembly GCA_947683425.1). NCBI lineage: Eukaryota > Viridiplantae > Streptophyta > Magnoliopsida > Malpighiales > Euphorbiaceae > Excoecaria > Excoecaria cochinchinensis. Next base: position 5,410,290 of record CANTUQ010000013.1, read on the forward strand.
AGGTTGACTGCTCCAAAGGCTCCAACTGAGTTGTTAAGAAAAAGAGGAGCAGAGGATTTTCATGGGACTACTTTGGATGAATCAGATGTGGCTGAGTTTTGGCTTAAGAGGGTAGGTCGGATTTTGCAAGAGATTAAATGTCCTGCAGACCAGAGGGTGCTTTGTGCAGTGTCGTTGCTTCAAGGATCAGCGTATGATTGGTGGGAACTTGTGATGCAAAATCCTCAGCGACCAGCCGAGTTGACATGGGAATTCTTCAAGCGAGAATTTGAGCAAAAGTATGTGACGAAGGCATACCAAGAAGCCAAGTGGAGAGAGTTCATCAGTTTGAAGCAGCGGGGTATGACTGTGAGTGAGTATGATAAGGAATTCAACCGGTTGAGTAAGTATGTGCCCGAGCAGTTGTTGACGGATGAGTTCAGATGTAGGCATTTTCAAGAGGGACTGCGTGAGGTGTTCAGAGGTCCTTTGTCTGCAATGATCGTCTTGCAACCAGTGGGGTATTATCAGCTTGTGGCAGCGGCAATGAAGTTAGAAGAATCTGAGATGGTAAAGCAAAAGAGGAGAGCATCGGATGATGGAGTTGCTAGTAACAAGAAACCCAAAGGTGCTCCAGTTGGACAAGGAAATAGAGGGACTGTTCAAGTGCCTTCGCAAGTAGGGAGTGTAGCCCCACATGGTAGTAAGGGAAATCGAGCACCGGAGTGTGAGCATTGTCATAGGTACCATTGGGGTACATGTCGCAAGATTACCAGTGCATGCTTTAAGTGCGGTAGTATGGAGCATCGGTTTGCAAGTTGCCCCGAACGACAAGAGAACAAGAGTCAACAAGTTAGTCAAGCGGGTGAAGGTAGATCTAATACGACAAGAAGTAATCGGGATAGAAGTAGAGCTCCGCGAGCCCCATCGGAGACGGTACAACGACCTGGTACTACGGAAGAATATAATCGGCCTAGGGTATATGCTTTGATTGGAGAAGATGCGACTGATGCCGCAGGTCCTTCTGGTAAGTGTTGATATGTTAAGTTTTGTTTCGTTTCGTTTCGGTTTTGATATTTTTGAGATGTATATGATAAGCGGGGAAAATTTCGAGGACAAAATTTTCTTAAGGGGGAGAGATTTGCCACACCCTTTAAGTGGCCTTGTTGGAATTGGCAATTGTAATTGGACAATATGGATATGTTGGTAATTTTTTTAAGTGTAATTAAGGGCAATTGGGTAATTTTACAAGTGAGAGGGAATTTAATTGCAAGGAATTAAAAGTATTAAATTGCAGATTTTTATTTAGTGAGTAAAAAAGTAATTGTTAAGGATTTAATAGTAATTATAAGGAGCTGTTGGAAAAAAAAAAAGAATTATTAGTGGATTTTGGGGTCCAACCAGAACATGACAAGTGGAAAGGTGAGTGTGTGCATGTGGGAGGGAGAAAAGAGGGTTTCAGAAATTTTTGTAGCTTCCGAAAGAAGCCATCAGATTTCAGTCTCTTTCTCTCTTGCTCTCTCTCACGTTAGCCATTCCTTCCCCTCTCCATTTTCTGTTCTTTCCCCATTTGCATGTGTGTTCATTCACTGTGGAGCTAGGGTTTGAGTTTAGAAGAGGTTTCAGAAGGTAAGTGGCTGTAAGTTTTTGTGTGGTTCTCCATCTTCTCCTTCTTTCGGAATATTCGTTACTGTTTCTTTGGATTGATATTGTGTTTTGTTTGTCGGTTCATGGAATCTGCTGAAGAGAAGAAGAAGGATAAAGGAAAAGATAAGGTTGTGGATTGAAGGTTACAGTGGACGTTTTGAACTTCATTAACAGGTTTGGGAGTGTCTGTCCTTTCTCATTTTGGATCCTGTTTGTTGTTCTGATATGAACGTTATTTATGTGTGTTTGTATATTGAAATGTATGGGTAAAATGAATTTATATGTATGACTTGTAGTGGTGAAGTTCTGATGTTTTGAACGTTATAATAGAGATGCATATACATGAAAGTGAATGTAAATTCTGGGATGTTTACGTTCTGGAATTACCCTCTGTTTGAATAGTAAAAATACCTGACTTGTGTTAAGATTCCTATAAATGTATACTGGAGACTTAAAGGTACGTGTTTGCATAATTATTGCATGAAAAATGATTTTGGGCAAGAAGGAGTTTTGAATTCTTAATGTACTATGTTTTTCCACGTTTTTCTGTTTTCACGTTTTCTGAAAAATTTTTGGAACCAGTTAGCGGAGAAGGAGGATCACGAGTCACGAGAGAGAGTCATGACCCGTGACCCTCTTCCCTGGGAAGTCACGAGTCGTGATGGAGAGTCACGACTCGTGACCGTCCCTTCTGTTGCGTGATGCGTCACGAGACCTTGTCTCGTGACCTCCCTTAGTGTAGGTGTCATGAGTCATGATGTAGAGTCACGACCCGTGACTGCCCTTTTGTGTGTGATGCTTGTGAGAAACCAGCATCACGAGTCACAATTGTCTGTGTGACTCGTGACTGGCCTCTATTTTCCTCTTCTGCCCTATTTTGAAAAAGCGTTTTAAAGCATATTTTTTCCAAGGGTTTTTACTACATGATACATGATTTGTCTAATTTGGCCTATTATTTGATAGATTATATGTTCCTAATTAGATTTTTACATAATTATATGTCTTCATCATGATTAAATACATACGGTGTACACGAAACTGTACGTTTATATTTGATTTCTTCTCTATTATATAAATATTATTTTAGAACATGATTGAGTTGTTATTTAAGCCTGAATAGTTATAGTAGTGGATAAGTAAGCGCTTACTTAGGTCAGGGTGTGTGCAGCTGCTATATGATAAAACGTTTTATGCGGGTCCCATTTGGATCCTTGTTTCGACCCCGTTTGGGTCTATATGAAATAGAGAGAGACTTCGGTCTCCATATGAAAAATCACATGTTTGAGACTCATGTCTCCATATGCTTGGGATACTGTGTTCAATCAGTATCTAAATGACCGCATCCACTTCTAAAGTGTATTTCAGACTAATTAGGCTATATGTTATTATGTGTTGCTTTTGTTGAGATGTATATTAAGGATTAAATGTTTAAGATGAGTAAGAATTCATGAATAACTTTATGATGTGCACTTGGTATCTGTGTACTTAAAAAGGTAAGAAGTATGAATTGAATAGTTAATTGCTTGTAATGTATGTTGATGCATGTCTTGTAGAATTATGAAAATATGCTTATATGTAATTTTGATGCCCTTGATTATTGAATCAAAACTTAATTGCACGTTTATAGTTACAATGAGTTTAAATTATTGTTGTAAATATTGTATATGCGTATTTCCGTTTGCTTTGTTCCTCCCCACTAAGCGTTATCGCTTAGCACAGATTCTTTTCCCGTGCAGGTGGCGGGTTCGGTTTGGAGTCAGATATCTGCAGGTCGGCCACTAGAAGTCTTTTTGGATGAAGTTGATTTTTGTGTCTTCCGCTATTATTTTGTACATGGCTTGTTCATAGCAAAATGAATCTTTTGTAATGGAACAATTATTTTGGTATATGTATTTGCTTACAAGCCTGTTTAGTAAAACGATATTGATATGATGTATATTCAAGGACTTGCTATTTTATGTTTAAAGGTTTCTTTATATCTCATTTTTGATTTTGTTTATTAGTGTGTATTTGGATCTGTATATGTGTGTGCCCGCGTGGCGCTCCGGTATCCTTCCAACGGGGGTAACGGGGTGTTACATAAACAATTAAACAAAATTAATCAAAAGAGGAGACATACATAAATCGAGATATTTATTCGGTTTGGGAATATTAGTTTCTTCACGCTCACTTAAAGAGGGATCGAAGAGTTATTTCGGCTATTGGCCTGAAAACCGGGATGAATGATCCAATTTTTAAAAAATTTAACTCTTAATTTTAGTTCATGACATTTTACATTCATTGGCTAAAAACGAGAACATTGGTCCTGATTTATTAATAAAAATTTCAATTTAGTTATAAAAATATGTTTGTGATTTTTTTATCCTACACGCATACAAAATAAAATTATTTTATAAATAAAAACAATCACACATATAAAAGGATTGGTAAGGTGTCACCCAAGCGATGTGATTTTCTACGCGCCATGACCCCTTCGTTCGGTCACGAGGATACTCAAACAAGTAAACGTCACATTTTACCCAAACAAGAAAAACGACAATAAAAAGGTTAGTAATAATTCTAAAATCAATCACATAAGCATAAGAGCAAAAGAAATATAAAACATGATCAACATGCACGTAGGAAGTGAAATGGGTTAAATTAAATACATTAATTTAATACACAAAATAGCTCACATGCAAAAGGGATTAGAAATTAGTCATGCAAAAATTATATAATAATAACAATAACAATGATAAAAATAATAATAACAATAATAATAATAAAATAATAAAACAACAACAATAACAACAACAACAACAACAATAATAATAATAATAATAACAACAACAATAATGCAATAATAATAATAATAATAATAATAATAATAATAATAATAATAATAATAATAATAATGCAATAATAATAACAGCATTAATAATAATAACAACAACAACAACAACAACAACAACAATAATAATAATAATAATAATAATAATAATAATAATAATAGCTTATAACAATAATAATATTAAGGATACTAATGAGAATGAATGCTAATCATGATGATAATAATGATAACAAAACAAATATAACGTCAATAGTGATGATGATAATATTAACAATGATAATAACAAATGAAATAAAATGAGATGATGAAAGTGGATCTAAAAATCTTTACCCTCAGATTTCAATAATATAAAAGCAAGATGTTTGAATCCGACTCCCTTATTAAAATTTAAAATAGATTCGAGATAATTCAAAAACTCAAAAAACTCAAATAAAAACAAATGATTTTTTAGTTTTGTTGTTTGATAATAAACCCAAGATAAGGGAATGGATTTCCCTATCTCAAGTTAAGCTCAAACTAAAAATATTTTTCTGGGTTCAAGAAAATCAAAGGAAGAGATTTGCAAAAAAACTGAAAGATTCTTTCTCTCCAGAACACTCTCTTTTTCTTTCTTCCTTAGCTATCTCTTTCTCTCCTTTCTATTCGAAAAGTTCAACCCCGTCAAATGAAAATTTTCTCTTCTTTATTTTCCCTTTCTTCCCAAAAAGGGAAAGGACAAAAACCCCTTTCTATTTCTCTTCCCTAAAAATCCCTGAAAATTGAATAAAACGGTCTTCAAAATCTGTCAAGGACCAGATTTTACAGGTGGAAAAGGGACAGGGGGGAGACTGCCCGGGAGTGGGTGACCGTACGTCGCGCGCCTAGGTACGGGCATTGCCCACACTGGAGGCCGCACGCGAGGTGCGTCCTCGTACGAGGCCTTACGCATGGTGCCTTGCAGGCCCGCACGTAGGTGTTGCGCCTTGCGAGTGCCGCACAGGCCATCGAAAATCCTAGAAGATAAAATAAAATTTTAAAAAAATATTTTATTTAAAAAGAAGGATTTTCGATAAGGGAATCATTAGTTCTAACCTCTTTACCTATGAACAAGCATCATTTTCATCATTGGATAATCCTAATCTTGGACTGCCTCGAGATCCGGTATCTACAATAATAATCACTGTATGATCGGGACAACGGCTTAGTGAAATTCTAGAATATCCGCTCTTCGTAGTTTTGTCAGCGACTCAGTGCAAATCCAAGAGGATAACAATCACTATATGGTCGAGATAACGGCTCAGTGAGATTCAGGAATGACCACACTTCATAGTTTTGTCAGTGACTCGGTGCAATTCCAAATGATAGTATTCATGATACATATCACAACACTGTTCTCCATGGACCAATCAACTCTTTAGGGGGCATTTCTCTGGCATCAGCCCAATGGGAATGTAACATGTTAACAAGATCGGCGTTAGTCAAACCCATCACAACTCCATCGACACAGCTGGAAAGAGGCAACCTCAGGTATATATCTCTTTCTTTCTATGAATTTTAGCTCACTTAGGCACCCATGTGTAGACACCGGGTCCCGAAACGGTCCAAGATCAGGATTACCCAATGATGAAAATAAATACCAATTCATAAGCAAGAAAGCAGGAATTGATCATCTCCTTATCAAATTCTTTTGTCTGTCTCAAAATGCTTTTAAAATGTTTATCTTTATCTTTATTTTTATTTTTTATTTTTTATTTGTATCTTTATTTTTTTATCTTTGTTTGTATTTTTTATTTTCTGAAAAAAATAAAAAATTTCAGCAGCGTGCGGGGCTGCCTGTGCATAGCGCGCGCGTGGCCTCGCCCAATCAGCCGCCCGTCTCGCCCAGTCTCACCCAATCTCGCTAATTTCGACCGAAAATCGATTTTTTGACATTTTTTGGGTAAAAAATGATTTTTTAATGGTATTTTTGAGATTTTGTTGAATTTTTACAAAGGTTAGTCAAATTTTGTGGGTGCCAAAGTAAAAAAAAATAGAAAAAATAAAAAATAATAATAAAAATAAGAATTGTAAAAATTTAACTTTTGGAAATTTATTTTGAATTTTGGGTGTTTTTTGTTGAAATTAGGAAAAATTTTGTCTTTAAAAAATCTGAAGGAGGACTTGGTTAGTCGGAAAAATGGAGTTTGAGAAAAATATAACGAGCGGATTCTTCATTTTTGGGGGATGGATTTTTTTTTGATAAGAAATTTTTCTAAGAGATTGATTTTTTTTTGCTAAGGGATTTTTATAAGAAAAAGAAAGGAAGATTGATTTTTCCTAAGAGAATTTTTCAGAGAGAAAAATTGTATTCTTAAAAAAAATATGTTATTTTCTTGGGAGATCAAAAACTTTCTTCTTGAAATTTCTTCCTTTTGGTTCTTAAATCAAAAAATTTCTTTTTGGATTTTTTTTATTTATTTTCGTAGATCTAAAAATTTTCTTCTTTGATTTTATTGTAATTTTTCATAGATTCAAAAATATTTGTTAAGATTGGATTAACTTGATAAAGGAAAATTAATTTTCTTAACTTGAGTTTTTCTCATCAAATTAAAACAACAAATACAAAAAAAGAATTACTTTTAATTTTCGTGTTCTTGAGTTTTTTTTGAAACAAAAACTTAAGATCTTTTTGAATGTTTTGAGTTTATTCTTAAATCTTGACAAGGAGAATAGATCGAGATATCTTGCTTACATATTATATATTTTGAGAGTAAAGATTTTTGGATCCATTTTTATCTCATTTCACTTTATTCATGTTAGCTTATTTAATTTTTTTTGCATTGATGAATATGTGTTTTTGAGTTGAGATTTTTTTTTAACATGAGTTTTCAATCTTTGTTTTGTTTTTGGTATGAAAATGGATAAAAATATATGATTTTGGGTGTGAGAAAAATCAGATTTATTGTTGGGTTTCCATTACATGTTTATTTTCCTTTCTCTTGTTTATTTATTTAATTTCATTGGTTTTATTATTATTATTATTATTATTATTATTATTATTATTATTATTATTATTATTATTATTAATAATAACATTGTCATTGTATTATTATTATTATTATTATGATTATTGTTGTTGTTGTTGTTGTTGTTGTTGTTGTTAGTAGTATTATTATTGTTATTATTATTTTCATTATTGTCATTATATTTCGCATGGTGTTATTTTATGATTTATTTATTTATTTATTATTATTATTATTATTATTATTATTATTATTACCATACTTTGCATGATTGTTATTTTTTTTTATGTATGATATTCGTATATTAAATCAATGTATTTAATTTAACTTATTTTAGATTCTATTTGTGTATTAATTTTATACTAGATCTACTTTATTTTTATTTTAGTTAATTTTAGAATTATTGCTAATATTTTCTTTATTGTTATTTTTTTATTGGTAAAAATATTGTGCTCATTTGTTTGAGAATTTTTTGTGACCAAACGATGGGGTTGCGACACGTAGGAGTTTATATCACTTGGGTGAGATTTTTCCTATCTTTATTTATATGATTGTATTTATTTGTAAATAAAATAGTTTATTTTATACGCGTGTCAAATAAAAAATCACAAAAATATTTTGTATAACTAAATTGAGATTTTATTAATAAAATTGGGACCAACGTCCCTCATTTTAGCCAAGAAATGAAAAACACCACGAATAAAACTAAAATTTAAGTTTTCCAAAAATGTGATCACTCATCCCGGTCTTCAATCCACCAATCAAAATAACTCTTCGATCCCTCTTTAAGTGGGCATGAAAGAACCAATATTCCTAAAATAAATAAATATCCCGATTTATTTATGTCATTTCTTTTAATTGATTTTATTTGATTATTTAATTTTATGTCTATATATCTTATAGGCCCTTGTAATTAATTATTTTTGGGTTAATTTTATCTAGCTTTTCTTTTTATTTGGGTAATTGTATTTGTCCCAATTTCACTTTTGTAAATGGCATGTGCTGGGCATGTTTACCGCTTTATTTACCGTTTTATTTATCGCTTTTCTTTACAGTTTTCTTTTATCGCTTTCTCTATGATTGTAATGCGTTTTAATAAATTGTATTAATCGCGTGAGAAAAGAGATGGAATTTTATAATCTAAAAACTCCCTTATATTTAACCAAGGTATAAATTGCCTACTTTTTCATATTAAATCCTTTTCAAAGCTACATGTTAAATGTTTATTGACTTAATAACATGAATATATGATGAAATACATGTAATATACATATGAATTGATGTATAAAAGTTTGTTATTTTGTGCCTAAATTATTTAGAGTCACGGATAAATAGGCATGCCTATAAGGGATAGTGTTTGCAGGTGCTAGTGTTGACACTATATTGGCATCCAGTGTAGTGTATTGATACCTATTTGGTATCTAGTATTTTGAGACCTTCATGTCTCTAATTTTTAATACTGATTATTCAGTATCTATTATTTGATACCACTTTTGGTATCTAGTATTCCCGTTATCCATTTCAATTATTGATTCAGGCAATGTAAGGATCTTTATTTTATTGACTGATTAAAGTATTGTTATGAAATGCTTATAAAATAATGAACATTATTGATTAATTTACCTGCTATATTTTAAATGTACTTTACTATATCTTTTATATATTATAGACACTAGGTCCCGAGTAATCTAGATCAGGATTACCCAATGATGAAATTAAGTGTGCCTGTTTATAGGAAAAAATGAAAGTTGGAAGTGACGATTTCCTTGTCGGATGGATTTATTAGAAATAAATAAAAATGTATTTTAAAAATATTTTAAAAATGTTTTAAAAAATTATTTTGAGACAAAAGGGGTGTGTTTTGAAATTATAGTTTTTTAGAAAAATAAAAAAAAATTTCGGCGAATGTCGGGTGCGGCAGCACGTTGGGTGTCGCTCGCCCCCTAACGCCCCCTCTTCGTCCGTTTTTGATTTTTTTCAGTTGTTGGCATTTTTTCTTCACTTTTAATGCTTTTTTCTTCATTTTTTTTCATAGAATTCAATCCTAAAACCTTTTATTTTCCAACCCTTCCAATTTTTCAGTTTTTAGTGTTTATTGGAATTAAATTAATTTAATTTCTTCAATTAAAATCTGAATTTTTTTGGGGAGGTATAAAGTGATTTTTTGGAGAGAGAATTAAGGGAATTTTTCTTTAGAAAAATTATTTTCTTCTTCTTTCTTCTCTCGAAAACAAATTCGCTCAATTTTTAAAGGATCTTTCCAAGTTAATTTTTAAGGCAAAAAGAATAATTTTTGTTCTTGTGAATTTTTTTCTTTTCATTTAATAATTCTTTACTTTGAGACAAATAAATCAATTATTTGTTTTTGAGTATAAATTCATTTTCAATATTTTATTTTTCTAATATATTCTTACAATCAAGACAAGGAATTGGATCTTACCTTCATTTCATCAAGTTAAATTTTGAGAGTAAGCATTCTTGGCTCAATTCTTGATTTAATTTTTTAATTTAATTTTTTGTTTACAATTAATTAACTAACATGTAAATTCTCTTAAATCTATTTTTTTATTTCTTATTTCTTGTGTGCTTGTTTAATTGTTCATATTATTATTCTTGTGTGCTTATTTAATTGTTTGATTATTTTGATTATCATTATTATTATTGTTAGTATTATCATTGTTAACATGTTTTAATATGTTTTATTATTTACCATTTCTTATTATTCTTGCATGTTCATTTGATTGTTCATCTTTCTATTATTATTGTTTGTTATTATTGTTATTATTATTGTAATTGTAATTGTTATTACTTTATGTCTATTATTATTATTATTATTATTATTATTGTTATTATCTATTATTACTACCATCACTAGTATTATTATTTTTTGTTATCCTTGTTTATTGCCATGATTTGTTGAATTTTTATTATTGTAGTTATGTTTTTTTGCATGTTGAATTTTATTGTTATTATTTTATGCTTTTTTATGCATGTTAAGTTGCATTGTTATTATTTTATGTTTTTTTTATGCATGTTAATTTGTTGAATTGTTAATTTGTTAAGTTGCTTATTTTATTATGTCATTTAATTAATTCGTCGTGCATGATATATTTTATTCATTTTGATTCATTTTCATATGTTATATGTTTAATTAATTTTTTATTACTAACATCACTTTTATTTATATTTTTTTAATATTTATTTTTCATGTGTGAGTTTTTTTTAATGGCAAGTGGGAGCCCATGAAGATTTGAAGATCCATTTGGGAGTTGATTTGTTAATTTTTTTTATTATTTTCATTACTTTGCTTTCATTATTTTGTTTTTGTGTAATATGTAATTTGTAATAAGTAGATCTATTTTTATGCTCGTTAATTAAAAAATCACAAAAATATTTCTATTAATTAAACTTGAATTTTTCTAATAAAAATGGGACCAATGTCCTAGTATTTTTTTCATCCCAAAATAAATTGTCATATTAAAATTATTTTCTTTAAACATGCATGTGAGTACCAATGTCCTCATTTTTTTAATAAATAGTCCGATTTATGTATGAATTATATTTTATTTACCAATGGTGGTTGTATTCCGCCCCTAGTTTTGTTATAATTTATTTTCATGTGCTTTTATTTACTTTATCTACCGTTTTCTTTATGTGATTGACATGCGTTTTAATTAACTGCATCGAATTGAATGGGAAATGAGATGAAACACTTAAACTTAAAACTCAATTATAAACTTAGTCAATGTATGAATAAATGGGAAGTCCCGAACTATCTCTGGTATTTGGGCTCAACAAGACGAGAGGACCATTTCAATGTTCCATTGGAATGAGACTTCCAAGACACCTCTTGTGTCCCGTAAAAAGACTTTAACTTGCACGGTCCTAGGCGCCACGAGGCGAGATGACCATCCTAATGTTTTATTAGGGTGGGTACTCCAAAACACCTCTGGTTTGCCCAAGTGCGAGGTGAGAGGGCCATCCTACTATTAGGATGGAAACCTCCAAGACACCTCCTGGCTTGCCTATGATGGACATAGCAGCGCTGTCTTAGACTTACTAAGGCTAGACGAGCTTGTTCAATATTTTATTGGGTGGCGACTCCATGAAACCTCCTTGTTGCCCAAAATAGACGCCCTTGTAATTTCTTACAAGTTTTATGAACATCTCTCGATCGCCCTAAAGGCTGGTGTGCGGGGCATCCCGGGGTTCGGCGCGCGTCATATATATACATTGGACTTCGTTTAGAAATTAATTTGCTTTATTTATATCCCCACTGAGCCATTGCTCAGTAAATGTGTTTTCCCGTGTAAGTATATTGATGTGAATACGCAAAGATTTTAGAGCTTACATCTGCTGGCCACTATGAGTCTTAAGATTCTTTTTGGTATAGCATTTTGATATGTATAGTTAATATGATGTTTTTGTAAAGCAAGTGAGATGTAATTATATGATCTTTTGTTAAATATGTAAAGTAATATAAACATTTTAGCAAAATGACATATATATATGACTATTGTTTAATCGTAAATTTCTAAAATTCATGTATGTTCATTTTTAAATTGATTAATAAGGATAACACTTAATTATTTAATATAGTATATTTAATGCGTGTAACACCCTCTTATTCTCTTAAGATAAGGGCATTAGATGAACTGCTCTCATTGTGAGGGTAGAATCTGTGTTACATTTTCAAGTCCAATTTTAGTCGTCTTAGAGCTCAATTCAGGTTTTGACATCTTCTAGACATTTGTAAGTATGGATCTTAAGTTTTTCCTTCAATTGGAACCTTTAATTTTTGTCTAGGGCTTTTTTTTTTCGGTTTTCACTCTAGTGGGGTGCCCAATTTTAGCAAGATCTCCTTTTTCGATTTTCGACCCCATAGACTTCATATTTTTTCTTCTTTTTTCTTATTTCTCTCTTTTTTATTGTCTCAAATTTAACTCATTTCAGGAGTTATGAAGAATGCAATCAAGACATTTTTTTTCTTGAGATTGAATAAAGCAATGTTTATTGAATTAACGAATAAAAATTTATGATTACGACCATGTATGATGAAATAAAAACAAGACACTGCATACATAAAAAAAAACCATATTATGAACATAGTTAAAGAAACATATGCATAGTTTAGGAACATATGTTACATCATAAAAAAGTGGCTTATATTATATCTTTCTCAAAAGTCCTTTGACTCCTCAAACCCCCCTTCTTTGGACGGCGCCCCAAGATTGGTGGTGATATTTACATCCTGCAATTCTCTAAGTGCTTTCTCATTGGAACTGAGTAGGTGATGGCTAGATATCTACATGCCCTATTGTAGACACTGGGTTCCGAGACAATCCAGATCAGAATTACCCAATTATGAAATTAAATACCTATTCACAGGCAAGAAGGCTGGAAGTGATGTTTTTCTTGTCAAGTTTTCATTTAAAAAAAAAACAATTCGAAGGTTTGTGGCCGCCAGCGCATGAGAGTAGGCGCCTTTCGAGCGCTAGGTGCGCGCTGGTGCTAGGGTGAGCACCCCCTTGCGCGTTGTACGAAGCCCCCGCGTGCGGCTTGCCCGCCCCTCACCAAGGGCGGGAGTGCCTCGCCTGGGCCCGTGGCTTGGGCACCCCGTGCACGCTAACGTGCGCCCAGGCTGCCCCTCGCCTCTAGGCTGCTGAAAACCGTATTTTCACCTAAAATTTGGGATTTTGAGCTCAAATTGGACTTTAAATCATATTTTTCAGGATAAATTCGGACTTTACACTTAATTAAGGTAGAATTTGATTAAAATTTAATTTATTTTCCTAAATTAACTAGGTTTTTTTTTCCTAAAATCATATAAATAGAAAAAAAAAGAGAAAAAGAGGGAGGAAAAGAAAAATTATGCATTTTTAATTCTTCTTTTTCAATAAAGTTTCTTCTAAATTTTGGGATTGAATTTTCTTCATTAAAGATAGATTTTGAGAAAAAAAAGTAATTTTTTGCTCTTGAAATCCAATTTTTTCATTTGTTTTTTTCTTTAAACAAGTTTTTTGCAATTATTTTTCTAGAGAGAAAGTTTAGATTTTTCTTATATTTTTTATTTAATTCTCGCGGATCTTGACAAGAAAATCATTTATTTTCTTCCCTCAATTGAATTAGAATTCTGAGGGTAAATATTTTGGACTTGATCTTATATTTTTATTTTTGTTTATTGTATTATTTTTTGTTTACAATTAATTAATCATCATATAAATTTTTAGATCTATTATGTATTTATTTGTTTCATTTGATTTTGTGATTTTGTTTTCCCTTTTACTTTATTTTCTTTATTATTTTATATATTTATTTATCCAATTGTTTATGCATTTGTTTCATTTAACCTGATTTCCCATTATTATTTTTATTATTATTAGTTTTGCATTATTACTTTTACTCATTTTATTCTTGCATGCATTCCACGTTATTATCTTTTCTAATTTCATGGTCTTTTACCTAATGTTGCATGTATACTGTTCATGTGTTATAATTAGTGCATGTCATTTAATTCAATCTATTTCATTTTCTATTTGTGTATTAATTTTATTTTATTATTTCTTCGTATTTGTTTTATTGCATTGTTAAATATTTATCTCTTTTTAATTAATTTATTAATTTTATTACTAACTATTCGTTTGCTTTTGCTTTGTCAATTTAATAAATCCACACGTGTGAGTGTTTTCTACCAAATGAGGGGATCCAGGAGATTTAGGCATTCTTTTTTGTTTGATTTATCATTTTTTATTATTTTTGTTATTTTAATTATTTTTCTTTAATTATTTTGTCATGTAATTTGTAATAAATTTATTTTATTTTATGCATGTTAAAAAAAATTACAAAAATATTTTCATTAATAAATTGAGATTTTTTTAATAAAATAGGACCAATATACTAATTTTTAATCAATAAAATGTCACTTTAAAAGAAGAGTTAATTTTCTCAAAATGAGATCATTTATCTCGATTTTCTCAATAATACCAAAAATAACTCTTCGATTTTTCTAAATGTGCATGAAAGAACCAAAGTTCCTATCCTAATTGATACCCCATTTTATGCTTATTATTTACTTATTTGTTTTAGCTTTCTGTTTTTTGGGAATAGTATTTTTGTCCCAATTTTCATCTTGTAATCTATTTTATAGCTTATTTTTATTTTGTTGATTTATTGTTTTTATCACTTTCTCCCGATACTTGATGTGCGCTTAAATTAAATTGCATGACGTGTGAGAAAAGGGATGGAAAATTAATTGCTAAAAGTTCACTTATAATTTAACCAAGGCATTAATAAGAGTGAAGTTCCGAACCACTCTCTGATTTAGAACTCCGAGATTAGATGAACTTTCCCAATTTTTATAAATTAGGTGGCAAGTCCAAAATATTTCAATTGTGCCTAAAAGTTTCATAGGATTAGATGAACTTTTCCAATGTTTTATTGGATAGGAATTCCAAAATATCTCATGTTACCCAAGATCTAGATGCGAACCCTCTCGGACCCTAAAAGCAGGCCTCCGAGGACTAAAATAGGCTTATGTGCGCGTCACAATGGCGACTCTACTGGGGACTTCGAGACTTTGCTTTGAAAGTGTTTTGGTTAATAATATAATTGGATTTTTACAGATTAAAATTCTATCTCTTTTTTAAAAATTACATTGCATCCATGCTAGAGCCTTAGAACTAAGCTAGATGGTCCCTATTCTTACCTCGGTGCGTTCCTGAAGCACAATCCTACGTTCACTTAATATAGGAAAGTGTTAAGGATAATCACCAGCCCAAGCCTAGTACCTCTTGGTATATCAAATGGAGATCCGATTGGTCGTTATGCTCGTGATGAGTTAGACCCATTGGCAGGGATAATGCTTGGGTAGCCTTAAAGTATCATCACCTTCGATTAAAACTCATGTAATAGCAATATATACTTTCCTTAGGTGATATGCTCCTTAATACAATACTTGCTATATGGGCCGTCATATATTGAACAAAATCAAATAAATTAGATGGCTTTTCATCAAAGGCTTTCATGCCCCGGTGGGCCCATCCTAATTTAATTAGAGTATTTCAATACATAATGACCAAAACCCATACATTTATGCATTAGATAAGAGGTGTTATGCTGCCAATTTTTTTTTTCGTGTATCATACGCGTCCAATGGATTCCCCGTTAACCCTTAAATAAAGCCCATCAAGGAAAAATACTGCATAACCTCGTGTGTGGGAGAGATAAGGTTGGAAGGATCTATCTGCTTGCATGTGTTTGTCTATACTGCATCAGCATGACCATACACTGCAACACACTCATACATTATCCTAACGTCTTGTATTTTGCAGCCATCATAGCTTTTTCCAAGAGGTCTAGGGGTCCTAACGGTCGGCTAAGAAAGAATTTATTCTTTGAACTACTGAAATTGGTGTCAGATTAGGGTTCAGAGTCGCTAGAGTTTTTAGCAAAAATCAATATGGCTAAGCCATCAAGAGAATCTAATGCAACTCGCGCCATGATTATTAAGGAAGTGGGCAGAAGGCTAGAAGAGTTTGAGAATCAGATGATGATAATGAATGGGAACTTAACCGCTACAGTGACACCGTTTACTGGGCAATAACCTGAAGCTCTTATTGGGGGTAAGGTGAATAAGAGCCAATAATAGAAGGTCCCCCGATAGTAGTAGACCTACCAAAAATAGAGCCAAGAGGTGCACCACCTGTTGAGCAGAGGAGGGTTTATCATCACCCTAACCAGGATTTCTTTGAAGAAGAGCAAGAGGATCCTGTGGTAATAAGGGGAAAAGCGCCCAAGCTAGAGGATGATGTGGAGAAAAATGGAGGAAAAGTTTGAAGCAATGACACGGATGCTGGCTGTGGGAAGGGGAATGAACCCTAAAGACCGAGAATTAGATGGTGACGATCTAATCCCCCAAAACTTTAAAATGCATGACATCCCTAAGTTTGATGGTACCTCCGATCCTTCGGCACATATCAAGCAGTATTCCTTAGTAATGAAGGGAATGACCTTAACTAGGAAGCAGAAGATAGAATCCTTCTGCCTAAGTCTCACAGGGGTTGCAATTGATTGGTACTATGGGTTGGGCAGGAGGTCCAAGGAGGATTGAGACTTATTGACTGAGGAGTTTCTTAGGCAGTATGACTGCAGTACGAGGATGGAGATAACACTGAAGGATCTAGAGTTACTACAATAGAAGTCGTGGGAATATTTTCACGAATATCTCACTCGGTGGAGGAATCGGGTCATGAAGATGAAGCGTAAACCCGATACTCTTGATCAGATTTGGTTATTCATTAGGAATGCTAGCCCATACTTGAGAAAGGTGCTAAAGATGAAAGGGCTAAAGGACTGGTAGTCCTTGAAAGATATAGCCATAGAAGCTGAAGGAGAATACCTAGCAAGGAAGGCCAGCAATAACAATTATACCAGGAGAAATTATGATAATTAGGGGGCAGGAAAGTCAGTAGGGCCCGACAATAGAAATCAAATTGGAAACACTGTAGATGTAGCAGTTGCTGAAATAAACCAAAGGCATTATTCTAACCTAGGCAGATCGTTATCTTGGGTAGTTAAAAGGTTGATGAAATAAGGTAAGTTACAGCCAATGCCTGCTAAACCCACCAGAAGTCAGGGACATCCCGATCATCGAGCGGATTAGTACTGTGCCTACTATCAGCACACAGGGCATGAGACTGATGAAAGTCGAACTCTGAGTGTAACAATCCAAAGTATACCCTAGTAGTATTTTCAGTGTTAATTGTATGGAAAAGGGTATAAGAGTAATTTATATAGTAGGATTTCGGGTTAAAAGGGTGTAATTGAAAAGAAGATTAAGTAAGTAAGAGTAATAATTTGTTTAAGTGAGTAAAAGAGGATTTGCCAAGGATCTATTAGAGTTTTGCCAAGGATTTTATAACTTTGACCATTAGGAAGGTGACACCTAGGGAGGGTTGGTGAGAAACATTTAATGAAAAGAAGGAAAGGAAGAGAGAGGGAAGGAAAATAAGATTTTCTTTGCTTTGTTTCCTGTTCCCTCTCTTCCTCCTGCGTAAAAGCTTCCTCATTTTCTTCTTCATTTCCTGTTTCTTACTCCTTCTTCCTGGTTGATCATCAAGAGTTTGAGTAGGGTTTTGAAGTGGATACGAGATTAATTGAAAGGTAAATGGTTGGATTTTATGGGTTTCAAGTCTTTATCTCCTTCTTCTCCTTTTCTATTTTGATTTAGTAGTTGGGTATTTTTGGATTATGAGTTTTGTTTGGTTTGAATGTTCTTGCAAGAAGTTTCGGACAAGAGAAAGGAAAAGGATAAAGAGAAGGTGTGATCAAGAAGAGAGTGGTTCAAGCTTCCTTGATGTTTGGGATTTATGTGTTATGGTATAACTGTGTCTTCGATTAATTGATTTCAAATTCTGGAAACTTTGAGGTTTTGAGCATGTTTTTATGCATGATTGAGTTGGATTTTGTTATAGTTTGAGTAGAATTTGAATATGGTTTCGTGTATGAAAGTTGGCTTAATTTTATGGGATTTTATTGGTGTTATAGATTTGAAAACTGGTTTTGGGTAATTATTTAGTTATGTTTATTGGTTGCTTTTAATAAATGAATCATGTTATTAGTTTGATTAGAAGTATGTTTTGGATCCATGTGTTGAGTGATTTGGCATTTGATGTTGAATTATATGAGCTGGGAAAGGTTTTGGCTTGAGGAGAAGAGTGCAGATCAGCAGCAGGGGCGAAGAGTTCATCTCTATTGCGAGCGCGACAGAGTTCGATCATCCGAGCTCCTGCCTTAGTGCCATCTGTCGCGAGTGCGATAGAGAGCTCGGTAGACGGGCGATTTCTATCGCAAGCACGTGTACGTGCGTGAATGTGACAGGAGCCTACCTGCCCTCTGTCACGAGCTTGACAGAGGCCAACTTGCTTTCCCTCATGAGCGTGGTGGATTGTCACAAGCTCACCCCTGCGTGTAATCAGTATCTATCGCGAGCCGACACTCCCCTGTTCTTCAGCTAATGATTATTCGTTACTCGTTGCATGGCTTCTCACTTTTGATTTATGTTTTATTTAATATGTGGACCTTATACTTGATATGTTATTTAATGAATATTTGAACTGAATTGATGTGCATTGCTTAATTTGACTCTTGAGTGCTTATATTAGTTGATATATATATATATATGTATATATGTACATATATATATATATATATATGTATATATGTATATATGTATATATATACATATATACATATATACATAGATGTATATATATATGTACGTCCTTAGTTCGGATTGCAGGCTGCAACTCGCCTGTATAAAGCCGGAATCGCTAGTAATCGCCGGTCAGCCATCTTTTAATTGATTCTTTTATTCCATTGTGATATTTTACATCGTTGAACAGATCCATTCAAAAACAATTAGATGATGAAAAAATTATCAAAGATTGACATTCCTTATTTCTATTTAACAACGTACTAAGAGTTCCTTGATTTTATTTAAGTAATTGTTGAATCCTTGTCTTGGAATAACTGGGATAAAATGGATTAATATTGGTGCGATCTGACCCATTATTAGAGATCGATCTATATATACATATATATATATATACACACATATATATATACATATATGTATATACATACATATATACATATATATATATATATATATATATATATATATATATATATATATATATATGTACATATATATAAAGTTTTTATGTTTAAGCCTGAATGGTCAGGGTAGTTGATAGATAAGCATGCTTATAAAGAGCCAGTGATTGTAGCTACTAGTGTTGACCCCGTTTAGGTCTAGTGTTTGATACCTCCGGGTATCTAAAAGATTGTTTATAAAAAAATTGAGACTTCGGTCTCCAGTGTTTGATACTGCTAATCAGTATCCAATGTACCTGTATCCACCATCGATGAAGTTCAAGCTATTGTTACATTTATTATTGTGATATGATATTGGCTAAAGTCTAGTGGATTGCATGAAATGTTTGAGCATGTGACGATTTACGCATGTGACATTACCGGATTATTCTTTCTCTCACATGATTAAATTCATGAATGCTATCGATTTGTGTATAGTACTGCTTATGTTTTGTGACTTTGATATAAGTCTTTTGCACCTGTTTATCCCCACTAAGCGTTATCGCTTAGCACATGTGTTTTTTCCTTATAGGTATGCAGGTTTGGTTTGGAGTTAGGCATCTGCAGGTCTTGGCCACTAGAAGTTTGGAACCATTAGAGTTCTTTTTGTTTTTGGTTTTGAACAATTTTGTAATAGCAGTGCATGTATATGTATATATTTTATGTTATGTATTAGACAATGTAAATTGTTTAAGAATGCTCTGGTAATATGTGAATTATATTATTATATGATATTAAATTAATTTATCTCTTAATTAATCACTTATTTCAATTTCGCTATAGTTGTGTTTGCCTTTGTGAGTGCATAACGCTTCGATATCGTATCAAGGGGTATTGGGGTGTTACAATTTTATTGGTATCAGAGCATAGGTTTAAGCAGTTCAGGACTATAGGATGATAGAGTATAGAGTATATGTATGCGAGTGTCTAGAGTTGTGGCCTAATGCAGATGCTATCTTATTTAGAGTTAGATGGAGTCTGATCCGAGTGAAGAGATAGGTGAGACGATGGATAGTGTTATTCCAATGAGAGTTGATTGACCTGCACATGGGTGTCCTCCAGGTGAAGGTCCCGGTCTTGTTCATGAGAATCCAGTGCTAGTGCAAGGTTATTGCAATTAGTTGATAGACTGACTGCTCCAAAGGCTCCTATGGACCTTATGAGGAAGAGGGGAGCCGAAGAGTTCAGTTGTACTGTAGACACCGAGTCCTGAGGCAGCCCAAATAAGAGTTGCCCAATAATAAAATTAATGCCTGTTCACGGGCAAAAAGGTTAGAAGTGATGATTTTTTTTGTCAAAATTCGCTTTTTAGAGATAAAAAATAAAAAATTTAAAAAAATTAAAATTAAAATTAAAATAAAAAAGGGAGGTTGGAAATTATAATATTTTAGTCAAAATTACCTTAAAAAATTAAAAAAAAAATTTAGAAATTTTCAACCGTTGGCGTGAGAGGGCAGGCCTCCCTCGCGCGTGCGGCGAGCGCCAGCGTGCTGGCGCTGGGGCAATCGCCCTGCTAGCGCTGCATGCACGTCCCTCTCCTACCACGCGTAGTGCACGCTTGCGTCGGTCGCCCCTGTCCGCCCAAATCTGCCAATTTCGCCCAAAAATGATTTTTTATCCCTTTTTTTTGGATTTTCATGATTTTTTCAGTTTTTAAAATTAAGATAACAAATAATTTGATTTAAATTTAATTTATTTCCTAATCAACTAGGGCTTTTATTAAAGCATATAAATAGAAAAATTATTGAAAGAAAATGAGAGGAGGCAACAAAAACATTAAGATTTTTATTTTCTTCTTCTTCAAAAAAATTATTTTCTCCTTCAATTCTTCTTCTTCTTTTCACTTCAATAAAATTTCTTCTAAAATATTTTAGATGGAATTTTGTTGATGGAAAATTGATTTTGAGACAAATAAAATAATTGTTTGCTTTTAAAATCTAATTTTTTCACTTATTTTTTTGAATTATTTTTTTTTAATTAAAATTCTTCAAAAATTTTACATTGAATCATTTTTTGATAAAAAATTGATTTTGGGACAAAAAATAATAATTTTTTGTTCTTGAAATCCAATTTTTCATTTAATTTTCTAAAATACAAGTTTTTTACAATTATTTTTTCTAAAGAGAATAGTTTTAGATTTATTTTTATTTTCTTCCATCATTTTATTTAATCAAATTTTCTTTTATGAAATAAAACTCCAATTTTTATTTTCAATTCTAATTTTGAGATCAAAGTAAGGAAATCAATCACATTTTTCCCTCTATTGAATCAGAATTCTGAGGGTAAACATTCTGCGTTCGATCCCTTAGTTTTTTTATTTATATTTTGTTCATATTTAATTAGTTATCATGTAGATCTATAAATTTATTATTCATTTATTTATTTTATGTGATTTTAGATATAGATTTAACATTTTTTACATTTTTATTCTTTTTTATTTGCTTAATTGTTCATTCTTTATTATTATTATTATTATTATTATTATTATTATTATTATTATTATTATTATTATTATCATCATCATCATCATCATCATCATCATCATCATCATCATTTTTTATTATTATCGTTATTATTATTATTATTATTATTATTATTATTATTATTATTATTATTATTATAACTATTATTGTTATTGTTGTTGTTGTTATTATTATTATTATTATTATTATTATTATCATTTTTTTGATTTTATGTATTAGTTTATTAACATCTTAATTTATTTGTTTCATCATGTCATTTAATTTATTGTCATTCATAATGCATTTTTTCATTTATTTTAATTTATTATTTATTATTTAATGTGTTTAATTGATTTTCTTGATTTAATCACTAATATTAATTTTATTCGTATTTGTTTTTGATTCTGTAATGGCTCGAACACGGGGTCAGTAGTGATCAGTAAAATCTGTAGAGTAGGTAGTGTGAATCTCGTGTGAAAATATCAGTGAATGTGTCTTAAAAGATAGTAGAAGAGAAAAGTTAAATGTGCTCTAGTTAGAGAAGCCCCTGATGGGTGACTTCCAGGGAAATCAGTAGTGAAAAATATTTTATTGGACAAAGTGTAAGTGATAAGAAGCCTGGTGGTATAATTTGGAGTGAAAACGGAGTCAAATAGGCCTCCGAAAGTCATTCTGAAGTTGGCCTCTAGTTCGGTTCGGTTAAACCGAAGTTTGATCGAATTTTTAGAAAATGATTTTGAGTTCTAAAGGGTATAATGTGGGAAGTGTACAAGTTTAAAATAATTTTTAGTAATTTTTAACAGCTTCAGAATGGTGTTTTACGGCATAACCGAACTGAATCGAACCGGATCGATTTAGGTGAATCGGGCCCCAAATGGACTCCGATTGAGCTAATATTTTACAGGGAGGCTATTTTATATGTTTTAAGAATAATGAAATTATTTGGGAGTGAAAATAAGTTGAGGAACACATAGATGCCTTGAAACGGTGAAAAATTGCCAAAAAATTGAAATTTTGGTTCAAATCGGTTAGATCGCTTCGGTTTAATTTCAGCCTATATAAGGAAGCAAGAGGCCAAATTTCTCTAGAGAAATCTATCCTCCACCGCCCTCCCTTCTCTCCCTCTTGGCCGAATATAAGTTCATGGTTTCTTCTCCAGTTTTCTTCATTTTTCTTCTAATTTTCCCCAAAATTCAACCTTCTAGACAAAGTTCAGCCTCTATAAAACTTAAAGATAGTATTTGGAGTCCATTTGAAGCATTGAAAGTAAGGAAAATTAAGGGTACAAATTTTAGGTGTTAAATTAAGGTAAGCGATTTAGGTATTCTTAAATTGGTTTAAGAGTTCATATGAGTATTTTCAAGGGTGTAGAGTATGTTTATGAAGTTATTCTATAAAAAGGAAGCATGGATTTAATGTTATGGTGTTGTTTGAATTCGGCCACCTTAGGTTCTCAAAAGGAAGGAAGTTGTTTCATGTATTAAAGGCTATAAAAAGGAAGCCTAAGGAGTGGAGATCAAGGAAATAAGGTTAGTGGATACAATATCCTTCTTTTTCTATTAAGGATGTATGATTTTAAGTTTTATTTAAGCACAAACAATGTGAAATATGCATGTATAATTGAATCTAACTTAATAAATATGATCAGTGGACTTGAATAAGTGTGTAAATGTGTTTAAAATAAATTAAAACATTATGGTATGAAAACTTTAAGTTTGGCCGAATGGAAATATAAGGAAAAATTAATATATATTAGGTGTTTATGGCATATAAAGGATGATTATAACGTATATAATATGTGTAGTGTATGATTGAGTGGTTAAAGGAATGAAAAACAATTTTATTGAAATAATGTTACCTTGGCTGAATGGAATAAGATGAACATTATTAGTGTAAATGGTTAACTAAGGCATGTGAATGATGAAAATGATGTGTATAACATGGGATTAGGTTAAATAAGTGGTTAAATAAAAGAAAAGTGAACATATCGAGTAAGGGTTAGTTAGGCCGAATGGTATAAAGGAAGATTTACTCATATAGTTTAGTAATTAAGGCATGAAATTGATGTTTGGGATGAGTATAATATGTAAATGGAATGTTTGAGTGATTAAATGAATTAAATATGAACATAGTGAAAAAGTGATACCTTGGCCGAATTGAACATGATAGATTTCTATTGTGTATTTTGATGTTTAATTACATGTAATGGCATAAAATGGTTAAATAATGATAAGTGAGTGTGTATGCAAAATTATAAGTGAAAATGATGTCTTGGCCGAAATGTGTATATTGGCATAATGTGAAATGTAAGTGAATTTTAATGATATATTGGCCTTACTAGTGGTCTGGTAGTAAAATTTAGTCCAGGATATAATTGGTTAGCCATAGAGATTCCACACCGCGGTATGAGTCATGACGACTCACTATTGATAAGCTAATGATTGTCTATCTCAGTGCAGTATTCAGTGATTTCAGTGTTCAGGGTTGTGCAATGTAGTGTTGAATGATTCCTTTAGGGATTATTCTATACTGTAGTGGATCTGTGGGATCCACGTCCCGCATATCCGGTCAGTAGATTTTCTACCGTGTGTATACTAGGGGCATAATGGCAGTTATGTGATAAAATTGGTTAAAAGAGTAATAAATGTGAAAATGAATGAAAATGAGACTAAAGTGGAATAAATGGAAAGTGTAGAGGTGAAATGGTAAATTCACATTAATTAGGTAAAAAGTGGTAAAATTAGGTAAAAAGTGTAATGGTAAGGGTAATTTGGACAAGATATGAGGTTAAAATGGTAATTTAGTGTAAAAGTGGCAAATTAGGGACCTAAATGTAATTTAGTAAATTTTTAAGGTTAAAAATGGAATTTAAGTGTAATAAAGGGTAAATTTGTAATTAAGAATAATTAAAAAGGGTAAAAGTGGAAAATAAGAATAAGAAAGGCTAAAATTGTAAATTAAGTATTATTAAGGGCATTTTGGTAATTAACTGAAAAATGAGGACATAAATGGAATTAAGGTAAAAGAAGGGATATGGATGGAATTATTATAAAAGTGGGGACGTAGATGGAATTATGAGAAAAGATAAGGACATAATTGGAAAATAAGAAAAAAAAGAATAAGGACTTAAGTGTAAATGATGAAATGGTAAATTTAATTAAAGGATTAAAATGTAAGCAGTGAATAATATAATTTAATGAGTGAAAATGTAATTAAATTGATAAATTTATTGACTAAATATGATTAATGATTTAATAGAACATAATAATAATAAATTTAAAGTGACATTAAGATTTATTAGTGGCATAATTGTAATTATAGTGAATTGGGGTGGTAATATTGGAAATGAAGGATAAAACAAGGACTAAAGCGTAATTTGATTTAAAATATTATGGTAAGGACTAAATGATAATTTGCATGCCAAATAATAAGTTAAGGTAATAATATAATTAATTAGTGGCACTTTTGTAAATATAAGACTATTAAGGGTAAGATTGTAAATTAATAAAAAGTTAGGGACCAAATTGTAAATTTATAATATTGAGGCTAATTAAGAGATTAAAGTGTAATCAATCAATGATGTAAGAAATAAATGAGTAATTGATAATTAGTGAATGAATAATTAAGAATTATAGAATATTATTGTATAAATAATTATTAGATGTATAATGATTTTTAATTGATATATATATATATATAATGATTATGGATGTGAGTGTAACTTAATTAAGTTTAAAATAATGATGTAATTATAAATAAGTGAAAATGAAAGGTAGAAAGGTAAATTAATAGCATTACTGTAAATAAGTGATAAAGCAGTGACTTAAATGTAATTGATCATAAAAAGGATAATGTTAGGACTTGAATATAAATTGATGAGAAAATTGACTATTAAGTGAAGTTATGAAAACATTGTTTTGGATATATATATTAGCGAATTAGGGAATGATACAGAAATTAATAAAACTAACAATGAAAATAATAATGATAATATTAATAAGGTAAAATAGAAAAGTAAATTTGTAATTGTAATAAATATAGAGGACTAAATTGTAAGCAAATTATAGTAAGATTATTAAAGGGGCCTTAGTGAATTAAGCTATAGTATAGGGTATTGAATGAAAGTTTATAAAGGATTGATAAAATTAATTGTGTGGTTTGCTAAATTAGAATATTGAAAGTGTTTAACTAAGTATAATGAAAACTAATAAATGTAAGGGTAGTGGTAATAGATTGTAGTGTGATTTAATAGGAAAAGTGTTAACATACAAAGAAATTAATAAACCCAGTGTAATGTTAATTATATGAGTGAAAGAAATTGAGAAAGAATTTTACGTATGAATAATGAAACTACCAAAAATAACAATAATGTAAAATGTGGATTAGATAATTGTTAAAATTAATGTAAAACCTATATTATTGATTAATTGATATGGAACCCATAGAGTAAATAATAGGAGTGATAGCAATGTCGGTAATAATAGAAATAGCATTGGTTAAGAAAGAAATAAAAGAATAATGATGGAATACTAAGTATTCAAATAAGCTAGTGTTTGAACTATAGTGTTAACCATTTAAGAATAAATACAACTCGCAATTGATTAAGGTCAAGTGACCTAATGAAAGATTGGATATAGTGATAGTTATTAATGCGAAGAGTTAATGTAATGTAAAAGAGTAAAAGAAGTGTTAAGAACATAAAGAAAGTCATAATAGAAAACCAGTGCCACTAATATCGTAAACCAGTGACACTAATTCGAGTTTAGACCATAATTTGGTATATAATTTAAAAAGGAGGAATCCAAAAGTTATTAACATAGATAAAGTAATAAAAAGGATTATTTATAAATTTGATTGCTAATTGACAAATCAAACAAAATGTTAAATGGTAAAGATTATTAGTGTTCATAGTAAGACATTAATAATAGAAATGAAAAGGGATAAAGTAAATGATAAAAATAGTTACAGAAACAAAAACAAATGAATATATTTATAAGATAATTACGAGATTGTTAATATTGTTACTCCTCAGAATAATAGAAAGAACGCAATAGCGATATATCGTAAAAGTTATCAGTGTAAGTGATAGTGATATTGACAACAGCATTACTAATGACTAAAGTGATTGCAGTGATAATGACAACGGAAGAGATATTGATTGATGTAAAAGTATGTAATAACAGTTTAAAAGACTTAAAAATTAATATTCCAATAATTCAAATAAAGCAATATGTTTGTGCGTGCATGCATATAATATTAGTGTGGAAAATTTTGGATATGTATTCACCACTGGACATTTTTAATGCTCAGCGCGTAGAATGTTAATGTGTCCAGGTTGTGTTAGTTTTGACGTGGCCGAAGATGTAGAGACAACGGAAGAAAAGATTAACAACAGGAATAGAAGGAGTGGCATGGCATGTAGATGACCGCAGTAAAGAGAAGCAGTGGTATATGGTATAAGTATGTGGTTTGTATGTTAGTGTACTGTTAAGTTTTTGTATATGCGTATGTTTGTGATTGTTATTCGTGAAATTTTTTTTTCCTACAGAGTGTATCGTAGTGTTTGTCAGTGCAGTGCTGTGACATCCGATATCTGTACTACTTACGGGTGTAGGATGTTACAGATTCCAATATCTATCTTCCTTGTTTGGACATTCCAGCGAGCGAATGGGGAGATCTAGGAGGCTTGTTTGTCTTGACCTTTTAATTTTCTATCATTTGTATTATTTTCTTTATTTGGCTTTTTATTTATTTTTTCATGTAATTTCTAGTAAAAATGTTTATTTTATGCATGTTTAAAAGAAAATCATAAAAAATATTTTTAATATTAAATTGAGTTTTTTCTAATAAAATAGGACCAATGTCCTAGTTTTCCATCCAAATAAATTGTCACTTTAAAATTATTTTATGTAAGTATGCATGCGAGAACCAATGTCCTCATCCTGAATAAATATACCGTTTTATGTATGATTTACATCTCATTTACATGGTTGTATTCTGCACCTAGTTTTATTGTAAATTAATGTGCTTTTATTTACTTTATTTTAACATTGCTTTATTTACTGCTTTAATTACGTGATCGATATGCGCTCTAATTACTGCATTTAATCGAATGAGAAAAGGAATGAAATTTTATCTCTAAAACTCAATTATAAGTTTAACCAAGGTATGAATAAATGAGAAGTCCCGAACCCTCTCTGGTCTTAGACTCAACGAGGTTAGATGAACTTTTCTAATGTTCTATTGGGAAGTGAATTCCAAAATGTCTCTTGTTGCCCAAAATAGGCCAAAGTTGCATTGTCTTAGGCTCCACGAGGTTAGATGAACCTTTCCAATATTCTATTGGAAAGGGAATTCCAAAATATCTCTGGCTTGCCCAAAATAGACGTATATACATCGTCTTAGGTTTCACGAGATTAAATGAATCTTTCTAATGTTCTATTGGAAGGAGGATACCAAAATATCTCTGATTGCCCAAAATAGACACATATGTGCTGTCTTAGGCTCAGTGAGGCTAGACGACCTTTCCCAATATTTTATTTGATGGCGACTCAAAAACACCTCCTTGTTGCCCAAAATAGACACCCTTGTAATCTCTTACAAGTCTTATAAACCTCACTCTAATACCCTAAAAGTGGGCCATTTGGGGCCCCCGAGGTTCGATGCGCGTCACAGGTTAGTCCATCTATCAATCAGAGGTAGCTGAGTTCTGGTTAGAGAGGACGGAAAGGATATTACAAGAGATTAGTTGTCTCCAGAACCAGAGAGTGGCTTGTGTAGTGTCACTATTGCAAGGGACGGCGTATGATTAGTGGAAGCTGATGCTTCGCAATCCTCTGAGACCAGTCGAGTTGACATGGAAATTTTTTGTCCAGGAGTTCGAGAAAAAGTATGTCACTAAGGCCTACTGAGAAGTAAGATAGATAGAATTTATCAATTTAAAGCAAAGGAATATGATGGTCAGTAAGTATGAGAAAGAGTTAAGTAGACTGAGTAAGTATGTGCCGGACGCCTTATTAATGGAAGACTTTAAGTGCTGACAGTTCGAGGATGAGTTGAGAGAGGTGATAAGGGGGCCTTTATCAGCAATGGCGGTTATGCATCAAGTGGGCTATTATCAGTTGGTTTCGGTGGCCATGAAGTTAGAAGAGTCCGAGCTTTTAAAATAGAAAAAAGAGCAGAAAAGGAGAGTTCTAGATAGTGGTGTTGTTGGTAGTAAGAAGACTCGGGATGTTGTGAGTGGGCAAGTTGCTAGAGGGTCGGCTTAAGCGCTTTCAGGGGTAGGAAGTGCTGCACCGCCCTCTAGTAGAGGAAGTTTGGCACCTGAGTGTGAACATTGTTAGAAACACCACTGGAGTACGTGTAGGAAACTCACCAGAGCATGTTTTAAGTGTGGTAGCATAGAGCTTATGCTTGCCAATTGTCCGAAATTGAATGCGAGTAGGGATCAGGAAGGAAGTAGACCTAGGGCCACTCAGGCACCATCAGAGACAATTGAGAAGCCTGCTGTTGCTGGTGATCTTGCTCGAGTTTACGCCATGATTCGAGAGAATGTGGATGAGCATACAGGTCCCTCTGGTAAGCTCATTATTGCTTAAGTTATCTGGTATAAGTTTTTGGTATGGTAGTATGATCGTATGTTTGCTAGCGAGAGGAAATTTTGAGGATGAAATTTCTAAGGAGGGGAGATTTGTAATGACCCAAAGTATACCCTAGTAGGATTTTCAGTGTTAATTGTATGGAAAAGGGTATAAGAGTAATTTGTATAGTAGGATTTCAGGTTAAAAGGGTGTAATTGAAAAGAGCATTAAGTAAGTAAGAGTAATGATTTGTTTAATTGAGTAAAAGAGGATTTGCCAAGGACTTATTAGAGTTTTACCAAGGATTTTATAACTTTGACCATTAGGAAGGTGACACATAGGGAGGTTTGGTGAGAAACATTTAATGAAAAGAAGGAAAGGAAGAGAGAGGGAAGGAAAATTAGATTTTCTTTGCTTTGTTTCCTGTTCCCTCTCTTCCTCTTGCGTAAAAGCTTCCTCATTTTCTTCTTCATTTACTGTTTCTTACTCCTTCTTCCTGGTTGATCATCAAGAGTTTGAGTAGGTTTTGAAGTGGATACGAGATTAATTGAAAGGTAAATGGTTAGATTTTCTGGGTTTCAAGTCTTTATCTCCTTCTTATCCTTTTCTATTTTGATTTAGTAGTTGGGTATTTTTGGATTAAGAGTTTTGTTTGGTTTGAATGTTCTTGCAAGAAGTTTCGGACAAGAGAAAGGAAAAGGATAAAGAGAAGGTGTGATTAAGAAGAGAGTGGTTCAAGCTTTCTCGAGGTTTGGGATTTATGTGTTATGGTATAACCGTGTTTTTGATTAATTGATTTGAAATTCTGGAAATTTTGAGGTTTTAAGCATGCTTTTATGCATGATTGCGTTGGTTTTTGATATAGTTCGAGTAGAATTTAAATATGGTTTCGTGTATGAAAGTTGGCTGAATTTTATGGGATTTTATTGGTGTTATAGATTTGAAAACTGGTTTTGGGTAATTGTTCAGTTGTGTTTATTGGTTGCTTTTAATGAATGAATCATGTTATTAGTTTGATTAGAAGTATGTTTTGGATGCATATGTTGAGTGATTTGGCATTTGATGTTGAATTGTATGAGTTGCGAAATGTTTTGGCTTGAGGAGAAGAGTGCAGATCGGCAGCAGGGGTGAAGAGCTCGTCTCTATCACGAGCACGACAGAGCTCGGTCATCCGAGCTCCTGCTTTAGTGCCCTCTGTCGCAAGCGTGACAGAGAGCTCGGTAGCCAAGCTTCTGCTGGGTGATTTCTGTAGCGAGCGTGTGTACGTGCACGAACGCGATAGGAGCCTACCCGCCCTCTGTCGTGAGCGTGGCAGAGGCCAACCTACTTTCCCTCATGAGCGTGGTGGATTATCGTGAGCGCGTCCCTGCATGTAATCAGTCTCTATCGCGATCGCGACACTCCCATGTTCTTCAGTTGTTGATTATTGGTTGCTCTTTGCATGGCTTCTCACTTTTGAGTTATGTTTTATTTAATATGTGGACCTTATACTTGATATGTTATTTAATGAATATTCGAAGTGAATTGATGTGTATTGATTAATTTGACTCTTGAGTGCTTATATTAGGTGATATATATATATATATATATATATATATAAAGTTTTTATGTTTAAGCCTGAATGGTCAGGGTAGTGGATAGATAAGCATGCTTATAAAGGGTTAGTGATTGCAGCTGCTAGCGTTTGGGTCTAGTGTTTGATACCTTCGGGTATCTAAAATATTATTTATAAAAGAATTGAGATTTCGGTCTCCAGTATTTGATACTGCTAATCAGTATCCAGTGTACTTGTATCCACCATCGATGAAGTTCAGGCTATTGTTATGTTTATTATTGTGATATGATATGATATTGGCTAAAGTCTAGTGGATTGCATGAAATGTTTGAGCATGTAATGATTTATGCGCGTGGCATTACCGGATTATTCTTTCTCTCACATGATTAAATTCATGAATGCTATCGATTTGTGTACAGTACTGCTTATGTTTTGTGACCTCGATAGAAGTCTTTTGTACCTGTTTATCCCCACTAAGCATTATCGCTTAGCACGGGTATTTTTCCCTTGTAGGTATGCAAGTTTGGTTTGGAGTTGGGTATCTGCAGGTCTTGGCCATTAGGAGTTTGGAACCGCTAGAGTTCTTTTTGTTTTTGGTTTTGAACAGTTTTGTAATAGCAGTGCATGTATATGTATATAATATATGTTATGTATTAGACAATGTAAATTATTTAAGAATGCTCTTGTAATATGTGAATTATATTATTATATGATATTAATTTTTTTATCTCTTAATTAATTTCTTATTTCAATTCCGCTATTGTATAGTTGTGTTTGCCTTTATGAGTGTGCGACGCTCCGATATCCTATCAAGGGGTATTGGGGTGTTACACTAAGGAACCAAATTTAGGACCTCATTGATAGCAAACAGATTGCTGATCCAGAGAATTAAAAGAAAGAAGTATGAGTTGTAGGGGCATTCAAGACACTAATAAAAGGTCTCAGAAGGTGGCTACAACATCGCAAGAAGTAGGAGAGAGGACTTTTTAGTAGACATGTTTTTTTATACTTGAACTGTTCAATATTGATGTATGCAGTACTGTTTATGTTAATTATATTAATGACTTTTTGTTTATGTCTCTCATGATTTCATTATGCATGATCACAACCATAGATCATTTACATTCAATATTAACTTAATGAATACTACCTTATTTAATCCCGGGACTTTTGGGTCCCTAAAAAAGAGAGATCCTGATGGCATCTGATGTTACTCCTGAAGAGAGATAAATCTGAGAGGTCGAAAGAAAAGAAAAAAAGGGAGCCTTAGCCTAGATCGGGAATGATATCATGGGAATCGATAAAAGCATTAGACACACCACTCTAACCCACTGAAATAAAAAGTTAGCCAAATAAAAAGTTCAAAGATATGAACAGACCAGAATGAAGGCTTGAAAATGCCGTAAGGAAAGACTAAGCCACAAGATGATTGTCAAACCCCAAATCGGGCCTAGTCGGATTTGACGAGCTAAATCGGATATGTGAAGGGTATTTCGGTAAATTGTGCATGAAGATTTTGGATAATTAGAATTTAATTGCAAGGTAATTATTAATTAAGTTAAGTGAGGAAAATGATAGAGTGTGCTTGTAGTGTATAGAAGTAGGGTGTAAGTGGATTATAAGGAATTATATGGTGTGAGTTGTGTTTGGTGCCTTGAAGATATTTATTCAAGAGATGATATGGTGTATGTGAGGGTATGATGCCTTGGGTTGAAAAGTCAAAAGTGGATGTTTGGTCCAATAGGGAGCTGCCATATGGCATGGTTGGTGGGCATTGATTGAAGGAAAGAAGAAAAGAGAGAGAGAGAGAGAGAGAGAGAGAGAGAACACGACATTTCCGTTCTCCCTCCCTCTCACGCCTCCTCTTCTTCTTCTCTTCTCCTTTCTTTGCTTTTCCTTTCTTTCTCTTTTGGCCGGATGTTGGTGCTTGCTTAGTGGTGTTTTGATGGAGTTTTGAAGCAAGATTTAGGAGGTAAGTGGATGTTTTTGTTTTTGGGTGTTCTTCTTCTCTTTTTCGGGTTGGATTGGGTTTTTGAAGGTTATGTTTTTGGATTAAGAGGTTTTTGGGTTTGGTTTTGTGCAAGTTTTGGGTGGTAAGAGAAGCTCAAGGGCAAAGAGAAGCTCAAGATGGGGTTTGAAAGCTTCAAAGAAATCAGGTTTGGGAGCTTTGATTTATGAATTGGAATTTGTGAGTTCTTGTGCCCTAATTCTCACTTAGGATGTAAATGAGTTTGTATTGTTTAAATCTCTGAAACTTGAGTGTTTTGGTATGTGTAAATGTATGATTGATATGGGTAAATGAGTTAGTAATGCATGATTAAGATTAAATTGAAGGTATGTGAGTTTGGTGAATGTAATGCTTTGTATGTAAATGTGTTTAAGCATGTGTTCTTGATAATTTCCGGAATTTAGGTTGTGATATGTTCTTGTCAAGGCATATATGTTATGGGTTTTTGTTTTGGAATATGAAACTTGCAAGAGCATGATTTAATTATGGTAATTTGGGAGTTGATGTGGTTTTGTGTATAAATTGGGTTTTTGGATGATTCTTGGAATTTGAGGTGTAAATTGTTAAATTATGTAGAAATTATTTGTTGATAAATGTTATATTGTGTAAATTGATGCTAATGAGTGGCTGGATTTGAGGTAAGAGACCATTTGGATGTGATTTTTTTTGTGTTGTGGGTGTGTTTTTGAAGAGGGAGAAAATCTGCAGAATTCTGCAGATTTTGCAAATCCCGACTCTGTCGCGAGCGCGATAGGGACCGGTGACCTTGGCCCGTGCTATCACGAGTACGCGACTCTGTCGCGAGCTCGCGATGGCAAAAGTTGGTGTGCTCTCTGTCGCGAGCCCGACGTCGTCGTGATCGCGACAGAGCGCGATGCTGGTTGGTGCTATTGCGAGCACGCGATTCATCGCGAACCCGCGACAGCCACTTTGTTCTCTGTCACGAGTGTGACAGAGCGTGGGCCTTCCGTCCTCCTCGTGGTTGCAAAATCCGTCGCGTGCGCGCAGCGAAGAGACTTCGGTCTCTGTCGCGAGCACGATAGCTCCCTGTATGCTGAATGAGTTTTCTTTTGTTGTGCGCAGTTTGAACTCCAATTTCCTCTAAATGCCTATGAGTTTTATACATGTTACTGTTACAAATTACATGAATGCGGAACTATGATATGATTATGTACACGTATGATGATAATTCTGGAATGTTATGAATGAATTGAATGGCTTATACTTAGTTATTCTCAGCTATCGCATGATTATGATTTTGTATTTGTAATCACTGGCATGATAGTGTTCCTATGCTTGACTCTGATATGTTTTGGAATTTTGGATAATGTTAAAGTGTGTTATATTATATGCTTTGCAATATGAATTGTATCAGGCATGACTGACATTTTGAACTTATGTATATGTCTACCATATTCTGGTTTATGCATGTTGAATTATATTATGTGACTCGAAACATGATTGGTGTTACGCATGACCTGCGAGAGTCAGTCTAGTGGATAGTTAGGCATGCCTAATAGAGTCTCTTAGCTGCAGCCCTCTGAATGTTTGGACCCTGATCAGGTCCCCCATTTGGTTCCCCGCGAACCCTTATATGTGAAAGGATCTTGTTTAAGGTCCCCTTTGAAAATGTTTTGTAAAAGTTAAAAGTATCTGATTTATCGGCTCGTACCCGTAAAGTACTGTCCGTATCGGCTCGTACCCGTAAAGTATTATCCGTACACTCGTTATCCACTATTTTGAGTCAGCAGGTATTCTGTTTGTTTTGTCTAATATGAACAAGAGAATGGGATATTCGAACGAGTATGATTTTGGACATGTGAATCGGTTATGTATCCGAATGTGATAATGAATCTATGAATGGGTTGAGAGTAACCTAAACATGTGAATTGGACATATTTATCTGCATATATGTGTGCATATGAATATCATATTGTGAATGCATTGTATGCCATCAGTGGTGGATATAAGTACGGGAACTAAGACGTGCATGACTGTGACCATGATCTTTCGAATGCCATAAATATACTTTATTATGTCATGCTTATGAGGATGTGAATTCGATTAGTCATGTCTATAGGAATATGAATTAATAGGTATTCGAATGCAAACTTGAATTGTTGAAATGCTATGGTTAATTGTGTGAATATGTATATGTACTATTCTGATACCATGCAATTGGATCGACGACTGGTAAGTGCATGTGCCATAATGTAATGATATGCTGTATGTTCCTTTGAACTCAGTTATCGCAGAGTTTGGGTACATTGTTGTGTGTATGCTATTCATGGCATGATTTTGTATGGTTTAGAGTTATGCAGTGGAAGTGTGGTGGTTTGATGCTATGCCATGGGTTTCATTTAGTATATGCATCTTGTGGTATGATAAAAGTATGTTTAGATACCTAGTGTTCTCGGCATGATAATTGGGTTCGTTACTGCCGATAGTTGTATAGCATGTGAATGGGTTTTCCGTAAATGCTTGGGGACTTTGGCATGATAGTTGAATGTGCATTATCTCTCGTGACTGTGCACGGTAAGGTACTGATACTTGATGCCTCGGTAAGTATATGTGATATGAATGTTTATATATGCCATTTGTGTATGTGTTATGCCTTGACGATCATTGTGAATGGTCGTCCATATTGTTTGTGTGTTCTCCCCACTACGTGTTTATCGCTTAGCACAAGCTCTTTTCCCGTGTAGGTGGCAGGTTATGTTCGGATCGAGTCGCGCATCTGCAAGGTCGGCCACATAGGAGTTAGAAGTTTTGTATTTTGTGCAGCTTTTGTATTCCTGTATTATGGTATTTGTAATTAAGCTTTCAGTTATTTCTCCGCTGAATGATCATATGTATACATGTGTATATGTTTCGGCTATGTGTCTGCGCGTGTGTGCTTTATTGTATGATAAGTTTGTGCCGGTAAGTTAAGTTTTTAATTATCCCGTATTTGTGTGTGTTTGATTATGTATAAGCGTATGCTTCTGCTTAGCATATGTGTGCATGTTTGTGAGTGAGCGTCGGGTAGCGCGCCTGCCGACGTCCTTCCAACGGGGACGACGTAGGGGGTGTTACAATGATCACCGAGGTAGTAAAAAAATAATAATTATATAGCCCATTAGAACTAAGTCTCAGAATTCCTTTTAACCATTTGCGATGGTCATCACAAAATTAGTAAAAACTTGGCTTTTAACAGTCTGGAGCCAAAAGGAGTAAGACATGGACTCTTCCAGATAAAATTTGGAGGAGATATCGTCACTATTTGGAAAAAAGGAAGTTTTGGCTTAATCTTCTGGAAGTGAGTCAAGAGCTATTGATGAAAGGAAGGTAACCTAGCTTACAAATAACTCAGATCAAATGATTTAGGTTATAGAAGCTAAAGTTAGAGAAGCTACTAATAGAAATGGCAGACATCCTCCCCAGTAATAATAGGAGAAGATTCAAGATTCAAGCAATGCTAACAAAGTGAAGAAGGTTCTAAAAAAAAAAAAAAGTTTTGTCTTAAGACATATGAGGCTAACTCGTAACCCAATCTCAACCACTAAGGGCTACTTCATAAATCGAGCCACCAAAATCGACAAAAACAAGGTGCAAGTTTTTGTAGTTAAGGTTCAAACGGGGACCTCATTGTCTTTGCCAGTTTGCAGAAGGGTCAAGGTGAAGCCTTATCAAAAGGAACAGCTGTCTCGGTTAATAATGATGAAAGTAAGTTCAAAGGAACCAATAGGTGCTGATGGATTGAGGGAAATCCCATGGCAAAGGCTAAAGAAAAAGAAAAAGAAGAAAAAAAAAGAATAAATGCCTCACGGGTCGAAAATAGATAAAAGGCAACCTCGGTAAAATTGGGCACCCCGTTAAAGTGAAAACCGAAAAAAAGGCTTCTTAGGCAAAAATTAGGGGCAAAGAGAAAATGTTCAATCATGAAAACTTGAGAGGGCTAATTGATAACAGGAATTTGATGTTTCAGGATCCATCTCGAGATTAGATAGGGTTTTGTATTTTTGAGATTACTGCCAAATGATTATCATGTGTGATGAAATTGGACTGGAACATACGCATTTATGCAACAATACATTAATATAAGCAGAGCACTTTATCTCGCATACTCAAAATTGTCTAAGTTCCAGCATAAAAAGTAGCACATTGTTTCTTTTTCATATATGCACAATTTACTATATATGGCCTTCATTGCTATCATCATCCTGACGTTTCAGCTAACTTGCCCCGTTATTGGCTTTAAGCTAGTCAAACAACACCTTCATGAGGAAAATCAAAATTCGTACAGCCCCTTTTCAGAAAGTGAAACAATTTCAGCTTCTCCAGCCAAAAAAAGGGCCGTCAGAGATGAAAATCGTGATTGGCTCTCTAAACAAAAATTAAGCCAAAGGGTAGGGTGAAAATCTAGAGACAGGCAGTCTTCCTTATAGAAAAATGAAATGAATAAAAAGTCGCTGGAGTGAGTTGGGTCCATTCCAGGGAAAAGTTAGGCACATGGTTATGTGAAAATCCCTAACAGGACACATTTATCGCTAAAAAAAGTTAGTGTGAAAATCCATAAGGGACGCACTATCTTTAATAA
This sequence comes from Excoecaria cochinchinensis, assembly GCA_947683425.1. Lineage (NCBI taxonomy): Eukaryota > Viridiplantae > Streptophyta > Magnoliopsida > Malpighiales > Euphorbiaceae > Excoecaria > Excoecaria cochinchinensis. The sequence goes on from CANTUQ010000013.1 coordinate 5,447,566, forward strand.
ATGACTGTCGCTACCTGGAGCGATAAGGAATGACTGAATAACTCCATTTCAGGTAGACAGTATGCAATTCAAGATACAAGGCAGACCTTCAAAGTGTAAAAAGAGGCACACTCTTAGTAGCTAAGGAGAAAACCAGGGGGCATAAAGGTGTCAATCCTCCCGCAAGCCACGACCAGAACGTCTGTTACCCTTGACCCACTTGGATGATTACTTCTTTACATTTTTTTATGTCCTATACATCTCACCCACATGCTTTATCTCTTTACATTTTGTTTGCTAATTTTTACAGTAAAAGAAATCTGACATAAGGCATCAGCAAAAGGCAAGCTTAGGTATTCTAAAAAAAAAAAAAAAAAATCCAAAGACCTCTTAGGAGGCACTAATCAAATCCCTCAAAGTCCTCTTAGAAGGCAAATCCTTCAAAGTCCTCTTAAGAGACAAATCTCCAAAGTCTTATTAAGAGGCAAAACCTTTAAAGTCCTGTTAAGAGGCAAAATCCTCAAAGTCCTCTTAAGAGGCAAATACATCAAAGTCCTCTTAAGAGGCAAATCCATCAAAGTCCTCTTAAGAGGCAAAATCCCAGCAAGTCCACTTAAGAGGCAACTCTCCAAGTTCTCTTAAGAGGCAAATCTCCAAAGATCTCTTAAAAGGTAAAAAATTCAAAGACCTCTTAAGAGGGAAAACATCTAAATACCTTTTAAGAGGCAAAGCATCCAAAGACCTCTTAAGGGAAAAAAATGACTCGGCGCAATCCAAGAGGATGATATTTGCACTTTGAAAGCCTAGAAAATGGCTCGGTGCAATCCAAGAGGATGATATCTGCACTTTGAAAGTCTAGAAAATGACTCGGTGTAATCCAAGAGGATGATATTTGCACTTTAGAAGTCTAAAAAATGACTCGGTGCAATCCAAGAGGATGATTTTTGCACTTTGGAAGTCTAGATGATGAATTAGTGTTATTCGAGGATGAAAATCACAATTTAAATCATCCTTTAGGGGGCAATACCCGTTCTTAAGGGAACATCTGTCCTTTAGAGGGCATTCATCCATCTTTTTGGGGAGCATTCGTCCTTTAGGGGGCATCACCTGTTCTTCAAGGAACAAACCGTCCTTCAGAGGGCATTCATCCAGCTCTTTAGGGAGCATTCATCCTTCAGGGGGCAACCGTCCTTCAGGGAACAACTAACCAACCTTCAGAGGGCATCCATCTGACATCAGCTCAATGGGAATGTAACACGCCAATAAGGCGACATCAATTAGCCACCAACAGTGTAGCTTAACACGTCAACAAGCTGGCATTAATCAAACTCGCCACAACTCTATCAACATAGCAGGAAGGTGTCAGCCTCAGGTAGGCGCTCCTTTCCTTTTCTCTGAATTTTGGCTCACCTAGGCACCTATGCACTAGTTTTTCCAAAATTAGGGGCAACTGTAGACACTGGATCCTGAGGCAGCCCAGATCAAGATTACCCAATGATGAAATTAAATGCCTATTCACAGGCAAGAAGGTTGGAAGTGATGTTTTTTTTTTGTCAAGTTCCCATTAAAAAAAAATTCAGAGGTTTGTGGCCGCCAGCCCTCGCGCGCTAGGCAAGAGCCCCTCATGCCCCAGGAGCGCGCTGGAGCTGGGGCGAACACCCCTCGCACGATAGGCTCACGCTGGTGCTGAGGCGAGCACCCCTACCGCTGTGCGCAACCCACAATGTGCGTGGGTGTCCCTAGAGCAGCACTGGCCCAGCCTGCCCGGCCCTTGCCAGGCCACCCCTCGCCTCGGCAGGCCGCCCCTCGCCGCCAGGTTGCCCAAAAATCGGGATTTTGAGCCAAATTGGACTCCAAATCATATTTTTCACAATAAATCCGGATTTTACACTTAATTAAGGTAGAATTTGATTAAAATTCAATTTCTTTTCCATAATTAACTAGATTTTTTTTTCCTAAAATCATATAAATATAAAATAAAGAAAGAGAAAAAGAGGGAAGAAAAGAAAAATTATGCATTTTTAATTCTTTTTCTTCAATAAAATTTCTTCTAAAATTTGGAATTGAATTTTTTTAATGTAAAATTGATTTTGAGACAAATAAAATAATTTTTTACTCTTGAAATCCAATTTTTTTATTTGTTTTTTTTTTCTTTAAACAAGCTCTCTGCAATTATTTTTCCAGCGAGAAAGTTTAGTTTTTTCTTATATTTTTGATTTAATTCTCGCGGATCTTAACAAGAAAATCGTTCATTTTCTTCACTCCATTGAATCCAAATTATGAGGATAAATATTTTAGGTTTGATCTTATATTTTTATTTTTGTTTATTGTATTATTTTTTGTTTACAATCAATTAATCACTATGTAAATTTCTAGATCTATTATGTATTTATTTGTTTGATGTGATTTTGTGATTTTGTTTCCCCTTTTACTTTATTTTCTTTATTATTTGATTTATTTATTTATCCAATTGTTTATACATTTTTTTTCATTTAACTTGATTTCCTATTATTATTATTATTATTATTATTATTAGTAGTAGTAGTAGTTTTGCATGATTACTTTTACTCATTTTATTCTTGCATGCATTCCACGTTATTATCTTTTTTAATTTCATGGTCTTTTACCTACTCTGTCATGTGTTTTAATTAGTGCATGTCATTTAATTCAATCTATTTCATTTTCTATTTGTGTATTAATTTTATTTTATTATTTCTCCATATTTATTTTATTGCATTGCTAAATATTTATTTCTTTTTAATTAATTAATTAATTTTATTACTAACTATTTATTTCCTTTTGCTTTGCCAGTGTTTCCCATCGAACAAGGAAATCCAAGAGATTTAAGCCTTCTTTTTGGTTTCATTTATCAATTTTTGTTATTTTAATTATTTTTCTTTAATTATTTTGTCATGTAATTTGTAATAAATTAATTTTATTTTATGTAAGTTAAAAAGAAAATTACAAAAATATTTTTTTTAATAAATTGGACTTTTTTTTTCTAAAAAAATATGATCAATATCCTAATTTTTAACCAATAAAATCTCATTTTAAAAGAAAAGTTAATTTTCTCAAAATGGGATCACTAATCACGGTTTTCTTAATAATACCAAAAATAACTCTTCGATTTTTCTAAGTGTGCATGAAAGAAGCAATGTTCATATGCTAATTAATACCCCATTTTATGCTTGTTATTTATTTATTTGTTTTAGCTTTCTGTTTTTTGCGGGATAGTATTTTTGTCCCAATTTTTATCTTGTAATTTATTTTATAGCTTATTTTTATTTTGTTTATTTATTGTTTTTATCGCTTTCTTCCAATACTTGATGTGCACTTAAATTAAATTGCATGACATGTGAAAAAATGGATGGAAAATTAATTGTTAAAAGCTCACTTATAATTTAACCAAGGCATTAATAAGAGTGAAGTTCCGAACCACTCTCTGGTTTAGACCTCCGAGATTAGATAAACTTTTCCATTTTGTAAATTGAGTGGCGACTCCAAAATACCTCAAATGTGCCTAAAGGTTTTATGGGATTAGATGGACTTCCCCAATGCTTTATTGGATAGGGATTCCAAAATATCTCATGTTACCTAAGATCTAGACGCGAACCTCTTGGACCCTAAAAGCGGGCCTCCGGGGACTAAAGCGGGCTCATGCGCTTCACATCTATAAATCTCGAAGCACATACCATTTAAGCCATCCTGAACACAGGTTGTGGCAGTATAGTATTATAATTAACTGTCTTTTTCTCCCTTTTTCTTGGGTTGAAAATCTATTTGTCATCAATAAGGTCCTAGACTCGATCTCTTAGAGTTCAGCAATTATCAGTCAAATGGGCAGTATGCTGATGAAAAGCATAGAACTGATCCGATCTGTGGCCCGGTAACCCTTGATTCCTTGTCGGTTTTAGCGATAAAAACTGTAACTTTCCTTCCTTAATGAAATAGGCGAGGTACTATGATAGCGATTTTCCTTTGTTTGAACAATGCTGTGAAATGGTTCTGATTGCCAACACCGTTGTAGTTCTATTATCATCGTCTCTAGAGCTACTGCCACCACCATATTTTTTGGTTTTTTTACCCTCAAAGATCGTCATAGTAACCAACCTCTAAACTTGTAGAGCCAGCAACAATCTTCTTTCTAAGATTATTAATCCTCTTACCTAAATTTCAAGGGTTGATAGTAGTTAGGGTGGTTGCGAGCTTGACTTTCATTGACATAACTTCTTTTTTGAGGTTACCTAGCCTTTTTTCCAAGCTTGAGAAATTGAGAGTATCCATTGACTATAAAAGATCTAGCTCTTCTACCTGTCCTATTTGCTCTGGCAACCGTACTGAAACTCTGTTTGATGCGTCCCCTAGGTGTGGACCTGAGCCTGACTCTAAATCACATTCTACCTTGATGCTTTACTTTTTAGAGCTTGTGTTACCATTGGATCTTCATCCTTTTCAGTCATAAAGTCATACCCTAGAGTAGGCCTCTTGTCTCTTCCTTGCTTGACTGGTAAAACAAGTGGTGCCCTGCCTCTGGGCTTAACAGCAGATGGAGTTATTATGGCCATTGCTGTAGAAGCCTCCCTAACTATGGCCAGTTCAACTTGGTTAATAGTAGGTACTATAAGCTGCACTCTAAAAGCGGTTGACATGGTAAAAACCCTTTCACTAAACATGGTCGTCATTCTTCTTTCAAAATCCTCAAATCTCTTATCTAGGTCATGAGAGTTAGAAGTATTAGCAGGCAGTATTGGATCAAATATCTTTCCCCTTTCTGCTAGCTTTGGCAGCTATTCTAAAGTCCTATTTGTGGTGTCCCTTGGACTTGAACCCAAACCTAGCTCTAAACTCTGCTCTAACATACTGGATTGTGATTGCTCCTAGACAAAATGACTGTAAGGATTCCTGAATCACCTAGGCAAATGGTGGATTGGATATCTTTCCCCTTTTTGCTAGCTCTGGCAGCTGTTCTAAAGTCCTGTTTATGGTGTCCCTTGGAGTTGAACCCAAACCTAGCTCTAAACCTTGCTTTGACATACTGGATTGTGATTGTTCCTAGATAAAATGACTGTCGGGACTCCTGAATCACCTAGGCAAATGGTTTACGATGGCTACAAAATCAAGGGGTTAGAATGATGCATGTGAAAAATTATATATACAGAATGAGATGCACGTGTAAAAATTATACCAAAAAAATGAGATATACACCTTCCATTATGTGGTGAAAATTAGACGCACAGAATGTACATGTTTTGTTACATGTTTTATTTTTATAATTTATTTACATGATGCATGAACATGTAGAGAATGTATATGATACACGATGAAAAATAATATGGCCTGACAAATCACGAACCTATAACATATTGTGCACACAAAATATGGTACTGCGTAAAGATGAATGTCACATGACATGTATGTACATGACGTGGAGGCATATGCATTTGACCTGAGGTGTATATGTTGTCCAACATGTATGTGTACATAATGGTATGTGCGATGACCAATTTTTAGCAAGCGTACTAAATCGACAAGTAGTAAAGTGAGTAAATTATGACCCATAAGATATTGTATCCAAGGAAAAGGGAATTAAGATTTAATTTGTTTAAATTATGCTAAAGAATATCCAAGTGTTGTATGAGTTTTTGGTTTAAAAACTAAAAAACATTCAAATGACAAATAACTAAAGTTTAGCAGTTAATTAATAAATTACAAAAGTAAACAACAAACTTAAGATAAGAAAAATAATATTAAAATCAGTTAACTAAAAACCCTGCTAAGGAATACCTATCCTCCCCAAATTTACCATGTAAAAAACTCTCAAAATATCACATGTGGACAACTCTTCTATGCCCAAGCCTACCTAGTCTACATTTAGCTATTTTAATCAATAAACTTACCAAATCTGGATTTAGTTCATTGATTAGCATCAGTTCGAGTTACTAAATCCTAAATCTGAGATAACCTACCAAATTTGGACTTAGTCCTCTAAAGACTCATTCATCTTTCATAGATCTGAACCTAGTAACACCATAAAAAATAATCTCAATCTATCAAATCTGGGCTTAGTTAAGAAAATAAATGAAATGAATCACAAGAAAAGAGCATTTATATGAATTAATCATCAAACCCATTCATTCAGATCGCTAATCTAGACTAAATCTAAATAAAGTGATTGAATCATAAACATAAAGAGAAATAACAAGAAATATGAAACCAGAGCAACATGTATAAGCAATAAGAGTAGAGTTTTCATATGGATGATGGGGATTCATGGAGTCCCTTAGCAAGTAAAAGACTACTCACTCATGGTTAGAGTAAACATTAAAATAAATTAAAAGAAACTGATATTACCCATCACTAATCTGAATCTGAAGTTCTTACAATGTTGTTAAGAGCTGTTCTTTAATCTAAATCAATTATTACAACTTAAAGTTCCCATAAAAAATAATAGATTCTAAAGCTAAGATAAAAAATAAAAACCCTCAAACTAAGTAACAAAACGTTAAGGATAAAACCTTAACTTTGGATTACAGAGAAAAAGAAATAAAGATAAAAGTTATCTGGAAAAGCAAGACCCGATCCTTAATTTTTGAAATTGTAGATATAAATAGAAAATCATGTTACATGGCGGTATGGAAATTCTTACCGCCATATATAGTTGGTTTCAGCTGAGAATGACAAGTTACATAGGATAAGGAATTTCCTAACCGCCATGTAAACAACTACTGGATGAAAAATATGAAATCTTCCCAAGTTTACAAAGCGGTAAAGCATTCCCTAATTATCGTGTAAATAGCTTCTAGACTGCAAGTTGGCTCTTTGATAATTTACATTGGGTAAGGTTCTTTTTGTACGCCGTGTGACATTCCGTGAATTCGTTAATCTATGGCAATAAAGAATTTCTTACCACCGTGTAACATTTCGTGCACGTGCTTCCTGGTCGCTTCCCGATTACACGGCGGTATGAAATTCCTTATTGCCATATAATTCATCAAAATCTGCCAAAATACACTAAAAATGCTCAAGTTAGTCCATTTAAAAATCTAAAATCACTTTCAACCCAAATAACCTAAAATAACAACTTCAAGACTCCAAACTTAACTAAAAATAACATGAATTAAAGCATAAATGTGGACATATCAACAACCCCACACTTAGTTTTTGCTTGCCTTCGAGCAAAAATTGAATAAACCACCTGCTCCGATTTTCTTGCAATTTCCAATCAAGAATTTAGGAATTTTAAAATAGATAAATAGCTTTTAGCAAGTTCCATTTAATAGAGATCTCATTCCTATAAAGTGTCCAAACGGGAAAATACACATAAATTTCCAAGTGGGTCTGTGTAAAGGCCAAAACTACCGATCAAATTTCAAAATAAGAATTCTAGTACATTTCAACATCAAGCTAGAAAAATAATGTGCATAAATAGACACATAAAGTTTCATAATCGAAACTCAAAAGACACCATATGCCTTTCCTTAGCACCGAAACCACAAGGGTCATCTCTGCTAAACAACTCAAAACAGGGAAGAAGATTAAAAAGACTCACATTAAGGTTGTAATGTTTGATTGAGATATTGGCTAACAAGAAAAGATTAAGTGGACAAATAAAGAATAGGCACCCTCTACCCAAATTCACTACCTAACTATCAAAAGTATCAACCAACCCACCAAAAGATTCACCATTACTTGCCAAAACTAGAATACTCAGAATGCTTAACAACTAAGCACAAGAAAAATAAACAAGAGGAAAAACACTAATGATAGCTCTTTTTTTTAGATGAAAAGAAACTACAGATGATAGCTCTTTTTTTTTAGATGAAAAGAAACTACAGACTTTCCTCTTTTTTAAAGGTACCCCCCACTTAGAATTTACTATGCATGACTAGCTCAAAATTTGTAATTACTTTTTAAATTTCTAATTTTTCTTAGCTAATCTATTCCTTCATGAAAAATAGCCCAAGTACTAATCACTTTCATTATTGTTCCAATTTCAACTTGATTCTGAATTTAGCACTAACAACAATTGGAAATTCCCCCATTCTCACAATTCGAACTTCAAAATTTGTCACCACGCCCGAATTTCCTTAATAATAATGTCCCTTTCTCATCTTTGAAATGCTATCCCAACCCAATCCTAGAGTGGCCAATTCTTAGAAGGGAGAGACAAAAGCATTTAGGCTAAGTGGCAAATTATCGAGTGCAACAATAAAATACATTATAGTACTCATTAAGTATACCAATTAAGCTCAACGGGGCTAACAATAGTCAATAATTACTCATGGTAGGATAAAAAGTTAATTGAAACTAACTCACAAAAGTAGGCTGCTTTAATCATTTCCCAATTCTTGCTTGAGTTGCTATATGGCTTTGAAGGGTGATGAGGAAGGTTCTAGTGCTCTTAAAATTCCTAACTTAACTGTGTTTATGCTCTGGTTTTTTCTTGACAACTAGTCTACGTGTAATGAAAATAAGAAATTTAAATGTATGCAACAAGTTTAAAAACTAAGAAGAAAAAGATAACCTTAAACAACAACTAACTCTCTTGCTACCTAAAAGTAATAACAATCCTATTAAAAAATAAAAACCTAAGAAATATTCCAATCGGAAAGATAAACAAGGGCTGACTAACTAAGCATGAAGTAATTCATAAGTTCACACAACACAACTATATTAAAACAAAAAAGATAAATCATTAACTAGATTAAAAGAGAAACAAATTAAAATGCAAAAAAAAAACTCTAACAGAAGAGCAAAACAAAGTAATAAAACTAAAAATATAAACAAAAACTAAAAATATTAGTGGTCAATAACTCACAATAATCAGCTTAAATCAACTCAACCTTAAAATCAAAGTTTACACCCTACCCCACACTTACAAAATTGTTGTCCTCAGTAAGTCAGTTTATCAAATTAAAATGAAAAGATAATTGATTCAGCAAAATAAAGTTCAGACAACTCCCAGAAATAAATCACTCCTGTGGAGGTGGTGGCGGTGGAGGAAATCTCGCTAAGATGCTCATGTAATAATGCTTAGCCTTTTGCTTTGATAGCTCCAGAGATCGCTCCAATCGCTCTATATTGTGCTCTTGCAGTCTCATCCGCTGATTGAAGGCATTCATCCTTTGTTCTTGCATATCCAGCCGACCCATAATCTAAGCACGCTCTGTTTGAGCAGTTTCCATATAGTGCATCAATTGATCTACCAGTGAGTGAATCTGGGCTTGACTCATCTACAGGCTCTCTAAATGAGTAATTAGCTCAGAAATATTTTGAGTAGGCATGGCAGAAGTGGCCTTTTCAGTAGCAACAGTAACATCCTCAATTGCTTCCTCTTCCTTTGCTGCCTCAGCTTGAGCAGTTGGCAATTGGACTCTCCCTTTCTCTACCAGCCTCAAATATTACTCTCTGGTTGATAGATATACCCCATAAAAATTATCATGAGCATCCACAATGAGCCTCAAATTTTTTAACATTTTGAAATCCAGGAGAAGGCTAGGTCCCAAGTCTGAGCCCAATGGAGTGTGGCCTACTTTCTTGGCCAATACAGTTATGATCCACCCTATGGATATCTTATTTACTTTGGTCGGGTTTCCTTGCAGGTCTTTGAATTTCTTCCATAAAAAATTTGCTCCATTCAGCTTAATTTTGTGAACCATATAGTGCAAGAATAGGGCTGTAGCTTGGTTAACCACTTAGGCTGCCTCGGTATGACCGTAAAAAGAGAGAGCAAAGAAATGATGTAGGATTTTGAGAGCATGACTCCTCAAATGATGGGCCTTAGATAACCCAGTCATATACTGAGTTACAGAGACTAGATCCCGAATGGTAGCCCAGTTTGTGTGCGTATCCAAGTTCAATAAATACCTTGCATTATCCACAAGAAAACCCAAAGCTTTAGTGAATTTATTAAAGGTCATCTTGTAGTTCTTCTTATTTAGCCAGAACATTACCACCCCTGGATTCTCCAAATCATCCTGATCGACCTTGTAGTTGACTGTGGCAAAAAAATCCCTAGTTAGGTTTGGATGAATGCTCTATTTCTTATGGAAAAATTCAGTCTAGCCTATCCCTTCAATTAGCTCATCAATCTCAGCTTTTATTTCTAACCTCTACAGTGAATCAAAATCAAGAAATGTGGAGGAGAGGTACGTGGCAGCATCAAAACACTTGTAGACATGCTTGAAAATTAGCGAAACCCAAGGAGCTACAGAGCTATCTCTTTGGAGCCACTGCACAAGTAAGAAAAACTTAAGTTCAAAATGCATGTAGCAGGCTCACAAAATCTCAATAAGCATAGATTATATCAAATAAGCACTGAATAAAAATAAAGTTCAGATTTTAATCGTTAAACTAATTCATCCGAGAAAGAACAAGACTGATGGCACTAGAACACAACATGCACACAGAAAACTCTTAAACAGAAATAAACTAATGCCAATAACAATAATTGATTCTAATATGAACCATAAATAAATATTCATGGTTAGAGTGTCTTGAATTTTAGCATGTTATAATGACAGAACAAATGCTCATATTGAAAATTTTGAAGTGCAATAAATAAAATATTGCCTAAACTTGCAAAAAACAGAGTACAAAATAGCACTATGGTTAACATGAATCGATTTCAAAGCATTGAATATGAACATCAAATGCTTTTACTTGTAAAGCCAATGATAGAGTAACTACTACAAAGAACAACAATTTCTAATGCCCATTACGTTCTATTTCAAAGGAAGATTTAACAACCAGGAGTATATTGAAAAGCTAATACACAAGTTTTCATTAAATCACAGTGTTAACACCAACATCAAGTTAACAACATAACTCAAGGGATAAAGATAACATGAAAGAAGCATACCTGGTGGCAGATATAGAGCGGATAACTCACCAAGAAGGAAACAAAAATCATGAAAGAATCATACACATTCTCATTTAGGCAAAACACCAAACACTTGGTGGGCATAGAATCAGTCACACAAAATTGAAAACCCACACATGCATCTTAAACATCCATTTCATCCAACTTCACACAAAACATCTTAGAAATCAAAGCACATACCAAAAAGAAAAATCAGAAAACCTAACTAGAAATAACCAAAAATAAAGGAAAGAAAAGAAAAATAACTTACTTGGTTGCAGAAATGGAGGAAGTAGATGAAAAATACAGATGAACTCTCTTAGAAATGTGATGAACATAGAGTAAAAATGAGCAAGAAATGTATATTATAAGGTGATAGAATAAGAAAAAGCAAAGGCAATCGAAAAGGGGCTTTAAAATGAACTGAAAATTATTGGTTTTAAAACAGTATTTTACGTTTACATGGCAGTATGGAAAATACTTACTGCCATGTAAATTGATTATGGAGTGAAAGTTCAAAATTTTTGTAATTCACACGACGGTATGAAAATTCTCATTGCTCTGGATTGCTACAAAATGTTATACGGCGGTATGAAAGGCCCTTACTACCGTGTAAAGTTCTATTGGATTAAAAGCTCAAAAAATGTTGATAGTTACGTGGTAGTATGGAAAACCTTAATGCCATGTAAATTTGCTACTGGATTACATTTTCAAAATCATTAAAGGTTACACGACAGTATGACAAATCCTTACCGCTGTGTAAAGTGTAGTTTCCAGAAAATGCAACCTAAAACAAATTACAGCAGTACACCAAACAAAACCTAGTTCAATTATTAATACTTCAAAAGCATTTTAATCTCATAGAATAAAGTATGACCACTAATTGAAAACAACAAATTGGAAAACTTAAAAATTAACTACGAAAACAAAATTAGAAACAAAAAACGAGAGTTAGAAATTGTATTTCTGGTTTTTAAAGTCTTAGCTGGACTTTTAGAGTGAGTTACCCGTCATCCAAAGTGGTGATCATCACCACATGAGCCTTTCGATTATCAACATATGGTTTAAGGCGATGACCATTCACTTTGAATTCTGTCCCACCATTTGGTCTCCGGATTGTTACAATACCGAAATCAGTTTTATCCATAACCTCATATGGCCTAGTCCATATGGATTTCAATTTACTAGGGAATAATCGCAAATGACTTTCAAATAACAAAACTTTCATACCTAGAGAAAATTCTTTTCTGATTAGTTTCTGGTCGTGCCAATGCTTCGTCTTTTCCTTGTACTTTTCTGCTTGCCAATATGACCAAAAACTTATCTCCTCTAGTTCATTCATTTGTAACATTCTCTTTTCACCTGCACTTTTCTCATCAAAATTAAGAAATTTAGTAGCGCAATAAGCTTTGTGCTCAAGTTCCACAGGTAAGTGACATGCTTTTCCATAAACAAGCCTAAATGGAGACATACTAATAGGGGTTTTAAATGCGGTTCGATAGGCCCAAAGTGCGTCTTCTAGTTTTTTCGACCAATCCTTCTTAGAAGTACTAACAGTTTTCTTAAGGATGGCTTTAATCTCCCTATTGGATACTTCTACTTAGCCATTGGCCTGAGGATGATGAGGGGTAGTAATCTTGTGTTTAACACCATATTTTTGGAGCAAAATTTTGAATTGATGGTTGACAAAATGTTTACCACCATCACTAATTACCACTCTAGGAGCTCCAAAATGTGTAAATATGTTTTTATGCAAAAATTCTAGCACAACACCAGCATCACTAGTCCTAGTAGTTATGGCTTCAACCCATTTACTCACATAATCAACAGCTACAAGGATATACTCACACCAAAAAGAGTTCGGAAATGGCCCCATAAAGTCAATACCCCACACATCAAAAATTTCTATTTCTAGCACATTATTTAAAGGCATCTCATCACATTTCGAAATATTGCCAACATATTGGCACCTATTACAAGTTGCCACAAATAATTTCACATTATTGAACATAGTGGGCCAGAAAAAACTTGATTAGAGTACTTTGGCCACTAACTTATTTGGTCCATGATGACCTCCTACCTCTTCTCCGTGATAAGCCCTTATGATGTTCACTTGCTCTTCCTTGGGGACACATCGCCTTAAGATCTGATCTGGACATAGCTTATAGAGATTTGGATCATCCTATATATAGTACTGTGCATCTAATATGAACTTTTTCCTTTGCTGCCATTTAAATCTTTTGGAATAAAACTCCCTGCAAGATAGTTGGCAAAATCAGTGTAACATCCCAAAATTGGCCTTATTGAAAAATTGCAGGTTTAATTGGACATTAAGGGTATTTTGGTATTTTACAAGTGGATTTGGAAATGAATTGAGGACTAAATTGATGGGATTTAAAGTATTTAATGGAAGAATTTTTATTAGTGATCATTTAGTAATTGAGTAAGGACTTATAAGAGTTTTTTTTTAAGGACTAAAAGAAAAAGTCAAAGAAGTTGTGTAAGGAGTCCAATGAGAGATGGACATGTGGATGGGTAGTTGAGAGCATTTAATTGGATTTGAAAGGGAGTAGAGAGAGGGAGAGTAGAAAGGAATTCGCTTCCCGTGGAAGCCATCTTCTTCTCCTCTTTCTTGCACTCTTACATTCTCTCACTCCCTCACTCCTCCATTTTTTGCTCTCAAGCTTTTGCATGTGTTATTCTTCAAGATTGAGTTAGGGTTTTTAGATCAAGAATTGTTCCAAGAGAATCTAAAGAGAGGAGGAAAGATAAAGGAAAAGGGAAAGCGGGATCTTGAAGATAGTGGATTTGTTGAGCTCCATTTCAGGTTTGGGAGTGTTTTTATCCTTTTTATTTCGTATCAGTTATTGAGTTTTAATTTTTACTGTTAATTGTGTGTTTTGATACATGTAAATGCATGTGTTTACTAGATTTGTGTAATGATTTGAGATGATAGAGTTATAATTGTTTACATGTCAATTTTGAGTGAACGTACATGAATATGAGATGAATTTCTGGATTTTTGATGAACTATTAAGACCTCTGTATATGTTATTTAGATGGGTATTACTATTGTGTAATTTGAGTTGTTATTGAAAGTTTTGAATGTATGTTTTTGTGCTGAGGAACTGAGAAATGCGACTCTATTGCAATTGCGATGCTTGTCGCGAGCGCGACAGAGCGCATGATTGCAGTTTCTTGAGAGCTCGCTCGGCATGTAGAGCCTTGCTCGGCATGTAGAGCCCCGCTCGGCATGAAGAGCCTCGCTCGGCATGTAGAGCCCCGATCGGCCTGGAAATGTTTTTGTCAGATTTCTTTTCTGCATGGTTTCTCACTACTGTATGGTACATGATTTGGCTTAGGTTTGTCTTATATATGGATTATTTAATTATAAGTTATATGTTCATGATAAGATTTGTATATGATTTATATGTCTCTGAGATTGATCAGTGTATATGTATACATGAATTATGTGATTATACTTGCATTATACTCTATTGTATGGTAATATTGTTAGAGTATAAATGAGTTGCTATTTTGAGCCTGAATGGTCATAGTAGTGGATAGATAAACGCTTATCAAGATCAGGGTGTGAGTGTAGCTACCATGTGCGGGCCCCGTTTGGGTCCTTGTCTTGGCCTGTTTGGGTTATTTTACATGATTTGAGACCTCGGTCTCTGGTATACTTTCGGGTATACATGCTTACACATGATTTGAGACTTTGGTCTCCGATATACCTTTGGGTATACATGCTTAAACAAGATTTGAGACTTCAGTCTCTGGTATACCTTCGTGTATACATAATTATAAAATGTTTTAAGACTCATGTCCCCATATGTTTGGATACTGTGTCCTATCAGTATCAAAGTTGACCGTATCCACCTCTAATATGTATTCAGGCTATTATATGTGGCTATTGTATGTGTTATCGATAATATGAAATGGATATATGATATATGTATATGTATTTGAGATAAGACAAGATGTTGCGATACTTGTAGTTGGACACGAATGATTTTTGCTCTATATTGTGAGTATGCATATGATGAATAAGTAATGTTTACATGCTTATAATTATTTGTTCGATAGTTGATATAAGCATGAGTACGATATTACTTATATGTTTTGTTTCTATGTTAAGTTAATAAGTTGTTATTGTAATTATTTATATATGCATATCTATGTCTGTTTTGTTCCTCCCCACTAAGTGTTATCGCTTAGCATAGGTTGTTTTCCCGTGTAGGTGTCAGGTTCAGTTTGGAGTCGGACATCTGCAGGTTGGCCACTAGAAGTTTATAGTTGGAGTTCTTTTTGTCTTCCACTTATTTGTATATGTATTTGTTTGCGTAACGCTCCTGTATCCTTCCAAAGGGGGTATCGGGGGTGTTACAATCAGCATACCAAAGAACAAACTTATCACAAGAATATATAACACAAATTTGTTCATCCCAAAAGAGATAAAAAATCTCCCCTTTTTCCACATAGTCGTGCTCTAAACGGGAAAGATGGTCAGCAACAAAGTTCTCAGCCTCTTTCTTATCCTTGATCTCCACATCAAATTCTTGCAATAATAAGACCCATCTAATCAATCGAGGCTTCAAATTTTTCTTTGCAAAGAGATGCCGAAGAGCCGCATGGTCGGACCAAACTATTACTTTTACTCCAAGGAGATATGGCCTGAATTTCTCAAAGGTGAACACAATAGCTAATAGCTCCTTCTCCGTAGTGGTGTAATTCACTTGAGCTCTTGTGAGTGTATGACTAGCATAGTAAATTGTGTGAAAGACTTTCACATTTATTTGCCCCAAGACTGCTCTTACTACATAGTCACTGGCATCACACATAACTTCAAAAGGCAGAGTCTAATCCGGCGATACAATGATCGGGGCTGAAATCAACTTTTACTTCAATAAGTTAAAAGCCTGCAAACACTCATCATTAAAATTAAATGCATTATCTTTTATCAATAAATTCGATAATGGTTTGGCAAATTTAGAAAAGTCCTTAATGAACCGGCGATAAAATCTGGCATTACTAAGGAAACTCCTAATACCTTTGACACTAGTAGGAGGTGGCAGTTTCTCAATCACATCTACCATAACTTTGTCAACCTTTATTCTCTTCTTTGAAATGTTGTGCCCCAAAACTATCCCTTCCCTAACCATAAAGTGATATTTCTCCCAATTTGGTATAAAGTTAGTCTTCTTACACCATTCTAACACTAAAGCTAGATTGGCCAAACAACTATCAAACTCATGGCCATGTAAGGCAAAATTGTCCATGAAGACTTCCATGAAATTTTCTACAAAATCGCGGAAAATAGCCATCATACATTGCTGAAATGTGGTTGGGGCATTACAAAGACCGAAAGGCATACGCTTATAAGCAAAATTGCTATAAGGGCACATAAAGGTGGTCTTTTCTTGATCCTCGGGTGCTATAGGAATTTGCATGTACCATGAGTAACCATCAAGAAAACAGTAAAATCCATTTCCCGCCAATGTATCTAGCATTTGCTCAATGAAAGGTAAGGGAAAATAGTATTTTCTCATGGCATTGTTCAGCCGCCTATAGTCTATACACACTCTCCAACCCATAACTATACGAGTTGGAATAAGCTCATTCTTCTCATTAGACACTATAGTCATCCCCCCCTCTTTTTAGCACATATTGAACCGTGCTTACCCAACTACTATCTGAAATAGGATAGATAATACCTGCATCTAGCAGTTTGAGTACCTCTTTCTTCACAACTTCTTGTATGGTCGGGTTCTATCTTCTTTGGGGTTACACCACTGGCTTGAACTCATCCTCCATAGGGATCATGTGTGTGTAAAACCGTGGACTAATCCCTTTTAGGTCTGATGTTTCCCATCCGATAACTCCTTTGTATTTCTTCAACACCTTGATAAGCATCTCTTCCTCTAAACCTGTCAACAAAGAAGATATAATAATTAGTTTGGCATTTTTTTTCCAAAAAGACATATTTCAAATAAGATGGCGACGGTTTGAGTACAGAATTAGAATCTCCCTCAGGAGGGGAAGTGTCTTCCTCCTTTACTCCCTCATTAGTGTGCTGATTTTTAAGCTCATTCACCATCTCTTTATCCTTTTCATTTCCACTTTCCTTATTTTTGGAATTCATTATACAAGTTTGAAGTGCATCATCCAAAATAAGTTCTTCTTGACTCTCTTCCACACACTCTTGAATTGCATCAATGAAACAAATAGAGTCTTCAAATTTGCATGAGGGATGTTGCATCACTTTGTTCATATTAAAGACCATTTGCTCATCATTAAACCTCAAAGTTACCATTTGCCTATGGACATCAATCAATGCCTTGGCTTTATTTAAGAATGGCCTCCCATGATCAATGGCACCTTCCGGTCCTCTTCCATGTCCATCATCACAAAATCTACTGGAAAGATAAAGTTGCCAACCTTAACTAAAAGATCCTCAAGGATGCCCTTGGGTCTCTTCAGTGACCTATCCGCCAATTGCAGCACTATTCTCATTTCCTTGATTTCTTCAAGGTTTAACTTCCTTGCAAATGGAATAAGGCATTAGATTTATACTTGCTCCCAAGTCAAATAAAGCATGGCCAATAAAATTTCCTCCTAATTCACATGGCAAAGTAAAACTTCCTGGATCTTCTAATTTTTCTGAAATTTTGTTCAGAATTATGGCACTACAATTTTCAGACAATTGAACAGTTCCTACACCCTCTTGCTTTTTCTTGTTAGACAAAGCTCTTTCATGAACTTAGCATATTTATGCATGTTCAAAAGTGCTTCAGCAAAAGGCAAATTTATATGTAATTTCCTAAACATGTCCAAAAACTTAGTTAATTGTTCATTTTTCTTTTCTTTTAAAGCAATAGTAGCACCCAAAATCTTTTTACCTTTATCAACCTTCTTAGGTTCCTCAGCTACCAAATTAGAATTAGAGTTCTTACCTTCGGTGTAGGTTCCATCAATGTTGTAGAAGAGTTACCTTTTTTAGAATTTGCCACCTCCTTACCACTCCAAAGTGTGATTGCCTTGGCCTCCTCCTTTGGATTTCTATCCACATTAGAGGGAAATGCCCCTTGCATTCTACTAGAGAAATTATTAGCAAGCTGTCCCAATTGTGTTTCAAGATTCCTCATGGAGGCATCTTGATTCTTATTTCACTGCTCTAGAGATTTCCACCTAGAGTCTTGACTAGACATAAACTGTGCTTAGCTAGTCATAAAACTAGTAAACATGTCCTCTAAATTTGGCTTTTTCTCTTGAGGTGGTGGTGGTGGTAGTTGCTTCAGTGCAAAACCAGGTGGTTCGTAATTTTATTGGGCTTGTTGTTGAGGGAAAGGTGCTTGAAAGTGTGTTTGGGTTTGAGGTTGATACCCTTGATGATAAGCTTAGTTGTGGGTGGCTTGGTGGATGGTGTTTTGGTTGAATGGGGCTCTAGGATGTTAAGGCTTGGTTTCCCTCTCTCCATGAAAAGTTTGGGTGATTTCTCTAACTCGGGTTATAATGGTTACCATAGGGATCATTCCTCTTAAAGTCATGAAGTTCATTCACCTCCCCTATCCATTGGTTGTAAAAGTCATTTACCTTTTATTCATTCAAACTATTCCCTCCTCCATAGAATCACTCCCTTAGGACAAAGATGACAAATTTTGCAATTTCATTCCACTCAACTCCTTCTTAAGCAGCTCCATTTATGCTTTTAACATAGCTACCTCATCAATACTATGCACCCTTTGCTTCTTATTTATGGCTCTTATGTGAGCCCATTATACCCCATTTATGGCCATTTTATCAAGCAATAAAAAAGCCTATTCAGGTATTTTGTTCAAAACACTACGCTCCGATGCCGCATCCAACAAAAATCTTGTGGTGGGATTAGAACCTGAATAGAATATGGTGGGGACATCTTTTCAATAACCACTGAAATCTTTCCTAAGCCTCGTGAAAGGCCTCCTTATACGATTACTGAAAATTATAAAGGCAATTTCTTATGTTAGTTGTTTTTGGGGGAAAGAATCTTACCAAGAATTTTTCTTGCATTTGGTTCCATGATTGAATTGATTGGCTTGGCAACATTTGCAACCAATCTCTTTCCTTCCCCATCAAAGTGACTAGAAATAACTTCAACCTCACCGTATCCATTGAAACTCCTTTTATTTGGACTGTGTCACTGATCTCCAAAAAGATGTCTAGATGTTGAGCTGGGTTTTCAATCTCCATACCAGAAAATTGGTTCTTTTGAACCATCGTAATGATAGTCGGTTTAAGCTCGAAATGTTGTTGTTGAGGAAGCACAATTGTCCTATGCTCCCCATTCCATCTTGGAGTAGCATAATCTTGGATGGTCCTTTGTCTAGTCTCATCCCTTATATTTTGCTCTTGCCTCACTCCTTATTGTTCCTCGAGTCACACATCATGATTAGGCAGATCAATATTCATATTTTAATTCTCTCTATTCTCTCTCCTTCTATGATAAAAAGTCTGCTCGATTTTAGGGTCAAATGGTAATAATTGTTGAAGTCTCAATATGCTCATACACCATTAACACTTGAAAAGAATAGAAAAATAGAAAATTAACAAAATATAAACACATAAAACTAACAAAAAAATCTTAAAATGCCTATCTTTAGCAATGGCGCTAAAAACTTGATCGATTTTTAGCATGCGTACTAAATCGGCAAGTAGTAAAGTGAGTAAATTATGATCCACAAGATATCATACCCAAGGGAAAGGGAATTAATATTTAATTTGTTAAAGTTCTGCTAAAAAATATCCCAAGTGTCGTATGAGTTTTTGGTTTAAAAACTAAAAAACATTCAATTGACAAATAACTAAAGTTTAGTAGTTAATTAATAAATTGCAGAAGTAAACAACAAACTTAAGACAAAAAAATAATATTAAAATCAGTCAACTAAAAACCCTGGTAAGGAATACCTATCCTCCCCAAATTTACCATGTAAAAAACTCTCAAAACATCGCATATGCTCAAGGTGGACAACTTTTCTATGCCCAAGCCTACCCAATTTGGATTAAGCTATTCTAATTAATAAACTTACTAAATCTGGATTTAGTTCGTTGATTAGCATCAATTCGAGTTACCAAATCCTAAATCTGAGATAACCTACCAAATCTGGAATTAGTCCTCTACAGACTCATTCACCTTTCATAGATCTGAACCTAGTCTCACCATAAAAAATAATCTCAACCTACCAAATCTAGGCTTAGTCAAGAAAATAAATGAAAGGAATCACAAGAATAGAGCATTTATATGAATTAATCATCAAATACATTCATTCATATCACTAATCTAGACTAAATCTAAATAAAGTGATTGAATCATAAACATATAGAGAAATAACAAGAAATATGAAAACCAAGCAACATGTGTAAGCAAGTAAAAGACTACTCACTCATGGTTGGAGTAAACATTGAAATAGATAAAAAAAAAACTGATATTATAATGTTAAGAACTGTTCTTCAATCTAAATAAACTATTATAACTCAAAGTTCCCACCAAAAATGATGGATTCTAAACCTAAGATAAAAAATGAAAACCCTTAAACTAAGTAACAAAATGTTAAGAATAAAACCCTAACTTTGGATTACAGAGAAAAATAAATAAAGACAAAAGTTATTTGGAAAAGCAAAACCCGATCCTCAATTTTTGAAATTGCAGATATAAATATAAAATTATCTTACATAGCAGTATGGAAATTCTTATCGCCGTGCAGAGTTGGTTTCAGCTGAGAATGACAAGTTATACGGAGGTAAGGAATTTTCTAACCATCGTGTAAATAGCTACTAGATGAAAAATACAAAATCTTTCCAAGTTTACATGGCGGTAAGGCATTCCTTAACCCTCGTGTAAATAGCTTCTAGACTACAAGTTGGCGTTTTGATAATTTACACGAGGGTAAGGTACTTTCTGCCCGCCGTGTGACATTTAGTGAATTCTTTAATTTCATGATTACATGGCGGTCTGCAACTTGGCTTTTTGACAATTTACATAGGGGTAAGGTACTTTCTGTCCATCATGTGACATTCTGTGAATTCTTTGATTTCCTGATTACATGGCGGTAAAAAATTTCTTGTCGTCGTGTAACATTCCGTGCACGTGGTCCCTGGTTGCTTCCCGATTACACGGCGGTATGGAATTCCTTACCATCGTGTAATTCATCAAAATCTGCCAAAACACACTAAAAATGCTCAAGTTAGTCCATTTAAAAATCTAAAATCACTTTTAACCAAAATAACTTAAAATAACAACTTCAAGACTCTAAAATTAACTAAAAATAACATGAATTAAAGCATAATGTGGACTTATCATGCAAAACATGGAATAATGATGTGTATGCGTGAGTGATGATGTACAGTGAAAGTCACACATATATGAGATGTATGTATTTATCAATTATTTTTATTCATTCTTACTTATATGCATGAAACTTCATGCACGTATACGATACTAGTTACATGATAAACATATATGTAGAGATGGCTTATGATATACAATGAAGTATAACACAACATGATAAGTAATGTATATACATAGATCCGTGGCATATATGCATATAGTGTAGGATGAAGGTGTGGGAATATAACATGACATAGCACAAGAATGTATGTACATAGCGTATGGAGTATATGTACATGATATGACTTAAGCATGATGGTATATGTACACAATATGGCATGCAACTCAACATAAGAAGTGCACAGTGCTTACTGTGCATATGTGATTTGACATGAAGTGCGTGTGATGTCTACATATACATATGTACAACAACATGCATGAGAAATGGTTCAATGATGCATGCTAATATGTGCATGTCATGGTGTATGTTGATGTGTACATGCTATGGTACATGTTATGATGTATGCCGATTATGTTATTATTTACATACTACGATGTAAGTTTATATGTACACGATGGATGTTATAAAAAATGTTTACATGCACATGTATGCTAATGTGTACATGTTATGACATGTATCAATATGTACATGTCATGATGTATGTTTTTTTGTACATGTTATGATGCATAATGAATGTTTGTGTTTTTATGATTGATTTTTTTATGGTAAAAATTTTACACATAAAATGTACATGTTTTATTATTTACTGCATGGTAAAAATTACACACATAAAATGAGATGTATATGTTTTATTTATTATTGGTGTTTCGAAATTAATTATATATTTTTTTGCATGAGAGGCATGTATGTTGTATGAACAAACACATGCAAGAGAAAGGAAAAACCTCCTAACCTTATTACTTCCCACACGGGAGGTGGTGTGGTCTCTTTCTTAGGCGGGCTTAGTCCATAGGTTAATGGGGAACCCAATAAAAGTGTATGGTGTACGGTGAAAAGTCGGCAGCATAACCTCTCCTTATTGAAAAGCATATGCTAATGAATTTTAGCCATTGCATATTTAAATAATCTAAGTAAACTAAAACGTGCCCCCCGAGGCATGAAAGCCTTTGATGAGCAGACATCTAAATTTATTTGGATTTATCTAATATATGAGAGCCCACATCACAAATAATGTATTATGGTACATACCCATTACGGGAAGTATCTATGCCATTGCATGGGTTTTAGTCTAGTGACACAGCTTTAGGGCTACCCAAACGTGATCCCTGCTGACAGGTCTAACTCATCACGAGCATAGCGACAGGTCGGGTCATCATTTGATATACCAAATGGTACGAGGCTTGGGCTAGTGATTATCCATAATCACTTCCCTACATCGAGTAAATATAGGGTTGTGCTTTGGGAATGCACCGGGGTTAAAAGAGGGATGCCTAACTTAATTCTAAGGCCCTAGCATGAATGCAATGCTATTTTTTGAAGAAAGATAAAATTTCTTAATCCTAAGCTTGTTATATTAGATTAACCAAAGGTTCTTTCAGAGCAAAGATCTTATGGGTCCCAGCGGAGTCGCCACTATGATGCGTGTCGAACCCCTAAAAAGTATCCGGTTGTTCTCGAAAGTCCACTTTCAGGACCTCGAGGTCGGATGAAGGTTCATTTAGCTCCTAAAAGCTGGTCGTTTCAAAATAGACAGAGATTTAAACCAATTTACCAAGCCTCGGGCCTCTAAAAGGCGTGAGACAGCATCTCGGGGTATCCCCATTCCATTGTTGGCGATCAACCTACGAGGGCGTCTGTTGTGCACCACAAGGTAGGCATTACAGAGTCGCCACTCATTAAAATATTGAGAAATGAGTTCTAACCTTATGAGGCTAAAACTAGAGATAAGTCCGGGACCTCACACTGATTTATGCTCTTGGTTAATGTTATATAAATGGATTTTGAGATTAATTATTTTATCTCTCTTCTCACGAGAGTTATCATGCTAGAAAAGTAAAGGCGCACTCATTCATGTTGGAAAGCGGTAAAAACATATTATAATGAAAGCGGTAAAGCATGGCATAGAAAAGCAATAAAATCATGATGTTGAAATAAACTTAACTAAAAATCATACACAAATCGAGGAATTTATTGAATATCATTTTAGGTGGGAACGTTTGTTCCTGCATGCAATTATTGTATGAAAAACAATTTTATTATATTCATTTTGAGAAAACTAGGATGAATGATCCCATTTACTATGAAAAATTCATGTTAATTTATATAAAAAAATCATTTACAATTTAAGAGTTATAACTTGTGTGTAATTTTGCGTTACAAAAAATAGGACATTAGTCCTGATTTATTGAAAAAATCCTAATTAATTAATAGAAATAGTTATGGTGTAATTTTTATGTTAAGCATGTGAAAAACCTTTATTATTACAGGCTTTGCAAGAAATAAAAGAAAATAAAAGAATAATAATATAGGCCTAATAAATGAATAGTAAATAAAAAAATCCTAGACTATTCTTTCGCTTTGTTCTTTCAATCTGGGGACATGCAGTGTGTCCTTTGCAATTTCGTCATGATAGGAAATAACATTAGTTAATAATGAGTTGACTTAAATAAAATTATGAATGGTTAATTGAACCAAACAAGTTAGATAAATTAATAATTTGACATAATAAAAATAAAATAAACAAAACAGATAAAATGCATGATGCAGTCCGGAATTCACGCAGCATGCATAAACATGTGTATGCTAACATATTTAAATATAATAAACATAAATAAAGGCATAAATAAATGAGCTAATAAAAATGCATGATACAGTCCGAAATTCATGCAGCAGGCAATTTGCATGCGTATGCTAAAATATTTAAATAAATTACGAATTAAATAATACATAATAAAAAAGAATAAATTAACAAAATTAATAAACTAACAGAACGTAAATAATAATAATAATAATAATAATAATAATAATAATAATAATAATAATAATAACAATAATAATAATAATAATAACAACAATAACAACAACGCAGCTATTAATAATGAATAGAAAGATGAATATAAATCCCATGTACATAATATTGTGATTTGTTAGTTATTAAGTAACATAAATAATATATGAAAATAATAATAACACAAATTAACAAGGGAAAATGTTAATAACAAGGCAAAAACAAAACAAAGTATAACTCATATGCATGTGATGATAAAAAAAAAGGGTGGCAAAAGTAAGTAACTAAGCATGCAAACCATGCAAAAAGAAAGAAAAGAAAAGAAAGAAAGAAGAAAGGGATGCACACACCAGGTTTTAGAATGGCATGACTGGCCATGACTCGAACGAGTTAAGGTCATGACTCGGTCTGGTTAGGTCATGAGTTATTCCAGAACACAAAACGACGCCATGGATGAATGAGGGAGACATCATTTCGACCATCCAACCCCAAAATTGCAGTTTTTATGCATGATTCATATCAAAAATCATAAAAAATGCATATTTATTCAAAGTAAACTTGATTTAGAGGGAAAAGAGGGAAATCACAAAAAAATGAAATTTAGAGAGAGAAACAGAGCATGAAGGTGATGATGCATAGCAAAATTCAAAAATCCTATTTTACTCAATTTTAGCATGAATTTAATAGGTTTTCATGGATTAATGATCAAAACAAATACAAATAGCAAGAAATAACAAATTTACAAGCTTAAATCGTAGAAATCAAAGATTAAGGAAAATCATACAATAAAACAGAAAATAAGTATTTACACTGTTAAACTAAAATTAAACAATGGATTTACAAGTTTTAAGGCTCTTGAATATTACCTTCAATGTTAGTTTGCTCAAAGATCAAAAGACCAGTGCTTTTGGCTCTTCCTCCTCCTTTCTCTATTTCTTGTTCTTGAAAATAAAGAGTGTATTTTGAGAGAAAAAATGTGAGAAAGAGAGAGAGAGAGAGAGAGAGAGACCCTTTTTCTGCTTTTTGATTTTTTTAAGCCTTATATACTCCCATCATGAGCATTAAATGCTTAGGGGATAAGAGCTAAAAGTAAAATATCCTCCTTTTTATCCCCTATTTCTCATGATGAAATATCTAAGAAACAGAGGGAAAAAACCTAGCCACAGCCTTGACTCGATGAGTCACCGGAGTGACTAGATCTGAGAGAAAGATGGGTGAAGAATGCCCATCTAGGGCACTACTAGGGCGAGTTACGGCCTGATACCCCGAGTTATGATTGTAACTCACTCCCAGTGATCAAAGACGTGAGCGCAAGCCAGGGCATGAGAGACACCCTGGGCGTGAATCAGAGCGAGTCACGGCCTTGACTCACCAAGTCAAGCTGTGACTCAACTTAAAGCCTTTTTATTTTGCGCATCACTACCTTTCCAAGTAGGGGAAAGCCCTTTCGAATGAGGGATTTTTAAGCCATGAAAAATTTATTAGCATTTGTATAAAAACCTTTTGAAAACACCAAGCCATAAAAGATATTTTAAAAACGTTAAACCTGGGGGAGAGCCTAGCACTTTAGTTCCTTATCTATTTATGAACAACAATATCCTTATGATGTAACCCCGATGAGAAGCAGCCTCAGGACCCAGTGTCTACACATAGGATTAGACTAGGAAATAAGAGGATCAAGAGCTGGGGAATGATAAGCTAAATGGTATTCCAAGAAGAATAAGATTTATTTATTTATTTTCTTTTTGTTATGTAAATCATGCATACTATCTAGGTTTGACCTTTTGGTACCCTTTTTAGTAAAAAGTCCATAACTAGATCTTTGATTTAAAAGGTTTAAATAGCTATGCATGTTTAATATAGATTATTATATAGGAACATGCTAATGTATGTTAACCATGTATGATGATACTAATTTAAACAAACCCCTCATGAAAAAAATTAATAGATAAGCCTTCCATTTAACCACCTCTAAGTAGTTCATGCTACACCCAATCACTGAGCTGTATATGTCCCTTGAATGGAGTAAAAGCTTATGAGTTAAAATTTAATAATTCCCACATGAGATTACTATTATGACCTCAAGTCTAAGGATACTTGCACCATTAATATATAGAGATTCTTAACTTGACATAGAATGAGTATCCATATTAAGATTCTCTGGTCAGGTCTCCAATGTACTTGTTTCTCAAAATAAGCATCCACATGTTTACTTCAAGTATCACAATACTTGTAGCTTGTGATAACTACTACTTTACATAGTCAAGAAGTACAACATGTGCTAGTCTATCTGTATTTATAATGTCCCATCTTGTTAATATTATGACCAGGGATATTTTAGGTATCAACATAATTGCATGTAATGGGAATTTCACATTATGAACACTTTTATGATTTTCTTTACACTATTTTATATACCTAGGACTTTATTATAAAGTTTAAAATTTAATCAAACTTATGTAATGAACATAGCAAAATATAAAGAATGACTTTTATAAATAAAAATCAAAGTTATAATGTATATGAAATCATCCCTCAATATATGGGCTCTAGGGCATAACACTAACACATAGGGAATTTTGTCTCTTATATTATGTCCAATTGTTGGTTCTTTTGATCCCTTATTGGTGTGGATACAGTTGAAGGCATTCATAGTTTTGGATATGTAACACCCCGTACCCGTATGTAGCAAACCGTATGATAACATTTCCGGTTTATAACGACCAGTGAAGAAATGCCGCCAAACTAAGCACAAAGACTCAAAACTCATATCAAAAACAGAATTATAAAATTTCTTTTCATTACATAACATCTTTCACATTATACAAATACAGAGTTCCCAATTTCACTTTACAGATATATAAGCTGATATTTTACATGTATTACATAACCAAATTATTCATTTATAATAGAAGCTTACAACTATAATAATACACATGATACAAAACCTATACAAAGAATTCTTATGGACTTGTTGGCCTTGAAAGACTGCGAAATATCCTTAGCATAACACCTATCTTCAATACCTGGACAGATAAAACATCCATGCTAAGCTTATAGCTTAGTGGGGAACAAATAAGATATGGACGACCACTCACAGCAGTCGTTAATCAATCTACACACAAATGATAACATATAATTATTTACACTTATAATACTTAGTGTGATGAGAATGGAACCCCGTTGACTCTGATGGGCCACTTTTAGGGTCCGAGAAAGGTTCATTAAACTTTTGAGGCTTGGTCATTTCGCAATGGATAGGGAATCACCCCTATTCGATTGCTGATGATCAAATTATGAGTGCATCTATTTTGGGCAATAAGAGATATTTTGGAGTCGCCACCCAATAAAATATTGGAAAAGTTTGTCTAACCTCTTGAAATCTAAGACCAGAGAGAGTTCGGGGACATCACTCTTACTTGTACCTTAGTTAAAGTTTATAAATGAATTTTTAAGTTAAACCTCCATCTCTCTTCTCACGCGATTATGCGATTAAATTAAAAAGCATTTCAAGCATTTAAGTAAAGCAGTAAAGAAAGCGGTAAATAAAGCAGTAAATAAATACATTAACTTACAAATGAATGGGATAAAATACAATCCTCAACAAATAAAATGAAATAAATCATACATAAAATGGGGAATTCATTTAAAATGGAAACATTGGTTCTCGCATGCACATTTACAAAATAGAAGAGTTTCTCAAACGATTTTAGGAAACGGGGATGAGTAATCCCATTTTGATAAAAAGGCAACTCTTCTTTTAAATGAATTTTATTAGATGGAAAATTAGGATATTGGTACTACTTTATTAAAAAAAAATTCCATTTTATTCATAAAAATTCTTAGTGAATTTTTATGTCAACGCGCGAAAATTCTTTTATTATCACAATCAAAAACCAAAATAAAGGTAAAGTAAAGGAATGAAAAAATAAATAAAATACAAACAAAAAAGGGATTATTGTGACCCGTGTATCTTAGACCTTTGAACCTCCATTCATGGGGAGATGCATGTATGCGAGGTGTTTGGACCAAAAAAATACAAGAAAAATATACAAAAATAACTAAATAAATATAATTAAAATGACATTAATAAAATAAAATAAAATTATGAGACACTTGTACAAATAGAATCAATTAAATATAGACAAGAACAAAGACAAGTGATTCAAAAGTAATATACATATATATTATACTGTATCATGCAACAACAATAATAATAATAGCCTAAAATACATGCAAGCCATGTAAACACCATGCGAAGGAAGTCAAATGAAATGAGAAAAGCCCATTAAAATGCACACCTGCAACAATAGCCCACAAATGAAAAACCATTAGTGAAACTAAATGAAATAAAAAGAAACCCATTAATACAACAGTGGCCCACGTATAAACCATGCAAATCATGCAAAAAAGGAAAAATAATAATAATAATAATAATAATAATAATAATAATAATAATAATAAGAAATATATTAATATAAAATAAAAATAATCAAACTAAATAAATTTAATAAATTATAATTACACACATATTCACAAAATAAAAATGACCATAAAATAAAAAAATAGAATTTGTGTAAAATGAAGAAAATTAAATAAGTGAAAAAAGGGAACAAGCCAAAATACATGCAAGAGAGTTTGAAAGTGCCCAAATGAAAAGAACAATGCAAAGCCATGTAGGGAACGTGAGTGGAGTAAGAAGGTAGCAGGGAGAGGAACGATAGGAGATAAGACATTTACTGGAAGGAGGAGATAGCGAGCGATGGGGTGGTCACCTACGACCGTCGGTTGCTGTCTTCTTGTCAGTGGTGTCAGATGTAAGTCAACAATTGTAGGCTAGGAAAAAAATCAACAATTGTAGGCGCAAAAGAAGAAAGAAAAAGGAAAAAAAAACAAAGGAAAATCCCACATCCCACATCGGGAAAATTAAATAGAGGGGGAGTTTTCTTTAGTTATAAATATAACTTTTATTAGGTTATCCTATCATCTCATTCTTAAGGTCACTTAGTATAAATACAGAGTGTTTCTCATATTTTCTTGTGTAAAATATAGAGAGGTTGTAACTTCTATTTTTATAGTAAAATTTTGCTACTATTGCCCATGGTTTTTACCCTGATTTGTTTGGGGATTTTCCACGTAAATCCATGTGTTCCTTATTATCTCTATTTTAGCTGCGATTTTGCTCTAATCCGGTCCTTATTTTTTATAACAAGTGGTATCAGAGTCGAGATTTTGTCTTAGTATGCTCTGTGGTTGCAGCATAGATTGATATTTCATATCAGAAAAGATTTTTCCTTGGATACTATTCACGTATACGATACTGTTTACGTATATGGTCACTGTTCATCCATACGATTACTATTCACGTGAAATAGAGGGAGCTGATTTTTGAGCAGAGAAGTTCGTGATAGAAGTAATGGCGGCAAAATATGAGATCGAGAAATTCAATGGGAGTAATTTCTCACTGTGGAAATTGAAGATGAAGGTATCTTGAAAAAAGATAATTGCCTAGCGGCTATAGGTCAAAGGCCGGCTGATTTCACAGATGATAATAAGTGGAACGAGATGGATGGAAATGCTATGGCAAATCTTCATCTGACATTAGCAGATGGGGTGTTGTCAAGTATAAAAGAAAAAAAGACAGCAAAGGAGATCTGGAATCATCTCACAAAATTGTACGAGGCCAAATCACTGCACAACAAAATTTTCCTAAAAAGAAAAACTCTATACTCTTCATATGGCGAAATCTACTTTAATGATAGAGCACTTAAATACTTTGAATACTCTATTTTCTCAACTCACTTCGTTGGGTTATAAAATAGAGCCAGAAAAAAGTGCTGAAATTCTACTCCAAAGTTTACCAGATTCGTATGATCAACTCATCATCAATTTAACAAATAATACGGATGCTCTAGTTTTCGATGATGTTGCAGCTGCTGTTCTAGAAGAAGAAAATCGGCGCAAAAATAAGGAAGACAGGTAGGCAAGTTCACAACATGTGGAAGCCTTAACGGTGATGAGAGGAAGACCAACGGAATGTGGCTCAAATGGGAGCCACAATCATGGTAGATCAAAACCAAGGAGTAAGAAGAATATTAAATGCTACAACTGTGGCAAGAAGGGTCACTTAAAGAATGATTGCTGGAATCTAAAAGTTTCCAATTCTCAAGGAAATGTGGCAAGTTGTTTGACGATGGAAATGCTCTATGATGTATGATGGTACAATTCATACTATTAAAAACATGTGACATGTGGAGGGCCTAAGAAAAATCTGCTGTCTATAAGACAAGTGGATGATTTGAAATGCAAGATATTGAGAATGGGATCATAAAGATAAAAGGAGAAGCGCTTGTACTTATGAAGGAGAAAAGATAGCTGTAAATGTGTTATGAATAAGCAGCATTGTTTTAAGTCAAAACACATAAAATTCTATAAGTAATGATGTTCTAGAATTAGTTCACTTTGACGTATGGTAAACACCAGTTTTATCCCTAGGAGACACTTATTCCAGGAGATGTTGAGTGTATTCGATAAAGAGGAAGTTAGACGTGTTTCTAGTTTTCAAAGATTACAAAGCGCGAGGTAAAATGGTAAGGTAGAAAAAGTGGTGTGAAGATCTGATTGATACTCAATCAAATCTTCAACTGGGAGATTGTAAGTCAATAATTGTAGGCTAGGAAAAAAATCAACAATTGTAGGCGCAAAAGAAGAAAGAAAAAGAAAAAAAAACAAAGGAAAATCCCACATCCCACATCCCACATCGGGAAAATTAAATAGAGGGGGAGTTTTCTTTAGTTATAAATATAACCTTTGTTAGGGTATCCTATCATCTCATTCTTGAGGTCTCTTAGTATAAATAGAGAGTGTTTCTCATATTTTCTTGTGTAAAATATAGAGAGGTTGTAACTCCTATTTTTATAGTAAAATTTTGCTACTATTGCCCGTGGTTTTTACCCTGATTTGTTTGGGGGTTTTCCACGTAAATCTGTGTGTTCCTTATTATCTCTATTTTAGCTGCGGTTTTGCTCTAATCCGGTCCTTATTTTTTACAACATCGGAACCAGTCTCGCCTCTAGTAAGCCAATTCAAATGTAAATTTAGTTTTTTGAGCCAAAAAACATGAGGTAAAGCAAGAATCATACATAAAATCCCTTAAAATCCATCATCAAATAGAGGAAAACAAGATCAAATATGAAAAACACAAAATCAAGAAACTGAAGAAATGGAGAACCCGAAACAGAGACATAAGGAAGAAGATGAACAGTAGCACCCAACTCTTACATGTTTTCATTCATTTCTACATATTAATGAGTAAAATAGCAATAAAACACACGGAGTAGGAAAAAAAACTAAATCAAACAAATCAAATTAAAATAATCAAAAGATCAAAGGATGAAAACATATTGCAAAACTTGAAGTTAACAGTCAATAGCAATTTCTTTGGGGCTCAAGAATATTACCCTCAGTTTTGATTTCCTCAAAATCAAGAGGATCAAGCACTGTAGGCTCTCCTTCTCCTTGCTTTCTTTCGGTTTCTTATTGGAAAAACACAGTGAGTTATTTTCGATTTGCGTGTGTTTTGGTCCTTTGTGCTCTCTGCCTCACTCTTTTTTTTGGCTTTTCTCTCTAGGCTTTCTCCTTTGATCCGCCACCTCCTTTGCTCTCTAGGTTTTCTTCTTTTTATATTCCAATTTTAGGTAGGTTTTCTCCTTTATTTTTTCCTTTATTTTCTCCTCTTTTATTGCCTCTATTTATCCTTAAAATATTCTCTTATTTTGAATTATTTTTGGTTTATTTTAATTTCCCTCCATAATTATATATTTTTATTAATTAATCCCTCTTTTTTTTTTCTCTTTTTTTATTCTTTTTATTTATTTATTTTTATATTTTTAATCATTGGAATTTTTATATATTTTTAATTTTTTAGAAAATGGAGGCCTCGAGAAGAGACCATTTTTTAAGCAATGAAAATTCCGAATAAGAGCAGTCAGAAAAATAATTTTTTCTTCGAAATCAATTTTCTTTTTAGAAAACACAAAACCCGAAGAGAAAGCCTCATGCTTTTGTTCTCTAGCTACTTTGGAGCAACATAATCTTCATTGGGTACCTTAGACCTAGTGTCTACACTTAGGCATAATAGATGCATGCATTAATCATAATTATCCAGTTCCATAATTATACATGCTTACTTATTAAAATAGACATAATAATAATATGTATGGATAATACACATACAATTATATCCATCTAATGTTAGGTGCTATTTTATTCACTTATTATATATCTTCTAGGAATTATTACTTACAAAACATGCATAATACCACAAGGACATTGTTTTAACATTTACAACCACAATATTTCATTTATTTAACATATTTCGCTTAGAGTTAGATTTTTACACTTATCTTAAAATATATTTCATGTTCACTTATTCTTTTCTTTAACGTTTTAATGCATTTAACTTAAAAACACTATAAGAATATTCATATATATTTAATGTATATGGGTTTCTTTCAAAAGCATATTCACATTAATAATCATTTATAATTAAAGAGTTACTAAAGCCTGTTCACGTAAGGTAATCCATAGTAAATTATTAAGGTTTCATGTAAATAATAATATATCTACGCTTATCACACTTGGCAAAACATAAAGGTACAAGCGATATTGTAGGGCCATATCTTTGTGAGCATGCATATTAATGTCAAAAGTCCTTTCTTGTCTTATTATCAAATTAGTACACCTAACTTTACTCATGACCAAATTTTAACATATTAAACGCATATTATATTTCATTATTTTCATTATCATAATTAATACCTTAGGCTCATAATGCACATATACAAAATGACACCACTGTAACAATTGACCATTAATATTACATAACACAAGTCTTTACAATCATTAAAAGATCATTTATGTATAACAATTTACATAAACATTTACCATAATATACATATAAAATCCATACATATGAGTGCATTCATTTATTAATTTATATTCCATGTTATTCATTTAATATTTCTTTTGTTTAATTGCTGCCTGCATTTTCAAGGTGGTGGATAACGGGATATAGAACATAA
Organism: Excoecaria cochinchinensis; assembly: GCA_947683425.1. NCBI lineage: Eukaryota > Viridiplantae > Streptophyta > Magnoliopsida > Malpighiales > Euphorbiaceae > Excoecaria > Excoecaria cochinchinensis. Next base: position 5,480,824 of record CANTUQ010000013.1, read on the forward strand.
CGCATAGGTACCAAAGGGTACTTGTATCATATCAATGACACATACACATAGGGACCTAAACGGGGTCTAATAACACACAGGCTACAGCAACAAAGGTCGCTATAGTCATGCCTATCTATCCATGACTCAGTTATTTGGGTGTTACATTCTCATAATACTTGTATTAATGTCATACTCGTCATATTCACAACTATTTATTATGATCATATACACTTGCCAACTCATAATACATGATTCACATGTAGTATTCTTAATATTCAATATTTAAACAAAAGATCCTTTCATGTTATCATTGGGTTCTTTTAAATACTCTATATAATTGCATATAATTTATTAGCACAAATCCACTGAACACCTCTAATCGTTGATAATTAACACCCAATATCACTTCAATCATATAGATACATCTATAGATTATGTTAACACCAAAAGACTCATTTAGCATTTACACCGTCATTTAACTTGGACATTCATGGCCTTATAACATTCATAAAAATTCATACTATTATTGTAGGTGCCAACACTTATCCACATATAATACATACATACGTACATTTATACATATATATACATACACACACACAAACACAAACACATATATATGTATATGTCTCTGTATTCGTATTACATACACAAGAAACACTTCTAATTCATATTATGTTAAAATACAATTAATTATTTTACTATTACTTCATCACTTACACATATTCATATCATGTATAATAAAAATACAATGAAAATGTTTACAACAATAATACCATATAAATACATAGTATAAGCCATTTACAATTTATTTTATTTATACACATATCACATTTCAATAATTCACATGTTCATTTACCATTCTCGGTCATTATTTAAATATTTAACAAGTTACAAAAGACTCATATCGAACACTATTCAAAACAAAGTGTAACATATAATTTAACAAAGTGGATAAACAGGTTACACGGTGGTCAAGAAATGTGTGATCCAGAAGACTAGCAAATTAATTAATTCAGAACTCTGCCTCACATGATGGTTAGAAAACTTTACACGGTGGTCAGACTTCCTAACCATTGTGTGACTCAAAAATCTTAAAAGATTCTAAAAAAGATGCTTTACAGAACTGAATGAAACTCGGATTACACGGTGGTGAGGACATTTTTCCCACAATGAGGGTTACCACACGGTAGGCAGAAATGCCTAACCACCATGTGGATCAATAAATCCAATTATTCCCTCTACCGAAAACATGATCACACGGTGGTCGGAGTTGTGTGACCATTGTGTGGCCCTGCAGATCTTTTTAAATTTAAAGAGCTTAACAGAGCAATTTTCCTTACTACTTTTAATCTAGACTTTTCATCTACCAAACCACATTTTTAGGTCAAGAAGCCTTCTTAACACTTGCTTGTCTATCTCTTAAGTTTCAATTAACACAAAAAAAAATCACAGTATTTGGACTAAAATACACTGAATTACAATTTTTAGAATAGTAATAGGTTCACTTAACCCACAAACTCAGTTCACTCTCTTTTACCTCTAAATTTGTAGACCCTAGAATTATAATTAACCATGGCTTCTTATTAACACCAGTAGACTTTTATCTTAAGAAAATATCCCAATCGATTTCACTTCATTTGGAGCAATATAACTTAAATTATACTTAAAACATTAGAATGATCATTATAACATTTATAAACACATTCCTATTTCGTTAACTATGAAACTCTATCTCTTGAATTCAAACATAAACATTTCAATTATACTATTTTACACTTCAATCTCATACATTTAAACTTAAAACACATGCAACACTAATCACACATATACAAGCAAAAAGGGTAAGTTCCCAAACCTTATGAAAGCTCCATGTTTCCTCTTCAAGCTCTATTTACTTCCACCTTCTCTTTTCCTTGCTCAATTTTTGAGCCATACACATCCAAAATCTCTTATATTAATCTATCTTTAACCCACAACTCCTCAATTTCTAGATTACAAAGAAAAGAAAGATGAAAATAAAGACTGTAACTTACTTTTTAATGCATTAGCTACTCTAAATTCACCCTTCTGCCATAAATTCCTTTAAACATGCCTGTGGAGATGGAGAAAATTTAGAAATGGGAAGGAGGAGAAAGCTGGAGTTTTTTGAATTTTTCCTTTCCCCTTTCCAGCCTTTTCTCTTCTTATATACATGCCAAAGATATGCACTTTCTAGAGTTACTAAACGTTAACTTGTAATTGGTTATTTTTAATTATTACCAATCACTCCTTCTTTCTATTTTACATTCATACATTTACCCTTTTAACTTAAATTAACTTATAATTGCATCCTTATAATAACTCCTTAAATGTATTTTAATCCCTTTTTAATAAATTATCATGTTACCGATACTTGCCAACTCTTTTGTAATAATGATTGTTATATCCTTATTCATTTATACGCTACCATTCCATGCACATTTGATACTTTACCCTTAACAGAATATGTCTTATTACAACTAAGAGGTGTTTTCGGTCCTTATAGGATACTAGTGGCTTGTTAAAGCCCGCTAAAGAAGAAAAATAACTTATTCAAACTATTTGTGGTAAAGAGTTTTAATCTCCTGGAATATTTTTAGCTAATAATCATGGCAAGATCATTCTTTATGTTATGTAAACTTTTGTTTATTCACCATGTATATATTGCATGTACCACTACAAAACCAACACCCTAGGAATGGATCTTTATGTTCCTACATCGATAGTTTCTGTGGCAGTGACCTAAATGATGTGTGGTCTCCATAATCATCAAGAAAAATGTGGTCTTTCCTTAAAAACATCATCAACTATGGCCAGTAAGCCATAATCGCATAAATTCCCATCATGAGACTCCACCAAATACAGTGCCAAAATTAATAAGAAAATGGCACTAACATGGTTTGGAAGCATATGGCTGCATGCTTCCACCAAGTCCATAATCAGGACCTAGGCAATTATTTTTACACTAAAAATAATGTCAAAGTAAAAGACGACTGATGCTTCGTGCTTGAAATGCTTCAATTGGGTATCAGCGAGGCAGTAGAGGTAAAGAGCCAAGCTTTCTTGATGACATTCTAACCCTAGTATAATGGAAAATTCTTTAGGAAATGGGCATATCTCTCGATGAGTAAAATATAAAATATGGAGATGTGGGTCTTAGAAATGCGTGTAATCATTTAAAAAGTGTCATTAATATTCACCCTCATAAGAAAATAGATGCCAAAAAAAATCGCCTAGCAATGTATTTTTCCATGTCTCAGGATTGTCAAGGATATGATTACGTCAACTTTTCAAAGAATATTAGTTTGCCATGGTAAAAATAGGGGAAGTAAGGTGGATTTAAAATAAGAATTAAGTAGTTAAGGCGTAAATAGTGCATACTAAAAAGGGAAGTATTTATGAGGAGAAAGGCTTGTAATAATTCAAATGTGATTCTAAAATTAAAAAAGGGACTACCATTCTATAAAAAAAGGGCAGTTTGTAACACCCCGACTGGTGCCCTAGTGGTTTTGAGTGTTTTGATTTTGAGTCTGGCTTTTAGGTGTATTTTGGATTGCATGTGTTCGATTTTATTATTGGGTTGTATTAGTTTTATTTTTTTTTGGAGTCAATTGCATGATTTATAAAGTTTAGTACGGTGCAATTGTGTTTTAATTTCAATTAGTATGGTTTGTTTGGGCTTTGAGAAGTTAAGAAGGACTAGAAGGGCAATTTGCCAAACTCATCACAAATGAGTGACAAGTGGAGGAGGGAGAAGGAGCAGATAAGAATGGGTTGACCAAAAAGAGGAAGAAAAAAGTGAGAGAGAGAGAGCAAGTAAGATCAGAGTCCCTTTCTTCCTCTCCCGTTCTTCCCCTTTCGCCAACCCTTTCTTCTTCTTCTCCTTGCTCATCTTCTTTCCCCATTTGGTTGTGATCTTTGGTTGATTTGGCAAATTTAAGACTTAATCAGGTAAGTGATAGTCTTCTTCTTCTTCTTCTTCTTCTTCTTCTCTTCTCTTCTTTCTCATTTTTCTGTGATGATTTGTTTGGGTTTTGAGCAATTTGTGTGATGTGGGTTTGGTTGATCAGAAATTTCTGCTAAAGATTCGAAAGGAAAGGAGAAGGTAAGAGGAAGTTTAGCCAAGTGAGTGTTGAGGAGCTTAGGAGCCCAAGGTTTGGGATTGTATGTTTTGCTAAATTGTGATTTTAATCTTTTGATTTGAATTTCTGGAATTTGGTGAAATTGAGCATGTTTATGTGTATAATTGGATGGGTTTTATCAATTTTGAGTTATTATTGGAAGTAATTTTAAGTGTGGACAGTTGGCATGATTTTGGGAAAATTCTATTGATCTTGGTGGGTTGAAGTTTGATTTCGGTAGATTGTTTAATTTTGCTTGAGTAGTTACTTTTAATTAGTGTAAAACTTTGATTGAATGTTTAGAAGCATATTTGAGTGATTTGTGTTGCTTGGGTTGAGCTATTTTTGGTTGATTGGTTGTTTTTGGAGGAGTTTGGTGTGAGGAGAGCTATGAAGATCGGATCAGACCCAAAAACACGACTTTATCGCGAGCGCCACAGAGCGTGTGGTACCGAGCTCCAACGGAGGTGCTTTCTATCGCGAGCGCGGCAAAGAGTTCAGTAAGCCGAGCTCCTGCCAGGCAGCTCCCTCGCGAGCATGACAGGAGCCTACCTACCCTCTATCGCGCCATTCTGCCCTTCCCTTACAAGCACGATTGGCTGTCACGGTGCGTACCTACGTGTGATCAGCCTCTATCGCGAACGCGACTGGTTGTCACGGGCGCGACGCTCCCCTGTCTTAAATGTTTATTATTCATTCTCTTTGAATGGTTTCTCACTTATGTTTTTAGCATATTTTTATGCATTGACTATCACATGGCTTATCATCTGAATAATATCTAAATAATTATTCGAGCCTGCAATAGTCAAGTAAGTGGATAGATAGGCATGCCTATAGAGTTCAGTTAGCTGCAGCCTATGCATTCTAGACCCTAATCAGGTCCCCGTTTAGGTCCTCGCAATCCTTATGAGTTTGCATCTTATTTAAGATCCCATGCAAAAATGTTTTAAAAGTGAAAAGAAAGGAAATTGTTTTTGTACCTATAGGTACTATGCATTCACTCGTTACCCACCACTCTGAATGTGTAGGCTTATCTTACCTATGTGGTTGCTTAATGTGATGCGAATTATTGTGATTCAATATATATTGATGTTATGCAATATGTTGTATTGAAATTATTGGATATGATGTATATATCTTTAGATAGTCTGATAATGCTTCACTGACATGTATATGCCACATGTTTGCGAACTGCATTTCGACGTCCACTGTGAGTGGTCGTTCATTGCTTGTTTTTCCCCCTAAACGTTATCGCTTAGCACGGGTGTTTCATCCGTATAGGTGTGGAAGCAGTCACAGTTTCTAGAGAGTCTGATCCGCAACTATCAGGGCCAACACAATAGAGAAAGTTTTTGTAGTATAGGATTTTGTATTTTGTATTTGGTATTCTAATGTAATGCCTTCTCTTATGTATCTGGATTTGTAATGCTTTCAGTTTTGTATATTGTAATTTCTTAAGGAAAGATTTTGTACTTCAACTTTGTAACAAATATTTTGGTATATCAATGAATGAGATTTCAGTATTTCAGTTGGCAATCTTCTGAATGTTTTGGATTATGGAAAGTTTTAGTTAATTCCGTTTCTATTGTTATGTTTAAGTTATTATGCATGCTTTGTTCTATGTGTGTGATAACCCTTGTCTATTGAGGTACTCTCTTCTCCTTGAGGGGTGAGCTCCCCTACATATAGGTAAGGGGTGTTACACAATTGACGAATTTTGTGACATCCCACCAAATAGTCAAGTTTAGGTCAAAGGAAACTGGCTAGTTTCTAATTACCAATTGGCCAATTAGACATAACTAGCCAGTTATCCCTAACTGACCGGTCCATGATTGCAAAACAAAATGCAAAAAAAAAAAAAAAAACTGAATCGATTTTAGGTTAACCAAATGAAAAATTTAGGATTACCGTTTTTACTTCGGTTAACCATTGACTAATGGTTAACCAATCTATATACATTTTATATATTATATTTTAATTTTTACACTTAAAATTTTGAATATTTTTGTAAGTTATAAATATTATAATATATAACTTTTTAAAAAATATTATTATAATACATATTTTTAGTAAATAAACGTTGAAATTATCTTTTTATTATAATTATTTATTTATTACATATGCATAATTATCACTATATTGTTAGTTTCATATTGAATATGTTCAATTCTTATAATTAATTAGGAAAATTTTGTCTTTCTTTTGATTCTTTTAATGGATATTATATTTAATTTGTATTTTTCATTTTTAAAACATTTTTAACTACTAAAAACAACATTACAAATTGTATAATTTATTGAATTTATATGTTAAAATTTTTTAATGATTAACTAATAAACCTATTCGAAAAAGTTGGTTAAAAACCGAAACCGATTAACCGAAATTAATGGACCGGTTAATAAAATTGTTAATAGATTAGTTAACTGGTCCATACTCACGCCTAATTTTCATCATTAATCACAATATTTTTTGGATTTGTTTGAGGTTTGAAACTTGTAAACAGAACTGGCCAGTTTTGTAATTTCAAATTTAGCTTAGCCTGCAAGAAAGCTCTATATTCTATTAAGCTAGTCCAACCAAACTGGCCTGTTTCTATTAGCGAACTGGCCAGTTACTTTGAAATTAGCCAAATTTGTGCCGAGTGGGCAAGCTAGCCAGTTTGGTTCTCCAAATTGGTTAGTTTTATTTTTCAGAATCCATTTTTTTCTCAAAAAAAATCATCCTCATCCATCCTAACATGTAGATAATTAATGCCATATTATGTATAATGATATTGTTTACAGCTTTCTATATATATTGATATTTTTTATACACTACAAGAAAATGGCAAAAATCACTATGATAATTTTTCAACAGAACAAAATTCTATAGTTAAATACTTATAGAATTTAATTTATGTAGGTAAAATTGTAAGCAAAAAATATTTTTTTTCACGGAAAAAAGAATTTTTAATTTTTTCGCGTAAAAAATGGAGGTAAATCTTACTGTCAAACTTTTTCGACGAAATTTAGCGACTGAATAATGACACCATCGTAAAATAAGGCACCAATGGTTCTCGAAAAAATTTTCTATCGAAATGCACTAATGGAATAAAGTTTCCATAGGAAAATTCCCAATGGTCGTAGATGAATCCGTAGAGAATTGTTTAAAGATAAAATAATTCCCTACAGAGTTAGTGTTTTCCTCGTAAAATGTTGCATTTTTTGACGGATTTGTCAATTCCATATGGAATTTTTCCCTGTGAGGTTATTTTCTCTATTGGAGAATACCGATGGAATATAAAATTACATAGGAAATTATTCTAATAAAAAATAATAACCTACAGAGTTAGTATTTTACATCGGAAAATTTTGTAATTTTTGACGAAATTGTCAATTCCATAGGGAATTTTCCCCTATATTATTTTTTTCCATGGGAAATACCGATAGAGTAGAAAATTCCATAGGGAATTGTTCAAAGAAAAAATAATTCCCTAGGCAGTTAGTGTTTTTCATCTGGAAATGTTGTAATTTCCAACGGAATTGTCAAGTCTGTAAGGAATTTTTCTTTACAGAATTATTTTTCTCATCAAAAACTATAAACGGAATAGACAATTCTATAGGAAATTATTCAAATATAAAATAATTCCCTACAGTATTAGTTTTTTTTGTGGGAAAATGTTGTATTTTCTGACAGAATAGTCAATTGCATAGGTAATTTTTCCCTACATAATTATTTTTTTTGTCAGGAAATACTGATGGAATAGACAATTTCGTAGAAATTGTTCAAAGATAAAATAATTCCGTATGGAGTTAGTTTTTTCGTCGGGAAATGTTGTATTTTTCGATGAAATTGTAATTCCTTTGGGAATTTTTTAAAGGTAAAAATATTTCCTACAGAATTAGTTTGTACCATCGAAAAATATTGAAATTTTTGATAGAAGTAGTTTTTTTTGTCGGGAAATATTAAATTTTTCGACAAAAATAGTCACAATTCCATAGGGAATTCATAATAACTTAAATTGACTAAAATACCCTACTTTTAAAGAAAGTAAAGAAAAAGGATCAGGGGTATTTAAGTATTTTCATGATTTTTGCCCCATGTATAAAATATTTTTTCCCAATTTCTCTCTCCTCCTCTCTTTTTGGAGCCAAAGTCTTTGCTTCTCTCTCTTGTTCATCTTCTTCCACCAGAGCTACTTATCGTCCATCACTACCCCCGCTGATCGAAGAGCTCTTTGCTCTTTTTTCAATGGTGAGTAACCCATCGATTTCGTTCAATTTTTTTAGTCTGCCTGTCTCACCTCCCTCATCTCCATCGCCAGTCTCACCTAACCACCCGCCGGAATCACCATTTTTATCGCTAGTTATTGATGAATTAGCGACCATTTTCGAAATTAGTCGTGAAAAATCATTTTTTCCAATCTGGTGGCAAATTTAGCGATGAAAAAAGAAATAGTCGCTAAATCTTGGCAGTAATTTATGTCGCCTTTTTTGCGACTAAATTAGCGACGGAATAATTTGTCGCTAAAATAGCGACGGCAATGTTGGTCGTTAAATTTGAAGGTAATTTTAGCACTTTTGTTTGCGACGGTTTTAGCGATGAATTCTTGTTGTCGCTAAATACACTTGAATTAGAAACGAATTTTTCTGTCGCTAAAAAATATTCAAATTTTTTAATTATGAAAACAATTTTCAGAAATTGAAGTGAAATTTTAATGACGGAATAGTGACAAAGAATCTATCGCTATTTTTTTTTTGTTGAAATACATATTTCATATAGCAACAATTTTTTATCGTCGCTAATTTAGTCGCTAAAAAGTTTTTATATAATGAAATGTTTTAAAGAAAGCAAGAAAAAACAAAAAATAAATTAAAACGAAAGAAAAGAAAAAGGGAGCACAGAGGAGAGAAATCAGAAGAAAGAAAGAAAGAAAGAAAGAAAGATAGAGAGAGAGGCTGGTAGAGTGCGGCAGAGGGGCAGGAGACCGGCGATGCACTAACACCGCTATAGCTCCGTCTAGCCAGCCGATTTCCCCTATTCTCGATGCCGTTCTGTCTCATTTTTAGGAGAGAGAAACTGAAGCTTCCTTCCCCCATTTTGTCCAACTCCAGCATTAGATGGAGGAACGGACACAACCGTTCAACTCCCAATGATTGGGCGAACACTTCGATACCGATCAGTGATCTCTAAAAGCCGAAAAAAAGGAGACTGCAGATGGAAAAACAGAGTATTTCGAGGTAAATTCCAGCCAAACGACGGGGTATAAAGGCGTATGACCACCAATGGTGGATCTCTGAAGGTCCTAACCTCCCTTTGGTGATGGCAGTGTCATCGACGATGGAGCTCCGACCAGGCTCCGGTGAAGGGGACAGACGGAAGAACAATGAAATTTTGAAGGAATTTTGACTCCAACTGGTATGTGACTGCCAAATTTACGTTTTCTTGTGATTTTTAATAGATTAAATTGATTAGAAAATCTCCTGTATTCTGTTCTGTGTTCTGTTGTGATTGGCTAACAACTGAGGTTAGTTAAATATTAGCATTTGATTGTCAATAGAGTATATTATTATGATGTTTAGGTAAAAAGAAATTTATAAGGTGCAGAAGATGTGCATAAAATAAAAATAAATAAAATTAGTTATTTGTGATAATTGAAGGACTGTGAATGTTTACAATGGATAAATTGACACTTAAATTTGCTTGTTTCATGCGAAATTTATATTATATACATATGTGTATGTGTGAACTAAGTTAGGGAGAAATGTAAATAAGTGTAAACCTATGAAATTGGAATAAAATTAAGGTACATAGAATAGAATCAAAACATAAAGAATATAAAACTAAACCTTTAGGTGCATAACTGGTAAACTTACGTATAATTACTTATTAATTACATATATATAGAAAAAAAGTGTTTGCACGTAAATGGTGTAGAAAGTTAAATTGATGTATTAAGAGAGAAATTAGTTGATAATTAGTTAATTTATTGGCATTAGAATGAAAGAAATGCATGTGGTTGTAGATGATGCAATTCGACACTTAACACGGAACTTAGAGGAAAATAAGTAAATGATAAAATTAAATCTAGAACTGGAAGAATTATACCTAAATAATGAATATAATGTGTAAGTAAAGGCTAAATAATATAGAAAAGTGAGAAATGATGAAATAAACGTCAAATACTTATCCTGACATAAAATGATGCTATGTTGAATATGAATATGTAATGCAACTAATACTCAAAAGAGAGAATTTGGTTTAATGCTATTGGATGTTTACACTTGCATTTTCATATTTTGTTTTGATATTGATTATGTAGAAGTTTTGTATTATGTGTAATTAAGTTACTAATAAGTGTGTTTTATGATGAAAAAGAATTATATCGTCGTTTATATATAATTAGTTGATATGAGTTTTTGATGCTGACAGAATATATGTGAATTACTGATATATATATATATATCAGATTGATTTATGTATTGGAAGATGGGAAAAATTTATGTTGGAGTTTGATTGGAATATGGTGATTGAATGTATGATATTTAGAAGTGTTAAAAGATCTTTTCTTTACAGGGGGTTAGGCAATATTATAGGGGAACCTCTACAGAAATTTCGGTAGAATTTGATAATACGTTTGAAGTAACTTATTATTGAAAAGAGTATCTTGATTTGATGAATTAGTACTAGAATTGCTTATTTTTATTGTTTTGATTTTAAGCCTCTATTCAAGATGAGATTCAAACTTTTATCACTTAAAGGTAAGTTACAAAATCAGTCCGAGACTAATCAAGTTACGAAATCAAAATGTATTATTAATCATAATTTATGTTGTATTTATTTTTAATGTATTTTTTTTCAGTGTAATTTTGCTTAGTATTTATTAAGAACATAATATAAAAAAATTTATGTATGTTATTTTTCTTTTAATTATTTTAAATGGTTTTATTTTATTGAATATAAGTTCAGTTTTTCATCTATTCGGTTCGGTCTAAAACCGAACCAGCCATTTGAGCACTCTTAATTGTACAATTTAATGTACTTCTATAACATTATATTTTTAAATTAATAGTATTGTTAATAATATTGCTTAATTATTATTTATATAAATTATATTTTGGATGTAATAATAATAATAAAAAATTAAATTGAAAATAATAATAAAAAATTTAATATTTTTAGCGACGGAATAGCGACATAATTTTTTATCGCTAATAAATTTTTTATATTTTCTGCGACTAATATTAGCAACAATATTTTTTGTCGCTATTTTTAATAATGGTTTTATGTTTTAGTCACAAAATTCCTTGCGACGGTTAGTCATTTTGTTGCTAAAATCAATTAGCGACGAAAAATGTCATCGCTAATTCCCTATTTTTTTGTAGTGTTAATATTTCTATAATGTCCCAAAAAAATTTTGTCAGCTTCATAATATGGCATATCTAAAATATCATAACCAGAATTATAAATTTTCTTTCTTTCATTATATCATACTATACATAATAAAGTCCATAACAACTTTTACATGCCATTAACTAGTTAATTACATACTTATCTTATTACATATCTAAGTTATATAATTACAACAAAAATGATTATATTTACATTACTATAGCAAAATACAAGACCTATATTGATAAGCTTCCTATTGTTATGTTGGCCTTGTCGAATGCGTGATGTCCTTGGCGGTAGTTTTAGCTTTGGTACCTATACGAATGGAATACCCGTGCTAAGCATATAGCTTAGTGGGTAACAAACATGATATAAAAAACCAGTTACAGCGGTCGTCATTAGACGCACACACATGATGCATGCATACAAATAGGCAATTAACAATAGTCACATACATGTATCTTGCATCTCTAAAAGCATGTGGGTACCCGTAGGTACATTATAATACTGAACAATAATAGATCAATATCAGATAGTGACCCAAATGAGGTCTAGTATAATGACCCAAACGGGGCCTAAATAATGACCGAAATGGAGTCTACAAAACGGTAAGCTGCTGCAACATAGGTATATATAGGTATGCCTATTTATCCACGTCCTGGTCATACCAAGCTGCTAGCTAAGATAGCTAATTTTGTTCACACTAATCATACAAATATTATTTATAATCATATATTTATCAATTCAAACAAATTCTATCATTTCCATATCATGCCACCATATCAACATCATTTCTAATGATATTTCGTAATTCAAGTTCATACCTACCATTATTATGAACATGTCATATTTTATTATTTTTCATGCATGCATGTCATGCTCAATTCATTTAAAAGTGAAACTTAAGTTTCAAAAAAGTTCATACTGAAAACAGGTTCAAAATGGAAAGAAAGTCACAAATTAAAGGATGAAAACTTATAGGTTACATGGCGGGCATGAATCCTTGACCATAGTATAAACCAAATGACATGCAGAAATCAAATTCCATAATGCATTTACATGGCGGGCAAAAAATCTATACAGTGGGCAGAAATTCCTGACCATCATGTAAGATAATTTATGTGCAAATTTAGCAATGTAGTAGCCATTTACATGGTGGGCAGGATTTCCTAACCGCCGTGTAACTTTGTTTGATTGCCTACCAAAATGGGGTATAATAAGGCAGTTACCATTATTCAATTTGTCCGGCCTTTTTCACTTAAAAGACATTATTTTTAAGCCAAAGTCCTTTCTAATCAATTATTTATCTATGGGTTAAGTTTACAATGACATAAAAATCATGCAAATTGGATTTTTATACTAAGAGTTATGGCCTTGAGAAGAAAAATTGCTCCCATTGCCCAACAGATTCAATACTTTATTTTCAAGCCTAAATTCAAGGATCTTAAAGCTAGATTCAGGTCTTGGTCTCTTTTAAACATTTGTAGATAAACGTCTTAAATTTCATCTCCAATAAGAATCATCCAATTTAGAGCTCAACTTATGGCAAAAATACCATCTCGAGGTCAAATGACTCTTATGACAAATTCTCACCTAAACCTAATAAAAGTCATTTCATACCATTTTAATCAATTCAACCTTCACAACTAAGTTCAAATTAACACTTATAATAAACATACACTCAAAGCCATTTCAATTCATCATTAAAATAAACACAAAAGAGACAAGGTCCCAAACCTCAAGTGTTGCTTCCTTTCTTTTCACTTCTGACATTTTCTTTCTTCTTCCTCCTTCCCTTTAACTCCAGCTACTTCTCTTTCTAAAATCCATCATAAAACTCATTAACAATCATACAAATCATAATCTTTCAACTCTAATGAATTAGAGATATAAGAGAGAAAGAACTTAGCATTTATCTTACCCCTTTTAAGCTCAAAATTGCAGCGAAATTATTCCTTTACTTGGAGATTACCTTGAACAAATTTTTGGTATGATTTTGGGTGAAGAGATTGCTGGCTTTAGGAGAGATTTTAGCTTAAGCCATGAAGAGCTTTCCTCAATTTTTTTTTGTTTCTTGAGAATCTAAATAGGTGTCCTTATGTGATTGGCTCCTCTTTTCCTTTTTCTCTTTAGTCCTCAATCTTTCATTTATTCATACATTTAACTTGTAATTAATTCTAAATCATACATTAGCATATAATATTTCTTAAGTAATGCTTTTAGGTCCTCAATTGTCAAATTAGCATTTTACCCTTGACTTTTAACTTAATTTCGGCTATATCCCTATCTCCTTTAACTACCTAATTGTACACATTCGACCACAATTATGCCCTAATATGTCCGAAGACAACTAGGATATAAGTTAGGCCTTATATTTTTTGCATGTAAATGGTATGAAAAATTAAATTCATATGATAATTGAGTAATTAGTTGATAATTGAGTGAATTAATGACATTAGAATGGAAGAAATGCATGTGTTGTTCATAATGCAATTCAGCACCTAATATGGAAGTTAGGGGAAACTATGTAAATGATGGAATTAAGTTTGGAAATGGATGAATTATGCTTAAATGATAAATATAATGTGTATGGAATTAAAAGTGAGGGAAAAATCAAATTATATGTGATTAAAAAACCTAGTAGCCAAATGGTGTGCTTTATGTATGTATGATGATAATTGATAAAATATATAAATAGGTGATACGAAAATATTGTGTGATAAATAATTTAGTTAAACTATGAATTTTACATAGTGAAAAATTTGAGAAAAGACTAGAAAATATGGTTAAATATGATAATATGAAACGGAATGTATAATTTTTGGCCTTAGTATGCTAGTAGTAAATCAGAAGTATATTGTAATGCCCCGTACTCGTAATTCGTACGGATATCGAATGTCACCGTACTACTGTCTAATCAATGTTTATAACAAATGCGGTAAAATTTTTTTCTTTTTCTTTTAACTTATAAACTTATTGAATCGTCTATCCTTTTACACTTTCATGTCACTAATACATTTAATTCAATCCAGTTCAAACATTTCATTTAACATATCGTGTCATTCATTGATCATTATTAACATTTTGTGACGCGCACCGAACCAACCCAGCAAGGACCCTCGCTTTGAATCCGCCTTTGGGATTCGAGGAATTGGTTTGCATCTTTTTTATCATGGGCCTCATGAGACATTATCGGTGTATCCCTCCCAATAGGACATTGGGGAGAACCACCTAGCCTAATGACGCCTAAAGGCACCTTTGAGGTATTTGGAGTCGCCACCCAATTTGCGAGAAATTGGAAAAAGTCTCTCACCTCTAACGGTCTAAACCAGAGATTCGGTGTTCGGAACTTCCCTCTTATTTATGCTTTGATTAATTATAAATGGGTTTTTAACTTCTTAAAATTATATCTCTCATCTCACGCGATCGATGCATTTAAAATTAAAGGCGCAATGAAAGCACGTAAATAAAAATAAATGAAAGCGATAAACACACAAGCACACAATTACAAGAGAAATATACAACCCCAATAAAAGGAAATTAAGAACGTAAATGGGACGGAATACAATCCCCAAAAATAAATAAAATTGCCCCAAAATTAATTACAAGGGCCCAAAAAGAAACGAGCTTAAATTTAAAACACTCACACAAAATAAGAAAAGGGATACATAAATCGGGGCATTATTTTGGGAACATTGGTTCCTTCGCACTTGGTCAAAACTTAAGAACATTGGTTCCTTTGCATTTATTTAAAGAGGGTTCGAAGAGTCATTTTGATTGTTGAGTGAAAACCGGGATGAGTGATCCCATTTTTGGAGAAAATTGACTCTTCGTTTTAATTGTGATATTTTTATTGTTAGGCTAAAACAAGGGACATTGGTCCCAATTTTATTAGTAAAAAAAACTCAATTTAATTGTAAAAGTATTTTTGTAACTTTTTATCTCACACGTACATAAAGAAAATAATTATTTACAAATAATCACAAACATGAAGAGAGGGATTGGAAAGATCTCATCCAAACCGGAGAGTATGTCCACGCGTTGTGACCCATCCGGGGAGTCGCGGGGCGCTCACATAGCCCAACTCAAATTAAATCTCATACAAAAATTAACATCAAAAATATTAGCAACGGTTCTAAAGATTAATCAAGCAAAGGCAAGATAATGACAACAATAAAATTATGGCGATGGTAACAACAATAAAATAATAATAGTAATGATAATAATAATAGTAATAGTAATAATAATAATAATAATAAAAATAATAATAATAATGATGGACAATAATAATAAATAATAGTGAATATAATATAAATAAATATGATAATAATAATAATAATAAATATAATGATAATGATAATAATAATAATAATAACAATGTAACATCAATAAACACAAAATGAATATATAGTAATGATAATAATAAAAACAGAATATTAACAATAGTAAATAAATAATAATAATAGTAATAGAATAATAATGACGATAATAGTAATAATAATAATAATAATAGTAATAGAATAATAATGACGATAATAGTAATAATAATAATAATAATAATAATAATAATAATAATAATAATAATAATAATAATAATAATAATAATAATAATAAACATAAAAATCAAATTAAAGCAAACAAATAATACATTAATAGTGATATTAACACATTAAAATGTCAAAAGTAAATAATAGACATGATAATAATAGCAAAAATAATGTTAACAACAACAAATAATATACAGAAAAAAAATAAATGAGAACGGGTCCAAAAATGTTTACCCTCAGAATTTTTAGATCGGAGAAGCGGTGTCTCGGTTTATTTTCCTTGTTGAATTTGTATTGATTAATATTTGAAAAAAATGTAAAAATTGATATTTAAAATAAATTAACTCAAGATGATATTCTTATAAAAAAAGATATTTTTGGTGGATGATTGAGTAAAGGAAATTAATTTTCTAAACTCAAGATCAATCCAAGGATGATATATTTTTTTTTGAAGAAAAATAAAAAAGATTAAAGCTTGAGGGAAAGAAAAATGACTTAAGAAATATTTTTGAAGAACAAAAAATTGAAGGAGGAAGATGAGTTGCTGGAGACCAAAAAACTAGAGAGAAAATGTTAAAATTCCTTTGAATGAAAAATGTTGCCGTCCCCTTGCCAATGAAGATTGAATCCCATTTGACTGTGTGCTTTTGCTCAAAATGAAAAGAGACAGAGGAGCTTTATTTTAGTTTATCTAAATTAACAAAAAATGGTGAAAGAAAACCGGTAAACGCGGTCTGAAAAATAGACTGAACACCAAAAAAAAAAAGCTGGCCAAAGAGGTGGCCGCGCAGTGGCCAAGTGGCCACCACGCGGCCACTTTGGCAATTAAAAAGAATGGCCGCGTGATGGCCATTTTGCCATCACGCGGCCATTATCATGGTAAATGGCCAAAATGTGGCCATTTACCACGTTTTTTTCATATTATTATTATTATTATTATTATTATTATTATTTTAACTTTTTAAATTTCTTCTATTCTTAAATTAAATTAATTAAATAATTTGATTCCTTTTTTCCCATTAATTCAATTAATTAATTTAATTTAATTCAATTAAATTAATTACTTGATTTAATTCCTATTTTCCAATCAATTAATTAATTTAATTTAATTCAATTAAACTAATTAACTAAATTAATTCCCCTTTTTTTTAAATATCAAAAATAACACATTCCAATAATATTATTTTTGAAATTAAAATTAATAATAATTTTTTATGATAAAAAAAACGAGGGTCTCGACAAGGGAAGCATCATTTTTGACACCTTTGCCTGTAAGTCGGTATCATTTTCATCATCAGGTAATTCTTATCTTGGACCGCCTCAGGACCCAGTGTCTACAGTTGCCCCCAATTTTGGGGAACTTAGAACTTAGGTGCCTAAGTGAGCCAAAATTCAGAAAAGAAGGGAAGAGACACGTACCTGAGGCAGTCGCTTTCCTAAACAAGGAGAGATTGTTGGTGTGTTATGCTTTCTGAGGTGGTGCCCCCTGGGAGGTGTTTGGCTGATCAGCGCCCCCTGGGGGGTATTTGACTAGCTGGTGCCCCCTGAGAGGTCTTTATTTGATTGCCCCCTGAGAGGTCTTCGATTAGCTGGCTGCTCCTTGAGAAGTTTTCGGTTGATCGCCCCCTGAGAGGTCTTCGATTAACTGCTCCCTGAGAAGTCTTCGGTTGATCGCCCCCTGAGAGGTCTTCGGTTCGCTGCTCCCTGAGAAGTCTTCGGTTGATTGCCCCCTGAGAGGTCTTCGATTAACTGCTCGCTGAGAAGTCTTCGGTTGATCGCCCCCTGAGAGGTCTTCGGTTCGCTGCTCCCTGAGAAGTCTTCGGCTGATCGCCCCCTGAGAGGTCTTCGGTTCGCTGCTCCCTGAGAAGTCTTCGGCTGATCGCCCCCTGAGAGGTCTTCGGTTCGCTGCTCCCTGAGAAGTCTTCAGTTGATTGCTTCCTGAGAGGTCTTCGGTTAGCTGCTCCCTGAGAAGTCTTCGGTTGATTGGCCCCTAGAGGTCTTCGGTTAGCTACACCCTGAGAAGTCTTCAGTTGATCGCCCCCTGAGAGGTCTTCGATTAGCTGCTCCCTGAGAGGCCTTCGGTTGATCGCCCCCTGAGAGGTCTTCGATTAACTGCTCCCTGAGAAGTCTTCGGTTGATCGCCCCCTGAGAGGTCTTCGGTTCGCTGCTCCCTGAGAAGTCTTCGGTTGATCGCCCCCTGAGAGGTCTTCGGTTCGCTGCTCCCTGAGAAGTCTTCAGTTGATTGCCCCCTGAGAGGTCTTCGGTTAGCTGCTCCCTGAGAAGTCTTCGGTTGATGCTCCCTGAGAAGTCTTTGGCTGATGCTCCCTGAGAAGTCTTTGGCTGCTGCTCCCTGAGAAGTCTTTGGCTGATGCGCCCTGAGAAGTCTTTGGCTGCTGCTCCCTGAAAAGTCTTTGGCTGATGCTCCCTGAGAAGTCTTTAGCTGCTAGTCCCTGAGAAGTCTTTGGCTGATGCTCCCTGAGAAGTCTTTGGCTGCTGCTCCGTGAGAAGTCTTTGGCCGCTACTCCCTAAGAAGTCCTCGGTTAATGGTCCCTGAGAAGTCTTCGGCTGCTGCTCCCTGAGAAGTTTTCGGTTAATTCTCCCTGAGAAGTCTTCATTTAATGCTCCCTGAGAAGTCTTTGGCTGATGCTCCCTGAGAAGTTTTTGGTTTGATTTGATGCTCCCTGAGAAGACTTTGGCTGCTGCTCCCTGAGAGGTCTTCGCTTGATTGACTTGGATTGAATTGATGTTTTGATCGATGTTGTCGCTTGCCCTTTCATTGGCATTGGCATTTGATTCTTTCTTTCTGCAAGACTTAGAAAGCAAAATATACAGGAAAAAGTAGTGAGCATGCACGTGAGATGCATATGTATGCAGTAATGCAAGACAAGAATTCGTCTAAGTGGATTTTGGAGGCGACAGCTGGTATGGTCGTAATTTGCAGTAGGATCGGTGCCCTCTGGAATCGCTTTTGAGTTTCATGCCTCTGGGGGATTATGAGGTTCTCTTCTGATACCTGTAGTCATTTTTTGAAGGTAGTGCATCCCTCGTGGATTTTCACATTAGCTTTTCTTAGCGGAAGATGCGTCCTTGTCGGATTTTCACATAACCCTATGCCTTATTTTTTTCCTGGAATGGACCCAACCCAATCCAGCGGCTTTTATTTATTTCATTTTTTGTAGGGCAGACTGTCTGTTGCTAGGTTTTCACCCTGCCCTTTGGCCTAACTTTTGCTTAGAGCGCCAGCCACTGTTTTCATCTCTAACGGCCCTCTTTTTTTTTTGGGTGTGAGAGAAGTTGGAGTTGCCGCGAAAGGTCTTTCGGGTATGATTGGCATGTGCTTATATCTCAGATTATGATTGTATGAGCTTGGTTCTTTATCGGGAAGGTGCTGCAGGATTGGCTTCACAGTAGGTAGCAAGATGAGTTGGCTGAAGTGCCTGAGTAGCGAGAATGGTAAAGGGTAGATGATAACAATATGATGGTTTTATATTGGACTCAGACAACTTTGAGTGTACAAGATGAACTGCCTTGGTTATACCAATACATCTTTGCACAAATGTATATATTTCAATCTAATTTCATAACACATGATCACTATTTGGCATTAACTCAAAAAATATGAGACCTCATCTAATCTCGGGATAGATCTTGAGAGCATTAAACTCCTGTTATCAATCAGCCCTCGCGGGTTTTCTTGATTGAATATTTTTTCTCTCTCCTTTTTTTTTATTCTTTATTTAGCCTTCGCCATGGACCCTTCTTCAGTTCGTCGGTGTGGATTGAATTTGCTCTCATCTTCATTAGCTCGGGAGACTGCTGCTTCTAAGAGTGGTTCTTCTTAGTATTAGAGTCTTGGTCTTAGCCCTTGTGCGGACTGGTTGAGGTAATGGATTCCTTGCTTGAATGTGAAATCTCACACTCAGCTTTTATTGGCTTTGGCGGTTCAAACCTCGGAATGGCCTTTCAATGGTTGAGATAGGGTGACAGGTTGGGCTTGGATGATCTGGGGTACTCTTATCGGTTTTGGTGGTTCGGACTCTGGAATGGCCTTCCAATGGTTGGGATTGGATGGATAGTTTGTGAATTAGTCTTTTAGGTCCTTTTCAGTAGCCAAGAAGAATGGCAATGTGCAGGCATGTGTAGATCAACGGGATTTGAACAAAGCTTGCCCCCAAATAGCATTCCCTTGCCCCCTGACCAATTCTCTCTTTTCTTCTCTCTTTCTTTTTTTTTATCAGATTTTTTTTTTTAATTTTTTTTGTTTTTTTTATTTTTTTTATTTTTGATTTATTTTTGGCAAGCTTTGCTCAAGTCCTGAAGTTTACACATACGTGCACTTTTCGTCTTAACCACTGGGACCATTGTTGTTCGATTTGGTCGGGCATTAAATTTTGGTAAGAAATATGGCTATGAGGGTTTTGGATGGTTAAGGGTTAGTCATAATTGGTTTTGAGGGTGCACATTTCAAGGGATCGTGAAGAAAAAGGTCATACGGTTTGGTTCTGATGGGTCATATATTTCTCGTGGAGGCCCCGAGTTTTGCTCGCCCAATTCCTGATGCAGATCTTGGAGCTTTATTTTATTTAGCCGCACCATATGTGACTCAGGTGTTACGGGTGCAAAGGAATGGGTTTCGAAATTTTGCTTGTCGTCACGTTGGCACGGGGAAGTAGCATGGCATTTAGAATATCCTTGTCAATTTTCGACATGTCACACCAGGTCCAGGTAAAGGCTTTTTTTTTATCTCTCAAAATTATTCTCTCTTCAAGAGTTATATCAGATGCTATCAAGATTTTGTTTGGATTCCCCAAAGTTCCGAGACTAGATGGAGTCGTATTTAATCGAGTTAACATAAAAAATGAATGAATGCATCGTGATCATAAGAAATGAAATTATTAGAAATATCATGCAAATAAGCAGAAATTGTTCATTGAAATAACCAATTGTCATAAGGAGTTCTTAAAATAAAAAACAATAAAGCATCTAAAAAAACATAGTCTCCTTGTAGATCTGGTAAAATATGTCACTCAGGTGGATTAGGCCCGATCACATCTCCGGTGGAGGGACTGCATTGTAGTCTATCTTCTTCTTCCTCTCTCTCTTTTCAGGGTCTGTGATCTACTTGGAGTCGATGAGATCTTGGATCCTGTTCCTCAAAGTTCGGCAGTAATCCGTCAAGTGCCCGGTGCGCTGATGGAAGGCACAGTACTGGTCATCCCTATGCCCCAGCTGCCCTTGAGTTGCAGCTGGCCTAGGTGTTAGTGGTCTCAGCTTACCTTCCTTGGTCAACCTCTCCAGCACCCAGGATAGAGAGCGGCCTAAGTTAGAGTAGTACCTCTGATCTGTCTTCGTGGTTGGCGCTTCTATCCTCTTGGCCTTACCCTTAGTGTTGTTGTGGATGCTTGAACTCTCACTTTTTAAAGCATGCATTGTCACTAGATCTCCACCCTCTTCAGGCGTGATGTTATATCCTGGAGTGGGCCTCTTACTTCCTTTTCTTCACTCGACTGATAAAATAAGTGGAATCTCGCCTCCGGGCTTGGAGGTGGAAGGAGGCACTGAGGTTATCGCTGTGTAGGCTTCTTCGATAGTGGCTGGCTTAACTTGGTTAAGAGCAGTCGCCATAAACCGAGCTTGAAGAATGAGCGCCATGGCATCCATCCTTTCCTTGATTGTGGCCAATAACCTCTTTTTAAGCTCCTCAAACCTTCTATCCGTTATGAAATCCTCATCAGGATTTGGGATCCTTGCTCTTCTTAGCTCAACTGGCACAGCATCAGCTTTAGGCTCATTTATAGATTGATGGGCAATGACTCTAGCGAGCGGAGCCTCCCCACCGGCAGGCGATTCGTCTTGCCCCCGAGGAGGGATTACCGGTGCTTGTGGGGCAACAGGTGGTTGTGGAGCAAGAGGAAGAGCGATCCTTTTAGCCATCATGTCCAACATCCTTCGTTCAAATTCCTCTAGTCTCCTAGCGAGGTCTTGAGTAGTTAAAGCTCCGGTTTCTTCTGCCATAGAAGATGATTCACTAGCTGTAGAGAGTGACTCAAAATCCTAAACAGGCACTAGTTCTAGCAATCCAAAGGGCGAGTCTTGTCCTTACTAGTGGATCATTAGAACCTCTAGTCCACTTAGATGAATCTATGGTGGCTGAAAGATCAAGATTGTTAGAATGATGCATGGATGACATATACAATGCATGATCGTGCCATGCAAATGGTCTTTGATGGGTGCGGGATCAATGGGTTACCACGATACGATGGGATGCATGGAAGAAACTACACGCAGGATGGCATGTACATACGGAAAGAATAATATGCGAGTGAAAAGACATATACACACATAGCATGAGTTTATACACAGGATGATATGCACATGTAAAAAAATAGCATGCGGACAGAAAGGTATATACACAGTATGAGATAAAATATATTATTATTTATATATACACGTATTTATTTGACATGTATGAATGACATGCGATGCATGAGCATGTTGTGCAACATCCATAACCATATGCAAGCAGATAGATCCTTCCAACCTTATCACTCCCACACACGAGGTCGTGCAATCTCTTTCCTAGGTGGGCTTCATCCGAGGGTTAACAGGGGACCCATTGGACACGTATGGTGCATGGTAGAAAACCGGCAGCATAGCAGTCTTTACTAATGCGCATTCGTATGGGTTTTGGCCATTACATATTTTGGCAATTCAATCTAGTTAAGATGGGCTTACCGGGGCATGAAAGCCTTTGATAAAAGACCATTTTAAATTGGTTGATTTTGTCTAATACGTGATGGCCCATATCACAAGCATTATATTAAGGAGCATGCCCCCTAGGGGAAGTTTCTATTTGCCATTACATGGGCTTGGGTCAAGGTGGCGATACTTTAGGGCTACCCAAGCATGGTCCCTGCCAACGGGTTTAGCTCATCACGAGTATAGCGACCGATTGGGTCTCCATTTGATATACCATTAGGCACTAGACTTGGGCTGGTGATTATCCCTAACACTTCCCTACAATGAGTGAAAGTAGGGTCGTGCTTTGGGAACGCACCGAAGTAAATAAGGGACCAACTATCGTAAGTCTAAGGCTCTAAAATGCAATGCAAATTTTTGAAAAGAGATAGAATTTTAAGTATTAAAAACCCAGTTATATTTTTAACCAAAGCACTTTCGGAGCAAAGTCTCAAACACAAAGTCCCCAGTGGAGTCGCCACTGTGACACGCACCGAACCAACCCAGCAAGGGCCCTCGCTTTGAATCCGCCTTTGGGATTCGAGGAATTGGTTTGCGTCTTTTTTATCATGGGTGTCATGAGACATCATCAGTGTATCGTGTCATGAGACATCATCGGTGTATCCCTCCCAATAGGACATTGGGGAGAACCACCTAGCCTAATGACGCCTAAAGGCACCTTTGAGGTATTTGGAGTCGCCACCCAATTTGCGAGAAATTGGGAAAAGTCTCTCACCTCTAACGATCAAAACCAGAGATTTGGTGTTCGGAACTTCCCTCTTATTTATGCATTGGTTAATTATAAATGGGTTTTTAACTTCTTAAAATTATATCTCTCATCTCACGCGATTGATGCATTTAAAATTAAAGGCGCAATGAAAGCACGTAAAGAAAAATAAATGAAAGCAATAAACACACAAGCACACAATTAAAAGAGAAATAGGGGTGGAATACAACCCCAATAAAAGGAAATTAAGAACGTAAATGGGACGAAATACAATCCCCAAAAATAAATAAAATTATCCCAAAATTAATTACAAGGGCCCAAAAAGAAACAAGCTTAAATTTAAAACACTCACACAAAATAAGAAAAGGGATACATAAATCGGGGCATTATTTTGGGAACATTGTTTCCTTCGCACTTGGTCGAAACTTAGGAACTTTGGTTCCTTTGCATTTATTTAAAGAGGGTTCGAAGAGTCATTTTAATTGTTGAGTGAAAACCGGGATGCATGATCCCATTTTTGGAGAAAATTGACTTTTCGTTTTAATTGTGATATTTTTATTGTTAGGCTAAAACAAGGAACATTGGTCCCAATTTTATTAGTAAAAAAAACTCAATTTAATTGTAAAAGTATTTTTGTGACTTTTTATCTCACACTTGCATAAATAAAATAATTATTTACAAATAATCACAAACATGAAGAGAGGGATTGGAAAGATCTCACCCAAACCGGAGAGTACGTCCACGCGTTGCGACCCATCCGGGGAGTCGTGTGGCGCTCACATAGCCCAACTCAAATTAAATCTCATACAAAAATTAACATCAAAAATATTAGCAACGGTTCTAAAGATTAATCAAGCAAAGGCAAGATAATGACAACAATAAAATTATGGCAATGGTAACAACAATAAAATAATAATAATAATAATAATAATAATAATAATAATAATAATAATGGACAATGATAATAAATAATAGTGAATATAATATAAATAAATATGATAATAATAATAATAATAAATATAATGATAATGATAATAATAATAATAATAACAATGTAACATCAATAAACACAAAATGAATATATAGTAATGATAATAATAAAAACAGAATATTAACAATAGTAAATAAATAATAATAATAATAATAATAATAATAATAATAATAATAATAATAATAATAATAATAATAATAATAATAATAATAATAATCAAATTAAAGCAAATAAATAATACATTAATAGTGATATTAACACATTAAAATGTCAAAAGTAAATAATAGACATGATAATAATAGCAAAAATAATGTTAACAACAACAAATAATATACAGAAAAAAATAAATGAGAATGGGTCCAAAAATGTTTACCCTCGGAATTTTTAGATCGGAGAAGCAGTGTCTCGATTTATTTTCCTTGTCGAATTTGTGGTGATTAATATTTGAAAAAAATGTAAAAATTGATATTTAAAATAAATTAACTCAAGATGATATTCTTATAAAAAAGATATTTTTGGTAGATGATTGAGTAAAGGAAATTAATTTTCTAAACTCAAGATCAATCCAAAGATGATATATTTTTTTTGAAGAAAAATAAAAAAGATTAAAGTTTGAGGGAAAGAAAAATGACTTAACAAATATTTTTGAAGAACAAAAAATTGAAGGAGGAAGATGAGTTGCTGGAGACCAAAAAACTGGAGAGAAAATGTTAAAATTCCTTTGAATGAAAAATGTTGCCGTCCCCTTGCCATTGAAGATTGAATCCCATTTGACTGTGTACTTTTGCTCAAATTGGAAAGAGACAGAGGAGCTTTATTTTAGTTTATCTAAATTAACAAAAAATGGTAAAAGAAAACCGGTAAACGCGGTCTGAAAAACAGACTGAACACCAAAAAAAAAGCTGACCAAAGAGGTGGCCGCGCGGTGGCCAAGTGGCCACCACGCGGCCACTTTGGCAATTAAAAAGAATGGCCGCGTGATGGCCATTTTGCCATCACGCGGCCATTATCATGGTAAATGACCAAAATGTGGCCATTTACCACGTTTTTTTCATATTATTATTATTATTATTATTTTTTTAACTTTTCAAATTTCTTCTATTCTTAAATTAAATTAATTAAATAATTTGATTCCTCTTTTCCCATTAATTCAATTAATTAATTTAATTTAATTCAATTAAATTAATTACTTGATTTAATTCCTCTTTTCCAATCAATTAATTAATTTAATTTAATTCAATTAAACTAATTAACTAAATTAATTCCCTTTTTTTTAAAAAAATATCAAAAATAACACTTTCCAATAATATTATTTTTGAAATTAAAATTAATAATAATTTTTTATGATAAAAAAAACGAGGGTCTCGACAAGGGAAGCATCATTTTTGACACTTTTGCCTGTAAGTCGGTATCATTTTCATCATCGGGTAATTCTGATCTTGGATCGTCTCAGGACCCGGTGTCTACACATTCACCATGTCTATAATACATATTACATATTCAATTCTAAACTATTTCACATATACATGCCACTAACTATTTACTTATTAGCCATATTAAAATTTGCCCATTAATTTAACTATCTTATTCACTATTAATTTACTCAAAATCGGGCAGCATAACATCTAATACATTAACTACCCAACACCTGCAAATCAAACAACCACACAGCCCAACTTAGGAGCACAACAAGTATATCTTAATATACATTCAAATCTTATTCTATTCCAATGCAATTCATGTAAACCAATTCAATACAATAATATCTCTCATTACATATATTAATTCACTAACATATAGTGTTTACATACATTTAATAACAATAACACACTATGCTTATCTTCAATTTGACGGTTCAGTCCGACCTCAAAGCTGATGGGACGCCTGCTCTACAGACGCTCCACTGGGTACCTACACGCAGTCAAATAAACTACGTGCTGAGTATTAAATATGCTCAGTGGAAATTACGAATCTAATAATTTCTAATGCTAACTTATGCACACACATGCATAAAACATTCTATACTTAATCAATTCTCTAGTTACATTTAAATCACTTACTTAGTGTTATATTACACTACAATCATTCATTTCACCTTATTATGAAAAATTTATAATTTAGCCCCTTAACTTATTCAATACTTATCAATTTACCTTTCCATTTAACTAATCACTATTTTCTCATTCCATTTGCATTTAATTCACAATTATTACTCTTATTCACTTAATGGCATTTAAATTGCCATTTAGTCCTTAGACTTTCATTTTAATCCTCAACTCACATTCTAGTCCTCATTTGACTATCACTTATTACATTTAATCACTTAATTTCATATTACTCTATTATGCTATTCTTTTAACACTTCTTTACATTTTATACATGTAAATTTACAGTTTAGTCCCTCATTTATCACTTTTGTGTCCAATTGACATATTGGGTCATATTAAGTCTTTACATTGCATTTAATTTTGTTAATCATTCATTTTATCATTTTATTCATTTCATTTATCATTTCATATACAAATTACCGTTTAGTCCTTATTTTATCACTTTTAGGATAAATTACGTTTTTGCCCTTCTTTTGATGTTATTTACGGGAATGCCACTAGTTCATTTCTCTTTTCATTTTGAATCATTATTTGGCTTATAAATTATATATTGGTCCTTATTTTGGCATTTTCATGGCAAATTATATTTTAGTCCCTAAACTTTGGATTCTTTACGGGACTGTCATTTTAATTTCACTTTTCATTTACATGTCACTTATTACTGTACTTTTACACTTAATTACGATTTTGCCCTTACTTTTGGCAAATTATAATTTGGTCCCTTCTTTAATGTTTACTTATACTTTTATCGTTTATTCACTATATTTTCATATTTATTCACTTTTTAACTTATAACTTGTCAATTAGTCTCACGACTAATTGTTTTTGCTGTAAATTACATTTTGGTCCCTAAACTTTTATTTTCTTTCATATGAGTCAATTTTCATTTATTTTCTCATTTTCACTACAGGTTTTACATTTTCAGGTCATTTTCATCATTATGACCCGTTTGGCTTATAATTTAGATGAATTACCTTTTTACCCCAAACTTTTCATTTTCTTTCATTTAGGTCATTTTTCTCATATAACTAATCATTTTCATGTTACTTTTCACACTTTCAATTTATTTCACTTTATGTCGTTGTACTTTTGATAGAATCGTATCATTTTACAATTCTGCTTATTAAACTTAGGCTTTTTACATATTATACTTTTATTCATTATGCTTTTTACATGTTATGTCATATTACATAATGTCGTATAACATTATACCTTTACATGTTATACTTTTGCATATGATGCTTTTACATATTACACTTTTACATGTTAGGCCTTTACGTATTACATTATGCCCTTTCACATAATGTGTTTTACATGTTACATTATGTCATATTACACTTGGGTCGTATTACATTCTGTCATATTACATTTCATCACTATATCTTATATCATTTTACTTTTTGTGTTTCAAGTCATTTTACAATCATGCCCTTAGTACAATCTCGGCAGACAATCTGCAAACTGGATATACGGAACATAGGCCCCAAAGTCCCACTGTAATACACTAAGAAATGACCCCAATGAATGACTCCATCATGTAATATATGACGAATGACGTATGACGTGTGACGTATGACATATAACAGAGGGCTATGAGAGACCATCGTGAATCTGTCATAGTAAAGCAAGTCACCATGACTTGCACCGCGGTATGGGTGTCCTTATGGCTAGCCAAACATATCTTGGACTAGATTAAACCGCCAGACCACTAAGGGCAAATTTTCTCAATCATATTAATTCCACTTTTTCACATATTAGCACTTTTATTTTACATATAACGTATAACATATGACGTATAACTTATCAATGCATTTTCATACTTTTAACACTTTCATTTCCATTTTACGTTTCACTTTCATATCAGTGCACTAGTTAGTTAACATTTCATCATTTTTGCACATTTCATGAATTATCTCATCATAAATCATTATTTATACGCAAATGCTTATTATATACTTATTTCTCCATAATAAGTATACTTAATTCATTCGATGGCTATAAATAGTTTCTTATCATTTCACTTTCAATTATTTCAATGTTTATCATTATTTTCACTTTGAGTATAATGGAGTATCATACTCAAAGATATTCATATTTATTCCATAAATTTCAAATAAATTTATGGACACTTGTTTTCATGTCTAAATTCATTTTCGGTCATTAAATTTCAATTATACTCAAGAGATACCTTAGTGTACAATAGGGTACCATTCGGCCAAGGTGACCATTTCACCTTGCAAATTCCTTTAATTTCATTTTAACCTTTCAATAGTCATTTTAAGGGTCCTTAATCATTTTTCTAAGCTTGTACTCAATTAAGCTTACATTTAACATAAATTTCACTTAAGTCAATTATTCAATTTCCATGCATTTCTTTTCATTTAATCTTTCTTTTACACTTCTAATTCACTCATTTAACACATTTATATCTCCTATAACATTTATATCATATAACATATCATGTTCTTCTTCTTGAACCATTCGTCCCTACTTAGGGTTCCACTCCAACGTTTTACTTTTCATGCACATATCACTTACTGCACTAAATTAAGCTCCAATTCATAGGTATATACCATTTAATTCCATTTAAACATTAGGTATACCTCAAATATACCTAAGTATACCTTTAGGTCACATTATGTCCAAAACTTGCACTTAGTTTTATTTCATTTTAATCACTCTAATTAGCTTAGTTACTCTCCCTAAGCTCAATTAGCACCTCAATTTCAATTGTACATGTAAATCACACATAGTCATATATAAGTATAATCTCAAACCCTAATTTTTCAAAGGAAATTCATGGATAATGTAATCACAAACCTCACATCTATGCTATAGCCTTCACAAGCTTCCTTTTTTCCTAGCCTTAACCTTTGAAAAGCCAATTTCCTCTAATTCCTCATCCATGGCCGAATTTGCATAACAAAGAAACACACATCAATTTTATTCTTTTATCAAATCTAACCTTATAAACATACTCTAGACACCCTAGAGTACTCATAGAAACCATTAAATCAACTTAAATCTCTTACCTCAAATCGAAGACATAATCTTTGATATTCACTTTTCTTAGCTTTTAATCCACTAAATGGATGCTAGAGGGTACTATGAACTCATAGAGGGGCTGAATTAATTTTAGCATGCTTGAATTAGATAAGAAATCAAGCAAGGATTGAAGAAAATGGAGAGAAAGAACAAGAGAGGCACTTTGGCCACACTAAGGGGGAGAGAAGGCGGAAAGATAGGGATCATGCAGCTAATTTTTCTGCCATCAATTGCTTTTATAGTAAGCCCAAAATGGTCCAACCAATGGTCTACCCTATAAAGCCCAGTTAGCCATTTAAGCCCATTATGCCACTTTTCTATGGTTTTCTCATTTTCCAACTCCAAATAACTCTAAATTTGATCCATAATTCACATAATGTAAAAACTAGGCTGTATACAAAATTTCAGCCCAATCAAAAATCCATTTTCGATCCGGTTCAATCAAATCGGTCCGGACAGCAAATTTTTGGTGTTTTTGAAAAATTCCTTTTTCACTACCAAAAAATTCTACATATCATTTAGGGTCAATCTGGAAATTCTTGCAATTTTTGGGCATCATTTGCTAGTTTTAAAGCCTCGGTCAATCCTCCGATCAACCGAATACTATTCAAATCGAAATCATATCTTTTTCCTTACTTTCTAAGGTCAACTCCTTATAAAAATGACTCCATAATTTTTAAAACATATTCATTAGACTCTAATAATATTTTGGGGTCAATCAAAAATTATTTCTTGGTCCGGCTATTATTTACCAGTCTAATAACCTAATTTTTCAGTGTCACCAAAACTTTATTTTCATTACCATATGATTCTACTCATCAATATGAGTACGTCCCTATTTTCAAATCATTTTTCTGAGATCCGTAGCACTCTCTACGGTCGAGTCAAACTCTAAGTCAACCCAATTCCTATTTATATCAAACCTGCTACGTTTTCATATTTTCAACTTTTGAGACTCCATTTGACTTCAATTTTCCTCCAAATGTTAACTTCGAACTCATGGTAACTTATATTCTCCAATAATCAAATAAAATATTTTTCGACTCCGAGAGGTACTATTCACCCTGGTGTCACTATTCACTATCGAAAAATACTATTCCCGGCTAACCTGGTACTGGAGTCATTACATATATAATATAATTGGCAAATCATAAGGACACTTATTGCGGTTCAAGTCATGGCAACTGATATATGTGTAGGCTAATGGCGGTCTATAACCTTATATGGCTTTTTACATAATATAGGGACCAAAATGTAATTTATGTAAATAGGAGTAAATTGTTAATTTTAGTAGTATAAGAGTAAATATAAGTTAAATGGAGATATTAGAGACAAAATAGTAAATTTTTGAAAATAATAAAGGTAAAAATGTAAAAGTTAAAAGATTAGGGTAAAAAGGTAAAATATAAAGTAAAGATGAATAATGTATGAATAATTGGAAAATTTGGTATACAAAGGACAATTAAGGGCAAAAACAAAATGGTAAATTTGGCGAATTATAAGGACTAAATAGCAATTTGGTAAGGAAAGAGTAGCAATAGGGACTAAAATGTAATTTACCAATTATAGATAATTTGGGTACTAAATTATAATTTGATCATATTATAGTAGTAATTTTATGGAAATTAATAATAAGAATAAGAATAATAATGATAGTAATTAAGCGATAGTAAAATAATAATAAATAAATAAATAAAAAATATATAATGACTTATATTAGAAATAATTAAATTAGTGTGGAGTATTATAAATATACATAAAATTTTAATACAAAAATTAATATAAGGATATATGCATGTGTGTATGATTATTCATGAAATTTGCAAGTAAAGCATCCAACACTAGGCACTAGTTGCTTAACACGTGGTTTTTACTGCACGCGGGTTTTGAGCAAGGAGCTAGCATGAAGTAAGCAGAGCAAATGATTAGGCCAGATGGAAGTTTAATTTTGGCTTGAAGGTGTATAAAAAAATTTTGGGCATGTATACATATTAAAGAATGGACCTATTAATATAAAATAATTTGTATTGTAAAATATTGTATTAAAAAATATGTGTAAATTATGAGAATTTAATTGATATAAGTTTATAATATGAAATATGTTGTGGAAATTTGTGGAAGTATGGATATATTGGAGTTTGGGGATTTGAAGTTGTGACTGGTGGATTTGTTGGAGGTTATTATGGATGATGTGTTTATTTGGGAGTGATTTTTTTTCAAATGTGCAGGAGGGTAAGGATACGGTACACCCGTTGGAAAGTACAATTCATAGAGTCCGAAGTTGAAATTTAGTGTGAAACTGAGGTCAAATAGAGCTCTAGAAGTTGAAAATAAAAAAAGTCACGAGTCGATTTGAATAGTAACCACAGTTGACCAAACTTTTATTGGGATAAAAAAGATTGTTAGAGACCTCTAAAAATTCATTTGATTTAATAGACTCATTCTAAACATTGTAAATGAATTTTTAATGGTGAAAATTGAATTTTCGGATGACACAAGAAAATAAGATATAAGATTGGTAAAATTCTTACCGGACCGAAAAATTCATCGAAACAACATCATTTTGACCCAAAATTTTGTGTGCATCCTAAGAAATATTTTTCAATATTTATAGACATATTTTTATGAGAAAGGATACTGTAACGACCAAAAATTGTGATTTTCATGAATAGTGATACCGAGGTGAATAGTACCTTCCAGAGTCGAAATATATTTTATTAGATCATTGGATAAAGCATGTCAGCGGGAGTCCGAATATGAAATTTGGGATCAAACGGAGGTCAAATGGGATCAGAAAAGTGAAAAATAGTGAAAAAAAGGGCATTTAGGGCGTCTATCCATGACAAATAGCTAGGTTATTGGTGGTAAGGGACAGCCAGGCCGTCTGTGACTTCAGACAGGCATCTGAAGGCTTTTTCAGTCCAGTTTGACCTAATTGTGACTCGAAATTGATCGAACCATATCTTGAGTTACGGATCTCAAAAAAGTATGCTGAAAATATGGACGTACTAGTATTGATGAGTAGAATCACATGATAATGAAAAATTAAATTTTGGTGACACTGAAAAAATTGAACTATCGGACTGATAAATAATTACCGGATCGAGAAATGATGTCTGATCGATGTAAAAATATTATTGGAGTCAAATGAATATATTTTAAGTATTATGGAGTCATTTTTATGAGGAGTTACACTTAAAAAGCTAGAAAAATATATGATTTCGGTTTAAATAGTACACAGGTTGACTCGAGGTTTGACTGAGGTTTTAAAAATAGGAAATAATTCCCAAAATTGATCAAAATTTCTAGATGGACTCTAAATGATATTTAGGATTTTTTGGTAGTGAAAAGGGAATTTTATGAGGACATTGAAAATGTGCTAATCAGACCGATTTGATTGAACCAGATTGAAAATAGATTTCGATTAAGTTAAAATTTTGTGTACAGCCTAGTTTTTACATGACATGAATTATGAAATCAAATTTGGGATGATTTGGAGTTGGAAAGTGAGAAAACCATAGGAAAATTGCATAATGAGCTTAGAAGTGTAATTGGGCTTTACAAGTTAGATCATTGGTTGGACCATTTTGGTCTACCATAAAAGCACTTAAATGGGATGTTAATAGATGGGTAATCCTTATCTCCTCCAGCTCTTCTCTCCCTCTTATTGGCCAAAGTGTTCTTCCTCCTTTTCTCTCTGAATTTCTTTAATTTTTGCTTAATTTCTCCCTAAATTCAAACATGCTAAGTGTAATTCAGCCCCTTTATGAGATTATAATAGCCTCTAGTATCCATTTGATGAATTAAAAGCAAGGATTTAAGCTTATGTCTTCAAATAGAGGTGAGAGAAATAAGTTAGTTTAAATTGATTTGTTGGTTTTAGATTATAGATTAGGGTGTATTAAGAGTGTTTATAAGGTTACATTTGATAAAGAAAGGAAATTAATGGATTATTTGTTGCTTGGTGTTTTCGGCCATGGAGGAGAAATCAAGGGGAAAAGCTATTTCAAAGGTTAAGGACAAGAATTGAGGAGGTTGTGAGAGCTAGAGCAAGGATATGAGGTTTGTGATTGCCTAATCTAAATATTTTTATATGAAAATTAGGGTTTTATATTATGTTTGATTAGTGATTGTATGTAAATTGCATGTATAATTGCAATTGAAGTGATAATTGAGGTTAAGGAGGTTAAATAAGTTAATTAGGATGATTAATTTGAAAGGAATCCAAGTGTAAGTCATTGCAAAACATAATGGTATGTTTGAGTATAGGTATAGTATACCTTGTGATTTAGGGTGATTAAAAGGTGTATACATGTGATTTGAGGCTTAATTTAGTGGAAGAAGTAAGAAATTAGTGAAAAAAAAAATGATAGAGTCAAATGTCAAAGGTGGCCGAATGGTGTAATGAAGAAAATATGAGAGGTTATATGATATATGTAATGTGTGAGTGAAAAAAATTCGATAAATGAAGGAATTAGAAGTGAAAAAGAACGTATAATGAAAAAAAACATGAAAAATTGAATAATTGACTTAATGATTCAAAGCTACGATTAGTCCAATTAATGATTATGTATATGATTTGAAAGTTTATGAATTTAATTGAAATTGTAAGAAATTAATTAAGTATTTTTGAGAATAGTTTTCCATTATGTCCATGGTAGGAAATATTGACAAATAATGAAATGATTGAAATTATACGAATATTGATGTTAATTTGGATTAAATGAATAATTGAAGTATAAATGATAAGAAAAGAATGGAAGTGGCTTTGAAATGAATTCATAGCCATTAATTGATCAAGTATACTTATTTTGTAAAATAAGTATATTATGAGAATGGTGCACAAATGATAAGAATATTGATTGATTTGTGTATTGAAATGATAATGAATTGTAAACGAAATTGAAAATGTTAAAATGTGAAAGGTAAAAGTGTTAAAAAGTAAAATAAGTGGATTTGAAAGTTAATTGAGAAAGTATTGCCCTTATTAGTAGTTTAGCGGTATAATCTAGTTCATGATATGTTTGGCTAGCTATAGGGATACCCATACCGCGATGCAAGTCATGACGACTTGCTTTACTATGACAGATTCGCGATGGTCTCCCATAATGCAGTGTTAATTGTTCAGTGATAGTGTTGGAGTGGTCCTTCGGGGTTATTCCTTAATGCAGTGCAGTTGACCTATGGGGTCCACGTCCTGTATATCCGGTCTACAGATTTTCTGTCGGGATTGTACTAGGGGCATAATTGTAAAAATAATATAAAAACATGAAAAGTAAAATAAAAATGAAAATAAAAATGTAAAAGAAAACGGACTTAAATGAAAGAAAATGAAAAGTTTAGGGTTAAAAAGGTAATTGACCTAATTAATACATTAAACGGGTAATAATTTACCGTGAAAATAATTAGTTGTGAGACTAATTGACAAATTGTGAGCTAAAAAGTGAATTTCACATAGTTAATGAATTGTAAAATCATAATTAAATGTTAAGAGAAGGACCATATTATAATTTGATAGAAGTTTATGGGTAAAATAGTAATTATATGTGAAAGTAAATTAATAAGTAAAATGTAAGTGAAAAGAAAAAATTATAATGACTATTATGCAAAGAATGCCAAGTGTGAGGACTAAAATGTAATTTGAAGTAAAGATGTTAATTTAAGGACTAATATATAATTTGTAAGCCAAATGAATGATTAATTGTAATGTATAAACTTACTGTGACCTGCCGTGTAAAATAGACATGAAAGTAAGAAATCGAGGACTAAACCGTAATTTTTTAATGCAATAGTGAATTCCCTAGTGCAAAGTGTATAACTAGTGACAAATACGTAAATAAAATGAACTAAAGGGTAATTTAGTAATTTATCAAAAAATTAAGGATCAAAGGGCAACTTTATGAGTGAATATTGAATTAATGGCAATTTGGTAAATAATTAAAAGTAAAAGGTATAGTTACAATGTAATGGACTTAAAGAATTAATTGATAATTAAGTTACCTTAGGGACAAAAACATAAATTGTCACTGATTAAAAGTAAATAATGTAAATGTAATAAGAAATGAAGATTTAAAAAGGAAGTAAGTGACTGAATTACATTAATATGGAAATTATGTCAAATGTGACAACAAAATGTTATCCCAAGTGATATTAATATGAACTAAACTGAATTGAAATTATTAACCAAGGTTTGCATGAGAAATGAAATTAGGGAATTAATTGAAGTGAAATGTGTTATAGAAATATATGAAGTGAAATGAAGTGAATGAAGTGAATGCATTAAAGTAAACGTATTATAGAAGTGAAAGGTATAAGCATAGAAATTTAAAAGTTTAAGTTAAATGAAAAGTAGAGAAGTTAAATTATAAGGTCAGAGAACAATGTCAAAATGAGGATTAGAAGAGTAATAAGTCGACGAGTAAAGTTAAAGGACCCAAGAGGATGGTTTATAGATAAGATAATAAGTTATGTAACAACTCGAATTATACCCTAGTAGGAATTGTGGTGTTTATTGCTATATAAGTTGGATTTAGGGTTTTATAAAGGACTTAATTGAAAGGAAAGTAAAGTTATTTGATAGAGGAGCAGATTTGAGGGACTTTTGTGTAGTTAAGACAAGGAGTAAGTGGAAAGTTGTTTTGTGTGGGACACATGTCATAAGAGTACACATGTGGCTTGAGGAGAGAGTGCCAACTAGACTAAAGCATGCAATAAAAAGGGTTATTGGAGAATTTTGTCCCATTCTCTTGCATGTGTCCGGTTTCCTCTCTCTCTCTTTTGTTTCTCACTTTTGCATTTTCTATTTCTTTCTTGTTTCTTCACTTCCTTCGTGTGGCTACCTTAGAGCTTTGAATTGGTTTGATTTGAAGAGGTTGTTAAGGGAATTAAGAAGGTAAGTACGGTTATAATTTGCCATAATCTTCTTCTACTCCATTTCTTTTTATGAATTTGAGTGGGTTGGTTTGATGGACTAAGAACATGTGTGTGTTTGGTTGGATTATGCAAGGAGTTCCAGACAAGAGGATTGAGAAAGGCAAGGAGAAGATTTGATCTTGAAGAGTAGAGGTTCAGCTGCTTCCTAAAGGTTGGGATTAAGTGCCTTTGTAATTAGTTGCATGTGTTGTGTTTGAGTTGGTAGTTGTAAATTATGGTATTTGCAAGTTGAGATTGTATATTTCTTGTGTAATGCATGAATTGCTAGTGAGATAGGTTATTTGGAATTTTTTCCTTAGATGGTATTTTGGTATGCTTGATTTGGTTCTAAAGTTCATTTGAGGGTTTAGTCAATTTTGTACGTTCATATGTTTAGATTTTGGCATGATGAGCACTTGTTTTTATCATTATGTTCAGTTGCTATTTTGATTGATATTAGTATTTGAATTGTGTTTATTTTTGAAATAGTGTTTAGAAGTGTTTATAACATGATTTTGAAGGTTATGCATGTGAATTTGGGATGGGTTTGTGAACATTGTGCATGTATGGTTTGTGTTGCTTGGAGTTGAACACTTAGTTCTATTCTGTCGCGAGCGCGACAGAATGCTCCTTAGCCAGGTTTGCCTACTGAGCATTGCTGAGCCTGCCGAGCTTTCTTGTGCATGGCTAAGCTGTGCCGAGTTTTGTCGCGAGCGCAAAATTCATCGTGGGTGCGATAGTAGCCACTTTGGCATTCTGTCGCGAGAGCGACGAGGCTCACGTGCGCGATATCTGAGTATGTTGTGTTCTGTCGCGAGCGCGACACTGTACAGTATTGTAAATGTGATTTCTTTTGCTCTCAATTGTGTGTGGTATTGCATTGAAATATGTTTGAACATGTATTATAATGATCACATGTATTATAGGCTAGTATGAATCATATGATTGATGGACTGTTTAGCTTGTACTTGAATGGATTGTAATGTGATCATGTTTTAATACATGAATACATGCTATAGTGATTAGAGTTGTAGGTAAGCCTGAAAAGTCAAGGTAGTGTATAGATAAGCATGCTTATAAATGGTTTAGTGCAGCTGCTTCTGTTGGCCCGTTTGGGTCTAGTGTTTGTACCTTCGGGTATCTGAAAGTTTTAGACTTCTGTCTTCTGATATTTTAATTTGTTAGACTTTGGTCTTCTGATACTGCTAGTCATTATTATGAATACTCGTATCCACCATCGATATGATCTCAGGCTTTAGTTATTGTGTGATTGTGAGTTTGCAAGTAAAGATGTATCTGTTATGTGTACATGATTCTCCTTGTTAATCAGTATTCAATATTGTTTTACCTTATACGAATTATGATAAGGTATTTGTCTTGTGTACTCAGATTTGTGTATTAGTAACTGTACATGTAGTGGAACATGGGCATGTATATGATTATTTAAACTGATATACGTTTATGTACTTGTTGAAGCTTAATGAAGTATGATGCAAGTATGGGTGCTATTCTGTTGCATTTTAGTATGTTTTGTGACTTCATTAAAAATCCTTTGCTTCTGTACATCTCCACTAAGCGTTATTGCTTAGCACGGATGTTTGTTTCCGTGTAGGTTTGTAGGATCAGTTTAGTTTTGGGAGTCCCGCATTTGCTAGCCACTAGGAGTTTTGGTTTAGAAGTGATTCTTTTTGTAATGATGATAGAAGTATTTCTTTTTGTATAGAACTCCTGTATAGTGTTTTGTATATGTGAAGAAGGCATGTAATATTGTTAATATTTTGTAACATAGATATTGTAAATACTATTTATGCAAGTATGCTTTGATCTGTTATTTGCTTCCGCTTTAGTATGCTTCCGCCATTATTTTTGCATGAATGTCTATCGGTATGCGTATGTGCATTAGTAGCAACCCGATATTCCTCTTGAGGGGTATTGGGGCGTTACAAGTTAAGAGTGAGAAATAGGAAATAGTGTAACATTGTAATTGAAGTAAAATGAAGGACTAGATAGTGATATGACATTGTTTAGTCTAAGAGTGAAGACTAATGTGATGTGCATGTATGTGTATGTAAGTTAGAATTAGAAATCTTTAGATTCGTAATCGCCATTGAGCATATTTAATGCTCAGCACATAGTTTATTTTATTGCGTGTAGGTACCAAGTAGGACGTCTAAGGAGCGGGCGTGCTATCAGCTTCGAGATCAGATCAGACCTTCAGATTGAAGTTAGGGCTAGTATGTTTGTTATTGTTAGTGGCATGTATATGAAAAATGTTAGCATTAATTATGTACCGTATATTGTGAATGTGATGGATATGATAGATTATTATAGAATGATATGATGTGATACGATAAATGAAATGCTTGGATTGGATTAAATGTGATATGTTAGTGATTTGACAGTTTTAGAAGGATAAATGATATAAAAAAAATTACTGCTTTTTCCATAGTTATTTATTAGACAATAGTGTAGTGATATCCGATATCCGTACCATTTACCGGTTTAGGGTGTTACATTTAGTGGTATTAGAGCAAGTTTAGGTGATTCTAAGATCGGAGTGGGGTTAAGTGATTGGATTAAGTTCATATACATGCTAATTAAGGAAAAGGGTTTGAATAGTGCATAGGTAGACTAGGATATTTTAGTAAGAAATCTTGGAGGTCATAGCGTTATAGTGAACATAGTGTATTGAGATTGTCCCGTTAGTACATAAAAATGTGTTTTCCTTAGTTAATTTGATTGGGTTCCTTTTCTATGAAGTTGATGTTATTTAAAAAGGATAGATTGAGAATGATATTTCGGTCATGATTATGATAGAATGCAAATGATCTGTAACTCAAATTTTAGAGATTATTGCTTTTAGAGAAAGATTTTTTGATATAGAATGATGCTATTAGGAATGATTTGGACTGTGTGAAGATGCAAGGTGGCATATTGTGACAATGACAGTTGATGCTGATTTGAGTGAGGCGACTTGCTATTTGGATAACAACTTTGAGGATTTTCCAAATAGGCTACCATTGTCTGTGGACAGTAGCATTTGGGAACAAGGAATAAAAGTTGGATTAGTAAGGTAAGTTAGGTGAAAAGTAAAGTAAATGAAACAAAACAGTATATGAAAAGTAGGTGTACTGAAATGAATCTAATGCATATGATATACGTGTATAATGTCAGTGTTGTATGACTGTATGGTAATAATATGGAGTATAGTCGATGGACTATCTGATTTAAGTGAATTTCGAGGACGAATTTTTTTTTTTTAGTGGGGGAGAATTGTAACGGCCCAAAATCGTGATTTTAATAAATAGTGATACCGGGGTGAATAGTACCTCCCAAAGTCAAAAAATATTTTATTAGACAATTGGATAGAGCATGTCAACGAGAGTTCGAATATGAAATTTGGGATCGAATGGAGGTCAAATGGGATCCAAAAAGTGCAAAATAGTGGAAAAAGGGCATTTAGGGCGTCTATCCATGACAGACGGGCGTCTGTGGGTGATACACGGCCAGGCTGTTGGTGGTGAGGGACAGCCAGGCCATCTGTGTCTTCAGAAGGGCGTCTAAAGGTTTTTCAAGTCTGGTTTGTCCCAATTTTGACCTGAAATTTACCGAACCATATCTTGAGCTATGGACCTCAAACAAATATGCTGAAAATATGGACGTACTCGTATTGATGAGTAGAATCACATGGTAATGAAAAATTAAATTTTGGTGACATTGAAAAAATTGGACTGTTGGACTGATAAATAATTACCTGATTGAGAAATGATGTCCGATTGATCTAAAAATATTATTGGAGTCTAATGAATATATGTTAAGTATTATGGAGTCATTTTTATGAGGAGTTACACTTAGAAAGTAAGAAAAAGAAACGATTTCGGTTTGAATAGTACTCGGGTTGACTGGAAGTTTGACTGAGACTTTAAAAATAGCAAATGATTCCCAAAATTGATCACAATTTCCATAAATGATATTAAGGATTTTTTCGTAGTGAAAAGGGAATTTTATGAGAACATTGAAAATGTGCTAATTGGACCGATTTGATTGAATTAGACCGAAAATGGATTTCGATTGAGTTGAGATTTTGTGTACAACCTAGTTTTTACATGATATGAATTGTGGAATCAAATTTGGAATGATTTGGAGTTGGGAAGTGAGAAAACTATAGAAAAATTGCATAATGAGTTTAGAAGTGTAATTGGGCTTTATAGGTTGGACCAAGTGTGATTCACGCCGGAACCCGCTATATGTCCCGGAGGGCTCGTTTTTAGGGTCTGAGAAGGATTTCGCATCTAGATCTTAGGTAATATGAGATATTTTGGAATCCCCACCCAATAGAAAATTACGGAAGTTCATATAATCATATGAAACCTTTAGACACTTTTGAGCTATTTTGGAGTCGCCACCCATTTTACAAAAATTGGAAAAGTTATCTAATCTCGGAGGTCTAAACCAGAGAAGCATTTAGAACTTCACTCTTATTAATGCCTTGGTTAAATTATAAATGAGCTTTTAATAATTAATTTTCTATCTCTTTTCTGACATGTCATGCAAATTAATTTAAGCGTACATCAAGCATCAAAAGAAAGCGATAAAGAAAAAATGAAAAATAAAATAATTAAAATACAAAATAAAATTGAGACAAAAAAATACAATCCCCCAAAATATATAATTAAGTAAACAAAATCTACTAAATAAATAAAATACATAAAACGGGACATTTATTTGGAATAGGAATATTGGTTCCTTTATATTCACTTAAAAAATCGGAGAGTTATTTTTGGGCTATTATTGAGAAAACCGGGATAAGAAATCCCATTTTATGAAGGTTAACTCTTCTTTTGAAAATGACATTTTATTGGGTAAAATTAGGAGATTGGTTCCATTTTCTTAGAAAAAATCCTAAATTTATTAATATAAATATTTTTGTGATTTTTAATTAAACATGGATAAAATAAATAATTTTATTACTAATTACATGACAAAATAAATAAAAAGTAAAATAAAGAAAAATAGTATAAATAACAAAAATCATAAATCAAATAAAATAAATCTCCTAGATCTCCTCTTTCGTTCGCATGTGTGCTCAAATAAGGAAAAACAAAAATTTGAAATAAAAAATAAATACAAATAAAATTAATGTTAGTAATTAAATAAAAAATCAATTAAAATACATGAAGTAATAAAAAAATGAACTAAAATAGCTAAAGTAAAATAGAGTGCATTACGAATGACAAATAAATTTTATAACATAATGAAACAAATAAATTAATAGATTAATACATATAAGAACATAAGTAATAATAACAACAACAACCATAATAATAATCATAATAAGAAATAAAATTAAATAAAACAAATATATAAACAATTGGATAAATAAATAAATAAATAAAATAATAAAGAAAATAAAGTAAAAGGGAAAACTAAGTAAAAAAAATCACATCAAACAAACAAATAAATAATAGATCTAAAAACCTATATGGTAATTAATTGATTGTAAATAAGAAATGAAAATAATATAATAAAAAAAATAAAAATATCAGATTGAGCCCCGGATATTTACCCTCAAAATTCGGATTTGATAGAATGAGGGAAAATTATTGATTTCCTCGTTTAGATTCGCAAAAATTAAATTAGAGAAACAAAAAATCTAAAACTTTTATCTTTAGAAAAATAATTGTAAAAATCTTGTTTTTAAAAAATCAAATGAAAAAATTGGATTTCAAGAGTAAAAAATTATTATTTTTTGTCTCAAAATCAATTTTTTATCAACAAAATTCAATATAAAATCTTTGAATAAGTTTAATTGAAGTAGAAAAAATTAATAAAAAATAAGTGAGAAAATTGAATTTGAAGAGCAAAGAATTATTTTCTTTATCTCAAAATCAATTTTTCATCAATAAAATTCAATCTAAAATCTTTTGAACAAATTTTATTGAAGAGAATAAAAAAAATTGAAGGAGGAGAACAATTTTTTTAAAGAAGAAATAAAAATAAAAATTTTTCTTTTGGTTGCCTCCCCCTCCTTTTCTATCTTTTTTTTTTTCTATTTATATATTTTAAGAAACAAACCCTAGTTGATTAGGAAATGAATTTGAATTTAAATCAAATTATCCCCTATCTGAATTTTAAAATTTGAAAAAACCATAAAAATCCTAAAAAAATGGGATAAAAAATCATATTTGGGGAAAAAATCTCGTTTTTTGGTAAAAAAAAAAAAACAGTTTTTCGATAGCTGGGGAGCGAGGGATGGGCGTTGGTGCATGCTGGCTATTGCAAACGCCCAAAAGTTTTTTTTTTAAAGTAATTTTCACTAAAACACTATCATTTCAAACCTCGTTTTTTATTCTTATTTTTATTTTTTAAATATTTATTTTTTATTCTTAGCAAATTTGACAAGAAAATCGCCACTTCTAACTTTTTTGCCTGCGAACAGACATTAATTTCATCACTAGGTAACCCTGATTTGGGTTGTCTCGGGACCCAGTGTCTACAGTTGCTCCAATTTTGGGGAGACTAGTGCAGGGTTGCCTAGGTAAGCCAAAACTCAGAGAAATAAGGAAAGAGACACATATCTGAGGCAGTTATCTTTCTAAACTGGATGATGTCATTAGGGTGGTTCTCGCCATCTTGTTGGCATGTTATTCTTTGTTAAAACAAGTTACCGTGATCGTGTAAACCCTTGTTGAAGTGGTATTTACCGTCAGCGTGTAAATACTTGTTCAAGTGGTAGTGTCGTGGTCGTGATAACCTTCTGTGGAATGGTAGTGCCGCTATCATGCTAACTCTCGTTGAAGTGGTAGTGCCATGATCATGCTAACCTTCCGTGGAATGGTAATGCCGCCATTATGCTAACCCTTCTGAGATTTGAAGTGGTAGTGCAATGATGGGGCTAACCCTCCGTGGAGTAGTAGTGCCGCCATCGTGCTAACCCTTGTTGAAGTGGTAGTGTTGTAGTCGTGCTAACCTTCTGTGGAATGGTAGTGCCGCCATCTTGCTAACCCTTGTTGAAGTGGTAGTGCTAACCTTCCGTAAAATGATAGTGCTACCATCGTGCTAACCCTTGTTAAGTGGTAGTGTCGTGGTTGTGCTAACCTTTCGTAGAATGGTAGTGCTGCCATCGTGCTAACCCTTCTGAGATTTTAAGTGATAGTGTCGTGATCGTCCTAACCCTCCGTGGAGTGCTAGTGCTGTCATCGTACTAACCCTTCTGAAGTGGTAGTGCCGTGGTTGTGCTAACCTTCTATGGAATGGTAGTACCACCATCGTGCTAACCCTTGTTAAAGTGGTAGTGTTGTGGTCGTGCTAACCTTCTGTAGAATGGTAATGCCGCCATAGTGCTAACCCTTGTTGAAGTGGTAGTGCCGTGGTTGTGCTAACCTTACGTAGAATGGTAGTGCCGCCATCGTGCTAACTCTTGTTGAAGTGGTAGTGCCGTAGTCATGCCAACCTTCCGTAGAATGGTAGTGCTACCATCGTGCTAACCCTTCTGAGATTTGAAGTGGTAGTGCCGTGATCGTGATAACCCTCCATGGAGTGATAGTGTCGTCATCGTGCTAATGCTTTTGAAGTGGTAGTGACGTGGTCGTGCTAACCTTCCGTGGAATGGTAGTGCCGCTATCATGCTAACCCTTATTGAAATGGTAGTGTCGTGGTCGTGCTAGCCTTCCATAAAATAGTAATGCTTCCATAGTGCTAACCCTTGTTGAAGTGGTAGTGCGGTGGTCATGCCAACCTTCCGTAGAATGGTAGTGCCACCATCGTGCTAACCCTTGTTGAAGTGGTAGTGTCGTGATCGTGCTAACCTTATGTAGAATGGTAGTGCCGCCATCGTGCTAACCCTTCTAAGATTTGAAGTGGTGCCCCCTGAGAGGTCTTTGGCTGGTTACCTCCTGAGAGGTCTTTGGCTGACTTTTGGATTGGTGTTTGGATTGATGTCGCCACTTGCCTATTTTGGTGTTCGCATCGGATCTCTCCTATTGCAAAACCAAAAAGCCAAATATGCAGGAAAAATAGTGAGCATGCTCATGAAATGCATGGGTTATGCAAAAATGCAGGACAAGAATTCATCTAAGTGAGTTTGGAGGCGATAGCTGGACTGGTCACAATCTGCGGTAGGATTGATGCCCATTGGAATTGCTTTTACATTTTGTGTCTTTGGGTTTACGAAGTTCTCACCTGATACCTATAGTCATTTTCTTAAGGTAGTGTGTCCCTTGTGGATATTCACACTAGCCTCTCTTAGCAATAATTTCTGG
Source organism: Excoecaria cochinchinensis (assembly GCA_947683425.1). Lineage (NCBI taxonomy): Eukaryota > Viridiplantae > Streptophyta > Magnoliopsida > Malpighiales > Euphorbiaceae > Excoecaria > Excoecaria cochinchinensis. The sequence goes on from CANTUQ010000013.1 coordinate 5,525,648, forward strand.
ATTTTCACATAACACTGTACCTTATTTTTGCCTGAAACGGACCCAACCAAATCAATCGACTTTTTAAAAAAAAAAAATTTTTTTGAAGGACAGACTGTCAGTTTTTAGGTTTTTACCCTATCCTTTTGTTTAACTTTTGCTTAGAGAGCAAGTTACGGTTTTCATCTCTAACAGCTTTTTTTTTCTTTTTTTTGCAAATTATAAGATTTATTGGAGATCCTCCAAAGGCGATCAACATGATGAGCTTGATTCTCCCTACGAAGGTGTTGTAGAATTGGCTTTACAGTTGATAATAGGATGAAATAGTTAAAGCACCTGAGTAACGAGAGAAGCAGAGGGCAGGAACTAGACAACATTGATCATGCAAAATGAATCGTTATGATCATATCAGCATATTATTGGATAAATGCATATGTTTCAGTTTGATTTCGTCACATATGTTCCATATTTGGCATTACCTCAAAAAATAACAAATCTCATCTAATCTCGAGATAGATCATGTGAGCATCGAACTCCTGTTATCAATCAGCGCTCTCGAGTTTTCATAATTGAAGATTTTCTCTTAGCCCTTAATTTTTTTCCAGGATGCCTTTTTTCTGTTTTCATCCTGGCAGGGCGCCCAGCGAGATCACCTTTTTCGGTTTTCAACCCGCGGGACATTTATCTTTTATTATTCTTTTTTCTTTTAATATTCTTTTTAGCCTTTGCCATGGAACCTCCCTCAATCTGTCGGCATCGATTGGTTTCTTTGAATTTACTTTTATCCTCGTTAGCCGGAAAGGCTGCTTCTTCTGACAGTGCTTCTTTTTTAGCACCAAAGGCTTTTTCTTGACCCTTGTGCAAACTAGCTGAGACGGTGAGTTCTTCGTTTAGAACTTGAATGTGAAATCCTGCACCTTGCTTTTGTTGGCTTTGGTGACTCAATTTCTAAAGTAGCCTTTAATGGTGGAGATTGAGTTATACGTTAGTCTCATATGGTTTAGGACAAAACTGTAATTTTGTTTTGTTTTTTTTTTTATTGTTTTTTTATTTTTTGGTAGAGGTAATGAGCTCTCCTTCTAATTTCAGCTATAAGGGTCCATGCTTTACTCATCTTGGTCCTAAATGGTTAAAAGTTAATCTTGATTGGGTTTGTAGTGAATATTTTAAATGGTTGGGAGGAAAGGAATTATAAGGTTCTAATGAGCTATATATTTCTTGTGAAGGCCCAGAGTTTTGTTTGTCTAACTTCTGATGTAGCCTTTTAATGATCAAAGTTTGATTTTATTGGGCTACATCGTATGTGTCTTAGACTCTAAAGAGGCAAAGGAATGGCTTTTAAAATTTTGCTCATCGTCATGTTGGCATATTGAAGCAGCGCTATCCCAACAACGACCTTTTCAATTTTTAGCATGTCATTCTAGGTCCAGGCAAAGGCCTTTTCTTTTTTCTTTCTTTTTTTACTATTTATTATTATCTCTCAAAATTTTTCTCTCTTCAGGAGTTATATCAGATGCTATCAAAATTTTCTTTAGATTTTCCAAAGTCCCGAGATTAAATGCAGTTGTACTAGTTAAATTAATGTCAAAAATGAATGCATCATGATCATGTGAAATGAAATCATTAGAAACATCATGCAAATAAGCAAAATTGTTCACTTTATTGAAATAATTAACGTTGCAAACATTGTCAGAAAAAAGTTCATGGAATAATAAAAAAATGAAAAATCTGAAAAAAAATTATCTTCTCCTCCGCTCTCACTAGTGGATCAACAATCTATCATTGCCATGGGAATCCCTTCTTCACTCGTCTCCCGACAGGTGATAGCGACGTACTCATCTCTGTATAGCTCTTGCAAAACATGCCACTCGAATAGACCAGGCCCAATCATATACATAGGTGGAGGGGACTGCATTATAGCCCAACTTCTTCTTATTTTCTCTCTTCTCAGGATCTGTGATCTATTTGGAGTCAATAAGATCTTAGATCTTGTTCCTTAAAGTTCGGCAATAATCTGTTAGATGCCCAGTGTGCTGATGGTAGGCACAGTACTGATCACCTCTGTGCCCTGGCTGTCCCTGATTCATAGCTGACCTGGGTAGCAATGTTGCAGCTCGCCCTCCTTCATTAATCTCTCCAATACCCAGGATAAAGACTGGCTCAAATTAGAAAAGTTCCTTTGGCCTTGTCTAACTTCAGTAGCTAAAACCTCGGCCATCTTACCATTTCTGTTGTTGCTACTTCCAGCACCACCCAGCTTGTACCCTGATTGGCTCCCATAACCTTTCCCAGTAAAGTTATTTTGGCTTGCTTTCTTTGCTAGGTAAGCCCCTTCAGCCTCTACAGTAATGTCTTTAAGTGACTCTCAATCTCTGTGCCCCTTAAAGCTGAGCAAGTCCCTTAAGTAAGGGCAGGAGTTCTTAATGAATAACCTGATCTAATCAGTGGTGTTAGGTTTTTGTTTCATCTCCATGACCCTATTCCTCCATCTGGTAAGGTATTCATGGAATGACTCATCATTCCTTTACTGTAAGAGTTCAAGGACCTTTAAGGTGACCTCCATTCTCATGTTGCAGTCATACTACTTCAAGAACTCTTTAGTCAAAAGATCCCAGTCCTCCTTGGACCTTCTGCCTAACCCGTGATACCAATCTATGACCGAACCCACCAGACTAAGACAAAAATATTCCACCTTCTGTTTCTTGGTCAACCATGTGCCTTTCATCACCAGAGTATACTGCTTAATATGTGTAGATGGGTGCAAAGTACCATAGAACTTTGGCAGCTCAGGCATCTTAAACCTTTGAGGCAGTAGCTTATCATCCCCTAGATCTCTATCCTCAGGATTGATACCCTTTCTTGCTGATAACAAGCGGGTGATTGCCTCAATCTGCTATCTTCTCCCTCTCATTACCTCATCTTCTACCCTGGGTGCTCTGTCCCTTATAGCTTGCGGTGCAACTAGCTCTTAATCTCCCTCTTTAATCACAAAATCCTCATTAGGAGTAGGGATCCTTGCCCTTCTTGGCTCAATAGGCATTGCAGATCTATAGTCGTTAATAGGTTGGCGGGCAGCATTACCTACAATGGGAACCTATCCGCTAGCAGGCAGTTCAACTTGCCCCCCAGCATGGACTACCAGTAGCTGTGGAGCAATAGGTGGTTGCGGGGAAATAGGTAGTTATGCAACAGAAGGATGAGCAATCCTTTTGGCCATGGCGCCCGTCATCTCCATCATCCTCTGCTCAAAGTCCTTTAGTCTCTTCGCTAGGTCTTGAGTGCTCAAAGCTCCAATTTCTTCTGCCATTGATGATTCAAAAGATGATTCACTAGTTGTTGACAGTGATTCAGAGTCCCAATCAGATACCAATTTCGGTAACCCAAAGAGCATATTTGTCCTTGCTAGCCAACCGTCGGGACCCCTTGTCCACTTAGATGAATTTATGATGGCTGCAAGACTCAAACTGTTAGAATGATACATGAATGACATATATGATGCATGATAATGTGTTATGCAACATTCACATCCATATACAAGCAATTAGATCCTTCCAACCATATCACTCCCACACAGGAGGTAATGCGGTCTCTTTCCTAGGTGGGCTTGATCCATGGGTTAACGAAAAACCCAATGGACAAGTATGGTGCACGGTGGAAAACCGGCAGCATAACATCTCTTATCTAATGCGCATACATATGAGTTTTGGCCATTATATAAACACTTCAGTTAAATTAAGATGGGCTCATCGGGGCATGAAAGACTTTGATAAATGTCCATTTAATTTGGTTGCTTTTGTTCAAAATATAATAGCCCACATAGCAAGCACATTGTCACCTAATGGAAGTATCTATTGCCATTACATGAGCTTTAGTCAAAGGTGATGATACTTTAGGTCTATCCAAGCATGGTTCCTACCAACGGGTCTAGCTCATCACGAGCATAACGACCAATCGAGTCTCCATTTGATATACCAAGAGGTACTAGGTTTGGGTTGGTGATTATCCTTAACACTTTCCCACATTGAGTGAACATAGGATCGTGCTTTAAAAATGCACAGGGGTAAATAAGGGACCATCTATCTTAGTTCTAAGGATTTAGTATGGATGCAACGTAATTTATAGAAAAGAGAAAGAATTTTAGTTTTAAAAGCTAAATTATATTTATTAACCAAGACACTTTCGAAGCAAAGTTTTAAGGTCCCCAGTGGAGTTGCCACTGTGACGCATGCCGAAACCTGCTATGTGTCCCGTAGGGCCCGCTTTTAAGGTTCGAGAAGGGTTTCGCGTCTAAATCTTGGGTAACATGAGATATTTTGGAATCCCTACCGCATAAAACATTAGAGAAGTTCATCTAATGCCATGAAACCTTTAGGTACCTTTGAGATATTTTGGAGTTGCCACCCAATTTACAAAAATTGAAAAAGTTTATCTAACCTCGGAGGTCTAAATCAGAGAGTGGTTCGGAACTTCACTCTTATTAATGCCTTGGCTAAACTATAAATGAGCCTTTAACAATTAATTTTCTATCTCTTTTCTGACATGTCATGCAAATTAATTTAAGCGCACATCAAGAATCAAAAGAAAGCAATAAAGAAAAAATGATAAATAAAATATTAAAATACAAAATAAATTACAAAATAAAATTGGGACAAAAAAATACAATCCCCCAAAATATAAAATTAAGTAAACAAAATCCACTAAATAAATAACATACATAAAACGAGACATTTATTTGGAATAGGAACATTGGTTTCTTTATGTTTACTTAAAAAATAAAAAGTTATTTTTGGGGTATTATTGAGAAAATCGGGATGAGTAATCCCATTTTATGAAGGTTAACTCTTCTTTTGAAAATGAAATTTTATTGGCTAAAATTAGAACATTGGTCCCATTTTCTTAGAAAAAATTTCAAATTTATTAATATAAATATTTTTGTAATTTTTAATTAAATGTGCATAAAATGAATATTATTAATTACATGACAAATTAAATAAAAAAGATAAAGAAAAATAGTACAAATAAAAAAAATCTTAAATTAACCAAAATAAATCTCCTAGATCTCCTCCTTCGTTCACATGGGTGCTCAAATAAGAAAAAATAAAAATTTGAAATAAAAAACAAATATAAATAAATTAATGTTAGTAATTAAACAAAAAAATCAATTAAAATACATGAAGTAATAAAAAATGAATTAAAATAGCTAAAGTAAAATAGAGTGCATTATGAATGACAAATAAATTAAATAACATAATGAAACAAATAAATTAATAGATTAATACATATAAGAACATAAGCAATAATAATAATAATAATAATAATAATAATAATAATAATAATAATAATAATAATAATAATAATAATAATAATAGGAAATCAGATTAAATAAAACAAATATATAAACAATTGGGTAAATAAATAAATAATAAAATAATAAAGAAAATAAAGTAAAAAGGAAAACAGAGTAAAAAAAATCACATCAAACAAATAAATAAGTAATAGATCTAAAAATCTACATGGTAATTAATTGATTGTAAACAAGAAATGAAAATAATATAATAAATAAATAATAAATAAATAAATAATAAAAATATGATATCGAGCCAAAGATATTTACCCTCAGAATTCAGATTTGATAGAATGAGGGAAAATAATTGATTTCCTCGTTTAGATTTGCAAAAGTTAAATTAGAGAAATAAAAAAATCTAAAACTTTTCTCTTTAGAAAAATAATTGCAAAAATCTTGTTTTTAAAAAATCAAATGAAAAAATTGGATTTCAAGAGTAAAGAATTATTTTCTTTATCTCAAAATCAATTTTTCATCAACAAAATTCAATATAAAATTTTTGAAGAAGTTTAATTGAAGAACAAAAAATTAATAAAAAACAAGTGAGAAAATTGAATTTTAAGAGCCAAGAATTATTTTTTTATCTCAAAATCAATTTTTCATCAATAAAATTCAATCTAAAATATTTTGAAGAAATTTTATTGAAATAAGAGAATAAAAAGAATTGAAGAAGAAGAAGAAATTTTTTTTTGAAGAAGAAGAAATAAAAATCCGAATTTTTCTTTTGATTGCCTACCCCTTCATTTTCTATCTTTTTTTTTCTATTTATATGTTTTAAGAAAAAAACCCTAGTTGATTAGGAAAGGAATTTGAATTTAAATCAAATTATCCCTTATCTTAATTTTAAAAATAAAAAAAAAACCATGAAAATTCTAAAAAAATGGGATAAAAAATCAGATTTGGGGAAAAAATCCCGATTTTTGGTGAAAAAATAGTTTTTCGTCAGCTGGGGTGCGAGGGACGGGCATCAGTACACGCTGCGCGTAGTGCAAGAGGCACTCGCCCCAGCGCCAGTGCACTGGTGCTCACCTGGCATGCGAAGGAGGCCAGCCCTCGGGCGCTAGCTGCCGCAAATGCTTGAAATCTTTTTTTTTTTAATAGTAATTTTGACAAGAACACTATCATTTAAAATCTCATTTTTTATTATTATTTTTATTTTTTAATGTATATTTTTTTATTTTTTATTCTTAGCAAATTTGACAAGAAAACCGTCAATTCTAACTTTTTTGCCTATGAACAGGCATTAATTTCATCACTGGGGAACCCTGATCTGTGCTGCCTCGGGACCCGGTGTCTACACCAAGGTCAAAACCATTTTGGTCCACTATAAAAACACTTAAATGGCAGGTTGGTAGATGGGTAATCCTTATCTCCTCCAGCTCTTCTCTCCCTCTTATTGGCCGAAGTCTTCTTCCTCCTCTTCTCTCTCAATTTCTTCAATTTTTGCTTAATTTCTCCCTAAACTCAAACATCTTAAGTGTAATTCAGCCCCCCTATGAGATTATAGCAGCCTCTAGTATCCATTTGATGGATTAAAAGTAAGGATTTAAGCTTATTTCTTCAAATGGAGGTAAGAGAAATAAGTTAGTTTAAATTGATTTGTTGCTTTTAGATGATAGATTAGGGTATATTAAGAGTGTTTATAAGGTTATATTTGATAAAAGAAGGAAATTAATGGATTGTTTGTTGCTTGGTGTTTTCGGCTATTGAGGAGCAATCAAGGGGAAAAGCTATTTCAAATGTTAAGGACAAGAATTGAGGAGGTTGTGAAAGCTAGAGCAAGGATATGAGGTTTGTGATTGCCTAATCTAAATATTTTCATATGAAAGTTAGGGTTTTGTATTATGTTTGAATTGTGATTGTGTGTAATGTATAATTAAAATTGAAGTGATAATTAAGGTTAAGGAGGTTAAATAAGTTAATTGGATGATTAATTTGAAAGGAAACCAAGTGTACATCTTGGTCATTGTGAAACATAAAGGTATGTTTAAGTATAAGTATAGTATACCTTGTGATTTAGGGTGATAAAAAAGTATATACATGTGATTTGAGGCTTAATTTAGTGGAAGAAAGAAATGAGTGAAAAATAAAATGATAGAGTCAAATGTCAAAGGTGGCCGAATGGTGTAATGAAGAAAATATGAGAGGTTATATGATATATGTGATGTCTGAGTGAAAAAATAGATAAATGAAGGAATTAGAAGTGAAAAAGAAAGTATAATGAAAAGAATTACATGAAAAAGTGAATAATTGACTTACTGAATCAAAGCTACAATTAGTTCAATTAATGATTGTGTATATGATTTGAAAGTGTATGAATTTAATTGAAATTGAAAGAAATTAATTAAGTATTTTTGAGAATAGTTTCCCATTATGTCCATGGTGGGAAATATTAACAAATATTGAAATGATTGAAATTATACGAATATTGATGTTAATTTTGATTAAATGAATAATTGAAGCATAAATGATAAGAAAAGAATGGAAGTGGCTTTGCAATGAATTCATAGCCATTTAATTGATCAAGCATACTTATTTTGTGAAATAAGTATATTATGAGAATGGTGCATAAATGATAAGACTATTAATTGATTTGTGTATTAAAATGATAATGAATTATAAATGAAATAGAAAATGTTAAAATATGAAAGGTAAAAGTGTTAAAAAGTAAAAAAAAGTGGATTTCAAAGTTAATTGAGAAAGTATTGCCCTTAGTAGTGGTGTGGCAGTATAATTTAGTTCAAAATATGTTTGGCTAGCCATAGGGACACCCATATCGTGATGCAAGTTATTACGACTTGCTTTACTATGACATATTCACGGTGGTCTCCTATAGTGCAGTGTTAAGTGTTCAGTGATAGTGTTGGTGTAACACCCCGCCATCCCCGTTGGAAGGATACCGGAGTGCCACGCGAGCAAACACATATAAACGAATCCATATACACATGTATAAACAAAAACCAATGAGATGTAAAGAAACTTTTAATCATTTAATAGTAAATCCTTTTTACATGTAACATATATCAATATTGTTTTACAAAAAGGGGCTCGTAAGCAAATACATATACAAAAATAATATTTGTTCCTTTACAAAAATTTACTTTTCTATACACAAGCCATATACAAAATTACAGCGGAAGACTTCAAATAACTTCATTCAAAAAGACTCCTAGTGGCCGACCTGCAGATATCTTACTCCAAGCTAAACTCGCCACCTGCACGGGAAAAGAGCCCGTGCTAAGCGATAACGCTTAGTGGGGAGGAACAAAACAAACGCACAATATGCAAATACAATATTTATACAATAATAATCTAATAATTCAAAAGCAAAGGCATCAAAATTACATGTAAACATATCTCCAAATACTTTACTTGACGTGCGTAAATATAAATACAATACAAGCAATCAAGTATACAATTCATAATTCTCATCATTCTAAGTATACCGATTCAAGATGCATATAAAGCTATGCAAGAATTCATATACATTATATACTTGTAATCATGTCAAAAATACATCTCAACATATGCAACACATTTAAACATATAGCCTGATTAGTCTAAAATATTCTCTAGAAGTGGATGCGGTCAATTGGATACTGGTAGGACACAGTATCCCAAGCATATAGAGACATGAGTCTCAAACATGTATTTTTCATATAGAGACCGAAGTCTCGCATTAAATCCATATAGACCCATACAGGATCGAAACAAGGATCCAAACGGACCCAAGTATATCATTTTATCATATAACAGCTGCACACACACACACTGACCTAAGTAAGCGCTTACTTATCCACTACTATGACTTGTTCAGGCTTAAAACTCAACTCAACAATTCAAGCACCAATATCAATATTAAATACAACTAAATGCAAATACATATTTCACGTGTACATGTGTCTAGATCAAAATCAGAAACATTTAAATATATCCAGTATCAATTATTGGAGGCAGAAGTACAAATAATTCACATTCAAGTCAATTTATGTTCATGTAAAATATAAACTAGTAAATTATGTACATTAATTATTTAATCAAGTATACAACTCAATACTAAGTAATTATTAATTACAATTCAGATTTTAACCCAAACATTTGTCATGTAGTGCAAAAACTTCTTAAAACAGAAGTAAAAACTTCATTTTTGGAAAAACAGGGCAGCAGGGAAGGCTGGTCACGAGACACCCAGGCAGTGGTGTCTCGTGACGCTGATTTCTCGCAAGCGCCACACCAAAGAACAAGGCAGTCACGGCGTGACCATCAGTCACGTCTCGTGACGCCTGAGAGGAGAGGGAGAGGTCACGAGATCCTGTCTCGTGACATGCAGTGAAGAGGAAGGTCACGTGGCGTGACTCTCCGTCACGTCCCGTGACTTCCCAGGGAAGGGGATCACGGCGTGATGCCCCATCACGTCGCGTGACCTTCTTCAGGGAAGAGGGTCACGGCGTGATGCTCCATCACGTCTCGTGATCTTCTTCTCACACTCCTTCTTCTTCTCAAAACTAATCTTCAGAATTCCCAGAAAAACGTGAAAAACCAGAAGGTCCAGAAAACAGAGTACTCCCTAAATTCAAAACCCCATTTTGTCTAAAACCATTTTCATGCAAAAGTCATGCTAACACATACCTTCAAGTCTCCATGACACATATACAGCAATTTAATACAAAATAATCACATTCTCAAACAATCAGATAGTATTCACAGAGGGTCACCAACCCAGAATCTTTCCTTTTAACGCTCATATATATGAACTTCCATGTACCATGCAAAACAACAGAACATCAATACCACCAATCATACATATGAATTCTATTACTTATGCATTTGATAAAACAAACACACACATAAATCCATTAACAACATACAGCAACCAGGATCCGAAATTTAGAAAGGCAGACACTCCCAAACCTGTTACTGAAGCTCAATAACGTCCACTGTACTTCTCAATCCACAATCTTCTCTTTCCCTTTATCCCTCTTCTTTACTTTAGATGCTTGCAACAGATGAAACCACAACTCATTAATCCAAAACAGAATCTCTAAAACCCAAAGGAGAAAAAGAAGGAAATTCCACCATAAAAGCCAAGAAAACTGTCGCCACTTACCTTCTGAAGCTTCAAAGCTCAACACCTAAGCTCAAAATAGATGAACACATACATGCAAACAGAAAAGAGGAACCAAGGAAGAAGAGATTAAGAGTGGTTAATGTGAGAGAGAGAGAGCCAGAGAGAAAACTTTACGCCTCTTGTTTTACAGGAAGCTAAGAATTTCCCAGACTTCTCTTTTCCCTCACCCACACACATCCACTCACTCTCCACTTGGCACACATGCACGGTTTCACAACTCCACTTATTCACTTTTACCGTCTGATCCAAAACAATTACCAAAAAGTCCTTGTTAAAATACTCTTTCCTCACTAAACTAAAAAAAAATATGAATTAATTCTTTATTAAAACTTTGCAATTAAATCTTCCTTCCTCTTATAAAATACCAAATTGCCCTAAATTGTCCATTTAAAATTACTAATTTCCAATTAAGCCACTTATGGGGTGTGACAACTCTCTCCTCCTTAAGAAAATTTCGTCCTCGAAATTTCCTTGCTTATCCAAACACATCTCAAATACCAAAACCGAAACAAGACAAAACTGAACATATAAACACTTACCCGAAGGTCCTGCAGCAACAGTCACATTTTCCGCCGTCATAGCATATGCCCGATGCCTAGTATGATCTTCTGTAGCACCAGGTCGTTTCACCGTCTCAGATGGTGCTCTCCGAGCTCTACTTGCATCCCGATTGCTTTGGATGACATTAGATCTTTTGCTCTCTTACTGATTCTAGTCCGCTTGTCGATCAGGGCAAAATGCAAACCGATGTTCCATACTTCCACACTTGAAACATGCCCCGGTAATCTTACGACACGTACCCCAATGGCACCTATGACAATGCTCACACTCCGGTGCTCGGTTTCCCTTGCTTGCATGCGGTGCCACACTTCCAACTTCTGAAGGTACTTGTACAGACCCTCTATTTCCTTGCTCAACTGGAGCACCCTTAGACTTCTTAGTACTCGCAACTCCCCCTTCTGGTGCTCTCCTCTTTTGTGTCATCTTCTGTTTAATCTCCTCAGATTATTCTAACTTCATTGCTGCAGCCACAAGCTGATAATACCCCACTGGTTGCAAGACTACCATTGCAGACAAAGGACCTCTGAACACCTCACGAAGTCCCTCAAGAAAATGTCTACATCTGAACTCACCAGTCAACAACTGCTCGGGCACATACTTACTCAGCCTATTGAACTCCTTGTCATACTCACTAACAGTCATATGTCGCTGTTTCAAACTGATGAACTCTCTCCATTTAGCCTCTTGGTATGCCTTTGTTATATACTTTTGCTCAAATTCTTGCTTGAAGTACTCCCATGTCAACTCAGCTGGTCGCTGAGGATTCCTCATCACAAGCTCCCACCAATCATAGGCTGGTCCCTGAAGCAACGATATAGCACATGAAGCTCTCTGATCTGCGGGACATCTAATCTCTTGCAGAATTCTACCTACTCTCTTGAGCCAAAACTCAGCCACATCCGATTCATCTAAGGCAGTCCCATGAAAATCCTCTGCTCCTCTTTTTCTTAACAATTCTATTGGAGCCTTAGGAGCAGTCAACCTATCAACCACTTGCAACAAACCTTGCACTAATGCTGGATCAAAACCAACTCCTCTATTTGTACCCACAGCTGGTGCAGGTTCCTGTGCAGGCCTATCATGTCTTACTGGATCACCTCCTCTGATCGGACTATCTCTACGACCCATATAGACACTGTCCATTGTGTCGCCCATGTACTCACTTGGATCCGACTCCATAAAAACACTACAAAACACAAGACATCTGCATTAGGCCACTATACAAAACTGACTCTCATGCATAGACTCGACTCTACACCAAAACAATCACAACATAACCTAGAACCACCAAACCTAGGCTCTGATACCAAGCTGTAACACCCTGCCATCCCCGTTGGAAGGATACCGGAGTGCCACGCGAGCAAACACATATAAACGAATCCATATACACATGTATAAACAAAAACCAATGAGATGTAAAGAAACTTTTAATCATTTAATAGTAAATCCTTTTTACATGTAACATATATCAATATTGTTTTACAAAAAGGGGCTCGTAAGCAAATACATATACAAAAATAATATTTGTTCCTTTACAAAAATTTACTTTGCTATACACAAGCCATATACAAAATTACAGCGGAAGACTTCAAATAACTTCATTCAAAAAGACTCCTAGTGGCCGACCTGCAGATATCTTACTCCAAGCTAAACTCGCCACCTGCACGGGAAAAGAGCCCGTGCTAAGCGATAACGCTTAGTGGGGAGGAACAAAATAAACGCACAATATGCAAATACAATATTTATACAATAATAATCTAATAATTCAAAAGCAAAGGCATCAAAATTACATGTAAACATATCTCCAAATACTTTACTTGACGTGCGTAAATATAAATACAATACAAGCAATCAAGTATACAATTCATAATTCTCATCATTCTAAGTATACCGATTCAAGATGCATATAAAGCTATGCAAGAATTCATATACATTATATACTTGTAATCATGTCAAAAATACATCCCAACATATGCAACACATTTAAACATATAGCCTGATTAGTCTAAAATATTCTCTAGAAGTGGATGCGGTCAATTGGATACTGGTAGGACACAGTATCCCAAGCATATAGAGACATGAGTCTCAAACATGTATTTTTCATATAGAGACCGAAGTCTCGCATTAAATCCATATAGACCCATACAGGATCGAAACAAGGATCCAAACGGACCCAAGTATATCGTTTTATCATATAGCAGCTGCACACACACACACTGACCTAAGTAAGCGCTTACTTATCCACTACTATGACTTGTTCAGGCTTAAAACTCAACTCAACAATTCAAGCACCACTATCAATATTAAATACAACTAAATGCAAATACATATTTCACGTGTACATGTGTCTAGATCAAAATCAGAAACATTTAAATATATCCAGTATCAATTATTGGAGGCAGAAGTACAAATAATTCACATTCAAGTCAATTTATGTTCATGTAAAATATAAACTAGTAAATTATGTACATTAATTATTTAATCAAGTATACAACTCAATACTAAGTAATTATTAATTACAATTCAGATTTTAACCCAAACATTTGTCATGTAGTGCAAAAACTTCTTAAAACAGAAGTAAAAACTTCATTTTTGGAAAAACAGGGCAGCAGGGAAGGCTGGTCACGAGACACCCAGGCAATGGTGTCTCGTGACGCTGATTTCTCACAAGCGCCACACCAAAGAACAAGGCAGTCACGGCGTGACCATCAGTCACGTCTCGTGACACCTGAGAGGAGAGGGAGAGGTCACGAGATCCTGTCTCGTGACATGCAGTGAAGAGGAAGGTCACGTGGCGTGACTCTCCGTCACGTCCCGTGACTTCCCAGGGAAGGGGATCACGGCGTAATGCCCCATCACGTCGCGTGACCTTCTTCAGGGAAGAGGGTCACGGCTTGATGCTCCATCACGTCTCGTGATCTTCTTCTCACACTCCTTCTTCTTCTCAAAACTAATCTTCAGAATTCCCAGAAAAACGTGAAAAACCAGAAGGTCCAGAAAACAGAGTACTCCCTAAATTCAAAACCCCATTTTGTCTAAAACCATTTTCATGCAAAAGTCATGCTAACACATACCTTCAAGTCTCCATGACACATATACAACAATTTAATACAAAATAATCACATTCTCAAACAATCAGATAGTATTCACAGAGGGTCACCAACCCAGAATCTTTCCTTTTAACGCTCATATATATGAACTTCCATGTACCATGCAAAACAACAGAACATCAATACCACCAATCATACATATGAATTCTATTACTTATGCATTTGATAAAACAAGCACACACATAAATGCATTAACAACATACAGCAACCAGGATCCAAAATTTAGAAAGGCAGACACTCCTAAACCTGTTACTGAAGCTCAATAACGTCCACTGTACTTCTCAATCCATAATCTTCTCTTTCCCTTTATCCCTCTTTTTTACTTCAGATGCTTGCAACAGATGAAACCACAACTCATTAATCCAAAACAGAATCTCTAAAACCCAAAGGAGAAAAAGAAGGAAATTCCACCATAAAAGCCAAGAAAACTGTCGCCACTTACCTTATAAAGCTTCAAAGCTCAACACCTAAGCTCAAAATAGATGAACACATACATGCAAACAGAAAAGAGGAACCAAGGAAGAAGAGATTAAGAGTGGTTAATGTGAGAGAGAGAGAGCCAGAGAGAAAACTTAACGCCTCTTGTTTTACAGGAAGCTAAGAATTTCCCAGACTTCTCTTTTCCCTCACCCACACACATCCACTCACTCTCCACTTGGCACACATGCACGGTTTCACAACTCCACTTATTCACTTTTACCGTCTGATCCAAAACAATTACCAAAAAGTCTTTGTCAAAATACTCTTTCCTCACTAAACTAAAAAAAATATGAATTAATTCTTTATTAAAACTTTGCAAATAAATCTTCCTTCCTCTTATAAAATACCAAATTGCCCTAAATTGTCCATTTAAAATTACTAATTTCCAATTAAGCCACTTATGGGGTGTGACAGTTGGAGTGGTCCTTCGGGGTCATTCCTTAGTGCAGTGCAGTGGACCTATGGGGTCCACTTTCCGTATATCCGGTCTGCAGATTTTTTTGTCGGGATTGTATTAGGGGCATAATTGCAAAAATAACATGAAAACGTGAAAAGTAAAATAAAAAATGACTTAAATGAAAGAAAATGAAAAGTTTAGGGTTAAAAAGGTAATTGACCTAATTAATATGTTAAATGGGTAATAATGATAAAAATGACTTGAAAAATGTGAAGTTGTAGTGAAAATGAAAGTTCAAAGACTAAAACATAATTTACCATGAAAATAATTAGTTGTGAGACTAATTGACAAATTGTAAGCTAAAAAGTGAATAAATGTGAAATTATAGTTAATTAATGGTAAAATCGTAATTAAACGTTAAGAGAAAGACCACAATGTTATTTGATAAAAGTTTAGAGTTAAAATAGTAATTATATGTGAAAGTAAATTAATAAGTAAAATGTAAGTGAAAAGTGAAATTATAATGACCATTATGTAAAGAATGCCAAGTGTGAGGACTAAAATGTAATTTGACGTAAAGATTTTAATTTAAGGACTAATATGTAATTTATAAGCCAAATGAATGATTAATTGTAATGTAAAAACTTACTATGAGCTGCCATGTAAAATAGACATGAAAGTAAGAAATCGAGGACTAAACCGTAATTTTTTTAAAAGGAATAGTGAATTCCCTAGTGCAAAGTGTATAACTAGTGACAAATACGTAAATAAAATGAACTGAAGGGTAATTTAGTAATTTATTGAAAAATTAAGGATCAAAGGGAGTGAATATTGAATTAATGGCAATTTGGTAAATAATTAAAAGTAAAAGGTATAGTTACAATGTAATGGACTTTAAAGAATTAATTGATAATTAAGTTACCTTAGGGACAAAAACATAAATTATCATTAATTAAAAGTAAATAATGTAAATATAATAAGAAATGAAGATTTAAAAAGGAAGTAAGTGACTAAATTACATTAATATGGAAATTGTGTCAAATGTGAAAACAAAATGTTATCTCAACTGATATTAATATGAACTAAACTGAATTGAAATTGTTACCGAAGGAACGAGAGATAGAAAATAGTGAAAAGAAAACCGAGGTTTGCATGAGAAATGAAATTGGGGAATTAATTGAAGTGAAATGTGTTATAGAAATATATGAAGTGAAATGCAGTGAATGCATTAAAGTAAATGTATTATAGAAGTGAAAGGTATAAGCACAAAAATTTAAAAGTTAAAGTTAAATGAAAAGCCAAGAAGTTAAATGATAAGGTCAGTGAACAATGTCAAAATGAGGATTAGAAGAGTAATAAGTCAAAGAGTAAAGTTAAAGACCCAAGTGGATAGTTTACATGTAAGATAATTAGTTAAGAGCGAGAAATAGGAAATAGTGTGACATCATAATTAAAGTAAAATAAAGGACTGGATAGTGATATGACATTGTTTATTCAAAGAGTGAAGACTAATGTGATGTGCATGAATGTGTATGTAAGTTAGAATTGGAAATCTTTATATTCGTAATCACCATTGAGTACATTTAATGCTCAGCATGTAATTTATTTGACTGCGTGTAGGTACCGAGTAGGACGTCTAAGGAGCGGGCCTGCTATCAGCTTCGAGATCAGATCGAACTTTTGGATTGAAGTTAAGGCTAGTATGTTTGTTATTATTAGTGGCATGTATATGAAAAATGTTAGCATTAATTATGTACCGTATATTGTGAATGTGATGGATATGATAGATTATTATAAAATGATATGATGTGATACGATAAATGAAATGTTTGGATTGGATTAAATGTAATATGTTAGTGACCTAACAGTTTAGGAAGGATAAATGATATAAAAAAAATTTACTGCTTTTGCCATAGTTATGGATTAGACAGTAGTGTGGTGACATCCGACATCCGTACCATCTACGAGTTTAAAGTGTTACAGATACAAGAAAAATAAGGGAAAATTTTTTAGGCTTGATAAATATTAAGTATAAGGCCCATTGGGCTTAGTTATGGTTGGATCAATTTTGGCACATTATAGGTGGGTATAAATAGCCTAAAAATTAGAATTTTCAAGAAGTTTCACCCACCATCTTCACCCTTCATTGCCGGCCCCTCCCTCCATTGCAAATCCACCATTTTTTTTCTATTTTTCAACCAAATTCCATGAAATTAAGCTCCTAAATTGATTCCTATGCATTATTTAAGCTTCTTAGAATTCTAATAACAAGTTTGAGCGAAGAAATCGAGAGAAATTTGAAAGATTTGGATTGGAAATTTTTATCAAGTAAGTGATTTTGATGTAATTTTTATAGTTTTGATTAGAATTAGGTGTAGTTAGTATGAATATGTATAAATTCTATTAAAATTTGAAAGAAAAACGATTAAATTTCTTACCATGGAATTCCGCCAAGGTGGTGAGGAAGAAGAAAAAAGAAGGAAAAGGAGAAAGAAAGAACCACCTAGGTTGGAGCTTACGAAATAAGGTATATGGATGCTTAAATTTGCTTATTTCATGTGAAATTCATATTATGTATGTATAAGTGTATTTAAACTAAGTTAGAACAAAAAATATAATTAAGTGAAAATTAATGAAATTGGGATAGAATTAAGATATAAAGAATATGAAATTGAACATTTGGATGCATAATTAGTAGATTTATGTATAATTACTTATTATGTAGCTAATAGAAAAAGAGATTTTTTTGCTTGTAAATGGTATGTAAAATTAAATTGATGTGATAATTGAGTAATTAGTTGATAATTAAGTGAATTAATGGCATTAGAATGGAAGAAACGCATGTGTTGTTGATGATGCAATTCAGCACTTAATATGGAGGTTAGGGGAAAATATATAAATGATGGAATTAAGTTTGGAAATGGATGAATTATGCCTAAATGATGAATATAATATGTATGGAATTAAAAGCAAGGGAAAAATCAAATTATATGTGATTAAAAAACCTAATGCTGAATGGTGTGCTTTATGTATGTATGATGATAATTGATAAAATATGTACATAGGTTATATGGAAATACGGTAGTTAAACAATGAATTTGATATAGTACATAATGTGAAAATTTTG
Organism: Excoecaria cochinchinensis; assembly: GCA_947683425.1. Taxonomy (NCBI): domain Eukaryota; kingdom Viridiplantae; phylum Streptophyta; class Magnoliopsida; order Malpighiales; family Euphorbiaceae; genus Excoecaria; species Excoecaria cochinchinensis. Next base: position 5,543,774 of record CANTUQ010000013.1, read on the forward strand.
AGAAAATAATAGAAAATATGGCTAAATATGATACTATGAAATGAAATGTATAGTTTTTGCCCCTAGTATACTGATAGTAAATCCGAAGTATAAGATATAATTGGCTATCCATAGAGACACTTATAGCGGTTTGAGTCATGGCAACTTGTATATGTGCAGGCCAATGTCGATCTACAACCTTATATGGCTTTTTCCAGGATATATGGCATTATATATATGGCATTGGTGGTTTCTCGGGGTCACCCTTGTATGTTATGGACTTATGGGGTCCACATCCTGCATATCCTATTCAATGATTTCTACCGGATACTACTAGGGGCAAAGATATAGAATTAAAAGATTCAGGACCAAAATATAATTTTTATGTAAATAGGAGTAAATCGGTAATTTTAGTAGTATAAGAGTAAATATAAGTTAAATGGAGATATTAGAGGCAAAATAGTAATTTAGAAAATAATAAAGGTAAAAATGTAAAAGTTAAAAGATTAGGGTAAAAAGGTTAAATAAGAAGTAAAGATGAATAATGCATGAATAATTGGAAATTTTGGTATACTAAAGACAATTAAGGGCAAAAAATGATAAATTTGGCGAATTATAGGGACTAAATAGCAATAGGAACTAAAATGTAATCTACCAATTATAGATAATTTGGGTACTAAACTATAAGTTGATCATATTATAGTAGTAATTTTATGGTAATTAACAATAATAATAAGAATAATAATTATAGTAATTAAGCGATAGTAAAACAATAATAAATAAATAAAAATATATAATGACTTATATTAGAAATAATTAAATTAGTGTGGAATATTATACATATATACAAAATTTTAATATAAAAATTAATATAAGGATATATGCATGTGTGTGTGATTATTTATGAAATTTGCAAGTAGAGCATCCAACACTAGACACTAGTTTCTTAGAGCATGGTTTTTACTACACGTAGGTTTTAAGTGAGGAGCTGGCATGGAGCAAGCAAAGCAAATGCTTAGGCCAAATGGGAGTTTATTTTGGCTTGAAGGTGTATAAAAAAATTAGGCATGTATAAGTATTAAAGAATGGACCTATTAATATAAAATAATTTGTATTATAAAATATTGTATTAAGATATATGTGTAAATTATGAGAATTTAATGGATATATGTTTATAATATGAAATATATTGTGGAAATTTGTGTAAAGTATGGATATTGGATTTTGGGGATTTGATGTTGTGACGGTGGATTTGTTGGAGGTTGTTATGGACGAAGAGTTTATTTGGGAGTGTTTTTTTTTTTTTCAAATGTGCAGGAGAGCAGGGATATAGTGCAACCGTTATGCTGCCGGAATTTCTACCAAATAAATAGCAAAATAAAATTGACCAAATGAATAATAACCCAACACAAATTAAATGATATATGAATAATATGTGATATGGATTATATGTAATAAATATGTATAAAAAAAACCCCACCAATTAAAAGAGTTAATTGGTTAAGACCGTAAATTGAAGCAAGAAAACGTTTAAATAAGTTATACTGTGTACCCATTACTTGTATATTTTATGGGTATATGGTGTCACATTTTGTGGTATCAGAGCAGGGTTTAGGCAGTCCTAAGATCGGAGTGATGGTGTTGTGGATAAATGATACATATACATGCTATAATGTGAATGATTGTGGTTAAAGGTTTTATGTGAATTAACCAATATGCTTGCTCCATTTGTTTTATTATTAAAGTATGGTGTCCAGCTCTAGAAGAAGTATAGAAGAAAAAGTAGAATGTCAAGCGTCGGCTAGTGTAGGTGGTAAGGACACTCCAAAACCTAGTTAGCCGGGGCCACCACCTGTAGCGTAGGTCCCACCACAACCAAACATTTTACAGGGTATCGCCAATTATATCCAGTAGAGAATGCATGCTGAGCAGGCCCAGTCACAGACACAGCTGCCTTCACCACAAAGAAGCCTATATTGGAGCGGCTTAAAGTTAGAGGCTGAGGACTTTTACGGGCAAGACCAGATGATACCTATGGATGTAGAGGAGTGGTAGCACTGTACAAATATATTATTTGAGATTACTCGTAGTCCTCTTAATGAGATGTTGGAGGGCGCAGTTGCACTATTTCAGGGACCTACATATATTTGGTGGGACTCAGTGAGGAGACAGATTCCTGCTAGAGATTTGACTTGGGACTTCTTTTTAAGGCAGTTTGAAGAAAAATATATCAGTACGAAGTATAGAAATGCTATGCAAAATGTCTTCTGGAGGCTCAAGGAAGGTAACAAATCTGTTGCTGAATATGAAAGGGAGTTTAAAAGATTGAGCGCCTACATGGGGGACTACCAATTATCAGAGACCAAGCTATGTCAGTTATTTGAGCAAGGGCTCCATAATAATATCAAAGAGTCTATTGCTTCCCAGGAATACACAAATATGAGAACTTAGATTAGAGCGGCATCCAAGGTAGAACCTATTCAGCAGGATGAAGCTAGTAGGCATGCAAAAGCCCAACAGAGCCAGAGACCAGCATAGTCAGGTGCTCCAGCCGGCTAGAGTAAGAAAGCCAGAGGGTATATGTGACGCGCGCCGAACCTCGATTCCTCCCGAGGGCCCGCTTTAGGGCGATCAGGAGAGGTTCATAAAACTTGTAAGGTATTTATAAGTGCGTCTATTTTGGGCAACAATGAGGTTTCTTGGAGTCGCCACCCAATAGAACATTGGGAAGGGTCGTCTAGCCTCAGCGAGCCTAAGACGGCGCATACATATCCATCTTGGGCTAGCCAGAGAGATCTTGGAGGCCTCAGCCTCTACCCCCTGGAGCCTAAGATTGTAAATTTAAGTGTTTTAGTGAGACTCAAGAGGTGTCTTGGAAGTCCTAGACCTCTCGCCTCATTGAGCCCCAAAGACCAGAGTGAGTTCGGGACTTATCATTTATTCATACCTTGGTTAAGTTTATAATTGAGTTTTGAATTTATTATTTCATCCCATTTCTCATACATTTAATGCAATTAATTAAAGCGCACAACATACATTTAAGAAAGGCGGTAAAAGCATAAGTAAAATAAAGCACATGTAAAAATATTACAATAAAACTAGGGGCGGAATACAACCCCTATTGTAAATAAAGTACAAAACATGCATAAATCGAGATATTCATCAAGAATGAGGACATTGGTCCTCGCATGCATATTTATTACAAAACAATTTTGATGTGATGACTTTGTTTTGGATGGAGAAAAACAAGCACATTGGTCCCATTTTTATTTAGGAAAAATTCCAAGTTAATTAATGAAAAAAATATTTAGTGATTTTCTTTCTAGCGGGCCTAAAATAAACGATTTTATACAAAAATATACATAGAAAAAGTAAGTAAAAAGGCAAATAAACAAATATTACAAACAAATAAAATAAATATATAATCCAAATGAGCCTCCTGGAACTCCCGATGTGCTCGCAAAAACGCCCAAGCAAAAATGAGTTTAGACATAAAAACAAAATACAAATAAAATAATGTTAGTAATTAAATCAATTAAATATACAAAATAATGAATAAAAAATTAAAATAAAATAAGATAACATGAAAAGAATGATAATTGAATCAAAATGTTAACAAACCAAAATAAATGAGAAACATGCATTATGTCTGACAAATGATTAAATGATGTGATAAAAATAAAATAAAATATGTTAATTAATTAATACATGAAAATATACACATGATGAAAATAATGATGAAAAGTAAAAAGTAATGAGAGAATAACTAAATAAATAACAATAAATAAATCGTGTAACAATGATAGAAATAATAATAAAAGTTAGTAAACAAAAGAATAATAAAAATAAATTAAGACAATGACATGATTAATTGATGTGTACATAATTAACATAAACCATTTATATGGCAAAAAGATTAACCAAAATTAGATTAATTAATTACATGTTAAAAAAATAATAAGTGATAAAAGCAAAATAAATTATTTACATGTTAGGAATCAAAAGAAAACAATATTCACATGAATAAGAATAAAATCATATATAAATAAATTAAATAAAATCAATATAACAACAATAAAATAAATAAATAAGTAAAACAATAAATAAATTAACAAAAACAATAAAATATACATGAATAAATTAAATAAAAATAAAATAAAATAAAATAAAAATTGAGCCTAAAATATTTACCCTCAGAGTGTTGGATTCAATTGAAGGAAAAGTGATGATTTTCTTGGAAACTTGATTGAAAAAAAATAATGTAACAATAAAATTAATTCTCTTTGTTTATAGAGAAAACAAAGGAATTAATTTGTATGCTTAAAATTGAAAAGAAATTGATTTCAAAGTGATGATTAATTTCTTGTGTTTATGGAGGAAAAACAAAAAAATTAATTGGAATAATTAAGAATTGAAAATGGATTTTTCAATTTCAATTAAACCTTATTAATTAAAAGAGAAATCTGAAATTTTTTTGAAGAGAAAATAGAAGAAGAAGAATTCTGGAAATTTCAGGTCTAAAAAAATAAATGTGGAGGCTCTCTACGTTTTCATCCTAAAGTCCTTAAAAAATAAAAAAGTTGCCCTAATTTAATTAAGTAAAAGAAATTTATTTTAACACAAATTCCTTTATTTTTAATGACAAAATCAAGTTTTATTAATTAATTATCTAAGAAAATATTTTAGAATTTAATTTTGACTCAAAAACCCTAAAAAAATGGGATGAAAAACGGATTTTTGGGTGAAAAAATCAGAAAAAGGGTGAAAAATCGGAAAAGAGGGTATCAGACCCTATAGCGATGGGCAGGAAAGGAGGGAAGCCCGTCGCTATAGAGGGACGGACTTCCCGCAGCCAATCTGCGCGATTCCGCGCGCAGAGGCGCGGAAACCGCGCGCTCCAGCGTGCGGTGCGGCGCGCAATGCTGCGTGTCGCTTTTTAGCGACACGCAGCATTGGCGACGCTGCGCGTTGCCTCTTCGCGCCCAGTGCGCCGCTGCGCCATACACTCGCAATCCGAATTCTTTTTTTTTTTTTAATTTTTAAATTTACAAAAATACTATAAATCTAAGCCCCATTTCTCAAATTTAATTTTTTAAAATATTTTTTTATTATTTTTCACTCTAAAATGTAAATTTGACGAGAAAATCATCACTTTTAACCTTTTAAGCCTGTGAAGGCAATTATCATCATTGGGTAACTTTGATCTAGACTAACTCAGGACCCGGTGTCTACAGTTGCCCCCAGTTTAGGGGAATCTAGTGCACTAGTGTCTAGGTGAGCCTAAGCTCAAAGAAGAAAAGGAAAGAGACGCGTACCTGAGGCAGCCCTTACCTTTCCGAAGCGGGAAAACCGTGGTGGTGGTTGTTGCCCTGTTGCAGGCGTGTTATCGTCTGTTGAAATGGTGCCCCTTGATAGGACTTAGAAATTTTGCCCCCCTTCAGAGGACTATGAGATTTTGGTGCCTAACCTCCTCAGAGGGTTTCGGGTTTTGCCTCCTCAAAGGTCTTCTGGATTTGCCTCCCCAAAGGTCTTCGAAATTTGCCTCCTCAAAGCTCTTCTGGATTTGCCTCCTCAAAGGTCTTCGGAATTTGCCTCCTCAAAGGTCTTCTGGATTTTGCCTCCTCAAAGGTCTTCTGGATTTGCCTTCTCAAAGGTCTTCGGAATTTGCCTCCTCAAAGGTCTTCTGAATTTGCCTCCTCAAAGGTCTTTTGGATTTGCCTCGTCAAAGGTCTTCGGAATTTGCCTCCTCAAAGGTCTTCGGAATTTGCCTCCGCAAAGGTCTTCTGAATTTGCCTCCTCAAGGGTTTTCGAAATTTGCCTCCTCAAAGGTCTTCTGGATTCGCCTCCTCAAAGGTCTTCGAAATTTGCCTCCTCAAAGGTCTTATGGATTTGCCTCCTCAAAGGTCTTCGGAATTTGCCTCCTCAAAGGTCTTCTGGATTTTGCCTCCTCAAAGGTCTTCCGAATTTGCCTCCTCAAAGGTCTTCTGAATTTGCCTCCTCAAAGGTCTTCGAAATTTGCCTTCTCAAAGGTCTTCTGAATTTTCCTCCTCAAAGGTCTTCGAAATTTGCCTACTCAAAGGTCTTCAGAATTTGCCTCCTCAAAGGTCTTTGGAATTTGCCTCCGCAAAGGTCTTCTGAATTTGCCTCCTCAAAGGTTTTCGAAATTTGCCTCCTCAAAGGTCTTCTGGATTTGCCTTCTCAAAGGTCTTCTGAATTTGCCTCCTCAAAGGTCTTCTGAATTTGCCTCCTCAAAGGTCTTCGGGATTTGCCTCCTCAAAGGTCTTCGGAATTTGCCTCCTCTAAGGTCTTCTGGATTTTGCCTCCTCAAAGGTCTTCTGGATTTGCCTCCTCAAAGGTCTTTTGAATTTGCCTCCTCAAAGGTCTTCGGAATTTGCCTCCACAAAGGTCTTTTGTTGATGCTTGGATTGATGTTGTTTTGGCCGGTTGCCCCCTGAGAGGTCTTTGGTTGGTTATTTGGACTGATGTCGTCACTCGGTTTTTATCGGTGTCCGCATCAAATCTCTCTCTCTCTGTAAAATAGGGAAACTAAAATATGCAGGAAAAATAGTGAGCATGCAAGTGAAATGCATGAGTCATGTAGGGATGCAGGATAAGAATACATCTATGTGGACTTGGAGATGATAGCCAAGCTAGCTGCAATTTGCCATAGGATCGATGCCTTTTAAGTTGCTTTTGAATTTCATGCTCTTCTGGGATTTCAAGATTCTCATCTGATACCTGTAGTCATTATTTGAAGGTAGTGCGTCCCTTGTGGATTTTCACACTAGCTTTTCTTAGCGGAAGATGCGTCCTTTGCGGATTTTCACATAACCCTGTGCCTTAATTTTGCCTGGAGAGGACCCAACCCAATCTAGCGGGTTTTTTTTTTGAAGGACAGACTGCCTGTTTCCAGGTTTTCACACTATCCTTTTGCCTAATTTTTGCTTAGAGCGCCAGTTACGATTTTCACTCTAACAACTTTTTCTTTTCTTATATTTTTTTAGACGACTTGAAAAATTAGAACTATTGTCAGGGCTTCCTCAGCATCTTGTCTTCGGCTTTCACTCCTGAGTACCACAGCCCCTGGACACAATTGCTTTCCCAAAATTGTTATATTGTGGGTCAAAGACTACATCCTTGCTTCCATAAGTGCCTGCGAAAAAAAGGATACTTAACCTTGCGGTAGATAATAAAACTCAACGGCTTAGGCATCTGGTCGGCGAGATTAGAAGCAAAGTATAGCCAGTTAGATTTTATACACTCAATAATGAATGACATCTTTCTTTTTATAAAAGAACTAGAAAATGATGAGTTAAAACTACTTTTGCTTTATGCATTTGCAAAGATTGTGTGTATTTCGATATGATTTCTCCGTACATGATCACCATTTAACATAGATTCAAAATGCAAAATTACGTTTAATCTCAGAATGGATCTTTAAAGCATCAGACTCCTGTTTCCAATCACCCCTCTTGGGTTTTCCTGATTGGATATTTTCTCTCGAGCCTCTAATTTTTTACCAGAGTGCCTTTTTTCGGATTTTACCCTGACGAGGCGCCCAATTTTAGCAAGGCCGCCTTTTTTCGGTTTTTGACCCGCGGGGCATTTATTCTCTTCTTTTGATTTTTAGTCTTTACCCTGGACCTTCTCGGGTTTGTTGAGGCTAACTGTTTCGTCGAACTTGCTTCTTTTACTATCCGTCGAAACGCTGCTCCCTGGGATAATGACTTTTCAAGAACAAACAAGTCTTCGTTCGCTGGCCTGAATTTACTTTGTTCGTCTGGAATACCTGATCTTTCGTTCGTCTGGAATACTTGGTTTTATTTTCCTGAATACCAAATCTCACTCTTTTCAGTAGGTGCTTTCTGACTTTCTTCCCGAATGATTAAGTAAATTGTTTCCTGATCGGTTTAATTGCCCTTTAAGATTTAAGTGCTTCGACAGGTAGTGCTTTTACCCCATGCCTTGAGGAATAAAGTGTGATACGTGTAAAGATTTTTTATTGCAGTCCCCTGCATGGGTCTCCCTCATAATCTTCTTGGCCTTTTCCTATCTAGCATCTCAACTGCATGTCATTAGCTTTCCTCTCGTACTGCACATCCTTTACATGAATGAACTGGGTGGATAACTTGCGAATCAGTCTTCTGGTTCCTTTCAGTAGCCAAATAGAGTGACAAGGTGCATGTATGTGTATACCCATGGGATTTGAATAAAGCTTGCCCCCAAATAACATTCCCTTACCCCCTAATCAATTCTCTCTTTCCTTCTTTCTTTTCTATTTATTATTTTTCTTTTTTCTTTTTGCATTTAAATTTGTTTTTTTGTTTTTTTTTTGCTCCCTAAATTTTCCTTCTTTTAACAAGCTTTGCTCAAATCCTGAGGTTTACACATACACGCACTTTTCTTTTTAACCATCGGGATGCCATTGGCCAACCTAGTTTGACGTTGTGTTTCAAAAAGAAATTAGGTCTTGTTTCTGCTTGCGGATCTCTCCTTTCATCCATTTCTACCCACTTGAGCTCTTGTCTTCTGAGCTTCTGTGGCTCCTGTCCATGATTTTCGTATAGCATGCTCGGCGGCTTCATAATCATCTTCTGCCATGTCTTCACTGGTCCAAGCAAAGACTTTTTATTTCATTTTTTTTATTCTCTCAAGTTTCAATCTCTCTTCAAGAGTCATAACAGATGCTATGAAGATTTTCTTTGGGTTCTCCAAAGTTTCGGGATTAAACAGAATAGCATTAATTGAATAAATGTCAAACATAAATGTGCCATGATTATGCATAGTGAAATCACAAGAAGCATCACACAAATAAACAAAAACACAAAAGCATTCCTTTCATTTCATAAAAAGCAGAGTTAAAACATCATCATTAGATAGTTTAAAAATAAATAGAGCATCTAAATAGCTAACATCTTTTCTTTCTCGCCAATATGGATGCTATAGCCGACAGTTTATCATCCCCAAGAACCATTCTCTTGCCCCATCCTTTCCTCATCAATGAGACCTTGAATAAGCTTTTTTAGAATTCGACATCTATCAGTCTTATGCCTAGTATGCTGATGGTAGGCACAATACAAATTCGCTCGGTGACTGGGGAATCCTTCGCTCTTGGCGGGTCTTGCAGGTTTCGGTTGTAGTTTCCCTTTATCGATGAAATAGAAAAGGAGCTCAGATAAAGGCATTTTGCAAATGGTATAACGGCCTTGAGTAGTTCCTATGTTTGGAACCTTAGTAGTCCTAATACCCCCCACGCTATTATCGTCGAGACTCGAGCTTTCCTGATTATCACACTCCATGACGTTGCCACCTCCTTCAAGGGCGACCGGTTGCTTGCTAATAAGAAGATCCTGTACATGAAACTTTGGGGTTTGGCCATTACTCCTCAGATATCTAGCATGCCGACGACATTTCTTATGCCCTCGATTTCTGGCTGGGTTAGCTAACCATGAGCGCAGGTCCCCCTCCCCTACTTGAGGAAAAGATTCGTCCATGCTGAGATGACCTTTCTGAATTGTTCTAACCGTTGATGTTTACTTTGTCCCTTGAGTGCCAGCACAGATGTCACACCTATCCGGTTGACCCCCATTCTTTAAGTCCATAAAGACTTTCTCCCGCACGGCCAGGGTAATCGCAAGTTTAGACTATGAAATTTCTTCTTCGAGGACATCCATCCTTCTCTTCAGGCCCCGTGTCACTGCTAGAAGGCCATTCTCTGAAACATGCCCTTTCGCTCGAGTGACTCTCCTTCAGGTCCATTTGGTGGTAGGTGCACTTCTTTAGGCGGATCAGACTCTTTTTTCAATTTGGTAAGAGCAGCAAACTGTTGTCCAGTAGGTGGCACCACAACTAAATTCTCCATAATAGCCATGGTCTGAGTTTTACACTTTTCAACCCCTCGTTCTATCTCCTTTACTATACCATCCTCTCCCTTGGGTACTTCATTCATGACACTCCATGGAATTACCGATTCATCCTCTTCCTCTCCCATGATATCACCCTTCACATCAAGGGTCTTCTTGTGCTCAACAAGTGTCGTTGCTCTGAGCTCAAAGTCAGGAGTCTCTTCCTTGACGGGCGATTCAAATGGTTTAACAGAAGGGGCTGTAGGCAGTTGCTTGAAATTTGATGCTACTTGAGAGGCGATATTTTCCATCAAGGTTAATATCTTCCTCTCAAAATCGCCGAGCCTCTTATCTAGGTCCTGTACTGTCAAAGCACTAGTCTCCCGTGGTAATTCTGCCATTGATAATTTTAGAGAGGATTCACGGGATGAGAGTAGCTCAGAATCCCCATCAGACACAAATTCTAGCAACTCAAAGAGCAAATTTGTCCTTACTAGCCGACCGTCTGAATCTTTAGTCCACTTAGATGAATCTATGATGGCTGAAAAAATTAGATTGTTAGAATGATGCATGAATTACATATACAATGCATGATAGTGTGTTATGAAATATTTACAATCACATGCAAGCAAGTAGATCCTTCCAACCTTATTACTCCCACACACGAGGTAATGTGGTCTCTTTCCTAGGTGGGCTTGATCCATGGTTTAGCGGGGAACCCAACGGATGCGTATGGTGCTCGATGGAAAACCGGCACCATAACATCTCTTATCTAATGCGTATACATATGGATTTTGGCTTTTATGTATTTAAACATTTCAACTAAATTAAGATGGGCCCATCGAGGCATGAAAGCCTTTGATAAAAGCCCATTTAATTGGGTTAAATTTGTTCAGTATATAATGGCCCACATAGCAAGCATTGTATTAAGGTACATGTCACCTAGGGAAAGTATCTATTGCCATTACATGAGCTTTGGTCATGGGTGATGATATTTTAGGGTTACCCAAGCATGGTCCCTGCCAACGGGCCTAGCTCATCACGAGCGTAACGACCGATCGGGTCACCATTTGATATACCTTGATGGTACTAGGCTTGGGCTGGTGATTATCCTTAACACTTCCCTACATTGAGTGAACGGAGGGTTGTGCTTCCGGAACGCACCGGGGCTAATGTAGGGACCAAACTAGCATAAATCTAAGGCTCTAATGCGATGCATTGCAGTTTTGAAAAAGGATGAAATGTTTAAATTAAAACTCAATTGAAATTTTTAATCAAGGTACTTTCGAATTGAAGTCTCGAATAAGTTCCCCAGTGGAGTCGCCACTGTGATGCGCACTGAACCTCGATTCCTCCCGAGGGCCCGCTTTAGGGCGATCAAGAGAGGTTCATAAAACTTGTAAGGTATTTACAAGTGCATCTATTTTGGGCAACAACGAGGTTTCTTGGAGTCGCCACCCAATAGAACATTGGGAAGGGTCGTCTAGCCTCAGCGAGCCTAAGACGGCGCATACATATCCATCTTGGGCTAGCCAGAGAGATCTTGGAGGCCTCAGCCTCTACCCCTTAGAGCCTAGGATTGTAAATTTAAGTCTTTTGGTGAGACTCAAGAGGTGTCTTGGAAGTCTTAGACCTCTCGCCTCATTGAGCCCCAAAGGCCAGAGTGAGTTCGGGACTTCTCATTTATTCATACCTTGGTTAAGTTTATAATTGAGTTTTGAATTTATTATTTCATCCCATTTCTCATGCATTTAATGCAATTAATTAAAGCGCACAACATACATTTAAGAAAAGCGGTAAAAGCATAAGTAAAATAAAGCACATATAAAAATATTACAATAAAACTAGGGGTGGAATACAACCCCCATTGTAAATAAAGTACAAAACATGCATAAATCGGGATATTCATCAAGAATGAGGACATTGGTCCTCGCATGCATATTTATTACAAAACAATTTTGATGTGATGACTTTGTTTTGGATGGAGAAAAACAAGGACATTGGTCCCATTTTTATTTAGGAAAAATTCCAAGTTAATTAATGAAAAAAATGTTTAGTGATTTTCTTTCTAGCGGGCCTAAAATAAACGATTTTATACAAAAATATACATAGCAAAAGTAAGTAAAAAGGCAAATAAACAAATAAATAAAATAAATATATAATCCAAATGAGCCTCCTGGAACTCTTGATGTGCTCGCAAAAATGCCCAAGCAAAAAATGAGTTTAGACATAAAAACAAAATACAAATAAAATAATGTTAGTAATTAAATCAATTAAATATACAAAATAATGAATAACAAATTAAAATAAAATAAGATAACATGAAAAGAATGATAATTGAATCAAAATATTAACAAACCAAAATAAATGAGAAACATGCATTATGTATGACAAATGATTAAATGATGTGATGAAAATAAAATAAAACATGTTAATTAATTAATACATGAAAATATACACATGATGAAAATAATGATGAAAAGTAAAAAGTAATGAGTGAATAACTAAATAAATAACAATAAATAAATCATGTAATAATGATAGAAATAATAATAAAAGTTAGTAAACAAAAGAATGATAAAAATAAATTAAGACAATGACATGATTAATTGATGTGTATATAATTAACATAAACCATTTATATTTCAAAAAGATTAACCAAAATTAGATTAATTAATTACATGTTAAAAAAAATAATAAGTGATAAAAGCAAAATAAATTATTTACATGTTAGGAATCAAAAGAAAGCAATATTCATATGAATAAGAATAAAATCATATATAATCAAATTAAATAAAATCAATATAACAACAATAGAATAAATAAATAAGTAAAACAATAAATAAATTAACGAAAATAATAAAACATACATGAATAAATTAAATAAAAATAAAAATTGAGCCTAAAATATTTATCCTCAGAGTGTTGGATTCAATTGAAGGAAAAGTGATGATTTTCTTGGAAACTTGATTGAAAAAAAAATAATGTAACAATAAAATTAATTCTCTTTGTTTATGGATAAAACAAAGGAATTAATTTGCATGCTTAAAATTGAAAAGAAATTGATTTCAAAGTGATGATTAATTTCTCGTGTTTGTGGAGGAAAAACAAAGAAATTAATTGGAATAATTAAGAATTGAAAATTGATTTTTCAATTTCAATTAAACCTTATTAATTAAAAGAGAAATCTGAAATTTTTTTGAAGAGAAAATAGAAGAAGAAGAATTCTGGAAATTTCAGGTCTAAAAAAATAAATGTGGAGGCTCTCTAGATTTTCATCCTAAAGTCCTTAAAAAATAAAAAAGTTGCCCTAATTTAATTAAGGAAAATAAATTTATTTTAACACAAATTCCTTTATTTTTAATGATAAAATCAAGTTTTATTAATTAATTATCTAAAAAAATATTTTAGAATTTAATTTGGACTCAAAAACCCTAAAAAAAGTGATAAAAAACGAAAAAAGGGTGACAAATCGGAAAAAAGGGTGACAAATCGGAAAATCAGACCCTATAGCGACGGGCAGGAAAGGAGGGAAGCCCGTCGCTATAGAGGGACGGGCTTCCCGCAGCCAATCTGCGCGATTCCGCGTGCAGAGGCACAGAAACTGCTCGCTCCAGCGTGCGGTGCAGCGCGCAGCGCGCGCTTTTAGCGACGCGTAGCATTGGCGACGCTGCGAGTCGCCTCTTCGCGCCCAGCGCGCTAGGCCCCGCCGCGCCTAACACTCGCAAATCCGAATTTTTTTTTTAATTTTTAAATTCACAAAAATACTATAAATCTAAGCCCCATTTCTCAAATTTAATTTTTTAAAATATTTTTTTATTATTTTTCAATTTTTCACTCTAAAATATAAATTTGACGAGGAAATCATCACTTTTAACCTTTTAAGCCTGTGAAGGCAATTATCATCATTGGGTAACATCGATCTAGGCTGACTCAGGACCCGGTGTCTACAGTATGCCTCTTACTCTTGAGCCTATAGCCATCTGCTCCAGCCTAAAACAAGGGCTACTGTACCAGTAGCTTCAGTCACTAGTGCACCCAGGGGCTCAGCCAGGGTACGCTATCCTACTTGTGAGCATTGTGGGAGGAAACACTTGGGAGAATGCTGGAAAATAACAGGAGCTTGCTATAGATGTGCGTCCAAAGATCACATGCAAAAAGATTGCCCTCGCACAGCCTAAAGCACCAACTTTACTGGCACAAAAATCGAGGCCTACATTATAGAGAGGCAGAGAAAGAGGATCTACTACAAAGGAAAAGACTTCTAAACCGGCAAACCAGGTAGTCTGGGAAGCTGAAGGTCACCCAGTATCCTGTACCTATGTAGTCAGAGCTCGAGAAAAACAGGATGCCCCGAACATTATAGTTGGTAAATTCTCACATTTTACTGACTTTGTTTATGCATTAGTAGATCCGGGGTTCACCCACTCCTATATTAGCACAGCAGTTGCACAGGGGAAGGGTTTATGCATATCACATTTAGATTAAGATGTTTTAGTAAGCAATCCTTTAGGTCATAGTGTGGTAGTGAATAAGGTATATAGAGATTGCCCTATCCGAGTTCAAAACTTCACCTTTCCTGAATAGAACTTCCGTTTCATGAGTTTGATATTATATTGGGCATAGATTAGTTGTCTGCACATCAAGTTATGGTTGATTGCAGACTTAAATGGATTACACTGAAAACTCTAGAAAAGCATAAAATTACAGTAGTGGGGGAAAGGTTAAGCTTCTTAACTGATGTGATATTAGCTACAGCAGCTAAAAGATTGAATAGGAACGGCTGTGAGGCCTACATAGCCTGTGTTCTTGAGGCTAGGAAGGAAAGACCTAGGGTTACTGATATTCCTGTTGTATGTGAATTTGCATATGTTTTTCCTAATCATTTCAGCAAAAGGTATAAAGGTGGACCAAAAAAAGGTTGAAGCCATCTTATAATGGAAACCGCCTGGGAATGTTACTGAAGTTAAAAGTTTCATCGGGTTGGCAAGTTATTACAAAAGATTTGTAAAGGGGTTTTCTATGATTGCAGCACCCTTTACTAGGCTGTTACAAAAGAATGTCAAGTTTGAATGGTCCGATAAATGTCAGGAAAGCTTTAATAAGCTTAAGGGTATTTTGATTAAAGCACCCATCTTAGACAACTTGAGTCAAGAAAGGAATTTGTGATCTACAATGATGCCTCCAAGAATGATTTAGGCTTTGTGCTTATGCAGGAAGGAAGGGTAGTCACTTATGATTCTCGACAACTTAATACACATGAAATGAATTACCCTACTTATGTCCTAGAGCTAGCATCAATTGTATTTGCATTAAAGATATGGAGACATTACTTATCTGGAGAAAAATGTTACATCTACATAGATCACAAGAGCCTTAAATATCTGCCTTCACAAAAGGAACTCAACCTCAGATAGAGGCAATGGTAGGAACTTATTAAAGATTATGACTGCTACATCGACTACCATCCAGGCAAGGCAAATGAGGTAGTTGATGCACTTAGTAGGAAACACATGGCAGGTTTGAGGGCTATGAATGTCAAGTTATCCATGGCATATGATAGAGCTATAGTAGTTAAACGACTGCTTAAACCTAACCTGCTTCAACAAGTAAAAGCCACCCAAAAGCAAGATGAGAGGTTGGCTTCTATTATTAAACAAGTTCAGGAGGGCAAAGACAATGAGTACTCCCTTGGTGTTAATGGTTGCTATAGACACTGAGTCCTGAGACAGCTTTAGATCAGGGTTACCTAATGATGAAATTGTTTCTCATGTGTAGACAAGGAACAGAAGTGCTAGGCTCTCTCCCGGGTCTTATTTCTTTCAAAATATTTTTTTAGCTCTTTTTTGGGATTTAATGTTCAAAAGCCGAGGAGAATAATCTAGGATTTATTTTATTTATTTTTCATTTATTTAGGCTTGTACTATTATTCTTTTATTTCCTTTTGTTTCTCGAAAGGTTTGTAATAATAAAGGTTTTTACACATTTAACGCAAAAATCACACCAAAACTATTTCTATTAATTAATTGGGACTTTTCCAATAAATCAAGACTAATTTCCTATTTTTAATAACACAAAGTTATACACAAATTATAACTTTTCTTTACATTGTAAAGGGTTTTTGTATATAAATTAACATGGATTTTTTCATAGTTAATGGGATCATTTATCCGAGTTTTCTCAAAATGCACATAATAAAATCACTTTTTTTTATAACAATTGCATGTAGGAACCAACGTTCCTACCCATAATGAGACTCAATAAATTTCCCGATTTATGTATAATTTAATATTTATTTCCATATCATTTTTGCTTTCTATTCAATGCTTCACTGCCTTCATGATAATGTGTTTTTATCGCTTTTCAACATGCTTGAGTGTGCCTTTACTTTTCTAGAATGATAACTCAAGTGAGAAGAGAGATAAAATAATTAATTTCAAAACTCATTTATATAGCATTGACCAAGGGTATAAATAAGAGTGAGATCTCGAACCTATCTCTAGTTTTGGTCTCATAAGGTTAGAACTCATTTTTCAATATTTTATTGGGTGGCGAGTCCATGATACCTACCTTGTGGTGCCCAACTGATGCGCTCATAGGTCAATAACTAACAGTGGAATGGGGGAACCTTGAAATGTTGTCTTAGGCCTTTTAAAGGTTAAGGATTGGCAAAATTGGATAGGGGCCTTCGTCCGTTGCTAGGTAAACAACCTTTATGAGATAAATGAACCTTGATCCAATCTCAGACCCTAAAAGTGGGTACTCGAGAACCACATCAAACTCGACGGGGTTTAACACGCGTCACAATGGTGACTCCACTAGTGACCCATGTGTAGACACCGGGTCCCAAGGCGGTCCAAGATTAGGGTTATCCGATGATGAAACAAAAGACCGATTTTCGGCAAGAAATGTGAGAATCGATTGTTCCCTTGTCAAAAGTGTGTTTTTCGAAAAATAATTAAAAATATATATTTTAGAAATTAAAAATTAAAATAAGGTAGAAAATATTAATTTTGTGTCCTCAAGGTTTTATTAAAAAAAAAAAAGGGTCGCGAGTGCCACCTGCGGCAGCGCGCAGGGGCACCCGCACGGCAGGCTGCCCCAGCGTGCTGGGGCGCCCGCGCGGCAGGCCCCCAGCAAGCACAGCCGTGCCGCGCGCGCACGGTGCCAGGGCAACGCGTGCACCTCTTGGCGAGCACAACCCTCTCTCCATGCGGGCATGCGTGCCCAATTTCCCTCGACGCATCATTTTCCTGCGTTTTTAGCCTGTTTTTCAATCCGTTTTCTTCAGTTTTTTCACCCTTTCATGCTAGATTTGATTAACTAAAAAACTAAAGCTATTTTGTCACTTCTTATTTTTGGCCAAAGCTGAAAATTAAAGGGAAATTTCCCTTCATTTTGAAGAGGAGGAGGACAGCAACATTCAAAAAAAAAATCAATCTTTCGGCTTTTCTCTCTAGCATTTTTTTACTCTCCAGGAAGCATCTTCTTCTTTTAAAAATTCTTCTTCAAAAATCTTTAAGTTTTTCTTCTCAAGTTTTAGTCTTTATTACTCTAAAATACTTAATCTTGGGTTTCATTTGAGCAAGAGAAATTAATTTTTTTAGCTTATTCATCCCACCAAAAATATTTTCTTGAACTAATTTATTTAAAATACAGATTTTTTTTACACTTCTTTTGAATATTATCATCATCAAAAATCGACATGGAGAACGGATTGAGACATCCTATTTCCGATCTAAAAACTCTGAGGGTAAACACTTTGGACCCGTCTTCATTTTATTTATTTATTTATTTTTTAGTTCGTCCTTAATTGCTGTTAATATTATTTCCTATCACCATTTTCATATTTCACCATCATTTTGCTAGTTCCTTTTTATTGTTGCAGTTATGGGCTTTTCCTTTATTGTCATTTTCACCAACCTCTTTATCACTGTCACGCTTGTTTCCTATTGTTACCATTGGCTTTTTTTTATTTTGCTGTCACTGTGTTCATTGTTTTCATTATATGTTATTGTCACCATATATTATTATTATCACAATATACTGTCATTATTATTATTATTATTATTATTATTATTATTATTATTATTATTATTATTATTATTATTATTATTATTATTATTATATTTATATTTATGTTTATTATTGTGCTACTGCCATGTTCATTATTATTATTATTATTCGTGCTTACCATTATATTGAAGCATTATCATAATTATTGCTAGTATTACTAATATTTATTATCTCATTGTTATCACTATTATTTGGTTTTTTTGTTATTAATATTATTATGTTATGAATATTATTATATTATGGTATTTATCCATTATTTTCACTGTTACTATTATTATTATTATTATTATTATTATTATTATTAGCATCTTTAATTTATTATGTTGTGATGTTATTATTGGCATTGTTATTGTTCATTTTTATCATCACGCTATATTTGCCATGTTTATTATTATTATTATTATTATTATTATTATTATTATTATTATTATCATGGTTATTATTGTTATCATTATTTCATTATTATTTGTTCGATTAATTTTATTAGAGCATTTACTAATATTCTTAACATTATTTTTGTCCGAGATTTATTTTGAGTCGCAATATGTGAATGCCTCGCGACTCCCCGGATGGGTCGCGACGCGTGGACGAACACTCCGGTTTGGTGAGATCCTTTCAACTCCCTTTTTATGTGTTTGGTGTTTATTTGTAAATAATTATTTTATTCATGCACGCGTGAGATAAAAAGTCACAAAAATATTTTACAATTAAATTAAATTTTTACTACTAAAATTGGGACCAATGTCCCTTGTTTTATCCAAACAATAAAAAAAATATCGCAATTAAAATGAAGAGTCAATTTTCTCCAAAAATGTGATCACTCATCCCAGTTTTCACTCAACAATCAAAATGACTCTTCGAACTCTCTTTAAATAAATGCGAAGGAACCAATGTTCCTAAGTCTCGACCAAGTGCGAAGGAACCAATGTTCCCAAAATAATGCCCCGATTTATGTATGCCTTTTCTTATTTTGTGTGAGTGTTTTAAATTTAAGCTCATTTCTTTTTTTGGCCCTTGTAATTAATTTTGGGGCAACTTTATTTATTTTTGGGGATTGTATTCCGTCCCATTTACATTTTTAATTTCCTTTTATTAGGGTTGTATTCCGCCCCTATTTCTCTTGTAATTGTGTGCTTGTGTGTTTATCACTTTCTTTATTTACTTTATCGCTTTCGTATGCTTGGAATGCGCTATTTAATTTAAATGCATCAATCGCGTGAGATGAGAGATATAATTTTAAGAAGTTAAAGGCTCACTTATAATTAACCAAAGCATAAATAAGAGTGAAGTTCCGAACACCATATCTCTGGTTTAGACCGTTAAAGGTGAGAGATTTTTTCCCAATTTCTTGCAAATTGGGTAGCGACTCCAAATGCCTCAAAGGTGCCTTTAGGTGTCATTAAACTAGGTTGTTCTCCCCAATGTTCTATTAGGAGGGATACACCATTGATGTCTCATGGCGCCCATGATCAAAAGACGCGAACCAGTCCTTCGAATCCTAAAGCGGATTCACCTCGAGGGCCCTTACTGGGTTCAGCGCGCGTCACAGTGGCGACTCCACTGGGGACTTTGTGTTTGAGACTTTTCTCCAAAAGTACTTTAGTTAAAAGGTATAATTGGGTTTTTAAAACTTGAAATTCTATCTCTCTTCGAAATTGCATTGCATTTTAGAGCCTTAGACTTACGATAGTTGGTCCCTCTTTACCTCGGTGCATTCCCGAAGCATGACCCTACTTTCACTCATTGTAGGGAAGTGTCAAGGATAACCACCAGCTCAAGCCTTGTACCTTTTGGTATATCAAATGGAGACCCGATTGGTCGCTACGCTCGTGATGAGCTAGACTCGTTGGCAGGGACCATGCTTGGGTAGCCCGAAAGATCACCTTGACTAAAGCCCATGTAATGACAAATAGAAACTTCCCCTAAGTAGCATGCTCCTTAATACGATGCTTGTGATGTGGGTCATTACGTATTAAGCAAAATCAACCAAATCAAATGGTCTTCATTAAAGGCTTTTATGCCCCATTGGGCCCACCTTAATTTAATTGAATTGCCCAAATACGTAATGGCCAAAACTCATGCGAATGCACATTAGATCAAGAGATGTTATGTTGCCGATTTTTTATCGTGCACTACGCGCGTTCATTGGGTCCCCCGTTGACCCATGAACTGAGCCCACCTAGGAAAGAGATTACACTACCTCATGTGTGGGAGCGATAAGGGCGGAAGAATCTATCTGCTTACATGTGGTTGTCTATACTGCACCAACACGGCCATGCATTACATCCAATCATGCATCACTCTAACCAAAGTATGTTTTGCAGCCATCATAGATTCATCCAGGTGGCTTAGAGGTCCTAACAGTCGGTTGAGAAAGATTTCCCCGGAGTTAGTGTCAGATCAGAGTTTAGACTCATCCACAGAGATAAGAATGGCAGATCCATCAAATAGTTCGGATGCGACTAGGGCAATGATCGCCGATGAAGTGGGAAGAAGGTTGGAAGAATTTGAGGCTAGGATATTAGCAATGATGGGTAACCTCGCCACTACATTAGCTCCACCCGCTAGGCGACAGACTGCTACTCCAGTCAGGGAGCAAGAGGGGCAAGGGGTGGTTAGAGAGGATCCCCCAGTGGCAGTTGATCCACCTATAATTGAGCCAAGGGCACTAGCACCTATTAAGCGAAGAGAAGGCCCCAAGTCTGAAGTTGACATGTGGGAGGAGCCAGATGAATTGATGGTGGCAAGGGGGAAAGCGCCAAAGTTGGAAGATACGATCTGGAGGAAAATGGAAGATAGGTTTGAAGCCATGTCCAAGATGCTGAAGGTAGGGGGAGGAATGAACCCCGAGGACAGAGAGCTAGATAGTGATGATCTGGTCCCATAAAATTTTAAGATGCCTGGCGTTCCCAAGTTCGACGGCACCTCTGACCCCACTGCGCACATAAAGTAATACTCACTCGTGATGAAGGGTACCACCCTAACAAAGAAGCAGAAGGTTGAATACTTTTGTCTGAGTTTAACTGGCCCAGCAGTGAGTTGGTACACCGAAGAACAAAAGAAGATTGGGATTTATTGACGAAAGAATTTCTCAGATAGTACGATTGCAGTACGAGAATGGAGGTGAAGCTGAAGGATTTAGAACTTTTACAGTAAAAGGCGGGAGAGTCTTTTCACGAATACCTCACCCGATGGAGGAACAGAGTCATGGAAATGAAGCGCAAGCCAGACACCCCGGACCAAATTCGACTGTTCATCAGGAATGCTAGCCCCTGTCTAAGGGAGGGACTGAAGATGAAGGGGTTGAGAGACTGGGAATCTCTGAAGGATATCACAATAGAGGCTGAGGGGGAGTACCTTGCAAGGAAAGCAAGCGGTGAGGCCTACACTAAGAGAGGTTATGCTAACCCAGGGGCAAACAAGACAGCGGGCTCTAGCAGTGGTATCAGAAATGGAAAGACGGCAGAAGTGTCAGCCACAGGAGTAAACTAGAGGTACTTCTCAAACCTGGGACGACCTTTATCGTGGGTGCTGAAGCGATTAATGAAAGAGGGAAAGTTACAACCTCTACCACCTAGGCCGGCCAAGACCCAAGGGCAGATAGGGCACAAGGAAAATGAATACTGCGCCTTCCATCAACACACCGGGCATCTAACGGATAACTGTGTAACACTGAGGCACCGAATTCAGGACCTAATCGATAGCAATCAAATCACTGATCCTGAACAAAGAGAGAGTAAGAAGAAGGCTATTTATAATGCCTTGCCGCCCCCAGTTTTCATGATTGGCTCGAGCCTACCAGAATGGTATGTCCTACAGGATTTATATGGAAATGAATACGTGGCTATCACTCGCCATGCGGTAGAAGAGGAAAAGGTGCCCGTGGGGGCAATAGATTATTGGTACTCCAGCGAGAGCGAAGAAGAGGATGGAGACAAAGAGCAAGAGGGATCATCTTCCAATCTGTGGGAATCAGATGAGGAAGGGGGGGAAGGTGAAGGCTATCACAAGAAGTGGGAGAGTAGTCCCGAAAGTGGAGAGATCGCAAGACCCGAAGTAGACACCAGCGGGAGTTGAGCCAGAAGAGAGCGCTATAGTGAAGCAACTGAAAAAGACAACGGCTCAAATATCCATATGGGACCTTCTGAGACAATCGCCTTCCCATCGACAGAAACTAGTAGAGGCTTTGAGTGAATCCACTGTGGCAACCACGATTTCCCCTTTTGAGCTGTTGGACCTCGTGAAAAGAGGGTCAGGAGAGAATTTAGTTTATTCTGATGCCGATTTGCCAGTCCAGGGTCGAAACCACAATCGGCCACTGTACATCAAAGCACAGGTGAATGGCAAGCACACAGCATGCGTCATGGTCGATGATGGGTCATCCATAAATGTTTATCTACTAGTGGCAATGCAGGCCTTTGGACTTGATGAGAGCATGCTCAGTAAATCTGACTTGACTATCACGGCATATGATAACTCTCGGAGACAGGCATTAGGGACATTCAGAGCTGCAGTTAAGATGGGGCCGGTAGAGACAGAAGCAGAGTTTGTGGTTTTGTCCATTCCAGCTAATTTCTCAGCCTTGCTAGGGAGGCCGTGGTTCCATAAGTTAGGGGGAGTGCCTTCCACATTGCACCAGATGATCAGAATACCGCACGAAGGGGAGGTGGTAACCATCAGAGCAGTTAGAGAAAATTAGGTATCGGCCTTGGGTATCGTGAATCAGCCATTTAGTGGTTTTCATGTGTCAGTGATTGGGGAAGAGCAAGGCCTAGGGGACAGCCCTCAGGCGGTGAACATGATGAAAAAGATGCATTTCCTCCCAAGAGTTGGTCTGGGTAAACATTCACAAGGACTGCAGTCCGCCATCACTACACGGGGTCAAAAGGACAGGAAGGGCCTGGGGTACAGAGGCGAGTATAACAAGAAGGGGGAAGAACCAAAGAAGATCCCTCATATTTCAAAGAGTTTCATCCCAGCCTCCTCAGTTTGTGCCTATGCTGGAGAGAAGGAACCTCAGTGGGTAGATGGAAAGATTGTGCCGGCCTTTGAGATCTTTAACGACGTCTTTGACTGGGAGGTTGGAGTGATTAAGGCTGCAGAAGATTTCTGGGATGAGGAGGTGATGACGCAGTGCAATGTTTGGGACGAGACGAGGATAAGCCCAAAGAAATTATCACGGAGAAGCTGTTAGCTACCCGACTGAAGGGGAAGGAAAAGATAATAGAGCCAGATGTGGAGATTGGAGGCCTGAAGATTTCATCAGGGCCAGCTGAAGAGCCTCCAGCAAGCCAAGAAGTCGAAGCGCAGTTGGTTGCAACATCGGCTCCAATAGGCGATGAAGACAATAGTATTTTAGATGCTCTTTTTATGCCTGAACTATTTAATGATGACAATGTTAACTTTACTAATCATATTAATGAAATGAACGACTTTGCTTATTTGTGTGGTGTTTCTGATGATTTCATCTCTCATGATCATAAACATGATGCATTCATTTTTGATATTAATTCAACTAGCACGACTGCATTTAATCTCGAAACTTTGGAAAACCCAAAGGAAATTTTGATAGCATCAGATGTAACTCCTGAGGAGAGAATAAAATTTGAGAGAATTTTAAGAAAATATGAAAAGGTCTTTGCTTGGACTTATGAGGACATGCCCAGAATTGATCGAGACGTCACAGAACATGCCATCCCAACTTACCCAGAAGCTAGACCAGTCAAATAGAAGCTCCGAAGGTTAAGGCCAGAATGGGCAGAAAAGGTAAAGGAAGAGGTCCACAAGCAAATTAAGGCTAAATTTCTGGTGGAGGTTAAATATCCGACCTGGTTAGCCAATGTGGTCCCTGTAGCCAAGAAAGAAAGTAAGGTACATGTATGTGTTGATTACCGAGACTTAAACAAAGCCTGCCCAAAGGACGATTTCCCTTTACCCCATATTGACGTACTGGTGGATAGTGCAGCTGCCTGTATGATGTACAGTTTTGTAGATGGGTATGCAGGATACAATCAGATACTCAACAGGATTGTGGATCGGATCAAGACGGCTTTCATTACAGAATGGGGTACATTCGCCTATCGCATTATGCCTTTCGGGTTGAAGAATGCTGGGTGTGACGCGCGCCGGATCCCCGCGGCCGCCCGCTCGACCGCCCGCACGTGGGCGATCGGGGCAATTGTGGGTCCGTCAACAGCTTGCGATAAATCGCAAGTGCGTCTATGTTGGGCAACAAGGAGGTTTCATGGAGTCGCCACCCAATAGAACATTGGGAAAGTTTCTCTCGCCTCGGAGAGCCTAAGACTTGCACATTTTATCCATATTGGGCCATGAGGCCTAGGATTAACGTCTAATTCTCGTGACACAAGAGGTGTCTTGGAGGATAACCTCTAGCCTCTTGAGCCCAAAGACCAGAGCAGGGTTCGGGACTTCTCATTTATTCGTACCTTGATTAATATTATAATTAAGTTTTAAATTCATTATTTCATCAACTTTCCACACAATGCAATTTAAAATTAAAGGCGCAATCATTCATATCAAAAGCGGTAAATGTAAGCAAAATCCAAAATAAAGCATTCCAAAAATGAATTACAATAACACTAGGAGCGGAATACAACTCCCATTTATAAAAGTGAAATACATGCATAAAACGGGTTATTCATTGATAGTGAGAACATTGGTCCTCGCATGCATATTTATTATGAAACAATTTTTATGTGATGATTTATTTGGGTATGAAAAACTAGGACATTGGTCCCCTTTTATTTAGAAAAAGAAACCAAGTTAATTAATAGAAACGTTTTTGTGATTTTCTTTTTAGCGTGCCTAAATGAAGAATTTTACAAGAAAATTATATGGCAAAATTAAATAAAATATTACAAATAAAGAAAATAAATATGTGAACCAAACGAGCCTTTTTGGACCTCCCGATGTGCTCGCAAAAACGCCCAAGCGAAAAAAAAGGAGTTTAGACATAAAAACAAATACAAATAAAATAATGTTAGTGATTAAATCAATTAAACATACAAAATAATGAATAACAAATTAAAATAAAATAAGATGATATGAAAAGAATGATAATGGAATCAAAAATATTAACAAACCAAAATAAAATGAGAAACATGGATTATATGTGATAAATGATTAAATGATGTGATGAAAATAAAATATAACATGTTAATTAATTAGTACATGAAAAAATATGCACATGATGAAAATAATGATGATAAGTGAAAAATAATGAATGAATAAATAAACAAATGATAATAAAATCATGTAACAATGATAAAAATTAGTAAACAAAGGAATGAAAATAATAATGATATATAACAAGGTTAATTGATATGTTCATAATTAATACAAACCATTTACATGGCAAAAAGATTAATTTAAATTAATTAATTATTTGCATGTTAAAAATAATGAGGAATCAAAATAAATTATTTACATGTTAGGAATTAAAAAGACAATATTCACATGAATAAAAATCATATCATATATATAAACAATTAAATGGAACAAATATAAGATCAATACAACAAATGAATAGATGAAAACAATAAATAAATCAATAAAAACAATAAAATATACATGAACAAATTAAATAAAATAAAATAGAATAGGAATTGAAATTGAGCCTAGAATATTTACCCTCAGAGTATTGGATTTGATGAAGGAAAAGTGATGATTGATTTCTTTGTTTGATGATTCACAATATTAGAGTGAAATATTATGAAAATGTTGGAATTTTATTCCAAGGAACATGAAAATAAAAATGATCAAAAATTCTTTAAGAACAAAGAATTGATGCCTTTGCCTAAAGAAATGATTTTGATCAAAAAAAAAAGTTTTATTGATTAAAATAAAGAAAAATTGATTGAAGTTTTATCAAATAAAAATTAGATTTTGATGACAAACAATTATTTTATTTGTCTCAAAATCAATTTTTTATCAAAAAGAGATTCAAAACAAAATCAATGAAAAAGTTTTATTGAACACAAAATAAAAGATTAAAAACAATTTTGAGAACAAATAATTATTCTATTTGTCTCAAAAATTAAATCAAACAACAAAACTTCCTCTAAAAAATATGTTTAGAAGAAATTATGTTGAAAAAAGAATGAAACAATTGATTTTCTTTTTGATTTTTGGTTGGGGAAAAAATCTGGAATTTTTGGTGGAAGAAGAAGATGAAGATGAAGAGAAAAATCTGGTCTAAAAAAATGTGGAGAGGAGAGGCTCTTTTGATTTCATCATAAACTATTTATAGGATAAAATAGGTTGCCCTAATTTAATTAAGGAAAAAACCTATTTTAACCCAAAATTATTTTATTTTTAATGATAAAATCAAGTTTTATTATTTAATTACCTAAAAAAAATATTTTAGAATTTAATTTGAAGTCAAAAACCCCAAAAAAATGGGATAAAAAACGGATTTTTGGGTGAAAAAATCGGAAAAAAGCTGGAAAAAAGGAAAATAGGTAACAGACCCTGTACCGACGGCCAGGAGGCCGTCGCCATAGAAGGCGCCGCCCGTCGCTATAGAGCGACGGGCACTCACGCGGCGAGGCGAGAATCGCGCGAAGTCCGCGCGCTGGCGCTCGCGCACGAGCGCTCCGTGCGGCGCTCAGCGTGCGTGATGCTGCGCGCACCTTTAGCGACGCGCAGCATCGGCGACGCTGAGCGTCGCCTTTTGCGCTCGCTGCGCGATGGGCGCCTGGGCGCCTGCGCGCTGGGCGCCAGCGCGCTGCCGCGCCCGACACTCGCGGTCCGAAAAATTTTTTTTATTTTTTTTATTTTTTCTATTTTTTTTAAATTTTAAATAGACTAAAAACATCATAATTTTAAGCCCCCATTTTTCAAAATTAATTTTTTTAAATCTTTTTTATTATTTTTTAATTTTTCACTCTAAAATGCAAATTTGACGAGAAAACCATCACTTTTAACCTTTTAAGCCTGTGAAGGCAATTATCATCATTGGGTAACTTCGATCTAGGCTTACTCAGGACCCGGTGTCTACAGTTGCCCCCAGTTTAGGGGAATCTAGTACACTAGTGTCTAGGTGAGCCTAAACTCAAAGAAGAAAAGGAAAGAGACGCGTACCTGAGTCGGCCGTCTTTCCGAACTGGAGAATTCTGAGACGGTAGTATGTTTTCGTTTGTCGAAGTGGTGCTATCTGTGAGCCCTTCGGTTGATTGCCCCCTGAGAGGTCTTCGGTTCATCGATCGTTTGCCCCCTGAGAGGTCTTCAGTTCATTGATTATTTGCCCCCTGAGAGGTCTTCAGTTTGCTGCTCCCTGAGAAGTCTTCGGTTTATTGATCGTTTGCCCCCTGAGAGGTCTTCAGTTCATTGATTGTTTGCCCCCTGAGAGGTCTTCAGTTAGCTGCTCCCTGAGAAGTCTTCGATTTTCTGCTCCCTGAGAAGTCTTCGATTTTCTGCTCCCTGAGAAGTCTTCGGTTTTCTGCTCCCTGAGAAGTCTTCGATTTTCTGCTCCCTGAGAAGTCTTCGGTTTTCTGCTCCCTGAGAAGTCTTCGGTTTGCTGCTCCCTGAGAAGTCTTTGATTTTCTGCTCCCTGAGAAGTCTTCGGTTTGCTGCTCCCTGAGAAGTCTTCGGTTTGCTGCTCCCTGGGAAGTCTTCGATTTTCTGCTCCCTGAGAAGTCTTCGGTTTGCTGCTCCCTGAGAAGTCTTCGGTTTGCTGCTCCCTGAGAAGTCTTCGCTTTGCTGCTCCCTGAGAAGTCTTCGGTTTGCTGCTCCCTGAGAAGTCTTCGATTTTCTGCTCCCTGAGAAGTCTTCGCTTTGCTGCTCCCTGAGAAGTCTTCGGTTTTCTGCTCCCTGAGAAGTCTTCGATTTTCTGCTCCCTGAGAAGTCTTCGGTTTGCTGCTCCCTGAGAAGTCTTCGATTTTCTGCTCCCTGAGAAGTCTTCGGTTTGCTGCTCCCTGAGAAGTCTTCGGTTTGCTGCTCCCTGAGAAGTCTTCGCTTTGCTGCTCCCTGAGAAGTCTTTGGTTTGCTGCTCCCTGAGAAGTCTTCGATTTTCTGCTCCCTGAGAAGTCTTCGGTTTGCTGCTCCCTGAGAAGTCTTCGATTTTCTTCTCCCTGAGAAGTCTTTGATTTTCTGCTCCCTGAGAAGTCTTTGGTTGATTGCCCCCTGAGAGGTCTTTGGATGGTGCTTGGATTGATGATTAAGCTGGTATGTGGATTGATGATTTGATCAATGTCTGGATTGATGAATGAGTTGAGGTTTTGATTGATGATTTGACGGATGTCATCACTCGGCTTTTTCCGGTGTCCGCCTCAAGTCTCTCTTTCTACAAAATAAGGAAACTAAACTATGCAAAAATGGTGAGCATGCAAGTGAAATGCATGAGTAATGCAGGAATGCAGGATAAAAATTCATCTATGTGAACTCGAAGATGATGCCGGGCTAGCTGCGATTTGCGATATAATTGATGCCTTTTGAGCTGCTTTTGAATTTCATGCCCTTTGGGATTGCGAGATTCTCACCTGGTACCTGTAGTCATTATTTGAAGGTAGTGCGTCCCTTGTGGATTTTCACACTAGCTTTTCTTAGCGGGAGATGCGTCCTTTGCGGATTTTCACATAACCCTGTGCCTTATTTTTTTTTTTTTGCCTGGAATGGACCCAACCCAATCCAGCGGCTTTTCTCTTTCTTCTTTTTTTTTTTTTTTTTTGAAGGACAGACTGCCTGTTTTCAGGTTTTCACCCTATCCTTTTGCCTAGTTTTTGCTTAGAGCGCCAGTTACGGTTTTCACTCTAACGGCTTTTTTCTTCTTTTTTTTTTCTTTTTTTTTTTATGCTTGCTGAAGTTGTTGGCAAGAATCTTTAGGGAGTCTTAGGACATGGTTGCATGAGCTTGATTCTTCTCATTTGATAGCAGGATGAATCGGCTGAAGCGCTCGAGCGGTGGACAATAGGCGACTTTGGTCACACAAAGTTAACTGCTCTGACCACATCATTGCATAAATGCATGTGTTTCAATTTGATTTCATTAAGCATGATCATTATTTTTGGCATTGATTTTTAAAAAATACAAGACTTTAGCTAATCTCGAGATAGATCTTGAAAGCATCAAACTCCTGTTATCAATCAGCCCTCTCGGGTTTTATGATTGAAGATTTTCTCTCAATTTTTTTTGAATGTGAATTCTAGAAGCAATGTTGGAGACGAGACTTAACTCGAATGCATGAATGCACTCATGGCTCCTCGCTTGAAGCTCAAGAAACACCATAAGCCTCTTCTTACGTACCAAACCTCTTTAGAAGGTCATCTCCGCTAATTGGATAAGACTGAACCCAGAATCAAAAGGTCTTACTTTGGTTGTAATGTTAGGCTTGGGTAGATGGCTGTCAAAGAAAGATCAGGTCGCTAGAGAAAAATGGCCGCGATGTTTTCTCGACTGATGGATGAACCGTTCTCGGCTCAAAAATATTCTTGAATATGGACTCGATAACATTCTAGCTCCTTGAGATCAGAAGGTCAATCATTGAAATTAGTCAATTGGTCTCCATTTTGAGCTCTCTTTTTTATTCTTCTTTTTTTCTTTTCTTTGCTTCTTTTTCTTTCATTTTTCATTCATTTTTTTCTTTTTGGATCTTTCATTTTTCTTTTTCTTTTTTTTTTTGCTTTCGCTTCTCTTTTTTTTTTTTTTTTTTGAGCTCATGTCTTTCATGCATGACTAAACCCTCTTTCCAAAGTATGAACTTGCTCTTATCAAGGCAATTTTTTAATAGTCCGAAGAATTGTGCAAATGTACATCCATCAGTTTTAGAGCGGCCACTCTTCTAAGGGGAAGCCAAAATCATTTTAGGTGAGGGTATAGTTTTAATGTGTGCAACAACAAAATTGGTACGCATTCAGCATACCTGCATAAAAGCTCAATGGGCTAGCAAGCGATTGTGAAGTAAGGGTAGGAAATGGTCATTTAGAGAGCTATACAAAGAAAATGTTGCCTAAATCATTTTCTAGGTTCCGTCTTATCCAGGGATCGCTTTGACGGGTAATCAGAAAGGTTCTAGTGCTCTTAGTGAGTTTCCATCCAGTCCCCTAATTGCAACTAGTTTTTTTTTCTCTCTCTACAGGAGCTATGTTAGATGCTATCAAAATTTTCTTTGGGTTCCCCAAAGTTTTCGAGATTAACTGCAGCCATATTATTTGAATTAACGCCAAAGTAAATTTGTTATGATCATGCGAAATGAAATCAATAGAAATGTCATACAAATAAGCAAAATTGTTCTCTTTATTACAAACAGAAAATAAAAAGTTCCAAAAATAAAAAGATTCCAGCATCCAAAAGCAATATCACTAGTGGACTGCAAGACACGATCATGTTTGCGGTGGAGGGACTGCGTTGTAGCCTGCCTTCTTCTTCTTTTCTCTCTTCTCAGGATCTGTGATCTGATTGGTGTCAATGAGATCCTGGATCTTATTTCTCAGAATACGACAATAGTCAGTCAAATGGCCGGTGTGCTGGTGGTAAGCGCAGTACTGATCACCTCTATGTCCCGGCTGTCCCTGACTCAAGGCTGGTCTGGGTGGCAAAGGTTGCAACTTGCCTTCTTTCATCAGTTTTTCCAGTACCCAGGATAGAGAGCGGCCTAAGTTGGAGTAGTATCTTTGACCCTGCCCAACTCCAGTAGCTGAGACCTCTGCTGTCCTACCATTTCTGCTGTTGCTGCCTCCAGCACCTCCAGATTTGAATCCCAACTGGTTCCCATAGCCTTTCCCAGCAAAGTTATTTTGGCTTGCTTTCTTTGCCAGGTAAGTCGCCTCAACTTCTATAGCGATATCCTTAAGCGACTCCCAGTCCTTGAGCCCCTTAAAACTGAGCAAGTCCCTTAAGTAAGGGCATGAGTTTCTGATAAACAACCTGATTTGGTCTGCAGTGTCAGGCTTCCTCTTCATCTCCATGACCCTGTTTCTCCATCTTGTAAGGTACTCATGGAATGACTCATCATTCTTCTGCTGTAGAAGCTTGAGGTCTTTTAGGGTGACCTCCATCCTAGTGCTGCAGTCGTACTGCTTCATGAATTCTTCGGTCAAAAGGTCCCAGTCCTCTTTGGACCTCCTATCCAACCCGTGGTACCAGTCAACTGCCGGGCCCACCAGACTAAGGCAGAAATATTCCACCTTCTGCTTCTTGCTCAGCCCTGTGCCTTTCATGACCAGGGTGTACTGCTTGATGTGGGCGGATGGGTCAGAGGTGCCACTAAATTTCGGAAGCTCGGGCATCTTGAATCTTTGGGGCAGCAGCTCTTCATCCCCCAGATCTCTGTCTTCTGGGTTGATCCCCTTGCCTGCTGACAGCATGCGGGTGATAGCTTCGATATGTTGTCTCATACCTCTTAGAGCTTCATCCTCTACTCTGGGTGCTCTGGGCCTTGCAGCTTGGTGGACTATCGGCACCACTTCTTCTTCGTCCTCCATCAGGAAATCATCGTTGGGGTTATGAATCCCTTCCCCTCTTGGCTCGATGGGTGCAGCAGCTCTGTGCTCATTGTTGGGTTGACGAGCAGCAGCTCCAACGAAGGGAGCCTCCCCACCAGCAGGTGGTTCGGCTTGCCCCCGAGGAGGGGCTGCTTGTGGCTGTAGAGCAGCAGGCGGCTGTGGGGCTGCAGGTGGATGGGCAATCCTTTCAGCCATGGCACCCATCATGTCTAGCACTCTCCGTTCGAAGTCCTCTAGCCTCCTAGCTAGGTCTTGAGTGGTCAAAACTCCAGGTTCTTCTGCCATTGATGATTCAAGAGAGGATTCACTGATTGATGAGAATGACTCAGAATCCCAGCCAGACACTTGTTCCGGTAATTCAAAGAGCAGATTTGTTCTTATAAGCCGACCGTCGGAACCTCTAGTCCACTTAGATGAATCTATGATGGCTGAAAAAAATTAGATTGTTAGGATGATGCATGAATGACATATACAATGCATGATAGTGAGCTATGCAACATTTACAATCACATGCAAACAAGTAGATCCTTCCAACCTTATTACTCCCACACACGAGGTAATGCGGTCTCTTTCCTAGGTGGGCTTGATCCATGGGTTAGCGGGGAACCCAATGGATGCGTATGGTGCTCGGTGAAGAACCGGCATCATAACATCTCTTATCTAATGTGCAAGCACATGGGTTATGATCGTTATGTATTTAGGCAGCCCGAACAAGTTGACATGGGCCTATCAGGGCATGAAAGCCTTTGATTAGGTGACCAATCAGATTATTTGGGTTTGTCCAATATAAAATGATCCATATAGCAAGCAAGGTATTACGGTTCATATCACCTAAGGGAAGTATCTATTGCCATTATATGAGCTTTGGTCAAAGGGTGGTGTTACTTTAGGGCTACCCAAGCATGATCCCTGCCGACGGGTCTAGCTCATCACGAGCGTAACGACCGATCGGGTCACC
The DNA here is from genome assembly GCA_947683425.1 of Excoecaria cochinchinensis. Lineage (NCBI taxonomy): Eukaryota > Viridiplantae > Streptophyta > Magnoliopsida > Malpighiales > Euphorbiaceae > Excoecaria > Excoecaria cochinchinensis. The sequence continues at coordinate 5,576,092 of CANTUQ010000013.1, forward strand.
ATTTGATATACCATGATGGTACGAGGCTTGGGCTGGTGATTATCCTTAACACTTCCCCAAATTGAGTGAAAATGGGGTCGCGCTTCGGGAACGCACCGGGGCTAAAAGAGGGACCAAAGTAGCATAGATCTAAGGCTCTAATGAGATGCAATGCAGTTTTGAAAGAAGATAAAATTTTTAAATTAAAACTCAATTATGATTTTTAATCAAGGTACTTTCGAATTGAAGTCTCGAGTACGTCCCCAGCGGAGTCGCCACTGTGACGCGCGCCGGATCCCCGCGGCCGCCCGCTCGACCGCCCGCACGTGGGCGATCGGGGCAATTGTGGGTCCGTCAACAGCTTGCGATAAATCGCAAGTTCGTCTATGTTGGGCAACAAGGAGGTTTCATGGAGTCGCCACCCAATAGAACATTGGGAAAGTTTCTCTCGCCTCGGAGAGCCTAAGACTTGCACATTTTATCCATATTGGGCCATGAGGCCTAGGATTAACGTCTAATTCTCGTGACACAAGAGGTGTCTTGGAGGATAACCTCTAGCCTCTTGAGCCCAAAGACCAGAGCAGGGTTCGGGACTTCTCATTTATTCGTACCTTGATTAATATTATAATTAAGTTTTAAATTCATTGTTTCATCAACTTTCCACACAATGCAATTTAAAATTAAAGGCGCAATCATTCATATCAAAAGCGGTAAATGTAAGCAAAATCCAAAATAAAGCATTCCAAAAATGAATTACAATAACACTAGGAGCGGAATACAACTCCCATTTATAAAAGTGAAATACATGCATAAAACGGGTTATTCATTGATAGTGAGAACATTGGTCCTCGCATGCATATTTATTATGAAACAATTTTTATGTGATGATTTATTTGGGTATGAAAAACTAGGACATTGGTCCCCTTTTATTTAGAAAAAAAAACCAAGTTAATTAATAGAAACGTTTTTGTGATTTTCTTTTTAGCGTGCCTAAATGAAGAATTTTACAAGAAAATTATATGGCAAAATTAAATAAAATATTACAAATAAAGAAAATAAATATGTGAACCAAACGAGCCTTTTTGGACCTCCCGATGTGCTCGCAAAAACGCCCAAGCGAAAAAAAAAGGAGTTTAGACATAAAAACAAATACAAATAAAATAATGTTAGTGATTAAATCAATTAAACATACAAAATAATGAATAACAAATTAAAATAAAATAAGATGATATGAAAAGAATGATAATGGAATCAAAAATATTAACAAACCAAAATAAAATGAGAAACATGGATTATATGTGATAAATGATTAAATGATGTGATGAAAATAAAATATAACATGTTAATTAATTAGTACATGAAAAAATATGCACATGATGAAAATAATGATGATAAGTGAAAAATAATGAATGAATAAATAAACAAATGATAATAAAATCATGTAACAATGATAAAAATTAGTAAACAAAGGAATGAAAATAATAATGATATATAACAAGGTTAATTGATATGTTCATAATTAATACAAACCATTTACATGGCAAAAAGATTAATTTAAATTAATTAATTATTTGCATGTTAAAAATAATGAGGAATCAAAATAAATTATTTACATGTTAGGAATTAAAAAGACAATATTCACATGAATAAAAATCATATCATATATATAAACAATTAAATGGAACAAATATAAGATCAATACAACAAATGAATAGATGAAAACAATAAATAAATCAATAAAAACAATAAAATATACATGAACAAATTAAATAAAATAAAATAGAATAGGAATTGAAATTGAGCCTAGAATATTTACCCTCAGAGTATTGGATTTGATGAAGGAAAAGTGATGATTGATTTCTTTGTTTGATGATTCACAATATTAGAGTGAAATATTATGAAAATGTTGGAATTTTATTCCAAGGAACATGAAAATAAAAATGATCAAAAATTCTTTAAGAACAAAGAATTGATGCCTTTGCCTAAAGAAATGATTTTGATAAAAAAAAAAAGTTTTATTGATTAAAATAAAGAAAAATTGATTGAAGTTTTATCAAATAAAAATTAGATTTTGATGACAAACAATTATTTTATTTGTCTCAAAATCAATTTTTTATCAAAAAGAGATTCAAAACAAAATCAATGAAAAAGTTTTATTGAACACAAAATAAAAGATTAAAAACAATTTTGAGAACAAATAATTATTCTATTTGTCTCAAAAATTAAATCAAACAACAAAACTTCCTCTAAAAAATATGTTTAGAAGAAATTATGTTGAAAAAAGAATGAAACAATTGATTTTCTTTTTGATTTTTGGTTGGGGAAAAAATCTGGAATTTTTGGTGGAAGAAGAAGATGAAGATGAAGAGAAAAATCTGGTCTAAAAAAATGTGGAGAGGAGAGGCTCTTTTGATTTCATCATAAACTATTTATAGGATAAAATAGGTTGCCCTAATTTAATTAAGGAAAAAACCTATTTTAACCCAAAATTATTTTATTTTTAATGATAAAATCAAGTTTTATTATTTAATTACCTAAAAAAAATATTTTAGAATTTAATTTGAAGTCAAAAACCCCAAAAAAATGGAATAAAAAACGGATTTTTGGGTGAAAAAATCGGAAAAAAGCTGGAAAAAAGGAAAATAGGTAACAGACCCTGTACCGACGGCCAGGAGGCCGTCGCCATAGAAGGCGCCGCCCGTCGCTATAGAGCGACGGGCACTCACGCGGCGAGGCGAGAATCGCGCGAAGTCCGCGCGCTGGCGCTCGCGCACGAGCGCTCCGTGCGGCGCTCAGCGTGCGCGATGCTGCGCGCACCTTTAGCGACGCGCAGCATCGGCGACGCTGAGCGTCGCCTTTTGCGCTCGCTGCGCGATGGGCGCCTGGGCGCCTGCGCGCTGGGCGCCCAGGCGCCTGCGCGCTGGGCGCCCAGGCGCCTGCGAGCTGGGCGCCAGCGCGCCTGGGCGCTGCCGCAGGCGCGCTGCCGCGCCCGACACTCGCGGTCCGAAAATTTTTTTTTATTTTTTTTTTTTTTCTATTTTTTTTAAATTTTAAATAGACTATAAACATCATAATTTTAAGCCCCCATTTTTCAAAATTAATTTTTTTAAATCTTTTTTATTATTTTTTAATTTTTCACTCTAAAATGCAAATTTGACGAGAAAACCATCACTTTTAACCTTTTAAGCCTGTGAAGGCAATTATCATCATTGGGTAACTTCGATCTAGGCTTACTCAGGACCCGGTGTCTACACTGGGGCAACTTATCAGAGGATGGCAACGAAGATTCTGAATGACCTGATTCACAAAGAGGTAGAGGTGTATGTTGACGATATGATGATCAAGTCAGCTACCAGGGAAGGTCACTTCGAGGCTTTGGAAAAGTTCTTCCAACGGATTGATAAGTATAATTTGTGCCTCAATCCCAAGAAGTGTATCTTTGAAGTCACCTCGGGCAAGCTGCTGGGCCATGTGGTAAGTCAGAGAGGAATTGAAATAGACCCTGATAAGGTTAAGGCTATTAGAGAAATGCCAGGCCCCCAGAAAGAAAAGGAGGTTAGGAGCTTCTTGGGAAAGCTTCAGTATATCGGCCGGTTCATAGCCAAACTAGCCTCAGTATGTGAGCTTATCTTCAAACTTCTTCGGAAGAATCAGCCAGTTCGGTGGAATGACGACTGCCATAAGGCTTTTGAGATTATTAAGGATTACCTTCTGAATCACCCGGTCCTGCGGCCCCCACGGCCTTTTAAGCCATTGATCCTTTACTTAGCAATAAAGGAGAATTCTGTAGGTGCCATGATGAACCAAGAGGACGAGTTTGGAATTGAATTCGCAATTTACTACCTCAGTAAGAAATTCCTTCCTTATGAGGCCAAGTACGTAGAGGTAGAAAAGATTTGTCTGGCAGTGATCTGGGCTTCGAAGAAATTGAGGCACTATTTCCATTCCTACAAGGTACAAGCAGTCGCCAAACAGAACCCCCTACGATACCTTCAAGAGGCACCCTTTTTGCTAGGAAAAATGGGAAGGTGGCTAATACTACTACAGGAATTTGATGTGGAGTATGTCACAAGAAAGACCATTAAGGGTCGTGCAGTCGCAGAATTTCTCGCCGAACACCCCATAGAGGGAGAACAGTTCAATTACAATTTCCCAGATGAGGATGTCATGGACATAGCGGTGCAAGGGTGGCAGATGTCCTTTGATGGGGCAGTCAACAGAAAAGGGGCAGGATCAGGGATCATCCTCACCACCCTGGATGGTGAGAAGCTGCCATTAGCAAAGAAGTTGAGATACAGGGCGACCAATAATGAGGCAGAATATGAGGCTTGTATTTTTGGATTGGAAGCATTACTGGCCCTGGGGGCAAAGACCACAGAAGTTTACGAGGATTCATCTTTGGTAATTCATCAGATCAAGGGGGAATGGTCAGTTAAGGAAGAGAGGCTGCTGCCCTATATGAAGCACTTGAAACTTTTGAGTAGCCAGTTTGAGACTTGCACTTTCCATTTCGTCCCAGGGATGAAAATCAGTTGGCTTATGCTCTCACAACATTGGTATCCATGTGGGATAATCCAGCTGGGATTACTATGAGGCCTGTCCTGATTTCTAGTGTAGAAAGGCCTTGCTTTAAAGCTGAGCAAATAATAGATGTCGAGGTCACCGATGGAAAAACTTGGTATTATGATATTCAGAATTATTTGGAAAGATCGGTTTTTCCGGAGGAAGCCACTGAAAAGGATCAAAGGATGGTTAGAAAATTATCCTCCCAATTTATCAGTGTAAACGGGGATTTGTACAAGAGGCATGCGGACGGTGTCCAATTAAGGTGCTTGGCAGGCAAAGAAGCTAAAAGGGTTATGGAAGAGGTTCATGCCGGTGTTTGTGGGGCCCACATGAATGGTCTAGCTCTAGCAAAGAAAATCACGCGCCAAGGATTTTATTGGCTCAAAATAGATGCGGACTGCTCAAAATATGTGAAGGAGTGCTAGTTATGCCAGCAGTATGCAAACTTTAGCCATGTGCTAATTTTTGAGCTGCATAACTTGACGTTTCCATAGCCGTTCGCGGTTTGGGGAATAGATATCATCGGCGAGATACATCCCACAGCCTCCAATGGACACAGATTCATCGTAGTTGCTATCGACTATTTTACCAATTGGGTAGAGGCTGAATCTTTCAAGAAGATCGACGCTCGGGACATGGCCAAGTTCATTGAGAAGAACCTAATATGCAGATATGGTCTCCCGCATCATGTTATATCCGACAATGGGGTCTAGTTTATGGCTAAAACTAAGCAAGTGCTTCAGAAATACAGAATACAACACCACAAGTCTTCCCCCTATCCCCCTCAGGCTAATGGCGCAGTTGAAGCGGCAAATAAAAATGTCAAAACAATATTGGCCAAGATGGTCCAAAGCTATAAAGACTGGGCGGAGAAGCTGCCATTTGCACTTTGGGGCTGTAGAACTACGGTCAGAACCTCTACAGGGGCAACGCTGTTCTCTCTAGTATACGGGACCGAAGCAGTTTTACCGGTCAAAATTGAGCTGAGATTGTTAAGGGTAGCTATAGAAGCCGAGATCCCGGAGATAGAATGGGCACAACAACGATTTTTGCAGCTAAATCTGTTGGATGAGAACAGGCTGCGGGCATATTACCACAATCAGGTTTACCAGAAAAGGCTAGCTCGGTCCTTAGGCAAGAAAGTTCGGAAGCACCCACTGAAGGAGGGGGATTTGGTCTTTAAGATGATGAGGTCGGGAGTTCCAGACATACGGGGGAAATTCAGGCCAACCTGGGAAGGTCCATTCGTGCTGAAGAAATTATTGACCAAGGGGGCAGCGATCCTAACGGATAGCGATGGGAATGAATTCAGAGAACTGGTCAACGTTGACAGGCTGAAGAGGTTCCATGGTTAAAGACCCAAAATAAAAAGAAAAGAATAACTGCCCCGCGGATCGAAAACCGAAAAACGGCGGCCTTGCTAAAATTGGGTGCCCTGCCAGGGTGAAAACCGGAAAAGGCGTCCTGGGCAAAAGTTAAGGGCCGAAAGAAAATGTTCAATCGAGAAAATCCGAGAGGGCCGATTGATAACAGGAGCCTGGCACTTACATTATTTACTCCGAGATTGAATGTAGTTTCATGATTTTGAATTCTTGTCGAATGAGGATCATGTATGATGAAATCATATAGAAATGTACACAATTTAGCAATGAATAAAAGAACTCAGTTTGCATTTTTATCAATCTCAGTTTTGTCTTAAAAAGAAATACTCTTTTGTCTAATTGCTATTGTTTCATCAAAAAACATCTGGGCCATGCACTAATCACTCTTAACACAACTACCCATGATGACTAAAAAAAAAAGGCCGTTAGAGATGAAAACCGTAACTGGCACTCTAAGCAAAAGTTAGGCCAAAGGGCAGGGTGAAAACCTGGGAACAGGCAGTCTGTCCTATGAAAAATAGAATGAATAAAAGTCGTTGGATTGGGTTGGGTCCATTCCAGGAAAAAAAAAGGCATAGGGTTATGTGAAAATCCGGCAAGGACGCATTTCCCGCTAAGAAAAGTTAGTGTGAAAATTCATAAGGGACGCACTACCTCCAAATGATGACTACATGTATCAGAAGAGAACCTCATAATCCCCGACGGCATGAAATTCAAAAGCAATTCCAGGGGGCATCGGTCCTGCGGCAAGTTACGACCAAACCGGCCATCGCCTCTGAACACACTTAGATGAATCCTTATCTTGCATTACTGCATACATATGCATCTCACGTGTACGCTCAACTCCTTTCCCACATATTTTGCTTCCTAAGTCTGGCAGGAAGAAAGAATCAATGCCAACGCTAACAAAAGGGCAAGTGATGACATCGGACAAAACACCAAAACAACAAATTGTCCGAAGGACTCAACTTCGCACTTTGTAAGTCTGGAGTAGGCTCGGTGCACTTCAAAAGAACAGTCCAGAAGGACACCCAATTCAGAAGAACGCCTCGCTCAGAAGACCAGTCCAGAAGGACACCCAGTTCAGAAGAACACCTCGCTTAGAAGAGCAGTCCAGAAGGACGACCAGTTCAAAAGAATGCCTCGCTCAAAAGAGCAGTCCAGAAGGACATCCAGTCCAGAAGGACACCCAGTTTAGAAGAACGCTTCGCTTAGAAGAGCAGTCCAGAAGGACATCCAGTCCAGAAGGACACCCAGTTCATAAGAATGCCTCGTTTAGAAGAGCAGTCCAGAAGGACATCCAGTCCAGAAGGATGCCTAGTTCGGAAGAACACCTCGCTCAGAAGAGCAGTCCTAAAGGACGCCAAGTTCAGAAGAATGCCTCGCTCAGAAGAGCAGTCCTTCTGGACGCCCAGTTCGGAAGAACACCTCATTCAGAAGAGCAGTCCAGAAGGATGCCCAGTACAGAAGGACATCCAGTCCAGAAGGACACCCAGTTTAGAAGAACACCTTGCTCAGAAGAGCAGTCCAGAAGGACGCCCATTTTAAAAGAATGCCTCGCTCAGAAGAGCAGTCCAGAAGGACATCCAGTCCAGAAGGACACCCAGTTCAGAAGAACGTCTCGCTCAAAAGAGCAGTCCAAAAGGACATCCAATCCAGAAGGACACCTAGTTCAGAAGAATGCCTCGCTCAGAAGAGCAGTCCAGAAGGACATCCAGTCCAGAAGGACGCCCAGTTCGGAAGAACATCTCGCTCAGAAGAGCAGTCCAGAAGGACGCCCAGTTCAGAAGAACACCCCGCTCATAAGAGCAATCCAGAAGGACGCCCAGTTTGGAAGAACACCTCGCTCAGAAGAGCAGTCCAAAAGGATGCCCAGTTCAGAAGAACGCCTCGCTCAGAAGAGCAGTCCAGAAGGACATCCAGTCCAGAAGGACGCCCAGTTTGAAAGAACACCTCGCTCAGAAGAGCAGTCCAGAAGGACGCCCAGTTCAGAAGAACACCTCGCTCGAAAGGGCAGGCCAGAAGGACGCCCAGTTTAGAAGAACACCCCACTCGGAAGAGCAGTTCAGAAGGACACCCATTTCAGAAAAACAACTCAGCACTTTGTAAGTCTGGAGCAGACTCGGTGCACAGCCGTACGGCGCGCGCGGTGCCAGGGCAACACGCGCGCCTCTTGGCGCGCGCAGCCCTCTCTTCACGCGGGCATGTGTGCCCAATTTCCCTCGACGCGTCAATTTCCTGCGTTTTCAGCCTGTTTTCCAGTCCGTTTTCTTCAGTTTTTTCACCTTTCATGCTAGTTTTGATTAACTAAAAAACTAAAGCTATTTTGTCCCTTCCTATTTTTTGGCAAAGCTGAAAATTTAAGGGAAATTTCCCTTCATTTTGAAGAGGAGGACGACAACATTCAAAAAAAAAAATCAATCTTTTGGCTTCTCTCTCTAGCATTTTTTTACTCTCCAGGAAGCATCTTCTTCATCTAAAAATTCTTCTTAAAAAATCTTTAAGTTTTTCTTCTCAAGTTTTAGTCTTTATTACTCTAAAATATTTAATCTTGGGTTTCATTTGAGCAAGAGAAATTATTTTCTTAGCTTATTCATCCCACCAAAAATATTTTCTTGAACTAATTTATTTAAAATACAGATTTTTTTTACACTTCTTTTGAATATTATCATCATAAAAAATCGACAAGGGGAACGGATTGAGACATCCTATTTCCGATCTAAAAACTCTGAGGATAAACACTTTGGATCCGTCCTCATTTTATTTATTTATTTATTTATTTATTTTTTCGTTCATCCTTGATTGCTGTTAATATTATTTCCTATCACCATTTTCATATTTCACCATCATTTTGCTAGTTCCTTTTTATTGTTGCAGTTATGGGCTTTTCCTTTATTGTCATTTTCACCAACCTCTTTATCACTGTCACGCTTGTTTCCTATTGTTACCATTGGCTTTTTTTTATTTTGCTGTCACTGTGCTCATTGTTTTCATTATATGTTATTGTCACCATATATTATTATTATCACAATATATTGTCATTATTATTATTATTATTATTATTATTATTATTATTATTATTATTATTATTATTATTATTATTATTATTATTATTATTATTATTATTATTATTATTATTCGTGCTTACCATTATATTGAAGCATTATCATGGTTATTGCTAGTATTACTAATATTTATTATCTCATTGTTATCACTATTATTTGGTTTTTTTGTTATTAATATTATTATGTTATGAATATTATTATATTATGGTATTTATCCATTATTTTCACTGTTACTATTATTATTATTATTATTATTATTATTATTATTATTATTATTATTATTATTATTATTATTATTATTATCTTTAATTTATTATGTTGTGATGTTATTATTGGCATTATTATTGTTCATTTTTATCATCACGCTATATTTGCCATGTCTATTATTATTATTATTATTATTATTATTATTATTATTATTATTATTATTATTATTGTTATCATGGTTATTATTGTTATCATTATTTCATTATTATTTGTTCGATTAATTTTATTAGAGCATTTACTAATATTCTTAACATTATTTTTGTCCGAGATTTATTTTGAGTTGCAATATGTGAACGCCCCGCGACTCCCCAAATGGGTCGCGACGCGTGGACGAACACGCCGGTTTGGTGAGATCCTTTCAACTCCCTTTTTATGTGTTTGGTGTTTATTTGTAAATAATTATTTTATTCATGCACACGTGAGATAAAAAGTTACAAAAATATTTTACAATTAAATTAAATTTTTACTAATAAAATTGGGACCAATGTCCCTTGTTTTAGCCAAACAATAAAAAAAATATCACAATTAAAACGAAGAGTCGATTTTCTCCAAAAATGGGATCACCCATCCCGGTTTTCACTCAACAATCAAAATGACTCTTCGAACCCTCTTTAAATAAATGCGAAGGAACCAATGTTCCTAAGTCTCGACCAAGTGCGAAGGAACCAATGTTCCCAAAATAATGCCCGATTTATGTATGTCTTTTCTTATTTTGTGTGAGTGTTTTAAATTTAAGCTCATTTCTTTTTTGGCCCTTTTAATTAATTTTGGGGCAACTTTATTTATTTTTGGGGATTGTATTCCGTCCCATTTACATTTTTAATTTCCTTTTATTGGGGTTGTATTCCGCCCCTATTTCTCTTGTAATTGTGTGCTTGTGTGTTTATCGCTTTCTTTATTTACTTTATCGCTTTCCTTTTATCACTTTCATATGCTTGGAATGCGCTATTTAATTTAAATGCATCAATCGCGTGAGATGAGAGATATAATTTTAAGAAGTTAAAGGCTCACTTATAATTAACCAAAGTATAAATAAGAGTGAAGTTACGAACACCATATTTCTAGTTTAGACCGTTAAAGGTGAGAGATTTTTTTCCAATTTCTTGCAAATTGGGTAGCGACTCCAAATGCCTCAAAGGTGCCTTTAGGTGTCATTAAACTAGGTTGTTCTCCCCAATATTCTATTGGGAGGGATACACCGATGATGTCTCATGGCACCCATGATCAAAAGACGCGAACCAATCCCTCGAATCCTAAAGCGGATTCACCTCGAGGGCCCTTGCTGGGTTCGGCGCGCTTCACACCATGAGATTTTGCTTTAAAAGTACATTTGGTTAATCTAATATAAATGGGTTAAAGCTTAAGAAAATTTATATTTCTTCGAAAAATTGCATTGCATTCATGCTAGGGCCTTAGAATTAAGTTAAGTGTCCCTCTTTCAATCCCGGTGCGTTCCCAAAAACACAACCGTGCGTTCACTCAATATTGGGAAATAATTAGGGATAACCACCATCCCAAGTCTCATACCATTTGTATATCAAATAATGACGTAATCGCTCGTTATGCTTGTGATGAGTAAGACTTATTGGCAGGGATCACGTTTGGGTAACCCTAAAGCTGTATCACTAGACTAAAAACTCATGTAATGGCATAGAAACTTCCCCTAGGAAGCATGCACCATAATACATTGCTTGTGATGTGGGCCTTTATGTATCAAATAAATCTAAATAAATTTAGATCATTAAAGGCTTTTATGCTCCGGTGGGTACATTTCAATTTAATTGGATTATTTAAATACACAGTGGCCAAAAATTCATTTACATGCACTTTCAATAAAGAGAAGTTATATTGTCGGCTTGCCGCCGTGCATTGTACGCATTCATTAGGTTCCTTGTTAACCCTTACACTAAGCCCACCTAGGAAAAAGATTGTACGACCTCCTGAGAGGAGTAATAAGGTTGGGAGGATTTTCTTTTCTTTTGCATGTGTTTATTTGTGTTACTCACATGTTTCTTATGAGAAAAATATATAATTAATTTTGAAACTCCAATAATAAATAAAACATGTACACCTCATTTTGTGTGTATAATTTTTACCATGTAATAAATAATAAAATGGGTACATTATATGTGTATAATTTTCATTGTGCAATAAAAGGTGTATATCTCATTTTGTCTATATAATTTTTTATGTGTGCATTCCCTTCTGTGAATATAATTTTTACATGTGCATCTCATTCCCTGCATAAAATTTTTTACATGCATCATTCTAGCCACTTGATTTTTTAGCCATCATAGACTATTTGCCTAGGTGGTTTAAAGATCCCAGCAATCATTTTATTAGAGCATCTTATCCAGAGCAGTCAGCATCCAGTATGTCAGAAATGAGGACAGTAACCAAGTCACACTCACAACTGGATTCATAATTATCTAGTAAGTGGTCTATATATTTTTGTATAGAGTACACATTCCTGCACACAGTAGCACATATTGCATGAAGTACACATTCCTGCATATAATTTCTCATAAGTACTTTGCACATATAGGTCTTCACAGATATATTTGACATGTATAAATCTGTATAAATTCCACACTCGTAATGCTTTGCATATATACTTTGTAATTTCGTGTACATACCGTACATGTATAACTCTGTATATGGTCTACACACACATCTCTTTACACATATTTCATGTACACATTTTGTATGGTATGTGTTCCACACACACATATTTTGTACATATCTCATATACACATATATGAATAAAATGTTTGCCACGTATGACTTCTTCATATGCAAACCCTTATATTTCAACATACACCACACATGGTTCTTCGCATATAATTTGTATATATAATCTTTATACATATATTCCTCACACAATTCTTTGTATGCCTGTACAATCTCTTAGGTTTATAAATTGATAACGCAAAAATTTTTTGTGTCGGGTTGTACCTCAAAACATTGACATGATTGCACCTAGTAAGGTACCCTCAATCCAAAGTTTGATCTTGGTCCTTCTAATTCTCAACTATGAATGTGTGACGCGCGCCGGATCCCGAACGCCGCCCTTTCGGACCGCCCGCACGTGGGTGATCGGGGCATTTGTGGGTCCGTTGGCAGCTTGTGATAAATCGCAAGTGCGTCTATGTTGAGCAACAAGGAGGTATCATGGAGTCGCCACCCAATAAAACATTGGGAAAGTTACTCTCGCCTCGGAGAGCCTAAGACTGCGCTTGGTATCCATTTTGGGCCAGCCAGAGGGGTCTTGGAAGGTAAACCTCTCGCCCTAAGGAGCCTAGGATTAGCGCTAAAGTCTCGTGGCACAAAAAGGTGTCTTGGAGGGTAGACCTCTAGCCTCTTTGAGCCCAAAGACCAGAGCTGGGTCCGGGATTTCTCATCTATTTCTACCTCGATTGTTTTATGATCAAATTTTAAATATCATTGATTCACTCTCTCTCCACACGATGCAATTGATTAAAGGCGTAATCATTCATATCAAAAGCGGTAAATGTAAGCAAAATCCAAAATAAAAGCATTCAAAAACAAATTACAATAACACTAGGAGCGGAATACAACTCCCATTTATAAAGGTGAAATGCATGCATAAAACGTGTTATTCATTAATAGTGAGAACATTGGTCCTCGCATGCATATTTATTATGAAACAGTTTTGATGTGATGATTTATTTGGGTATGAAAAACTAGGACATTGGTCCCCCTTTATTTAAAAAATGTCAAGTTAATTAATAAAAACGTTTTTGTGATTTTCTTTATAGCGTGCCTAAATAAATAATTTTACAAGAAAATTATATGGAAAAATTAAATAAAATATTACAAATAAAGAAAATAAATATATGAACCAAATGAGCCTTTTTGGACCTCCCGATGTGCTCGCAAAAACGCCCAAGCGAAAAAATGAGTTTAGACATAAAACCAAAATACAAATAAAATAATGTTAGTAATTAAATCAATTAAATTAATTAAACATACAAAATAATGAATAACAAATTAAAATAAAATAAGATGATATGAAAAGAATGATAATGGAATCAAAAATATTAACAAACCAAAATAAAATGAGAAACATGGATTATATGTGATAAATGATTAAATGATGTGATGAAAATAACATAAAACATGTTAATTAATTAGTACATGAAAATAAACACATGATGAAAATAATGATGATAAGTGAAAAATAATGAATGAATAAATAAACAAATGATAATAAAATCATGTAACAATGATAAAAATTAGTAAACAAAGGAATGATGAAAATAATAATGATATATAACAAGGTTAATTGATGTGTTTATAATTAATACAAATTATTTACATGGCAAAAAGATTAATTTACATTAATTAATTATTTGCATGTTAAAAATAATGAGGAATCAAAATAAATTTTTTTACATGTTAGGAATTAAAAAACAATATTCACATGAATAAAAATCAAATCATATATAAACAATTAAATGGAATAAATATAAGATCAATACAACAAATGAATAGATGAAAACAATAAATAAATCAATAAAAACAATAAAATATATATGAATAAATTAAATAAAAAATAAAATAAAATAGAAATGGAGCCAAGAATATTTACCCTCAGAGTATTGGATTTGATGAAGGAAAAGTGATGATTTTCCGGAAAATTGCTTGAAAGAATAATTCAGCAATAAAATTAATTCTCTTTGTTTATGGAGAAAAACAAGGGAATTGATTTGTATGCTTAAGATTAAAAAGAAATTGATGTCAAAATGATGATTAATTTCTTGTGTTTATGGAGGAAAAACAAAGAAATTAATTGGAATAATTAACAATTGAAAATTGATCTTTCAATTTTAATTAAACCTTTTTCATTCAAAAAGAAATCTCAAAATCTTTAGAAGAAAAAAAAATCAAAGAGGAAGAGAAATCCTGGAAATTCTGATGTAAAAAATAGTAGTGGAGGCTCCCCTTTTTTGATTCATCATAAAGTATTTAAAGAATAGAAAATGTTGCCCTAATTTAATTAAGGAAAACAAACCTAATTTTATTCAAATTCCTATATTTTTGGGGATAAAATCAAGTTTTATTAATTAATAATCTACAAAAAATATTTTGGAATTTTATTTGAAGTCAAAAACCCTTAATTTTGGGATAAAAACGGATTTTTGGGTGAAAAAATCGGAAAAAGGGCTGAAAAATCGGATTTTTGGGTATCAGACCCTGTACCGACGGCCAGAAGCCCGTCGCCATAGAGGGACGCCGCCCGTCGCTATAGAGCGACGGGGACTCACGCGGCGAGGCACGCGAAATCCGCGCGCAGAGGCGCGGAAATCGCGCGCCTCAGCGCACGGTGCGACGCGCAGCGCGCAACGCTGCGCGTTGCTCTTTAGCGACGCGCGGCATTGGCGACGCCACGCGTCACCAAATCGCGCCCAGCGCGCTGGGCGCTTGGGCGTCTGCGTGCTGGGCGCCAGCGCGCCTGCGCGCTGCCGCGCCCGACACTTGCGGTCCGAAATTTTTTTTTATTTTTTTTTATTTTTTCTATTTTTTTTAAATTATAGATTGACTAAAAACACTATAATTTTAAGCCCCCATTTTTCAAAATTAATTTTTAAAATATTTTTTACTCTAAAATGCAAATTTGACGAGAAAACCATCACTTTTAACCTTTTAAGCCTGTGAAGGCAATTATCATCATTGGGTAATCCTGATCAAGGCTACTCGGGACCCGGTGTCTACAGTTGCCCCCAATTTTGGAGAGGCTAGTGCATGGGTGCCTAGGTGATCCAAAATTCAGGAAAAGGAAAGAAACGCGTACCTGAGGCGTCGATCTTCCTGCTTGATGGAATTGTAATGATAGCTGTTGCTGTCTTTTGGTTGTAGCTGGTAATGCTGTGGTCGTGCTAACCTCTTGTGGGTAGTGCCGCCATCGTGCTAACCTATGTGAATTGGTAGTGCCGTGGTCGTGCTAACCTCTTGTGGGTTGTGCCGCCATCGTGCTAACCGCTGTTAATTTTGGAACTGTGCTCCTTTAGATGTTTGGACTGGTGTCGTCACTCAGCTTTTGTTGGTGTTCCCCGCCGATTTCTCCTGCAAGATTGTATGCATAGGAATATACAAGAAATCACGTGTGCATGATATGGAATGCAAATGCTTGTAACAATGTATAGACTGTTCCCTAGGTGGTCCATGGCTCGCTGAGGTTGTAGCCTTCCTGCTCTACAATGCCCCCTGAAACCTGAGGATCGTCGACAAGTTTTCTGAAAGAGACGTCCGGTATATATCCTTGCCCCCCCTGGTCAATGATCATTTACCCAGGATTCTGTTTCATGTTCTGTATTATATGTTACCTGATTGAAGGAAGATCATCTGAAGTAACGCTGCCTTATCGCTCTAGGCATTGAACGTCATTGTTTTAAAGGTAGTGCGTCCCTTGTGGATTTTCACACTAGCTTTTCTTTGCGGGAAATGCGTCCCTTATGGGATTTTCACACAACCCTTTGCCTAACTTTTGCCTGGAATGGACCCAACCCAATCCAGCGGCTTTTGTTTATTTTATATTTATATTTTTTTGTAGGGCAGACTGCCTATTTCCAGGTTTTCACCCTACCCTTTGGCCTAACTTTTACTTAGAGAGCCAGTTACGGTTTTCATCTCTAACGGCCTTCTTTGTTTTGTTTTGTTTTTTTTTATTTTTTTTTATCACCAAAGCTTCTGTTAAGAGCAAATAGCACATATCCAATGAAAGGACTGAGCAATAATCATTAGATGAACAATTGGTATATTTCTTTTTAAGACAGAACTGAAAGATCAATGAAAATGTATTCTTTTATTCATTGCAAAATTGTGTACATTTCTATATGATTTCATCATACATGATTTTCATTTGACAAGAATTCAAAAGCATATGACTACACCTAATGTCGGAGTGGGTTTTGTCAGCATCAAACTCCTGTTATTAATCGGCCCTCTCGGGTTTTCTCGATTAAATATTTTCTCTGATGCCTCTAATTTTTGCACAGGATGCCTTTTTTTTCGGTTTTCACCCTGTCGAGGTGCCCAATTTTAGCACAGCCGCCTTTTTTTCGGTTTTCGACTTGCAGGGCATTTTATTCTCTTCTTTTTATTTTGGTCTTTAGCCGTGGAACCTTTTGAGTCTGTCAACATTGATCGGTTCTTTGAATTCGTTCCCATCACTATCCGACAAGATTGCAGCTCCCTTGGACAGCAGCTTCTTAAGGATATACGGCCCTTCCCAGGTAGGTCTGAATTTCCCTCTAATATCTGGTATACCTGGCCTCATCTGCTTGAACACCAAGTCCCCTTCTTTCAACGGATGCTTTCTCACCTTTTTTCCGAAAGTCCTTGCCAATCTCTTCTGGTAAATCTGATTATGATAATAAGCTTTCAGCCTACTCTCATCCAGTAAATTCAAGTGCTGTAGCCTCTACTGCGCCCATTCGGCCTCCGGGATTTGGGCTTCCATGACCACCCTTAGCGATTTAAGCTCTATCTCTACCGGCAACACTGCTTCTATTCCGTATACTAGGGAAAATGGTGTAGTGCATGTAGACGTCCTCACCGCCGTTCTGTATCCCCACAGGGCAAAGGGTAACTTTTTAGCCCAGTCCTTGTAAGTTTGGACTATCTTGGACAGGATCTTCTTTATATTCTTATTCGCGGCCTCTACTGCCCCATTCGCTTGTGGTCGGTAGGGAGAGGATTTATGATGCTTGACACCATACTTCTCGAGAAGTTTTCTGGTTTCTCCCATGAACTGCACCCCATTGTCGGACACTATGTGATGAGGGAGGCCATACCTGCAGATCAAATTCCTCTCTATGAACTTGGCCATGTCCCTTGCGTCAATCTTCTTGAAGGATTCTGTCTCGACCCATTTGGTAAAATAGTTGATTGCGACTATGATGTATCTGTGCCCATTGGACACCGTGGGATGGATTTCGCCTATGATGTCTATTCCCCATGCTGCAAATGGCCATGGAGATTTTAAGTTATGTAACTCTGAAACTGGCACATGCCTCAAATTCGCGTACTGTTGGCATAACTGGCATTGCTTCACAAATTTTGAACAATCTGTATCCATTGTGAGCCAATAAAACCCTTGGCGCATGATCTTCTTTGCTAAGGCTAAGCCATTCATGTGAGCTCCACAAACCCCGGCGTGAACCTCTTCCATAAGTCTTTTAGCTTCTTTCTCTGCCAGACATCTTAACTGGATACCATCAGCTTGCCTTTTATACAAAGTGCCATTAACACTGATGAATTGAGTGGATAACTTCCTGATCATTCTTTGGTCCTTCTCAGTGGCTTCCTCTGGAAAGACTGATCTCTCTAAATAATTCTGAATGTCATAATACCATGGATTTCCATCAATGGCCTCAATGTCCATCACCTGTTCAGCTTCAAAGCAAGGTTTTTCCGAACTATAAACCAGCACGGGTTTCATCGCAACTCCTGTTGGGTTATCCCACATAGACACTAATGTTGCTAGAGCATCAGCTAACTGATTTTCGTCTCTGGGGATGAAGTGGAAAGTGCAAATCTCGAACTGGCTGCTCAACGTTCTCAAGTGCTTTACATAAGGCAACAACCTTTCTTCCTTGACTGACCACTCCCTTCTGATCTGATGAATTACTAAGGAAGAATCTCCAAATACTTCTGCGGTCTCTGCCCCCAAAGCGAGTAATGCTTCCAATCCAAAGATGCAAGCTTCATATTCTGCTTCATTATTGGTAGCCTTATACCTCAGCTTCTTAGCCAATGGTAGTCTTTCACCATCTGGGGTCGTAAGAATAACTCCTACGCCTGCTCCCTTATTATTGACTGCTCCATCAAAGAATAATTGCCACCCTTGCACTGCTATGGCCGTAACATCTTCATCTGGGAAGTTGTATTCAAACTGATCTCCCTCAATAGGATGCTCGGCTAAGAATTCTGCTACCGCTCTTCCCTTAATGGTTTTCTTGGTTATGTACTCAATATCAAATTCCTGCAATAGCAGTAACCATCTTCCCATCTTCCCTAGTAGAGAGGGTGCTTCTTGGAGGTATCTGAGCGGATTATATTTGGCAACCGTTTGTACCTTGAAGGAATGAAAGTAGTGCCGCAACTTCTTAGAAGCCCAGATAACTGCTAAACAAATCTTTTCTACCTCTACATATTTGGCTTCGTACGGCAGGAATTTCTTGCTAAGATAATAAACTGCAAACTCCACACCAAAATCATCCTCTTGAGACATCATAGCACCCACTGAGTTATCTTCCACAGCCAGGTACAGGATTAGTGGTTTGGCACGGCGTGGTGGTCTTAGTACCGGAGGATTTAGCAGATAGTCCTTAATGGTGTCAAAGGCCAGTTGACAGTCATCGTTCCATATCATCGGCTGATTCTTCCTAAGAAGCTTGAAAATAGGCTCACATACTGAAGTTAGCTTGGCAATAAATCGTCTGATGTACTGAAGCTTTCCTAAGAAACTTCTGACGTCCTTCTCCTTCTTGGGCACTGGCATCTCTCTTATGGCTTCGACTTTATCGGGATCTACCTCGATTCCCCTCTGGCTTACTACATGGCCTAACAACTTTCCTGATGTAACTCCAAAAAGGCACTTCTTGGGATTGAGGCGCAAATCGTACTTGCTAATTCTTTGAAAGAACTTTTCTAAAGCCTCAAAGTGACCTTCCCTGGTAGCCGACTTAATCATCATGTCATCAACGTACACCTCCACTTCTTTGTGGATTAAGTCATTGAGAACCTTGGTCGCCATCCTCTGATAAGTCGCTCCTGCATTTTTCAACCCAAAAGGCATAACTCGGTAGGCATATGTCCCCCACTCGGTGATAAAGGCTGTCTTGATCCGGTCCACTATCTTGTTAAGAATTTGATTGTACCCTGCGTATCCATCCACAAAGCTATACATCATGCAAGCAGCAGCACTATCTACTAGCACATCAATATGAGGAAGAGGGAAATCATCTTTCGGACAGGCCTTGTTCAGATCTCGATAGTCAACGCATACTCGAACCTTACCGTCCTTCTTAGCTACAGGAACCATATTAGCTAACCATGTTGGGTATTGAACCTCTATCAGGAACTTAGCGTCAATCTGCTTATGGATCTCCTCTTTCACTTTCTGTGCCCACTCTGGCCTAAGCCTCCGAAGCTTTTGCTTGACTGGTTTAAACTCTGGGTAAGTTGGGATGGCATGTTCGGCAACATCTCGATCTATTCCCGGCATATCCTCATAGGTCCAGGCAAAGACTTTTTCATATTTTTTTAATATTCTCTCAAATTTTATTCTCTCTTCAGGAGTTATGTCTGATGCTAGCAAAATTTCCTTTGGATTTTCCAAAGTTCCGAGATTAAATGTTGTTGTACCAGTTGAATTGATATAAAAAATGAATGCATCATGCTTATGATCATGCGAAATGAAATCATCAGAAACATCACACAAGTAAGCAAAGTTATTCATCTCATTAACATAATCAGAAACATTAGCATTGTCCTCAAAGAGTTCTGGTATAAAAAGAGAATCTAAATGACTATCAACTTCAGTCAACGCCGATGCTGCAGCTGACTGTGCTTTGGCTTCCTGGCTTGGTGAAATCTTGAGATCTTCACTCTTCGGCTCTGGTTCCACTATCTTCTCCTTCCCCTTAAGTCTGGTGGCTAATAGCTTATCAGTTACAATCTCTTTGGATTCACCTCTATCCCAGATGCTGCATTGGGTCATAATCTCCTCATCCCAAAAGTTCTCTACAGCTTTAACAACTCCGATTTCCCAATCAAAGAAATCATTGACAGTTTCAAAACCCGGGGTAATCTTCCCATCTACCCACTGCGGCTCTTCTTCTCCGGTGTAAGCACAAACCGATGACGATGGCACAAAGCTCTCCGAAATATGGGGAATCTTCCCTGACACTTTCTTCTTACCATACTTTCCTTTGTAGCCCAACCCCTTTCGATCTTTTTGACCACGTGTAGTGATAGCATCCTGCAGTCCTTGTGACTCTTTTCCCAAACCAGCCCCTGGGAGGAAGTGCATCTTTTTCAGCATATTCACTACTTGAGGGCTACCTTCTAAGCTTTGCTCTTCTCCGATCACTGATACATGAAAGCCACTGAATGGCTGATTAGAGATCTCCAAAGTAGACACTTGGTTCTCTCTTGCTGCTTTAATGGTCACTACCTCTCCTTCATGAGGTATCTTAATTATCTGGTGTAAGGTAGATGGCACTCCTCCTAACTTATGGAACCACGGTCTTCCAAGCAGAGCTGAGAAGTTTGCTGGGATCGGTAGAACCACAAAATCCATTTCTGTCTCAATAGGCCCCGTCTTTACCAAAGCTTTGAAAGTTCCCAATGCTTTCCTCCTAGAATTGTCGTAGGCAGTGATGGTCAGGTCAGATTTGCTTAACATACTCTCATCCATCCCGAAGGCCGGAAGCGCTACCAAAGGGCAAACATTTATTGACGACTCGTCATCAACCATGACGCAAGCGGTGTGTTTACCATTGATCTGTGCCTTGATGTACAAAGGTCAGTTGTGGCTGCGACCCTCTGTTGGTAGGTCTGCATCAGAAAAAACCAACTTCTCCCCGGATCCCCCCTTTACAAGGTCTAAAAGCTCGGATGGAGAGATTGTAGTTGCTACGGTGGATACACTCAATGCTTCAACTAACTTCTGTCGGTGAGAGGGGGACTGTCTCAAGAGGTCCCAAATAGATATCTGAGCCGTGGTCTTTTTTAGTTGCTTCAATATTGAATTTTCTTCCGGCTCCTTCTCTGCGATTGCTTGTGTTGGGTCCTGCTGCTTCTCGGCTTTTGGAATGACCCTCCCACTTCTTGTTACTGCTTCTACTCTTTCTTCTTCCTCTGAATCCCACGGATCCGTAAACTCTCCATTTTTCTCATCTTCATCATCTCCACTCTCACTAGTGGACCAACAGTCTATTGCTGCCACGGAAACCCCTTCTCCATCCACTGCAGGGCGAGTAATAGCGACATACTCATTTCCATATAGGTCTTGCATCACATACCATTCTGATAGGCTCGATTCAATCATAAAGACTGGAGGTGGCACTGCATTATAATCGGACTTCTTCTTGCTTTCCCTCTGCTCAGGATCGGTGATCTGCTTGTTGTCAATTAGATCTTGGACCCGATGTCTTAGTGTTATACAATCATCCGTCAAATGCCCGGTATGTTGGTGGAATGCGCAGTATTCATTCTCTTTGTGCCCTGGCTGTCCTTGGTGTAGACACCGGGTCCTGAGTCAGCCTAGATCGAAGTTACCCAATGATGATAATTGCCTTCATAGGCTTAAAAGGTTAAAAGTGATGGTTTTCTCGTCAAATTTGCATTTTAGAGTGAAAAATTAGAAAATAACAAAAAATATTTAAAAAAATTAATTTTGAAAAATGGGGGCTCAAAATTATAGTGTTTTAGTCAATTTAAAAAAAATAAAAATAAAAAAAAACAAAAAAAATTTTCGGACCGCGAGCGTCGGGCGCGGCAGCGCGCAGACGCCCAGGTGCCCAGCGCGCTGGGCGTGATTTGGCGACGCGCAGCGTTGTGCGCACTGCGCGCTGAGGCGCGCGATTCTCGCGCCTCTGCGCGCGGATTTCGCGCGAGGCCGCCAAGCTGCCGCTCCGACGCCCGCCGCTCTATAGCGACGGGCATACCGGCCGTCGCTACAGGGTCTGTTACCCAAAAATCCTATTTTCAGCCCTTTTTCCGATTTTTTCACCCAAAAATCCATTTTTTATCCCATTTTTTTGGGGTTTTTGACTTCAAATTAAATTCTAAAATATTTTTTTAGGTAATTAAATAATAAAACTTGATTTTATCATTAAAAATAAAATAATTTTGGGTTAAAATAGGTTTTTTTTTCCTTAATGAAATTAGGGCAACCTATTTTATCCTATAAATATTTTATGATGAAATCAACCTATTTTATCCTATAAATATTTTATGATGAAATCAAAAGGAGCCTCCTATCCTCTCCACATTTTTTTAGACCAGATTTTTCTCTTCATCTTCTTCTTCCACCAAAATTTCCAGATTTATTCCCCAACCAAAAATCAAAAAAAAAAAAATCAATTGTTTCATTCTTTTTTTTCAACCTAATTTCTTCTAAACATATTTTTAGCGGAAGTTTTGTTGTTTGATTCAATTTTTGAGACAAATAGAATAATTATTTGTTCTCAAAATTGTTTTTTAATCTTTTATTTTGTGTTCAATCAAACTTTTTTCATTGATTTTGTTTTGAATCTCTTTTTGATAAAAAATTGATTTTGAGACAAATAAAATAATTGTTTGTCATCAAAATCTAGTTTTTATTTGATTTTCTTAAATAAAACTTCAATCATTTTTTTTGATATGAACAAAGTGATTGATTGTTCTTGAAATCATTTTTCTTTATTTTAATCAATAAAAACCTTTTTTTTGATCAAAATCATTTCTTTAGGCAAAGGTATCAATTCTTTGTTCTTAAAGAATTCTTGATCATTTTTTTTCATGTTTCTTGGAATAAAATTCCAACATTTTCATAATATTTCACTCTAATATTGTGAATCATCAAACAAAGAAATCAATCATCACTTTTCCTTCATCAAATCCAATATTCTGAGGGTAAATATTCTTGGCTCCATTTCAATTTCTATTTTATTTAATTCATTCATGTATATTTTATTATTTTTATTGATCTATTTATTGTTTTAATCTATTCAATTTGTTGTATTGATTTTATATTTGTTCCATTTAATTGTTTATACATGATATGATTTTTATTCACATAAATATTGATTGTTTATTAATTTTTAACATGTAATTAATTTATTTCACTTTAATTCATCATTATTCCTAACATGTAATTAATAAATTCATTTTAATTAATCTTTTTGCCATGTAAATGGTTTATATCATTTGTGAACATATTTAATTAATCATATTGTTCATTTAATTGTTTTCATCATTCTTTAATTGTTTTAATCTATTATTCTTTTCTTTATTATTTTATATATTCTTTGATTCGTTTATCTTCATCATCATTGTTATCATGTTCATATTTTTACATGTACTAATTAATTAACATGTTTGATTTTATTTTCATCACATCATTCAACCATTTATCACATATAATCCATGTTTCTCATTTTATTTTGGTTTGTTAATATTTTTGATTCCATTATCATTCTTTTCATATCATCTTATCTTATTTTAATTTGTTATTCATTATTTTGTATGTTTAATTGATTTAATTACTAACATTATTTTATTTGTATTTGTTTTTATGTCTAAACTCATTTTTTTCGCTTGGGCGTTTTTGCGAGCACATCGGGAGGTCCAAAAAGGCTCGTTTGGTTTATTTATTTTCTTTATTTGTAATATTTTATTTAATTTTGCCATATAATTTTCTTGTAAAATTATTTATTTAGGCTCGCTAAAAAGAAAATCACAAAAACGTTTTGTTAATTAACTTGGCATTTTTTCTAAATAAAAGGGGACCAATGTCCTAGTTTTTCATACCCAAATAAATCATCACATCAAAACTTTTTCATAATAAATATGCATGCGAGGACCAATGTTCTCACTATTAATGAATAACCCGTTTTATGCATGTATTTCACTTTTATAAATGGGAGTTGTATTCCGCTCCTAGTGTTATTGTAATTTATTTTTAAATGCTTTATTTTGGATTTTGCTTACATTTACCGCTTTCGATATGAATGATTGCGCCTTTAATTTAAATTGCATTGTGTGGAAAGTTGATGAAACAATGAATTCAAAACTTAATTATGATATTAATCAAGGTACGAATAAATGAGAAGTCCCGAACCCTGCTCTGGTCTTTGGGCTCAAGAGGCTAGAGGTTATCCTCCAAGACACCTCTTGTGTCACGAGAATTAGACGTTAATCCTAGGCCTCATGGCCCAATATGGATAAAATGCGCAAGTCTTAGGCTCTCCGAGGCGAGAGAAACTTTCCCAATGTTCTATTGGGTGGCGACTCCATGAAACCTCCTTGTTGCCCAACATAGACGCACTTGCAATTTATCGCAAGCTGTTGACGGACCCACAAATGCCCCGATCGCCCACGTGCGGGCGGTCGAGCGGGCGGCCGGCGCGCGTCACACTTGGGTCTTGGCCGGCCTAGGTGATAGGGGCCGCAGTTTTCCTTCTTTTATTAGCCTCTTCAGTACCCATGATAAAGGCCTACCCAAGTTGGAGAAATACCTCTGATTTACCCCGGTTGCAGACACCTCGACAGTCTTCCCAACTCTGTTACCACTGCTGGAACTTGCTGGCTTGGCTGTCCCTTGATTGTTGTATCCCTTCCTGGCATAGGACTCGCTGTTTGCCCTCTTGGCTAAATATTCTCCCTCTGCTTCTATGGCGATATCCTTCAGGGATTCCTAGTCTTTCAGTCCCTTCATTTTCAATCCATCTCTCAAGTAGGGGCTGGCATTTCGAATGAACAGCCGGATCTGATCAGAAGTGTCCGGTTTGCGTTTCATCTCCATAACCCGATTTCTCCACCGAGTAAGGTACTCGTGGAAGGACTCCCCAGCCTTCTGTTGTAGCAACTCGAGATCTTTTAAAGTGACCTCCATCCGGGTACTGCAATCGTACTGCTTAAGGAACTCTTCGGTTAGCAAGTCCCAATCCTCCTTGGACCTCCTCTCAAGCCCATGGTACCAATCAATAGCAGCTCCTGTGAGACTCAAGCAGAAATACTCTATCTTTTGCTTTCTTGTTAAGGTCGTTCCCTTCATGACCAGTGAGTATTGCTTGATGTGTGCGGCAGGATCAGAGGTGCTATCAAATTTGGGAATATCCGGCATCTTAAAATTCTGGGGAATCAGGTCATCCCCATCTAGCTCTCGGTCTTCCGGGTTCATTCCTTTTCCCACAGTCATCATCCTTGCCATGGCCTCAAATCTCTGTTCCATTTTCCTCCACATTGCCTTATCCAGTTTCGGTGACTTATCTTTAGCTACTGTATGCTCCTCTAGCTCATCTCCCCCAAACTCAGCTTCAGACCTGGGGCCCTCTCTGCGCTCAATAGGTGCAGGCACTCTTTGCTCAACAATAGGCGGGTCAACCATTAGTTGGTTAACTGCAGCAGGACGCTCTTCTCTTACAACCCCTTGTTCAGCTGGTACTCGGATAGGGGCAGCAGCAGCTTGTTGCCCAGCTATTGTGGTGGCAAGATTGCCCATCATTGCAATCATGCGGGCTTCAAATTCCTCCATTCTCTTTCCTACCTCCTCAGCAATTATTGCCCGGGTTGCATCCGATTCATTTAATGGATTAGCCATGCTTACTTCCGTTGATGATTCAAGAGAAAACCCCACACTATTTTCTGAGATTGAATCTGAACTCTAATCCAACACTAACTCTGTTAACCCCAAAAGCGGCATCCTTCTTAACCGTCCGTCGGGACCTCTAGACCACCCAGGAGAATCTATGATGGCTGAAATGCAAAAATTGTTAAGATGGTGCATGATTAAAATGCAATGCATGCTCGTGCTGATGCAGCATAGACAAACACATGCAAGCTGATAGATCCTTCCAACCTTATATCTCCCACACACGTGGTAGTGCGGTCTCTTTCCTAGGTGGGCTTGATCCATGGATTAACGTGGAACCCTATGGACACGTATGGTGCGCGGTGAAAAACCGACAGCATAACACTCCTATACTAATGTACAAGCGGATGGATAGTGATCGTCATGTATTTAGACGTTCCACAAATTTCGACATGGCCCTACCGGGGCATGGAAGCCTTTGGCTAGGTTACCAAGCGAGACATCTGGACTCACCCAATACATGAGGATCCATACAGCAAGCATGGAATTAGGGTTCATATCACCTGTGGAAAGTAGCTATGGCCATTATATGAGCTTTGGACAAGGGAGATGTTACTTTAAGGCTACCCAAGCATGATCCCTGCCGATAGGTCTATCTCATCACGAGCATAGCGACCGATCGGGTCATCATTTTGATATACCATTAAGGTACGTGGCTTGGGCTGGTGATTATCCTTAACACTTCCCCAAATTGAGTGAAAATGAGGAGGTGCTTCAGGAACGCACCGGGGCTAAAAGAGGGACCAAACTAGCGTATTCTAAGGCTCTAATGATATGCAAATGCAAATTTGAGAGAAGGTGAATTTATGAATTAAATTTTAATCATAAATGTTAAAAGAGGTATTTTCGAATCGAAATCTTGAACCATAAACGTCCCCAGTGGAGTCGCCACTGTGACGCGCGCCGGATCCCGAACGCCGCCCTTTCGGACCGCCCGCACGTGGGCGATCGGGGCATTTGTGGGTCCGTTAGCAGCTTGCGATAAATCGCAAGTGCGTCTATGTTGGGCAACAAGGAGGTATCATGGAGTCGCCACCCAATAAAACATTGGGAAAGTTACTCTCGCCTCGGAGAGCCTAAGACTGCGCTTGGTATCCATTTTGGGCCAGCCAGAGGGGTCTTGGAAGGTAAACCTCTCGCCCTAAGGAGCCTAGGATTAGCGCTAAAGTCTCGTGGCACAAAAAGGTGTCTTGGAGGGTAGACCTCTAGCCTCTTTGAGCCCAAAGACCAGAGCTGGGTCCGGGATTTCTCATCTATTTCTACCTCGATTGTTTTATGATCAAATTTTAAATATCATTGATTCACTCTCTCTCCACACGATGCAATTGATTAAAGGCGTAATCATTCATATCAAAAGCGGTAAATGTAAGCAAAATCCAAAATAAAAGCATTCAAAAACAAATTACAATAACACTAGGAGCGAAATACAACTCCCATTTATAAAGGTGAAATGCATGCATAAAACGTGTTATTCATTAATAGTGAGAACATTGGTCCTCGCATGCATATTTATTATGAAACAGTTTTGATGTGATGATTTATTTGGGTATGAAAAACTAGGACATTGGTCCCCCTTTATTTAAAAAATGTCAAGTTAATTAATAAAAACGTTTTTGTGATTTTCTTTATAGCGTGCCTAAATAAATAATTTTACAAGAAAATTATATGGAAAAATTAAATAAAATATTATAAATAAAGAAAATAAATATATGAACCAAATGAGCCTTTTTGGACTCCCGATGTGCTCGCAAAAACGCCCAAGCGAAAAAATGAGTTTAGACATAAAACCAAAATACAAATAAAATAATGTTAGTAATTAAATCAATTAAATTAATTAAACATACAAAATAATGAATAACAAATTAAAATAAAATAAGATGATATGAAAAGAATGATAATGGAATCAAAAATATTAACAAACCAAAATAAAATGAGAAACATGGATTATATGTGATAAATGATTAAATGATGTGATGAAAATAACATAAAACATGTTAATTAATTAGTACATGAAAATATACACATGATGAAAATAATGATGATAAGTGAAAAATAATGAATGAATAAATAAACAAATGATAATAAAATCATGTAACAATGATAAAAATTAGTAAACAAAGGAATGATGAAAATAATAATGATATATAACAAGGTTAATTGATGTGTTTATAATTAATACAAATTATTTACATGGCAAAAAGATTAATTTACATTAATTAATTATTTGCATGTTAAAAATAATGAGGAATCAAAATAAATTTTTTTACATGTTAGGAATTAAAAAACAATATTCACATGAATAAAAATCAAATCATATATAAACAATTAAATAGAACAAATATAAGATCAATACAACAAATGAATAGATGAAAACAATAAATAAATCAATAAAAACAATAAAATATATATGAATAAATTAAATAAAAAATAAAATAAAATAGAAATGGAGCCAAGAATATTTACCCTCAGAGTATTGGATTTGATGAAGGAAAAGTGATGATTTTCCGGAAAATTACTTGAAAGAATAATTCAGCAATAAAATTAATTCTCTTTGTTTATGGAGAAAAACAAAGGAATTGATTTGTATGCTTAAGATTAAAAAGAAATTGATGTCAAAATGATGATTAATTTCTTGTGTTTATGGAGGAAAAACAAAGAAATTAATTGGAATAATTAACAATTGAAAATTGATCTTTCAATTTTAATTAAACCTTTTTCATTCAAAAAGAAATCTCAAAATCTTTAGAAGAAAAAAAAATCAAAGAGGAAGAGAAATCCTGGAAATTCTGATGTAAAAAATAGTAGTGGAGGCTCCCCTTTTTTGATTCATCATAAAGTATTTAAAGAATAGAAAATGTTGCCCTAATTTAATTAAGGAAAACAAACCTAATTTTATTCAAATTCCTTTATTTTTGGGGATAAAATCAAGTTTTATTAATTAATAATCTACAAAAAATATTTTGGAATTTTATTTGAAGTCAAAAACCCTTAATTTTGGGATAAAAACGGATTTTTGGGTGAAAAAATCGGAAAAAGGGCTGAAAAATCGGATTTTTGGGTATCAGACCCTGTACCGACGGCCAGAAGCCCGTCGCCATAGAGGGACGCCGCCCGTCGCTATAGAGCGACGGGGACTCACGCGGCGAGGCACGCGAAATCCGCGCGGAAATCGCGCGCCTCAGCGCACGGTGCGGCGCGCAGCGCGCAACGCTGCGCATCGCTCTTTAGCGACGCGCGGCATTGGCGACGCCGCGCGTCGCCAAATCGCGCCCAGCGCGCCTGCGCGCTGCCACGCCCGACACTCGCGGTCCGAAATTTTTTTTTATTTTTTCTATTTTTTTTTAAATTATAAATTGACTAAAAACACTATAATTTTAAGCCCCCATTTTTCAAAATTAATTTTTTAAATATTTTTTACTCTAAAATACAAATTTGACGAGAAAACCATCACTTTTAACCTTTTAAGCCTGTGAAGGCAATTATCATCATTGGGTAATCCTGATCAAGGCTACTCGGGACCCGGTGTCTACAGAATGGCTTTGACCTTAGATCTAAAAATTTGTGTTTCATTCCATTTTGAGTTAAGCAAAGGATAAATATATTTTGTCTCTGATTATTGGACGGCATGAAGACCTTGGCTATACTAGGTAATTTCTAGATTCAGAGCACCTTGAGCTAGTTTTGAAAACAAACTGAGAAAAACTAGTTCCAATCAGTAGATTGGATGAAAACTCACTAATAGCACTAGAACCTTTTCAATTACTCGTCAAAGCGACCCCAAGGTATGACAGAACCTAGAAAGTGATTTAGGCAACTATTATTTATATAACTCTCTAAACTAATTTTTCCTGCCCTTATTTCGCAATCCCTTGCTAGCCCGTCAAGCTTTTATGTTGGTATGTTAAACGCATACCGATTTTGTTGTTACATATGTTAAAATCACCTTTAGCCTAAAATGATTTTTGCACCCCCCTAGAAGAATGGTCGCCCTAGTAAGGATAAGATTTACACTCTAGGGAAAAAGGGGTTCAATCCTCGATAATTCTTTAGGCTATTAAAAATCACCTTAGTAAGGATGGGGTTTATATTTTAAGGAAAAGAGGTTCATTTCTTATAAATTATTTGTGCAAATAAAAAACATAAGCTTGTAATTAAAGACATAAGCTTGAAATTGCTATAAAAAAAAAAGTAAAGTGAATACCCTTGATAAGTCTTAATGGCTATTTTTTCAATCTCAATTGTTATTCTAAGCTTAATGAGCTAAAATATTACTAAATTCAAATTCAAGAATACCTTGACAATTTGCAATTGGGTTGGGAATGCTCTCCCTAGTAGTCAAGTAAATGTGGCACCCATTTTTCTTTGGCAACCTAATCCTTTCTTGATAGCCATCTACCTAAGCCTAACATTACAATCGAAGTAAGAACTCTTAATTCTAGGTTCTGTCTCATCTCATTTAGCAGAGATGACCTTCTAATAAGTTTTGGTATGTAGGAAGAAGTAAATGGTGTTTCTTGAGCTTCGAGCGAGAAGTCATGAGTGCATTTATGCATTTAAGCTAAGTCTTGTCCCCAACTTTGCATCTAGAATTTGATTTCAAATGGCAAAAATTATGTTTTGGCTATTTACGCACACACACAGAGATTGCCAAGTATTCCTTGTGTTTATATGTTGGTTTAGCAAAACTTAATATTTACATGTTTATCTTCTTTCCCCTCATAAAAAATGATTCCTTAATTCTTTTCGCTGAGATTGAATCGGTTGAGAATATGGTCCATTCAGTACATTTAAGAGCAAGTAAAAGCTTAAGTTTTGGGTACCAAATAGGTTGCAATCATTTCACAACCTTAGGGTATTTCTTGTCATTATTAATGCAAATGTTTCTTTGTACACACACTACGCGATATTTTTTGCATATATGCTTTCCGCCAATATTTTTACACATGGGTGTGGTAAATATTTTACCAATAATTTTGCACACACAATTGTCAACATACATCTTTTGTACATAAAATCTTTGGCAAGATTCTTTCACCGTATGAGTATCTACAGATACTCTTGCACACGAAGTTTTCTAAACTTCATCTTTTGTAAACACTTGCTGCATGTATTCTCTGTGCACATTCTTTTCACATATTTCATGATCACATTCTTGGCATCTATCTTATGTGCACATTCTTCGCATGTGTTCTGCACATATCTTGTATACACACCATTTGCATGTGTCCTACACCTATAGCTCTCTTTACATAATAAATCTTTGCACACACTTTACCTGATTTTTTTGTACATAATCCTTTGCGTGTGTTTCATGTATATAGCTTTGTGCATATACTTCTCACACATAACTTCTTATGCACACAACCTCTTGTACATATTCCTGTGCATATAACCTTATAGGAAAGGTCTGAATAGCCCCACATACTGAAGTAATCCAAATGACAACTTCAGCCTAACGTGGGCACTCAATTACGCTGGACAATCATATCAAGATAAAGTCCCTATGGAACATAAATCATGTGGATCCATATGAAAGGGGGACACCTAGAAGAACAAGCCTATTCATGTGCACCATGTTGGGGGAAAATATATAACATTCTTTATGTAAATGATAATAAAAGTCTTAAAAAAACACAAAAATAAAATCTAAAAATAAAATCTTCAAGGCCTTGAAAAATTTTAAAAACTCAACATACACTCAATTATACAAATTCAAAATACAAAAACTTGATACAGCTAAACTGTACAAATTCAAAATACATTCAGAATATAAAGAATTGAAATAAACTCAAAATGTAAAGATTCAAACACTCAAACTGTAAAAGTTCCAAATCAGAATACATTCAAAATGTAAAGATTCAAACACTCAAACTGTAAAAATTCCAAATCAAAGCACACTCAAAAAAATAATAAAATAACAAAAATAAATAAAATCCTGAAGGCAAAAATGTAAACAACAAACAAAAACAAAACCCTTGCCGGCAACTCAAAGTCTTTCAGGAGCATCTAAAATCAAAGCCTTTTAGTGAGCAAGTCTCTCAATGAGCAAATCCTAGTGAGCATCTAAGCCTCTCAGTAAATTCAAAATACACTCAAAATGTAAAATTTCAAAATACATTCAAAATGTAAAAATTCCAAAATTCAAATAGTACAAAATTGATCTACATTAAAAATATAAAAATCCCAAAAATTTGGAAACCTGAATCCTCTTAAGAGATATTGAAAATTTTAAAATTCATCTGCCTATGGGCAAGCACCAAAAATCCATTGGCCTACGGGCAAGCAAATTTTAAAATCCATCCACCTGCGGGTAAGCATTAAAAACTCAAAGCCTCTCGGTGAGCATTAAAGCCTCTCTTGAGCATCAAAGGCTCTCATGAGCGTCAAAGCCTTTATGTGAGCATCAAAGCCTCTCGTGAGCAATCAAAGCCTTTCAATGAGCATCAAAGCCTCTCGGTGAGCATAAAATTTTCAAAATCTCAAAAAGTCTCTCATTGAGCATAAAATCTTCAAAACTCCCAAGTCTTTCAGTAAGCATAAATCTCGAAAATTTCCAAGCCTTTTCAAAGGATCATCAAAATTAAAAATCCAAAGTTATTCAAGAAAAGTGCCTCTAAGTGCTCTTAGGAGGCACGCTAAAAAAAATTAACAAACAAAATACTTGGACTAAAAACACACCAATGGTTTAAGAGGTTAAAATCTTAATAAACAAAATAATACAAAAATTCAAAAATACCTAAAATCCTGAAAAGTTCAAATTCAATAAACTTAAATCAAGGCATGCTTCGCTTACATTCAAAATCCTCAAAGTCTCCCTGTGAGCGTGAAAGCCCTCTCTGTGGTTTGGCATGTCGACTGGCGTCGATCGCTGCTAAAATTCAAAATCCTCAAAGTCTCTATGTGATCATTAAAGCCCTCTCTGTGGTTTGACATACCGGCTAGCGTCGATCACTACTAAAATTCAAAATCCTCAAAGTCTCCCTGTGAGCGTTTAAGCCCTCTCTGTGGGTTGACATGCCGACTGGCATCGATCACTGCTAAAATTCAAAATCCTTGAAGTCTCCCAGTGAGCATTAAAGCCCTCTCTGTGGTTTGACATGCCGACTAGTGTCAATCACTGTTAAAATTCAAAATCCCCGAAGTCTCCCTATGAGCATTAAAGCCTTCTCTATGGTTTGACATGCTGACCGGCATCGGTCACTGCTTAAAAATAAATCATCGAAGTCTTTCAGTGAGCATAAACCTTCAAAATCATCGAAGTCTCTCAGTGAGCATAAATCCTTCAAAATTATCAAAGCCTCTCTTGAGCATCGAGGCCTATCTGTGAGCATAAATGGGTCAAGATGAAATCCATAATCAACATAACCAAATTAGAGATTGAAGATTTCGGTTCTCGACGTCCGATAAGCATGCAACACCGGATCACACTTTGCACCAACTCAACCAAAGCAGAGATGACACGATTTGGTTCCCGATGACCAATAGGCATGCAACACCAAATCGCTCTTTTCATAAACAACCACTACCAATGAGGAGATCTTCACCTAAACAAGTGATTCACGTCGACAAGCTAGCACTGATCGCTCCATCAATAATTCACACTAACAAGGAGACAGTCACCTCGGGTACACGTCTCTAATTCTTTACTTTGAACTTTGGCTTACCTAGACACTACTGTATTAGCTTCCTGTAGACACCGGGTCCCGAGCTCAGTATAAAAATGTCAATGATAATTTTGGATCCTTGATAATTCCCTCCGAAAAAAATAATATATGTGATAATATATAAATATGTGTATGTGTAAAATTAATTAGTTAATGTTGTTAGTTAATTAATTAGTCAATATTATTGTATTAATTAAAATGCATGTAAAATTAAAGATTAATTAGTTAATTAATTAGTTAAAATGTAGAATGTTTAATTAATTAGATAAATTATATATTAAGTAGATTAATTAATGTATGTAATGTTTAATTATATTAATGTGTAATTGATATATAATGATTAATTAAATTAGTATGTGTGTGTATTAATTTTAATTTAGATTAATTAAGATATGAAAATGGGAGGAATTATTTGAAGTTACCATTATGACCATTGTGCCCTTAACCCTAAATATGGGGAATAAAAAGAAGAAGATGAGAAAATTAGAAGGGGGCTCGGCAGATCAAGAGAGAAGAGAAAGAAAGAGCCAAGGAAGAGAGAAAGAAAAAGATAAGAAAAGAGAAAGGAAAGAAAAAGAAAAGAAAGAGAGGAGAGGAGCAGACCAGGGACCAAGCGACGCCGGAAAAGGGAAAGGCCAGCCACGGCGCCGAACCGCCGCACGCGCCACGCCGGAGGGAAGAGGAGACCCAGACGCACCGAACGGCAACCTCCGATCAGCCATCGGTGCCGGCGTGGAGGAGATCGGCGAGAGAAGAGAGGACGCTGCCGACGCGACTTCCGACCGAATCCAGCGACCTTCCGGCGCGTGACCACCGGCGTTCGACTCCCGGCGCTCCGATCTACCGTCCGGTGTTGGCGGTGTCTCCAACGGCCGCTCCGACGAACCTCCGGCGAGAGAAATCCGGTGAGCCCATTATTTATTTATTTATTTTAATATATTATTAATTAATATTAATTAATATTATTATTTATTTATTTATTATTATTATTATTAATATTTATTCATAATTCTGTATTTATTATATTATTTAATATTTTTTATTCTATTATTATTATTATTATTATTATTATTATTATTATTATATATTTTTTATTATTATTATCATTAATATTATTATTGTCTAATTTGTTATTATTAGTGTTTATTATTAATATTTTATATTATTGTTATATTTATTTAGTATTATTTGTTTATTATTAATATTGAGATTATATTATTGTTATTATTATTATTATGATTATTGTTGTTATATTACATTATTACTATTATTATTATTGTTAATATTATAATTATTATATTTATTTATTCTTATTTAGTTTTCTGTTTTTATATTATTTATTTTACCAATATTTATTTTAAGCTATTGTTATTATCATTATTTATTTTATTACATTATTATTAGCATCATTATTTTTATTGACATTAGTCATTTTAACTGTCAGTTATGCCTTTATATTCATTTATTTCATTCAATTATTTATTTAATTATTTATTCATTTACTTATCATTTAATTTAACCCTTTATTCAATCATTCATTTGTTTATATATTTATTCAATTGTTTATTTATTCATGATTAACAAATATCATTTTTCTATTTTGACTGTAATGCGGGAGGCATGTGGTTTTTCTGAGAAGTATGGTCGGAAGAGGTAAATTGGGATGAATTTATTTATTTATTTAGAGATATGTAATTACTATTTTATTGCATTTTACGTATTTGTGGTCTGTAATAATAAATGATTCTTCGACCGTGTTTAAAAGAACCACCACACAAATGTTTTCTACTAAATAGAATGTTTGCTAAATAAAACTTGGACCAATGTTCTATTTTTACCCAATAAAATTATCACATAAAAATGGTTTTCCATAATGAATGCACGCGAGGACCAATGTCCTCATTGTTAATGAATAACCCGTTTTATGCATGTATAGTACATTTATAAATGGGAGTTGTATTCCGCTCTTAGTATTATTGTAAATTTATTTCATGCTTTAATGCTATTTTATTTTATGCTCTTAAATGGATGAATGCGCTTTAATTTAAATTGCATCGTGTGGAGAGGGAGCGAATCAATGATAATTAAAATTTAATCATAAAATAATCGAGGTAGAAATAGATGAGAAATCCCGAACCCAGCTCTGGTCTTTGGGCTCGAGAGGCTAGAGGTTACCCTCCAAGACACCTCTTGGGTCACGAGGCTTTAGCGTTAATCCTAGGCTCCTTAGGGCAAGAGGTTTACCTTCCAAGACCCCTTTGGCTGGCCCAAAATGGATGCTAAGCGCAGTCTTAGGCTCTCCGAGGCGAGAGAAACTTTCCCAATGTTCTATTGGGTGGCGACTCCATGAAACCTCCTTGTTGCCCAACATAGACGCACTTGCGATTTATTGCAAGCTGTCAACGGACCCACAATTGCCCGATCGCCCACATACGGGCGGTCAGAAAGGGCGGCCGCGGAGATCCGGCGCGCGTCACAGTGGCGACTCCGCTGGGGAACGATATGGTTTGAGATTTCAATTCGAAAATACCTCGTTTAACATTTATGGTTAAAATTTAATTCAAAAATTCGCTTTCACTCAAAATTGCATTTGCATATCATTAGAGCCTTAGAATACGCTAGTTTGGTCCCTCTTATTAGCCCCGGTGCGTTCCTGAAGCACCTCCTCATTTTCACTCAATTTGGGGAAGTGTTAAGGATAATCACCAGCCCAAGTCTCGTACCATCAAGGTATATCAAATGGTGACCCGATCGGTCGTTACGCTCGTGATGAGCTAGACCCGTCGGCAGGGATCATGGTTGGGTAGCCTCAAAGTAACACCACCTTTTGACCAAAGCTCATGTAATGGCAATAGAAACTTCCACTAGGTGACATGTACCATAATATCGTGCTTGCTATTTGGGCCGTCATATATTGAACAAAATCAATTGAATCAGATGATTTTCTTCAAAGGCTTTCATGCCCCGATGGGCTCATTTTGATTTAATCGAATTGTTTAATATATAATAGCCAAACATCCATGCGCATGTGCTTTAAATTAAGAGTTGTTACGCTGCCAGTTTTTCACCGTACACTATACGCGTTCATTGGATTCCCTGTTAATTCTTGGATAAAGCTCGCCTAGGAAAGAGACCGCACGACCTCATGTGTGGGAGAAATAAGGTTGGAAGGATCTACCTGTTTGCATGTGGCTGTGAATGTTGTACAACATGCGCATACATCACATATCATTCATGTCAAAAAATAATAATAATAATAAAATAAAATAAAAAATAAAAAAATAAAAAAATCAATAAAAAAAAAGCATTTCATTTTATGTATATATCCTTTTGCCTGCATATTATTTTTCACATGCATATATCATCACGTGTATATTTATTTTCATGCATTGCATCGCATAATTGCAATTTATTGATTTTTTTTCACTCCATCTGCACAATTCACGATCATGCATCGTATATTATCATACACGCATCATTCTAACAATTTAAATTTTCAGCCATCATAAATTCATCCAAGTGGGTTAGAGTTCCCGACGGTCAATTAGTAAGGACAGACTCGCCCTTTGGATTGCTTGAATTAGTGTTTGATTGGGATCCTGAGCCAGTCTCAGCATCTAGTACCTCATCCTCATGATTCACGAGCACCTACTATTCCACAATTACTTGTTGATCCACAACAACCAATAGCCCATGCTGGGGGCAAGCCGAACCACCTGCTGGTGGAGAGGCTCTTTTTATTGGCACTGCTACTGTCAAACTGTCAATGAGCATGCAGCTGCGACAATTATTGAGCCAAAAAGGGCAAGAGTTCATAATCCCGAAGGAAGACTTTGTGGAAGAAGATGAGATTGAGGACATAGCAGACCACCAACGCTGGCAAGTTAACGGATCAATGCTAAATTCTGATGGACTGAATTCAAGATCTTATCAACAATAAAGAAATTATTGACCCAGAGAAGAAGGGGAAATAAAAGCTAATGACAGATGAACAATGTTTTTGTGTATTTGTATATTATTTCTAATGATTTCATTTTTTATGATCATGATACATTCATTCATTTTGAACATTAATTCAACTAATAATACTGCATTTAATCTTGGAATTTTGGAAAATCCAAAGAAAATCTTGATGGCATCTGATATAACTCCTGAAGCGAGAGAGATTCAGAGAGAAAATAAAAATAAGAAAGAAAAAAACTAGTTGCAATTAGGAGATTGGATGAAAACTCACTAAGAGCACTAGAACTTTTCTGATTACCCGTCGAAGTGATCTCTGGATAAGACAGAACCTGGAAAATGATTTAGGCAATCTTTTCTTTGCATAGCTCTCAAAATGACTATTTCCTACCCTTGTTCTACAATCGCTTGCTAGCCCATTGAACCTTTATGCAGGTATGCTGAATGCGTACCAATTTTGTTGTTACACACATTAAAACTACCCCCTCGCCTAAAATGATTTTGGCTTCCCCTTAGAAGAGTGGCCACTCTAAAACTGATGGATGTACATTTGAACAAT
Organism: Excoecaria cochinchinensis; assembly: GCA_947683425.1. Lineage (NCBI taxonomy): Eukaryota > Viridiplantae > Streptophyta > Magnoliopsida > Malpighiales > Euphorbiaceae > Excoecaria > Excoecaria cochinchinensis. The sequence goes on from CANTUQ010000013.1 coordinate 5,613,921, forward strand.
TCTTTGGACTATTAAAAAAAAATTGCCTTGATAAGAGCAAGTTCAAACTTTGAAAGGAGGGTTTAGTCATGCACGAAAGGCATGAGCTCAAAAAAAAAAAAAGAAGCGAAAGCAAAAAGAAGAAAAAGAAAAAGAAAAATGAAAAATCCAAAAAGAAAAAAATGAATGAAAAATGAAAGAAAAAGAAGCAAAGAAAAGAAAAAAAAAAGAAGAATAAAAAAGAAAGCTCAAAATGGTGACCAATTGACTAGTTTCAATGATTGCCCTTCTGATCTGAAGGAGCTAGAATGTTATCGAGCCCAAATTCAAGAATAATTTTGAGCCGAGAACGGTTCATCCATCAGTTGAGAAAATATCGCGGCCATTTTTCTCTAGCGACCTGATCTTTCTTTGACAGCCATCTACCCAAGCCTAACATTACAACCAAAGTAAGACCTTTTGATTCTGGGTTCAGTCTTATCCAATTAGCGGAGATGACCTTCTAGTAAGGTTTGGTACGTAAGAAGAGGCCTATGGTGTTTCTTGAGCTTCAAGCGAGAAGCCATGAGTGTATTCATGCATTCGAGTTAAGTCTCATCTCCGACGTTGCTTCTAGAATTTACATTCAAAAGATTAAATGAGAGCAGAGAGAAAATATTCAATCATGAGAATCAAAAAGAGAGCAGATTGATAACAGGAGTTTGATGCTTTCAAGATCCATCCCGAGATTGGATGAGCTTTTGTATCTTGAGATTAATGCCAAATAATGATCATATATTATGAAATCAAATTGAAATATGTGCATTTATGCAATGGTATTGATGTAACCAGAATAGTTCATCTGATGTACAAAAAAAAAAAAAAAAAAAAAAGAAATAGCCGCTGGATTGGATTGGGTCCATTCCAGACAAAAATAAGGCACAGGGTCATGTGAAAATCCGAAAGGACGCATATCCCGCCAAGAAAAGTTAGTGTGAAAATCCACAAGGGATGCACTACCTTAAAATAATGACTATAGGTTTCAGACGAGAACCTCATGATCCCCAAAGAGCATGAAATTCAAAGGCAATTCCGGAAGGCATTGATCTTACTGCAAATTGAAATCAAATCGGCTGTGGCCTCCAAATCCACTTAGGTGAATTTTTATACTGCATTGCTGCATACACATGCATGCTCACGAATTTTTTCTGCATATTTGCCTTTCTAAGTCTCGCAGAAAAAGAGACTCGAATACAGACACCGGCAGATCCGAGTGGCGGCATCATTCCAAGCATCAATAAAGACAAGCAACCCAAGACCTCTCAGGGGCCAGTTATCAGAAACGTGAAGTCCTTTGAGGAGGCAAATCTCGAAGCCCTCTGAAGAGGTCTATTCCCCAAGCTCCCTAAGGAGATAAATCCCACACAACATCATGCATACAACTTCTTGTGTATATTTTGTGCATCTGATTTTGCAGAAAATATCTGAATGACCGCTCAGAAGGGCAGTCCAGGAGGACACCCAGTCCGGAATGACATCCATTTCAGAAGAACAACATCAGCACTTTGTAAGTCTGGAGCAGACTCGGTGCGGCTTAAGAGAGCAACCCCCGCGTTTTGTAAGTCTGGAGCAGACTCAGTGCAGCTCAAGAGAGTAACCCTCGCACTTTGAATCTTGGTAGCGATTCAGTGCAAACACTTCGAATCTTGGTAGCGATTCAGTGTAATTCGCGCTTTGTAAGTCTGGAGCAGGCTCGGCGCATTCACCGCATCATCAAAGTCCTCTGAAGAGGCAAAATCTCAAAGTCCTCTGAGGAGGCAAATTCTGTAAGCCCTCTGAGGAGGCAAAATCTCCAAGTCCTCTGAGGAGGCAAATTCCCAAAGCCCTCTGAGGAGGCAAAAATCCCGAAGTCCTCTGAGGAGGTAAAATCCCGAAGTCCTCTGAGGAGGCAAATTCCCAAAGCCCTCTGAGGAGGCAAAAATCCCGAAGTTCTCTAAGGAGGCAAATCTCCAAAGTCCTCTGAGGAGGCAAATCCCGAAGCCCTCTGAGGAGGCAAAATCCCGAAGTCCTCTGAGGAGGCAAATTCCCAAAGCCCTCTGAGGAGGCAAAAATCTCAAAGTCCTCTGAGGAGGCAAATTCTGTAAGCCCTCTGAGGAGGCAAAATCTCAAAGGCCTCTGAGGAGGCAAATTCTGTAAGCCCTCTGAGGAGGCAAAATCTCCAAGTCCTCTGAGGAGGCAAATTCTGTAAGCCCTCTGAGGAGGCAAATTCTCCAAGTCCTCTGAGGAGGCAAATTCTCCAAGTCCTCTGAGGAGGCAAACCTCAAAGTACTCTGAGGAGGCAAATCCTAAAGTCCTCTGAGGAGGCAAAATCTCAAAGTCCTCTGAGGAGGCAAATTCCCAAAGCCCTCTGAGGAGGCAAATTCTTCAAGTCCTCTGAGGAGGCAAATTCTCTAAGTCCTCTGAGGAGGCAAAATCTCAAAGTCCTCTGAGGAGGCAAAATTCTCTAAGTCCTCTGAGGAGGCAAATTCTCTAAGTCCTCTGAGGAGGCAAATTCTCTAAGTCCTCTGAGGAGGCAAAATCTCAAAGTCCTCTGAGGAGGCAAATTCCCAAAATCCTCTGAGGAGGCAAAATCTCAAAGTCCTCTGAGGAGGCAGACCCCCAAAGCCCTCTGAGGAGGCATCTCTTTATCTAACTCCCGGCAAGAAGGCAAGGTCTTCGCGACAGGTATGTAATCCCTTCTCTCTTCCTCTTTGAATTTTGGCTCACCTAGGTGTCTATGCACTAGCTTCTCCAAAATTGGGGGCAACTGTAGACACCGGGTCCCGAGCTCAGTATAAAAATGTCAATGATAATTTTGGATCCTTGATAATTCCCTCCGAAAAAAATAATATATGTGATAATATATAAATATGTGTATGTGTAAAATTAATTAGTTAATGTTGTTAGTTAATTAATTAGTCAATATTATTGTATTAATTAAAATGCATGTAAAATTAAAGATTAATTAGTTAATTAATTAGTTAAAATGTAGAATGTTTAATTAATTAGATAAATTATATATTAAGTAGATTAATTAATGTATGTAATGTTTAATTATATTAATGTGTAATTGATATATAATGATTAATTAAATTAGTATGTGTGTGTATTAATTTTAATTAAGTTAGATTAATTAAGATATGAAAATGGGAGGAATTATTTGAAGTTACCATTATGACCATTGTGCCCTTAACCCTAAATATGGGGAATAAAAAGAAGAAGATGAGAAAATTAGAAGGGGGCTCGGCAGATCAAGAGAGAAGAGAAAGAAAGAGCCAAGGAAGAGAGAAAGAAAAAGAAAAGAAAAGAGAAAGGAAAGAAAAAGAAAAGAAAGAGAGGAGAGGAGCAGACCAGGGACCAAGGAAAAGGGAAAGGAAAGGGAGAAGGAGGCGAGGCCTCCGCCGGACAGCCACGGCACCGAACCGCCGCACGCGCCACGCCGGAGGGAAGAGGAGACCCAGACGCACCGAACGGCAACCTCCGATCAGCCATCGGTGCCGGCGTGGAGGAGATCGGCGAGAGAAGAGAGGACGCTGCCGACGCAACTTCCGACCGAATCCGGCTACCTTCCGGCGCGTGACCACCGGCGTTCGACTCCCGGCGCTCCGATCTACCGTCCGGTGTTGGCGGTGTCTCCAACGACCGCTCCGACGAACCTCCGGCGAGAGAAATCCGGTGGGCCCATTATTTATTTATTTATTTTAATATATTATTAATTAATATTAATTAATATTATTATTTATTTATTTATTATTATTATTATTAATATTTATTCATAATTCTGTATTTATTATATTATTTAATATTTTTTATTCTATTATTATTATTATTATTATTATTATTATTTTTTATTATTATTATCATTAATATTATTATTGTCTAATTTGTTATTATTAGTGTTTATTATTAATATTTTATATTATTGTTATATTTATTTAGTATTATTTGTTTATTATTAATATTGAGATTATATTATTGTTATTATTATTATTATGATTATTGTTGTTATATTACATTATTACTATTATTATTATTGTTAATATTATAATTATTATATTTATTTATTCTTATTTAGTTTTCTGTTTTTATATTATTTATTTTACCAATATTTATTTTATGCTATTGCCATTATTATTGTTATTATCATTATTTATTTTATTACATTATTATTAGCATCATTATTTTTATTGACATTAGTCATTTTAATTGTCATTTATGCCTTTATATTCATTTATTTCATTCAATTATTTATTTAATTATTTATTCATTTACTTATCATTTAATTTAACCCTTTATTCAATCATTCATTTGTTTATATATTTATTCAATTGTTTATTTATTCATGATTAACAAATATCATTTTTCTATTTTGACTGCAATGCGGGAGGCATGTGGTTTTTCTGAGAAGTATGGTCGGAAGAGGTAAATTGGGATGAATTTATTTATTTATTTAGAGATATGTAATTACTATTTTATTGCATTTTACGTATTTGTGGTCTGTAATAATAAATGATTTTTCGACCGTGTTTAAAAGAACCACCACATAAATGTTTTCTACTAAATAGAATGTTTGCTAAATAAAACTTGGACCAATGTTCTATTTTTACCCAATAAAATTATCACATAAAAATGGTTTTCCATAATGAATGCATGCGAGGACCAATGTCCTCATTGTTAATGAATAACCCGTTTTATGCATGTATAGTACATTTATAAATGAGAGTTGTATTCCGCTCTTAGTATTATTGTAAATTTATTTCATGCTTTAATGCTATTTTATTTTATGCTCTTAAATGGATGAATGCGCTTTAATTTAAATTGCATCGTGTGGAGAGTGAGCGAATCAATGATAATTAAAATTTAATCATAAAATAATCGAGGTAGAAATAGATGAGAAATCCCGAACCCAGCTCTGGTCTTTGGGCTCGAGAGGCTAGAGGTTACCCTCAAAGACACCTCTTGGGTCACGAGGCTTTAGCGTTAATCCTAGGCTCCTTAGGGCGAGAGGTTTACATTCCAAGACCCCTTTGGCTGGCCCAAAATGGATGCTAAGCGCAGTCTTAGGCTCTCCGAGGCGAGAGAAACTTTCCCAATGTTCTATTGGGTGGCGACTCCATGAAACCTCCTTGTTGCCCAACATAGACGCACTTGCGATTTATTGCAAGCTGTCAACGGACCCATAATTGCCCGATCGCCCACGTGCGGGCGGTCAGAAAGGGCGGCCGCGGGGATCCGGCGCGCGTCACACTTCCCTAAAGTTGTGGGTAACTATAAACACTGGGTCCTAAGACGGCATTTGATCAGGTTTACCTAATGATGAAACTGTAGACAAAGAACAGAAGTGCTAGGCTCTCTTCCAGGTCATATTTCATTCAAAATGTTTTTTTAGCTCTCTTTTGAGATTTAATTTTTAAAAATCATTTTAGGTTTCTTTTCCCTTTTTCCTTGGGTTAGATGGGTTAAAATGCGTTTTAAGGTTAAAATATATTTTTTAAAACAAAAAAATAATAGATTAAAAATTAATTAATTAATATTTAAATATTTTAAATATTAAAAGAAAAGAAAAAAATTTAAAAAAAAAAAGAAAAAAAAAAGAAATAGAATTGAGTCACTGGTAGCCCATGACTCGCTAGTTAAGTCACTGGTAGGCCGTGACTCATTCCCAAAAAAAATAAATAAAGAAAAGAAGGAGTTTATTAGCCTAAGCTGGGAAACAAGATAAGAAAAAAAATGAAAATATTAGATTTTAAACTTATCTGAGCATTAATGACTCATCATGAAATTTTAGAAATTTATTCCTCAAAAATGTCAGATCGAAGGGGGCTCTCTCTCTCTCTCTCTCCTCTCATGTTTTCTCTCTCTCTAAAAATACTCTCTATTTTCAAAAACCAAAAGAATAAAGGAGGAGGGAAATGCCATAAGCACTGAGATTTCTTGTGTTTTATGCCTTAAATTATGATTTCTCTATTTGATCTTGGGTTTCAGGTAATCTTTTGCATGAACCCTGCTTGATTTGACGATTTTTTCATGAAGAAGATGAATTGTCACTATTCATCTTCTTCCTCCTTTTTATTGTGTTTTTTTTCTTCTCCCACGATATGATTTTTGAATACTTTGATTTGTTTGATTTAATCTCGTTTCTTGATTATTTCATATATTTTATTGTTGTTTTCACTCATTAATATGTAAAAACCAACGAAAAACACGAAAGAATCGGGTTAGGGGAATCCATAGAATGTCATTGTTCATCATCTTCTTCTTTAATGTTTTTTTACTGTTCATCTCATGGTTTTTGTTCTTTATGCATTAAATCATTAATCCTTTGTTTAGATATAATTTTTAGATGTTTTTGTGCATGGCTCATGCATTAAACATTGATTTTCAGCCTTGAAAATGGATTTGGCATGTTTTTAGTGTTTTCCCACATGAAAGTGGCGTCATTCTAGGGAGTGACTCACTGCCGAGGCACGGCCTAGGGCGTCACTAGCTCCCTTTTGGGCGTGACTCAGACAACACTCCTTTATCCTCATGCGCGTCCTCCCCTTTCTTCAGTTCTCCTGTGTGTGCGCTCACTGCCTTCCTCGCCAACCCTTCCCTCATGTCCCTTGCATGAATTGCATGGCAATTCACTTGTTTCGACCACTGTCACCTTATTTACATGCTTCTTAATTCTTTTTTTTTTTTTATTTTCATTTTGTTTCTTTAGATAATATATATTGCATATTGTTGTTCTCTTATTTCTATTTATTAACCTTATAAATATATATTTTATATGTCATACACTACAAGAAAAAAGGCGTATAAGGAAGGGAAATACGGTCTCTAAAAGTATCAGTCCGGTCCCTAAAAGTCAATAGAGACCGAAAAATCCAGTCGCCATACGGTCATTATAGGCTCCGCCTCTAATGACCAAAAAGGACTGGTTACCAGCCGGTCGTTAAAAGTTTTTAGCGATCGACAAGAAATACAGTCTCGAAAAAGAATTAAGGACCGGATTTCCTCTCCTTAATAATATATGCTAATGACCAAAAACTTAGTCCTTAAAAGGTGTAATACTGTCGTTAAAAAGCTTTTAAGGACCGATCAAAAATTGGTCCCTAAAAAATATTAAGAACCGATTTTTTCATCCTTAAAATCATAATAATGGTAAAAAATCTCATCTTTAAAAATAATAATCATTTGAATATATATTATATTAAGAACCATAAAATCAATTCCTGAATATAATCATTTAAATATATATTATATTAAGAACCATAAAATCAATTCCTGAATACATAATAAAAATTAAAAATTAATATGATCCCTAAGAATAATTAGACCATATTTTTATCCTATATTTTTAAGCAAACTATAAATGGATACACAATAAATAATTTCATACTTTTATAAATAATTTGTAATTCATTACAAATATAGAATTAGCATTCAAAAAAGATATGTATTGTTTAAACAGCCCCTTTCCCAAAAAAAAAAACAAAAAATCTATATCTAAGCAACATTTCAATGTTTTTTCAAGTCTTCATAGTCAATTTTTGTACTTCAGTATTTTGTCCATACTAAAAACTGCAAAAAATATAAATAAATACAAATGATTATGTCAGAAAAATATATAGATATGCTATAAATAATTGATTGAAACTATAAGTCATTTAAGGACATACCTCAAAAAAATTCTAATTCCACCAAGTTTAACTATACACACTTCAAAAACTCAGCATATCAACCTCAAAAAAATTGTAATTCCGCCAAGTGTAGCTATATACACTTCAAAAAGTTAGCATATATGCTATGGGCTGCAAGATACAAGGACATAAATTAGTTTTAAGGAATTATATACATAAAAAATTAATTAGCTTTTGAACAATCTAATTGTTACATTTTAAATATCAAAATTCAAATTATAAATTTGTTCAAATATTATAATTTTTTTAGTAGTTGTTCCTAAATACAATAACTAAAGTTCTAATTATAAATTTGAGTGATGAAAAGTAGATCATGCAAGTAGAAAATACTAGTTCATTTATGAGAAGGTAGTTCCTACACACATCCAGACTTTACATTATTGCTGCATATCATAATGCCTGGAATAATACTAAGATATTTAACTTTAAATCTTTGAATTATATTTTCTGGGAAAATGTAAATTTATTTATGCATTAAAGAAAATAAAAAAATTCATGTTTAAAAATATAAACACACAACTTATTCGTTCATCTATCTTCTACAAAATTTCTTGTTATTCATGACAGGGTAGAACTGAAAACTAATAAGATCAACTAAAAATGAAACTTTGAAACTTTTTGAAGACTTCATATAAACAAATATGTTCTTAAATAAATCATTTGCTAAAACAGCAATCACATTTTATTTTTATCATTAATCAGACAAACACGTTATAATGAACCAATTTGCTTTTTATTTTATGTCTGCAATACACCTATCTTCTTCCCAAAATATCAACAAATACAATTTGTTTGACTTCAATAACATTTAAACTTTTAGCCTTGACTCTCTCTCCAATACAAGAAATAGTAGATTTTGAGACGAAAATTTAGCGACGGAACAATTTCCGTCGCTAAGGACAGACCGTCGCTAATTAGCGACACATTCCATCGCTAATTAGCGACGGTAAAAAAATTCCGTAGCTAAAAATGGCGGGAATAATTTCCCTCCAGTTGTAACGACCAAAATTACGACGAAAATTAAAAACCGTCACTAATTTTAGCGACGGAATTTAATTTTCCGTCGCTAAAATTATAAAAAAAATAATTTCTTTTATTAGCGACGGAAATTAAATTCTAGCGACGGTTTTTAATTTCCGTCGCTAATTTATATTTAATTTCCGTCGCTAAAATTATAATAAAAAATTAATTTCTTTTATTAGCGACGGTATTTAATTATCGTCGCTATAATTATAAAAAAAATTAATTTCTTTTATTAGCGACGGAAATTAAATTCCATCGCTAAAAGTTTTAAATTTATTAAAACACACCCCTCTCCTCTCTCCCCTCCCTCCTCTCTCCCCTCTCTCTCCCCGATTTCCCCTGGTTTCTGCCCTCCCCACCCGCTGCCCTCCTCCTGGCCGCACTCCCTCCCCGCCTCTCCCCTCCGGCTCCAATCCGGCCGGCCTCCCTCCCCTCCCCCTCCTCCCTCTTTCCCGCTAGCTGCTGTTGACTCCTCTCCCCAGCCGCCCTCTCCCTCGCCCCCTCTCCCCTCGCAAGCCAGCCCCTCTGCTCGCGCCCCCCTCCTCCTTTGCGCGCGCCGCCCTTCCCCCCACTCAGATCGCGCGCCATCGCGCGCCGCCCTTCCCCCCACTCAGATCACGTGCCGCCCCAATGCTTGCGCCCCCCTCCTCCTCCGCGTGCGCCGCCCTGTGCACCCTTTGCTTTCTTGATGAGGTTAGTGGTGCCTCCACAGAAATTATGCAAAAAAGAATAATACTGTAGGGAACTGCTTTCTCATTGCTTTCTTAAATGCTCATTCTTCTTGTTTCGTCTCTCTTTCATTCAATAATTAATGGATATTTCACATCTTTTATTAGATTAGAATGTTTTTAAGATGATTACTAGACTTTCTAGTCAGCAAATTCTTGGCTTTTCTTCTCTAACTGTTTGGTTGCTTTGATGGGTCTGTCTAGTTTTGGAAAACGAATTAGTTCCTAGCTAATAGACAAACACGGTTCAATTTGTATTCTTCACATTTGTACCGTTGGTTCTGTTCAATTCTGTTCTTTTTTAAGTTTGTTTTTATGTTCTTCTCCATAATTGTTCTTCTTTATTAGTTGGCACTAGTGTTGATTCTTCATAGTTGTGGTTTCTGCATAATTTAACCTTAGTTCTAGGCTTTAAGAACTTGAAAGTTATTAAATTATTTAGCATAAAATAGAATTATCTTGTAGTTGTTTAACCATAATTTAAGCATTGTCTTCAGTTCCAATAGTTATTTCAATAAGGGCAATACAAACAAAGATGACGATTCTTACCTTTTTAATTATTTTTTTTTTGTCACTCCAGAATTTTCCCCATTCCTGGAATTAGTATCCCAATACGAGTCCAGTTGCTCCACTAGAGTTGTATGGTTAGATTAAGAGTTAATATGATTAAGTATTATAAATTCTTAAAATTTAGTTAAATGATTGCTCTCTGTTTGTCACGTTTAGTAAACTTGGCATTGGTTCTTATTAATATTCAAATATTAAAGTTCTTTCTAGTCATAGCCGTGTAAGTGGAACTAAAGTTATTTTTATTGGCCAGATACAGTCACGGAGGCCTTGTTTGGTTACTAAGAAAATGAAGTGTGAAAGAATTTGATGAAATAATTGGATAACTTCATTTTGCGCTTTAGTTGTGAATCCTGCTAACATGTTAAGGTCATCATTCAAGTTATATTTGGCCATAACATGTTTTAGATTCATTTTCCTTATTTAAGCCAATTACTACTTTTCTGCTTCCTAATTTCCTAAATTGGCTACATTATTTTTGAATTTTAAAGAAACTAATTTAAGAGAGAAGAAAAAAATTACTGACAGACAAAGAGAATCTTTAAGAGAAATTATCCCTTTGCTTGAAACTTTACTTAAGTAGGTGGACATTGAAATCTTATGAATAGCTGGCCTTCTCTTGTGAAAATAATTATTGTATGCTTATCCTTTTCTTAATTGTTTATCCATTTATATGAAACTTTACTAACCTAGGTGAAAAAGTGTAAGATTTTCAATCATCTTTAATCACCTAAGCATGACTAAGATTATGCAAGCTGGACTTTCCATGTTTGGTGGCAATAATAGCTGTTGAAAATGTTTGTTTATGTTACCCTCATCCTTTTCTTCTTTCACTTGCAGTGAATTATTCTATGCTTATTTCAATTTGTCTTCAGTTCCCATAGTTGTTTCATTTTGTGCAACCTTGCCCTTTGCAATTGATTATTGTGTATTTACAAGTTCTTGATTGATGTCAATTCCAATTTCATCATGAACCTGGCCCATTGCTAAAAAGTTCAAAAATTTAATTCACTAGATTAACATAGAAAATGTGCAGAAGTTTAATATTCTCTTATTATTTGATTGGTGTAAGTTTCAAATGTTATTATTGGACTCTGAATAGTTGGCTATCTTTTTTTTCAGTGGAGTAGTGAATGTTTTGGTTTGCATAATGGCTCCAAACACTACGATTGGGCACCCATGCCCACCTCCAATGAAGCCTACATCAAATGGTGTTTTTATGGGCGATAGTCCTCTAGATTATTCTCTTCCTCTTGCTATTTTGCAGATTTGTCTAGTGCTTGTCCTCACACGGGGAATTGCTTTTCTTCTTAGACCACTACGGCAGCCACGTGTATTAATCCTTATTTTCCGTCGGGAAATTCTTTTTTTCTTGTAGTGCTCTCTTTTCTAGTCCTGACAATATTCTAAGGTCTAAAAGCAATTATGTATATCTCTGCCTATCCTTTACTATCTAAACCGAGGACTACAGGCATCATTATCCCACGACTCTATATGCAAAAGATAAAATAATACTCTAAATTAAGAAATTTGTTAAACAAGACTGAGAAGTTCATGAAAAACAATATGCCAGCATCAATCAAAATAGCTGATGAATGCATGCTTACATGAATATGCAATCTTATCTTATGATTAGAATGGAAAAAGGATCTTATAACCACTACTAATATGGCATCAATTTATTATAGCCAATGAAAACATACCTTATAATAACTCCATTCGGTCCGACCACCAGATTTATATAAAAGGGGATTGTCAAAAAATTAGTCACTTCAGAGTAATTGACAGTCATAGTAAAGAGGGTAAGCAATTAAAAAATAATAAAAGGGAGAATTTGAATCTAAAAATTTTATTAAACAAAGGTATACCTATTTTTTCTAATAGTCCCCCCAAAACTGACTGGATTATCATATATTATAAACCTTTTGATGTCGAGAATATACGACTGACAGAAATTAGTCCAGCATAATTCATGCACATATAAGATAAGAGGTAAAAACAAGTGCCACTAGTTATATTTCAACCTAGAATAAATGCAAAAGAAAAAAAATCATAGAGGTGAACTCCAAATTCCATAAGATTCTTGTAGAAAACTACAGTACAATCCTTGTTAACATCAAGTCAAGATCTTCCTAAAATTAAAATCTACAATAAGGAATGTCAGACTGTGCTGGATAGAAATCAAGATGATGAAAATAGGATACATAGAAGAACTGATGTGGAATTGCCTCTATCTAGACCATCAAATCAATGTGGGCGAAAAGGCAACTTTCTTTGAGGATTAAACCACTAGAGCTTACTGTGCAATTTATGCTCTAAAACTAAAATAAATCTACTAGAACTCACTTGATTGACACAAAAATTATACTATTTAATAATTAAAATACTAGCATAAGCTAAAACCATCCAGCAATACAAGTGGAATCCATCCCCTAGCAAAATGCACCAAGGCACACCTTTGACAAGTACAAATAGATTTGAAAAGTTTAATAACAGCAACAACCTTGAAATTATGAGTATCACATGATCTTAATACAAAATCAAAAAATATTTTCCTGAGAAAAAACCATCAAATGATTATCTTTTCTAGATATATGCAAATTTTCCTCAACAAGAATCCATTTACTACATAAGTTTTAAATGTTGTTCTATATTCACATAATCATTATGCTACAGTCATTTGGATGCTGCTAAAAATACTTCAGCCACTTAGCATTGTCATGATGTTACTAGAGTTTCAATCAAAGTTTCTAGGATACAGTACTCTCTATTATTACCATGTGATCCTGGTGAAAATAAACTAGAAAAAAAATGTAAGAAGAGGAATACTTTTTGAGTCGTAGGTAAGATATTGCTCCTTAAAATCTATGTATAAGTTTTTCATCTTTCTCTGGCATCTATATCTTTTTCAACTAAAATTTCGATTCTAGTATGAGAACACTACTTTTGTCTCTCACATACTTGCATCAAAACCTAACTGAAATATCACAACATTTTCATTAATTACCCTCAAATTATCCTCATTAGGCCAGAATTTCTGAAATAACTCTAACTTAAAGAATGGCAAACTAAAGCATATGTTCCTTCAGCAATTGCAAAAAACAAAAATTAATGAAGCCATACCACACTATAACACAAAGTACCTATGATCAAAATTAGTAAATCAAACTCAAACTTCAATCAAGATCCACTTCCAATCATGGAAAATTTTCATTAAAAACTCCTACATAGAATGCATGCAATGGTGGTCAACTGCCACAACCCATAGCCATTTGAAATGAATATAATTTCACAATATCATTTAACGCCGACTACTAATATTATATGAACGGAATTAACCTTCAAATACATATAAAGAAAAAGGGACTTACAGTACTGCCACATGTTTTCTACAAGATCTTCAGCCTTCCTGATAGCTTCTCCAACCCTTTTTCCCATCTCCCGCACACATCCCGTACTGTAAACACAACATCTGCTCCACGCACACAAACAAGACATTCCTAAAAAGAAAGAAACAAACATCCGCACATATGTTTACCTATTTACAAATTCAACAAAATAACATTACCTTTCAATGAAAATGAAAGTGATTGAGCAGGAGATGAAGAAATGTAAGGATTGGATCCGTTAAAGAAGACGTCATTACTCTCATTAGCCATGTTATGGGAAGCGTGAGATTCAGTCACCAGTTCAGGGCTCCAATGAACCGACTTTCTCACGAACACGGTTCAATTCTTACTTTGGTACTTATCATCCTGATCCACGGTGTGAGACTCCGATCTAAGTAAGAGTTGGTTAGAAGAAAACGAACCAAGAACATGGATCTTAGAGTTGAGTTGGTCAAGTTTGAATCTTCAAAGCAGGGGTTTATCAAAGCAGGGGTTTGGATTAGAAAATTCAGTAGAGATATTTAAATCAAGAAGATGATTAACTAAAAAAAAATTACAAAGCAAGCAGAAAAAGAGAGTGCAAACCTGTATCTCTGTGAAATTGGACAGAATTTCACAAATCGATACCCTATATGAACTATGGAGTACAACTGGACAAACAAAAAATGGGGTAAGAGTATGGAACAGAGGCAAAGAGTAAAAAAAAATTAGAAAAGAAGAAATGGAAATCAAAACAAAAATGAGATTAGTGATGAAATCGTACCTTATTTGAGCATTGAAGTAAGTTTCCTCAATTGGGTAATGAAGCTAGAACAGAATCAAAAGGTTTGAGGATTATTTAATGGTGAAGTAAAGAAAAAGGTAGAAGAAAGCAAAAGCAAAGAAAATGAGGCCGGATGAGGAGGATGAAAGAAAAGAAAATGAGGCTGGAGGAGGAGGATGAAGAGCTCCATCATGACCTGGAATCTCATTTTCTATCTCGTTTTCTGTTGTTACAGAGAAAGATTTAGGGTTTCTTTTAAGTAAATAAATTTTTGCAAGTTAATTTTTAGGTCTTCTTATGGGGTGGTTCTAAAGGTCAAAAGGAAAAGCGGGATATGTTCGCACGCATAGCTTCACAAACAGGGACCGGATTTTTCAATTTTAGTGACCGTATATTTTTACCTTCACTGTTTATTGGCCCAAAAATGAGAGAAAATGAAAGGGATAAATTTTGGTCCCTATTATTATATGTTTAGGGACCGAAAATTTTTACCTTCATTAATTTTGGTCACTAATATCCCTTTTTCTTGTAGTGATAATAATTTATTTTATTTTCTAATTACATAATATTGTACATAATAATTTATTAAATTTATTTAATTTGCATCATCATCATCATCATCATCATCATCATCATCATTATTATTATTATTATTATTATTTATTATATATTATTTAATTTACAATTTATTTAAATGCTTTAGCATATGCATGCCAATTGCCTGCTGCATGAATCCAGGACTGTATCGTGAATTTTTATTAGCTTATTTTATTTATATCTTTATTTATATTTATTGTATTTAAATGCTTTAGTATGCGCATGCCAATTGTCTGCTGGATGAATCTCGGACTGCATCATGCATTTTATCTATTTTATTTATTTTATTTCTATTATGTCAAACTAATTAATTACCTAATTTATTTAATTCAATTCATCTTTAACCAATATTATTTCCTGTTATGTCCGCGACTACTAGTGACACGTGACTCGACCCTCAACTAGGCTAAGCACGGCCGAGGAGAATAATTTAGGATTAATTTTATTTATTATTCATTTATTCAAGCTTGTACTATTATTCTTTTATTTCCTTTTGTTTCTCTCAAGGTCTGTTATAATAAAGGTTTTTACACGTTTAACATAAAAATCACACCAAAACTATTTCTATTAATTAATTGGGACTTTTCCAATAAATCAGGAACAATGTCCTATTTTTTATAATACAAAGTTATACACAAATTATAACTTTTCTTTACATTGTAAAGGATTTTTGTATATAAATTAACATGGATTTTTTCATAGTTAATAGGATCATTTATCCCAATTTTCTCAAAATACACATAATAAAATCACATTTTTTTTATAACAATTGCATGCGAGAACCAAATTTCCCACCTAAAATGATACTTAAAAAATCTCCCGATTTATGTATAATTTTATCTTTATTTTCATATTATTTTTGCTTTCTATGCAATGCTTCACTGCTTTCATTATAATGTGTTTTTATAGTTTTTCAACACGCTTGAGTGTGCCTTTACTTTTCTAGCATGATTACTCATGTAAGAAGAGAGATAAAATAATTAATTTCAAAACTCATTAATATAGCATTAACCAAGGGTATAAATAAGAATGAGATCCCGAACCTATATCTAGTTTTGGCCTCTTGAGGTTAGAACTCATTTCCTAATATTTTATTGGGTGACGACTCCATGATACCAACCTTGTGGTGCCCAATCGACGCCCTCGTAGGTCAATAACTAACAGTGTAATGGAGGAACCCTGAAATGCTGGTCTAGGCCTTTTGTAGCGCCCCAATACCCCTTGGGAGGATATCGGAGTCGCTACGCACTCATATACATACAAACAGTCGTGCGGAAGCGAAATAGGAAACATACAAACAAACACATTGGAATACCTTTTAAATACAAGCTATAGACATTTCTTAAATAAAACTTTATAATCATGTACATCTCAACATATACTATTCTTTATACATTAAAAAACATTCTCTTTACACTTACATTTTGTTTACATATCTTATACAAAATTGCTCTACATTTACATATGCCAAACTATACAAAACTTCTATATCATGTATACAAAAAGCTATGTCATATACAAAAAGACTTTAACTTATACTCTTAGTGGCCATGACCTTGCAGATGTGCAACCCTCCGAACCTGTAAACCTACACGGGACAAACACCCGTGCTAAGCGATAACGCTTAGTGGGATACCACATATAAAAGACTTCTTACGAAGTCACAAACATAATCATCAAAGCATATCAATAGTTGACATGCCAATTAATTAAGAGCATATAAAGAAATAAGCATTTACCATACTTGTAACATACCAAACATTTTATCAACATGCTTTATAACATATCTACTAATCTCATGTAACCTATATCATGCTCATATTCTTCTAACTCTAACTATCAGCTCATATAACATATAATATCATGTCCTTGCATATCATGTCCATTTATATACATATAAGCATAAAAGCATACTTATAGCATATTCATGTACAACTACTATCTTTTCATGTGCTCTTGTAAACTCATATAAGCATCTCTGGTACAATAGTCATGTATTTCTATTAGCATTTCCTGTAATTCATTTACATATAACATCTCATATACATATAGCAACAATTAATAGCCTGACTCATAACGTAAGTGGATACGGGTACATATAGATATTGTTAAACAGTACCAAACATATAGAGACCGGAGTCTCGAATCGTCTAGATACCAAATGGTACCAAACATATAGACATCCGCCG
The DNA here is from genome assembly GCA_947683425.1 of Excoecaria cochinchinensis. Classification (NCBI taxonomy): domain Eukaryota; kingdom Viridiplantae; phylum Streptophyta; class Magnoliopsida; order Malpighiales; family Euphorbiaceae; genus Excoecaria; species Excoecaria cochinchinensis. The sequence continues at coordinate 5,630,859 of CANTUQ010000013.1, forward strand.
ATGCCAAACATATAGACATCCGTCGATGCCAAACATCTAGACATCTGTCGATGCCAAACATCTAGCAGCTGCAAAACCTTTAACCCTTTATAGGCATGCCTATCTATCCACTTATATGAACATCTTAGGCTTATAACTATCATTCCATATCAAAGCATGTATTGGTCATTCATATACATTTACTTAAACCCATGCTATTCATGTAACTTACTTCATATCTTACTATACATACATACATGTCAACATAAACTCATTCACATATAACTCTACATGCATATTATTGCATGCTGCTTTGTATATGTTATACGCATAAGCACAATCATTATTATATGCATTAGCACATTCATGGTTATACGCATTTGCATTCATTATTATGCTCATTCGTATTCATGATTATATGCATTCGTATTCATGATTATACACATTCGCATTCATGATTATGCTCATTCGTATTCATGATTATACGCATTCGTATTCATGATTATACGCATTCGCATTCATGATTTATCATACTCATTTATACGCATTCACATACATAATTCTTCACGCTTAGGACACTCATTTCTTAATGTTAAACATGAATTAGACAAGCTATAGAAACTCGTAGTGAAGTTCAGGTGCATTTCGGGAAGAAAAACACCCTAAATACACAAAACAGGGAAGGGTCACGGTGGTAACCATTTTGTTGTGACCGTAAGGTCTAATTACATGCGATTTTACCTTCTTTAGACATTGGTCATGGTATCAACCATTTTGGTTGTGACCGTGACATACTAAAATCAAGCAAAATAGAAGCAGAATCTCGGGACTGCTTCACACTACAATTTTGTACAGCCTATACCGATGTCTAAACCTCATTTTAAGGCCAAGATTTATTCTTAACATTTGTTCCTTGGGATGTTAAAGTTCATATGGGACAAGTTTCAGATAAATTGGATTTTAAAGGAAGGAGTTATGGCCAAGATAACATAACTGGTTCCAGAAGCTCTCCTACAGAATTTTAACTATGGTTATGGTCAATTTTGAAGACCATAGATTCCCCAAATCAACAGAGCTATTTCTATAACATTTAACATCACGGAGCATATGGTTCTAATCCAATTGGTATCATCCATTTTGGAGTTGTAAAACTCGTTTTACACCATAAACAATTCACGGGGGTAAATATAGGCTTCAAAGACAGTTTTGACACCATCAAACTTGTCAAGCTTAAAATCAACCAATTTGGCCAAACCAAGACACCAAATTCAACCTACAGTCCTTATACACATATATGAACATTATGGCATAATCAAATTCACAATTTAAGCCATTAATCAGAAATTACACATCCAACACTTTCATACCCGAATTAGGGTTCTGCTTGTTCTTTGTTATGCACATGCTAGATTTCCATTCTCATCACATAGCATCTATAACTGTAACAACCCAAATAGGGCCTGGTCGGAATTTGCGTGGTAAGTCGGTAAAGTGAGAGTATTTTCGTAATTTGAGTAAGAGGAAAATTTGGATAATAAGAAATAATAGTGTGTGCTTATAGTGTATGGTTGTAGAGTGTAAGTGGACTTAGGGCTTTTATTGTGTGGGTTGTCGTGCATGGTGCCTTAGATGGAAGGGTTTTTAAGAAATAATATGGTGTGAGTGAGTTTTGGTGCATTGAAGATATTTGAGTAAGAAAGGCTTGTGTGTGTTTAGTGTATGGTGCCAAGAGTGGTTATGTTAAGATGGATTGATTGATTTTCTAGGATTGTGACAAGTGGCTTGGAGGTTGGTGAGCATTTAATGAAAAGTAAGAGAGAGGGAAGGGAAGGGCAGAAATTTGCCTAGCTTCCCGTGGAAGCTAACTCATTTCTCTCTTTTCTTCTTCATTTCCCGTTCTCCCCTCTCTCTTGCTTCCATTTTTCTGCTTCCATCTCTTTTCTCTCGAGTTTTCTTAGAATTTTGAGCTAAGGTCTTGAAGGATTGTAAGAGGTAAGTGGTTTGGAGTGCTTTGAGTATTTCGGTTCTTCTTTCTCCTTCTTTTTCTGGTTTTGATTGTGGTTTTGGGTCTGATTTGAGTGTGTTGTGGCTGGGTTTTGTGCAAGCATCGGAAGAGAGAAGGAAGAGCAAGGGCAAGGATAAAGTGGTTTCGTGAGGGGCACGGTTTGAAGCTTCGTTTTCCAGGTATGGGAGCTGTGTTCTTGAGTGTTTATTTAAGAATGGGATTTTGAAGGCATGCAAGTGATTGGGAGCTATGTTGTGGATTTTGTGTTTTTCCCTAATTTTCCTCCTTGGATCGACTCTATGTTGTAATTGTATGTCATTGGTAATATTGAGTGTTCATGAATGCATGCTTAAATTTAATAGTGATTTATAGTGAAGTGTTGTTGATATAGTGAGGATATTATGTGTTTTCGGATTTTGAACATGCCATGTTAGTGTATTTGAGTTGGTTGTGAGTGATTTTATGTGAATTGATGTTTGTATATCGTGTAAAATGGGTTTATGTGGCTTGAGAATGATGCGGTGATGTGCTGGAGACTCGAGGTAAGTGTTTGTGCATGTTGTGTGTATGTATGAAGAATTGTGTGTGGAAAGGGTAGGAAAAGTGCAGACTTGGGCGAATCTGGGTTCTGTCGCGATCGCGACGTCTGCCGCGAGCGCGACAGAAGGCGGACTTGGCCCCTTGTTCTTAAAGAGCCCTCTGTCGCGATCGCGATGTTTGCCGCGAGCGCAACAGAGAGCTCGGTAGCGGAACCCTCCGCGCGGGCATGCTGCCGAGCGTGCACGCGAGGAGGAAGGAATTAGTCTCTGTCGCGATCGCGACGCGTGTCGCGAGCGCGACAGAGCTCGGCTCCGTGAAATTCTGCCGCAAGTGCTTCCTCGCGAGCAGGCCTCTTGGCGCGACCTCGCGAGGAAGTGCCCCGTGCTCTGTCACGAGCGCGACACGTGTCGCGATCGCGACAGAGGCCCTTCCTGCTTGCCCTATTTTTTGAATGTGTTTCTTTTGTTCCACTTTGCACGGTTTCTCACTATTGCATGAAATATGTTTGTGCCTTTGACTCGGGATGTCAATGTATTAGTGTTTTAGGTAGAAATTTATTTAATATTAGAATCTTGAATTGAATCTTGCTTTTGATTGTGTAATGTTGTGTGAGTCAATGTGTTGTCGAGCCTGAAGTGTCAAGGTATAGGATAATTAAGCATGCTTAAGAAGGGTTAGTGTACAGCTGTTCGGTCCGCCCCGTTTGGGCGAAGCGGTCGACCTCCGAGATGGTCATCTTCCGTGTAGTGATAAAATGTTTTGAGACTCCGGTCTCCTGCGCTACCTTTGGGTATTAAAGTGTTTTTGAGGCTCCGGTCTCCCGTGCCGTGTTCCCGTATCCTCCACCATTGATTTCAGGCTATTGTGTGAACTGTCTGGTATTGATTCAGTGAAGTGTTTTGATTATTGTGTGATTCTGAATAGTGCAATGGTTTAGTGTATTCTATTATTTATACTGATTGTATATTTATATCTCGGTACTCTGATTCATAATGAATTATGTATGCTAGTGCATGTTTTCTTGTATAGTGTTCTGTTGTGTTTGTTTTTCCCCACTAAGCGTTATCGCTTAGCACGAGCTTTTATCCCGTGCAGGTAGCGTGAAGGATTTTTGGGAGTTGCTCGTGTCGCGTATCTGCAAGCTGGCCACATAGGAGTCGAGTTATTTATTTCTGTCTCCTCCTGTAATTCTTTTTGTATATGTATTATTATGTAAAGGACTTTAAGTTGCAATCTTTTGGATTATTGTATATAACTTTGTATTTTGTTTTTATAGTATTGAAGTATATTTTCTGTGTTTTTATTATCGGTTATTGAATGCTTCCGCTTAGCGATTGTATGCTTCCGCTGTATGCTCTGTCGCGTCGTGTAGCGCGCCTGCCGGTGCCCTTCCAACGGGCGCGGCGGTGGGGGTGTTACAATAACACTTCAATTATATTTCATCACATGGCACATAATCAGGCTCAATATCTCAAATCTCATGTTCATGCATCAATTACACATCAAGATCAAACTAATCAACATGCATACTCAAGTAAAATCAACATATAAACACATATATATCCCAAACCTCAAAAGTAGGTTGTTGGACACTCTCTCACTATCTAGAGCTTCTCCTTGCCTTTAGCTCTTCTCTTGTCCAAATCTTACACAACAATCAGACACATGCTCTCTTAGTCCATTACTCAAAATCCAAATCCAAATCAAACTCAAAGAAAGGGGTAGAAGTAGAGATACACATAAACTAACAATTCACTTACCTTCTTGATTCAACTCTTCAAACCAATATAATACCAATCAAATTCCAGATTCAAGCATTAAGAGACCAAGTTTAACTCAATAAAAGAAGAGATAAATTTCAGAAATGAAGAGAGAGAAATGGCCGAATCACTTAATACCCAATTCCATTTTCTGCCTCTTCACCTTACTTAAATTGCATGAGAAATGGCTGGTTGGCAAGAGGGAAGTCCCACACGTGGATTCCACTTCCACATCCAAGCCAAACTTGCACCTCAATCCATGGTAAATCTCCTCTTAGTCCCTCTCTCAAATTCTGTCTTTTAATTACAACTTCCTTTCTTTCAATTACACCCCTGCGCACTTAAGTACTCACTAATTCCAATCTCATTTGTACCCTAATATGCAATTGACACCACTAATCCGATTAGGGTACACTTTGGGGTATTACACCTTTTAAAGGTCAAAGATTAGCAAAATTGGATAGGGGCCTTCGTCGGTTGCTAGGTAAGCGACCTTCATGAGATAAATGAACCTTAATCCGATCTCAGACCATAAAAATGGGTACTTAAGAACCACATCGGACTCGAAGTGGTTCAGCGCGTGTCATAACTACCTATACAAAAAAGGAAGAGTATGTGTTCCCCGATAAATCTATATTTGAAGAAAAATATTATGACAAAGGCATATAGCAGCAATTATGCCATGCGCTTGGGTAGCACCAAAATGTATCGAGATCTAAAGAATCATTATTGGTGGCTAGGTATGAAAAGGGACATAGCAGATTTTTGTCACTAGATGTCTCATATGCCAACAGGTGAAAGCTGAACTTTAGGTTTCCTTTAGTCTTCTATAACTTATCTCTATACCAGAGTGGAAATGGGATCACATTATGATGGATTTTTTCGCTGGTTTGCCCCTCACCAGGAAGAAGCATGACTTTATATAGGCAATAGTTGACAGGCTAACCAAGTCAACACATTTCCTATAACACCCCTTACCCGTATGTGGCCCTCAACACAGTAATATGGTTGGAGCACAACGACAAGTAAAGGATGCTACCGGATAAAATATTACATAAACAATATCAAAAACAGAGTTATAATTTTTTTTTATACACAATACTTTCACATACCAATTCGTATAATACTTTTACTATACACATATTATATACAGATCATTTACTAATGAAGCCATAGTTCATAACATTACAATCAACAATTAAAATTTTATTAAGATACTCCTACAGACTCGTTGGCCTTGACCGCTGCGAAATGTCCCTGGCGACTCTACTATCTTCAAACCTACACGGATGAAACACCCGTGCTAAGCTTTAAGCTTAGTGGGGAATACATAAACATAATATAAACGACCACTCACAGTAGTCGTCAACATAACATTCATTTAATGCGCACTTATAGCAGTTTTATAACCTTACTTCATTCAATAAGATAGGCATTTCCACATTCATAACATCTAATGGATATTTGCACATACAATCATTTACTCATTAAGTTATTATACATTTACCCAGTCATTTTATTAGCCATACCTTTTTAAAACATTTAACATATTCTATAACCTTCTTTCAATCGGCACTTATTATTTATCATTAATTTTACATATATGATAGTTTAACTTTATATTTACATACTTATCCATTAGGTGCAAAAATTACCATTATGCCTACAAATCTTTTTTTTTTAATTACAATTATGTCCTTTTTCACACAAATAACATTTTTAAATCACAATTCAATCAATTAAAGCACATATTTACCATTAACTAACAATATAACCACTTGATTTCATTAAATGACATGTAACAAACACATTTAATACATAAATACATTTAAATCCAATTAATATAAAATAATCCAAAGATTAACTATATAATCATTCATTATAATCACGTATACCAATTAAAACATTTCTGTCACTTTAATCATTTTAAGCTCATTTTATTATTTTTCTCTGCCATTTGCCCCTATATAAAACTGGCAGATATCTATGACCAGGATAAACAAGACGCGAACCCCTAAAGGCTCGAATAAGCTGAAGGACCATGAAAGATCACTTCAGTCTTTAATACATACCAGAGGAATCCCGAGGGACTACCCAGTCTTTAAATACTTTCCAAAATATTTTAACTTTAAATACAATGAGGTAGGACCGTCATTGGTCTACAATAAGTGAGACGCCTTGCTCACACCCGCTGTCTTATGTCCCTATTACTAGCCAATATATCCTGTGCTAGACTTGACTACCAGATTACTACATAGGGCATCATTATTCCATTTTTAATATCTTTAAGTAATCATACATACATTTCATGGAATTTTATCATACTATTCAAGTACTTTTCATTCTTATGCCATGTCATGTCATTAATTCATCATGTCATCATGATATACATGGATACACACATGTATACCATTCGGCCAACATGTCGATAATTCACCATAAATTCTTTTTATATCATTTATCATCCATTTAGCATAATGACATGTTGATTAACATAGCCATACCATTAATTCACATCAAAAAACATCAAAAATCATATCTTTCACATTTTAACACTTATCATGCATAATCTAGCAGTTATACCATGTTAATAACATATAACATTCATTTTTCATATAATCTTTGCATATAAAATCTTAAAGTGTTTGCATTATAATCTTTCTTACATGTTTATACCTTATTTTTAAGTCTTATAGATGTCTTTTTAACTTATCCATGCCTTGAGAATGCATTGGAACACTTTAGGATAAAAAATATTGCATAAATCATCAAGGTGGGCAGAATTGGGGCTGTCACGAGTCAGCACGGTGGTGTTGAGTCATGACAGAGGGCAAAGGTACCGAGTCGGCACACTGGTGCCTAGTCAGGTGCCGACTCACAGACGTTTTGCAACTTGCATCGCGATTTTGAGCTAGTTGATGACATTTTTATCAAAAATGGTCTTCTAAACTTTTGTTTCACTATGTCTTATCTACTTACTGGTAAAATTTCAGATCATGTGAAGCTATATCCTAGTAATTATGGCCTTAGAATTACAGACTGTTCCAGAGCAACTTTCAAGGACATAATTGTGTCCCTATGATTAACCTGGAAGTAGTTTAATGGAAGAAAATTTATTTATGGGACTTGATTAATTTGGTTTTCATAAGTTTGTGCATAACAGTAGATAAGAAATGTGTTATGGATTTTATGGTTATTTTGATCAAAAGAAATTGTTTGAGCTAATAACGAATTAAAGTATTCTAAAGCTAAGAGATTTAAAGTATGTTAAAAATGAAGTGAATGTAAAGAAATACCAAAAAGGAATTAGGTAAAAGTACAATAAATGAAAATAGATAAGTATATGAGAAATAAGTGTACTGAAATGAGTGAGTTATATGTATTATAACTGTAAAATGTAAATGTCATATGATTATATAGAATGAATAAGAATGAATGGTAATGATATAGAGTATAGTAGATGGACTGGCCAATATAAATGAATTTCGATGACGAAATTTTTTTAAGGAGGGGAGAATTGTAATGGCTTCATTACCGGGTTAGCCGGAAATAATTTTTCCCGATAGTGAATAGTGATACCAGGGTAAATAGTACCTACCAGAGTCAAAAAAATATTTTATTTGATTATTGGAAACTATAAGCTACAGTGAGTTTGAGGTTAAAATTTGGAGCGAAATCGATGTCAAGTATGGACTCAAAAGTCAAAAATAAGAAAAAGTCACGGATTAGGTATGAATAGTAACTAGTTTGACTGAGTGTTTGACCGGACTGTAGAGGATTCTACGGACCTTAGAAAAAATAATCTGAGAATATGGATGCGCTCATATGAATGAGTAGAATCATATGATAATGAAAAATTAATTTTTAGTGACATTGAAAAATTGGGTTATCGCACTGATAAATAATTATCGGGCCAGAAAATAATTTTCAATTGACTACAAAATATTATTGGAGTCTAATTAATATGTGTTAAGAATTATAGAGTCATTTTTATGAGAAATTAAGCTTATAAAGTAAGAAAAAATAAGTGATTTCGGCTTAAATAGTACTTAGTTGACCGAAAGTTTAAAAATAGTAAATGATATCCAAAATTGATGAAAAATTTCAAATTGACTTTAGATGATATGTAGGAGTTTTTGGTAGTAAAAATAGAATTTTTTTTAGGACATTGAAAATTTACTGATCGGACTAATTTGAGTAAATCGGACCTAAAACGGACTCCGATTGAGGTGAAATTTGGTGTACAGTCTAGTTTTTATATGATATGAATTATGAAATTAATTTTGGGAGAACTTGAGTGTGGTAAAAGGGAAAATTAAATTAAGAGTGCAAATTGAGCCATAAAAGTGCTTTGAGTTTGGATTGGTTGGCCCAACTTGGTTGGACCTTAAACCAACCCAAAAACCCACTAAAAAAGCCCCAAAAATCTGTATGTTTGCCCAAATTTTTCCAGCAGCCCGTCCTCCTTTCTTCTCTCCCTCACCCGAAGTTGCTCTGGAATACAATCATGTCCCTGAAAGTTGCTCTGGATAGTCTATAATGCTAAGGCCATAATTACTAGGATATAGCTTCAAATGATTTGAAATTTTACCAGTTGGTAGATAAGAAATAGTGGAACAAAAGTCTAGAAGACAATTTTTGATAAAAATGTCATTAACTAGCTCAAATTGGTGATGCAAGTTGCAAAATGTCTATGAGTCGGCACGAGACTCGGCACCAGTGTGCTTGCCCTCTGTCACGACTCAACATGTTGCGTGCACAGGGGAGTCAACATTATAAGATTATAAACTTTGCAAGTTCTAATTTATGGAGATTAAATTTATGGAAGTTAAAGAAGGTTTGAAGGTGGTTTACTAAATTATGAGGAAGCCGATTCAAAAAAGAGACTTTGAAGAGAGGCATGTGCAAGTCATGTAACACCTTGACATGTGCAAGTCATGTGACCTTGACATGTACCATCCATGTGCTTTGACATGTGCTAGACATATGCCATGTCATGTGCTATGCATGTGCCATATGCATGTGCACATCATGTGACACATTACATGTGCAATGCATGCGCCAATTAATGGACTTAATGAGCTATTTTATTTGGACTTTTAGTTTGGGCTTTTATTTATTATTTTTATTTGATTATTTGTAATATGATAGGCCTTAACTTATTCTTTTGGGTTTATTTAAGTGAGATAGGCTTTAATTAGCTTGGGCTTATGTAATTAGTTCTTTTTAGGCTTTTTGGGCTGTATTTTAAGTTAATTAGTGTGAGTTTTAGTTATCTTGGTGTAAGGCCCATGATTTAAGGCCTATTTGATTAATTAGGGTTTTTATTAGCTTAAAGGAGTATATATACTCCACAAAAACGTGATTTGTATAGAGATTGGAATTATTAAACATTGGAGGCTATCCTCTTTTCTTGTCTTTGCCAAAATTCTTTAGAGAGATTAGTGAGGATTGCTTGCTTATCTTTTCTATTGCATGAAGAATTTGATAACTTATCAATTATTTGATTGTGGCATTTTTCAGGTTCTTTATTTCCCAATTATTTGTGTTTCCATTCACATGTTGATTGGGGGTTCAATAGGAAGGGTTTTTATCTCTTTTGTTTTGTTAACCGAATTCGTATGTGTGGGTTTATAGCTTATTAGTTATTGGGTTCCACATCATTTGGTATCAAAGCCAAAGTAAGGTAAATTCCTATTTATCTTAGCATTAGGTTTTTGTTTTCTTTTCTTTGAATTCTTTATGTTTATGCCAAATTAGGGTAGTATTAAGTTTCTTAATTAATTGTGCTTTTTGTGTGTTAAATTAGCCTTTTTTTCTTGTCTTACCTTTACCTTGAATTCATAAAATAGCCTTGAACCAAAATCTTGAATATCCTTTGCTTTGAATCCGAATCCTATTAGAAGAAGGTTAGAGATTAGTTTGTTGATTTGGAAAAAAAAAATAAAAAAATAAAAGAAATTTTCGAAAGGCCATAACTTTTAACTGGGGTGTCCGTTTTGCTACTATAATATGTTTTCGGAAAGGGAATTTGGAGCTCTACAATCATTATAAGACTTTGCCCTATGTAAATGCTCTTTTTGGACCTCAAAATGACCTTTAAACCCCCATTTTTCACTTTAAAGTTTCTGCATTTTGACAAGGGGCTTTAGAAAACCGAATTTGAACTATGATCACATTGGGCTTGAGACATTTAGTAGTTGTAGTCTAGTTGTTATTTCTTTCAAAAAAAAAGGAAAAAAACGTGAAAGAAAAGAATAGAGGAAGAGAAAAGTGTAGGGAGCAATTCGGCCAAGGGAGTATATTTATAGCAAAAGGGAAAATCCAAATCCATTAATAGGTAGAAAAATTTAATCCTAAGTGCTTGAGGATTAGGGGCAGCAATTAATCCTTTTTCTAAATAAAGGTGGGAATCCTTTAAGTAATAGGAAAAATTAATCCTATCTGTTTTGGGAATAGGAAAACTTAATCCTAAACCACCTTTGATTATTATTATCCAATTCGGATAAGGATTCATTTGTGCTACCATTTGCTTACCATTTTGGATATCATTTTCCTATCATTAGCTTACCATTTTTGGTATCATTTCTCTATCATTTGCCATCCATTTTTTGTAACATTTTTCTATCATTTGCCATCCATTTTTGGTAACATTTTTCTATCATTTGCTATCCATTTTTGGTATCATTTTGGTATCATTTTGAAATCATTTTTATACCATTTTGGTATCATTTTGCTATCATTTTTCTATTATTTTGCCATCATTTTGACATCATTTTGCCATCATTTTGATACCATTTTGCCATCATTTTGATAACATTTTGCCATCATTTTGCACACAACTTGACAAATTAATTAGAGCTTGATACACCATTCGGCCTATTCATCATTTTTGGCTCTAAGCTGAATTGTCTTGAGTGTATTCTGTCTTACTTAGTATAATTAGGTTTCTTTGTTATTTTCTTGCTTTGTTGGGTAGAATAACTAGGTTCTATATTTGGTTTACTTTGTAGTGAATTAGATTTATAGATTTCATCCAAATTGTCATTTTCTTAATTCTTGTTGCTTGTTTCTTATTTTAAGCTTGCTTTTGTTCCTTTACATTGCTAGAGTATCTTTGCTTGTTCTAATACTCTAATTTTGATATAATCAAGTGGTATACCAGTCTTGTCCGTGTACCACCTCCATTTTGTTTAGTGTCTTCTTTTCTAGCTTTGAGCTTTCTTTTATTGTTAGTTGCTAATTTCCTTGCTTTCTAAAACGTACTCAAATTCTTGGTATGTGAATTGAATTCTGAAGTGCAATTTTAAAGTTGTAATTAGAGTGATAAAAGGCAAGAGCGTGTGAGTACATTAAGAGGGTAAAAGCCTTGTTTGAGTGAAACACGAGAGGAGTGACATCCTTTGAGTGTAAACACGTAAGGGAGTGTGTGAGGTTATCATCTAACATCTTTTTGCAGATTTTTCAATCATGATTGAAGAAATGGGTAAAAAAGGAGCAACTCTCGATGAGCTAGTGTTCTCCATTCAAGCTATGCATGGTACGTTAGAAAAATTCATGAGAGACATGGGGAATATGAATGATAGAATAGAAAGGCTAGAATTGGGTTCAAATAGTACATCTAGGAGAACAGCAAGGAGGGGCAGATGGACTGATGAAAATGTAAGGGCTGACTTAGAAGATTTAGATGAGGAAGAAACTAGTGCAAAGATAGATGGAAACTTGGGCAACATCAAACTCAAGATTCCTCCATTCAAAGGCAGAAATAGTGCAGAAGAGTACTTGGATTGGGAAAGGAATGTTGAGATAATTTTTAATTGTAACAGGTACTCAGAGGAAGTGAAGATTGCAACTGTAGAATTCACTGACTATGCTTTATTTTGGTGGGATCAATTGAATATGGGCAGAAGGAAGATGAGGAGACGTCCTATTAGTAGTTAGGAGGATATAAAGGAGGCTATGAGGAAAAGATTTATGCCTTCACACTACTTTAGGGAGTTACATCAGAGGTTGCATAGGCTAGTGCAAGGAGCTAGATCAGTAGAAGATTATCACAAGGAGATGGAGATGCTATTGATCAAAGCTAACATAGAATAGAAGGAAGAGGTAATAATGGCTTGGTTTCTAGGAGGTTTGAATAAAGAAATTGCGGATGTAGTTGAATTGCAACATTATGAAAAAATGGAGGACTTAGTGAACATTGCCATTAAGGTAGAGAGGCAACAGAAACAAAGGAGGGTAGCAAGGTCATTCTCAAATTCTAACAATAAGAATTGTTCAAACTGAAGCAAAAATGAAGATTTTAAAAATATGGAATTGCAATTTAAACAACTTTCTGGACTACTAAGTACGTATATGAAACAAGAGGAAAGAAAGAAAGAAGAGGAAGTTATTGTCGAAGAAATTATTTGTGAAGCTAAAGGGGATACTATAGATTTATATGACAATGAGGTTCTGAGTGAGGAAGGAATAAATGTAAATGAAGATGTTATTGCCTTGAGTGAAATGGAAAAAGATTGTAAAAAGGAAGATGCTTGTGTAGTTGAGATGGAAGATCAGCATGTTATGATAGATCCTGTAGTGCCTAAGGAGGTTGAGTTGAATATGGAGGAAGAAAAGAACCATGATCAGAACGATTAGGGGTTCGCGTCTCGTTTATCCGGGTCATAGATGTCTGCTAGTTTTATATAGGGGCAAATGGCAAAGAAAAATAATAAAATGAGCTTAAAATGATTAAAGTGACAGAAATGTTTCAATTGGCATACGTGATTGTAATGAATGATTATATAGTTAATCTTTGGATTATTTTATATTAATTGGATTTAAATGTATTTCTGTATTAAATGTGTTTATTACATGTCATTTAATGAAATCAAGTGGTTATATTGTTAGTTAATGGTAAATATGTGCTTTAATTGGTTGAATTGTGATTTAAAAATGTTATTTGTGTGAAAAAGGACATAATTGTAATTAATAAAATGATTTGTAGGCATAATGGTAATTTTTGCACCTAATGTATAAGTATGTAAATATAAAGTTAAACTATCATATATGTAAAATTAATGATAAATAATAAGTGCCGATTGAAAGAAGGTTATAGAATATGTTAAATGTTTTAAAAAGGTATGGCTAATAAAATGACTGGGTAAATGTATAATAACTTAATGAGTAAATGATTTTTATGAATGTTATGAATGTGGAAATGTCTATCCATTAGATGTTATGAATGTGGAAATGCCTATCTTATTGAATGAAGTAAGGTTATAAAACTGCTATAAATGCTCATTAAATGAATGTTATGTTGACGACTACTGTGAGTGGTCGTTTATATTATGTTTATGTATTCCCCACTAAGATTTAAGCTTAGCACGGGTGTTTCGTTCGTGTAGGTTTGAAGATAGAAGAGTCGCCAGGGACATTCCGCAGCAGTCAAGGGCAACGAGTCTGTAGGAGTATCTTAATAAAATTTTAATTGTTAATTGTAATGTTATGAACTATAGCTTCATTAGTAAATGATCTGTATATAATATGTGAATAGTAAAAATATTATACGAATTGGTATATGAAAGTATTGTGCATAAAAAAAAATTATAACTCTGTTTTTGATATTGTTTATGTAATATTTTATCCGGTAGCATCCTTTAATTATCGTTGTGCTCCAACCATATTACTGTGTGGAGGGCCACATACGGGTAAGGGGTGTTACATTTCCTCCCAATACGGGCTGACTACTTAATAGTTAAGATAGCTGAGATTTACATCCAGGAGGTAGTTAAACTACATGGAGTGCATTCCTCTATTATATTAGACAGGGATTCCCGCTTCTGGAAGAAAGTTACAGGAAGCACTGGGTACAAAACTTCACTTCAATACTACTTTCCATTCAAAGACGGATGGGAAATTGGAATGAGTCATTCGGGTAAATCCTAAGCATGTCATTAGTAAGTTATGTATGATAAGTATATAAGGCTAAAATGACACCTCATGTTATAGGTGCTTGAAGATATGTTAAGAGGTTGTGTATTAGAATTTAAAGTCAACTGGGAAAAGTATCTTCCACTAGCTAAATTCGTTTACAATAATAGTTACCAGTCAAGTATTCAAATGGCTCTTTATGAATTCTTATATGGAAGGAAGTGCAGAACCCCTCTTTGTTGGACAAAACTTAGCGAGAACAAGCTAGTTGGATCAAATTTGATTCGAGAAATTGAGAAGAAAGTTTAGGTGATTAAAGATAGACTAAAGGCAGCATTTTACAGGCAGAAATCATATGTTGATTTAAATAGGGAAGACATTGAGTTCGTAGTGGGAGACAAGTTGTTTCTCAAAGTATCACTATGGAAAAAGGTACTCAAATTTGGCAAGAAGGGTAAGCTGAGCCCTAAATTTATTGGTCCATATTAGATCTTAGAGCGTGTGACACCAATAACCTACAGGTTAGCTTTACCTCCTAAACTGGACATGATCCATAACATCTTCCACGTCTCCATGCTGAGAAGATGCAGGTCCGATCCAACTCATATTGTGTAACCAAAGGAAATACAAGTAAGACTTGATCTAACTTATAAAGAGGAATCGTTGAAGATATTGAAAATAGAAGTTAGGCAGTTGAGAAATAAGCAAATTCCGTTAGTTAAGGTCCTTTGGACCCGCTACAACGTCAAAGAAGCCACATGAGAACCGGAGGAGACAATGAAAAAACAGTATCCTCAGCTGTTTACTTTAGGTAAATTTCGAGGAGAAAATTTTATTTAGTAGAGAAGAAATGTAATGTCCCCAAATTTTGATTTCGTGAATAGTACTTTTTCTGACTATGAATAGTGCCACCTGTTGGAAAGTACAATTCATAAAGAGTCTGAAGTTGAAATTTGGTGTGAAATTGAGGTCAAATAGGGTTCTAGAAGTTAAAAATAAAAATAAATCACGGGTCGGTTTGAATATTAACCACAGTTTACCAAACTTTGACCGGGATAAAAAAGAAATTTTAGAGACCTTTAAAAATTCATTCAATTTAAATTCATTCAATTTAATAGACCGCTAAAAATTAATTGGGACTTTTCTAATAAATCAGGACCAATGTCCTATTTTTTATAATACAAAGTTATACACAAATTATAACTTTTCTTTACATTGTAAAGGATTTTTTTTTATAAATTAACATGGATTTTTTCATAGTTAATGGGATCATTTATCCTAGTTTTCTCAAAATGCACATAATAAAATCACTTTTTTTATAACAATTGCATGTGGGAACCAACTTTCCCACCTAAAATGATACTCAATAAATTTCCCTATTTATGTATAATTTTATCTTTATTTTCATATCATTTTTGCTTTTTATGCAATGCTTCACTGCTTTCATTATAATTTGTTTTTATAGTTTTTCAACACGCTTGAGTGTGCCTTTACTTTTCTAGCATGATAACTCATGTGAGAAGAGAGATAAAATAATTAATTTCAAAACTCATTAATATAGCATTAACTAAGGGTATAAATAAGAGTGAGATCCCGAACCTATCTCTGGTTTTGGCCTCATAAAGTTATAACTCGTTTCCTAATATTTAATTGGGTGATGATTCCATGATACCAACCTTGTGGTGCCCAACCGATGCCCTCGTAGGTTAATAACTAATAGTGTAATAGAGGAACCCTGAAATGCTGGTCTAGGCCTTTTAAAGGTCAAGGATTGGCAAAATTGGATAAGGGCCTTCGTCCGTTGCTCCGTAAATGACCTTCATGAGATAAATAAACCTTGATCCGATCTTAAACCATAAAAGTGGGTACTCGAGAACCACATCGGACTCAAAAGGGTTCAACGTATGTCACAACTGCCTATACTACAAAGGAAGAGTATGTGTTCCCGATAATGCATATTTGAAGAAAAATATTATAACAAAGGCATATAGCAGCAATTATGCCATACACTTGGGTAGCACCAAAATGTATCAAGATCTGAAGAATCATTATTGGTGGCTAGGTATGAAAAGGGACATAGCAGATTTTTGTCACTATATGTCTCATATGCCAATAGGTGAAAGCTGAACTTCAGGTTTCCTCTGTTCTTCTGCAACTTATCTCTATACCAGAGTGGAAATGGGATCGCATTACGATGGATTTTGTTACTAGTTTGACCCTCACTGGGAAGAAGCATGAATCTATATGGGTAATAGTTGACAGGCTGACCAAGTCAGCACATTTCCTCCCAGTACAGGCTGACTACTTAAAAGTTAAGATAGCTGAGATTTACATCCAGGAGGTAGTCAAACTACATGGAGTGCGTTCCTCTATTATATCAGACAGGGATTCCCACTTCTGGAAAAAAGTTACAGGAAGCATTAGGTACAAAACTTCACTTCAGTACTACTTTCCATTCACAAACGGATGGGTAATCGGAATGAGTCATCTAGGTAAATCCTAAGTATGTCATTAGTAAGTTATGTATGATAATAAGTATTTAAGGCTAAAATGACACCTTATGTTATTGGTGCTCGAAGATATGTTAAGAGGTTATGTATTGGAATTTGAAGTCAACTGGGAAAAGTATCTTTCACTAGCTAAATTCGTTTACAATAACAGTTATCAGTCAAGTTTTCAAATGGCTTTTTATAAAGCCTTATATGGAAGGAAGTACAGAACCCCTCTTTATTGGATAGAACTTAGCGAGAACAAGCTAGTTGGATCAGATTTGATTCAACAAATTGAGAAGAAAGTTTAAGTGATTAAAGATAGACTAAAGGCAGCATTTATTGGCAGAAATCATATGTTGATTTGAAGAGGGAAGACATTGAGTTCGTAGTGGGAGATAAGTTATTTCTCAAAGTATCACCATGGAAGAAGGTACTCAAATTTGGCAAGAAGGGTAAGCTGAGCCCTAGATTTATTGGTCCATATTAGATCTTAGAGCATGTGGGACCAATAGCCTACAGGTCAGCTTTACCTCCTAAGTTGAACATGATCCACAACGTCTTCCACATCTCCATGCTGGGAAGATGCAGGTCCGATCTAACTCATATTGTGCAACCAAAGGAAATACAAGTAAGACCTGATCTAACTTGTAAAGAGGAATCGTTAAAGATATTGGCAAGAGAAGTTAGGCAGTTGAGAAATAAGCAAATTCTGTTAGTTAAGGTCCTTTGGACCCGCTACAACGTCAAAGAAGCCACATGAGAATCGAAGGAGACAATGAAACAATAGTATCCTCAGCTGTTTACTTTAGGCAAATTTTGAGGATGAAATTTTATTTAGTAGGGAAGAAATGTAATGTCCCAAAATTCTGATTTCATAATAGTACTTTTTCTGATAATAAATAGTGCCACCCATTGAAAAGTGCAATTCATAGGGAGTCTAAAGTTGAAATTTGGTGTAAAATTGAGGTCAAATAGGGCTCCAGAAGTTGAAAATAAAAATAAGTCACGGGTCGGTATGAATAATAACCACAGTTGACCAAACTTTGATCGGGATCAAAAAAAATTGTTAGAGGCCTCTAAAAATTCATTCAATTTAATAGACTCATTCTAAATATTGTAAATGAATTTTTGGTGGTCAAAATTGAATTTTCAGATGACAAAGGAAAATAAGTTATCAGATCGGTAAAATTCTCACCGGACCGAAAACTTCAACGAAACGACATCATTTTAACTCAAAATTTTGTGTCCATCCTAAGAAATATTTTTCAATAGTTATAGATATAATTTTATGAGAAAGGATACAAGAAAACTAAGGCAAAAATAGCATAAAAATCAACCTCTCCCTCCGGTTCAAATCCACCATTTTTCTTCCATTTTTTAACTAAATTCGATGAAATTAAGCTCCTAAATTAATTCCTAAGCATTATTTAAGCTTCCTAGAATTATAAGAACAAGTTTGAGTGAAGAAATCAAGAGAAATTTGGAAGATTTAGATTAGAAATTTTTATCAAGTAAGTGATTTTGATGTAATTTTTATAGTTTTGATTAGAATTAGGTGTACCTAGTATGAATATGTATAAATTCTATTGAAATTTGAAAGAAAATTGATTGAATTTCTTACCATGGAATTTGGCCAAGGTGGTGAGGAAGAAGAAGAAGAAAGAAGAAAGAAGAAAAAAGAAAGGAAAAGGAGAAAGAAAGAGCCACCTAGGTTGGAGCTTATGAAATAAGGTATGTGGATGCTCAAATTTGCTTATTTCATGTGAAATTCATATTATGTATGTATAAGTGTATGTGTGACGCACGCCGGAGCCCAAGGGCACCCATTGACCGACCTGCTCTAGGGCGATCGAGCAAATTGAGGGTCCGTTGACATCTTGCAACGAATTGCAAGTGCGTCTATTTTGGGCAACAAGGAGGTTTCATGGAGTCGCCACCCAATAGAACATTGGGAAAGTTTGTCTCGCCTCAGTGAGCAAGATGGCGCATATTTCCATTTTGGGCAAACCAAAGGGATCTTGGAGGTAATCACCCCAATAGAACATTGGGAATGACCTTCTAAACCTATGGAGCCTAGGATTATTTATTAAGCCTTTTGATGGGTCACAAGAGGTGTCTTGGAGGTTCCAATGAGTGATCGGATAGACCTCTCGCCTCGTTGAGCCCAAAGACCAGAGCTGGGTTCGGGACTTCTCATCTATTTCTTCCTTGATTTAACTTTACATTTAAGTTTTGAATTTATTAGTTCGCTTTCTCTCTCCACACAATGCAAATTTTAATTAAAAGCGCAAATATTCACATTAAAAGCGATAAATATACATAAATAAAAAAAATGAATGAAATAAATGTTCGAAATTAAATTACAACAAAACTAGGAGCGGAATACAACTCCCATTTTAAAGGTACGATATATATACATACAAGAAGACGGGAAATTCATTTATTTTGAGGGCTTTGGCCCTCACATGCATTTATTATGAGAAAACTAATTTTTATGTGATTTTTATGGGCTAAAACAGGACATTGGGTCCTTTAATTTTCTGAAATAATCCTAATTTTAATTAATATAAAACAAGTATCCATTCTTAATTTATGTGGAATAAAATAAAAAAAATACATAAACAAAATAAGGAATAAAGGCAATAAATAAATGAATAAAAGGGAAAGGAAAACTTAACCAAAGATAGGCTTTCCATGATGGCATGATGGTCTTTCTCCACAGCTCCGTCCATCCAGGAAAAGGAAAATACAATACTCACAAAATAAAAGAAATATTAATATTTACAAATTAAAGCGATGCACATGTAAATAGAGAGTAGAATAAAATAAATAAAATAAAATACATAAAAAAATTGTAAATGTTGAAATGAAAAAAACGTTTTGAAAATAAAATAAGATTTAAATAGAGGAAGAAATAATAAAAGGAAAAAAGGAAAAAAAAAAAAGGAAACAAAGACGAGAGACGTGCTTAGCGGCCGACTGACGGCCGTCCCTTATGTGACCGACGGACAATGGGCCTCACACGCCATCGCTCGAACAACAGACGGGTTTATTGCCCGTCGCTCGAGCGACGGACGGGCGTATTACTGCCCGTCGGTCGCCTCTAGTTTTCAAATAAATAGGCAAAAAACTTCTTTTTTTCTTCTCTTTTTAAATAAACAACTTTCAAACAGAATAAAGGCAAATAAAAGCTAAATAAAAAGTAAATAAATGCAATAAATGCGGAAATGAATGTAATAGATTAATAAAACAAGTGTCCAAAATATTTACCCTCAGATTATACCTTTTTGGAGTGAAACTTCGGTTGACTCAAACCTTGCGTGTCTCACGAGAAGAAAGCAAAAACCAAGAAAGAAAAATGTCTATATTTTTTCCTTGACTTTTACCGAATTTTTGAAATGTTTGAATCCACAAAATGGATGAAAACTAATGGATTTAGCTTTCTCCAAGTAAAATAGATTCACTTAAAAGCGAAACAAAACCAGAGAAAAAGTAGGAAAATATGGGAATTTAAACAGATAAAGAAAAGAAAACTTGAGAAGAAGAAAATTTGCTCCTTTTAGCTTGTTTTAGTGATTTTTTCCCAAGAAAATTCAAACCCTTTTCAAAGGAAAAGATTTACTATTTAAAGGCAGAACCGACGGGCAGGCCTTTACTCACCGACGGGCAGGCCTTGAGCCACCGACAGGACACGCGTCCGTCTCAGCAACCGACGGGACACGTGTTCCCGAGAAAAAACGGTAGCCGCCTTAACGATCGATGGGTATGTGAGTCACCGACGTGTTGTCCATCCCCGAGAGAGGTGGTGACTGCCCTGACGACCGACGGGATGCCAACCACAGACGGGCAGGCCGTCTATGGAGCAAAAACTCAAATTTCAAGTTAAAACTCCCAGTTTTTCAAATTCTTCTTTCTATAAAATAAAACCTTTTATTTCTCGTGAGCCCAGAGGATCAAAATTTCCGAGTTCCATCCACTCATTTGGGACCAGGCATTGGTTTCTTCATTGGGTAATCTCTGATCTGGACCGCCCTGGGACACGGTGCTTACAGTTGCCCCCAATTTTGGGAAGGCTAGTGCACAAGTGTCTAGGTGAGCCAAAATTCAGAGAGAGAGGAAGAAAAGCATACCTGGGCGATCCTTTCCTTTCACACCATTTACTGGGCAGACCTCATCTCAGTTCACCCAGCGATGGATGTAATCGATGCATATGTCCCTACTGGTTTCGCTTTGACTAGTAAGGCGTTAGTGCAAATTCCCTGCTAATCCCTATACGATCTGCAAGGTGGAGAGCAGTGTTATCTAACTGCAACCCTGACCATGGAGAATTCCTTGCCAACCCCTATACAATCTACAAGGTGGAGAGCAGTGTTATCTAACTGCAACCCCGGCTGTGAAGAGTTCCTTGCCAACCCCTATACGATCTGCAAGGTGGAGAGCAGTGTTATCTAACTGCAACCCCGGCTGTGAAGAGTTCCTTGCCAACCCCTATACGATCTATAAGGTGGAGAGCAGTGTTATCTAATTGCAACCCCGGCTGTGAAGAGTTCCTTGCCAACCCCTATACGATCTGCAAGGTGGAGAGTAGTGTTATCTAACTGCGACCCCGGCTGTAAAGAGTTCCTTGCCAACCCCTATACGATCTGCAAGGTGGAGAGCAGTGTTATCTAACTGCGACCCCGGCTGTGAAGAGTTCCTTGCCAACCCCTATACGATCTGCAAGGTGGAGAGCGATGTTATCTAACTGCAACCCCAACTGTGAAGAGTTCCTCGCCAACCCCTATATAATCTGCAAGGTGGAGATCCTTGATGTGATTCTTCTGATATGATTGATATCCATATTTGGACTAAGATTAAGCAAATGTTCCTGTATATCAAAGAACTTCTTATTACTCTTATGTGAATTGCTCTTGTTTACTAGATTCATGAATAAGTTGTATCATTATTCATAGTTTCGTTATCATCTTCCTGATTTTACGATTATAAATATTTTATTTTAGGCGTAAATAAAGGTGCACACTCAATTGTCATTAATGTAAGCATAGCATGCAAGGATAAGGAAAAATAAATATACGTACAATTTTTCACTATAAAGCAATTTTGTACAAGATATATACAACAATAAGCAAATACAATAAAAAAAAAACTAAATAGACAAATATAACAAAATGTCATCCACACTCCCTGAATGGCTAGAAAGGTGGATAATCTCCAATCTCCTCATCAGGGTCCTCATCGTCAGATATATGGAGGGGCTGAGGTGGCGACTGAGGCAGAGGCGGTAGCTGCGGCTGGGTCGGTGGTCAAGGCCGAGGCTGAGGCCTGGAGGTAGAGGGTCCAGCTCCTAAAGTAGAAGGACCTGCCGCTCCTGGGCGCTGAGATGCCCATATATCCACCATCGGCTCAAGCCTGGGAGGAATTGCCACTGGCACAGACGATGGCTGCGGTCTCCCTGGACCCTACTGCTAGAACTGCACCTGGGCGTATCCATCAAAGAAGGGCTGGGCACATTGCGTCATGAAGCGTAAGGTGTCCGTGATCATCCCTCCTAGCTCTCTGAAGGCCCTGCTCAGCTGGCGAGTCTGATCTGAAGAAGTAGTACTCATTCTACCCAACCTCTACTCAGTCCGCTCGCGAAAATCCCGGACATACTGAGTCATAGGGTGGACAGCTCCATCTATCGCCTGCACTGTCGAGCGGAGAGCATCCATCGACTCCTGTATCATATGGAGGGTCATGTCCACCCCCTGAGCTACCTCGTCCTGGGAGGTCCTCACCTCCTGTCTCAGTTGGTCTACCATCCTCTCCTGCTGCTCTGCCATCTGCCTAAGGAGCCCAGCATGCTCCTGCCTCAACTGATCAATGGCCCTAGCCTGCTCCTAGATCAGTCCCTACTGCTGCTCCAGCCTATCTGTCAGAACCTTATCTCTCTCCTCGATCTGAGCAAGGAGGGCCCTATCCCTCTCCTCCTGTCGGCGCTCGAAAGCTGCAAGCGCGGAGACTATAAGCTCAGAGATGTCCGGCTACGGCACTATTGGAGGTGGAATCAGCTCTAATGACTGTCCCGAAGGTGGAGCTGTGGATGTGGATGCCCCCGTATCTCCTCTGGCGTAGGGGTGAAATCTGGGTGAACGCCGGAGAGAAGTCCTCTGAATCCTCGAAGCCGGAGAAGGAGTGAGACTTTGTGCCCCCGATGTCGGCTGCCCCTGATGTCGGAGAAGCACTAAACAACTCCTCCATGGTGAACTCCATCCCCATGTCAGAAGGAGTCCGAAACTGCTCCTCATACTGCTGCGGGTATGGAGGCTAGACTTTCTGAGAAACCTCATACTGGGGAGGCTATACCTCTTGATGCTGTGGCTGCGGAGGCTGGCCCTCCGATACTACCCAAACTGAGGAGACTGGTCCTCCTGGTGCTGTGGCTGCTCCTCAGGCTGCGGTGGTATTGGCACCTCCCCCTCAGGCTGCTCCTGAGCCGGGGCTAAGGATGGAAGATCAAAGGCCCGCCGTGTCTCGTGTATAGTAAGAAGCTTGAAAGCCTCGGCCTATCCTGGGATCTGTAGCACCATCCCCATCTGTACTGCGGCAGGGGCGTCCACATAGATGCTCTCATCCAAAGTGCCCTGAAGCCTATCTGGAGCCACTCCCAATCCTAACAACAGGTGAGTGATGACCCCTCCAACTATCACTGATGGGGCTGTCCCCCTGGAGACTCTGGCCATGTTGGGCAGTATCTCATGGCTAATGCTGAGGCGTTGACCCATCATCATAGCCCAAAGGCTCCAAATCTCGGTCGCGTTAAGCAACCCCGGGTTGCCAGCCCGTCCGAGATACGAACTGGAAAGCACCCTGTGAAGATACCGAAGCGCCTGTGATATCAAGACTGTGCTTTTCACAATATCATGGTCATACGGCACTCCGGGCAGAGCGATAGCAGCCCAATGGTCTCGTCTGACCACCCTCTGAGGTACCATAACATCCTGACCGTGCGGCAAACCCATGGCCTGCGCGAACCTCTACCGCGTGATGCTGAAATGATCACCTTCGAACCAAAACTGGACCACTCCGGGCTCTGTATCGGATCTCTGGAATCCCCCGTAGTAGAAAGTGGCCAACACCTATCGCACTGCCTCGGGATATGTGGGGAATGCTGGTGCCAAAAACTCGGTCCAAACCGCTCCTGCAACCAGAATATCCACCTCATCCGCCATCCCTAGAGCCTCCAGGAATGGTCTGGAAACGAAACGGTTGGCCCGAAACTCTACCCGAGCCAATACTACATATCTCCGCCGAGCCTCCGGAGTCATCCACGCGGGAGCCTGGGGCTCATCCTGTCTATGAGGGACGCATCTGTGTGGCGGCATCCTGTAAAGCAATAGACAATTTAGTGATAATAAATGATAAAAAAATGACAACATCTCAGTAGAGACGTGTCTTAACCCTTTTGAGTAAGGAGGCTAGAAGGAAAATACAGGATAAACTTTGCATCCCAAGAAACAAAGGAAATTATCGATAATTAAAAAACCAAATAAAGTATGAATAAAAATTTGGGAAGCACCCCGGCAAGGGTGTCCCCCACCTCCTGCGCAAAACAATACAACAGGCCTCAAGCCTTCAACCAGCACAGAAAATATTGACTAAAATTTGGACAACATCCCGGCAAAGATGTGCCCCAACTCATGCATAAAAACAAGAAATTTCTCACAACTAGGGACAGGCCTTAGGCCTCAACAACTAGGCATGCATAAATGCAATAAAAGTAAAAGTAATAAAAAATGGGCAGCACCCCGGCAAGGGTGTGTCCCACTTCCTGCATAAAAGAACAATTAAAACAGGTTTCAGACCCTAACAATCACAATATTTATATTTTTGGAATCACACATATGGGCAGTAAATCTTACTCTAAATATGCAAAAATAATTACCCAAGGCACTATATCGGTCTAATCTAAAAGGTAAAGGTTTTAATCAAACTAAATGAACTAAATATACTAAAAAAAGGTAAATATTCGTGCAAAAAATAAATATTTACTAGGTGAACGGGCAGCATTTCAGCACTAACATATATTAATATTGCTAGAAAAAATAAAAATAGAGATAAAGAAAGAAAATAGAGAAAGCACTAAAATTTAACTTACTTCAAGAAAGGAAAATAAATTATTTACTAACCTGTAATTATAGACAATTGAAGAAGAGAACTAGAAATGTAGAAAAACAGGTCCCGGTTGATGCACAATAACACAAGAATCACAAGAATGCGCTAAAAATGTAAAAATATGAAGAAAAGGGGAAGAAAATGACAAAAAACCATCAAAGGCGTCGGTTATGGGAAGATGAGAAGAGAAAAAACTGTTGCCTCGTTGGCCACTGGTGACATATATAGATTTCGTGACAGACGGGCAGCCCGCCTCCAGGAGCGACCGACGGCTTGACCGTCTGTCGTTCTGAATTCCCGCTTTTAATGCAAAATTAAATGCGCGTGATGACGTCATGATGACGTATGAAGATGCATGCATATTAACAGGTGGACAACGACCGACGGGCAGGCCGCCCATTCTGAGGAACGGGTAGGCCGTCGGTGGAGCTTTTCTACAAATTTCAAGATTTTTCTGAACTTTTCCACTTCTTCTGCCTCTCATCCATTGGTTTTAACTTTAGACTTGGCAAAAATGTCTTCTACATCTATTCAAAAGATGTACCAAATTCTGGATGATTCCCACATTTGGGAAAACAATATGTTCAGCCCCCTAGGGGCTTTTTTTTTTTTTAGATATGGCTACAAGAGAAGCTGAAGATGTTATCAGAGCCACCTCCCCGAGTCATCGCACAGTACACACCGAGGCACTTTCTCCCGCGCCAATGACTGTATACACTTTCATCTCCTGATGAGGGCATCGCCAGATTTAGCGAGATATCAGACGACAACATCCGCTTTATGGCTTCTTGGCTTCCTTTGTCCCATGCAGTCATTAACGGGTCTTTGGGGTGTGTTCCCCTCTGCGGGCTTCGTCAGGCCACTTTCTATATTACGGCTCGGTGTGCTCGTCAGCTTGGGATAACCCAAGACATGGTGAGAGTCCCACTGTCTTTTCGGGGAGGAAGCTTTTCCATTGCCTTTGCCTCTCGCTACCATGAGCTGTGGAGCCGATTTCCTGTGAAGACAGTTATACCTCGCTTTGGAGCTCATTCCGCGGCTTCCACCAGCAAGTACAAGCGATGGGTTGTTAGTCCAGCTTCTGATAATAGGACACGAGGGCTTAAACATCTGGCTGGCGAGAGTAGCGGTAGTGCTTAGCTTAGATTAAATATGTATATCTTTTAAATGTTATTTCTTTTCAAAACAGAACTAAAGAATGATGAAATAAAAAGAATAATTTTCATTTTATTTCACAGAATTGTGTACATTTCCATAAAATTTCTATATACATGATCAGTATTTGCTATGAATTCAACTATGCAAACTATATTAATACATGAAACTGAATTTTGCGAGCATCAGAACTCCTGTTACCAATCGGCCCTCTCAGGTTTTCTCGATTGGGCATTTTCTCTTATGCCTCTAATTTTTGCATAGGTTGCCTTTTTTCGGTTTTCACCCTGTCGAGGTGCCCAATTTTAGAAAGGTCGCCTTTTTTCGGTTTTCGACCCGCGAGGTATTTTATTCTTTTCTTTTTCTCTTATTGTCTTTAGCCATGGAACCTTTTGAGTCTGTCTATGTTCACCGGTTCTTTGAATTCATTGCCGTCGCTATCTGATAAAATTGTGGCTCCCTTTGACAATAGCTTCTTGAGAATAAAGGGCCCTTCCCAGGTGGGTCTGAATTTTCCTCGGATGTCTGGTACTCCCGGTCTCATTTGCTTAAACACCAAGTCCCCCTCCTTCAAAGGATGTTTCTTGACTTTCTTTCCGAAGGTTCGAGCTAGCCTCTTCTGATAGACTTGGTTGTGGTAGTAGGCTCTTAATCTGTTCTCATTCAGCAAGTTTAAATGTTTCAGCCTTTGCTGTGCCCATTCAGTCTCGGGGATCTGAGCTTCCATGATGACTCTTAACGATCTGAGCTCTATCTCAACCGGCAGCACCGCCTCTGTCCCGTACACCAGAGAATATAGCGTGGCTCCTGTAGATGTTCTCGCCGTTGTCCGATAGCCCCAGAGTGCGAAAGGCAGCTTCTTCGCCCAATCTTTGTAGGTTTGGACCATTTTGGCCAATATTTTCTTAATGTTCTTATTAGCAGCCTCCACAGCTCCGTTGGCCTGTGGGCGATATGGAGAAGACTTGTGGTGTTCAATCCCATATTTCTCCAATAGCTTCCTAGTTTCTCCCATAAACTGTACCCCATTATCTGATACCACATGGTGTAGAAGGCCATATCTACAGATCAGATTCTTCTCAATAAACTTGGCCATGTCTCTCGCTTCAATCTTCTTGAAAGATTCTGCCTCTACCCATTTAGTAAAGTAATCGATGGCAACTATGATGTATCTATGTTCATTGGAGGCTGTGGGTCGGATCTCCCCGAGGATATCTATACCCCAGGCGGAAAACGACCAAGGCGACGTTAGGCTATACAGTTCTGACACAGGCAAGTGCCTTAAGTCTGCGTATTGTTGGCACAGCTGGCATTGCTTTACGTATTTTGAACTGTCATTATCCACTGTGATCCAGTAAAACCCTTGTCTCATGATTTTCTTTGCCAGTGTCAACCCATTTATGTGAGCTTCACACATGCCTGCGTGAGTTTCCTCCATCACCCTCCGGGCTTTTTTCTCATTCAAACATCTCAATTGAATGCCATCGGCCTGCCTTTTATACAGCACTGCATCTATGCATATAAACTGAGTGAACAGTTTGCGAATTAACCTCTGGTCCTTCTCCGTAGCTTCCTCTGAAAAAGCTGCATTCTCTAAATAGCTCATAATATCGTGGTACCATGGCTTCCCATCTGCTACATCGACTTCCGCTACTAACTGTGATTGGAAACTGGGCCTATCTGAGCTGGAAATCAATACGGGCCTCATAATCACTCCTTTCGGATTGTCCCACATTGACACCACAGTAGCGAGGGCATCAGCTAATTGATTCTCCTCTCTTGGAATGAAATGAAACGTGCATACCTCAAATTGTCTACTTAGACCTTTCAAGTGCTGGATGTAGGGCATCAATCTTTCTTCTTTAACTACCCATTCACCTCGGATCTGGTTGATTACGAGGGAAGAGTCCCCAAACACCTCAACAGTCTTCGCCCCCAAGGCTAACAAAGCTTCTAATCCAAAAATACATGCATTGTATTTAGCCTCATTGTTGGTAGCTTTAAACCTTAGTTTTTTGGCCAAAGGGAGCTTCTCATTTTCCGGGGTTGTCAAGATGACTCCTACTCATGCCCCTTTATTGTTCACGGCCCCATCAAAATGCAATTGCCATCCCTGAATTGCAATAGCCGCTATATCCTTGTCTGGGAAATTGAATTCGTAAGTGTCTTCTTGAATCGGGTGATCGGCCAGGAACTCAGTTACTGCTCGCCCCTTGATAGTCTTCCTAGTGACATATTCCACGTCAAATTCCTGTAGCAACAATAACCATCTGCCCATCTTTCCTAGTAAGGATGGCGCTTCCTGTAAATACTTCAAAGGATTCTGCTTTGCTACCGCCTGCACCTTGTATGAGTGGAAGTAATGCCTTAACTTCTTTGAAGCCCAGATAATGGCAAGACAAATCTTTTCTACCTCGGCATGCTTGATTTCGTATTCCAAGAACTTCTTGCTGAGATAGTAAATGGCAAACTCTATCCCGAATTTGTCCTCTTGGGCCATCATGGCACCCACAGAGCTGTCTTCTATGGCCAAGTACATAATCAGAGGCTTGTTTGGCTGCAGCGGCCTCAACACAGGTGGATGCAACAGGTATTCTCGGATGGCGTCGAAAGCCTTTTGACAATCCTCATTCCACACCACTAGTTGATTCTTCCTTAGGAGCTTGAAAATCGGTTCGCAGATTGAAGTCAGTTTAGCAATGAACCTGCTGACATATTGTAACTTGCCCAAGAAGCTTCTCACGTCATTTTCCTTCTGAGGCACCGGCATTTCCCTGATAGCTTTAACCTTGTTCGGGCCAATTTTGATACCTCGCTGGCTGACCACATGCCCCAATAACTTCCCTGAGGTCACCCCGAAAATACATTTCTTCGGATTCAGTCGCAAGTCATACTTCTCTATTCTCGTGAAGAACTTCTCCAGTGCTTCGAAATGACCCTCTCTGGTGGTAGACTTAATCATCATGTCGTCTACGTACACTTCCACTTCTTTATGGATTAAGTCGCTCAGAATCTTTGTCGCCATTCTCTGGTATGTAGCCCCTGCATTCTTCAGACTAAAAGGCATCACTCGATAGGCATACATTCCCCATTCAGTAATGAAAGCCGTCTTGATTCTGTCAATTATTTTGTTCAAAATCTGATTATATCCCTCATAGCCATCCACGAAGCTGTACATTGCGCAGGCAGCGGCACTGTCTATTAGCACATCTATATGCGGCAGCGGGAAATCATCCTTTGGACAGGCTTTATTCAAATCTCGGTAGTCAACGCATACTCTTACTTTCTCGTTCTTCTTGGCCACGGGGACTACATTAGCCAACCATGTGGGATATTGGACCTCTACCAAGAACTTGGCTTCGATCTGCTGTCGGATTTCTTCCTTCACCTTATCCTCCCACTCTGGTCTGAGCCTTCTCAGCTTCTGCTTTACAGGCTTGTAACCCGGATATGGAGGGATAGCGTGCTCTGCGACGTTTCGATCGATGCCCGGCATATCTTCATAGGTCCAGGCAAAGACTTTTTCATGTTTTTTGAGTATTCTCTCAAATGTTTTCCTTTCCTCAGGAGTTATATCCGATGCTATCAAAATTTCTTTCGGGTTTTTCGAGGTTCTAAGATTAAATGGAGTTGCATCAGAGGAATCAATATCGAATATTAATGGAGTGTGATCATGATCATGCATATGGAAATTATCAGAAACATCACACAAGTAAGCGAAATCATTCATATCATTAACGAAATTATGATTATCATTTACATCATTAAATAGTTCAGGAACGAAAAGACATTCTAAGCTAGTCTCCTCCTCCGCTCCCGCTATCTTTGCTTCAGCATCTGTGGACGATTCCGCGTCATCTGGATTCTTCAGGGGCTTTATCTCTTGAGCTACTTACTCCAGCTTCTCCTTCCCCTTAATATGAGTGCTTACCATGGCTTCATTTACCACTTTCTCAGGCTCTTGTCCATCCCAAACAATCCGGTTGGTTAAGACTTCTTCATTCCAAAAGTCTTTCACTAGCTTGACCATACCCATCTCCCAGTCATATACATCGTTGAAAAGCTCAAAGCCTGGCACTATCCTACCTCCAGCCCACTGAGGCTCAGCTTCCCCAGCATAGGCACAAACTGATGATGCTGGCACAAAGCTCTCTCGGATGTGAGGGATTTTCTGCATCGTCTTCTTCTTACTATGCTCTCCTTTATACCCCAAGCCCTTTCGATCTTTCTGGCCTTGAGTGGTAATAGCAGACTGCAACCCCTGTGAGTTTTTACCTAGACCAGCCCCAGGAAGGTAATGCATTTTCCTCATCATGTTCACTACTGGAAGACTATCCCCTGAACCCGATTCTTCTCCTATTACCGACACATGGAAGCCATTAAACAGCTGATTAGCAATCCCTAGAGCTGACACTTGATTCTCCCTGGCCGCCTTAATGGTTATCACTTCCCCTTCGTGTGGGATCTTTATCATCTGGTGTAACGTGGATGGTACCCCTCCTAGCTTATGGAACCAGGGCCTTCCGAGCAAAGCTGAGAAGTTGGCCGGAATAGGTAGGACCACAAATTCTGCTTCCGTTTCAATGGGCCCAGTTTTGACCAGGGCTTTAAATGTCCCCGAGGCTGGTCTTCTGGAATTATCATAAGCTATGATGGTTAAATCCGACTTGCTAAGCATACTCTCATCTAGTCCGTAAGCCTGAAGCGCGACCAAAGGGTATACATTTATAGACGACCCATCATCCACCATAACGCACGCAGTATGCTTACCATTGACTTGTGCCTTAATGTAGAGTGGTCGGTTATGATTGCGGCCCTCAACCGTTAAATCGGCATCGGAATATACTAACCTTTCCCCGGACCCTCGTTTTACAAGATCCAACAACTCTGACGGAGATATAGTAGTAGCCACAGTTGACTCAGTCAAGGCCTTTACTAGCTTTTGTCTGTGAGAGGGGGACTGCCTCAGTAGGTCCCATATGGATATCTGAGCCGTGGTCTTTTTCAACTGTCTGACTATCTGATTATCTTCCGTTTCCTTCTCTGCTGGCACTTGCACTGGCTCTTGCAATTTTTCTACTTCGGGGACCACTCTTCCACTTCTCGTGACAGCCCCTACTTCTCCGCCTTCTTCATCCGACTCCCACAGATCCATAGACATTCGACCTTCTTCCTCACTTTCTTTGCTACTTTCACTAGTAGATCAGCAATCTACTGCCGCTACAGACATCTCTTTTTTACTAACCTCAGGACGAGTGATAGCAACATATTCGTTCCCGTACAAGTCCTGTAACACGTACCATTCTGGTAAGTTTGACCCGATCATAAAAACAGGCGGCGAAATCGCATTTTAGCTAGGCTTCTTCTTTCCTTCCCTTCGCTCAGGGTCAGTGATTTATTTACTGTCAATCAAATCTTGGATCTTATGTCTCAGTGTTATACAATCATCCGTTAAATGCCCTGTATGCTGATGAAAAGCACAGTATTCATGTTCTTTGTGTTCCGGTTGACCTTGGCTCCTAGCTGGTCTGGGTGGCATCGGTTGGAGCTTCCCCTCCTTCATCAATCTTTTCAACACCCACGACAATAGCCGGCCCAAATTCGAGAAATGCCTCTGACTCACCCCAGTCGTCGATACCTCTGCTATCTTCTCGCTTCTATTACCACTGCTGGAGCCTGCAGGCTTGCTTGCCCCTGGGCTACTATAGCCCTTCTTAACATAATTCTCACTGTTGGCCCTTTTTGCGAGATATTCTCCCTCAGCTTCTATAGCAATGTCTTTTAAAGACTCCTAATCTCGTAAGCCTTTTATCTTCAGTCCCTCTCTCAGATAAGGGCTAGCATTTCGGATAAACAATCGAATCTGGTCCGGGGTATCCGGCTTTCGCTTCATTTCCATTACTCTATTTCTCCAATGGGTGAGGTACTCATGAAAAGATTCTCCCGCCTTTTGCTGTAAAAGCTCCAAGTCTTTCAGAGTTATCTCCATCCTTGTACTGCAATCGTACTGTCTGAGAAATTCTTCGGTCAATAACTCCCAGTCTTCTTTTGTCTTTCGGTCTAAATCGTGATACCAGTCCACTGCTGGGCCAGTTAAACTCAGGCAAAAGTACTCGATTTTCTGCCTCTTCGTCAGGGTGGTGCCCTTCATCACCAGGGAATATTGCTTTATATGAGCAGTGGGGTCTGAAGTACCGTCAAACTTAGGAATGTCAGGCATCTTGAAATTCTGGGGTACCAAATCGTCACTATCCAGCTCTCTATCCTCGGGATTCATTCCTCCCCCTATCTTTAGCCTTTTTGTCATGGCTTCGAACCTTTCTTCCATCTTTTTCTATACCTCGTCTTCTACCCTGGGTGATTTTTCCTTGGTTATAGTCTGTTCTTCTGGCTCATCCCATGGGTCAACCTCGGATCTAGGGCCTTCTTTATGCTCAACCGAGGCTGGGGCTCTCGGCTCTACTACAGGTGGATCAACTGCTACTAAGGGCTTCTGTCTATTCTCCTATTTTTCCTCCTGTACCGTAGTAGAGGCACTAGCCTATTGCCCTGCTCGTGGTGCCAAAGTGGCAGTAAGATTTCCCATCATGGCTATCATTCGGGCCTCGAATTCCTCGATTCTCTTTCGCACTTCCTCAGCAATCATTGCCTTGGTGGCATCAGTTCCTTTTGGTGAGTTCAACATCTTCGAAGTGGTGTGACTAGCTTCTGAATAAGATTCTGAAAAACTCCCCTCTTCTGACAGCTCAAACTCTGGGCTCCAGATCAATCTACCCGTCGGTCCTCTTGTCCACCTAGGCAGATCTATGATGGCTGCACAGATAAAGAGTCAGAATGATGCATGGATGCGATGGAATGCATGCTCGTGATATGCAATATCCACAGAACACATACAAGCAAATAGGTCACCTCCACCCTTATCACTCCCACACACGTGGTCACAGTCTCTTTCCTAGGCGGGATTAGCCCATGGGTCAACTGGGGACCCAATGAGCGCGCATGATGCATGGCAAAAATCTGGCAGCATATCACTCCTCAACTAATGCACAAGCTCATGGGTGATGATCATTACATATTTAGATAGTCCAAACATATTGACATGGCCCTACCGGGGCATGAAAACCTTTGGCTAGGTAACCAAACAAAACATTTGGACATTACCAATATGTAAGGATCCAAACAACAAGCACAGAATTATGGTTCATATTACCTAGGGGAAATATCTACGGCCACTACATGAGTTTTGGTCATGGGTGGTGTTACTTTAGGACTACCCAAGCATGGTCCCTGCCGATGGGTCTAGCTCATCATAAGCGTAACGACCGATCGGGTCACCATTTGATATACCATATGGTACGAGACTTAGGCTGGTGGTTATCCCTAACACTTCCCTACATTGAGTGAACATAGGGTCATGCTTTGGGAATGCATAGGGGTTTAAGAAGGGACCAAACTAACGTATTCTAAGGCTCTAATGAGATGTATATGCAATTTTGAAAGGAAGAGAATATATAAACTAAAACTTTAAGTGTAAATGTTAATCAAGGTATTTTCAAATTGAAGTCTCGAACCAGATAGCGTCCCCAGTGGAGTCACCACTGTGACGCGCGCCGGACCCCGAGGGCGCCCATTGACCGACCTGCTCTAGGGCAATCGGGCAAATTGAGGGTCCGTTGACATCTTGCAACGAATTACAAGTGCGTCTATTTTGGGCAACAAGGAGGTTTCATGGAGTTGCCACCCAATAGAACATTGGAAAAGTTCTTCTCGCCTCAGTGAGCCTAAGACGGCGCATATTTCCATTTTGGGCAAACCAAAGGGATCTTGGAGGCAATCACCCCAATAAAACATCGGGAATGACCCTCTAACCCTATGGAGCCTAGGATTATTTATTAAGCCTTTTGATGGGACACAAGAGGTGTCTTGGAGGTTCCAATGAGTGATCGAATAGACCTATCGCCTCGTTGAGCCCAAAGACCAGAGCTGGGTTTGGGACTTCTCATCTATTTCTACCTTGATTTAACTTTACATTTAAGTTTTGAATTTATCAGTTTGCTTTCTCTCTCCACACAATGCAAATTTCAATTAAAAGCGCAAATATTCACATTAAAAGCGGTAAATATACATAAGTAAAAAAATGAATGAAATAAATGTCCGAAATTAAATTACAACAAAACTAGGAGCGGAATACAACTCCCATTTTAAATGTACGATATATATACATACAAGAAGACGGGAAATTCATTTATTTTGAGGGCTTTGGCCCTCACATGCATTTATTATGAGAAAACTAATTTTTATGTGATTTTTATGGACTAAAACAGGACATTGGGTCCTTTAATTTTATGAAATAATTCTAATTTTAATTAATATAAAACAAGTATCCATTCTTAATTTATGCGGAATAAAATAAAAAAATACATAAACAAAATAAGGAATAAAGGCAATAAATATGGGAATTTAAATAGATAAAGAAAAGAAAACTTCAGAAGAAGAAAATTTGCTCCTTTTAGCTTGTTTTAGTGACGTTTTCCCAAGAAAATTCGAACCCTTTTCAAAGGAAAAGATTTACTATTTAAAGGCATGACCGACGGGCAGGCCTTTACTCACCGACGGGCAGGCCTTGACTCACCGACGGGACACGTGTTCCCGAGAAAAAATGGTGGCCGCCTTAACGACCGACGGGTTATCCATCCCCGAGAGAGGCGGCGACCGCCCTGACGACCGACGGGATACCAACCACGGACGGCCTTGGCAGGCAGGCCGTCCGTGGAGCAAAAACTCAAATTTCAAGTTAAAACTCCTAGTTTTTCAAATTCTTCTTTCTATAAAATAAAACTTTTATTTCTCGTGAGCCCAGAGGATCAAAATTTTTGAGTTCCATCCACTCATTCGGGACCAGGCATCGGTTTCTTCATTGGGTAATCTCTGATCTGGACCGCCCCGGGACACGGTGCTTACAGTATGTGAACTAAGTTAGGAAAAAAATATAATTAAGTGAAAATTGATGAAATTGGGATGGAATTAAGGCATAAAGAATATGAAATTGAACATTTGGATACATAATTAGTAGATTTATGTATAATTACTTATTATGTAACTAATAAAAAAAGAGATTTTTTGCATGTAAATGGTATGAAAAATTAAATTGATGTGATAATTGAGTAATTAGTTGATAATTTAGTGAATTAATGGCATTAGAATGGAAAAAATGCATCTGTTGTTGATGATGCAATTCAGCACTTAATATGGAGGTTAGGGGAAATATATAAATGATGGACTTAAGTTTGGAAATGGATGAATTATGCCTAAATGATGAATATAATATGTATGGAATTAAAAGTAAGGGAAAAATCAAATTATATGTGATTAAAAAACCGAGTGATTGAATGGCGTCCTTTATCTCTGTATGATGATAATTGATAAAAATATGTACTTAGGTGATATGGAAATAATGTAGTTAAACTATGAATTTGATATAGTACATAATGTGAAAAATTTGAGAAAAGAATAGAAAATATGGCTAAATATGATACTATGAAATGAAATGTATAATTTTTGCCCTTAGTATGTTGATAGTAAATCAGAAGTATAGGATATAATTGGCTATCTATAGGGACATTTACCGCGGTTCGAGTTATGGCGACTCGTATATATGTAGGCCAATGGCGATCTACAACCTTATATGGCTTTATACAGGATATATGGCATTATATACATGGCATTAGTGGTTCCTCGGGGTCACCTTTATATGTTATGGACTTATGGGATCCACGTCCCGTATATCCAGTTCAAAAATTTCTACCGGATACTATTAGGAGCAAAGATGTAATATTAATGGAAAAGAATGAAATTAAGGAATGAATAATAAGAAAAAATGTTAATATGGATTAATATAAAAGATTCGGGACCAAAATATAATTTTTATGTAAATCAGAGTAAATCGGTAATTTTAGTAGTATAAGAGTAAATATAAGTTAAATGGAGATATTAGAGGAAATATAGTAAATTTAGAAAATAATAAAGGTAAAAATGTAAAAGTTAAAAGATTAGGGTAAAAAGGTAAAATAAGAAGTAAAGATGAATAATGCGAAATTTTGGTATACTAAGGACAATTAAGGGCAAAAAAATGGTAATTTTGGCAAATTACAAGGACTAAATAGCAATAGAAACTAAAATGTAATTTACCAATTATAGATAATTTGGATACTAAATTATAATTTGAACATATTATCGTAGTAATTTTATGGAAATTAATAATAATAATAAGAATAATAATGATAGTTGTTAGAGTCGGGATGCGCCCATGACTTCTCGGGTTGACCCGGAAAATATATATCAGTCCGAAAATCCTGCAAATATGGGAAAAGCTCCATATTTAGTCTTGATTAAGGGATTGTGTCCCTTAATCTTCTACTAGCCTTGTAACTTCCCTCATAATGTAAAGGGAAGTTACATGCTCCCCTTTTAATTAGGGGTAACTCCCCTAATGGGAGTTAGTGCTCCTATTTATGGAGCATTCATCTCCTTTGGGAGATGGATCCCTATAAATAGGAGGCTTCTCTTTTGAGAAGAGAGGAGAGAAAACATACCTATACCGAAACTCTGTCGGTTTCACCCCTCGCCGGTTTTGTACTCCAAGTGGCTTTTAGACTGTGATCTAGTTGCCGTTATCCCGCTCGTGGATATCAGCCAGACCAGTGACGCTAGAAGGGATCCTTGTAATCGCTTCCGCCAAAGTATCTGCGCTACAAGAGGTAGGTAGCATATAACCCGTTTATGCTACCTCCATATATGCATGTGGCATGTTGGTATATAAATCCTTCATTGGTATCAGAGCCAATATTTTTGGCGTCCTGGCATGTGGCTAAAAATGGATCTAAAATTTTATGTGTAAAATTAGTAGATCTAGGATGCATGAACCCGATATATATTTATTTCGTGTTAAAATATATATTTGTATATATTTTTCGGGTCTAAAAATACGTGTATGTGTACCGTAAATTGAGGGGATGAATATGGGTATTCAAAACGCTAGACTTAAAATTGAGATTTGTAATTTTTGATCATACCATTAAAATCACAGACCCCAAAAACCCACCACCGGAAAAAATTCGGAGACCAGAATCCATCGGAAAGACGGCGCGTGGATTGCACGCGCCACCAGACGAAGGGCGCGTGCGCGTGGGCGGTGGCCCACACGCGCGCAACACGGGTCCACAGCTGTGGACACGTGGCCCAACGGGATTAGGCCACGTGGCTGACCCAGGTCACGCCACGTGGCAGACAGGGTCCACCAGCTGCCACGTAGGCGCCACGTGGACAACTCTGGGGGTGACATGTGGACGAATGGGATAGTGCCACGTGTCGTGCCATGTCAGCACAGTGACATATCACTATCGCCACGTGGACCAATAGGTGATTGCCACGTGGCGGACAGGTGTCGTGCCACGTGGGCGATGACACGTCCACCTTTTGCCACGTGGCAGACAGGTGGACCAACCGCGTTCTGACACGTGGCACCGTAGGGTTGTGCCACGTGGCAGGGCAGATGGGAGGCGCGCGTGGTGCGCGTGAGGCGCGTGAGCGCGTCACTCCTCCCCCTGGCGGCGCGTGTGAGCGCGTGCGGCATCCTCCAACCATCAAATCAGCTCCGATTTTTTGCAAAACCGTTTTTCAAAATTTTTCTGATTTTTTGGTTATTTTTCCAGAATTTTTTGATGACCAGAAAATAAATTCTTATTTTTAAATTATTAAAAATATTATAAAAAATTATGGAAAATGTGTTTTCTGCCTTTAAATTATTTTGAAAAATATTTTTGAAAATTGTTCGTGGATCTGTCCTTATTGTTGGTTGAAATGAGTTTCAATTATATATGTTTATACATGAGTGTATTAACTACTTTTTTATTTCTGTGATGTGTTACAGAAATGGTGATGATAAGGACTCCGATTGTTCCTCGCACTCCGTTTGAGATTGCTTTAAGAAATGCAAAAGTGCATTTAGTAAGCAACTTAAGAATGCGAAGGAAGATCCGAGCTGATGACATTGATGCAATAGTGCATCACATAATATTTATGCATGAAGAAATGCAGGAGTGCATTTGGTTAGGTGGTTTAAGTATGGGAAAAGATGATAGAGTCTTGATCAAAGCGTTATCTGACTCATTTGAATATCATCCAGAACTCAGGGAGTTATTGGAAACTACCTGGTACATTGGAGATAGAATTTATAGAAAATCTATCATCCACTTTTTGGCTAGAGTTGCCAAAAGAGGAATGTTGAGGAGCAACACTACATCTGTGATGAAATTGAGAAGTGGACGTAATGTGCATCGTCTATGGCTTCATCAACGAACTTATGAGTTACCTGATGAATTAATGAAGATGGTCAAAGAATTAGTCCCAGTGTCAAGAAAGATTTTGTGAAAATCTAGACTTATTAATTTGTTGACATGAGTGTTAATCTTAGTTAGCGTTTAATTTTATTAAATGGGATTTATGTTTCCTATTGTTATTTGACATGAGAGTCATATTTTGGATTATTGGATTTTTTTATATTGGTTGAATGAATGAGTTTATTTATTATTATGGCATTTGACTTTATAATAAATATGTTTGTTTAACTGTTAATTGCCTTGCATTATTTTATGAGTAAAATGATTGCATGTTTATTAAGTGGAGGCTTAATAAATTTAAACCAATATTATATCCCTCTTAAGTTTGAGAACTTAATAATCTAATAATTCAGATTTACTATGCATGAAATTTTGACTTGTAAGGTTGGATATTAGGACTTAGAGGGTAATTGGATACTATTAGTAGTCTTTTCGAATTGAAGCCTGATAGAAAACTTTACTGAGTTATTATTTCAGATGCATAGTAAATAGCATGTATTGCCTTATTTTTTTTAAAATTGTGCATTTTTGTTCCATTTAAGATCAGAGGATCCTAATGGATACTGCTTCCAAATCAATTATCGTAGAACTTCATACAAGTATTAAGATGAATGGTGATAATTGTGAATTCTGGAGTATGAGAATCCAGTGCGTGCTTGAAGAGCAAGAGGCTCTTGGACCCTTAAGTTCGGTTATGGCTGAACCTAAGAACGGCACTACATCACAGTATAGGCGAGACCGTAATGCCTATATGGCATAGAAAAGAAGAATTTCACTGCTCATGTCATCTTGCTAAGTGCAATAGATGATATCACTAAGTAGTTCAGCAAGTATCAAAATGCAATGGATCCGTGAATCATTTTGCAAGAATAGTTTAGAGGTGTGTCTCTAACTAAATTTTGTTTGATCATTAGTGATCAAATTTGATACTTATCAGAAAAAGTCTGATTATTCGATGCGAAAACATCTATGAGAGATGAAAATGATTAGTAAGCTTAGTGAGGTTGGTCATACGTTGACTGATGAGTAACAGGTTCTAGCTGTTATCCGTTCTTACCCAAAAGTTAGGAGCATATAAAGATGCAACTAACTCAAACAGACAAGCATTGAGACATTTGAGGATGTTGCTTGTCATTTGAAGCTTGAATAGGACTATTTGGTACTGATCAAGGTCAATGTCATTGTGCATATGGCACAGTATTATTCTGGTGAAATGAGTTATAACTAGAATAAGATAAGAAGCTTCAAAAGTAGGATAAGGAAAAAGGCTCAATAGCCTTAAAAAAGCAAAGAAAGAACAGAATTTTAAGAGGTCTAAAGGCAAGAAGACGATAAATGTTTTAAGAGTGAAATATTTTAATTGCCAACGGAAAGGTCACTATGCAAGAGGTTACACTGTGCCCAAACAGATTCAATATTTTGACTCAAGAGTGAGTGAAATTTGTGTATCCAACTCATAATTTCATTTTTTGTGAGTGATAGATTCAAGAGCAAAGGATCAAGATACCTTTGTTAAGAGTTTTGTTTCTGTTATTACTTTATTGAAATTTATTTTCAATTTATGCTTTGAGGATAACGGTATATGCTTATACTTAAATGATGATTATGAGGTTCTGGTTAAATACTGAATGATTTCATTGTTATGGATGTGTACCATGACTATTTGAGGAAAATAATTAGAAAATCATTCGATAAAAGAACTAGAGCAAATTTCCATTGCAGTTAGTTTATTCTGATGAATGTGGTCAAATGAATGTGAGGGCAAGGCATGGGGCCTACTATTTCATCACTTTTTATAGATGACTATACTAGGTATGGTCATTTCAATTTGATTTCTCACTAGCCAGAAGTATTGTGTTGCTTCAAGACTTTTATGAAGTTAGTTGAGAATCGATTAGATAAAAGGATCAAAGCTTTAACAACTGACAGAGGTCGGTGATATACTATAGATAAATTTAAAGCTTCATGTGATGAAAAGTGATTGAACATCAGTTGTTCATTCTAGAAATTCACAACAAAACGATGTTGCGAAAAGGAGAAATAGGACTCTCCTAGATATGGTTAGATCTATGATGGCAGAGGCAGATTTGCCAATCTCCTATCGGGAAGATAATTTATTGACTGCCACATATGTTTTTAAACCAAGTGCCTTCTATCTCTGTCACATCTATAACTTATGAGTTGTGAACTGGTCGACAAGCTGACCTAAGCCATTTACGACCTTAGGGTTGTTCTGTTTATATCCATGATGCTTCATGTAAAATTGGTTAATTGGGACCAAGAGATAGAAAGAGTATCTATGTGAGATATTCTTAAGTATCAAAAGGATACATTTTCATGGGTGAGCAAGAAAATGGCACAGTGACAGAATTCAAATCACAAGTCATTATACTCTTAGAGAATAAATTTCCAAAGTTGGGCGAGGTGAATTAAGATTTCACTTTATATTAATCTCAGGAAGAGAATATCAGGATCACTCCATCCGAGTGGGAGGAAATTAGAGGAAAAGGTCAAGGCCTTCATCCTCCATATGATCCGGATGTTCGAGACCCTGATTTAAGTGGGAGTATTCTTCACTTCAGTGGGAGGAAAGAATATGGTATTCCCAACTCCAGTGGGAGTAAGGGAACATGATTCCAGTGGGAGCATTTTGAATTACGATGAATATATGAGACATGTTTATCAAGATTCAGAATTGCGAAAATCTAAAAGGAAAAGAGTTATGCGCCGACGATTTGAGATCTAAGGCTCGAACAAAGCTCTTTTAGTTGCCCCACAAGATGAGGAAAAGCCTAAAAATATTCGAGAGGCTCTTCCATGCCCATTTAAGGAAAGTGAATTAAAGCAATGAAAAAAAAGGCATCAATGAGATCAAACCAAGTTTGAGAACTAGTTGATCTAGTGGAAGGATACAAATTGGGAATAAATGTATTCTCAAAGTAAAGCGAAAGACTGAAAGAGGTATCGAAAGATATAAGGCTTTGCTAGTCGCTAAGGGGTTTTATACAATAGGAAGAGATTGACTATGAGTAGACTTTCTCATCTGCTGTAAGATTTACGTGCATACGGTTAATTCTGGCTATAGTGGCGAGTTTGAACCTAGAGATACATCAAATGGATGTAAAGACTGCTTTTCTCAATGGAGAATTGTATGAAGAAATCTACATGGATCAGCCTGTAGGTTTCATTGAAATAGGCAGCGAACATAAGGTTTGCAGATTGAAGAGATCAATCTATGGCCTTAAACAGTCTTCAACACAATGGTTCTTGAAACTTCATCATACAATCATGTCGAATGTGTTCAATATGATTAATAAAGACCATTGCATTTATAGCAAAAGCTCTAAAAGTAATTTTGTCATTTTAACATTGTATGTAGACGACATACTAATAGCTAAAAATGACAAAAGATACGTAAATATAATCAAAGATTGGTTATTGTCCAACTTTGAGATAAAAGATATGAGTCAAGCATATCACATTCTTGAAGTTAAGTTTTTAAGAGATTATTCAAGAAGATTGTTGTCTGTTTCTTGAGAGAAATATATCAACAAAGACCTTGAACAATTTAATATGCGAAATTGCAAGCCCATTGATACCCCATTGCTAAGAATCAGTTTCTTATCAGAAAGATATGTCCTAAGATACCGAAGGAGATGGAACATATGAGGAATGTTCCATATGCCAATGTTGTGGGTAATCTTATGTATGCAATATTGTATACAAGATATGATATATGCTATGCAGTGGGCATGATAAGTAGATATCGATCTAACCCAAGCAAAGCACATTGGAAAGCAGTTACGAGCATACTTAGATACCTCGAAAGTACAACACTTTATTCTCAATTTTCTGAGGCAAGGATTTGCAATTGAGAGAATAAAGAAATGTTGATTAGGCAGGAGATGTGGATGAAAGAAAATTCATTCAAGGTTTTATATTCTTGTTTGGCAAGAGTGCCATCTCGTGAATTAGCAAGAATCAAATCTGTGTAGCCCTATCAACAATGGAAGCTGAATTTATCGCTTCCTCAACTGTTGTACAAGAGATAGTTTGGCTAAAATGGTTTGTGAGTCATTTAAGAGTAACTACCTCAGAGGTATCGATGACAGTCTATAGTGACAGTCAGTTGTCGATAGCTTATAGTAGAGATAAGCATATTGACATTAAGTATCAATATACGAGAAATATTGTTGCACGAAGAGAATGAACTTACAGTACGTTTCTACGCATGCAGATCCGTTGAGTAAACCTGTAATAAGAGATGTGTTTTGAGGAACACATTAGATCTTGAGGTTTGCGTAGAATTTAATTGGTACTGTTATAT
Source organism: Excoecaria cochinchinensis (assembly GCA_947683425.1). NCBI lineage: Eukaryota > Viridiplantae > Streptophyta > Magnoliopsida > Malpighiales > Euphorbiaceae > Excoecaria > Excoecaria cochinchinensis. The sequence goes on from CANTUQ010000013.1 coordinate 5,673,584, forward strand.
TTTAATATATTTCCTTAATGTTATTATTTGCGAATAATAACGAAAGTTCATTGTTGGCAATACATGAGTGTGAATGTTTATGTGTAAACATTTACTGTTATTTATTTATGATTGAGCATGTTGGACAGAGAAGTAACCCACTCACAAGGGTATTTACCTTAGTTTTGTCAATGAGTTGACAAAAGACTAAGATGAGGCGAATTTTGAACATATGAGAATGCTCGAGAGCCTGTTCAAAATAAAAGTGCCGTCTTGCAGAAATTACAAGATTTGTCTTGTTAAGGTGTGAGATAAAGACATACATAAAGTTGTATGCTTTGGATTGAGATCCAAATAAGGATTATAAGGAATCCAATGGTAAGTTATATGTAACTACCATGTTCTGTCTAAAAAGGCCAGAAGTAGTCCTTAAGTAAGTGGACTAAAGTTGGATGTTTCGGTGCATCGCAACCTTACGCTTCTGTATGGTGTTATATAAATGTAAGACATGCGCTCCTTTAAGGGAAGGAATGAACACCATAACACATGTTTTATATCATGTGTGCTTATGTGACCAAGGGATGGAAAGTCAATATTATTGATCTCAACTTTCCCTATTGTGAGACCCTACCATTTTTCGACCCTTAGAACCCTTAACTTATCCCTGAAGTATGATTCAGTGTGGCTAGCTTAGTTAGTTTCCAAGAGGCCATGGAATAATTTCGGTCTGGCGGACCTGACTAGAAAAGCGAGCTGAATCTTGATGGATGGCATATAGTAAGAGGGGAAGATAGCTTTTTGATCACATTCAATTATTTCGTGGTTCACCGGCATGCCTATTGTGGTTTCTATGAGTAGAGACATAATAGTGAACACGAAAATTGTTTTATGAGATCATGAGTTAAAACAGTGAATGTGAAAAGGCGGTCTAGGGTTTTGGCATACGTGTATAAGAGGATCTCGTCTTTTCGAGACGCTATATATCCCTAACAGGTGTATAGCACTAGTGCTCTCGATGTATGTTGGTCACACGGTCTATCTGCCTGTATAACTGGAGAACTCGACTGAAAATCATTCAGTCATGTGCGAGTGGGAGATGTTAGAGTCGGGATGCGCCCATAACTTCTCGGGTTGACCCGGAAAATATATATCAGTCCGGAAATCCTGCAAATATGGGAAAAGCTCCATATTTAGTCTTGATTAAGGGATTGTGTCCCTTAATCTTCTACTAGCCTTGTAACTTCCCTCATAATGTAAAGGGAAGTTACATGCTCCCCTTTTAATTAGGGGTAACTCCCCTAATGGGAGTTAGTGCTCCTATTTATGGAGCATTCATCTCCTTTGGGAGATGGATCCCTATAAATAGGAGGCTTCTCTTTTGAGAAGAGAGGAGAGAAAACATACCTATACCGAAACTCTGTCGGTTTCACCCCTCGCCGGTTTTGTACTCCAAGTGGCTTTTAGACTGTGATCTAGTTGCCGTTATCCCGCTCGTGGATATCAGCCAAACCAGTGACGCTAGAAGGGATCCTTGTAATCGCTTCCGCCAAAGTATCTGCGCTACAAGAGGTAGGTAGCATATAACCCGTTTATGTTACCTCCATATATGCATGTGGCATGTTGGTATATAAATCCTTCAATAGTAATTAAGCGATAGTAAAAGAATAATAAACAAATAAATAAATATATATAATGACTTATATTAAAAATAATTAAATTAGTGTGGAGTATTATACATATGTATAAAATTTTAATATAAAAATTAATATAAGCATATACCCATGTTTGTGTGATTATTTACGAAATTTGCATGTAGAGCATCCAACACTAGACAATATTTGCTTAGAGTGTAGTTTTTACTGCACGTAGGTTTTGAGTTAGGAGCTGGCATGGAGCAAGCAAAGCAAATGATTAGGCCAAATGAGAGTTTAATTTTGGCTTGAATGTGTATAAAAAAAATTTGGCATGTATAAGTATTAAAGAATGGATCTGTTAATATAAAATAATTTGTATTGTATTAAGATATATGTGTAAATTATGAGAATTTAATTGATATATGTTTATAATTTGTTGAGGAAATTTCTGGAAAGTATGGATACACTACAAGAAACAACAGATTTAGCGACGGAAATTTAGCGACGGAGCAATTTCCGTCGCTAATTAGCGACGGAAATGACATTCCGTCGCTAATTAGCGACGGATGAACAATTCCGTCGCTAATTACCGACGGAAAGCAATTTCCGTCGCTAATTAGCGACGGTAAAAAATTTCGTCGCTAAAAATGGCGGGAATTATTTCCCTCCATTTTTAATGACCGAAATTACGACGGAAAATTAAATTCCGTCGCTAAAATTAGCGACGGAATTTAATTTTCCGTCGCTAACATTAAAAAAAAAATTAATTTTTTTATTAGCGACGGATATATAATTCCGTCGCTAAAATTAGCGACGGAAATTTAAAATCCGTCGCTAATTTTAGCGACAGATTTCATATATCCGTCGCTAAAATTATAAAAAAAATAAATTTCTTTTATTAGCGACGGAAATCAAATTCCGTCGCTAAAAGTTTTAACTTTATTAAAACACACCCCTCCCTCCTCTCTCTCTCTCTCCCCTCTCCCCTCTCCCCTCTCTCTCCCCGATTTCCCCTAGTTTCTGCCCTCCCCACCCGCCGCCCTCCTCCGGCCGCACTCCCTCCCCGCCGATCTTGCCCCGCCTCTCCCCTCCGCTCACACCCCCCTCCTCCTCCGCGCGCGCTGCCCTTCCCCCCACTCAGATCGCGCGCCGCCCCAACGCTTGCTCCCCCCTCCTCCTCCGCGCGCGCCGCCCCTTCCCCCCACTCAGATCGCGCGCCGCCCCTTCCCCCTGCTCAGATCCGCTCACCTGGCTCCTTCTGTGCGCGCTGCCCCTCCTCCTCCGCTGGATCTACAAGTCAGTTTCTTTTTCTTTTTTTGTTTTTTCAATTTATTTTTGTAGTTTACTATTTGTAATTTCAGAAATCTAGATTTCCATGATTCGTGCTTTTGTTTGGTCTGTTGGAGTTTGACTTGTCTTTGAAGCATTTTGAGTTCAAAAACTTTTAGTTTTTACAGAAATGGTGATGTTGTTTGCTGATTTTATATGTATATAAATTACTTTAAATTCAGGTTTAGTTTGTGGATTTAAATTCAGATAACTCACTTTCTGAAAAATAAGCTCGTGGAGAACTCATAACAACACTTTGTAAATCTACAGAATTATTATTATTTTTATTATTAGTTAAGTTATGAAGTAAATGCAAAGGAGAAGTCCCTCTGCTTGGACTTGTAATTCTACTGTCTGTTGTTTCTGCCTTTTTTCTTCGCTTGTTTCTCTCTTTCGCTGCCTTTTGCCATTTCTTTATTGCTTTTGCTGTTTGCTCTTCAACTATTGCCTTCTTCACGTGAGACCCCATCTGCTATTTTTCAATCTACACTATTTGTTATTCTTATATATTTTGGTATTAAGAATGCAATTTGCAAGTAAAGAGAGAAAAAAGAGAGAGACACGAAGTATTCTCATGCAGAGATTTGCACTACCAGAAATATATACCTCCCTAAAGCTCCTTGATAATACCCAAATTTCTACTAGGGAAAATGGACCTCAAATTTACAAAATAATACAAATAACTCCGTACCCAATGCATCTATTGGCTCAAACCTGCCGCTACATTTTTTATTCAATTAGAATATAACTACGAATTTTTTCGAATTGAATCATAATTCGGATCTACCAAAATTCAAGTCACATAATATATTTTGTTGCCACTTGTTAGTTCTTTTCTTTCTTCCTTGAATCTTTAGAATTTCGAAACAAAAAATTGTGACTCAATTCTTGTTTTGATTTAGAAATTGAACAAATAATGGACTAATTCTTGCATGACTAGACATGTCTGACTATTGGATTAGTTAACTCTTGATGTACTTGACAGGTAGTTGATCATTTGCTTAGTATTCATGTGCTATACTAGACAAATTCATATCGCCGACTACTAAGTTACTAGCTTAATATTTAAGAAAGCTTCTTATTTAATTTATTTTTTCTAACCATCCAGTATTTATTTTTCTATTTACTAGGTGGATTACCATCCAGTATTGTGACGTTAGGAATTGGTAGGATTCATAAATTTTTTAATGTTTGAGATTGAGAAGAATGCAAAATGCAATCCCCTTTTCTGAAAATAAAATTGAAAAAAGTGAGTCACCAGCTCTGGTTTAATAATCGTCATTGTAGAAAAAGCACAATCAATAGCTGTTGTGGAAACTGTAAAGTTGGTATAAGTTTAATCAATTTATAAATAAGAGGGCAAATATTTAGCTTTCATGTTGTCACTAGCCACTGGCATAATTTTTGATCTCTTTGTTCTGTTTTTGGGTGCAGATGTCTTGTCCAGGAGCAACTAAGATGATATGTTTTATAGTTGTTTGATGTAAAGTAAGTTTCCATTCACTTCGTATTTTCTATGCGTTGCTGATTTAAATTTGCTTCAATGGATTAGTTTTCTTTGTGGTGTTTGGTTTTGTTATCTTGAAGGATCTTATTTTGGTGGAACTAGTTGGTGGGTGAGTCTTGTTAATTAATTTGCATCAATGGGGGAGTTGGTTGGGCTAAAGATTGTACAGTTGTTGTAATTGTACGTAGTAACCATGCTGCCCTTCAAGATTGTAATATCCTTTTTGAAGCTGCTTGCATTATAAAAGATGTAGTATCAGAGCACCTTGTAATTGAGATATTTGATTGCTGTTTTCTTTTTTTATCAAAGAAATGTCTTTGAGCTATAGCTTTGTTCAAAATTGATATGCTTTCTTCTCATCAAGTGCTTCCCTGTCTAAACTAAAATTACCATAAGATGTGCTTTTCACCTCTTGCTCGGTAAAAAAAATATGCCTTCTAGATAATTATTTGCGATATTTTGGAATTATATTTCTTTTTTCTTTTTTTTTTTGGATGCCATATGCTTCAAATATGGATGGCTGTGCTAGATGTTTGCTGTTTCTTGTGTACAAGCTATAAATTAGGTTTTGGGTTTTGCTTTTATTAAGAATTATTTTTTTTTGTGGTTAGAGTTTGCTTTGGGTTTGAACTCCAAAATGCCAAGTAGGTTAATCTTTTATTCATGTAGTTGGCATTCCTTTGCTGAGGATTTGATTGATATCTAATCTGAATTTAGTATTGTTCATATTTCCTCCTATTTTTTATACACCAAGAGAAATTGGAGGACTTGGCATGCTTATTAGTGAGTCACATGCTGATGTTATCCAAGCTCCTAGTGGCTGTAACATAAATCTATTGATTTTAGTTTAAATTAGATACTTACACCACTATGCCTACTGGCTGTAAACATGTTATTCAATGTATCCATTATGTTTTGTATCTTTGCTTTTCTTAATTGAAAGGAAAAGATTAATGAAATGGTAAAACATTTGGAATAAAAAATTTTATAGCATAAAAAAATGATATTCTTGAATGATAGTGTCTGTTTGTGATGAAATTTTACAAACATATGATAAACTAATGCTATTTAATTGTATTTGCAAAAAAAATACATAAATATCCAATTATATTTCTCCTCCTATCAACCGTCATCGTCATACTCTTGGCTTGCCCTTCCTTTTCTAACATTTCATGGGATCCAATCACTTTTTTGTTTTTTATTGTGATATTATTACTACTGTTATTAAATATTTATCTTAATTATTATTATGATTATTGTAATGTTGTGTTAATTATTATTATTGTTATTATTTTTATTAAGAAGTTGTGTTAATTTTAGTTATTATTATTATTATTGTTGTTGTTGTTGTGTATGGCTCATATATATACAAAGGGACAGATGCTGGAGCGGAGCGGAGTGAGCGAGTGGAGCGGAGCGCAACGAGCGAACGGAGCGGAGCGACAGCATCTGTCCGATGGGGGTTTTCGTATTTTAGTGTTTAGGCTACATATTAAGTGGGTTGGGGGTGCGGGGGCAACGCCCCCGCGGTTTGGTACTGGGTATTTTTGTAATTGTAGTAAGGGGTTATAAAATACATTGTTTTGTAACCTAGGTTATGTTTTTTCAGATATAATAAAATATAGCCGCCGCTCTGCTCCCGAGAACGTAGGCACATTGCCGAACCTCGTTAAATCTTGTGTTCTTTAATTTCTAATTGTTTGTTCATATTCCTGTATTTTATAGCGATTATTCTCAACAATTGTTAATTGGGTATGCTAGGTATTGTTATTAGTTTTTTTTTTTTTATTTGTAAAAATTCCCGACGGAAATTAATTTTCCGTCGGAAAATTTGCCGACGGAAATTCATTTTCCGTCGGGAATTGCCGACGGAAAATTAATTTCCGTCGGAAAATTTGCCGACGGAAAATTAATTTCCGTCGGCAAATTTTCCGACGGATAAATAATTTCCGTCGGCAATTACCGACGGAAAATGAATTTCCGTCGGCAAATTTTCCGACGGAAAAAATTCCGTCGGGAATTTTGCCTACGACTGCTACGCCGACGGAATTAATTTCCGTCGGCAATTTAGTTTCCCGACGGAAATTTCTTATTTTCCGTCGGGAATTTCCGTCGGTAAATTCGTTTTTTCTTGTAGTGATATATTGGATTTTGGGGATTTGATGTTGTGACGGTGGATTTGTTAGAGGTTATTATGGTTGAAGTGTTTATTTGAGAGTGTTTTTTTTTTCAAATGTGCAAGAGGGCAGGGATACAATACAACTGTTATGTTGCCGGAATTTCTACCAAATAAATAGTAAAATAAAATTGACCAAATGAATAGTAACCTGACACAAATTAAATGATATATGAATAATATGTGATATGGATTGTATGTAATATAAAAAAAATAAAACCATTAATTAAAAGAGTTAATTTGTTCAGACCGCAAATGGAAGTAAGAAAACGTTTAAATAAGCTATACTTTGATATCATTGCTTGTTTACATTACGGGTATAAGGTGTCACAATTTCCCATTGCCAATGTGTTTGGTAGCTCTTCACAAAGTCCCATCTTCTTCATTTATTTTCTTCAAGGTAAAAAGTTTAAATCTGTACCCACTTTCTAATTCCTTAGCAGTTATAATTGATTTCCTTGAAATTTTATTGTTGACTATGCATTGTGATGGCGATTTGTGCTAGTTTTTATATTTTCAAGATATATTTAGCAACTGATTTCTTGTTTTTTTGTTTGTTCTCAATTTGTTGATATTAAAAGTTATAACTTTGCTTCTTTATTTTGATTGTTGATTGGCATTTTGTTTTCTCCTGAAAAAATCAAGTATTTTATTAGGTTTAGTTTCCGAGTTCCTTCATAGCCTTTGATTTGATTTTTAACCAGAAATATAAAGGATAGGTATTTAAATTAGAGGCCTTATTAACAAGAAAAGTGAAATTAATAAGGATGGTTTCTGCTTTCTCTTTTGAAAGGCTTCAGTCACCAAATGTTTTTTTTTCCAAATTGCTTCTTTTAGATACAACTACTGATTTTCTTAAATTATTTGTTGTTTAAATTTTTCAATTTTTATTCCTAATAAACTAGAATTTTAGTCAAAATTATGTGTTTTTCTTTTTTATAATAAGATATTTAGAATTGTTGTCAATTTTATGATTTTGAGGCAATTCTTGAAGGTGGAGGATATTTTGTTCTTACTTGTATTCAGTGAACATTAAAATTGCCGTTAGAATTCCTGTATGTCTTCACATTGATAATTTTCGAGTGCCATTGTTTTACTTTTGAGTATAATGATTATACTTGCTATTGGCAGCATTGGTTTTTACCTTGCAGAATTATTTGGCAAAGATGTCCAAAAAGATTCAAGGAAGCGTTACAGAAAAGACTTTATCGCCTGAAGAGCAGAAAACTAAGGTATATATAATAATAAATACAATAATGCATTATATTTTTAGATAGAGTATGTTTGATGTTCTTATTTGAGTTAGAAGTTGTGTGTTGTCTTACATATATTTGCTTAAGAATCATGTTAACTTATTCCTCTATTATAATTATGTTTTGATGTTAATTGCTTTGATAGTTTAGGATACAATTGAATATTATGACATGTAGTGGATTATATTTCATGCAATTAGGGGCCTTAATGTATAGAAGATGGTGGCTTGACATGCCAACTTGTTGGTGAATATAGTTCTGGATTGAGAAATGATTTGAATTATTGAATTGTGCTGATCTTTGGTGATGTATTTTGGGGGTTAATAATATGCTTTCTACGTATATGAAAAGATTTAAATAGTAATTATTTGGAAAATAAAGGGAGGGAGGATATTTACTTCTACTGATCAATTAGTGCTTCCATTTTCAACTTCAGAAATGGATGCTCCAAGTACAACACTAGCCCGTGTAAATTTCAACATGGACTTGGCAAATCAACCAGTACCTGGGTCTCTTACTTCAACAGATGGTTAGGGAGAAATTGAAAATGGGATTGTTGAAGAGCGTGATAGTAACAAAGATGGGTGGGATGACATTGAACCACTTGAAGAGCCAAAGCCGTCTCCATTCAAGCTGCTCAAACGTGTCCAATTTCTCAGCCTAAACCACAAAGTAATACAACCAACTTGTTACTATAAATATCTCTTAACTAAAATCTGTTGGTTCCTAGATTGAATAAGCTGACTATGTGGAATTGGATGGCCGGAGGTAGATCTAGCCTTCGACAAAGGATTTTTGAGACAATTCATAAAGCTGCTTTAGTGTGGGATTAGTGCTTCATTGTTATTGAAGTTGTTACTCACTTTGTTTTGATGTTTTATTTAACTACTATTTTTATCAGTATTTCTAAAATTACCGATTGAATGATTGATTCAGTAGGTAAATTTATTGACGATATTCATTTCGTATGTAAATTTCCCGACGGTCAAACATTTTTTGTTAGCAAAGGCCATTTCTACAATGACTTTTTCCATCGATAATCATTAATTTTCTTATAGTGATAGTTTTTTTTATGTCTGTTGATATTATTTATGTGTTTTGATTAGAGAAGTAGAGTTTATTTATATCATGACTTATAGTAATAATGACATTTTATTTCAAAAAATAAATAAGTTCATAAATAAGGTTTTATATGTTAGTAAAAATAAATAAAAATTTTGTGAAAGGCCATTTTTATCACATTAAAAAAATTTACAAATTAATCAAAAATTAATTTGAGAATTCTAATTAAAAATGAACAAAGGTGTTTTGGTGACCAGTATCATTTTTCTAAAAATGTATTGTCATTCAAAGTCTTAATTTCAAATATAAATATTTATTGGACTTGAAAATAAATAAGTTTCATTGCATGTTTTTACAAAAAAATCACACATTTGTGATTTCTATTTTAAAATAAAAAAAAAATGGCTTTTAGTGACCAAAGTCACATCCTAAAATTAGCTATTACCGAAAAAATGACCAATATCCTAACATTTGATTATACATAAATAAAAAGAAGTTTCTTAAACTAATTAAAATTTTCATAGCATGTTTCCATCAAATTTCTACTTAAAATAAAATGAGACCAATGTCCAAAACCTTTTTTTAATGTTGATCATAAATAATAGCATAAAAACTCTTCGATAATGCATTCTTGAAGGGCGTTTTGGAAATAATATCAAAATCAGGTCGAATACCTAACTATTATAAAATGACCAATATTGAAGAAAGGTGTAACCAATAAATTAGAATAAGGGACCAATATCTCAATTTTCCTTAGATGGCTAAAGGCCCAATTCACTTATGCTTTATTTGGATGAGAGTATATTAAATTAATTTACTTTAATGAGAGGAAATGGAGGAAATGGAAGTAATATAAATTTTATTTCTTTTGGTTTTCCTTTCCATTGTTTGGGCAACCTAAAATAAAGATAGAGTAAATTAGATTTTCTTCCTAATAGTAGATGTTATTTTGACATTTATACACTTATGATATTATTTTATGATAATAATATCAACAGCTGCAATTTTTTGAGTCTTTCTATAATTTTTTGAGTTATAGTCACTTACCTAATGATTCCACCATCATTTATTACCAAAGGAAAAAGGCAGGAAAGCAAACCAATCACTAAAATAATAATTCAATACGAAGCTCTAATAAAAGCTCTAATCCGATTAGTGAGCAAGATAAACTTATGAAAAAGTTAAAATATTGTCGGTAAGACTACCGAAAAACCTATCATCAAAGCATAAATAGAGAACATATACTCTTACAATGTAAATGCACTCTCAATTGAATTCTTTTGAAAGATCTCAATATAAATTTGCAAAACAAAATCCTCTATCCCAATTTGATGCAAATATTAAAAAGATGCATAATTTAAAAGTTTCACAGATGCTGAATAAACGAGGCCATCTATTAGTGTCATGAAAAACCACATAAAAAAAAAGATTGCCTGAATATTGCAGTTCTAAATCTCATGGTCGTAATTATAAACATCGATTGAAATAGATAAGACCTAAATCTTGTTGGAATATTAGGTATATTTATCGCAAGTGGCTTGAGATTCAACACAAAATAAACCCAAAACCTCTTTTTTCATGAATATATGCATTCATGTATATACAAGTACATTCAAAGCAGTGCACTATATTCTGCAAATTGGTTTTGAGAGAATAAAAAATAAGAATAAAACATAAAAAGCCAAGAAAATAAGATATAAAACAAGTACATCATACAAAATAAAGCACACCACTGACTGGTCATATTTGCAATTAAGAAATCCATTCAGAAACAACTCATGTCAATAAGGCGATAACAATTAAAAAGCATGCTACTAAATAGAGACATAAAATTAGAAAACTTTAGAAATTTTCTTATAATTTGTTTAACACATTATCAGGACCAAGCTAATCTATCTGTACAATTGAAAGTTATTATCCATCTAAATTTTTAACAAATCACTTTTCAAAGAGAATGAACTCTATGCAACCAAAACTAACAAGAGATCATCAAACATTCAAAAACAACTAACTTTGCTTGAAATTGTACCTTGAAATACTAAGCTTGTACCTAGCTTTGCTTGACTGGAGCGATTAGTGGATGAAAAACAGAGCAGTCACCTTCAAAGAAACACTTAACAGCTGAATAAAAATCCCCAAATCTGCTTGATAAGTAAACAAAATATAATGAAATCAGAGAAATGAAAACCATAGACAGAGAAGATAACGCACAGATAATAATCGAAGCCTCTCTTTGTTGTTATCATCAATGGAGGCTTTAAACAACTAATCGCAAATGACGGAGAAAATAAAAAATTCTATACCTGCAAGTTGGGATGAACGCACCAGGAACACCAACGATTACAATTTTCTTACCGGCGGCAAGCAAGTGATTGGAGACTTGTCGGAGGTGATCTTACTTGTCGATTCTTAATTTCATCCATGGATCAAATATTCCGTGAAAAATGTTGAAAGAAAAGAGCAGAAACGTAAGGATGTATTTATAAAGGGAGAGATAATTTGGTCATTTCATACAATTATATCCCATCTCCCTCCAATTACCTCGCTTTCTCTCCAAATTGGAGAGAAATGAAAAGCTAAACACAGAGTTAATTGGAAAATCCTATTTCTCTTCCATTACTCTCTCCATTTTTACCATTTCACAAACCAAATAAGGGAAAATAAGGTCAATTAAATTTACTTTCCCTTATCCAAATAAGGGGTTAAATAACGAACAAATGCCCAAAAACTAAATAAGTAAAGCTCGTTTTCATAAAATACGTAACTTAAGACAAAAAATAAATAAATTATGATCACTCGTGCAAAAATATGTTGTATGTTCAACTTTAATCTCTTTAATGCATAAATGCCTTGAAAGAAAAATAATAAATACGTAAACCTTCAAGAACTTTGAGATACTAATTAAAAGGCATAAATAAAATTGAGATTTTCGAACCTAGAATCTCATGGATTTATGCCCTGAATTAACCTATCTGGTGGTAACTCTATTAAACCGCCTCGTATATAGAAATATTTTTTACATGTAAAAAAATAAAAAAAAAATATTTTTTATCCGTCATACTCTCTTGCTTTAATAAAATTAGTTATTCTACTAGCCATATTAATAAAGAAAATATCGAATCCTCACATTTACAATTATATAGCAAGTTGACCATCAGAAGATCAAATAAATTGCATCTTTGGGATTTATTTTTATTTTTATTATTATTTTTTTTAACATTACACTTAAAAAGCAAATAAAAACTATAACATCAAGGTCAAAGTGAGATGTTAGCAAAATATTGGAGGGCTTATTTGAAAGAAACCATCAAAATTAACATCAGTCACAAGTAAGTTGCAATTTTAAAATGTTTTCGGAACATTAAATATAAAATCGACCAAAAATTAAAATGATAAGGTCAAAAGTGAGATTTTAGGTAAACGTTAGGGGGTTATTTGAATAAAACATAAAAATATGCGCTCCAGATCCAAAATAAATTCAAAATAACTATTTTCTTCACTAATAGGAATAAAAATTACTAAGACCCACACATAGAGTGTGCCGCTTAACTAATATTCCCAAATTCAAATTCCACTTCTCTGTAACGGATACATTTCTCTACCCTTCTCTCTGCTCCTCCTTCTTCTTCGCTGCCTTGCCCAGACCCTAACACAGACTCTGCTTTCTCTTTCTCTTTCTCTCTCTCTCTCTCTCTCTTTCTCTCTCTCTCTGTTCTGTGTATGCAATTTGATTCACCATGAAGCATACAAGAAATGCAATCTTGAGAGAAGCACACACCTATGGCGATTCTCCTTTACAGATTCCGAGCTCGCACAAATCCAAGCCGTCTCCGCCTCCATCTTCTTCACGACGGCATAAGTTCTCCAAAGAAAACGCGCCGCCTTCAGATCTGAACTCGATGCCACTCTCAGATCAGAAACCCTCGTCTTCACCGGCTGCCAAGTTGAAGAGTCCTTTGCCGCCTAGGCCTCCATCGTCCAACCCTCTCAAACGCAAATTGTGCATGGAAGCAGTGCCGGAAAACGCGGTCCTAGATTCTGGCGTTAAGGTTGCTATTTATCTGTTTTTCATTTTCACTCTTGTAGCTTTCTATGGCATTTTTTTAGAGAATTTCAGTTTCAGTTTCCTTTTTTGCTGCTTTTACTGCCATTTTTGTTTTCCATATTTACACTTTTAGGTTTTTGGAGTTTGTCGAGAAAATTGTTGATATTTGCTGGGCATGCTTCCTTTTATAAGACAGAAAATTTAGATGATTGCTTAGATAATGTGGACTGTTTGTTTTATTTATTTCACTTTGTATTTCCTGTATGCTCTCGTGGTTTCGTATTGAGTTTTGGGTTTCTTTTGGTTTTTGAAGAAAATTTGTTTTAGGTTTAGCTCTTCATCTTCCCTTCCCACCCAATTATTGTTACATGGCACTGCTGTCTTAGTTTAAGACAAATGATTTTGTCTATTTATTAAATTGCTTCTTCTATCACTCCTCTTTTTACTTATTTTCTTTTGTGTTTTCTGATTTTTTGACAAATTCAAAGTACCTGAAAAATTATTCTGTACAATTATTTTGCTTAAAAAGGTGACTGAAAAACAAGTTCAATTTCAAGAAACTAAGGAAATGATAGCTGCAAGCTACTCGTTTTAACTGTATCTCTTTCTACCAATAGTGGTGTTTTTTTTTATCTTCTGTCTATTTTGACTTAGAGATCAAATAGTTTTGGTTTATTATTTGTCGCTCATGTCTTTTTTATATTTCTTTTTCCTTCTTCATTTGGCAAAATTAGGTAATTGTTCGAATGCGGCCATTAAACAAGGATGAAGAGGAAGGAGAAACGATAGTTCAAAAATTGTCTGGTGATTCTCTATCAATCAATGGACAGACCTTCACATTTGATTCCTTTGCTGACACACAAGCAACGCAGGCAAGATCCAAAACATTTGATTCTTTGCAATGTATTGATTGATATTTTTTGTGGTGAAATGCTAAAAAAGTTTTTCTGTTCCATCTGGTTTTTTGCAGGTAGATATCTTCAATCTTATAGGAACCCCTCTTGTGGAAAATTGTCTAGCTGGATTTAACAGTTCAGTATTTGCCTATGGACAGGTCTTGTTCGACGCACCTTTGTCAATTTCCTAAATTTTGCTGCTGGTATTATGAATGCTAACTCTCCTAACTTCCTTTGTCCATGGGAAATTAAATTCTTCAGACTGGGAGTGGAAAGACCTACACCATGTGGGGACCGGCTAATGCCCTCTTAGAAGAAAACTTAAGTAGTGATGAACAAGGGTTAACTCCTCGTGTTTTTCAAAGACTTTTTGACCGCATAAATGAGGTAAGGATCAATCATTTCATTTCCAAACTCAAGAAGAATATAATACAGTGAAGTTTATTTTCTTTTATACCTTTGCAGGAGCAAATTAAGCATGCTGATAAACAACTCAAGTATCAGTGTCGCTGCTCGTTTCTTGAGGTTTAATCTCACTATTGGTTTTGTCGCGCTTCGTTTTTTTAGCTGTATAATTTAAGCTCCATGACTTCAATTTATTTTTGCAGATTTATAATGAACAAATCACAGATTTGTTGGACCCAAGCCAAAGAAACCTCCAGGTGAATAGTAAAAACAGATGTTTCATTCTAATTCTGTCGTTACACTGAAAATTGCTGGATCTCTAGCCCTTAATCTGGTATCATTTTTCAGATAAGAGAAGATGTGAAATTGGGTGTCTATGTGGAGAATCTAAGAGAGGAGTATGTATTTACAATGAAAGATGTGACTCAGCTTCTGATAAAGGTTTGCCCCTTTGCTTGCTTTTGCTATAAGTAATTAATGTTCAGGTGCATTCGTCAGTGTTGCTGAGAACTGATATGACAGATTATGAGAGCTCAATTAAATATATAACAGCATCTGCGGAAAGCTAGTATTTGCCTTTGTTTTTTTTTGAAGTAAACCTCCCATGGTGCTCTAATGTATTAGGAAGACTTCTATGACTGATTTTAGATAATTTATATTATAAAATAACATTTGTAGAAAGCTAGTGAAACATATGCAGTCCTATGCTATACAAGACACCAAACTTTAATGTTTTAACTATTGTTTGGTAGTTCAGGATTAAGTTTGACATTTCCATTAAAAATAATTAAAATGTGCATGTCTGTGTGTTGGCTACTTCCTCAAGTTGCTTGGTAATTTAAATCCATAAGGTTAGATAAGGAAGCTGTTTTCTCAAGTTGTATTGCGTCATTTTCTCTTACAAATTTCCTCTAAAATTAACAATGCCATCACTCTTGTTTTCTCAAGTTCAGGATTAAGTTTGACATTTCCATTAAAAATAATTAAAATGTGCATGTCTGTGTGTTGGCTACTTCCTCAAGTTGTGTTGCATCGTTGCTTGGTAATTTAAATCCATAAGGTTAGATAAGGAAGCTGTTTTCTCAAGTTGTATTGCGTCATTTTCTCTTACAAATTTCCTCTAAAATTAACAATGCCATCACTCTTGTAACTCTCATAAATTTCACAGGGGCTATCCAACAGGAGGACTGGCTCAACAAGTATAAATGCTGAGAGTTCTCGCTCGCATAGTGTTTTCACTTGTGTTGTCGAATGTCGATGCAAGGTAACATTTTAAATTATTAATATAAACATGTTTTAACAGTTTTTCTTATCTTTTTAAGGGAGTATATATGCAATTTCAGAGGTGCTAATGGGCTCACCTGTAAACCCTCAGAGTGCATACACACATATACAGATGCAAATCCAAAAGATGGATTCTTTACTATGTAAAAGCAATCTTGAATTTTGTGAAAATTTATTTCTTCTCTATGATATTTGAGTACTTGAATATTAAATCAGAGTAAAATCTCTTATTGTGGATAGCAACTTTTGTAAAATTTAAACTCTTATCATTTTGTTGTGTTGGTGGGATCCTAAAATTAATTGTTTGTTATAGAGCATGGCTGATGGCATTAGCAGCTTAAAGACAAGTAGAATAAATCTTGTTGATCTAGCTGGGTCTGAGCGACAGAAATTAACTGGTGCTGCTGGGGAACGCTTGAAGGAAGCAGGAAATATAAACCGATCTCTTTCACAGCTTGGGTATGATCTTTTACTATTTCTTTTGTTTTCTTTTTAATGCTCTGTTTCATCTAGAGTTGCAAAACCTCTTGTTTTAGTTTTAGAAGTTGCAATCATTGTCAAATATTAGGTCTTGTGGTTTATGTGCAATATGATATGGAAGCATTAGGATATTGGGTATCTTATTTCATAAATAAACTGTGAAAGGACACCCTATGGTTCTATTTGATGGCATACAAGATAAATAACTTATGTTTTCTTGGTTTCTTCAATCTGCTTTACAATGTGTCTCTGCTAGGCAGAATTAAGTTTGTAAACCTGACTATTATGGGCTATTTCATGAATGAAAATGGACTGTCTGCTAAATATGCTAATGGTGCCCAGCTCATTGGTGATGCAGGAACTTGATAAACATTCTTGCTGAAGTTTCCCAAACAGGAAAGCAGAGGCATATTCCTTACAGAGACTCCAAATTAACATTTTTGTTACAAGAATCACTCGGTGGAAATGCAAAACTGGCAATGGTGTGTGCTGTTTCTCCTGTGCAACGGTAATAATACTGACCATGCTGCTGTCTTTAATGAATTCCTCCTGTTTCTCTCTCTCTTACAATGGCATTTCACTGGGATCAATACTACAGTTGCAAGAGTGAAACTTTCAGTACACTGCGATTTGCACAGCGTGCAAAGGCAATTAAGAACAAAGCAGTTGTTAATGAAGAGATGGAGGATGATGTTAATCACTTGCGAGAAGTAATTCGACAGCTAAGGGTAGGCTCTGATTCTTGTTGATTTGGTTATTTCTCCAATTTCTGCTTTAAGCAGTTTACAGTGCTTGATAACTGGATGAATAAAACAGGATGAATTACATCGAGTGAAGGCAAATAGAAACAATCCAACAGGTTGGGATCCTCGTAAAAGTTTAAATATACTGAAAAGCCTGATTAATCCACATCCACGACTGCCTCAAGTAGATGAGGATGGTGATGAGGAGATGGAAATTGATGAGGAAGCTGTTGAGAAGCTCTGCATTGAAGTAGGACTGCCACCAGCAGGTGCTGCAGGTTGCAATACTGTTGATGGAAGTAGTTGCATCAGAGAACAAGTTCCTGAGGATGCAGATGTGGAAATGGAAGAAGGCATATTGGAACAAGTAGAGAAAAATGAAATTATGATTGTTGATTGTGCTAACTCTGTATTAATTAATACTCAAGTTCCTTCCAACAGTGATGTGGATGTTGATCACGATTTGATGAACGTAAAAGACAATGAACCAGCACATACGCTCATTGAAAAACTCAATGCAGACTGTTCCACCAAGCCATGCAAGGAGGAAAGAAATCTTAATTCATCTGCCAGTAAATTGGTAACTGAAGAATTGCCGAGCAAGACGGTGGAAGTGCCTAGCTCATGTGCTGTCTCTGATTCTCTAACTGGACTTTCTGAGGTTGTAGTGGCAGGCAAAGTGCGTGATTCTCAAAATGGTGCAGTAAATTGTGCATCCCCTCCTTGCCTCAGCACAGTCCCACGAGAAATATCTCCAATTCTGAAATCTCCAACTCCAAGTGTTTCGCCCAGACTCAATAGCAGCAGGAAAAGTCTCCGAACCTCATCAATGTTAACAGCTTCCCAGAAACTATCTAAGGATGAAAATAAGTCAAGCATAGAGGATATACGCCTATCTTTTGCAAAATCCATGAAAAATAGATCGTCTAACACTCTGTCTACTCAAACAAGTAAAAGTTTTCTTGCACCAACAGAACATTTAGCTGCTAGTCTCCAAAGAGGTCTGGAAATTATTGATAGTCATCGCAAGACTTCAGCATTTAGGAGATCCGCCTTCAGGTTTTCCTGTAAACCTGCAGAATTGAAGCCAATTTTGCTTGTTGAAAAAGTTGATGTTGGTGTGCAAACCTTTCCTCAAGATAAGGAAATACCAGAAGAAGATTTAGCAGTATTTTTCTGTAAGAGTTGCAAGAGAAAGAGACTGGAGGAAAAAGATGCTGATGGTGATGAGAACTTGCAGTTGGTACCAGTTGATGGCTCAGGCTCTGCTGATAAATCCAAAATACAAGTTCCAAAAGTTAGTTTTTGGCTTCAGCTTAATGCATCTTTTAGTATCCTTATTTATGTGAACAGATGCTTGACAGTTTTTTCATTTAATTAACAGGCAGTGGAGAAGGTTTTGGCTGGAGCAATTCGAAGGGAAATGGCTTTGGAGGAGTATTGTGCCAAACAAACTTCTGAGATAACACAGCTTAGACGTTTGGTAGGTTATTCTTAATTTGTTCCACAGTCAAGGTGTTACTTCGGACTGACATGATGGTTTTACGGCCAATATTTGCAGGTGCAACAGTACAAGCATGAGAGGGAATGCAATGCCATAATAGGGCAGACAAGGGAAGACAAAATTATACGACTTGAGAGCCTTATGGATGGTGTTTTACCCACCAAAGAGTTTATGGAGGAAGAGCTAGCATCGCTTACGCATGAACATAAGGTAAGAATTTATTTGTTGAAATTCCCCCTGTTCTGTTCCCCCTTTTTTTTTCCCTGGACACATATCAACCTGTGTTTTACAGATTTTGAAGGAGAAATATGAGAATCATCCTGAAGTTTTAAGAACAAATATTGAGCTGAGAAAAGCTCAAGATGAGATAGAAAATTACCGAAATTTTTATGATTTGGGTGAAAGGGAAGTTTTGTTGGAAGAGATTCAAGATTTAAGGAACCAACTGCAATGCTATATTGATTCATCCGCATCTGCTTCAAAAAGGAAATCATTGTTGAAATTGACATATTCATGTGAGCCCAGTGTAGCTCCACCATCTCTTGGTGCAATTCCAGAGGCAACTGAGGAGACTGCAGAAGTGAAATATGAACAGGAGAGAATGCTCTGGACTGAGGCAGAGAGCAAGTGGATTTCTCTGGCAGAAGAACTGAGAGGTGAACTTGATGCTAGCAGAGCACTAGCTGAAAAAAGGAGGCTGGAACTAGAGACAGAGAAGAAATGTGCACAAGAATGGAAGGAATCAATGCAAAAGGCAATCGAGGGAAATGTACGCTTACTTGAGCAGTATGCAGATCTTGAAGAAAAACATATTAAATTACTTGCACGGCACAGGAATATACAGGAAGGAATAGATGAAGTCAAAAAGGCTGCTTCTAAAGCAGGAGTCAGGTCTGCTGAATCAAAGTTTATAAATGCTCTTGCTGCAGAAATATCAGCACTGAAAGCAGAAAGAGAAAAGGAAAGGCGGTACCTTAGAGATGAAAATAAAGCTCTTGAGGCTCAATTGAGGGATACTGCAGAGGCTGTACAAGCTGCAGGCGAGTTACTTGTTAGGCTGAAAGAAGCAGAAGAAGCTGTTGCTGTTGCTCAGGTTACTTCAAAATCATCCTAGTTTGGTTCCCTGTTAATTTGCTTCACAGAAGAATTTTGATATGATTATGTTCTTTGGCTTGTTTATAATGTGGTAATAGCATTCGTAATTATTTTTTCAAAATGATGAAAAATTGTCAAAATTTTACTGAAAGCTATTTTGGGGAAAAGAAAAGAAACTAACTTCACCTGGTTCGTGACGTGGAGAGAAAATACTTCTTAATTTCACTTTTCCCATTTGCTTTCCATTTAGTTTTTCTCTGCGAGCACTGTAAAGGAATCAGATTCATGTTATGCCAGAAAATCTTTGTCCAACAAACATGTTTAGTCCATTTTATTTTTCATTAGCTAATGCTCATTTTACTCTCAAGTTGCGTATGCTTTTCAACTTTTTATTTTTATTTTTTTCACTTATTAGTTTAGTAATGAGTACAACAATCTTACATTGTTCTTTAACTTTAAATTATTGGCAGGATCGAGCAATGTATGCTGAGCAAGAAACTGCGAAGGCATTTACGGAAATTGATAAACTGAAGAGAAAACATGAAAATGAGATCAACACTCTTAAAGAACTCATCCAAGAGTCTCGTCTACCCAAAGAAGCAATACAGCCTGTTTATAGCGACTCTGAAATAGCCAAGTATGACACGGTTGAGTCCCATACTGAAGGTGAAAGATGGAGAGAGGAATTTGAGCCATTTTATGACAACCGTGAAGATGGTGAGTTATCGAAACTTGCAGAACCATCATGGTTTTCTGGGTACGACAGGTGCAATATATAGGAGATTGGATCAATAGCATCCAGTTGATGTATGTATTACTAGAGTGATGTGAAATGTCTAAAAGTGTAGTTTTGCTGCTTATTTAGGTGACACCAGTTAATCATTATTTCTGAGGACCATATTTGTTGGTTCTCTATTGTGCCTTTGATTAAAATTCTGATTCTTATAGTTCATAGAGTTGAATGAATGATATTCTTTTATTCAAATCCTTGCTGCAGTGATCGAAACTGGGCAACTCTTTCGGTTTAATGTATGTACCTACTGCTCTTTGAGCTATCAAATGTTTTTTAAGTTGCTTGTGCATATACTCAAGCACATGTAAGCATGCGTTATGGTCAACAACTTGCGTACTCTTGTATGTGGTGATTTTGGAAGTCTGAATGTTTTTGGATATGGCAATTTTAGAGGTTTGGATACAATGGTAATGGATAAACTAAAAATAATGTACTCAAAGCATAGATCATTTATTTGTTTAGTTAGGGTGTCAAGAGGGGAGGAGGCAATCTTGAATTGGATCAAAAAAATGTCTATGGTCCATTTGTTTGAAAGCAGACAATCCACAAGTGACTTTTGGCAGCCACTTATAATAATGTAGTAATAGACCTCCATATTATGGAGACCATAAGACATCAAACCTTGTGGCCTTGTCTTCGCAGACATGAATTTACCTTTGGACCATTTTTCTGGACATGGAAAGAAAATAAAGATGCTAATTGGACTCAAAAGATCCTGCCAATTGGAAATCAACATTAATTAGCCGTTACAATTTGAAGATGGGAAATGGGTTTGAAAGTGACAAAATGAAGGAGAAAAAAAAAAATTCTGCAAATCTATTATGTCTTGTGGTCAGTAAATGTTCAAATTAATGTACATTAAAATGTGACTTTAATTCTTATTTGAGATTGATAATCAAGAAGTTTTTGTTACCCAAAATAAAAAATCAAGAAGTTTTTCATGCTTTGGAAGCAAGTAGTGTAGATTTAATTTAATTTTATGTAATTGTTTTTAACAGTAACAGCGTATTTATTTATTTTAATAAATGGAAAGAAAGGGTAGAACTCAAACTCAACATCATATTTTAGCAAGGAGTGTCCCATTGGTGACAATGGCAGCTTATTTCCTTAACTTGATAATTGCAAGTTATTTTGGGTCAAGTTAATAAATATAAGCTTTGTTAAATGCTTATTTCACTTCTTGTAGTCAACAACATCTTATCTTTTTCATTGATCTTTTCATTTTTGATACCACTGCTCAAGAACATAAATGCTTTGTTAAATCATTGTTGATTTTCCTTTCCAAGGTGTACAATGTTTCAAATTTAAAAAATATGTCCAGTGAAACATTAGTTTAATTGATTGATTGTTTGTGTTTTTCTGCAAATTATATATATATATATATATAATTCTCTCATTCGAATTAAATATTTTTCTTTATTCTCTTTAATTTTCATTAAAAACTAATTATTAATTAATTTTGTTAATTAAAATAAAAATATATTTTTATGATATTGGAATCTTAGATAACTTATTATTATTATCAACCCTTTTTCCTTTTTTTTATATATATTTCTAATTTTAAGATTTTGAGGATTTACATTGCTTTTAAAACTCTTTCTCGAATAAATTTATCAGCCATCTCCAGGATTATTTTGTAGCACTGACTAATAATAATTGATAAATAATATAAAATTATTAGATAAGCATGCATAATTCAGGATGATAGAATTTTGGTTATACAATAGTTATATTATTTAGGGACTTTTTTATTAATAATAATTTTTAGGGAAATAATTTAGATTTTTGGGTGTTTTAAAAATTATTTGAATTTTTAGAGTTTTTTTTACAATTTCGCAACACAAAGTTGTGAAATCTGACTACAATTTCGCAGCCCACTACTACATAATTAAATTTAAATGTTTTTTTGAAAGCTACAGCTTCCAATGGCAGCTTTTCCATGTGGTTTTTTTTAGGTTGTGATGAGAAAATAGAAATCCAATTTTGCTCTTCCTTTTATTAATATGGGAATTTTTTTTTTCTTTTATTCAATTTAATAAACAAAATAATAAAAATTATAAGTTAATAATAATTTATTAAAACATGAAATTAGTAATATTTTGTATAATTACAATAATTTAAAATAGAAATAATACGTTCATTATATACATAATTAAAATTAAATAATGTTTTCGTTTTAATGAAATAATATATATATATATATATATATATATATATATATATATGTGTGTGTGTGTGTGTGTGTGTGTGTGTGTGCGCGCGCGCGCCTGCATGCGCGCTCGCGTATATTTATACTTGTTGTTGGTCGTGGTCTAGGTTGTGGAGAGAAGAACCAAATGAGAGTTATTTTGAGAAAGTGAATTCTTTTTTTTTAAAAAAAAAGCATTAGTATGAAATTTAAAGGATCAATTAAATTGAATTGGTTTGTCAAAAAATAAATAAATTAATTAAAGTTTACGGGCCAAACTGATAACTGAAAAAAACATTTGAAAAACTCTAATAATAATAATAATAATTTCTGAAAAATAATAATAATTTCAGTAATTAGTTTGATCTGTAAATTTCAATTTATTTATTTATTTTTGACAAGTCAATTTAATTTAATTTATCATTTAAATTTCATACTAGTACTTTTAAAAAAAAAAAGTATATGAGATATATATAAATAATAAAAAAATGGCTATAAGCCAACTTTATTTTTGTAAATGTTTCAAAATCAAAAAATAATTTTAGAATCTGATTGAATTCAATGCACGCACATGCGCGCACGTGCACATACATATATTATATAATTTCATTAAAACAAAAATATTATTTAAATTTAATTATGTATATAATTAATATATTATTTTTATTTTGAATGTACAAAATATTACTAATTTCAGATTTTAATAAATTATTATTAATCTATAATTTTTTTATTTTATTTATCAAATTGAGTAAAAAAAATATTTTTCTCCTATTAATAAAAAGAAGGGCAAAATTGAATTTTTATTTTCTCATTCCATTCAAAAAAAAAAAAAGAGACAACTTTTTCAAAAAATGGAAAAGCTGCTGTTGGAAAGTTGTAGCTTTAAAAAATAAAAATTCAATTCAATTCAGCAGCTCACAACTTTATTTTTGTGAATATTTAAAATAAAAAATAATTTCAGAATCCTATTTAATATAACACACGCAATATATATATTATTTCATTAAAACGAAAATATTATTCAATTTTAATTATGTACATAATAAATATATTATTTTTATTTTGAATTATTTTAATTAAATAAATATTACGAATTTTTTATTTTAATAAATTGTTATTAAACTACAATTTTTTTATCCTATTTATTGAATTTAGTAAGAAAAATATTTATTCATATTAATAAAATAAAAAATAAAATTGAATTTATATTATTTTATTAAAAAAAAGTGAAATTTTATTATTTTGGGGGGAGGCAACCGGCAGCCAACTGGCTGCCGGTTGGGCAGGGGGAAGCTATTGCAGCTTCCCCTTTACAAATAAAAAAAAAATAAAAAAAAAAATAAAATAATTCAATCCATTTCCGCAACAATGTGTTGCGGAAATGGATTGGGGGATAGCTGCAAAATGCAGCTTTCCCCATATAAAAAAAAAAAAAGTAAAAGTGGGTTGCCCATTTCCGCAAGAATTTCTTGCGGAAATGGGCAAAATACCCCATTTTTTCAAATAAGTTTTAACAAACCCCAAAACTCTAATTATTTTTTTTAAACACACTAATTATAAAAATGTCCCGTTAGAAACCCGCAAACGCCGTTTCCTTACATTTGAAGTCCTTGAAAAAAAATGAAAAATTGCACTACAACGAGCATTAGAGATGCCAATTTCAGTGTTAGTATCTGACTGAAACCGTTACTGACAATGCTGATTTCAATCAAGCAGTGCCAGCCCACACTTTCTTACCAGTCAAATTTTTTATTTTTTATTTTTTTAAATATCTGTGCAGGTTCAGGATATTGTACAACTCATGTTCTATTATCCAAATTCACGCATTCATGAGATTACTTTTTTTATTAAATTATGTTTTCAACCCATATCTGACAAAAAAAAAAAATTGTCAATCCCAACCGCCTACACTATAAATAAATACATCTTTTTTTTTTTTTTAAATATCAATCTTGTTTATAAGAGAATAATTAGGGGTGTGCAGAACCGAACCGGAATCGAAAATCGAACCGAACCGAATTGATTTTGGTCTATTTGGTTCGGTTTGTTCGGTTTTCGGTTTTTTCGGTTCAAAACCGCAATATTATTTCGGTTTTTCGGTTCGGTTCGATTTTTAAAGTTGAAAAACCGAAAAAACCGAACCGACCAAACTTTTTTAAACTCACGGTTTATATATATATATATATATATTCTAACTCAACTGTAAAACAATCTGTAAAACAAATTCAGCCAACCAACAATTATACAATCTGTAAAACAAATTCAACTCAAAATCTGTAAATCAAATTCATCCAAGCAACAATCTGTGTAAATACAACAAATTCAACCAACAATCCATACAGATCTAACACTTTTAACAAATTCAACCAATAATCTGTATATAAATAAAACAAATTCAACAAATTATTTACAAAACAGATCTCAAATGTTACAAACAATCTGTATATGTATAAAACAAATTCAACAAATTATATATAAAACAGATCTAAAATGTTACAAACTTGATTTTCGGTGACCCATGAGCAACGGAGATCGTGCGAGGGAAGGAAGGAGCTTGGGGCAGGCGGCGACAGGGGGGGGCGGCGGGGACCAGATCTTCCCCGAGAGAGAGAGAGAGAGAGAGAGAGAGAGAAGGGAAGCGAGAGAGGAAGGGGGAGAAGGGGAGGGAGGGGGAGAAAGAGAAGGGGACGACGGCGACTCCGATCGGAGACGAAGAAGCACAGGATAGAGGGGGAGGAGAGAGAGAGAAGGGAAGAGAGAGAGGAAGGGAGGGGGAGAGAGAAAAGGAGACGGTGGCGGAGGCGAGCTCCGATCGGCGACGAAGAGGACGGTGGCGGAGGCGAATGGCGAGCTCCGATCGGCGACGAAGAAGTAGAGGAGGGGGAGGGAGAGAGAGAGAGAGAAAGAGAGAGAGAGAGAGAGAGAGTGAAAAAAGTAAATCAATTTTAGATTGATATAAGCAGGAAACCGATTGGACCGAACCGAACCGACCGAAATAATTTCGGTTTATTCGGTTTCGGTCTTAATAATTTCGGTTTGCGGTTCGGTTCTAAAAAATATTGAAATTCGGTTTTCGGTCTGTTCGGTTCGGTCCAAAACCGAACCGAACCGACCATTTGCACACCCCTAAGAATAATATTTGAGCATGTGCTGCTCCAGTGAATATATATATATATATATATATATATATATATAAGTGAAAAGTGAAAACACTGTTTTTGATATAAAACAGAGCAAGATAACTATAAACTGAATAATTGTACACTAATTAAACTAACATGAGAATGACTTAATAAATAACTTCTAATACACGCCTTTAATTTTTAACATGAAAATGACCATAGTAAAATACTTCTAGCTTGCATTATTTGATAGATAATGCTTTTATCCATTCTCAAGTCTGACAATTTTTGTTTTTATTTATTTTTTTTTTAAAGAAGCTGCTAATTAATTTATTTTGCAAACATTTCATGCAAACAAATCTTACACTGACCGGTAAGATTACGTATGAACTTGCCTAATCTCCACTTTTAATTATCTAAGCTATCCAATTAGTCTTTCACACTAATGACATATGATTCTTTTGATTTTCACATCATTTGTTTAATTAGTAAAATCCTTAAATTTTAATACGAGTGACTCGTATTTGGATATTCAATTAGTAAAGTTCATGATATAAGATATCTGTTGCATGTTAATGTGTTAATGTTTAAATATCGCTAGTCATAGTATTAACAAGAAATGAAATTGTTAATACGGATAAGCTAGCACATGTTATACTTTTAGAATGGTTTAAACAGCAGTCCTCATAACTGTGATCATAGAGATAGTAAAAGCTAACATATGGATGTTTGTTAGAAGAACAAATTCATGAGAGACTTGCCATGAAAATCGTCACATGAATATTAAATCTATGTCAGTGAGAAATCTTTAAATAGCAGTGGTGCAAGTATTCTCAGACTTGAGATCACCAAAATTATTTTAAGTTATGAGTGATATATTTTGACACCATAATTACTTACCTTCATCGAGGGGTAAACATAGTTAGGAGGTTGGGCATATCATGTAAGGATCCGATATATACCCTAGTCGGATTCGTAAGTATTTAGAGTATCAAAATGATTAAAATGTGTATATGATAGGTTAAAGTGGTTAAATGTAGTTGAGGACGTGTTTGGTATTAATTAAAAGGTTGAGGATAATTTTGGTATTTCATATCTATGGACTAAATTGAAGGAATTAACTAATTGTGTGGGCCAATATTAAGAATAATAAAGTTATAGGTTAAATACATGAAGATATAAGAGTTAAAAGATTGAAAGGAGAGTTCGACATAAAAATCTAAAATGGACCTATAATAATGTGACACTTGGCATTGAGGATGAGATTGAATTGAAGGAGGTATAAAAGAAGAGAGAGGGACGGTTTGGAGGGCAGAAAAATAGGAAGCCTTCTTCTTCTTTTTCTTATTCCTCTTCTTCTTTCTCCAACGCCATTTTCTTTCTCCAAGTTCAAGCCATACGATTTGAATAATGGATTCTTCAAGTTTTAAGCATTTTGGAAGGAGAAATGATATGGAAAGGTAAGAGATAAGTCTTTTATACTTTTGATTTATTCTTAAAGAGTTAAAATTCTAATTAGAGTTATATGTGGTGTTTGATGAGGGAATTGGATGATTGTGACTACGGAAGAGTATGGGAGCAAGGAAGTGCAGCCAATTGAATTAATAGGAGCAAAGAAAATGAGGTTTGGGAAATTTGTATTTTATTTGAATTAATTTTAGGTATTCGTTATCTTGAGGTATTTGGGATGTTTAATTTCAATATTGAACTTATTTGAGCTTGATTAAGTATGTTTGTGTTGTTTAATGTGGTAATATGAAGTTCGGGTATGGATTTGGGGTTAGAAGATGGAGATTACAGCTGGGTTCTTATGTTTTCTATCGATTCTGGTTGAGTCACACGGTAGTCAGAAGTGCCTAATTGTCGTGTGAGCGAGTTATATAAGTTTACTTTTGTCTTTATTGTGAGCGCGACTATTCTTGAGTCACATGGTGGTTAGGAAACTCCTTACCACCGTGTGATAGCCTACACGGCGGGTAGGAGTTTCCTTACCGTCGGGTAAGTGGAATTTATTTGCAGTTTTCTGGATTTTATGCGTTTTACACGGTGGTCAGGTTTTTCTCACCACCGTGTGGAACGTTTTACATGGCAGTTAGGATTCTCATACCGCCGTGTAAATATCTTCTGTTTGATAAAAAATGGTTTTCAAAGTTTCACACGCGCGGGCAGGATTTTGTGATCGCCGTGTGACCTCTGTTTTCCAGACCCGAATTGTAAAATAATTGCCTTTGTTTGAATCAAGTATTGCTTTAATTATACAATTAAATGACTGAAGTGTGTAACATGAGGTTTAAATTATAGAGTTTTATATTAGTTGTGTTGAATTGCGTAATTATTATCAATGGTTTAAGGAAACAATTACAGTTATTTTTAAGTGCTCCATGCCTTACTATATAAATGAAATGGTCAGTGTATATTCAGTGATTAATGTATGAAGTATAATTCACAATAAGTAATCAATGTCATTATGTGAATATAGTAATAAATATTAAATGAGCTTAATGATTAGTATGAGTAATTAAATGTGACATTTTTATGGTATTCAATGGTATAAATGTGCATTTTTAGATTCAATGAGTATTTGAAAATATACGTGGTACATACATGTGTAAGTATGTGTTATATGATTATATGTTGAGCATAATAGTGTTATGCCTTATATGTAAGTCTCCTATGTATATGGATGTCCAAATTTATAAATAGTATATGGTTTGGAAGATTATTTCTGAATATGATAGTCATGGCATAAATAAACATTATGTGAATAAATAAAGGTGGAATCAGTATATGATTACAGTAAAAGTATGTACCTATAAAGAAAATGTAAGAGTGATATGGGTATCATAAAAGAGAATAATTATGCGTATAGTTTACGTCGGTCGGTTGTGGATAGATAGGCATACCTATAGGGTTATGTTTGCTGCAGCCTATGCATTTCTTGGATCCTGATCCGATCCCTATGTGATTGAATTTTGTTTAAGATCCCTATGTGTTTTCAAAAGAAAATAAAATATTTTTTTGTACTTTCGGGTACCTATGCGTTTACCCTTTATCCACTACTTTGATAGTGCAGACCAGTAATGAAATGAAAAGAAATTACCTAAAAATAATTGATAAATATTATATGAGTCCGATGATATGAAATGTCACAACTTTTCTGAATATGTACACCATGTGCTTATATGCTTCAGATTTCCATGCATAATATGCGAAGTACCTTCGGGTACCTATGTGTTAATGATATCCCAATTTCGATATCAGTTAAATAAAAGAATGTGTAACAAATAAGTACATAATAGAAACTATGTATGTGTGAACCTATAAGGGTCTTTTAATATAAATGCTTACTTTAGTAAGTATTTAAGAAAGATGTTGACTAGTCAAGGATATGTATGTGAGAAATGTATACTTTTAATCTGTTTAAAGGGTGCGAATATGGTTACTTATTTGAGGTCACTATAGAGAATTATTAAAAATGTTTAATATGTGTGATTGCTATTAATTACTCTGAATTACTGATTAGTTGATCATTAAAATATTGATTATGCTTCTATATGAATAACTTTTCTTAGCTTAATTACTAACCGATTTTAATTGAGATGTGAAATTATAAAATGACTTACATAAAATGTTATAAATTATTAATAAATTGTATTGAATACTAGACATGAATTTGGGGCTGTGAGTTTAGGATTAGGAGTGAATTGTATTTGAGTGTCATTATTGTATATTATAAATCTATAGTTAGAACTATATGGTTCTGATTCCCAACCTTTGGGATATGTAGGAAGCTTAAAATATCCATTTCAAGCTTGAACCAAATCTGAAAAGATTGATATATGTGTAAGAAATCGAAAAAGTTTTATGAATGAACTAATTGAGTATATATAAATTCCCTTATAAGCCGTGAGATTGTCTATAGGTGTGAATTTAGAATGCATGTTGAAATAAGTATTTCTAGAATTCTGAATTGGCACATAAAAGGAATATGGGCGGTTTAAAAGGAACTAATAGTAGAATAGATTTAAGCAATGTGAGTGAACTGTATGGTGTTTAAATAATAGTAATGAGATGGTTTGTATGTGAATGTACTAAATAAAGATAGATTCTGGATGTGTAAGTAATGTAAGAACATTGACTAGTATTGTATATATATTATGCTTAATATGTGCAAGATACATATACTCCATGATTCGCATATGTGTTGATATAAGAATTATGATGTGAACTTATGATATCTTTTACCTTCTGTACTTCATATATATGTTGCATACGCCTGTGTTTTGCATTAACGACCACTGTGAGTGGCCGTTCATTTATGGTTTTTCCCACTAAGTCTTTCCGCTTAGCACGAGTGTTTGTCCTTGTAGGTTAAGGAGATAGAAGTATCATCCGGGCTTTCGCAATGGTTTTGGCCAATGAGTCAGGAGGCTTTGTTATATGATATTAATGATAATATTTGTAATGTAATTTTAAGTATTGTTTTGTAATAAGTGATGAGTTGTTATGTGATCAAGTTAAAGTGTTATGCAAGAGATGTATGTGTATGCGACTAGTGTCGGACATTGATTTGAAGTAAAGAAACTTTATTATTCTGTTCTTATTATTATTATTTTGTCTATGTCTCCATTTGGTAGCATCCTCCACTCATTGTTGCACACTGCTTATATTATCATGTGGTGTGCTACGTATGGGTAAGGGGATGTTACATATCATGACTTACTTAAAGATAGTTGAGTGATCAATAATGTAACACCCCCTACGTCCCCGTTGGAAGGACGCGAGTGCGCTACCGACGCTCACTCACATACATGCACACATACGCTAAGCGAAAGCATACATTCATACAAAAACAGGGGAAATTAAAAACTTATCCAGAGAAGCAAAACTGGACATACCTTAACTCACACACACGCAGGCACTAAGCCGAAACATATACACATGTATACATATGATCATTCAACGGAAGCATAAAGCGGAGAAGTAACTGAAACTTAATTACAAAAAGATCCTTACGTAATCAAAAGGCTACAAATTACAGAAATCAAAATACAGAAGCTGAACAGAATAACATAACACTTCTAACTCCTATGTGGCCGACCCTGCAGACGCGCGACTCGAACCGAACCAAACCTGCCACCTGCACGGGAAAAGAGCCCGTGCTAAGCGATAAACGCTTAGTGGGGAGAACACACAAGCAATATGGATGACCATTCACAATGATCGTCAAGGCATAGCACATACACAAATGGTATATGCAAATAATCACAACAGATGGATAAGCTAGCCTGCATATGAAAGCCCTGCATTCAGAAGTTCATATACACATACTTATACATATTACCTGAGTGCTCATTTCAATATCATATTCGTCCGAATACTACACTCTTATATCATATTAAGCAAATCCCCAAACAGATAAGGGATCACAGTAGATACAAATATTCATGTAAGAATACATACAGACTCTTATGCATATAGTTACCGGGGCATCAAGTGTCAGTACCCTACCGTGCACAGTCACGAGAGATAATACATATACGACTATCATGCCAAGTCCTCATGCATTTAACGGAAAACCCATTCACATGCAATACAATTATCAGGCAATACGCACCCAACTATCATACCGAGAACGCTAGTTAACTAAACATACTTTTATCATGCCACAAGACGCATACGCTAACTGGAACTCAGAGTATAATATCAAACTACCACACGTTGAAATCACTACAATAGGAAAACTAGAGAGAGGAGGCACGTAACATAACGTACTATATATAACATTCCAAGGTCAAGAGCACATTCATTACGTATCTTGATTCACATAATTCACTATAACCGTCAAAAGTACAAAATCATGTTTGTGCACATGCTTACTAATCATAGCATTCAAAATAGACATAACTAATCGAATTCATGGCATTCAAAAGATCATGGTCACAGTTACGCACATCTTAATTCCCGTACCTATATTCACAACCGTTGGCATACAATACATTCACAATATGTTATGCATATACCCATATATGCAGATAAATATATCCAATTCACATGTTTAGGTCACACTTAACCCATTCAGAGATTCATAATCACATTCGGATACATAACCGATTCACATGTCCAGAATCATGCTTAATTGAATATCACATTCTCTTGTTCATATTAGGCAAAACAAACAGAATACCTGCTGACTCAAAATAGTGGATAACGAGTATACGGACAGTACTTTACGGGTACGAGCTGATAAATCAGATACTTTTAACTTTTACAAAACATTTTCAAAGGGGACCTTAAACAAGATCCTTTCACATAAAGGGTTCACGAGGAACCAAACGGGGACCTGATCGGGGTCCAAACAGAACTGAGGGCTGCAGTTAGAAGACTCTATTAGGCATGCCTAACTATCCACTAGACTGACTCTCGCAGGTCATGCGTAAAAGAATTCACGTTTCGAGTTGCATAATGCATAAATAGATATAGATATATTATCATGCATAACCAAGAGTACAATAGACATATAAATATGTTCATAAAATCAGTCATGCATCACACAATTCATATTGCAAAGCATACAATATAATTCATGCTAACACTTAACAATGCAAAGTCTTAATCATGTAATGGTACAATTTACACTTAAGCATAGCATAATATTCTTAGAGAAGGATTATAAGTACAGATATGCATAATACATTTCACATTCAATATCACATGCTCATGATGAACAACCATGAAATTGGCATTCATAACTCACTCGATTTCAGATGGCAATATACGATACCACCCACAACAACTAACATTAATAAATTACATCAAGCAACCCCCACTTCATTCGATATCCTTTAAATGTGTATAACTTAATCTCCACTCATACTTATGCTTACTTAATCATGTTACACATGCTCATACAGATTAAGGTATTACAACCCTTAAACGTCATTTAACTTGACTAGATTCTAATCATACAATTACACCTAATTATTTTATTAGTTGTATTAATCTTAATTTTAATCCTATTCACATTTATTTTTCAAGTGATAACTATTTTTATACTCATTTAATAGTCCTAAACATGCGTCGGATGGATCCTAGGAAGTTTCGGTGGAAAACGAGTTCAATTCGGGAAGAAAAACACATAAAATAGTCAAGACAGAAGGGGTCACAGTGGTAACGAATTTGGTTACCACCGTGAGGTCCAAACTAAGCATTCTGCCCAGAATTTTCATATGTCACGGTGGTAATGAATTTGGTTACCACCGTGACCTACCAAAATTTTGCAAAACAGAAGCAAAAGGATATCTATAACTCTAGATATGAGCTAAAACATCAACACTGTTCCAGTAACCCGACCCAACCAGAGACACTTCAGATTTTAACTTTTTCACGGGTCTTAGAGCCAGAACTAGCTTCCGGACCTTTAGAGATAATTTTAGATCTATGTATTAGCTTTCAAATGGCACTGGAATTACTCAATTTGGAGGTCTATAACTCGACCTACGACAAAAAAAATACACAAAGGTCTGGCAAAAACTAAACAGAATTTCCCCAAAATCATACTTTACACACCAAAAGCTATATGAATAGTCTAACACATCCAAAAATCATGCAAAATTATCCAATACATAATCATGCATCATTTATACATCAAGATCATATCACACATAGCTCCCAAACCTGGAAATCAAAGCTTCAAACCGATCACTTCAAAATCCAACCTTCTCTTCCCTTCTCCTCCAATTCTTGCAACCAAATCAAATCAAAACCCCATTAACCCAAGAACATAACCTTTAAAACCCACTCAAATCCGAAAAAGGAGGAGGAGAAGAAGAAGTATACTAAAAGCAAAACAGCCACTTACCTCCTATAGAACCTTCAAAGCTCAAACCCTAGACCAAAGGTGGAAGAAAACCCACATGAAAGGAAGAGAGAGCATAAATGTAGATGGGAAAGAGAGAGAGAGGCGTGGGAAAGGAAAGGCAAAACTCCCTTTGGCTTCCACGGGAAGCTACTCCCTCCTTCCCTCTCTCTTCTCCTTTCAAATCCCATTCAATGCTCCCACCAACCTTACACATGTCACTCCACTATTGGTCCCTAATGATCTCATCTTGACTAACAACCCAAGGCACCAAACTCAACTCACACCATATAACCTCCCATGAAACACTTTTACATCCTAGTTACCATGCACCAATACCACTAGATCATGCCAAAACCAAAGTACCCTACATCCATACACACATGCACACCTTATAATTTTCCCCTCTTAACATAATTAATTAATTACTTTGCAATTAAGTCCTTATTATCCAATTTCCTCATGAACAAAATTACCAAAATGCCCTTCACTTATCCGACTTAGCTAGTCAAATCCGACTAGGCCCGATTTGGGGTGTGACAAATAAAGGATTCACCGTCCCGAATTTATTATGAGAGTTATCTCATATTTTCAATAATATCCTTGTTCAAAGAATCTCTGCCCAGAGTAGAATGGCAAGGTGGATGAAATGCACAAGGAGGCATTTTGGGAACAACGGTTAAATTATTAGAACAATTTTATTTAGGTTTATATAAGTTGACAAAATCCATACTCAAAACCTAAATGAGATAAAGTGTGGTGAAAAGGAGTAATTGCACGATAATTGTTCTATGGTAAGATTCAGTCAAAACCACTTGACTTTTTTGTTATTTGGGTAATTATGATACTTGGCTAGGAGCCTCTCATGATTTGTATATGAACATAAATATAAATATTAATTGGAGAATTAATATAATGATTTAAAGAGTTTAAATCATGCAATTTATTGATTGCAATTATGTCTGTACTACTAAGTACATCAGAAAACCTAATAGGTCACACACCTATAGAGAAAGGATAAAATGGTAAAAATACAGAAAATAATAATATTTGATATTATTATGAGGAATGTGATTAGCTCTAGTGCAAGTGAAAAATTGTTAGATATGTATGCCCTAGAGTCCTAATCCCATATGGGTTAAGGAAATAATTAATTAAGAGTTAATTAATAATTAATACTATATTTTTTTAGAGTTCTAATCCTACTAGAGTTCAGTTTTTAACTTGGAGTATAAAAACAGAAGTGAGATATATAAAAAATAGATATATAGAAGGATAAAAAAAAAATCATCACTTTCCTTCTTCTCTCCCTCACCAGCCGAAATTTCCCTCTAGCCATAAGGAAAAATTCGGCAACCCCTGTACTCTAATTTTGGTTCATTTTTTTTTGGTGTCGACAAGTTGGAGGTGTTCTAAAGTTGAACATTGTTGTTTGCGACAAGCTGGTGCGAAAGAAAATCAACCGATCAACAAACGTTAAAGGTAATTTTTTATTCTTTTAGAATATGAAATATAATTTAATGGAAAAAATCTAAATTTTATTTGGTTAAATTTTAAATTCTGTATTTGCATATGATGCATATAACTGAATAAATTCCAATATTTACATAGTTAAAATATTTTATATAGTTTAATGGATGTATATATTTGTTATTTCTATATATACCCGTATCAATCACACAACTTTTTTCTAGCTTATCACATTCAAGAATGTTTTACGTCCTAAGCTTAATTTTGTAACACTAATTGCAATAATAACACAACAAACAAAACGAGAGAGAAAAGTTTCACCCATTTATAATAAAAGGCATAAAAAACTGAATGAAAATGATGAAATGATAGATAAAAAGTAAGACGGAAGAAGAACAAATGAGCTTGCACTAATAGTTGAGTTACAATATAACCAATGATTCCCATCAATTATTGAATTGAACGAAAAAGATGAGTAAATTAAGAATTCGGAACAGAGCTAAATACGACAAAACAAGATTTTTAGGACATGTATAGAATTTTTAACTTGCTATGTAAATATATTATCATTAAAAGTAGAAATTGATTTGAATTTTTAACTTGCTATGTAAATATATTATCATTAAAAGTAGAAATTGATTTTTGCATTTTTATTAAAAGCCATTCAATAAAAAGCTAAGGTGGAGTGACTTCCACCAAAAGGGCTCCTTATAAATAAAAGTATTTTTAATTATTTATTTAAACAAGCCTAAAAGTGGCTTTTTAGTTTTAAAAGTCACTTTTAGAGGCCCTTACTCCCTTATAAAATACTAAATTGATTAGACATGCAACATAAATAAATAAAATTGATAAATAATTCTATTTATTTTAAAGGACATAATAAAATTGAAAAATGATAGTTAATAAATAGATATTGGTATCAAGAATAAAATTGAAAATATATTTCAAAATGTGCAACAATTAATTTGGAAATGTCTTTTAGTGTAATTAGGGGTGTGCAAAATCCGA
This sequence comes from Excoecaria cochinchinensis, assembly GCA_947683425.1. Lineage (NCBI taxonomy): Eukaryota > Viridiplantae > Streptophyta > Magnoliopsida > Malpighiales > Euphorbiaceae > Excoecaria > Excoecaria cochinchinensis. The sequence continues at coordinate 5,709,418 of CANTUQ010000013.1, forward strand.
ACTGGCTTAAAAAATTTAACTCAAAATTTGTGTTCGAATAAGATTGTTAGAATTTTTTGGGTCTAGTCGGATTGAAGATATTGAATATTGCGAATCGGGTCGGGTTAAAACCTTGTATCCGACCCGACCGAATTATGGAACACATAACACAGGTAAAAAATGGGCATTTTCTTTTATTTCCGTCCTCTCCTTATCTATTTCTGCCCCCACCAACCTGAAAATTGCCAATGTTAATTGAGCAGCCAACTTTTGCTTGTCGTCACTGTAGTTGCCACCACCAACATCCTCAAAGGAAGTAAGTGAAATTAACTTTTATTTTCCCTTGTTGTGTCCTTATGCAACTATCTAAAAGGGCTATTTTTGCTCATGATTCATTATCTATGATCATGAGATGATTAGAGTTAACATGTGGATGTTTTTTAGAAGAAAAATAACATGTGGATGCTTTTTAGAAAAACAATTACATTGGAGATCTATCATGAGAAACTTCACATTAATACTCATACTATATTAGTGAATTATCTCATCATATCAGTAGTGCAAGTATCCTTTGACTTGAGATCACTAAGGTATCTCAGGTAGCAAGTACTATACTTTAATCCCATTACTTTTACTCCTTGGAGTGGGTATACACACCCCAAAGATGGACTGACATATACATGTTCAGTGCGAGCCAATAATTTACGATGCATAATACTTCTTCCCAATGGAGCCGCCACTGTGAGATGGTCAATCTCAAACAAAGTAGAGTCGCCACTCGATACAACTGAGGACCTAACAAAATTACATAAGTGTTTTAACCCTAAATAGGGACTGGTTCATTAGTCATCTAAGAGCTGGATTCATTGATGGCACTTAGTAGTTTTTATACCCGATAATCCAAATATGATTTTCAGTACTATACATTAAATCCCAATATACTTTCTAATGCAATGCAGTATTCAAAATTTAAATTGCACACAATTACATGCTTAAATAAATAAATACACATATTCACATACTTGAAATAAAAATAAACACTTAAGGAATAAAACAAGTCAGTATCGTCATTTATGACATAATGACTTAAAGTAGTGAAAATATAAATTAAACATACAATTATGCAAACATTCCAATTACCATTCAATTATTCTATTTTCAACCCTATGTTAATTTAAATTAAATTACATGCAAAAATTACCAAATTACATGTTATATCTTACAAATTAATCATAAAAACATGCAATTAAATATGAATTGTAGGATTATAATTAACCGTAAAAATTGCCATAAAACCTATATCTCTACATCTTAATAAATTGCAATTATCACTTAATCAAAATTATTACTTCAAATACAACATACTCATAAATATTAATTAATCATAATTATATTATATTGTAAAAGATGTTTAAAATAGAAAAATTAAACATGTGAAAATCAATTAATTGCATGAATTAAAAGAAAAAGATGAAGATAAAAGTTGATAAAATTAAATAAAAAATAGTAAAACAATTTTAGATCGGCTTGAATATTTACCTTCAATAATTAGTCATTCATTTTTAAGTTTTTGACTCTAAGATCCCTTCCAATAGCTTCCAATCCAACATAATGCTCAATAATTCCTCCGATTTTTTCTTCTAATTTGATCAAAACCTCAACTTATTTTCTTCGATTTTGGGTCTTCAGTTCAAGATCATAACCTAATGATCCTGACTCCCTTTCTCTACTATAATTTGTTTTTTTTTTTTTATCATTTCTCTATTATTATATTCTTCATGAATTCTCTTTAAATATTTCTCTAAATTTTTAGAATTTTGTACATAAATTGGGGTGTAAATTATAAAGGTGAAGAACACCTATTTATAGACAAAATAGGTTGAGTGGAGTACACTCCAAGGCTAAGAAATATGCCCCTTTAGGCCTATTTCTTGTTTTGGGGTGTTCTTCCATATTGGAAGGGAATTTGGGAATATTCCCTTATCCCAAACAAGCAATGAAAGTTAGATTCTATAAGAGAAAAAGTTCAAAAAAGGAGTAAAAATTCCTTTCCAAAAGTTTTCTAAGCTGAATAGGTGCTAAAAGACCCGCAACCAACGCCAATGCTAGGAGGTCCAACAGTTGCGTCAAACATCTAGTGCTGGCATCCGTCCTCCTCAGGTAGGTGCTAGGGAAGAGAGAAAGCCACCAGGTTTCCATGGACCCTCTTATACGTATCTGTAAATTTTTGTTACAAAAAATTCCTTCATTTGCTCTCATTTATACCTATTTTCATTCCTTTTTTGGGCATTTTCATCTCATAAAAGGTTCATTTCAGCCATTTTAAGTTCAACTTTTTTAATTTTTTACCTATTTTTACAATTTAAGGCTATTTCTACCCTTTTTATGAGAAATTACCATTTTAGCCCTTGATTTGGTATAAAATTACCATTTTGCTTCTGGAGGTCTATTTGAGCATTCTTTTGGTTTCACCATTAGATAACCAAGGTCAAGTTGACAAAATATCTATTGCTAACACCCATCATGATGTTTCATATGGCTCTTCAGACTGAAGTAATTTGAGTAATCCGATAAGATAAACTTATATAAAGACTTTTAATTTTTTTTAACTCTTTTTTACTTTTGTACCCCCACCTTATTTATTTATTTATTTATAAGCTAGGCCTATAATTTTACAAAAAATGGGCTGGGCCTTTTGGAAATTTTATAACATAAAAGATCTTACAATGCATAGGCTAGGCACATGGGTTTTACAACAATGGTGGAAAAATTCCAAAACAGTTATCCTCATTGTCATCTTCGAAGTCGATAATAGGCTCTGAGTTAACTGGATTACTTGAAGATGTTTTACTTTGTAGTACTTAGCTATTATTGAAAATTATTCATCTTTAGTTTTAGTTACACCTAGCTGGACTTGGGCAAAAGATTTTTGGGCCAAGAACATTATTATGGAGGGATTTGGCTTCAGAAGTCCTTAAGTTTAGAGCCAATATAAGGACCCAAAGCACACCTTAGATGGATTAGCATATTCCTATGGGCATAATTAGGATGTGTTTGTGGCCAAATGCATGATATTGGGTGATTAAATGTGTGAAGGGTATAATCTATATTTAGTTATAAGCCAAGGGTAAAATGGTAAATGCACATATGGATTAAATTGCATGGAACTAAGAATTGAGTAGGTTAATGTATGAAATAGAATAAATGACAAGGTAAATGTATGAAATGATGAAATTTTTTGACCAACTAGAAAAGTCAAGGAAAGTGCCAATTATATGTTGACACTTAAACTAACCATATGTTGACATTTACATTTGATCTAGAAAAATGAAGATGCATTAGGCATTTTTTCACGGCTTATAAAAGCCATGAAGCACACCTAATGAGGGGTTTAGAAACCCATCTTCCTCTTCAAATTCAGCCTCTTTTCCTCACCCAAATCCCATATTAAATGTCATAAAAAAAATGCTCTAAGTGTTCTTAAGTAGGAGATTATTTCTAGTGCACTTGTACATTAATTAGGTAAGTGTTTAGCTTATTTATTCTTCTTCTTCTTCGGTAAAGATGGAAAAAATATTATAATATATGATTAATGGATCATTGGTCATATTAGAAGAAGAACGAGGTGTTGAAGATAAAGGTATGGAGAAAGAAGGTGCAAGGAGAACCAAGTGAGGCTAGAAGAAGAAAAGATAAAGGTTTGGGAACTATGTTTGTTTTGTATGCATTAGATGAATGATTTATATAATGTTAAGTGTATATGAATGATATATGTTGATTTGAGTTGATTTGTGATTGACGAGCTTGTAAAATTGGTTGAGTTGGGCATATAGGAGTTTTAGGGGAAACTATGTCCAAATCCCAACTGACCTTTGGTGATAGTTTTGACCATAAATTGAGTTATATAACTCTAAATTGAATGATTCTAGTTGGATATGAAAGGTAAGATCCATACCTAAATATGTCTAGCAATGGTCAAGAGATGATTTTGGCTCTAAATGCCTCAATATTGAGCCCAAAGTTAGGGTATCTGTTCTACCTAGGTAATAAGAGTAGATTCTGTTCCCAATACCATTTCTGGAGTTATAGTGGTCCAAATGGTATGAATCAAAATTATAATAAAACTAAACCTTAGGACCCTCAGTCGATCTTGCATTCTCGATCTCCCTCAAACGTCCGTCTCCCTTGCTCGATCTCCCTCACTTTATCTCTCTCCGTGTTTAGTTGGAAGCATTCTCGTCTCTTCCTCAGATTGGATAGTACCCTTTTTCTATGAGCGATTTTCGTTGGTTTGGTCCTAATTGCTTGTATCTTGACATGGGTTGGGTTTACTGATGATGATGGAGTTTGGCCTCTATTAGCTTTGCGGTTATATATATACACTGGCAGACCAAAGAAAATGAGAAAAAGAGCCAGCAATTATCATATCAGAGGTCATTTGTAGTGTAGGTATCCATTACTTCCAATTTCTTTCTTTGTTTCTTTTCTGGGTTTTCTTTGAAATGCCTGAATTTTGTGTTGTTAATACTAAGAAATAAAGAAAGTTTATTGGTTTTTAGAATTGGGTGAGAAATGCTAGATCTTATATCACTCTCTTACCCTTTTATTGAGCTGGGTTATTTTGCTTCTGTGAATTAATTTGAATTTTATTGCAATTTGAGCTTATATTTCGTTATGCTTTAAACTTTTCTTTATTGTTTTGATCTTCAATTTTTGGCCAGTAAGGTCGGGGACAAGTTAGATCTTTACTTTTTCTAAGTCTTTATCTTTTAATTTTTATTAGTTTTGCATTGGTTAGTAATTTTATTTTTCAAATGAATTAGATGAACTCTAAAATATGGGTTTGTCAATATGAATCATATAAAATGGTATGGTGCTTAAAATTTTGCTAGATTATTGTTAAAATTTTGATTTGGGTGGGAAATTTCCTATTGGGGAAGGGGATCCTCGTTGGGGATGGAGATCGTGTTCCCAGCGGGGGTGGGGACAAGGAATCCTCACCCAGGGGCGGGGCCGTGGGTGGGGAGCAATTCCTCGCCCTCGCCCCGTGATCATCCCTACTTTTTATCCTTTAAAGCCTTTACTTAGTTCTGGGGTAAATATGTAATTAATAAAAATAATTTTAGATTTTTTTAAGTACCTAATATGTACTAAAATGAAAGTTTAACGACTTAATTTGTAGTTTTTTAAAGTTTTAATAATTTAATGTAGAAAAACATGAAAGTTTAAGAACTAAAATATGCCTCATTCCTATTTTATATTATTTTATTTGGGTGAAAAGATGAAAGAGAAAATGCAAGTTACATTTTCTTGTCTTTTCTAATACACCGAAAATCCGACGGCACAAAAATATGATCCACTTTGAGGTTGAGGTTCATCTCTAATTTTATATTTTGTGATAATAAGTAATTCATCTCAAAATCAATTTATGAGTAAAATTAACATGCATTTTTCCCATAGATTTTTAAATGCATTAGTTTCATTGTGGCAATATGTGAGGTAGAGAAAGAATTGTAGTAGCATAAATTGCAATATTGGTTGGTAGATAGGTTGTAAAAAGACGCCTAATTTCATGTATCTAATATCAATATCCATAAGCGCTGTTACAACCTGTGTTTTGAAAACTAGACAGGAACAGTCAGTCAAATCAGAAAGATTGGGAACTAGTTGCTAAATTGGTTTGGTTTTAACAACAGACCCAATAATATTCAAACCTGTAAAGATCGGGAACCGATTCTTTTTTTTTAAAAAAAGTAAACTGTAAATTCAGTTTAAAACATGGAGACTCTTGGTATATTTAAACCTGTGTTTTAAAAATTTGAAAAGTCACTTACTTTTATTTATTTTTGATAAAGTTTGGTTACGACAATAACTCTAATTTGAATAAAATTTGAATTTAGATATAATTTGAATAATTCAATTTTAATGAGATTAACGAATCATATTTTAAAAAATAGTCTAAATTATATTAGAAATATGTCTTTAATTTTAAAATCTCAATAAATAGATGGGAGATCTCAGATTTTTCATAACGAAAAAACGTATATACCGCAAAGCTACCCGTTCTCACTCAAACTTATTTTTCTCTTAATTGACCGGTTTTATATATATATATATATAATATAAAAAAATTAAAAACAGTGAAATCGTATTCTCCCTCTTGCCGGTCTCCTCGCCATCCGCCCCGTAAACCAAAACCTAGCAACTGATCTAATAAAAATAAAATAGAATGGAAGCAGACTTCGGAAAAAAAGATGGATCTAGAGAGGGAGAAATTGAGAGAGAAATGGAGATGGGGATGAGATTGAACGAGAGAGAGATTGAGATTGAACGAGAGGGAGCGATGAAACGAGGACTTTTTGGTGTCTGATGTTTTAGTTAGGAGAGATAAATTAAGAGATGGTCTGTTTTCTGGCCTCGGAAACTTTCACTTTCAATTTCTAAGGTCTCATTTTTTTTTTCTCTTTTCTTTTATTGATATTTTGGATGGCCCACTGTTTACTTTCCCACTGTTTTTGCTTCTGTGCTTTACTCCCTGCGAGATATTCTTGCCTCCTTATATATATATATATATATATATATATATATATATAAAAGAAAAAAGTTGAAATGAGACCCATGATAAATTAAAAAAATCAATATTATTAATTTAGTTGATAAATTTATCAATAGTATTAATTTAGTTGATAAATTATAGATATAGATGAAATAGGAGTTAAATAAAAAATTTTCAATTTTATTAGAAATATAATTTAACGGTAGAAAGACAATTTAGTTATCATTAGTATTCAAATATTATAATAGTTGATAAGAAAAATCAACAGTATCATTTAAATTTCTAATTTGTATTATTATATTGAATGATGGATATTTTATTTTTTTTTAATAAAATATTTTAATTTTTTTATGAATACATTTTATAATTATAGTGGTTAACCGAAATAATATTGGTTAACCGATCTGAAAATTCGAAACCGATAGACTGGTTATTCAATAGTAACGGACTGATTAATAGTTAGTGATTTTCAAAAATCGATATTTAATTGACAAATTTTTTTGGTGCTCATGGACCGGTTGATCACCCCTAATTATGAGTTTTTAGTCAAAAAATTCCAATTTTTATATGTGAAAAAAAATCTTGTTCATAATACGAAAATTGTGCCAAATTAAAAGAAAACAATAGTTCTTTCAAATTTTGTAGATGCCGAGGAGGTGGAGAGAAATGCAATGGAATCTTAAGAAGTGGATGATGATTTTGATTTTTGATGATGAAAATTGGTTGAATTACTGAACAATAAATCAAAACATTCGGTGAAATTATTATACCTTATATTTTGTGTTTGTTTTTTTTTTAAATAGAATATTTGGAATTCTAGAACTTATTTTTTTTGGATTTGAAAACTATGTTTAGTTATTGTTATTTTTGTGGTAAACATATAAATTTATGTGAGGGATGATTAGTGACTTGAAATTAATATGTTAATTTTATGTTAATGAATAATACATGTATAATTTTTTTTTATAAATAATTATAAAAATAAAAAATAATGAAATTCATCAGTTGAACCCGATCAAACTATGATCCCATTGGCTATCCGGTTCTATGTTTGGCACGATTTTAAAAACATTGATTATAACTGATGAGCAATTAAAAACAAAAAGTTCTTCTTCCTCGCAAAAGCATTGCAGCAAAGTTAGTACTTGCAATTTCCATAGCCTGTAAAATTGGAAAAATAATAATAAGAAGAAAAATAAAAAAGAAATTGTTAACAATAATATTTTGCTGATAAAAGATGTGTAATCAACTATTCACGTGGATGAACAAAAAGTATATGGTTAAGGATGTGGGAAGAACATGTTCAAAAGATAATCTCATGCTTACAATGCAAAACAAAAAGAAAAACAACTAATTTGTTACATTATAAAAATAATGATAAACCCTAGAATTGGCAATTCTTTTTGTTGAAATGTGATTTGGGGTATGCATTTGATTTTTTCGATAATCAAAACTCGCTCGATTTGATAAATCACATACGTGCGCACTGAATTACTAATCCTTTTTATTTTATCATTATTCTAACAAAAAAAATTCAATTTGTGGAAAAAGAAGTATATGGTTAGAGTAAATGAACTAACTGATCAGAACTAAAAGAACTAGATAGGAAATTAAGAAAGATAAATATATGGATTTTCACATGATTAATCAATGTATGAAAATAATTAAAATGGAAATGTAAGCACTTACTCGGATCAAGGGTGGTAATGGCTCCAGTTTGCTGAAAATCACAATCATAAGAATTCCTTCCATTGGCTTGAAAATAAGCATTCATGGCAAAAGCTGCATGTGCCCTAACTGTGTTAGGGAGGAAACATTCACCACCATTTTTAATGGGGTCACAGTCCAAACCTAACCCACAAACATAATCAATATTTCTCTGCAAATCTTCCACATCTGCTCCTGTTTTAGGTAGGCACCAATATTCTTTGCCTTCACCTCCTGCCCTTGGACTTACTGGTGCAACCATTTGCCCGGGGCTGGGGTTGCTAGGAATAGATGAACTAGCCTGCATTAAGGATCATATATAACAAGCCACAAAAACCATGCATAAATCTATACAATAGGCATAATACATCTATGGACAGAGCCAAACGCATAGTAAAATGTTGAGAGGGGCCAAATTTTTAGGAGATACGTCTGTCACTGCCCATGGACATCTAATATTGACGTTTAGTCATTTATACATTTTCTATAATTGAAAAATGATAGAGACATATAGGAGTAGTCTAACATGATCAGTTACGAGAATTATTATAATTTGAGTGGCATGTCAGCAAAAATATTTAAAAGTAAAAAAATTAATAAGTTAAAAGATTATGTGATTTAAAAAAAATTAGTGTCTAAATAATCAAACATGCCAATTTCAGATATCTTGAAAACAGAGGCAGACCCAAGGCAAGGTAAGGGGCCTTGACCCTTCCCAGCATTTTTTGGTCCTCACAATTTTTATAAAAGATCTTATGAAATTTTTCACTTTGTAGTTTGACTCCATCTCTTTCATTCTGCATCTACCCCTGCTTGCAAATGATGTATTATACTTTTTGAGTACCAACACTAATCATTAATTACTAAAGCATGCATAGTTTCACCATGATTATAAAGAATTAGAAGGCCAAGGAGTGTAACGATTAATAAATAAGTAATATTATGGTTTTTGTCAGCGGCGGCTACCGTTGGCCGGAGGATTCCGATATCATAAACCGGAGTAAAATCAGGCTGAAACAATCCGAAATTTCTCTCGCAAGTCGGTCCAGGCTTCAAATCTTCATTAAAGAGAGCAAAAATGTAAGTCTCAAAAGTTGTGTTAGGCATAAGAGGAGTGCCTGCACCAGATATTACATGTCTGATAAGATTTCCATTGTATTCTGCTGCACTTTCTGCATCAACACCGACTTGTGATTCATCTCCCCTCGACGGCCACCCAGTTTCTGCTATCACTAAATCAATATCACCAAATCCAAGAACTTTGATTGCTGAAAAAACTGCATCAATTTGCCCATCTAACATGTTTGTGTAGACAAGTTTAGTGTTTGAATCTATAACTTCAGAATTTGGCCTAAACAGTGCATAATCAAGAGTATTTTCTGAGTAACCGAAAAATGGATAGGGATTGAACATGAAAGGTGAATCTGTATCTCTAAGGAAGGTTAGCAATGGTTTAAGAACATGAACATCATATCCTTCTCGAAATTTTCCGGCCGATGGTGGGCTTGAATTTGACAGAATGCCTAAAGAATGAGGAGTAGAGACTTTAATTAAATGGTTTAATGATGCTTGAACAAGGGCTGTGTGTAGAGTTTGCATTGCTGGAACAAGGCTTGCTATTAGCAATTTGTTTGCTGTTGATAATACTTCGTTGCCTATTAAAATTCTGATGATTTTTGTGGCAGGAAAATAAGGTTGGATGTTGGATTTTAGCCATTGTTGAGCTGAGTTTAGCTTGGTGAGATGTGGGATTTGATCGTTAGGGACAGTGACTGTTACCGCAATACCAGTGCGAGCAAAGGCTTTTAGTATTTCTGTATTTGTATCAAATAGCCTTACACGGTTGATAACGGTGGACTCCACCACAAATTTTGCAACTTGTGATGGTGGAGGAAGGTTGTTGGCCACCGTCCCATAGTTTACTCCAATACTACTTTCAACTCCTAAGGGAAAAAAAAAACAAAAAATAACACAATAAATATGTACAAGTCCACTCATAAATAATTTATATGTAAATAAATGATCTATAATGTGTTTTGTATTTGTCCATTCATATAGTCAATTTTTTATACAAACACACTTGCAATTCTTTTAATTCATATAAAAGGTACACTTCTTTAATTTTAAAGGTTCATTTGAATACTTACAGCTGACTTAAAATGTTACCACTATATTAATACGTAACATTTGCTAAGTTTCCAGTATTTAAAGGTATTCTAAATTGTTAAAATCGATGCTTCTTTCCAAAAAAAAAAAAATACGAACACATAATAAATTAAAAAGGGAGGCCAAAACTGCCAAAACTTAAATATAATAGAAGATTAAAAATTTTGAGGGAGGCCAAATTGTAAAAAATAAAAACTTTGAAGGATTTATTTACAAATTTATTTAAAACTAACAAAAAAAAAATTACTTGTATCTTTTTGGGAAAAAAAGAAAAAGTTGGGGGAGCACACTACAGTTATGTCCATCCCTCAATACAAGAATAGGAGTAAATTAAAATTTGTACTAAAAATGAGTATACGCTTAGATCTGATATGGAGTGTTAGTTTCACTTCAGTATTTGACAATCCATTTACTCCAGGCATTAAAACTTATCCTAAATTGTCAAGGTAAATACCATTTTTTAAAAAAAAAATAAAATAAAATGTAAGTATAATGGTTAGTTTGTGGTAAAATAAGTGCAGCCAAAAATGGGGTAATATATGGAGGTTTTGTGTGTATTAATTGTGAATAATAAGGTATTTGAGTGAAGAAGAAACAATTGAAGAGAGATACCTGGAATAAGAGTTGGTTGAAAAAGCAAAATAGCAGTGAGCATTGAAGAAGAAAAAGCAGCCAATAATCCTTTCTCCATAACTATGTGGGTGATTGAGAATGGTAAACTATTGGGTTGAAGCCATGTTTCAAGAAATGAATTAGGAGATACTTTTCTTTGCTTGTAGGGATTTGCTTACTTTGAATTTTAACTTTCTCTTTGAATCTATTCTATCACTATTCTTTTCTTTGCTAAAGAAACTGAGTGCAGCTGAGACACCGTACCAAAATTATTAGTTGCATAATTTAACTATATATATCATAAAAAGAAACAGGTAAATGGAGAAATGATTTTTTATTCATATAGTGCCATTATGAAGGAGTTTTCAAGTTCATTAGATTGTAAATTGCAATTCAGTAGAATCCATTGATTAGAAAGCACAAAAATAAAATAAAATAAAGAAAAGACTGCCAGGAATTGCTTTTGCTTGGACAGCCAGAGGAATAAACTTTTCTTCACATGCTGAGGAAGGAATGGTAGGAAAGTTTCTGAGTTGAATTTGGACTCAACCAATATGATTTATCTCTCTCTCTCACACACACACACATATATATATATATATATATATATGAGTTCTTATGAACTAAACTAATTTACTGGTAACCACTTTTCTATTGTTTTTTCAACTTTTTTTTTTAAAAATCTAATTTAGGATTCCGTTACTAGTTTGATTCATAAATTATCTAATGCATCCAGTTCAAGTAGTTTTTTTTTTTTTTTAAAAAATCCTACAAAGTTTGAGTTGAAAGTAATCATGCAAGAAATTCACTTCAACTACACGAAAATAATGTGTAAGAATTGAGATAATTAATAAAAAGGAAAGTTTGTGTGTATCTGAATATGAATCTTGTAAATATGCAATTTTTTCAGATTTTAGGTCGAAATTACATAAAAAATAAACTCGTGATCACAGAATGACAAATATGTTCATCTTTGGTCGGTACAACTATATGGAATTATAGTTTGATCATGCGATTCATTCACTAGTAAAAGATGAAAGAAAAGCTATATCGTTTTCTACTGTCCAATTAAATTGAAGGCATGAAAACCAAGATATATGGCTTTTAAAACACTTTCAGTTTTAACGAGACAATAAAATATATTATTTTTCTAGGTGGTCTTGGAGACCTTTGGTTCTCAATGTCTTGTCTTTACCTTTGTAAACAAAGATCATTTTTCTAAATAATAATAATAATAATAATAATAATAATAATAATTCCCCTTCTGTATGCTAGCTTGTTCTCCGAGTCATATTGTTTAAGTTCAAATTGTTCTATTATAGCTAAATTTGAAAAACAAATAGAATCACCATTTATTTCATCACTTTGTTTGGTTAAGTTATATATGTTTATTATACTACAAGAAAATCGAAAACTACAGACGAAAAATAGAGACAGAATTCCGTCTTTAATCCCAAATAGAGACGGAAAGATACCGTCTCTATTTGTTCGGTTGCTAAATTTAGAGACGAAAATTACGTTTCCGTCTCTAAAAATAGAGACGGAAAAGTGTATTTTCGTCGCTATTTTTAGAGACGGAAAGCAAATTTTTGTCTCTAAAATTAGAGATGGAAAGAAGATTTCCGTCTCTATTTTTAGAGATGAAAATTACGTTTCCGTCTCTAAAAATAGAGATGGAAAATTTTTCGTCTCTATTCTTAGAGATGGAAAATTTTTCGTCTCTATTCTTAGAGACGGAAACGTAATTTCTTAGAGACGGAAATTACGTTTCCGTCTCTAAAAATAAAGACGAAAAAGTGTATTTTCGTCGTTATTTTTAGAACGGAAAGCAAATTTCCGTCTCTAAAATTAGAGACGGAAAGAAGATTTTCGTCTCTATTTTTAGAGATGGAAATTACGTTTCCGTCTCTAAGAATAGAGACGGAAAATTTTTCGTCTCTATTCTTAGAGACGGAAACGTAATTTCCGTCTCTAAAAATTGAGACGGAAAATATTTTTCCATCTCTATTTGTTAAAGGGTTTTTTTTAAATATATAAAATAATAAATAATATTAAATTCAAAATTGACTTAATGAAACAAGTATTAAATAAACAATAAATAGATTTAAAAAAAATATAATTAATAATGTATTAATATATATATATAAAAATTTAGTAACATTACAAATAAACGTACGCAAAAAATTTAAAAATACTAACTAAGCTGGAAGTGAATGCGGACGATCGGCCAACGGTGCTTTCGTATCATCAGGTAATTTTCGGCTAATGAAGTCCTATAACCTATTAATACGGTTCATTAATACGTCGACCGTGCTGCGAAACTCAATGACCTCATTAGTAGTTGCCGCAAGCCTACTAGCCGTAGCCGTAGAGGATGAGGAGGCATGCGAATAGCAAACATTCGCATAGGAGCCCAAATCGAAGACCCGTCCACGCCGGTCCCTACCGCTAGCTGTGTCGTAAAATACTCGAGCATGATCCACATTATCGCCACTTACTTGCTGACTTTGAAGACTATCTACTACCCGCTCCTGTAATAAAAATTATGCGAATGTTATGTAGTAGTAAAATGAAACTAAGAAGTTATAACAAAATAAATAATAAATTGTAAAATTAACATACATGAACTTGTCTAACTCGAACGTTGACGAATGTCACACCGTTATGATTTCGTGTATGGGTGTGCAAAAACAACTCATGAAGATAAGGTATCCTACCCATAGTAGTCTCCTGTAAACAACTTATAGGTTAATAACAAATGGACAAAATTCTTCTTAAATTTGGAACTAACCTAATGTATAATAATCACAAAAGTACTTATATGTATTACTATTTTAATGCCAACGAAATACAATTATAACTCCTCACACAATAACACTTGTCTATAATTTAATAAAATTTCGGCAGAATTTCCCCTAAATATGTAGTAAACCTCCTGTTCAAACATCAAAAAAGTACATTTACATTTATATTATTCACCATCAAAATCCATTTTAAACTCCTTACACAATTTTTTACCCGTCCTCCTTCATTCAATCAAATGTTTTACTTATTATCAAGAGTTGCAATATATTTGCAGTGAATAAACTCTTAATGCACTAATTAGCTAATACAAATTGGAATAAAGAGTAGCATTTATAAAGTCAGATATTTGAATACTTACAAGTCTATCAACATGCTCACGATGGGACAATGTTCCTCCAGTGTGTAAGGAAACACTAGCTCCCTCTGGTCCTGACCTCCTATTTGTGGAATTCTGATCGGCGATGGAATTAAACTCGGATGATGACCAGTACTGCATTCAATTTGCCCACATATTTTCATTTATATACCTTGGTCGTTCACCTTTGGCATGCAGCTTATTAAGCATATCCTTGTAACGTACACGGGCTCGTTTCTCCCATACGCCGTACACTATGTGATCGATGGAAGAATTCCAATAAAAAATTTTCCGAGAGATTAAAATTAAAAACAAAAAGGTTAAACATAATGTATATATTTGCAAAATACGTTCAGAATTTAAATAATATATTAATTAAGGTACAATAATTAGAAATAATTAAAATATTTCATTTACTTGAAACTCCTGGAAATAAAACATTTTGGTCTCCTGAGAGATATTCTTCCATAAAAAACCATTAAATTAAAGTCTCTCCTTAAATATACCGGTCTTCAAGCGGGAGTATGTACCAGATGGGATAAATCTAATGGATAAATAAATGTAATTATGTGATGGAATTCAGCATTATATAGTAAACATAAAAACGAAAATTTGATAACTCACTGTTGTCCTTCAATGACAATATACGTCTGTCTATCAACACCAACCGAACTAGGCAAAGGACTTTCAACAGTTTCAGGCGATCGCTGCGATGGTTTAGACGACTTCTCTGAAGTAGGCACTTCTGTCGATAAAATACCAGCAGTAGATGCCGGGCATGGATACACTGGGGGTGAAGATTCCGTGCCCATACGGGGAGGTGTAGATGCAGGAGACGATGATCCCTCCCCTTGACTGACAGCTCCGGATAATGATGAACGCACCCTCACCCTAGGAGGTTGCATAGTACCAGTCTTCCTCTTATTATTCATTTTTTTTCCTGAAAAAAATTAAGAAACATAATTAGACATTAGTAAGATAATTACATGTTCATGATTATCTGTGACAGTAATGCAAATTTTTACTTTTTGTATTTTAAATGAAACATAAATTAATTAATGATATAAAGATTATGGATTTTACTCACGTGGGCAAAGAATTATTCGCTATCATCACTTAGTTGTAATTTAACACAAAATACACATTCAAAAAATTATAATTCAATATACACAAATAAAATAATAAATATACACATTTAAAAAATTATAATTCAATATATACATATAACACAAAAAATAACTACATACACAAATAAAATACCACATTCAAACCAATACCCAAAATTTAAACAATTAAAAATTATATAATAATTTAAATACAGGATAAATAAAACAAAATTAAAAAAATACACGAAAATAATATACTATATTTAAATAAAATATAACATTTAATAATTCATTTTTTTTTTTAAAAAAAACAAACCTTTTGCAGATCTCGCCGGAGGACTGGCTGTGTAATACCCCAAAGTGTACCCTAGTCGGATTAGTGAGTGTTAATTAGGGTTTACAGATTTGGACTTAATTGAAAATGTAAATCTAGGGACTTAATTGTATAAAATTAAAGTATTGTAGTAACTAAAGTGTAATTTGCTAGATTAAGAAAGATTAGATTAACAAAGTGGGATTAATTAAAGTTAGTGATGATTAATTAATCTTAATCAAGAGATAGTGGAAATTCATGTATCATTGTTAGAGCTGCCACCTAGCTTTGGGGATGGCTTGAGTCATGACACCTAGCTTGAAGTTACCTCAGCTTGACACCTCCTTCTTTTCATGCAAGCATGAGGTGGCAAAGTGTGTAAAAATCTGCATTTTGTTTCCTTGAGCCGGCCTTCCTCTCAAAAGCTCACTTTCCTTTTTGTTCCTCTTTCATTTGCTCTCATTTGCCATGAAGTTCTAAGAGTTGGGCAGAGATAGTTTAGAAGATTAAGTAATTGGCTAGGAAAGAGATGTAAGCATATGGTTTATCCTCTTCATCTCCTTCTATTTCTGATTTCATTGTTAGCTATGAATATAGTCTAATGAACTTGTATATGTATTATATGTGTATGTGAGTTAAAGAGGCAAGTAGAGCTGCCAAAGGTAAAGAGAAAGTGATATAGAAGAGAAAGGAAGGAGAGCTCCAAGAGGTTTGGGATATATGTGTTCTTACGTTGATTTTATTTGAGTATATGTGATGGATAGTTGACTTTGATGTGTAATTGATGCATGATTATGTGTTAATTGATAGAGGTGTACTTGAAGTGTACACATGATGTGTGATGAGTATTGAACAAAATCCATGAGCATATTAAGTGAATAAGCATGAAAAGTATGAACCCTATTGTTAGGGAAAATTATGCTTATAGCTTACTAGACCTCCGTATAGTATTTCGGGCATAACTAGAGTTCCATAACTCCAAATTGAGTTTTTGTTGCTTCGTTGGAACTATGACTTCTATACCTATAAATTCGGCAGAAATGACTATGAGCTAATTCTGGTTCTAAGACCCATAAAAATAGCACAAACAGACGTGTCTCTACCTTGTAGGGTTCACTGGAACAGTCTATATTGTTTAATTCATATATGATGTTTTACAAATCCAATTGACCTGAAACTTGTTCCATTTGAAAGATAAGACATAGAGGAAGAAATGTTATAAGGGACCTTTTCCTAAAATTGAGTGTAAAACATCCGTTTGGGCTTTACAAAATTATGGTGTGAACCAGTATCAAAAGTTAGCTTCTGTTTTGCTTAATTTAGTATGTCACGGTCACAACCAATTCATTGCCACCGTGACCCCTTCTTATTTTGTCTTTTTAGGGTGTTTTTCCTCCCGAAATGCACCCAAACTTCACCACGAGTTCCCTTGACTTGTCCTATACATATTTATCATTGTAAATTGAGTATCTTAAGCATGATGAATTATGCATACTAATATACATATAAATATGTATGAGCTATAAGTGTTCTATGTGTGATGAATTAAGTATGTGAATGCGAATATGATAAATCATGAATGCGAATGCTATAGTTTTGAATGCGAATATGTATAGTCTTGAATATGAATGCGTACAACAAGAATGTGAAGGTGAATAAGTGTAAATGTGAATGCGTATAACCATGAATGTGCTAATGCATATATATGAGTATATCCATGTGTAAATTAAGTATGATAAATCATGAATGATGATGCGTATTAACAAGCATATATTTTAAATATCTTGAGCATGGTGAACCATGTATGCAATGATATGCATATAGAGTTACATGTGAATGAGTTTAGAATGACATGTATGTATGTATAGTAAGATATGAAGTAGATTACATGACTAGCATGGGTTTAAGTAAATGTATATGAATAACCATACATGTTTTGATATGGGATAATGGTTATAAGCCTTGGATGCTCATATAAGTGGATAGATAGGCATGCCTATAAAGGGTTAGATGATTTTTAGCTGCTACATGTTTGGCACTGACGGGTGTCTATATGTTTGGCATCAACGGATGTCTAGATGTTGATACTTAAAGTATCTAGATGTTTGGGACTACGGTCTCTAGATGGCTTGAGACTATGGTCTCTAGATGTTTTGGTACTATTACTTGGTCACTTATGTCATGACATTGGGCTATATGTAAAATGTAAAAGTATATGAATTGCTATTACATGTACAAGAGATGCTGTTACATGCATAAGAAATGTTAGCTATATGTACAAGAGAAGTATAAATGTTATAGAGCTATAGTAAATGGCTATAGAAGTATATGATTATTGTTTACCAGAAATGGTTATATGAACCTATACATGTATATGAGAAATTAATATTTGTATAAGAAATGCTATACGTAAGCTGATATCTAGATGTACAGATGATAGTATATGAGATGTAAAGTTATAAAAATATGTATATGAAATAATGTAGACAGCATGATTGGGAAATACATAGTAAGTTACATGTTACATGTTTTTGTAAATGATATGTGTATATGTCTACAAGTACATGAACATAAGTATGTGTATCCAAGCATAGTTTGAGTTGCAATTGAGATGACACATGTTAAATGTATATGCCATAGTCTTATTAAAACAACATGAACATGATATGGATTATATGAACTTGTACATGATGCTATATGTGTTTGTTAGAAGTTGCTTCGTTGCTATATGAATCAAAAGTTGGCATGCTTAATGGTTGATTAAGTGATGAATGTGACTTCGTTAGAAGTCTATATTATATGTGATATCCCCACTAAGCGTTATCGCTTAGCACGGGTGTTTTTCCCGTGTAGGTTTACAGGTTCAGTGAGAGTTGGACATCTGCAAGGTCATGGCCACTAGAAGTTTGAGTTGATGTCTTTTGTATAGCTTGGCATATGAGATGTAGAGCAAATTTTGTATACGAGATGTACATGATAAAGTAAAGTCTAATTTTTGTAACCAATATGTAAATGTAAAAAGAATGCTCATATGTAAAAGAACAGTTTCATCTTGAACATATAAATGAATATATGAGTTTGCTTATTGGCATGTTTAGTAATTGTATTTATAAGAGGATATTCCACTGCATGTGATTGTATGATTTTATTTTGACTTCCGTATGAGTGTTCTATATGTGTATGCGTTGTGGCGACCTAATATCCTCCCAAGGGGTATTGGGGCGCTACAGGCTGCACCGGCGGGTGGAGGAAGGAGGGTGGCCGGACGGACCAACCAGACCCATGGGAGGGAGAGACAACCGCGAAAATCGCGGTTGGGGAGAAGACAACGGCGGAGCAGGCAATGGAGCGTAGATGATCGCCGACGTAGACTCTTCGGTGGACGGCGACTGGCTGCGGAGGGGGAGGGGGCAGGGCGATCTGGAAGAGGGGGAGAGGGGGAAAAGAAGAAAGAGGCGCAGAAAGAAGGAGATGGGGGTTTTTATACCTCTGATAAATAGAGACGGAATTTTAATTAAAATTTATTCCGTCTCTATTTAGAGACAAAAAATTTATTTCGTCTCTAAATATAGAGACAAAAATAGTTTTTCGTCTCTATTTAGAGACGGAATGCAGTTTTTGTCTCTAAATAGAGACATAATTAAGATTTTGTCTCTATTTTTAGAGACGAAATAATGTTTTCGTCTCTAAATAGAGACGAAAAATGCATTCCGTTTCTAAATAGAGACCGTAAATATTAACCGTCTCTAAATATGGTGAAAAAACAATCCTGCTATTTTTAGTGACTGAATGCAAAATCTGTCGCTAAATATAATAATTTGTGACGAAAATTTAGAGACAGAATTCTTTTTCGTCTCTAAATAGAGATGGATAGATCTTTCCATCTCTATTTAGAGACAGAAAAAATTTCGTCTCTAAATTTTCGTCTCTATTTTCAATTTTATTTTTGTAGTGATTAAGTTATTCCTAACCCATACATCAAAGCTCTAAATAACCATTTAGCAATGGAATAAGTATTTAATTTGAAGGATAAAAAGCAATAAGAAGCTTTTGTCAAATAGAATTCCAACTTGAATATTTAAGGAAAATAACAAGTACTTTTAATTATAATAAGTTCAGAATAATTTAGCTTATTTTGCAGCAATTTTGAATTCTTGATTATCAAACTCAATTTTACAATTCCCTCAAACTTAGATAAAAGACCAAATATACCTTTAAAAAGTGTATATGTGAGCCTATTATATCAATTCTAGGGTATTTTTTAACAAAAAGATCTTTAAGGATAAATATGATCCATTTTGAATAATAAGAGGGTACATTTGAGCTCCAAGAGATCAAATTTGAACTCACAAAAATCGCAAAACTAGTGGATTTTTGATCACCTAAACTGCCTTCCCAATCAGCATTCAAAAAGACATTAAGAACAGTAGAAAAGGACTTCAAAATAAAAAGTTCATCAGAAGCCGTTTCATTCAAATTATGGGTGATCACCAGGCGGGGCGGTGGCAGGGATTCCCCGCCCCCGCCCCGGGGGAAAAATCCCCTCCGTCCCCGATAAAAATATTCAATTTTAATAGAAATTTCCGACCCGATAGAGATTTTCGACCCGAATCAAAAATATTTTACAAAATTTAATAATTGATAACTTAAAATTAAAAATATCTCATATAATTTAAATATAAATATTTATAAATATCTCATACAATTAAAATATAAATATTTGTAAACATTCCATACGATTCAAATATTACAAAATATATATTTTTTTCAGGGCGGGGACCCCTTTCCCCATCCCCGCCACGAATTCAAGGGTGGGGATTTTTTTTCTCCCCACCCCTGCCCCTGCAAGGGAAAAATTCGGGGATTTCCCGCCCCGTTCGAGTTGAGTCCCCACCGAGGATGGGAAATCACCACCCCATGATCATCCCTAATTCAAATATAGAAATAAACATTTTACAGTTTGCCAATGAAACTGGTTGGAGAATGCATAAACTAAGAGAGTTTATTAACCGCATAGGCAATATCAAGGCATGTAAACCATTGCCTCCGTGAACCGACAAGAAATTTGGTTTGATTCAATGTGAAAATCGAAACAGACAACAAACCGGATTGAATAGTGAAAAATCAGGTTGTACAAGAAAATCGGGTTGAACCGAGAAATTTTGGTTGGACCGAAAAAAATTAATATACCCTAAATTAGTTTTTTGTATTTTTATAAAATATATTTTTATAATCCGAGTTAATAGTTATTGAATATTATTCAATTAAAATTTATATTTGATGATAAAAGCAATTTATATTAATATTAAATTTGATAAAATTGAAAATTATGTGCAATTGTTTCCACTATATTTTAATTTTATATTTTTTAGATATTAAAAAAGAAATGAAGATAAATATGATAATTATAAAAATAATATCTTTAAGTAACATCATAAAAATAAATTTTATATTTGAAATTAAAATTAAAAAAATTATAAATTCAAAAATATAATTTTCTTATAAATTTAAATATTTAACAAAAAAAATCCAACTCTAGTATTTAATTTTTTATTATTATTGCTAAAAAATAGTAAAATAAATGAAGAATAATTAATATATTAGTATTTGATAATTAATAGGTTGTTTAAATGTGTTTTTTTATATATCATATTTTTAATTTTTATGAATAATTATATTTTAAAAAAATGATAAAAATTTCGAATAAATTCGATCGAAACAATTGACTCATAACTTAGTTAGCAGGTCGAGTTAATGTCCGGTCCGATTTTAAAAACATTGATGTAAACTTAGATACTGCATACCACCAATAACACTTCGGTAAAAGGAAGGGTTGCATTATAAAAAAATTAAAAAAAAAAGCCGTTTTCAGTGACAACAAACATTTTTTCGCTAAATAGCGACTATTAGGTGACTGTTTTTGTTTTCGTCATTAATTATGGCACAAAAAACTGGTGCCACTTTATAGCGATGAAGTGGCAAAATATCATTGCAATTGTCACACTAAACATGCAAAACTACAAGATGAGCTTCAACCACTTCAACGAAGTTTTGGGATTTTTGCTGGATGTGGATAGATTTATTTCGGAGAGCAACCATAATGTCAACTGACAGATTGCTTCTGACCGAACCAATTTAACCCAATATGTAGTGGGGCAGTCTAAGGCTCATCACTTAGGCACTCATTAATAGTAAATTATCCATCAATTTTTTTCTCTGTCATTTAGCCTGTGTAGACACCGGGTCCTGAGATAACTTAGATCAGAGTTACCCAATGATGATAAAATGCCTACTCATAGGCAAAAAATTTGAAAATGATGATTTCCTATTCAAATTTACATTTTAGAGTAAAAAAATATTTTTAAAATTAGATTTGAAAAATGGGGTGTAGAAATTGTAGTATTTTTAGTTAATTTTAAAGTTAAAAAAAAAAGAGTCGAGCGTCAGCCGCGGCAGCGCGCAGCGCCTGCGCGCCCTGCGGGGCGCTGCTGCGACGCGGAGCGCCATCGCGCACTGGCAGCCTATCGCTTGCCAGCGACGAGCATCCGTCAGCCCTGTTCACCGCAAATCCGCCGAAATCGCCCGAAATTCAGGTTTTTTTCGATTTTTCACCCAAAATTCCGTTTTTTATCCCATTTTTTCAGGGTTTTTAAGGATTTATTCAATTTTTAAAATTTAAAATAATTCATATCTGATTTAATTAAGTTTTTTCCATTAATTAGTTAGGTTTTAATCTTTTTTTCATATAAAAAGAAAATGATGGAAAGAGAATAGGGAGGAATTTTTTAGGGTTTATTTTTTAGTTTTTTTTTTCTTCTTCTTTTTCAACAAATTCTCTCTAGGTTTTTGGAGTTTTCCCCAACAAAAAAGAATTAAAAATTTCAGTTCATTTTTTTGGTTCTTTTTCCAATAAAATTTCTTTTAAACAATTTTTAAAAGGAGTTTTATTGATTGATTTCAATTTTGAGACAAACATAATAATTGTTTGCTCTCAAAATTCATTTTTTAACTTATTATTTGTTTTCAATTAAACATTTTTCAAGATTTGTTTTATTTTGAATCCCTTTTTTGATGAAAAATTGGTTTTGAGACAAACAAAATGATTGTTTGTTCTTGAAATTTAATTTTTCATTTGATTTTCTAAAAAACAAGTTTTTTCTCATAAATGGTTTTTTTTCTTTGGAACAAACAAAATAATTGTTTGTTCATGAGAATATTTTTATCAATAAAATTCATTCTTTAGGCAAAGAAATTGATTCTTTGTTCTTAAAGAATTTTTTTTGATTTTCTTCCATCATTTTTTTCAAGGACATTTTTTCTTGGAATAAAATTCCAATATTTTTATTATTCAACTCTAATCTTGCACATCACAGACAAGGAAATCAATAATTATTTTTACCTTCATCGAATCCGAAACTCTGAGCGTAAATATTCTGGGCTCGATTTTTTTATTTTTTATTTTTTTGTTTATATTTAATTTATTAACATGTATATTATTATTATTTTTATTATTTTCATTCATTTATTTATTTGTTCTATTGTTTTTATATTTGTCTCATTTAATATGTTAATATATTATTTTTCTAACATGTAAATATTGATTTCTTATTATTGCTAACATGTAAATAATTTATTTTTTCTTTGATTTCTCATTATTTTTAATATGTAATTAATTAATTTATTTTGATTGATCTTTTGGCCATGTAAATATTTCATGTTAATTGGGATAACATTAATTAATCATGTCACTAATTTAATTATTTTCATCATTCGTTTATTCATTTTTTATCATTCTTTTTCATTGCTATTGTTATATATTTATTGTTTATTCTTTTATTTGTTTATTATTATTGTTCATTATTATCATTATCATGTTCATATTTTTATTTATTAATTCATTAACATGTTTTATTTATTTTAATCAAATCATTTAATTCTTTTATCATTTAATGCATATTTTTATTTATTTTGATTTGTTAACATGTTAATTCATTTATCATCTTTCATGTCATCTTATTTTATCTTAATTTGTTATTCATTATTTTATATGTTTAATTGATCTTATTATTTTAATTACTAACATTGTTTCATTTGTATTTTATTTTTTTGTCAAAACTTATTTTCTTTACTTGGACATTTTTGCGAGTACACGAGAGAATCTAGAAGACTCGTTTGGGATAAATATTTATTTGCTTTATTTTTAATATTTCATTTATTTTTGCTTTTTCATTTATTTTGCATTGTAATTTTCTTATAAAATTGTTTATTTTAGGCACGCTAGAAAGAAAATCACTAAAAAAATTTTATTAATTAACTTGGAAGCTTTCCTAATAAAAATGGGACCAATGTCCTAATTTTCTCCATCAAAAATAAAAATTGTCACATCAAAATTATTTTATAATAAATATGCATGCGAGGACCAATATCCTCACCTTTAACAAATAGCCCGTTTTATGTATTATTTGTATTTTATTTACAATAGAGGTTGTATTCCGCCCCTAATTTTATTGTAATTTATTTTCATGCACTTTACTTTAATTATGCTTTATCTATTTACCGCTTTCCCTGAATGGATGATTTGCGCTTTAATTTAATGCATTAAATTGAGTGAGAAATGGGATAAAACGCTAAATTCAAAACTCAATTATAAATTTAACCAAGGTATGAATAAATGAAAAGTCCCGAATCCACTCTAATCTTAGGCTCAACGAGGTTAGAGGACCATCTCAATATTTCATTGGGATGGGGTCTCCAAAATATCTCTTATTGCCCACCAAAAGGCCCAACTCGAATAATCCTAAGCTCTACGGGGTTAGAAGATCATTCCAATGTTCCATTGGGATGAATCCTCCAAGATATCTCTGGTCTGCCCAAAATGGATATATATGCGCAGTCTTAGGCTCACTGAGGTTAGACGACCTTTTCCAATGTTCTATTGGGTGGCGACTCCAAGAAACATCCTTGTTGCCCAATATAGATGCACTTATATTTTTTATAAGTTTTATGAACCTCTCCCGATTGCCCTAAAGGCGGGAGGTTCGGGGCACCCCGGAGTTCGGCATGCGTCACAGTGGCGACTCTACTGTGGACAATACTCGAAACTTTGCTTCGAAAGTGCCTTGGTTAAAATTTACAATTGAGTTTTAATTTAAAAATTTCATCACTTTTCGAAATTGCATTGTATCTCATTAGAGCCTTAGATCTATGCTAGTTTGGTCCCTCTTTCAACCCCGGTGCGTTCCCGAAGCACAACCATATGTTCACTTAATGTAGAAAAGTGTTAAGGATAATCACCAGTCCAAGCCTCATACCATCATGGTATATTAAATGGAGACCCGATCGGTCCTTACGCTCGTAATGAGCTAGACCCATTGGCAGGGACCATGTTGGGTAGCTCTAAAGTAACAACACCTTGGCCAAAGCTCATGTAATGGAAATAGATATTTCCCCTAGGTGGTATGAACCATAATAACTTGCTTGCTATATGGATCATTTTGTATTGGACAACCCTAAATAATTTGATTGGTCACCTAATCAAAGGCTTTCATGCCCCGATAGGTCCATGTCAACTTATTAGGACTACCTAAATACACAATGATCACAATCTATGCGCCTGTGCATTAGTTAAAAGAGGTTATACTGCCGGGTTTTTACCGTGCACCATACGTGTCCATCGGGTTCCCTATTGATCCATGGGCCAATCCCACCTAGGAAAGAGACTATGACCTCATATGCAGGAGTAACAAGGTTGGAAGGACCTACGTGCTTGAATGTGATTTGTGGATGCTGCATAAGCACGATCATGCATCTTATACATCATTCATGCATCATCCTAACGGGTGTGTTTTGCAGCCATCATAGATCGGCCTAGGTGGTCAAGAGGTCCCCAAGGGCGACTATGTAGGAACCCATTCTTTGGGCTGCCAGAAAGGGTAGAGTTCTCTGACTCAGTTTTAGAAAGCAGTCATGCTACATCATCCCAGTTCTCCATAGATTCAGAAATGGCCAACTCACCAAGAGGGACATATACTACCAGGGTTATGATAGCAGAAGAAGTGGGCCAAAGGCTTGAAGAATTTGAGAACCGGATGATGGCCATGATGGCTATATTAGGTCAGCCAGCTGCGCTGCAGAACCCACCTCCTCCTCCCATGAGATAAAATGAATGGGAGGAGGATAGAGAAGACAAGCAAGAGGAAATTCGCCCACCACCTACAGACTTGAGAGCAACAACGTCAGGGGTCCATAGGATAAGGCCAGCCCAGAGGTTGAAAGATGACCTAGAAGAGGATGAATATGAAGAGCCAGTGTCAGAGAAAGGGAAAGCACCCCAGACAGAAGAGGCCATCTAGAAGAAGATGGAAAAAAGGTTCGAGGTAATAGCGAAGATGTTGACAAGGGGTCGAGGGATGAACCCCGAGGAGAAGGAGCTGGACGGGAGGATCTAATCCCTCTGAATTTTAAAATGCCTGATGTCCCGAAGTTTGATGGCACATCGAACCCCACCGCACATATTAAGCAATAATCCCTGGTGATGAAGGGGAAGACGCTGACAAAGAGGCAGAAGATTGAATACTTCTGTTTGAGTTTGATAGGTTAGAATGAAGAAGAAAGGAAGACTGGGACCTACTGACGGAGGAGTTCCTCCAGCAATATGACTGTAGTACAAGGATGGAGGTCATTCTGAAAGATCTAGAGCTACTGCAACAAAAGCCAGACGAGTCATTTCATGAGTACCTAACCCAATGGAGGAACCGGATAATGGAGATGAAGAAGAAGCCGGATACTCAAGACCAGATCAGGCTGTTTATTAGGAATGCCAGCCCATATTTGAAGGATGGGTTAAAGATAAAGGGGTTGAAGGACTGGGAGTCCCTGAAAGACATAGCCATCGAAGTTGAGGCTGAGCATTTGGATAAAATGGCTAAATCTGCAAACCTAGCCTTAGTAAGAACAAGGGAAGCAGCAGTGGTAATGGGGGCAAGACTGGGGCAGCAGTGGTCATTATTGGATGCATCGTCGGGAGGCTCTTTCTTGAATAGGTTACTAGAAGAAGCTTTCTGTTTGTTGGATGAGATGGCGGCAAATGACTCTTAATAGACTACTCCTAGATCAGTTTCGAGCAGACAAGGGATGCATAATATAGATGAAGTGGCACTGCTGAAGGCACAGTTAGAGTTGGTGAAGAAAGAGTTAAGCAAGTTGAAGGTACAGAATGTGGCTTCAGTTGCTCAAGAGAGTGAATTGTATAAAGGCGGGCCATATATTCAAGAGGGTGGAGCTATGAGAGATGTGAATGCTATAGGGGATTATCGAAGAAATGACCCCTACGGTAATACAAACAATCCGGGTTGGAGTAATTACCCGAATTTTGCTTAGAAGGATGGAAACCAGCATGCCTCATCGTCTCAACCACAAGCAAGAGCCCCTTTCAACCAAAATGTTCATCACAATCACAGCCAATCTTACTAACCTCAAGCAACCACTCATTACCAAACCCCATATCCACCACATCACCACCAAGGGAAAAGTTCAAACCATTCCCAACCTCAAGCATATCACCCACCGGGATATCAACCAAGACCACCTGTGCAAGAGAAGAAGCCTAATCTTGAAAACATGCTAGCTAGTTTCATGAATAGTCAACAGCAATTTATGAATAGTTAGTAACAATTTATGGTTAGTTAAGAGACGAGGTGGAAATCACAAAAGCAATGGAACAAAAATCAAGACGCTTCCATAAGAAACCTAAAAACGCAATTGGGCCAGCTTGCAACTTCAATGTCCCATATGTAATGGCCCAAAATATCTACTTTCGTGAATAGTGACTTTCGAGCCATGAATAGTGACACCGGGGTGAATAGTGTCACCTAGTGTCAAAAAATATTTTATTGGATCATTAGAAAGTACAAGTTACAAGGAGTCTGGTGCTATAATTTGGAATAAAATTAAGGTCAAATAGGTCTCCAAAAGTCAAAAATAAGAAAAAGTTTAGGCTCGATTCAAATAGTAATAGAGTTGACTTTAGGTTTGACCGGACTTTTAAGATAGTACATGACCTCTGAAAAGTTATCTGAAGGCATGGATGGACTCAGAATGACGTGTAGAACAATTTGGTGATAAAAAGTAAATTTTATGGTTGCACTGAAAAATTAGTGAATTGGACCGATTTAATTGAATTGAACCAGAAATGGGCCTTAATTGAGATGAAATCAAATTCAAATGAGTTATTAAGAGCAAAATGTAAGTTAAGGATGAAAAGTGAACCGAACCGGTCGGACAAGTTGACCGCAGTTGACCGGTTTGACCAAGGTTGACCGAGCTCTAATTGGTGCCAGAGAGATCAAAAAAATTATCTGAAAGTACGGATTTGCTTAAAATATTATGAAGAATCAAATGGTAATGAAAAATAAAGTTTATGGTGAGGCAAAAACTGAATTATCGGACTGGTAGGAATTTATCGAATCGAAAAACGGTCTCTGATTGGGCTACAATTTTATGTGGAGTTTAATAAATATATTTTATGAATTATGAAATTGATTTGGGGAGGAATTGAACTTGGGAAGTGATGAAAATAATTTTGGATTGGAAAATGGGCTTTTAATTGGATGGGCCACTTAGTTGGGCCAAGCCCAAACCAGACCCTATATAAGCCCTCAAATCCCAGATTTCTCTAGAGAAATCTGCCAAAATCCAGCAGCTCTCCCTCCCCCTTTCCATGGCCAACTTGTCTTCTCCCTCTCCATCAAAATTTCTTCACCTTCTCTCCAATTTTTTCCCTAAATTTAAGGTGCTCTACCATATTTCAGCTTCTCTACAACATGGTAGTAGCCTCTAAACTCTATTTATGGTGGTTTAAGTGGAAGAAATCAAGTGTTCAAGATTATGTGTCAAAATTGAGGTAAGAGATTTTGAGGTCTATAATTTAATTTAATGGTTCAAATAGGTATTTTAGGGTATGTAGAGGATGTTTATGTAGTTGTAGTGAATAAATGAAGTGAAATAATGGGTGTTTCTTTGATGTAAGAATTAGGCCACTTAAGGATTTTAAAGGAGATGGTGATGTTTTATGGAGTAAAGTTAAGGAAAGGAAGATGGAAGTGTGGAGAAAATCAATCTAAGGTTAATGGATACAATATCCCATCATTTCCATTAATTTTGTATGTTTTCAGCTTATGTTTATATGGAATGTGTGTGATTTATACATGTTTAATTGAAATAAATTTCATAGACATGTTTTGGGATGTTAAATATAAGATTTAGAATAATTAAAATGCAGAAAAAAATTGTATACTAAAAGTACTGTGTAGGCCGAATTGAATACTTTGAGTATATTAGAGTATACATGATGTTTTAGATGAATTAATGGCATATGTATAATAAATTTTATGCGATATGGCTAAATTAATAATTAACGAAATGAAAAACAATATTTAGAGGGGAGACATAATGTTGGCCGAATAGGTTATCTAAATTAAATTGAATATATGTTATGATATAATGAAATTAAAGTGTACACTTAGGCTAAATGAAATGAAATATAAGTAAATAAGTGAAGAATACATGAAAAATAAAAATAGGAAAAGAAAGACTAATTGGGCCAAATTGTTTCTTAGAAATAACCTAAGTAAACTTGATGATTTAATGTAAACTAAGTGTATTTACATGTTAATATAGGTGTAATATAGTTAAATGAATGATAATTGAGTGAAACAGAAAAATAGAATATAAAGTATAAGTATAGGCCGAATTCTAATCTTAGTGTTATTATAGGGTAAAATAGAAAATTGTTAAATATTTTGATATAAAATGAACATATAATGAAAAATGAGTGTATGTTAATTTATTTGGAATTAATTGAACAAAAATGAATATTTTAGAGTATAATAAAGTATTATGTTAATAATTAAAATTATGATTTATGTGGTATTTTAATGAAAATATGGCATGGATAAAGTTAAAATAGCTAAATTAGTGAAATGAAGATGCATTAGTGGAAAAAAGAATAAATTTCATGTTAATGAGAAATGTTGGTGGATTGAAATGATATGTAAATTAATAGTGTAATTTATTTTAAGTTATTATTATAATGGAATTGAATTGAATGAATGATTTAATTGCCCTTAGTAATGGTCTGGTAGTTATACTAGTTTAGAATATAGTTGGCTAGCCATATGGATTCCACACTGCGGTACAAGTCATGGCGACTCGCTTAAGTAGGCCAATGACGGTCTACTAAATGTTGGAATGTTCAAATGTCAAATGCAAAATGAAATGAAATGTATGGGTGGTCCTTCGGGATCACTCTAAAATGTAGTGGATCTGTGGGGTCCACGTCCCGTGTATCCGATTCAAAAATTTCTACCGGATTGATACTAGGGCCAAAATTGTAAAAATGGATTTTAAAATGATAGAGAAATGAATTAAAGTAAATAAATAAAAATTAAAATGAGAAATAGAGTAATAAGGGATAATATTGTAAGAAATTAATAAGATTGGGGGATTAAATAGTAAAAGTGTAAATTTAATAAGTAATAAAGTTAAAAAGAAAATTAGGAAATGAATTGGTAAAGTAAGTAAATTGATAATGGTATAAGGGCTTAAACGTAAATGGGTATAAAAGTAGTGTGTAAGGATTAAACGGTAAATTGTATGTTAATAATAGAAAATGAATTAAAGTGAATAAATGAGCTAGGAAAGGAAAATAGAGTGAAGAAAGACTAAAATGTAAGGATATTAAAGTAATAAGGGTAAAATAGTAATTATGTAAAAGATTGAATTTAAAAGACGAAATATGAAGTTATATGTGACTAAATGTTAAACTAAGTAAAATAGTAATGAATTAAGGACAAAAAAGGCTAATTTGACATAAAAATGACATGTAGGGATTAAACGGAAATTTTACTTGTTAAGTAATGAAATAAATATGAAAAGTAAGTAAGAAATAACTTTAGTAGCATATTTGTAAATATATTGGAAATAAAGGGTAAAACTGTAATTTAGATAAAATTAAGAGGCCTTAAGTGTAAATTAGTATTAGATTAATATTGTAAATACTAATTGGTAATTTGCATGCTAAACAATGAAATAAATGTAATAATAAAGTTGTTTAAAGGCATTATTATAAATAAGTGGTAAGGAAAAAGGGTAATATGGTAATTTAGTGGAACGTTAAAGATTAAATGGTAAATTGATAATAGTAATGTAATTTAAAGGGTTAAAATATAATTATCTAGTATTGTGAATGTTAATTGAATAAACAATTGAAGGTGGAGAAATTAATGACTTAAAATATAAGAATAAAAATAATAATAGTAGTGGCAATATTAATAAAACATGTAAAAGTTGATAAAAGAATAATTTAAGTTGTATATAAAATCACAAATCAATAGTTTTAGACTAAATGATAAAATTACAAAATCAAATTGAAAATGAAAAATGATAAGCTAATAATAAAAGGATAAATATTGGAATGTTAATATAATTGAAGGATTTAAAATGTAAATTGACTGTATTAGTGCTAATGAAATAATTAAAAGAATGGAATGAACAAATATACAATAATTAATTGAATAAATAGTAACACTGTAACTTTAGTAAAAGGCTAGAGACTAAATTGTAGAAGAATAATAGAAATGTAAATTAAAGGATTAAATATAATTTATAGGTAAAATAAGTACTAAATTTGTGATAAAAGGTGAATGAGGAAATTAATGGTCTACATAATAATAATAATATTAGTATTAATATTTATGCTAAGGTAAATATTTATGACAACGTTAATGTTAGCAATAAATGATAATACTAGTAATTATTTATATAATATTGTAAATTATAGTACTGTTTAATATAAGAAAAATAATGATAGTGTAAATTAATTAATGTGGCACGCATATAACATATTTGATATAATATATATGTAACGCCCCGTTTTCGCCCTGGTAGTTTGAGCCTTATATATATGTGTGATTAGGTGTGTGTTAAATTGTGGCATGTGTTATTTTTATACATATATGCATGATTTTAATTTAGAGTTATGTTATTATGGGGTTTGCTTGGGTGTGAGAGTGTGTAGAAGGTTAGGGTGTATGTAAGTGAGGTTTGGCTTGAGTGTAAGTATGAGGATAGGTTTTGGGTGTATCTTAGGGTAGTCTTCCAATGGGGGGCTGCCATGTGGCAAGTGGGGGGAGTTTATTTGTGTGGAGAGAGGAGAGAGAATTAGCTTTTTGTTCTTCCCTTTTTCCCGTTCCTTCTTCTTCCCCGTTCTTTCTCTTCCTCTTCTTTTCTTCTTTACTTCCTTGTAATCCTTCCC
Source organism: Excoecaria cochinchinensis (assembly GCA_947683425.1). NCBI lineage: Eukaryota > Viridiplantae > Streptophyta > Magnoliopsida > Malpighiales > Euphorbiaceae > Excoecaria > Excoecaria cochinchinensis. Next base: position 5,741,329 of record CANTUQ010000013.1, read on the forward strand.
CTCTAGCTGCAATTTTGGTGAGTTTTGGGTGATTTTAAGTTGATTTAGGTAAGTAAGAGCTTTTTGTTCTTCCTCACTTTCCTATTCCTTCTAATTGAGTTAATTTGGGTATTTTTGGGGTTGGAGTTTAAAGCTTGTTGTGATTGATGTTTTTGTTCAGAGATCCCTCCTAGAGAGCCTAAAGGCAAGGAAATCGCAAGTGGAAGCGGAGCCCGTGATTAGAGTTCAAGTATTTGAGGTTTGGGAATGTTTGTGATTTTGATATGTTTTGTGTGATTTTTGTGTTTTGTGGTTATGGGTGAGATCGATGGGGTGATTTATGGATATTTGTGTGTAATTGCTATGGGTATTGATTATTGTGGATTGAGATGTGTGATTGGTGACGAATTGGGTTTTGGCATGAGTTTGTATGAAATTCTATGAAAAATTGCTGATTTGTTTAATTTTGGAATTTGATCTTGTAAATTGAATGATTTGATGATGATAATTAGTTTATAAGTTGAGTTTTAGGTGGTTTAAGGTGTTGTAAATGATCTATTTGTGTGGGGTTGTGTTTTGAAGCCAATTGAAGGTTTGGGTGAATTTTGAAAATGGAATTCTGCAGGTTTTCGCGTAAGGGCTGGAAATCCCGACCCTGTCGCGAGCGTAACACTATCGCGACAGAACTCGGTGATTGCAGCCTTCGCGCGAGCTGTATATGCCCTGTGACCGGCCTCGGCGAGAGCTATCTGTCGCGAGCACGACAGAGCGCTCAGCCGCCGCACGAGCTTTGGACTGTCTCATGTCGCGAGCGTGATAGAAGCTGCTGGCTGCTCAATATCACGAGCGCGACAGTGAGGTGTGTTTCTGTCGCAGCGCAAGCACGAGGACTGTCGCAATTGCGACTTGAGACAGGTCTTCGCCTCTGTCGCGAGCGCGACACCTCCTGGCTTCAAAAAGTGAGTTTTCTTTTTTATGCTTCTTATGTTTAATTTCCAGTCTTATTACGCTTTTATAGTTATAAATAGACAATTTTAAGAGTTATATGAATGCAAATTAGTTGATCTATGCTTAACCTGCGAAAGTCGAATTAAGTGGATGATAGGCATGCCTATAGAGTTCAATGTGCTGCAGCCATGCGTATGCGTTTTGGACCCTGATCAGGTCCTTGAATTGGATCCTCGTGATCCCCATTTAACTTGAATCTTGTTTAAGATTCCATACGAAAATGTTTTGAAATAAAAAGAAAGAATGATTTTGATACCCTCGAGTATCTATGCGTTTCGGATGATTATGAGTTACTCGCTATCCACTATATTGTGAGTAAGCAGGTTTTCTCTTCTTATGTGATTATGAGTTTTGATTTGGCAATGTATGCTTGATTGGTTGGCAATAGATATTATTATCTTCAGAATGATGAATTGTTTAAATATTGATTTAAGTATGTGCCATGTGGATGTGATTTGTATCAACGTCCACTGTGAGTGGTCATTTTTCATTGTGTTTTTCTCCACTAAGCGTATTCGCTTAGCACTGGTGTTTCATCTATGTAGGTGTGGAAGATGTGGGAGTCCGTGAGCAGGGTGATCCGTTTCAGAAGGGCCAACACCACTAGGAGAGAGATTTTGTAATTCTAAATTGTACTCCTTTTTGTATATGTAACAGTTTAGTGATTTTGAAATGAAAACAATTGATGTAAGCGATCTTTCGTGCTACGACACTTTTGTAATATGACATGTAAAGCCTATTTCGTACATTAATACTATTTTACCTTTTGTTTTCAGCTTTGGTCTTGTGTTTGTGAAATTTTATTCTACCGCTTTGAGTGTATGATTTATTATTTATGTTGTGCTTGAGGTTTTGCGTGACAACCCTCATCTATCGAGACCCTTCATCCTCCTCCTAGGATGAAGCTTGCTACGTATAGGTAAGGGGTGTTACATTTTGTGGTATCAGAGCAATAAGTTTAGATGTTTCTGGGCTAGAGTAAGGTAGAGTGTATGTCTAGCGTTATGTTGGCCTGATGCGGATCATTGTGTATGTTTTGTAGTTTGATGGAGTCTGCTCATGGATCACTTGATGGGTCAGCCGAGAGTGCGAATCCCCGAGAGCAAGATCCATCTGTTTTGGTCCGGTTCAGCCACCTAGGGTGCAACCTGAGGCCCCTACGGTCCCTTTTGAGGCTATGCTCAAGATATCCTAGGATATGGCCAGGGTTTTGGAAAGACTTACTGCCCTTAGAGCTCCGATAGAGAATATGCGAAAGTATGGAGCGGATGATTTCTTTGGAACTGGTTTGGATGAATCAGATAAAGTTGAAATGTGGATTGAGAAAGTTAGATGGGTGCTAAGGGAGATTCGTTGTCCTCCGGAGAGTGAGGTGGAGTGTGTGATATCTTTGTTGCAGGGCTCAGCTTTTGATTGGTGGACCTTGGTGCTTAGACATCCGCAGCTTCCCGAGCCTTTGACGTGGGAGTTCTTTGAAAGGGAGTTTCGAAACAAGTATGTGGCTAAGGCGTTTAGGGAGGCTAGATGGGCGCAGTTTTTGAGTCTCCGTCAGAGAGTGTTGTCGATAGCGGATTATGAGAAGGAGTTCAATCGACTCAGCAAGTATACACCGCTAGGAGTTCTCACTGAGGAATTTAGATGTCAACAGTTTGAGGCGGGTTTGAATGAGTCTCTGAAGGTGATGTTGGTTTCATTGATGTCGGCACCGGATGTCAGTTATTATCAGATTTTGTAGGCAGCTTTAAGAGCGGAGCGATCTGAGAATGTGCTAAGAGAAAAGGCTTAGAGGAAGAAGGCGTTTAGAGGAGGTTCTTCTTCAGGAAAGAGGTCACGGGAATCTCAAGGGAACCCCTTTGGTGAGTCGCATCCTAGTCCGGCTACTAGAGGGAGGAGGCAGGATTCTTTCAGAGGGTCTAGTGCGGGTAGAGGAGCTTCGGGTGGTCGAGGTGATGGTGTGCCCCAATGTTCTCATTGTAACAAGCGACATTGGGGTGAGTGTCGGTGGTTGACTGGGGGATGTTTTAGATATGGTAGCACCGACCATTTTCTTGCCAATTTCCCGAATTTATATGAGAATACCTAAGGCCAGCAGGAAGCAAGTCGAGCTGGGTTAAATGTTACTCAAGGCAGTCGTCCTAGAGGTAGAGGATGGGGTCATGGTGGACGGCCTCGGGAAAGAGATTCTTCTAAGATAGTTGATCGTCCAGTGCAGGCGGCTGCAAGAGCATATGCCATGAGAGCTCGTGATGACCAGGATGCTCCGGAAGTTATAGCTGGTAAGTTCTTACTTTTCAGTACTGAGATGCATGCATTGATAGATCCGGGTTTTACACATTCTTATCTGTGTTCTGAAAAGTTGAATGATGAATTGTCTAATGAGGATAAATTGGATTATGATATTTGTGTCACTAGTCCATTAGGGCAGAGTGTAAGAGTAAATCGGGTATGTCGGAATTGTCCATTGATGGTGCAAGGTAAGGAATTTCCAGTTGAGTTTATTAGGCTACCATTTCATGAGTTCGACCTTATTTTGGGCATGGATTGGCTATCCAACCACAGAGCTATAGTAGATTGTTAGAGGAAAATACTAGTGCTCAAGGGTAAGGATTAGATGCCGGTGGTTGTAAGAGGTATAGGAAGTAACTCGCTGTATAATGTGATTTCGGCCATGAAAGCAAAACGGTTTATGAGGAAGAGATGTGAAGCGCATTTGGCCTTGATTTTGGATTCCCGAAGAGGACAAGTAAAGATACAAGATATTCCAGTTGTAAGAGATTTTGTGGATGTGTTTCCAGAGGAATTACTGGGTTTGCCACCAGAGAGAGAAGTAGAATTCTCTGTGGATATTGTGCCGGGTGTAGCTCTGATTTCTAAGGTTCCGTATAGGATGGCTCCGATGGAATTGAAAGAGTTGAAAAGTCAGTTGCAAGAGCTCTTGGATAAAGGTTTTATTCAATCGAGTGTGTCGCTGTGGGGTGGTCCGATTCTGTTTGTCAAGAAAAAGGATGGCACTCTGAGAATGTGCAAATCAATAAGGTTACGGTGAAGAATAAGTATCCGTTGCCACGGATTGAGGATCTTTTTGATTAGATTCAAGGGGCTGGAGTGTTTTCGAAGATAGACTTGAGATCGGGTTATTATCAGTTAAGAGTCAAGGATGCAGATGTGGCAAAGACGGCTTTCCAGATGCGTTATGGTCACTATGAATTTTTGGTGATGCCATTTGGTCTGACTAACGCGCCCGCAACTTTTATGGATTTGATGAATAGGGTGTTTAGTCAGTATTTGGATCGTTTTGTTGTAGTGTTCATCAACGACATCTTGGTATATTCCAAGGATAAAAAAGAACATGAAGAACACCTGAGATTGGTATTGCAAGTGTTGAGAGACCATCAGTTGTACGCCAAGCTTAGTAAGTGTGAGTTTTGGTTAAAAGAGGTGACATTCCTTGGACATGTGGTTTCGGCAGAAGGTATCCAAGTAGATCCGTCCAAGATTGAAGCTATTGTGAACTGGTTGCCACCGAAGTCTGTACCAGAAGTGAGGAGTTTTCTAGGATTGGATGGGTATTATAGACGGTTTGTGAAGGGCTTTTCAGTGATAGGTTCGCCTCTGACTCGGCTTCTTAGAAAAGAGGTCAAGTTCTTATGGTCTGATAGGTGCCAAGCGAGTTTTGAGTAGTTGAAAGATATGTTCACTAAGGCTCCTATACTTACTCAACCTGTTTTGGGTAAAGAGTATACTATGTACAGTGATGCTTCGGGTATAGGACTGGGCTGTGTTCTGATGCAAGATGGTAAAGTGATCGCCTATGCTTCCAGGCAGTTGAAACCTCGTGAGCAACACTATCCGACGCATGACTTGGAACTAGCAGCGGTAGTGTTTGCTCTTAAGGTGTGGCGGCATTATTTATGTGTAGAGACTTGCAGGATCTTTACAGATCAAAAGAGTCTGAAGTATTTGTTCTCTCAAAAGGAATTGAACTTAAGGCAGCGAAGATGGCTAGAGTTATTGAAAGATTACGATTGTATCATTAATTATCATCCAGGCAAGGCTAACGTAGTAGCAGATGCCCTGAGTAGGAAATCAGTATCAGCTTTATCTTTGAGTAGGGGAAGGTGGAGGTTTGATTCAGAAGGAGAGCTAATAGCTCAGTTAAAGGCTACACCGAGCTTGAAGCAAGTGATAGTGGATGCACAGTTGAGTGATCCGGTGTTGTAGCGTGCTTCTTGCACGATTAAAGATGGTAAGCAGACCAAATTTTCTATAGACAGTGACGGAGTGCTCAGATTTGGGAATCGGTTGTGTGTGCCTAATGTGGAGGAAGTGAAAAAGAGGCTTCTGCAAGAAGTTCATTCGTCAGTTTTCACGATGCATCCAGAAGGAAATAAGTTGTACAGAGACCTGAAATAATTTTATTGGTGGCCAAGTATGAAGAGGGATATAGTAGATTTTGTTTCGAAATGTCTAGTGTGCTAACAGGTAAAAGCTGAACATCAAGTCCCGATGGGATTGTTACATCCCTTACCCATTCCTTTATGGAAATGGGACGATGTTACGATGGACTTTGTAGTCGGGTTACCTTTGCAATGCAAGCATGATTCGATTTTGGTGATAGTCGACCGATTGACAAAATCAGCACACTTTTTGCCAGTTCGGATAGATTATTCTATAGACAAGCTGGCTGAGATTTATGTCGATGGGATAGTGAGGCTTCATGGAGTTCCAGTCTGTATTGTGTATGATCGGGATCCGAGGTTTACCTCTAAGTTTTGGAAGGAGTTATAGTTGGCTTTGGGTACTCGGTTAAACTTTTGCACTGCATTTCACCCTCAGACGGATGGTCGGAAAGAGTTATTCAGATTCTGGAAGACATGCTTCAGGGTTGTGCTTTGGAGTTCTCCGGTAGTTGGGATAGATATGTGTCTTTAATGGAGTTTGCATACAATAATGGTCATCAAGCGAGTATCAGGATGGCTCCTTATGAAGCTCTCTATGGACGAAAATGTAGAACCCCAGTGTGTTGGACAGAGTTATCGAAAAGATCAGTTGTGGGTCCGAAATTGATTAGAGACACGGAAGAAAAGATACAAGTGGTGCAATGGAATTTGAAAGTAGCTAAAGATAGGCAACGATTTTATGCTGACTTGAAGTGAAGGGACATTCGTTATGAGATTGGTGATAAAGTATTCTTGAAAGTGTCACCTTGGCGGAAGGTTCTTCAGTTTGGTAAGAAAGGGAAATTAAGTCCTCGGTTTATTAGACCGTATGAGATTCTGGATAAGGTTGGCCCAGTAGTGTATCGGTTAGCGTTGCCAGTGGAGTTGGCTAAGTTACACGATGTTTTTCACATGTCTATGCTATGCTGCTACCGATCCGATCCATCTTATGTGTTGCAAGTGCAAGATATTCGGGTTTAGCCAGATCTCTCATTTGATGTAGAACTGAAGGAAATTTTGGCTAGGGAGATCAGACAACTCCGCAATAAATAGATCCCGTTGGTTAAGGTACTCTGGAAACATCATGAAATTGAGGAGGCAACTTGGGAACCAGAAGCAGTCATGAAAGCTTAGCATCCTCAGTTATTTGGATCAGGTGAGAATTTCGAGGATGAAATATTGTTAAGTGGGGGAGTATTGTAACACCCCATTTTTGCCCTAGTAGTTTGAGCCTTATATATATGTGTGATTGTGTGTGTGTTAAATTGTGGCATGTTTTATTTTTATACATATATGCATGATTTAAATTTAGTGTTATGTTATTATAGGGTTTGCTTGGGTGTGAGAGTGTGTAGAAGGTTAGGGTGTATGTAAGTGAGGTTTGGCTTGAGTGTAAGTATGAGGATAGGTTTTGGGTGTATCTTGGGGTAATCTTCCACTAGGGGGCTGCCATGTAGCAAGTGGGGGAGTTTATTTGTGTGGAGAGAGGAGATATAATTAGCTTTTTGTTCTTCCCTTTTTCCCATTCCTTCTTCTTCCCCGTTCTTTCTCTTCCTCTTCTTTTCCTCTTTACTTCCTTATAATCCTTCCCCTCTAGCTGCAATTTTGGTGAGTTTTGGGTGATTTTAAGTTGATTTAGGTAAGTAAGAGCTTTTTGTTCTTCCTCACTTTCCTATTCCTTCTAATTGAGTTAATTTGGGTATTTGGGTATTTTTGGGGTTGGAGTTTAAAGCTTGTTATGATGAATGTTTTTGTTCAGAGATCCCTCCTAGAGAGCCCAAAGGCAAGGAAATCGCAAGTGGAAGCGAAGCCCGTGATTAGAATTCAAGTATTTGAGGTTTGGGAATGTTTGTGATTTTGATATGTTTTGTGTGATTTTTGTATTTTGTGGTTATGGGTGAGATCGATGGGGTGATTTATGGATATTTGTGTGCAATTGCTATGGGTATTGATTATTGTGGATTGAGATGTGTGATTGGTGAGGAATTGGGTTTTGGCACGAGTTTGTATGAAATTCTATAAAAAATTGCTGATTTGTTTAATTCTGGAATTTGATCTTGTAAATTGGATGATTTGATGATGATAATTAGTTTATAAGTTGAGTTTTAGGTGGTTTAAGGTGTTGTAAATGATCTATTTGTGTGGGGTTGTGTTTTGAAGCCAATTGAAGGTTTGGGTGAATTTTGAAAATGGAATTCTATAGGTTTTCGCGTAAGGGCTGGAAACCCCGACCCTGTCGTGAGCACGACACTGTCGTGACAGAGCTCGGTGATTTCATCCTTCGCACGAGCTGTATGTGTGCTGCCGAGCGGCCTCGGCAAGAGCTCTCTGTCGCGAGCGTGATAGAGCTCTCAGTGGTCGTACGAGCTTTGGATAGTCTCCTGTCGCAATCACGCGCCTGTGTGCGAGCGCGACAGAAGCTGCTGGCCGCTCACTGTCGCGAGCGTGATGACTGTCGCGAGCACGACAGTGAGGTGTGTCTCTGTCCCCGTGCAAGCGTAAGGACTATCGCGATCGTGACTTAAGGCAGGTCTTCGCCTCTATCGAGAGCGCGATAGTGTCGCGAGCGCGACACCTCCTGGCTTCAAAAAGTGAGTTTTCTTTTTTATGCTTCTTATGTTTAATTTCCAGTCTCGTTATGCTTTTATAGTTATAAATAGACAATTTTAAGAGTTATATGAATGCAAATTAGTTGATCTATGCTTAACCTGCAAAAGTCGAATTAAGTGGATGATAGGCATGCCTATAGAGTTCAGTTTGCTGCAGCCATACATATACGTTTTGGACCCTGATCAGGTCCCTGAATTGGATCCTCGTGATCTCCATTTAACTTGAATCTTGTTTAAGATTCCATGTGAAAATGTTTTGAAATAAAAAGAAAGAATGATTTCGATACCCTCGGGTATCTATGCGTTTCGGATGATTATGAGTTACTCGCTATCCACTATATTGTGAATAAGCAGGTTTTCTCTTCTTATGTGATTATGAGTTTTGATTTGGCAATGTATGCTTGATTGGTTGGTAATAGATATCATTATCTTCAGTATGATGAATTTTTTAAGTATTGATTTAAATATGTGCCATATAGATATGATTTGTATCAACGTCCACTGTGAGTGGTCATTTTTCACTGTGTTTTTCCCCACTAAGCGTATTCGCTTAGCGCGGGTGTTTCATCCGTGCAGGTGTGGAAGATGTGGGAGTCCGTGAGCAGGGTGATCCGTTTCAGAAGGGCCAACACCACTAGGAGGGAGATTTTGTAATTCTGGATTGTACTCCTTTTTGTATATGTAATAGTTTAGTGATTTTGTAATGAAAACTATTGATGTAAGCGATCTTTCGTGCTACGACACTTTTGTAATATGACATGTAAAGCCTATTTCGTACATTAATACTATTTTATCTTTTGTTTTCAGCTTTGATCTTGTGTTTGTGAAATTTTATTCTACCACTTTGAGTGTACAATTTATTATTGTATGTTATGCTTGAGGTTTTGAGTGACAACCCTCATCTATCAGGACCCTTTATCCTCCTCCAAGGATGAAGCTTCCTACGTATAGGTAAGGGGTGTTACAATATATATACATTTATGGAAGTAAATGATAATATAAATGTTAGCATTAATAAAAATAATAGCGGTACTAATGTAAATGTTAACAAAAATGCGAACTGAATTATAAATTGCATAATAAATTAAAGTAAGTAACTTAACAGGAATGTGGTACAGATGCTAATTATAATAGTAGTAATAGTGATAACAATCGAAAATGAATTAATTAAAGATGAGGGAAATGAGCATAGGGACAGAGAAAAAGTATGAGCATGTAAATAGTAATTATGATAGGAAATATTGGAAGTAAGCAAATAATCATAATAGTGAAATAAGAATATTGATAATAATAATGACTGTACTATAAATAAAAATGACAAAGCAAATTATATATCATGTAATTGTAAATAAATTGATGAATATAAATATGTAGGGGATGTAGACAATAAAAAGTAAGTAAATTATGATTTATGACAGTGATAAAGGGAAATGAAACAATGAAAAGTATTAGAAGTTACATAAGTGGAATAGTTAAGAATAATTAAAGTATTGGAAATAGAAACTTAGGGACGAATAAGGAACAAATGCTACAGGCAAGTGAGGTTAGAAAACAATTGTTAATTCGTAATTAAAGTGAAAATGTTAAAGATGAAAGGAAAAAAAAAACAAATAAATAAGTATATTGTTAACTGTTACAATAACAATAATAGTAAAAGTAATTAAGGTATGTTAATTAGTAATAGTAATAGTAAAAAGGTAAAAAAAAATAGAAGTAAATATAAGCAATTATGAGTAATAAACTAAAGTGGTTAGTGAGTAATTTTGTGTGCGTGCGTGCATAAATAATTCTAGATGGAAAGTTTAGGATATGTATCCACCATTGGGCCTTTTAATGCTCAGCATGTAGTCTTGTCACTGCGTGCAGGTTATGAGAAGTAGGAAGCTTGAAGTGGCTAACATGTGATTACTGACTGGGAAGAAGTAATAGGTAACGAAGATAGTAGCTTAGACATGGCATGTATATGGTCATAACTGCTGGTATGGGTGTGACGCGCGCCGAACCGGGAAGGCCCTCATACAGAGGCCCGCTTTTAGGGCTTGAGAGATTAGTTCGGGTCATTTGATCTTGGGTATCATGAGACATTTTGGAATCCGTACCCAATAGAACATTGGGGAGTTCATCTAGCCTTATGACACCTTTAGGCACTTTTGAGGTATTTTGGAGTCGCCACCCAATTTACAAGAAAATGAGAAGTTTCGTCTAACCTCTACGGTCTTAAACCAGAGAAGGTGTTCGAAACTTCACTCTTATTTATGCCTTGGTTAATTATAAGTGAGTTTTTAAATTCATAGAATTCTGTCTCTCTTCTCACACGATTAATGTAATTTATTGAAAGCTCACTTCTAGCATCAAGAAAACGATAAAAGAAAACTGTAAAAGAAAGCAGTAAATAAAGTGATAAACACGCAAGCACAACATTTACAAAGTTGAAATTGGGACAGAATACAATCTCCAAGTGAAAAGCAAAGCTTAAAAATTGTACCAAAAATAATTAATTACAAGGGCCCACAAGATATATACAAACATAAAACTAACCAAACAAACAAAGTCAAAGAAGAGATATACATCAATCGGGATATTTATTTTAGGAACATTGGTTCCTTCACACTCACTTAAAGAAAGATCGAAGAGTTATTTTGATTGTTGGATTGAAAACCGGGATGAGTGATTCCATTTTTAGAAAACTTAACTCTTCGTTTTATTCATAACATTTTACATTCCTTGGCTAAAATGAGGGACATTGGTTCGAATTTTATGAACAAAATTCCAATTTAGTTATAAAAATATTTTTGTGATTTTTTTACCCGATATGTGCGCAAATAAAACTGTTTTATTCACAGATAAACAAACACAGTCATATAAAGGGGGACAAGTAAGGTCTCACCCAAAATAGAATTTCCTACGCGTTGTGACCCCCTCCGCTCGGTCACGGCGATGCTCAGACAAGTGACACCACATTTAAACCCCAAACAAGAAAAAAATAACAATAAAAATATTAGTAATAATTCTACAATCAACTAAATAAATACAGAGACAAGAGAAAATGCAAAACATAGCTAACACATGTGTATATAATAAAACGGATTAAATTAGACATGTTAATTTAATATACGAATGACTCATGTAAAAAAGTAATTAAAAATTTAGTCATGCAAAAAACATAAAAATAATAATAACAATGATAGAATAATAACCACAACAATAGTAACACTAATGGTAGCAACAACGGAATAATAATAATAATAATAATAATAATAATAATAATAATAATAATAATAATAATAATAATAATAATAATAATAATAAATATGACATTAACAATAATAATAATAATAATAATGACAGTAACACCAAATGCAAATGCATGGTGACATTAACAGTGACAATAATAATAGTAATGGTAATAATAATACAATAATAATAGCACCTATAATAATAATAATAATAATAATAATAATAATAATAATAATAATAATAATAATAATAATAATAATAATAATAATAATAATAATAATAATAATAATAATAATAATAATAATAATAATAATAGTCACATTAAAACAAATACCAATAATAACTAATAACAATAGTAATAATAATGGTAGGATAATATTAACATACAACAACAACAACAACAACAACAACAACAACAACAATAATAATAATAATAATAATAATAATAATAATAATAATAATAATAATAAGGACGGCAATAGCAAAAAAAAAAATGTAATGAAGATGATATTAATAATAGTAGCAAGCAATATGAGTAATAATAGTAACAATAATAATACTAACAGTAAATGCAAACAAGATGAAATAAAGTGACAAAAATGGGTCAAAGAATGTTTACTTTCAGAGTTTATAGATTGGAAAAGATATCTCAATCTGTCCTCTTGTCGAGTTTGCAGTGGTAAAACACCAATTTTTAACAAAAAAAAAAAAAAAAAACTCACAGAAATGATTTTGATGGAGTGACCCCCTCCCCCAGGGAAATGAAGGCCAATTTCACTTTATTTTCTTCATCGCCCGGAATGGAAAAAAATCAAACTAACTTTTCTAATTTTATTTTTCTAAAAAAACATTAAAACGTGAAAGAAGCTGATTTTTTTACGGTCCCAAAACTGTATTTTGTAGGAGGGAAAGGGACAAGGCAGGGAAAGCCCGCAAGTGAGGTGCAGCCATCGAAAGGCCACGAGGTGCGGCCTCCCAAGAGTGTAATAAGAGTGTTAACCATAGACAACTGGGAACGTTTCCTTCAAATGTGGACCAAAATCCCGAGAAGGAGGCAAAGGCAATTACATTGAGAAGTGGCAAGGAGGAAACACAAGGAGAAGAGAAAGGTAAGTTATCTTCACCATTATTGAATTTGGAGGAGCCGACACGGAAGGTAAGAGACTCTAACTCTAGGGTAGAGGTAAATGTGGATGCTCCTATAATTGATAAGGGTAAAAGCTTAGTGAACCCCACTATAGAGGATCTTGACATAAATAGGTTGCCATTTCCTGCTATAGCTAGGAAAGAAAAGAAAAATGAGCAATTAGCTAGATTTCTAGAAATTTTTAAGAAATTGCACATCAATTTACCTTTTGCTAAAATCTTAGCTCACATGCACAATTATGCTAAATTCATAAAAGAAATTTGTTCTAATAAAAAGAAATTAGATGGGTATGAGACTGTGCAACTTATAGAGAATTGTAATACAATAATCATGAACAAGATTCCAAAAAAATTGGAGGATCTAGGTAGCTTCACTTTAACCTGTGAGATTGGTGAAACTTTTGTTGGAAATGCCTTGTGTGACTTAGGGGCCAACACTAACTTAATGCCATATTCCATGTGCAGGAAACTCAATCTAGGTGATCACAAGGAGATGGGAATGAGGCTCCAGCTTGCGGATAGGTCGGTAAGGAAACCCAAGGGGATAATAGAGTACCTACTAGTGAAGGTGGGAAAATTCATTTTCCCTGTGGACTTTGTAGTCATGGAGATGGAGGAAGATAGGAAAGTGCCACTCATTGTGGGGAGACCATTTTTGAATACAATGAAAGCCTTGATTGATGTACATGGTCAAAAGGTCACCTTACGATTCAACAATGAAGAGTTGGTAGTAGACATGAACAAAGCTCAAAAGTATCCATCTAGTGATTTGGAAGAGTCGATCTATTATGTGGATAAGGTGGATGAATGTGTGGAAGAAACTCAAGAGAAGGTGTTGCTAGATGACCCATTGAATTTGAGTCTAATGCATTCTTTGGAGAATGAAGAGTTGGATGAAGTAGGAGGAGAAGTGATAGCAGCTGTAGAGAAAGAATGTGAAGAGGAGAAATCACAGCAAGAAGGGTTTACTCCACATGAGGGAGATTCAAATTCTGAACTTAACCCCTTCCTCCTTATTTAAAGTACGTATTTCTAGAGTATAAAACAAAACCAATAATCATCTCTTCTATGTTGTCAGGTTTCAAAGAGGAGATGCTTCTTGAAGTGTTGAAGAAGCACAAGGAAGCGATTGGATGGGAGACATCGGACTTGAAGGGGATCAACCCAAGCTACTGCACTCACCGAATTCTGATGAAGGAAGAATGCAAACCGGTAGCTCAACCCCAAAGGAGGCTCAACCCAACAATGTAAGAAGTAGTCAAAAAGGAGGTACTCAATGTAACACCCTTATACCCGTAATGATATGGATGCCGGATGTCACAACACTGAACTGATAGCCACTACAACGCACTCGATAATTCTGTAGGAATTTTTTTATTCCACCAATAACATTCACAACATTCATACACGAAACTATAACAATACACTATTCTACAACTACGTACTTATATTATATACCTTTATCTCTCTTTTCTGCGATCTTATACATGCCATGCCAAACGTCAATCCTTGTTGTCGACTACCTCGTCCGATTGTCGCTACATCTTCGGCCACCTCAAACGCTTCTTTAACCTGCGCACAGTAACAATCTATGTGCTGAGCATAAAAATGCCTAGTGGTGGATACATATCCTAAGTTTTCCATACTAATCCTACATGCATGCACTCATGATTATTTTTCTTTATTTAGATTATGTGAATCTTTATTTCTGAGTCTTTTAGACAGTTTGAAACATACTTCTACGGCACTCACTATCTTTTCCTTTGGCATTATCACTGTAATCACACTAATCATTTTTAATGCTGTTATCAATATTACTATTACTCTCGCTTTCACTATCACTTTCACTTTCGCTACCACTTTCACTATTAACTTTTACGATATTTTATTATTACGTTCTTAATTTTAGTCAATTATCACTATATCACCTGTTTGTGTTCCTAGAACTATACTTTAACATTTTCAATTCGATTATCAATATCATTATTAATTATATTAAGACTTTTAACATTATAACACTATGATTGGACTGTCACTTAACAATCGAGTCCATTAGAAATCCTTGATATTACCTTGTTTTATTTCTGTAACTATTCATTATTAATTACTTTATCTTTTTTATTGTAATATTAGTATCTTCATTGTGTACACTAATAATCTCAATACTGATTACATTACCTTCGGTCTGTCCATTAATAATCAATTCTATTAACGATTCTTTTATTTATTGTATCAATATTATCACTTGTGGACTCCTTCCTTTTTCTTAACCTATTTAATTACAGTGTAAATTCAGATACTCTATTGTTTATTGAATCACTTATTAAATAGTCATTGTTCTGATATTAGTGACTCTGGTTTACTTTTATGACTTACTTTATATTCCTAACATTTTCTTTGCTCTCTCGCACTATATTATCTCTTTGCATTAATATGTTTACTATATCAAATCTTTTGTTAGGTTATTTAGCTTTACCCAATTACGAGTCCTTTTATCCTTAAATAGATAACACTACAATTCAATTTCGAACTTACTTAGATACTTATTATTCGATCACCATTTTCTTGTCTATTCCTTAATCCATGTTGTTTTTATTATTACTATCATTGTCATCACTCCTATTATTTATTCTAGCAATCCCATGTTAATTATTTAATATTACAAATTAAACATTAATCTTAACAATTATCTTAATTCATTTTGTTTTATTTTATCATTTTCTTATTATTCACACTACAATCTATCATTTTTACCCTTCACTTATTATTTCCCATTATTCTTAATTAAACTCATTTTATATCTTTACTTAATAAAATAGAACATCAATTTCATCAATCTTTTATAATTTTTATTTAATAATCATACATTATAATTTAATTCACCATGGCCCCTTAATAATCATACCATAACTAACTCATAAGTTATTCCTCTATAATTATCACAATTACAAATATACCTTTCCATTTCACTTTATTAATATTTTTATTATTATACTCATTATTAAGGTTATTTATTTCTATTATCACTTCCTAATTAACCATCATGTAACTAACTCAATGTTTCCACAATTTTACTTAATAGTCAATTACTTTCTCACTTTACATTTAAATTCATTTCCTTCCACTTATTTCCAATTATTTCGCTATCTTAATTATTAAGATACACACACATTCACAATCACTATATATGTATAAACCAGTTATAGCTATTATTCATTTATTAATTATTCATGCAATAATATTCTATGCTTCTTAAATTATTTATTTATTAATTATTAATAACACATTTATTATTTATATCATCGATTAATTACACTTTAATCCTCTAACTAGCCTCAATATCGAAATTTTACAATTTGGTCCCTAAACTTTATATTAATTTACAATTTCATCCTTAATTGTCTCATATTTGCAAAGGTACCCCTAATAAATTTCATTATTACCTGAATTTATTATTTGGCATATAATTTTCCTTTTTGCCCTTACCATAATATTTTAACTTAAGTTACACTTTAGTCCTTGATCTAACCTTCAATTATAATATTACCACTCCAATTCACTATAATTCCATTATGCCACTAATTAATCTTAATTTCACTTTTAATTTATTACTAATATAGTCTATTAAATCATTAATCATATTTAACCCATAATTTATCAATTTAATTACATATTCACTAATTACATTTTTATCCTTTAATTAAACTTATTTATTCACTAATTACATTTTTGCCCTTTATCTTTTTCCTTAGTTTCAAATTTTATCCTTGACTTTTCCCTTAATTACATCTATGTCCCTTCTTTTACATTAATTCCATTTATATTCTCATTTTATACTTAATTACCATAATACCCTTAATTATTCCTAATTTACACTTTTAACCTTACTTGTTCTTATTTTCCACTTTTACCCTTCTTAATTATTTTAATTACCAATTTACCCCTTTTTTCACTTACATTCCACTTTTAGCTTTATAATTTTACCAAATTACATTTGGGTCTCTAATTTATCACTTTTATACTAAATTACCATTTTAACCTCATATTTTAATATTTTACCAAATTACCATATTACCCTTATCATTACACTTTTTACCTAACTTTACCACTTTTTACCTAAATAATATTAATTTACCATTTTACCCCTAAACTTTTTATTTATTCCAACTTAGTCCCATTTTCACTCATTTTCACTTTTATTACTAATTTTGTTAATTTTATCACATAATTACCATAATGCTTCTAGTATAAACTTGGTAGAAAATCTACTGACCGAATACAAGGGACATGGACCCCATAGATCCACTACACTATAGAATGATCCTAATGAGACCATTCATTACTGCACTGTACTACACTGATCACTGTAAACACTGTATACACTGTACACTGAGATAGACCGTTATTGGCCTATCAATATCGAGTCGCCATGACTCGTACCGCGGTGTGGAATCCCTATGGCTAACCAATTATATCCTGGACTAAATTTTTCTACCAAACTATTACTAAGGGCAAATATCATCATAATTTCACTTGAATTTCACATTATGCCAATATACACATTTCGGCATACACCTCATTATCACTTATCATTTTGTATACACACTCGTTTATCATCAATTAATCATTTAATGCCATTATATACAATAAAACATCAAAATACACTTTATTATTCTAATACACTCAATTTGTCCAAAGAATCATTATATCATTATGTTCACTTTTAATTTATTTAACCACTTAATTATTCCAATTGCATGTTATACTTATTATAAACATCCTTTACATGCCATAATTACCAATATACATGATTAAATTCTTCATTATTCAATTCGACCAACACACTAACTTCTCATTATGTTCACTTTAATTTCATTTAATCATTCAATCTTACTATTTTCATATTATACTCATCATAATTACCAATTTTATACCTTATTTCATAACTTAACTTATCATTTCCTTTAATAATCCATTCGACCAAGCTTATACAAATTCATTAAGTTTTCTTTTCATTCTTTTAACTATTCCATCATACACTACACATATTATATACATTATAATGATCATTTATATGCCATAAAACTCATATATACATTATGAATTCCTTAAGTGTTCATTCGGCCTACATGTTTATTTTTATACCATAATGTTTTAATTTATTCTAAGCATATTTATACACTTATTTAAGTCCACTAAGCATACTTATCAAGTTAGATTTAATTAAGCATGCCTAAATCTCATGTTCACACTTAGACATAATCTAAAATACATACATAATCAATGGAAAAAGAAGGATATTGTATCCACTCACCTTATTTCCTTGATCTCCACTCCTTAAGCTTCCTTTCCATAGCTTTTAACCCATGAAACAACTATCTTCCCTTGAAAACCTCAAATTTGGCCCTAAACCTTGTACACAAGAAAAATCCCACTTCTAGTGCTCCAAATGGATTCCAATAACTATCTCTATGTACTAGAGGGGCTGAAGTTTGTTTAGGAGGCTAAGATTTGGGGAGAAATTGGAGAAAAGAAGTAGAAAAATAGAGGAAAGTGAGGAAAGATGGATTCGGTTTTGAGGAAGAAGAAGGAAGGCGATTTTGGCTAGATTTATCTAGAGAAATCTGGCCTCCCCCTCCCTTATATAGGCCATAAATGAACCAAACCAGTCCAACCGAAGTGGTCCGACAGATTTGGACTAAAATTTAGGCTTTTCGGTTCATTTCCACTGTTTCAAAGCATCTATATGTTCCTCACCTTATTTTCACCTCCAACTAATTCCATCGTTCTTAAAATATCAAAACTAGTCTCTCTACAAATTTTTAGCTCAATCGGAGTTCATTTGGGCTCCGGTTCACTTAAACCGGTCCGATTCAATAACTTTTTATTCTACCGTAAAATCCAATTCTAATGTTGTCAAAACGTACAGGAAATTATCTTATGCCTTTTTACTTCCCACTATAAACCCATTAAAGCTCAATAACTACTTTTAAATGCTCATTCAAACATCGGTCAAACCCTGATTCAATTTGAATCGAATAGGAGGCCAACTTCAGAATGATTTTCAGAGACCAATTTAATTACGTTTTCACTTCAGATTTCACCACTAGACTCCTGACGACCCACAAATTATTTTTACCAAATTACAATTTTTTGGTCGATGGATGCCGGGCCGGCTATATGGCTATCCCAAGGTTAATCACCCTGAAATTTCTATATCACTAACACACTTTACACTCAATATTATTCCACATAATCATACTTATAACATCACTCTATACTGATATCACACTAAAGACACTGTAGACATCCACTGTACACTTCTAACCCGATATTTGGGCTATTACACTCAAACTCCTCGATTCGGGTATAATCTATCAAATATCAGATAGTCGATGGGTTAACCCAGTGCAATGTGTTCCTAAAAAGGGGGGAATGATAGTGGTTAAGAATGAGCTAGATGAACTCATTCCAACTCGTACAGTTATGGGTTGGAGAGTCTGTATAGATTATAGGAGATTGAACAATGCCATTAGGAAAGATAATTTTCCGTTGCCATTTATTAATCAGATGCTAGAGAGGCTAGTAGGGAATAGGTTTTATTATTTTTTAGATGGGTATTCGGGGTATTTACAAATCCCTATAGCCCCTGAAGATCAAGAGAAAATGACCTTTAGCTACCCTTATGGCACATTTTCCTATAGGAGAATGCCCTTTGGATTGTGTAATGCTCCGGCTACGTTTTAGCGGTGCATGATGGCAATATTCCATGACTTCATAGAGAAATTTATGGAGGTCTTTATGGATGATTTCACCATTTATGGGAGAGACTTTGAGAGCTGTTTAAAGCATATTCATTTGGTGCTAGGGAGGTGTGAGAAAACCAATTTAGTATTAAATTGAGAGAAATGCCACTTTATGGTGAGGGAAGGCATTGTGCTAGGGCACAAAATTTCAGAGAAGGGAATAGAGGTGGATAAAACCAAGGTAGAAGTCATAGAGAAACTCCCACCTCCAACAAGTGTCAAGGAAATTAGGAGTTTTTTAGGGCATGTGGGGTTCTACCGCAGGTTTGTCAAAGATTTTTCAAAAATTGCAAAACCCTTGTCCAATTTGCTAATGAAAGATGCGCCTTCCGATTTTACTAGTGATCGTATGCTAGCATTTGAAACATTGAAACAAAGGCTTATTTCAGCCTTGGTGATTATATATCCGGATTGGAATTTGCCATTTGAGCTAATTTGTGATGCGAGTGATTTCGCAGCAGGAGCAGTGCTCGGACAAAGGCGAGAGAAGGTGTTTCATGTAATTTATTATGCAAGCCATACCTTGACTGGAGCCCAGGTTAACTACACCATAACCGAGAAGGAACTTCTTGCAATTGTCTTTGTTTTTGAGAAGTTCAGGCCATATTTGCTAGGTGCAAAAATTGTGGTGTGGTTTGACCATCAGCCTTGAGACATCTCTTTGCCAAGAAGGAGTCAAAGCCAAGATTGATCAGATAGGTGCTCCTTTTGCAAGAGTTTAACTTGGAGATTAAAGATAAGAAGGGGGCAGAAAATTTTGTGGTGGATCACTTGTCTAGATTGGAGCACGATCACATTGAGAAAGAGGAGATTTTAGATTTGTTCCCTGATGAGCATATTTGTGCTTTATTTATGTGCGAAGTTGCTGTACCTTAGTTTACTAATGTAGCCAATTTTCTTGCAGGTGGCTATATTCCAAAGGATTTCACATGGCAACAGAGGAAGAAGTTAAAAGCTGATGCAAAGCACTACATTTGAGATGACTCTTATCTTTTTTGCCTGTGTGCTGATCAAGTGTTGAGGAGGTACATTCTGAATGAAGACAAAGGGGAGATCATCAAAGCATGTCACTGCGGGGAAGCCAGTGGACACCATGGGCTGAATAGAACGGTATCAAAAATTCTCTCTTCTGGTTTTTATTGGCCTACAATGTTTAAGGATGTGAAATTATACATGCAAACTTGTGATAGATGCCAAAGGGTAGGCAATATCTTTAGAAGGGATGAAATGCCCTTAACCAATATGGTTAAGGTAGAGTTGTTTGATTTGTTGGGGATAAATTTTATTGGGCCTTTCCCAATATCCTATGGGTTTGAGTATATACTAGTGCCAGTAGACTATGTGAGAAAATGGGTAGAAACCATAGCCACTAGGACTTGTGATGCCAAGGTTGTGTCAGAACTTTTGAGAAAGAATATATTCACCTATTATGGAGCCCCTAGAGCCATTGTTAGTGATGGTGGTAAATACTTTGTTAACCACCAATTTAAAGGTTTGCTGAAAAAATTTGAAGTAAGGCATAAAGTTACGACCCCTTATCATGCCCAAGCTAACGGTCAAGTTGAAGTGTCCAACCGGGAATTGAAAGCCATTTTAGAGAAAACGGTCAATGCATTTAGGAAATACTGGTACTTTAAGCCAGATGAAGCTTTATGGGCATATAAGACAACGCTTAAGACACCGATAGGGATGTCTCCCTTCAGGTTAGTGTTTGGGAAGTCCTGTCACCTTCCGGTGGAATTAGAACATAAGGCGTATTGGGCTACCAAAGTCTTGAATTTTGACCTAGTGAGTGCAGGAAAGTGAAGGTTTCTACAGCTGAATGAGCTAGAGGAGCTTAGATTTTAGTCATACGATCACGCCACAAAGTATAAAGATAACACCAAGAAATGGCATGATCGAAGGTTGATTAAGAAGGAATTTGTGCCTGGGATGAAGGTGCTTCTATATGATAGCAGGTTGAGATTGTTTCCCAGGAAATTGAAATCGAGGTGGAAAGGGCCCTTTGAAGTTGTAGGAGCTGATAAATTTGGAGTGGTGACATTGAGGCACCCGAGGGATGAGAAAGAGTTCAAGGTAAATGGACATCGCGTGAAGCCCTATTTCGAATCGACATTTGATGGTGATTTAGTGGTTCTCACCCTCACGGACCCTTGATGGTACTTAAAAGTCCAGCTGCGGACTTGGTAAATGCAGAACTACTTCTCAACTTTGATTATTTTGTGTTATTGATCTTTTTTAGGTTGTTAATAGTGTTTGGTTTTGTCAATTTTTGTGATTTATGGTCCTAGTTTAGGAATGTTCTTGTTGGAGAGTTCTTCAAGTTTTATGTGGCTTGAAACATGGTGAGGGGTCTAAAATTTTTTTGGAAATTCGTAGGAGGTCACGGTGGCAATGGATTTATTGTCACTGTGACCAAAAGAAAATTTTATACTGGATTGTAGTCTGTGGTATGTCCTGCTGGCAACCAATTTCGTTGTCACCATGACTAGTTGGGAATTATATTCTGGATTGTGTTTTGAATTATGTCACGGTAGCAATGAATTTGTTGTCACTGTGACCAGTGGAGAATTTAGCTTTTGGATTGCGTTCTGAGTTATGTCACGATGGCAATGGATTCGTTGTCACCTTGACCAAATGACAAGTTACATTCTGGATTTAGGTAGGAGGTATGTCACTGTGGCAATGAAATTGGTTGTCACCATGACCAAAGGTGGAGTTACATTCTGTTTTGGAATTGGGGTATGTCACGGTGGCAATGAATTTCATTATCACCGTGACTAGCGGAAGGTTACATTCTGTTTTAAAAATGTGGTATGTCACGGTGGCAACCAATTTCGTTGTCACCGTGGCCTAAATAGATGTTAGATTCTGAATTGAAAATTTGGGTATGTCACGGTGGCAACCATTTCATTGTCACCGTGACCCCCCCGATACTTGTTTTAAAAACCCAATTTTTACGCTTCCATGTTTTACATTTCATTGGACTCTTCACATCCAGTTCGTGTGTTTCTTTCTTCCCTTTATCTTTGTCCTTAATTTCTCTTTTTGGGCTACAGCAATCGGAAATCTTCAACAAGTACGTAATTTTTAACTCTTTTCTTTTTCTTCATTTATTTTTCTTCTTTGGATTTGCTCTTCTTCTTCCTCGTGAGTTTATACCTAGATTTCCCCTTTTCCTTCTTTTGGGCTAAAATTGTAGTTTCATATGAGCTTTCTTTTCCATATACTCTATGATTTCTGTTTTAGTTCATAAGTTCATGTTTAATTTATCAAATGGCATTGTTGAAATGATTGAGTGCAAAAATTACCGTGCTTCTATGATGAACGTGAGGTTAGTTTATCATGAATTTGGGCATTATGCTTATTATTTTTGGCAGTCCCATTAGTGCCTGTAAACTCAAATTAAGTGAAGTGAATATATGCACACCAAGTGTTTGTGAAAATGCCTCAATGAACTTTTCTCCCCAAATGTTTGTAATTTTCTAGCAAGAAAGAGACCCATGTTTAATTTGCTCTTGTGCTTGATTATCCTGTCCATTACCATTGAATGAACATTCTTAATTGTGTGAATTGTTGTTCTTTCTTCAGAATATTATTGTCATCAATTGTTCATGTGAAAATGAATGTGCTTGGTTCCAATGAATTTGATAATTAATGTTGATATTTGGGACCATTGTTATTTTATGAGCTTGAAGTGCTATTGAACATTGCTATTTTTTCATACATTAGCCCTAAAACGTAAGAGCACCGTAATTGTTTCTAGCTCATCCAGCCAGCCATCTAGCCAGCCCCCTGTCAACATCTCTAAGGTCCCAAATTGGGTGCCAAACAATATGAAGGCAAACTATGCCCTTTTTACCAAATGCAAGTATATCCCGATAAGCTACTTAGACATGGACTTTCTTGGGAAATTGGGGATTAGAAATGAAGTCCAGCACCTCATCGCCAATATTGGTTGGGAGCGGCTATTTGCACACAATGAGAAGGTTTATCTCAATTTTACAAGGGATTTTGTGGCTACTGTGAGCTGCAGAATCGGTTGAAATCCAGCCATAGATATTAGAGCTATCTCATTCTATTTGGAAGGCATATTGTACGAGATCACTTTTGTGAGATTTTCGGAGCTTCTAGGTTTTACTCCCCTTGTGCCGAATTGCTTCGACGGCTATGATAAGCATAGCGCATGGGCATTGATGAGAGACACAGTGATAGCCACCACCTATGTATCGGGGAAGACAAAGGTGCACCACTTGAATGGTCATGTCCTGCGGATCATCCACATATTTTTTTCTATGTCCTTTTTGAGCCATGTGGATTCTATGGGGTAAGTAAACTTTCCTGAAGCATTTTTTTGGCATGCATGGTAAGGGGATTCAGAATTAATGGTGCCTCCAATTTATGGCACAAGTTGGAAGAGCTGCAGTGGAACCCCAAGAAGGTGAAGAAAATATCCCTTGGTGCTTGGGTAATAGTCATTTCGAATGGTGTACCTCACCCACTGAGAAGGCCTCGACCATTGCCATGCACTGCCTTAATTGATAGAAAAATATTGAAGAATATGAAGGTGGTGGCAGATGATGAGACGAAAGCTCATGGGTATCGCTGACCAGTAGAGAGGAATACCTATAGAAAGTGGAACGTAGTTTGGGTGGTTTACCTCGTGAGCAAGATCAAGAACCTGATGCTCCAGCTCCCAAACATGACTCCTTCACCTCTAAGTATAATACATTAGTAGAGAGAATGGATACCATTTCAGCATCTCAAGCGGATCTTCAGTCCCAGCTTGATCAAGTATTACCCGGCCTCACCTCATTGTCAGCATGCTTTGATGCGCATTTTCCACCACCACCACTGCCGGAGACTTGAGCCAGGGAGCCCCCTTATCCTGTGTTTTTATTTGATTTTTGTGTTGTTACTGTTTGACTTGCTGGGGACAGCAAGATTTTAAGTGTGAGGTAGGGGTGTAAAATTAAAGAACTCAATGTTTTGTGTTTTTGTTGAAGAAGAACAAGTTTAAATTGCCACATTTTGTTTTTGTTTTTAAGTTTCATGTGTTTTAATTTTAATATGCGCATTGTGTTTTTAAGTTATCTGTGTGCTGAATTGTTGTTACCTGAATTTCCTTATTTTAATCTAGTTTACCTCTGGTTATTCCTGATGTGAATGTTTTGAACTTTAAGTTGTGAATGGATTATCTTGAGAACTGATTTTAGCAAGAGAGTAGTTGTATGTTTTAGCGACAAATTAATCTCAGTTAGTCATATATCTTGTGATTTCTTATCTATTGCGTACTTTAGGCTCTATTGCGAAAAACTTGGAAAAAAATCCTGTGTGTGAAAGCATTTGAGTGAAGGAATCTTAGGGTAGTTAGAACCTTTCTCATCACCCTTCGAAACAATATAACAACTCAAGCAGGATTAGGACATGACCTAGGCAATTTTTCTTTGGTAACCACTTTTAAATGACTGTTGACCTACCTGTATGCATAATTGGCATTACTAGCCCTATTGAGCCGATTTGGTATGCCAAAAGCGTACTATGCAATTCTTTTGTTGTTACACTCATATTTTACCATTCAACCTAAATACTTTTGCCTATCCTTTCTAAGAATTGGCCACTCTAGGATTGGATTGGGATAACATTGAAGGTTGAGTAAGGGTGTTTATTGCTAGAATAGCTTGGGCGTGAGAAAACAATTGTGCTGAATGCTGAATTGTGAAACTTTGGGGTGTTGCCTAGTATAGTTCTGATTTTTTCTTAATTAAGTCCAACTTTGTTAGAGAGCAAAAGCTGTGGATATCTCACTATTTATGTCTTAAAAAATTAGGCTAGCTCATGATTTTTATATAAAATAAAATAAAATGAAAAAAGATGTTGATCATTAATATGATCTTTGAGCTAGTCATATATAGAAAAATTCAAGTGTGGGATACCCTCAAATAGAGGGAAGTGCTTATACATTCAAAGGTGATCGGGTTTGAAAGAAGAAATTTATTAGGGCCTTCCGTCTACTTATTTTCTTGTGGTTTAGTGTTTGTCATTTTGGGAAGGCTAGTTTAGTTTTGGCAACTATTGGTAAGATAAATGTGGGTCAATACAAATTTTTGTTCAGTTTAGGTAGTGGTGAATGTAGGTGGAGTGGCTAACTCTTTGTTCGATATTCTTATCTCTTTTTGTTAGCTAATCCCCTAACCTAGCATTACAACCTTGAAGTAAGTCCTAGTGATCCTGTTCTTGACTCGAGTTGTTTAATGGAGATGACCCATGTGGTTCCGGTGCTAAAGGAGAGGCTTATGGTTATCCCGAGTTTCGAGTGCAAAACCAATACGCAAATTATTTGTTGTTCATTTTCTTTGCTCAATTGCTGGAATGCGCTGGTTGTTTTGTTTTAAAAAGTAGTAAAATTGTTTTTAGCCTAGCATACACACATGAAATTGCTTGATATAAACTAACTTGAGACTTTTATGTTAAGACTCTTCTGCTAAGTGCTATTTTGGTTGTTTGAGTTTCCCTATTCCAAGTTAGAGTTTGAATTTTCAGGAATGTGGATAATTCATTTACTCGAGGGCGAGCAAAGTCTAAGTGTGGGATATTTTGATAACTTCAATTTAGTACTTAGTTTTGTTATTCTTTTCATGTGATTTTTGGGTTTTTATTTGTGTTTTTGTTACTTTTAGTTAATTTTATCAAATTTAGTTGATTTAGGTTTTTATACACTTTGGATAGCATTTTGATAGTGTTTTATTTTAGAATGCAGGATTTATACGTACCTCACAGTCACAAACCTTTTGTTGTGACCGTGACATATATTTTTTTTAAAGCGAAATTCTGGTCACATGCACCTCAAGGTCGCAACCCTCTCGTTGTGACCGTGACATATAGTTTTTACACGGTAGAATGGAAAGAAGAGGTACCTCACGGTGGCAACTGATTTTGTTGTCACCGTGACATAGAATTTTTTAAGATAGAACTAAAAGTTGAGTTACCTCACGGTGGCAACTATCTTGTTGTCACCATGACATAAGGAGTTAAGATGGTAGAATTGAATCTTCAAGTACCTCATGGTGACAACCAAATTTGTTGTCACTGTGGCCTAGAGCTATCCAAGGCAAAAGATGAAGTCAAGTATCTCACAGTGGCAATAAATTTCATTGTCACCGTGACCCTTTCTTGCACGTTCAGACAAAATCAATTCTTCAAGCATCTCATGGTGACAACCATTTGGTTGCCACCGTGACCCCTAATGCCTCATGGTGACAGTCATTTCATTATCATCGTGACCTCCGAATCTATAAATTGCAGATTCTTGTTTGGCAAAAGAGAGTTTTTTTTAATTTTTGTCTGGTTTAAAAATAGGATTTTTAGATCTAGGTTTTTCTAAGTATTTCCTTTGTTCTTAACTTTAGGGTTTTGATATTTCTTATAGATTTACATTGCAAATAGATAGATTTATAGCAAAATACATAGATTTGACACAAATACATAGCTTAGATACTTATATTTCCTTAGTTTTGAACTCATTTCCATTGAAGCTTTGAAGAAAAAGATTGAAGAACTTGGGATTTAGCTGGGTTTTCTTCCTCAATGAATTTCTAGGTTTATTCTCTCTTTTTCCCTCTTTTACTTTGTAATGGATAGTGAGTAGTCATCTAGCTGTTTGGGGGATCTTTGAATCCCCTACCCATGATGTGAATATTGAACATATTTTGAATTTATATATATGAATTGTAACACCCCGATATTCCCCCTTGGACGGATACCGGAGCACTCCGCACACAAATACATATACAACCTCAAATACAAAAACATATGCTTGAATAAAATAAGATTAACAAATACATTAAATCGAAAAGATGCCAAATTCATATATATACAACCATATCATTTTACAAAAGGGTTGTAAACCTTTTACATATACAAAATCGTTACTTTACAAAATTACATTGCAAAAGTCAAAGTCCATATACAAAACTTATAGCGGAAGACACAAAAAGAACTCCAACTATAAACTACTAGTGGCTGACCTGTAGATATCCGACTCCAAACTGAACCTGCCACCTACACGGGGAAACAACCCGTGCTAAGCGATAACGTTTAGTGGGGAGGAACAAAACATGCATATACATATAATTGCAATAAAAATATATGAGCTTACAAGAAAACAAAGCATATAAACGTATACTACTTATACTTAACAAATATTCATCATATACATGTATATAGGAATATAACCAGTACTTATTCATCATATGCATATCCGCAATATAACCTTTAGCCATTCATATCCAACTACAAGTTGCATCATATCTTGTCATATCGCATGTACATATACATGTACCATATATCCATCTACATATCATTGAGAACACATATCATAATCATACAAAATGGTCTCATATAAAAATACATCTCATGTAATAGCCTCATGTAGTAGCCTGATTACTCACTAACTAGTGGATAGGGTACTAATGATACTGATAGGACACAGTATCCAAGCATATGGACACATTGGTCTTAAAACATCTTATAATCATGTATACCTGAAGGTATACCGGAGACCGAAGCCTCAAAACATATTATAAACATGTATACTCGAAGGTATACTGGAGACCGGAGTCTCAAATGACCATCTCGAAGGTCGGCCGGAAGAGCCAAATGGGGTCAACATATAACTTGTAAAATCATGTAAAACCTTACCTCTATCGTTCCCCAAAACCATGTATCATGCAAAATCATGTAAAACCTTACCTCTAGTGTCTCCAAAACGTGCTTATAACCATAACAACTCATTTATACAATATTAGCACACATCAAATCAACATATACAGAGGTTGCAAAAACCCAAAAAATCCATCTCATGTTCATGTACACACTCTTAAAAATTGACATGCAAAGCATGATAACTTTATCATCTCAAATCATCTACACAAATCTCTTATACTTATGCATTTTCATGTACCAATACACACAAATGATAGATATTCACATATCACACCATGATCTGAAGAGAAATGGAAAACCATTCTCAAACATACACAGCCAAACACAAAGCTCCCAAACCTAGAATGGAGCTCAAACCACAATCTTCAAGCTACCACTTTTCCCTTTCCTTTGCTCTTTCTCCTCTTTTCAGATTCTTACATATAATCCAACCAAAACAATAGCTCAGTGAACCCATGTAATCAAAACCATATAACCCTTATAAACCCAAAAAGGATGAAGATGAAAAGCAAATCAATTTACCCAGCACTTACCTCTTTGAAAAACCACTCTTGATCACAAACCCAAGCTCAAACTTGAAGAACAATGTAGGAAAGAGTAGAGAGCAGAAGTCTTGAGGAAATGAAAGAGTGAGAGAACGGAAAGAGCAAGAAAGAGGAGCAGCTGGTGGCTTCCATGGGAAGCAAGCCACTTTCTGCTCTCCCTCTCTCTTCTCCCTTTCAAATCTCATTTAATGCACTCACCTACCTAATCCACATGTCCAACTCTCATTGGGCCTCATGTTCCACTTCTTTGACTTTCTTCGTTTCCTTTATCCTTAAGAAAACTCTTATAAATCCTAAATTAAACCCCCAATTCATTTACCAATTACCAAATTACACTTCAAATGTCCTATTAAACATGCAATTTCAACTAGGCCATTATTGGGATGTTACAATTCTCTCCTCCTTAAGAAATTTCGTCCTCGAAATTTCCCCGCTAAGCAGTTATTTCCCAATCACCAAAACCGAACTCATATGAAAACTTAACAAATTAACATTTACCAGAAGGACCTGCAGGCTCTGGAGTATCATCTCTAATCATAGCATAGACTTGAGGCCGAACATAATCTCCTTCAGTTGGGATCCAATGCACGATTTTTGATGGCGCTTGAGGAGCTATATTTCTGTCCCGATTGCTTCTAGTTGCATTTGATTTACTAGTACCAGCTTTACTCTCTTGTTGGCTCTTATTCTCCCTCCGGTCGGGACAATTAGCAAACTGATGCTCTATGCTACCGCATTTAAAGCACGCTCCAGTGATCTTGCAGTATGTACCCCAATGGTACCTTTGGCAATGTTCACACTCCGGGGCTCTACTTCCCCTACTAGCAAGTGGTGCCACACTTCCCACTTCAGAAGGCACTTGAGTAGTCCCTCTAGTCACTTGTCCGATCGGAGCACCTTTAGCCTTCTTATTACCAACAACGCCACTATCTGGAGCTTTCCTCTTCTGTTCTATTCTATGCTTCATCATCTCATATTCTTCTAACTTAATTGCCTCTGCGACTAACTGATAATACCCAACTACTTGCATAACCGCCATAGCCGACAACGGACCTCTAATCACTTCCCTTAACCCATCTTGAAAATGTTGACACTTAAAGGTCTCAGTCAACAATGTAGGAGGCATATACTTACTCAAGCGACTGAACTCTTTCTCATAATGACTAACCGACAAATTGCTTTGCTCCAGACTTATAAATTCCTTCCACTTTGCCTCTCGATAGGCCTTAGTAACATATTTTTGCTCAAATTCTTGGATGAAAAACTCCCATGTCAATTCAGCCGGTCTCTGTGGATTGAGAAGCATAAGCTTCCACCAATTATATGCCGATCCTTACAAAAGCGATACGGCACAAATAACTCTCTAATGCGGAGGGCAAGCTATCTCTTGTAAAATTTGATTAATCTTCTTTAACTAGAATTTCGCCACATCCAATTGGTCCAAAGAGGTTCCATGGAACTCTTCTGCTTCCCTATTCCTCATAAGCTCAGAAGGAGCCTTGGGAGCAGTCAATCTATCCACTAGTTGCAATAGCCCTTGTACCAATGCCGGATTCTCAAACCCAAAACCCGGACCTTCCGCTGGTGCACGCTCTCGTGCAGGTCTATCTTGTCTGACCGGATTACTTCCGACCGAATTAACACTTTCCATCATGTCGCCCATATGTTCACTCGGTTTTGACTCCATCTAGACACTATACAAAATAACATCTGCATTAGGCCAAGACTCTAGACAGACTCTCATGCAAGGACTCTGCACTCAAGCATCACATAAACCAAAACTGACTAAATCGGTGCTCTGATACCAAACTGTAACACCCCGATATTTCCCCTTGGAAGGATACCGGAGCGCTATGCACACAAATACATATACAACCTCAAATACATAAACATATGCTTGATTAAAATAAGATTAACAAATACATTAAATCGAAAAGATGCCAAATTCATATATATACAACCATATCATTTTACAAAAGTGGTTTGTAAACCTTTAACATATACATATACAAAATCATTCCTTTACAAAATTACATTGCCAAAATCAAAGTCCATATATAAAACTTATAGCGGAAGACACAAAAAGAACTCCAACTATAGACTCCTAGTGGCAGACCTGCAGATGTCCGACTCCAAATTGAACCTGCCACCTACACGGGGAAACAACCCGTGCTAAGCAATAACGCTTAGTGGGGAGGAACAAAACATGCATATACATATAATTGCAATAACAATATATGAGCTTACAAGAAAACAAAGTATATAAACGTATACTACTTATACTTAACAAATATTTATCATATAAATGTATATAGGAATATAACCAGTACTTATTCATCATATGCATATCCATAATATAACCTTTAGCCATTCATATCCAACTACAAGTATCGCATCATATCTTGTCATATCGCATGTACATATACATGTACCATATATCCATCTACGTATCATTAAGAACACATATCATAATCATGCAAAATGTCCTCATATAAAAATACATCTCATGTAATAGCCTCATGTAGTAGTCTAATTACTCACTAACTAGTGGATACGGGTACTAATGATACTGATAGGGCACAGTATCCAAGCATATGGAGACATGGGTCTCAAAACATCTTATAATCAAGTATACCCAAAGGTATACCAGAGACCGAAGCCTCAAAATATATTATAAAATGTATACCCAAAGGTATATTGGAGATCGGAGTATTAAATGACCATCTCGGAGGTCGGCCGGAAGACCCAAACAGGGTCAACATATAACTTGTAACATATGGCAACTGCACTCACACTCTAACCCTGAATAAGCGCTTATCTATCCACTACTATGACTATCAGGCTCAAATAATAACTCAATCATGTTCTAGTATTGTTATCATATAACAGAGAATAAAATCAAGTATAATCATATAATTCATGTATACATGTATATTGATTAATTTTGAAGACATATAAATCGTATACAAATTTTATCAAGAACATATAACTTATCATTTAAATAGCCCAAGTATAAGACAAATCATGTAACATGTAGTAAAAACCCATATAAAAGAAGCTTGAAAATCATTTTCGGAAAATAGGGTAAGCGAGCATATAGGTCACTATCGCGCTCGCGACAGTAGCCTGGGAAGCACGAGTCGTGCTCCCACCTGCCGAGTCGTGTGTCATCATCCGAGACATGCACGGCTAGCCGAGCGGGGTGCTTCCTACCTAGCGGGCTCCCACACCGAGTGGCTTCTTCTTCCGATCGGTCTGTCTTCACAACTCGTGAATATACTTCACGTGTCGTGAAGACTGCCATGCTGAACGGGATATGCCGAGTGGGCCAATTCCGAGCGGTCATTCTCCTTCATGACTCGTGAAGAACCTCTTACCGAGCGGGCCATTCTTCACAACTCGTGAAGATACTTCACGTGTCGTGAAGGATAGCAAGCCGATCGGTCTATCGTGAGGGAAGGGAAGACTCGCTTCTGTCTCGCTCACGACAAGCATCGCGCTCGCGATAAAAACATATCTTCCTTTCCTCAGCCAAACGCTGGAAAAATAGAGCTTGGAAATCAAAACCCCATCTTTCCCCAAAACCATGTATTATGCAAAATCATGTAAAATCTTACCTACAGTGTCTCCAAAACATGCTTATAACCATAACAACTCATTTATACAATATTAACACACATCAAATCAACATATATAAAGGTTGTAAAAACCCAGAAAATCCATCTCATGTTCATGTACACACTCTTAAAAATTGACATGCAAAGCATGATAACTCTATCATCTCAAATCATCTACATAAATCTCTTATACTCATGCATTTTCATGTACCAATACACACAAATGACAGATATTCACATATCACACCATGATCTGAAGAGAAATGGAAAAGCATTCTCAAACATACCTAGCCAAACACAAAGCTCCCAAACCTGGAATGGAGCTCAAACCACAATCTTCAAGTTAACACTTTTCCCTTTCCTTTGCTCTTTCTCCTCTTTTCAGATTCTTGCATATAATCCAACCAAAACAATAGCTCAGTTAACACATGTAATCAAAACCATATAACCCATATCAACCCAAAAAGGATGAAGATGAAGAAGCAAATCAATTTACCTAGCACTTACCTCTTGGAAAAACCACTCTTGATCACAAACCCTAGCTCAAACTTGAAGAACAATGTAGGAAAGAGTAGAGAGCAGAAGTCTTGAGGAAATGAAAGAGTGAGAGAATGGAAAGAGCAAGAAAGAGGAGCAGCTGGTGGCTTCTACGGGAAGCAAGCCACTTTTTACTCTCCCTCTCTCTTCTCCCTTTTAAATCTCATTCAATGCACTCACCCACCCAATCCACATGTCCAACTCTCATTGGGCCTCATGTTCCACTTCTTTGACTTTCTTCCTTTCCTTTATCCTTAATAAAACTCTTATAAATCCTTAATTAAACCCCTAATTCATTTACCAATTACCAAATTACCCTTCAAATGTCCAATTAAACATGCAATTTCAACTAGGCCATTATTGGGATGTTACATGAATGAATGGTTATCTCACTATTACTTGTTGTTAGTTCATGGGAATCCATTTTCTCAAGTTATTTTCCAGCTTTGATGAATGGTTTTTATCATATATCTTTGTTGGTTGTTAAACTTGTATGGATTGAATGCTATGAATGATTTTACTCAGTCTTTATATCATGAATGCTGTATATTTTGGACTACTCCGGAGTGGGACTCTAGATGTGCCGGATTTTATGATTTTAAGACTAGAGTGTGGAGTGAGATAGATGAGTTTGGGTTATTTGGCTTTGGAATGGGAAAACAAACCGAACTTAGGATTATAGACCCGTGCTTAGGCTAATTGTAAGGCTTGCTCCGGAATGGGACGTCATGCAATTAGAGTAGCTTGCTCCGAAATGGGACGCTTGGGTTAAGAGGGTTATCCCGAATTCATTTATATTTGATTTTAGATTAAATTAATTCACATTTGGGTATGGGGTGGATGAGTGAACCCGAGCAACGGTTCTTTTATATTGATTTTCATACTTGTTAATTTTGCCATTGCTTAATTCATACCAAAAATTTATAGCTACTTTAGTTTAACAAATTTTAATTGCACATTTTAGCTGCTTAATTTCTTTAATTTAAACAATAAATATCTCATACACACAAAACATTTGGGAATTCTTTAGCATACACTTAATTGTCATAGCTTGCACACATAATCCCTTGGGTACGATAAATCGGGGTACGATATATACCCCGCTTTATTACTTGTCGAATAAGTACACTTGCTGAAACCGAAACATCACTCATAACTTAGCACAACAATAGCTTGAGTTACATCGATGGTAGTTACAGGTACACTGGATACTGACTGGCAGTATCAAACACTAGAGACCGAGGTCTCAAAACTTGGCTTTTGTCTCTTTAGTCCTTGTTCAATTACCTTTTACTCACTTAATAAATTCTTTCACTAAATAACTTTAATTACTCTTTCAAGTAAGTCCTTAATTAACCCAAATCTTACTTGTACAATTACACTTATACCCTTAACCATGCAATTAACTCAGTAAATCCTATTAGGGTTCAAATCGGGGTGTTATAGGTAGTCTCCCTAAATATCAGTCAAACGGATCATAGTCGGTCGGCTCCTCTGGATCACTTTCGTATTGTGTGTGAGCCATCGGCACGTCTGGTCCTGCAAAGGTGGCTGGCTAATCAGTTACCTCCACTGGTGGATTTCTAGGGACTGATGAGTGCAGCGCTCGCAACTGCACCTCTATTTGCCCATCTAAGAACGGGCAAGCAAGACCCCCTATAGTCCTAGCTAGATTGCGAATGCCTATCCCTAATGCCGAGACGGTCATAGTGTGTTCTCTAATATGAATGGTCATGTTTATAAGTCTGGCGTTCACACCCTCCTGTAGATGCCTCACTAACTGGGACGTACCCTGTATCGACCCCTCGACCATCTCCAATCGGAGCCTCATCATATCAATAGACTCATCCAGTTGGTGTGCTACTGCTGTGTGGGTGGCTCTCATGGACTCCTCAAGTTTGTTTTGGCGTTGCCGCATCTCCTCCATGAGCCGCTCCATGCTCTGCAGTCTCCCCTCCATGGCTTGTAGTCTCCCAACCATACACTGCTCCACGGCCATCAGCCTCTCATTAGAACGCTGCTCCATAACCCTCAGCCTCTCATCAGAATGCTGCTGTATAACC
Organism: Excoecaria cochinchinensis; assembly: GCA_947683425.1. NCBI lineage: Eukaryota > Viridiplantae > Streptophyta > Magnoliopsida > Malpighiales > Euphorbiaceae > Excoecaria > Excoecaria cochinchinensis. The sequence goes on from CANTUQ010000013.1 coordinate 5,776,039, forward strand.
ATCAGCCTCTCATCCATACGCTACCCTATAGCCATCAGCCTCTCACCCGTATGCTGCTCCATAGCCATCAGCCTCTCATCCATACACTGCTCCATAGCTATCAGCCTCTCATCAGATTCTAGATAGCCATAGGGATGATACCTCCCAGATGTCTGAGGATCCGACCCCCATGTATGCATATGAGGAAGAGGGCGTATCCGATCATCTGGAGGAAATGGCTGTGATGATAGAGTGTGAAGAAGATCTTTCAGATATATGTCCGCATCCATACCATCTGATGATGTGTGAGGCTCTCCTCCTTTTGGCTGCGAATGATGATACTCCTTATCTGGTTGAGGCTATGGAGGCTCCTCCTCAGCCTGAGTCTGATCCTCGGATGATGTCACAGCTGCAAGCGAAGGTAAGTGATACATTCGCCGAGTCTCAGCTATGGTAAGTAGTCTATGCTCTCTTGCCTGCCTAGGCAACTGCTTAATCATGCCCATGTATCTAGCGAGGGCCCAGTTAATATAAATGTCTCCATCCATGGGTGGGCCAAACGTGTTGGTGTCGCGAATTAAGTACAGTAGCAATCTGGTGACTATCCCACCTGTACATATCTGCGCCGTAGTCCCCCAACTCTTTCTAACCATACCAGCCATAATCTCATGACTAATGTTGAGCGGTGTCCTTGTTGCCATGGCCCATAGGCTCCAAATCTCTGTGGCATTGATAGTGCTAGGACTACCAGTTCGGCCCAAATAGCTACTATCCAAAACCCTCTGAATATATCTATACACCTGTGAAGCTAATAGAGTACTCTTGGCTATGTTATGGTCATAATGGGCCCCTAGTACTGTGACCATCTCCCATCAGTGTGCCAAAATAGCCCTGTCTGGTACTTGTACATGGTCTCCAGTTGGAAGACCCATAATCTGTGCAAAACTCCGGTGACTCATCATATGCCCTACATCTCGGACCCGAAATGGTATAGCCCTGGGATCTGTATCTAACCTCGAGAACCCCTCGTACTCAAGCATAGCTAGGAACTCTCTAGTAATCTCTGGGTATGTGAGAAAGGCTCGTGTAAGGAAATTCATCCAACCTATAACTACTAACAGCATGCTGACTTCCTTCCACAAGCTCATCTGCTCTAAGAATGTCTGGGACATAAATTTGCTAGACATAAATTGTGGACGACATAATGCCTCAAACCTCCGTCTCTGTGCAGCAGTCATCCATGCTGGAGGTGGAATATCTGATAGTTCCTCAGGTGGAACGCGTTGTGGGGGCATCCTGAAAAAAATTCAAACAATTATTTATTTATATTTTCTTTTTTCGCATACTCCCTGAATGCTTGGGGGTGTTTTTCTGAATAACCTTCACCGCCTAATATTTCCTGCAAAATTAAAATCCAGATGCATGGGTAAGTTATGTGCGTGAATGTGCACATGCTATGCAAAATACGAGCAGTATATTCGTTCGAGCGGCCTAAGTATCGAGGCGCAATCTCATTCTTGAGGATTTCAACTGGGATGATTCTCGGCCCGGATTCTCTCTGCGTTGATGCTGCAACTTGTGACTGGGAGCCTCTGATTACTCTTAGTGTCATTTGTCATTAATTTAAAGGTAGCACATCCCTTGTGGATTTTCACGCTACCTCTTCTTTATGGGAAATGCTTCCTTTCGGATTTTCACATAATCCTATGCCTCATTTTTGCCTGAGGAGATCCCAATTCACCTCAGCAGCTTTTTATTTATTTTTATTATTTCTTATTTTTTCTTTTTATGTTTTCTTTTCTTTTTCTTTTCTATCTTTTCTTTTAGGCTGCTGACAACATGCTCGATCGACCTAGTTATCTGGCCGGCCATAAAGTATTCAAGGGATAATCATTAGATCAAACAAACTTAATAAAGAACACCATTTTTCTTCTTTTTACAAAAGAACTGAAAAAATAATGAAACGTGAATTCTTCATTGCGAAATCATGTACATCTTCATATGATTTCATCACTCATAATCATCATTTGACAAAATTCAAGCAAATACAAGACTACAGCTAATCTCGTGATAAATCTTGTAAGCATCTCAATCCTGTTACCAATCGGCGCTCTCGGGTTTTCATGATTGATCATTTTCTCTCAGCCCTTAATTTTTGCACAGGGTACCTTTTCGGTTTTCACCCTAGCAGGGCGCCCAATTTTAGCAAGGCCGCCTTTTTTCTATTTTTGACCCACGAGGCATTTTATTATCTTCTTTTGATTTTTGTGGAACCTTTTCAATTTGTCAACATTAACCAGTTCTTTAAATTCATTCCCATCACTGTCTGTCAAAATGACTACCCCTTTTGACATTAACTTCTTCAGCACGAACGGACCTTCCTAGGTTGGTCTAAATTTTCCCCGGATGTCTTGCACCCTCGACATCATCATCTTGAAGACTAGATCCCCTTCTTTTAATGGGTGCTTTCATACCTTATTGCCTAATGACCATGGTAGCCTCTTCTGATAAACCTAGTTATGATAATAAGCCCATAACCTATCCTCATCCAATAGGTTGAACTGTAGTAATCGCTGCTATGCCCATTCTGCCTCTGGGATCTCAGGTTTTATGACTACCGTTAATGATTTTAGCTTGATTTTAACCGAGAAAACCACCTCAGTCCCATATACCAGAGAAAATGGCATTGCTCATGTCAAGGTTCTGATTGTGGTTCTATAACCCCAAAGTGCAAAGGGTAGCTTTTCTGCCCAGTTTTTGTAGCTCTGTACTATCTTGGCCAATATTTTTTTGACATTTTTAATTGCTGCTTCAACCGCACCATTAGCCTGAGGTCGATAAGGAGAAGACTTGTGATGCTGGATTCTATATTTTTCAAGCACCTGTTTAGTTTTCATCAAGAATTATACCCTATTTTCAGACACAATGTGGTATGGGAGGCTATATCTGCATATCAGATTCTACTCGATGAACCTGGCCATGTCCTTGGCATCAATCTTCTTAAAAGATTCTGCTTCGACCCATTTTGTGAAGTAATCAATGGCGAATACGATGAACCTATGCCCATTAGAAGCTGTTGGACATATCTCGCCTATGATGTCTATTCCCCAAGCTGTAAATGGCCATGGAGACATCAAGTTGTGTAGCTCTGAGACCGGTACATATCTCAAATTCGCGTATTATTGACATAACTAGCATTGCTTCACATACTTTGAACAATCCGTATCCATTGTGAGCCAATAGAATCTTTGGTGCATGATCTTCTTTGCTAAAGCTAAGCCATTTATGTGAGCTCTGCAGACTCTGGCATGAACCTCTTCCATAACTGTTTTAGCCTCTTTCTCTGTCAGACACCTCAATTGAATACCATCAGCTTACCTCTTATACAAAGTGCCATCTACATTGATGAATTGTGTGGATAGCTTTTGAATAATTATTTGGTCTTTCTCGGTGGCTTCTTCTGGAAAAATTGACCTTTCTAAATAATTCTGAATATCATTGTACCAAGGGTTTCCATCGGGAACCTCAACATCTATCACCTGCTTGGTTTTAAAATAAGGCTTTTCCAAACATGAAATTAGGACTAGCCTCATGACGACCTCTTTTAGGTTATCCCACATAGACACTAGAGTTGCGAGAGCATCTGCTAGTTGATTTTCATCTCTAGGGACAAAATGGAAGGTGCAAGCCTCGAACTGGCTACTCAACATCCTCAGGTGTTCCAATAAGGTAATAACCTTTCCTCCTTGATTGTCCATTCACCCCTGATCTAATGAATCACTAATGATGAATCCTCGAAGACTTCTGCGATCCTTACCCACAAGGCTAAAAGCGATTCCAACTCGAAGGCACAAGCCTCATGCTCAGCTTCATTATTAGTGGCCTTATACCTCAACTTTTTGGCTAATGGTAGCTTCTAACCATCCGGGGTTGTGAGGATGATCCCAACTCCTGCCCCTTTACCGTTAACTATGCCGTCAAAGAACAACTACCAACCTTGCACTGCTATGGCCTTGACAGCTTCATCTGGGAAATTGTATTTGAACTGGTCTCCCTTAATAGGATGTTCAGCTAAGAACTCAGCTACAACTCTTCCCTTGATGGTTTTCCTGGTTACATACTCTATATCGAACTCTTGCAATAGTAGCAACCATCTTCCCATCTTTCCTAGCAAAGAAGGTACTTTTTGAAGGTATCTAAGCGGGTTATGCTTGGCAACTGCCTGTACACTAAATGAGTAGAAGTAATGCGTAGCTTCATAGAGGCAGGCAGATCTTCTCGACCTCAACATATTTACTCTCATAAGGCAAGAACTTCTTACTGAGGTAGTAAGCAACAAACTCCACTCTAAATTCATCTTCTTGAGCCATCATGGCACCCACTAAATTGTCTTCTATGGCCAGATACAAGATTAAAGGCTTAGTAGATCACGGTGGTCTCAAGATAGGTAAGTTCAGAAGGTAGTCCTTGATAGTATCGAAAGCTGTCTGGCACTCACTGTTCCATTTGACTGCCTGATTCTTCCTAAGAAGCTTGAATATTAGTCACATCCTGAAGCTAGCTTAGCAATAAAGCAACTGATGTACTGAAGTTTTCCTAAAAAACTTCTGACTTCTTTCTCCTTTTGAGGCATGGGCATTTCTCTGATTGCTTTGACCTTATCAGGATCCACTTTGATTCCCTTCTGACTCATTATATGTCCCAGCAACTTCCCCGAGGTAACTCCGAAGACACATTTCTTAGGGTTGAGGCGGAGGTCATATTTATTGATCCTTTGGAAGAACTTTTCTAAAGCCTCAATGTGACCTTCCCTAGTAGCGGACTTGATCATCATGTCATCAACATACACTTCCACTTCCTTGTCGATCAAGTCACTTAAAAGCTTCGTAACCATCCTCTGATAAGTCTCTCCCGCATTCTTTAACCCAAAGGCCATAACCTTGTATGCAAATGTGGCCCACTTAGTAATGAAGGCAGTCTTAATCCGATCTACTATCTTATTGAGGATTTGATTGTATCCGACATACCCGTCCATAAAGCTGTACATCATGCAAGCGACTGGGCTATCCACTTATACATTGGTATGAGGTAAGGGAACTTCGTCCTTCGGACAAGCCTTGTTTAGATCTCGGCAATCCACAAACATCCGCACTTTTCCATCCTTCTTAGCTACAGGGACTACATTGGCCAGCCATGTTGGGTACTGAACCTCCACTAGGAATTTGGCCTCAATTTGCTTATGGACCTCCTCCTTCACCTTTTGTGCCCATTCCGGCCTAAGCCTCCTAAGCTTTTGCTTGACTGGTCTACACTTTAGGTAAGTTGAGATGGCATGCTCAACAACCTCTCTATCAATCCCCGGCATGTCTTCATAGATCCAGGCAAATAATTTTTTGTATTTTTTCAATATTCTCTCAAATCGTATTCTCTCTTCAGGAGTTATGTGGGATGCGATCAAGATTTTCCTTGGGTTTTCAAAGGTCCTGAAATTAAACATAGTCGTATCAGTTGAATTAATGTAAAAAATGAATGTATCATGTTTGTGATCATGTGAAATGAAATCATTAGAGACATCACACAAATAGCAAAGTCATTCATATTATTGATAAAACTAGAATTACAAACATTCTCACTATTAAAAAGTTATAGAATAAAAAGAGCATCTAAATAATTATCATCTTCTCTTTCTATCAATGTAGACGCCGCAGTCGACAGTGCATTATTGTCTTCGCCTGGAGGAGGTTCGACTACTACCTCAGAAATCTTCAAGTTCTGGATCTACAAATTTGGCTCTAAAGCTTCAACCTCAACTTTCTTCTTCCCTTTCAACTTGATGGCTAGAAGCTTCTCAGTGATGATCTCTTTCGGCTCGAACTTATCCCAAATGTCACACTGGGTTATGACTTCTTCATCCCAAAAGCCTTTCGTCGACCTGATAACTCTGACTTCCCAATCGAAAACATCATTGAAGATTTTGAATCCCGGTATGATCCTACCATCAACCCACAGAGGCTCAGCCTCTCTCGTGTAAGCACAAACGGAGGATGCAGGCACACAGCTCTCCAAAATATGAGGAATACCATCTAACTTCTTCTTCTCCTTGCCATTTTCAGTTCCATAGCCCAAACCCTTTTGGTCCTTCTGACCCTTGGTGGTGATAATAGATTGCTAGCCCTGAGATTTTCAACCGATAACTTCAATATAGTACTTAGTTTTGATAGTGTTTTCGTATGATTTTTGGGTGTTTAGTTGTGTTTTTCGTCATGTTATGTTTCCTTTAGGTTAATTTTGCTAATCTTAGTAAAATTGGAATTTTGATGCATTATAGATAGTTTTTTGATGGAGTTTGATTTGTCTTTGCAGGTGTAGTTCTAGGTACCTCATGGTCACAACCAAATTGGTTGAGACTGTGACATAAAGAGGAATTGCAAACAGGAGCTGACTTACAGGGGTCATGGTCACAACAAAACTAATTGTGACCATGACATAGAGACCCATCGGACAGAATGCAAGTATGAAGCACCTCACGGTGGCGACCTATTTGGTTGTCACCGTGACATTAAAATCACCAAGGCAGAATCAGTGCAGTACATACCTCACGGTGGTAACCAATTTCATTGCCACCGTGACATAATTTTTTCCTGGACAGAAGCTAAAATTGAAGACCTCACGGTGGCAACAGATTTCATTGCCACCGTGACCCATCTCCTGTGCGCAAAGGCAGATTAGCATTCTCGATACCTCACGGTGGCAACAGATTTCATTGCCACCGTGACCACTCTGACATTATATAAACGTATTTTTCTGTTTTGCTAGGGTTCCGAATTTTTTAATTTAGTTTTCATATTAGTTTTGGGATTGACGATTTTTCTGAGCTTTTCTTCTATTCTGAATTTTAGTTTTCCAATTTTTGTCTTTAGTTTTGAATTAGAAATCAATAATATGTCATCAGATTCATATAGTTTAATTTCATTAGAGTTTTTATTTCTGGTTTCCAGAATTTTAAATTAATTCTCCATTGAAGATCCAAAGAAGAAGATCTAAGAACGTAGGATTCAACCGGGATTTTTGCCTCAATGAATTTTTGGGTTTATTCTTTCCTTTATTCTTTTGATTTTGTAATGGATCGTGAGTAGTCTTTTAGTTGTTTGGGGATCTTTGAATCCCCTACCCTTAATGTGAATTTTGAACATGTTTTGATATTCAATATATGAAAGGAAGGTTTATTTCACTAGTTCTTATTGTCAAATCATGAGATGTATATTTTCAAGTTAATTTCCAGTTTTGATGAATGATTTAATTCATGTCTCTTAATTGGTTATTGAGTTGTATGATTGAATGTCATGATCAATTATCTTCAGATTTTCTGTCATGTTTGCTGTATCATTTAGACTTCTCCGGAATGGGAATCTAGATGTGCAGGTTTTCATGGTTTAAGATTGGAGTGAGGAGTGAAATAATTAGGTTTGGGTTGTTTGGCTCTGGAATGGGAAGGCAAACCAAACTTAGGATTTTAGACTCGTGCTTAGGCTAGTTGTATGGCTTGCTCCGAAATGGGACGTCATGCAATTAGAATAGCTTGCTCCGGAATGGGACGCTTCGGTTATCCCGATTTCAATCGTATATGTTTCTTTATGTGTTTTGATTCATGTTTGGGCATGGGGTGGATGAGTGAACCTGAGCAACGTTTTTCTATTTTGAATTCTTTGCTTGTTAATTTTTACCATCAATTTATTTCTACCATTTATTGCAATTTAATTTGATTATTTCTGCTGCTTGTTCGTAGCTGTTTAATTTTTTTTGTTTTTAATCAATAGATTACTAAATCAATTCAAACTTTTGGGAATTCTTTAGCATACATTTAATTTTCTTCACTTACACACACAATCCCTTAGGTACGATAACTCGGGATCTTAAATTTTACCCCACTGTATTACTTGCCGATTCAGTACACTTGTTGAGATAGCGTCATGTTTTTGGCGCCGTTGCCAGGGATTGGCGTTGTTTGTGAGTTTTGATTTTTATTTGTATGTGTTTTTATTTTTCTTATTTAATTTTTATTTGTTTTCTTATTATTTTCAGGTAGTTGTGGTTCATGAGCAGATTGAGACAAGAACAAATAGCACCCTACGACCCTTAAATCGAGAGGACTTTGCATCAACGAAGGAGAGCTAACAGAGACAATAACATGGAAAACAATCCTCCTCCTATTGGTGAAGTTCCTCCCAAGAACGAACAAGTGCCGAGAGCACAAGAAGAGATGCCTTGTAACTATAGAGAAGAGGCCCCTAGGCAGAGAACGATAAGGGACTATGCTGTGCCGAGATAGAATGAGGATCATCGAACAATTATGCTGCCACGGGGAGTACAGTTTGAACTTAAGCCAGTAACCATCAATATGGTACAGAGGAACCAGTTTTCGGGTTCAGAAGTGGAAGATCCTGCACAACATTTGGACATATTTTTGATGGTTAGTGATACGGTCCAGATTCCAGGAGTAACATCTGACTCAGTAAGATTAAAGTTATTTCCTTTCACTTTGATTAGAAAAGCAAGAGAATGGCTACAAATGTTACCGAGACAGTCAATCAGATCATGGGACCAGTTACAAGAGAGGTTTTTGATGAGATTCTTCCCTCCTACAAAGACTGCGAACATCCGTAACAGTCTTCTGGGTTTTAGTCAGATAGTTGAGGAGCCTTTTCATGAGGCTTGGGAAAGATTTAGGAGATTATTGAGAAGCTGTCCACACCATGAGATAGCAATCTACCATCTGATGATGTAATTCTATAGAGGAGTTACACCGCAGACAAGATCCCTTTTGGATGCATCATCAGGAGGTTCATTCATGAATAGGATGCCGGAGGAAGCTTTCCATCTGTTGGATGAAATAGCAGCGAATGATGCTCAATGGGCTAATCCTAGATCGGTTTCGAAGAGACAAGGAGTACATAATGTGGATGAGGTGTTTATGTTGAAGGCACAGATTTAGTCAATGAAAAAATAGATGAGTGGATTGAAAGTGAAGAATGTAGCCTCTGTGTTTTAAGAGAGTGGATGGTATAAAAGTGGGCAATCTAGTCAAGAGAGTGGAGAAATGGGAGATGTAAATGTTGTAGGAGATTACCGAAGGAATGACCCTTACAGTAACACATATAATCCGGGATGGAGAAATCATCCCAACTTCTCTTGGAAGGATGGAAATCAGAATGCCTCATTATCCTATTCACAAGCAAGAGCTCCTTTCAACCAAAACACTGAATACCAACCACCATATCCATCCCATCAAAACCAAGGTCAAGGTTTTAATCAATCACAATCTCAACCATACCACCCACCGGGATACAAACCGAGGACACCTGTGCAAGAAAAGAAGCCAAACCTTAAAGATATGTTGGCGACTTTCATAAATAGTCAATAGCAGTTTGTGAATAGCCAGCAACAGTTTATGGCTAATCAAGAAACAAGGTGGAAATCTCAAGAGCAATGGAACCGGAACCAAGATGCTTCCATGAGGAATTTAGAAACTCAGGTGGGACAGTTTGCAAATTCTATGTCTCAAAGGCATCCGGGAATGTTTCCCTCGAATGTGGACCAGAATCCAAAGGAAGAAGCTAAAGCAATCACACTGAGAAGTGGCAAGGAAGTGGTACCGGGAGAGGACCAAGGTAAAAATTCTTCATCATCATCAGAAAAGGAGGAGCCGACACGGATGGTAAGTAACTCTAACTCTAGGGTAGAGGTTAATGAGAAAGCTCCTAAAAATGATAAGGGTAAGGGTCTAGTGAACCCTAAAGTAGAGGATCTTGATATTAATAGACTGCCATTTCCTGCAGTGGCTAGGAAGGAAAAAAAATGAACAACTAGCTAGGTTTCTAGAAATGTTTAAGAAACTGCTCATAAATTTACCATTTGCTGAAGCTTTAGCTCACATGCCTAACTATACTAAATTCATAAAAGAATTATGTTCTAATAAAAAGAAATTAGAAGGGTATGGAATTGTGCAGCTCACAGAAAATTGCAGTGCTATAATTATGAACAAGATCCCTGAAAAATTGGAGGATCTAGGTAGTTTCACTCTACCCTGTGAAATTGGTGAAGGTTTTAATGGAAATGCTTTATGTGATTTGGGTGCGAGCATAAATTTGATGCCTTATTCTATTTGCAGGAAGCTTAATCTTGGAGAGCTCAAGGAGACAGGAATGAGACTCCAACTTGCAGATAGGTCGGTGAGGAGACCGAAAGGAGTGATTGAGGATCTGTTAGTGAAGGTGGGGAAATTTATTTTCCCAGTGGATTTTATAGTGATGGAGATGGAAGAGGACGGTAAGGTACCACTCATTGTTGGTAGGCCATTTTTAAATACAGCCAAGGCGTTGATAGATGTACATGGTCAAACGGTAACCCTAAGGTTCAATGATGAGGAGTTGGTGGTGGACATGAACAAGGTTGAAAAGTATCCATCTGGTGATATGGAGGAGTCTATTTATTTTGTGGATGAAATAGATGAGTGTGTAGAGGAGGTGCAGGAAAAAGTGTGGGGAGCTGATCCAGTGAATATGAGTTTGATACATTCATTGGAGGATGGAGAGATGGAAGAAGAGATGAAGGAAAAATCGATAGCAGCCGTGGAGATAGAAGATGAAGAAGAGGAATTACAGCAAGAAGAGCTTAATCCGAAAAAGGGGGATTCAAATTCCAAACTTAAACCTCTTCCCTCTCATTTGAAATATGTGTTTTTAGAAAATGAGCAAAAACCAGTAATTATATCTTCTTTATTGTCAGGTGTTGAAGAGAAGATGTTGCGCTAGGTGCTGAAAAAGCACAAGGGTGCCATTGGATGGGAGACATCAGATTTGAAGGGGATTGACCCTAGTTACTGCACACACCGAATTCCGATGGAGGAGGGATGTAAGCCGGTAGCTCAGCCTCAAAGGAGACTCAATCCGTCCATGCAAGAGGTGGTAAAGAAGGAGGTACTTAAACTCCTAGACTCAGGTATTATCTACCCTATCTCTGATAGTAAATGGGTTAGCCCAGTGCAGTGTGTGCCTAAGAAGGGGGGAATGACAGTGGTTAAAAATGAGCTGAATGAATTGATTCCAACTCATACTATTACGGGTTGGAGAGTCTGTATTGATTTTAGAAGATTAAACAATGCCACTAGAAAAGACCATTTCCCCTTGCCATTTATTGACCAAATGTTAGAGAGGTTAGCGGGCAATAGGTTTTACTGTTTTTTAGATGAGTACTCGGGATATTTGCAAATCCCTATAGCCCCTGAAGATCAAGAGAAAATAACTTTTACCTGCCCTTATGGCACATTCGCCTACAGGAGAATGCCTTTCGGATTATGTAATGCACGGGCTACGTTTCAGCGGTGTATGATGGCTATTTTTCATGACTTCATAGAGAAACTTATGGAGGTATTCATGGATGACTTCACTATACATGGGGTTGATTTTGAGAGCTGTTTAGAGCATCTGGATTTAGTGTTAGGGAGGTGTGAAAAGACCAACCTAGTTTTGAATTGGGAAAAATGCCATTTTATGGTGAGAGAGGGCATTGTGCTTGGGCACAAAATTTTGGAGAAAGGGATAGAGGTTGATAAGGCCAAAGTTGAAGTGATAGAAAAGTTACCACCCCCGACTAGTGTGAAGGGCATTAGGAGTTTCCTAGGACATGCAGGGTTTTACCACCGTTTTATCAAAGATTTTTCAAAAATTGCTAAAACCTTGTCCAATTTGCTTATGAAAGATGCTCCTTTTAATTTTGATAGTGAATGCATGCTAGCTTTTGAGACTTTGAAACAAAGGCTCATTTCAGCCCCGGTGATTATATCTCCGGATTGGAATCTGCCGTTTGAATTAATGTGTGATGCTAGTGATTATGCAATTGGAGCAGTGCTTGGACAGCGGCGGGATAAAATATTCTTTGCAGTTTATTATGCCAGTCATATTTTGACAGGGGCATAGGTTAATTATACCACCACTGAGAAAGAGCTTCTCGTGATTGTTTATGCTTTTGAGAAGTTCAGGCCATATTTGCTGGGCACAAAAATCGTGGTGTGGTAAGACCATGCAGCTTTGAGGCATTTGTTTGCCAAGAAGGAGTCCAAGCCGAGACTGATTAGATGGGTGCTTCTACTGTAATAATTTGATTTGGAAATCAAGGACAAAAAGGGGGCAGAAAATTTTGTGGTAGATCATTTGTCAAGATTAGAGAATAATCATATTGCGAAAGGAGAAATTCTAGATTTATTCCTTGATGAGAATATTTGTGCTTTATTTGCATGTGAAAGTTCTATCCCTTGGTTTGCTAATGTGGCGAATTTTCTTGCAGGAGGCTTTATGCCGAAGGACTTTACATGGCAGCAAAGGAAGAAGCTATGAGCTGATGCCAAACATTACATTTGGGATGATTCGTACCTATCCCGCTTGTGTGCTGATCAAGTTCTAAGGAGGTGCATCTCAGATGAGGAAAAGGGAGAGATTATTAAAGTGTGTCACAGTGGAGAAGCTGGTGGACATCATGGGCCAAATAGAATGGTATCAAAAATTTTATCTTCTGGTTTTTATTGGCCTACTATGTTTAAGGATGTCCAATTTTTTGTAAAAACTTGTGATAGATGCCAAAGGGTAGGAAATATTTCTAAGAGAGATGAGATGCCCTTGACTAATATGCTTGAGGTAGAACTGTTCGATGTGTGGGGAATAGACTTTATGGGACCTTTTCCTGTTTTATTCGGGTTTGAATATATTCTAGTGGAAGTTGATTATGTGAGTAAATGGGTAGAAGCTATAGCCACTAGAACTTGTGATGCAAAGGTTGTTTTAGAATTTTTGAGAAAAAATATATTCGCTCGGTATGGAGCCCCTAGAGCCATTATTAGCGATGGTGGTAAGCATTTCGTTAACCACCAATTTAAGGCTTTATTGAAAAAATTTGGAGTTAGGCATAAGGTCACGACCCCTTATCATGCTCAAGCTAATGGTCAGGTTGAAGTGTCAAACCGGTAGTTAAAGGCCATTTTAGAAAATACGGTCAATGCATCTAGAAAAGATTGGTACCTTAAGTTGGATGACGCTCTATGGGCTTATAGGATAGCATTTAAGACACCGATAGGGATGTCCCCTTTTAGGTTGGTTTATGGGAAGTCCTGTCACCTCCCAGTGGAATTAGAGCATAAGGCTTATTGGGCTACCAAATTTTTGAATTTTGACCTTGAGAATGCAGGAAAGTGCAGGGCCTTGCAGCTGAATGAGTTAGAAGAGCACCGATTTTGGGCATATGATCATGCCATGAAATACAAAGACAATACCAAGAAGTGGCATGATCGAAAGCTGGTAAGGAAGGAACTTGTACCTAGAATGAGAGTACTCCTTTATGATAGCAGGTTGCGGTTATTTCCCGAAAAGTTGAAATCGCGATGAAAGGGGCCCTATGAGGTTGTGGCAGTTGATAAGTTTGGAGTGGTGACATTGAAGCACCCGAGGTTTGAGAATGAATTCAAGGTGAATGGACATCGTGTGAAGCCTTATTTTGAGTCTACATTTGATAGTGCTTCCGCGATTGTCGCTCTTGCAGATTCTTGATGGTATTTAAAAGTCCAGCTGCGGACTTGTTAAATGCAGAACTTCTTCTTAACTTTGTTTAGTTTTGTCAAATTTGTGTTTAATAGTGAAACTATGTTTTTTGTTGGAGAGTTTTCAAAGTAATTGTAGTTAGAAGTTTAGAGAGGTTGATGAAATTTTTTGCATGTGTGCAGGTGGTCACGGTGGCAAGGGATTTGGTTACCACCGTGACCAAATGAAGTTGCATTCTGGATTCTGTTTGGTGCACATGTCACGGTGGCAAGATATCTGGTTGTCACCGTGACCAGATGAGGAGAGCATTTTGAAATGATATAAATGGTATGTCACGGTGACAATGAATTTAGTTGTCACCGTGACCATCGGGTAAGTAACATTCTGTTTTGAGGTGTGCACATGTCATGGTGGTGATAGTTTTTATTGTCACCGTGACCCCAGGTGGGATACATTCTGTTTTCAAAATGGGTTATGTCACGGTGGCAATGAAATTCATTGTGACCGTGACATGATGAACATTCAATTCTATTTTGAGAGTGTGGTAAGTCACTGTGATAACTAAAGTTGTTGTCACCGTGACCCCATGGCGGTTGAATTCTGGATTGAAAATTTTGGGTATGTCACGGTGGCAATGAAATTCATTGTGACTGTGACCCATACGAAAATATCTTTTAAAATCCCAGTTTTCCTTATATTATTTCTCACTCTCCCACACATTATTCACTCTCACCGTACGTTATTCGCTCTTCTCTGCAATCTCTGTGTTTCTTTTCTCTCTGTTAGGCTACCATCTTTGAGATTCTACAACAAGTAAGTAATTTTCTCTTTCTTTTACTTTAATTTTATTTTTGTTTTTCTCCTCCTCTCTTTCCCTGTTCTCGTTCTTCTCCATCGTGATGCTTTTCTTGTTTGCTTTGTCCAAATATTTCATTTTGTCCTCTGGTATTGCTTTGAAATCTTGATGTGAATCCTCTTAATTATTACTTTCCTTCTCACATTTTAGCCTTAATTCTGAACGTGAATGCTTGGGAAGTAGGAGTTAGGGCGTAATTTGTGCACAATTTGGGTTGATGATTTTACACAAATTTTGGATTGGATTTGACTTTTATCGATCTTAAACTATTTGTTATGCATTGTATTGTTGCTAATTGTTAATTTGGGAGGTTGTTAGTGCCCTTGGTTTCCAATTCCAGTGCGTTTAAGTGCTGCATTCCAAGTGCTTGATAAAATGTCTCTATGAACTGATTTTTCGGATTTTGCAATTTTTAACATTTTGAAATGCAGAGTTTTATTTGCCCTGTTGATTAATTGTGCTTTAAGGTTGTCATTGCACACTCTTAACCTCTTTATGAGTTGCTTCATTTTGTTAAAATCAAGCTCATTTGGAGGATGAATATGTTTGGGTCGAATGGATTGTTTATCGATGAGTAAACTTGTAGCCATTGTTTGTTTGAACTTAGATTGTTATTGAAATTGGCTGATTATTTTCGTGCAGTGGCTCCAAAAAGAAAAAGTTCTGCTCTAGCTTCTCGTTCTAGCAGCCAACCCCCCAGTCCAGATTTAGTGGACATTTCCTAGGTACCATCATGGGTTCCGGATACTAAAAAGGTTCCTTATGCTCTCTTCACCAAATCCTCGTACATCCCAATGAGCTATTTGGATTTTGGATTGTTGGAGAAACTCGGAATAAAAAATGAAGTCCAGCGGCTTATCGCCAACATTGTCTGGGAGAGGGTTTTCTTGCTTAATGAGAAAGTTTATCCTACTTTAACAAGAGACTTTATTTCGACTATCACCTGTCGACCAGGCCGCGACCTTCTCAATGATCCAGGTTCTGTTTCATTCTTCTTGGACACTATAGAATATAACATCACTTTTCATGATTTTTCAGAGTATCTTGGTTTTCCACACATAGTGCTGGATTGTTACGGTGGCTATGATAAAGATGGTGCATGGGGTATAATTAGAGACACGGGGACTACCACCCAATATGTCTCGGGAAAAACTAAATCACATCATTTAGACAGCCATATTCTGTGAATCCTACATCAATTTTTCTCATTATCTCTTTTAAGTCACGTGGATTCAGCAGGCCAAGTCAATCTGCCTGAAGCTTTGTTTCTCGCTTACATGGTGCGGGGTGTCCAAATTAATGGCGCCACGCATGTCTGGCATAAATTTGAAGAGATGCAATGGCACCCGAAAAAAGTGAAAAAGATAGCATTGGGTGGGTTGGTCACAGCCATTACTAAGCGTGTCCATCACCCCTTGAAGAAGTATAAATCCTTGCCTTCCATTGCTACAATTGATCAGAAGATGCTCACAAATATGATAGTCATAGTGAAGGATGTGACGACAGCTGATTGCTTTCAATTGTCCACTCCGTTTGGATCTCCACCGACCCATTTGGGCCAATATTTTTATAATAATTTTTTTAGTATCCTGTTATTATATCAATCATTATTTTTCATTAAAAAAATATCAAATGGGTCCACCCAAATCCACCCAACCCATTTGGGTATTGACCCATTTATGACCCACCCATTTATGACCCAACCCATTTATAACCCAACCCAAACCCGCCCAACCCGCCCATTTGCCACCTATAGTACCATGACTATTTGTGTAAAACTATTTTTTCCTTTAATTTCTTATTTTTTCCTTTAATTTCTTATTTTTTCACATAGTTATGAGAACAATATGAAATTATGGCATGCTAAATTAAACCATATTGGATAAGATCGAATGAGTCGGTTAGTCAAAGTAGGTTTAATAAGTGATTCAAATGAGGTTAAATTGCATATGTGTGAGCATTGCCTAAAAGGAAAAACTAGTTAGAAAATCATTCGAAAAAAGGTACTAAAGCAAAATTTTCATTGCAGTTAGTTCATTCTGACATATGTGGTCAAATAAAGGTGAGGGAAAGGTATGGGGCCTACTGTTTCATCACATTTATATATGACTGTACTAGGTATGGTCATGTCTATTTGATTTCTTACAAGTCAGAAGTATTGAGTTATTTCAAGACTTATATAAATTTAGTTGAGAATCAATTAGACAAAAAGATCAAAGCTTTAAGAACTGATAGAGGTTAGTGATATCTTATAGATAAATTTAAAGCTTTATGTGTTGAAAAAGGATTGAACATCAGTTGTTCACTCCTATAAATCCACAACAAAATGGTGTTGCGAAAAGAAGAAATAGGACTCTCCTAGATATGGTTAGATCTATGATGGCAAAGGTAGATTAGCCTATCTCGTATTGGGCAGATGTTTTATTAGCTGCCACATATGTTCTTAACTGTGTGCCCTAAAAATCTGTCACTTCCACAATTTATGAGTTGTGGACTGATCGACAAGCTGACCTAAGCCATTTACAACTTTTGGGTTATAGTGCTTACGTCCATGATACCTCAATTTGGTAAATTGAGACCAAGAGGTAAAAAGAGTTTCTATGTGAGATATTCTGAAGTATCAAAGGAATATATTTTTGTGGGTGAGTAAGAAAATGGCACTGTGACAGAATTCAGATCACGAGTCATCATATTCTTAGAGAATGAATTTCCAAAGTTGGGCAAAGTGAATTAAGATTTCACTTTCTATTAATCTCAGGAAGAGGAACCATCGGGATCACTCTATCCAAGTGGGAGGGATTTAGAGGAAGAAGGTTAAGACCCTAATCTTCCAAATGAACTGGATGTTCGAGACCCTATTCGAGTGGGAGTAGTCTCGACTCTTGTGGGAGTAAAGAATATGATATTCCTGACTCCAGTAGGAGTATAGAACATGGTCCCAGTGGGAGCATTGTGAATCACGATGAATATATGAGACATGTTTATCAAGATTTAGAATTGTAAAAATCATAAAGGATAAGTGTTCCATGTCGATGAGGCTTAAACGAATCCCCTTTGGTTACCCCATAAGACAAGAAAGAGCATAAAAATATTCAAAAGGCTTTTTTATGCCCATATAAGGAAAAATGGACTAAAGCAATGGAAGAAGAAATGACATCCATGAGATCAATCCATGTTTGAGAACTAGTTGATCTACTAGAAGGACACAAATTGAGAATAAATGTATTCTTAAAATAAAGCAAAAGGCTGATAGAGGTATCGAAAGATATAAGGCTTGGCTAGTCGCTAAAAGGTTCACACAATAGGAAGAGATTGACTATGAGGAGACTTTCTCATCTATTGTAAGATTTACGTCCATAAGGTTGATTCTGACCATAGTGGCCAGTTTGGACCTAGAGCTTCATCAAATGGAAGTGAAGACTAGTTTTCTCAATAGAGAATTGGAGGGAATAACCTATAGGTTTCATTGAAAAATGCAGCGAACATAAGGTTTGTTGATTGATAAGCTCAATCTATGGCCTTAAACAATCTTCAACACAATGGTACTTGAAACTTTATCATACAATCATGTCGAATGGGTTCAACATGATTGATGAAGATCATTGTGTTTATTGTAAAAGCTCTGAAAGTGAATTTGTCATTTTGGAATTGTATGTAAACGGCATACTTAAAGCTAAAAATGATAAATGGTACGTAAATAAAATCAAAGATTAGTTATCATCCAACTTTGAGACAAAGGATATGGGTTATGCATATTACATTCTTAAAGTTAAAGATTTCAAGAGATTGTTCGAGAAGATTGTTGTCTTTTTCTTGAGAGAAATATATCAACAAAGACATTGAATGATTTAATACGCAAAACTGCAAACCCATAGATAACCCCATTGCTAAGAATAAGTTTCTTAGCAAAGATGTGTGTCCTAAAAAGCCAGAAAAATTGAACGTATGAGGAACATTCTATATGCTAGTGTCTTGGGTAGTCTTATATATGCAATATTGTGTATAAGATATGATATATGCTATGTAGTGGGCATGGTAAATAGATATCAATTTAACCTAGGCAAAGCATATTGGAAGCAATTGAAATGATACTTATATACCTTAAAGTTACTACAAACTATTCTCTCTATTATCAAGAAAAGGATCTGCATTGAGAGAATACCGAAATGTTGATTGGGCAGGAGATGTGGATGAGAGGAAATCTACTTTAGGTTTCATATTCTTGTTTATCAAGAGTACCATCTTGTGGAGTAACAAGAATTAAACCTATGTAGCCCTATCAATAGTGGAAGTTGAATTTGTCACTTCCTCAATTGCAGTACAAGACACAGTTTGGATGAAATAATTTGTGAGCCATTTAAGCATAACTGTCTCAGAGATACCAGTGATAGTCTATAGTGATAGTTAGTAATTGATAGCTTATAGTAGAGCTGAGCATATCGACATTAAGTATCAATATACGAGAGATATTATTGCGTGAAATGAACTTATAGTACATTTCTATGCATGCAGATCCATTGAGTAAACCTATAACGAGAGATGTGTTTTGAGAAACACATTAGATCTCGAGCTTTGCGTAGAATTTAATTAGTACTGTTATATTTTATGTAATCCCTTAACGTTATTGTTTACGGATAATAACCAAAGTTTATTGTTGGCAATACATGAGTGTGAGTGTTTATGTGTAAACATTTACTGTTATTTGTATGACATTGAGGATGTCGGACAGAAAAGTAGTCTACTCACAAGGGTGTTTACCTTAGTTTTGTCAATTAGTTGGCAAAGACAAAAATGAGGCGATTTTTGAATATATGAGAATGCTCGAGAGTTTATTCAAAATAAAAATGTCGTCTTGCAGAAATTACAAGATTAGTCTTGTTAAGGTGTGAGATAAAGATATACATAAAGTTGTATGCTTTGGATTGAGATCTAAATAATGATTGTATGAAATCCAATAGTAAGTTATATGTAACGACCATGTTCTATTTAAAAAGCTAGAAGTAATCTTTAAGTAAGCGGACTAAAGTTGGATGTTTCGGTGCATCGCAACCTTATGCTTTTGTATGGTGTTTTATATACACATTATTAAAATGTGAGACATGCGCTCTTTTAAGGGAAGGAAAGAACACCATAACACATATTTTATACCGTGTGTGCTTAAGTGACCAACGGAATGGGAATTTAATAATAATATTGATCTCAACTTCCCCTATTGTGAGACCCTATTTATATTTTGACCCTTACAACCCTTAACTTATCCCTAAAGTATGGGTTCAATGTGGCTAGCTTAGCTAGTCTCTAAGAGATTCGGGAAAAATTTAGGCCTGGAGGATCTAGTTAGAAAGGCTGGTTGAATCATGATGAATGGCATACAATAAGAGGGAAAGATAGCCTTCTGATGACATTCAATTATTTCGTGGTTCACCAGTATACCTATTATAGTTTCTATGAGTAAAAACATAATAGTGAATACGAAAATTATTTTATGAGATCATGAGTTAAAACAGTGAATGTGAAAAAGTAATCTAGGGTTAGGCATACATGAAAATGAGGATTTTATTTTTCGAGACGCTATATATCCCTAACAGGTGTATAGCACTAGTGCTTTCGAGGTATGCTAGTCACACAATCTATCTGCCAGTATAATTGAAGATTAAGAGTGTAATTCATTCCGTCATGTGCGAGTGGGAGATAATAGAGTTTGAGTATGCCTATGACTCTAATTTGGATAAAGTTCCAATTCAGATAGAATTAAGTAATTCAATCTGATTAATATTACCAAATTCTATCTTAGAAAGAGTATGAGTTATACTAGAGATAAGTTTCTAACCTTTACGATCTCTATAAATAGATGAGAGATCTTAGTATTTGGTAATGAGAAAACGTATATGACGCATGGCTGCTTGTTTCCATTCACAGTTTTTTGTCTTAATTTTTTAGGGGCTTTCAAATTGTGGAATAATTGTTGTTATCCCGTATGTGGATAAAAGCCCCCAATGACAAAAAACAAATGGTTTCTTTATAAAAGCTTCCGCAATGTGTTTCTGCGCTACAAAAGGTAGGAATTTATTTTTCGCTGCAAATTCGCGATGGAATATAGTTTTCGTGGCTAAATTGCGACGGAGATTTATTTCCGCCGCAATTTAGCGACGAAAATTAAATTTCGTCGCTAAAAATGGCGCCAAGCTTTCCCTCCTTTTTCTCCGACAATTTTTAGCGACGGTTCGTTAAAACCGTAGCTAAAAATAGCGATGGTACGTTGAAACCGTCGCTAAAAATAGCGACGGATTATATATTCCGTCGCTAAATAAATAGAAAAATAATTTTATCTAATTTAGCGACGGAATTATCTTCCGTCGCTAAAGTTTGCGACGGAAGGAATATTTCGTTGCTATTTAGCAACGGAATAATCCTTCTGTCGCTAAAGGTTGCGACGGAATGAATATTCCGTCGCTATTTTGCAACGGAATATTCCTTCCGTCGCTAAAAGAATAATATAACTTCTTCCCCCACTACTCTCTCTCTCTCTCCCCTCCCTCTCCCCTCCCTCTCCCCTCCGCTTTCTGCTCCTCCGCCCTCACGCCGCCGACCACCACGACGCGCCTGCAGGTTCGCCCCTCCCCTCCCCTCCTCCTCCTCTCTCCCCTCCCTTCCCTCTTTTCCCGCTCCGATCTTCCCTTCTTTCCCTCCCTCCGCGCGCCACCTCCTCTCCGCCGGCGTCGACCATAGCTGCTCTGGCGTGGGCCGCGTCCCCTCCTCCACCTGCTCCTCCTTCCTCCCCTCCTCCTCCTCCTCCTCCGGTGTCAGGTAGGCAGATCTGGTTCCATAACATTTTTTTTAAATTAAGTTATTATTATTATTATTATTATTATTATTAATTTATTTATGTTTGTTAGATATTGTTAAATATTAAATATTGTGTAGTAAAAAAATTAATTATTAATTAGTGTTAATTGTTGTTAGAATTATTTTAATTGATTTATGTTAATTAAATATTTTATTATTGTTAAATAATATTATGAAAAAATTGTTTGTAATGTATTATTATTAGTGTTTTTAATGTGTAATATTGTTGTTATTAGAATAATTTTTGTAATTAGATGTTAATTAAACAATTGTTGAAATAGATGATTGTTAGTGTTATATGGTATTAGTAGGATTGTTGTTAATTAATTAAATGACAAATCTAATGTTGTTAGTATTATTAGAAAATAATAAGATTTACACTTTATTTGAGGAATTTATTTATTTTTTATTTTTATTGTATATATATATTTCAATGTTGTTATTAAATTTATTAATAGTATTTTTCATATTAATTTAAATGAGTTTATTAATTTAAATGTTGTTATTAAATCTAATGAGTTTATTAATTTAAATGTTGTCATTAAATTTATTAATAGTATTTTTCATATTATTAGTGTTATACATGTTAGTTTTTTTGAAATAAAAGCTATAAAATTTGTACCTTAATTATTATTATTATAATTATTATTTGTTTATGTTAATTTGTATTGTTATAATTATTATTTATTTATGTTAATTTGTATGGTTGTTAGTATTTTTTTGGTTAGATAATAATATGAATAATTAACGTAAATAAATTGAAAATTATTAATATTATTATTATTATATTTATTATTATTGAATATAATATTCTTGTAAACTTATTTTTTTATTAATATTGTTGATTTTATTTTTGTTGTAATGAAGCTGACTATAATATGACAATTTGTATTTTTTTTATGTTTTTAGCATAATAATCAGTATAATTATTGTTTAAATGACTAGCAATTGTCTTAATTATGTTTGTATTTTTCGTAATAATATTTGTATTGTGAGTTTATTGTTTTATTGACTAATATATTAAGTTTTTTTTTGGGAATTAGATATTTATAATTCTAATTGAGATGTGTCCTTGTTAATGTAACAGTTTTGGAATTAATTATGAGTAACGTAAATAGATCTTGGATGTTTAGATGAAAAACAAGGGATGGTTACATTAATCCTGAATTTGTGGAAGGGGTTCTGTCGTTTATTGAATATGCAAATTCTCAACCTACATACATGGATGGGGCTAAAATAAGATGTGCATATAAAAAGTGCAAACACCTTAGTTATCTTCCAATTGATGAAGTGTATTTTCATTTGTTAAGAAAGGGATTTATCCAAAATTATTTTGAGTGGACACGACATGGGGAACCATCAATATGTAGCACCTCGATGGGAAATATGGGTAACATGTTGGCATCTGAGGGTCAATTTGAAAGAGAGGGGGAATTTTCTACATATGATGTAGGGGTCACTGATAATCCATACGTTCAAATGGTTTACGATGCAGCTGGCCGTGATTTTAGGGAAAATACACCCATGCTCGAAGAACCCAACAAAAATGCAACAAAATTTTATGATTTGTTAAATTCAGCAGATCAAGAGTTATGGCTAGGCTGTAATAACATGACTCAGTTATCTTCGGTCACTCGAATATTGAATATAAAATCCAAAGGCCATATTTCGGATCGAAGTTTTGATAAAATTCTTGCGTAGTACAATGAATCATTGCCTCCTGACCATAAAATGGTTGATAATTTGTACAGTGTGAAGAAAATGACCAGTGGCTATGGTTTGCCTGTCGAGAAAATTGACTGTTGCAGGTTGAGATGTATGTTATTTTGGAGGGATGACGTAAATTTACAAGAGTGCAAATTTTGCAGTCAACCTAGGTACAAAACGATAAATTGCAGTAATAAACAGAAATTGGTACCTTGGAAACGTATGTATTTTTTTTCGTTAACTCCTAGGCTTTAAAAACTATATGCATCCGAAATTACTGCACCTCACATGAGATGACATGATGAGCACGAAAGCACAGGTGGAATAATGAGTCATCCATCAGATGCAGTTGCATGGAAACATTTTAATAACACCCATCCTGATTTTGCTGCTAAATCTCGGAATGTTCGGCTGTGTTTGAGCACAGACGGATTTCAACCTTTTAGTCAATCAGGGCAACAATATTCGTCATGGCCAATCATAATTACTCCTTATAATTTGCCTCCATGGATGTGTATGAATAAGGCATATATGTTCTTGACAGTTATTATTCCAGGACCTAGAAATTCGAAGCACAAAATTGATGTAGATTTGCAGCCATTGATTTATGAATTGCAACAGCTTTGGGATATCGGTCTTGAAATATATGATGCATCACTTAAATAGAATTTTATGATGAAAGCAGCATTAATGTGGACAGTAAGTGACTTTCCCGCCTATGCTATATTGTCGGGTTGGAGCACGGCCGGAAAACTAGCTTGTCCTTACTGTGGCGATGATTCAGATGCGTTTTATCTTCAACATGGGTGTAAAACTTCATGGTTTGACAACCACAGGAAATTCCTTCCACCTGATCACCCATTCGGATGGAACAAGAACAGGTTTATTAAGAATAGAGTTGTACAAGCTAGTCCTCCTGTTATCAGAAGTAGTGAGCAAATTTTACAAGACATTGATGAATTGAGTTTACTTACAGTAACATAACTTGATGCTGATGAAGTTAATGGAAGAATCAACAAAAACTTTGGTTGGAGAAAAATAAGCATTTTTGGAATTTGCCGTATTGGAAGACTAATTTGTTACGGCATAATCTAGATGTGATGCACATTGAAAAAAATATTTTTGATAATGTGTTCAACACCATTATGAATAAACAAGGGAAGACCAAGGACAATGCAAAATCACGGGCAGATTTAAAGTTGTTATGTAGAAGGCCTGAGTTAGACAAAGATTACATAACCGGAAAATATCCCAAAGCATGCTACACTTTGGACAAAAAACAAAAGGAAGTCTTGTGTGAGTGGTTAAAAGGGCTAAAGTTTCCGAATAATTACGTATCGAACTTGGCAAAGTGCGTCGACATGAGAAAGTATAAATTATTCGGTATGAAAAGTCATGATTGTCATGTTTTTATGCAGAGGCTACTCCCAATAGCATTTCGAGAGTTATTACCGACAAAAGTGTGGGAAGCTATAACAGAGCTAAGTATTTTCTTCAAAACTTTAACATCATGTGAGATAAATGCGGCAGATATAGCAAGATTGGAAATAGAAATTCTAGTAATTCTGTGCAAACTTGAAGCAATTTTTCCTCCAAGCTTCTTCGACTGTATGGAGCATCTGCCTGTGCATTTAGCACATGAGGCAAAACTTGTTGGTCCTGTTCAATATCGGTGGATGTATCCATTTGAGCGGTAACTATCTATGATATGCAATTGCAGTTTTATTATAATTTGTTATGGTAATTAATGTCAATTAAAAATATCATGTAGGTATTTGTTCCACTTGAAGAAAAACATTAAAAATAAAGCTAGAGTTGAAGGTTCGATATGTAATGCGTACTTGGTCGAAGAAGCAAGTACATTTTGTTCACATTATTTTGAGCCACATGTACACACAAGACTGCGGAAAATACCACGTAATGATGATGGCAGGGAAATAAGTAATCAGGACGAAAACTTATCCATATTTATGTATCCTAGGCATTTACATGGCGGTTCAATAAGGAAAATGCTAACAGAGGCAGAATTAACAGCGGCACATAGTTATATTTTATTAAATTGCGAAGAAGTTCAGCCTTTTGTACGGTAAGTTTAATATATACACAAAATTGCTCATTTGATTTACTATGTGGAGGGTATAATAAAACGCTGTATATGGGCATTTTAGATTATTTGATAAATGGATACGGGAGCTAATGCCTGAAAGAAATCAAAATGAGGTGAACAAGGAAGTCGAAAAGCACTTTCGTCATTGTTTCAAGACATATGTAAATTGTGACCTTCAATAATGCAATCTATATATACAATTATATATAAAATATTCATTTAAATGATATTAGAATATTTTAATATGTAGGCATCAACAAATTCAATTGACAATAAGTACATCATAGATCTTGCAAAAGGACCTTTGCGATATGTTAAATTATATCCGGTGTATTTCGTGAATGGATACAAATTCCATACTCAAAGTCATGGTCATAACAAGGAAACGGTAAACAGTGGGGTTTGTATTCAAGGAGAGTTGATGGATTATTATGGGAAAATTGTTTATATACTTGAATTGGAGTACCCCGCATTGCCAATAAAATGCTATGTATTATTTAAGTGCGAATGGTTTGATCCAACTAATAACGTTGGAACAAAAATAAATAACAGATACAATTTAGTTGATGTAAACCAGCGTAAAAGATTTAGTAACTTTGAACCTTTTGTATTGCCAATGCAAGTGATCCAGGTATATTATGTCTCTTATCCAAGCTTAAAACGTGACAACTCGGAATGGTTAGCAGCATACAAAGTAAAACCAAGAGGCATCTTTGAAAGGAAAGCCGCCGGACAAAGTGAACGCTCTGAAAATAACGATGCATTTCAAGAGAAACAACCGGAAGTTCATGAAATAAATGAATCTCTGAATTATGATGATAATAAAACGTTGAACTATGGAGACAATGAATTTGTTGAAATTTCCTGTGAGGATGATGAGGAAACTTTGGTTGGCGAGGGATCCGATGACGAGCCTGAATTTTATTCTTCTTCATCGGAAAATGAGGATGATTGTGATTATGATTTACAGCTTAGTGATGATAGCGAATAATTTATTTACCTATTTTTATATCATGTGAGAACAATTAATATTGCATAGTTTTATTTTTTTATTTAATATGTTTATTATAATGTGATTATTTTATATTATCTTACAATATGCAGTTTTTTCATAATGTCGGGTTGGAAATATGTTTAAGCGCAAGAAGAGTAAAACTATTCCTCCACGTCTCAGGGTGCATGATGGAGTTGACAGTATTGGTGATGGAGCATCCCCATCGCCTGGTTTCAATGACTGCACTCAGGCTGACGTATCATCGACTATCCCTACTGTTGCACCATCTACCACTCCCTCTACTGAATCGACTCCTTTGGCACACACTGAATCTATGCCAACTCAGGTATCAGAAACAGATGTAGTGGAACAACCTATGCCTGGCTCAGTTGGAGTTAATGGAAAAATCTATATCACCATTAGAGCTAGGGAGTAAGTGATTAATATTTAATTTTGTACTGATTTTAATGATAGTTGTTAATTTTATTAACTTTATTAGGCTTGTTGTATATTAGTTTGAATCCTTCAGGAAAGTGCTCACACAACATAACAACCACGTTCAAGAACAGAATTGAATGTGATGGTTATGTATGGAAGAAGGTGTCACAAGAAACAAAAAATTTTTATTTTGAAGAATTCAAGGTAATAAATTATGATAACACTAATTACAGCTCAAATTATAGTTTACACTTACTTATAATTTGTTTTTTGTTCATTCTTATAAGAAACAATTTTACTGGGATTCGGTGTTTGACGACATTATGTATGATGCATGGGAGAGTCATGATCGAGCGCGTTACAAGGACTTAGTGTACTTGCTACACACTGGTGGAGTACGACCTCGGTACATGATTGAAGATACATGGGCACACTGGGAAGAGTATTGGACGACGCCCGAAGCCCTTTCCATTTCAGAGCAGAATACTAATAATAGACGGGGAGGACCTGAGGGAGTCATTTCATGCTTGCATACTGGAGGATCAATGTCCCATCGAGAACATGAAGATAAACTTGTAAGTATTACAAAATACTACTGTTATTACTATAATTAATATTGTTAATATTTAAGATTTATCTCATTAACATAGAGGAGGATGGGAATGTTAATTGTGTGAGGAGTTTGCATTGTTGTTGGATGTTGGATACTGGATGCAAGCATAACAATAAATTTGAAGTGTTTTTCTATCTTTTTGTACAGGAGGTATGGTTAAAATATAGGAGAAACTTTGCCGAAATTTTAGTAAAAAGTTGTACGAATACTCAATAGATTATAGTTCACCTATAATTCTTTTTATGTTTGAGGAAGGATCGATGGATATTACTATAATTTAATGTTATTATTGTGATTAATGTTATTACTGTTTAAAATTTATCTCATTAATATAGAGGAGGATGGGAATGTTAATTGTGTGAGGAGTTTGCATTGTTGTTGGATGTTGGATGCAAGTATAACAATAAATTTGAAGTGTTTTTCTGTCTTTGTGTACAGGGGGTATGGTTAAAATATAGGGGAAACTCTGCCGAAATTTTTATAAAAATTTGTGCGAATACTCAATAAATTATAGTACACAGATAAATCTTTTTATGTTTGCAGGAAGTATCGATGGGTAGACCGCCTACCTATGGTGAGTTCTTTTTACACACCCACACCAAAAATCATGATGGTCAAACGTTCGTCAATTCTCGGTCAAGAGTTTTACATGTATGTCAAAAGTATTATAATTTAGAAATATTTAATATTAGTTATTATTAATCGTTGCTTATTATAAAATATTTGTTTTACGACAGGAACAAGTTCAAGACACAATTCAGTAATGTTCACAGAATTCCAATAATGTTGATGCGAATCAGATTTATTATGATGTGGCTGGTGGTAGAGACTAGCGAGAACGGGTATTTGGCTTAGGTTCTTTGGCCAGGTCTTGTCCCTCACATTCTTCAAGCTCAAGTACAATCGCATCTAACAGACGATCTGCCTCAAGGGAAGTACATGAACTTCGGAATACTGTTAGTGGGTTGAGATCTGAATTGCAACAATCACAAACTCGGTGGCAAGATTCAGAAATTCGGTGGCAACAATCTCACGACTATATATCTGAGCTATGCAATGAGATGGCGAATTTGAAAGGTATGGTCGCCTCATCATCGCAGTAGTCTGATCGTACTCGTCATCCGCCGCCGCCACCATCATCTTAGTTTAGGATTTTAAAACAGACATATATATGTAACTATATTTTATGATCTTGCTAAATGCTTATTAACTTTTTGATTAGTAGAATTATTATATTCAATTAGTATTTGATATTAAAATTTAGATATTATCTTCATTTTCATTATTTTGCAATTAATATTACAGGTTAAATAACTAATTAATATTACAGGTTAAATAAATAATTAAAAAATTAATTTTAAAATTTTTATTAAATTTTCCAACGGAAATGAATTTTGGTCGGGAAATTACCGACGGAATTCCATTTCCGTCAGCAAATTTCCTGACGGAAATGGATTTTTCGACCGAAATCCATTTCCATCGGGACATATCTCGACGGAAATGGAAATCCATTTCCGTCGAGAATTTCCCGACTGAAAATCCATTTTCGTCGGGAAATTCACCGACGGAAATGGAATTCAGTCGGGAATTTCTCGACGGAAATGGATTTCCGTCGAGAAATTCGCCGACGAAAATATTTCCGTCGGGAAAATTTCCCTATGGTTTATATCCCGACGGAAATATTTTCTGTCGGTAAATTTGTTTCCCGACGAAAATTGCTTATTTTTCGTCGGGAATTTCCGTCGGAAAATCGTTTTTTCCATGTGGTGGTGAATTATATTTTGTTATAATTTTCCCTTCATCTACTAACAGGGGAAAAGAAAAATTAAATGCATATTTACATGGTATTTTGAAGGAAAATATGTAGAAAAAATTTGAATTTATATACCTGCATCATATACTTCTTGGTCTTCCTAATTTTGTGATATTGGTTGAAGAGGCAATGAACTTGTATCAACTTCTTCAATCATCTTTTGTAAAAGAAAGTGTTGCCTAGTTGCCTCGAATTGATGCTGTCATACGAGCAAATTCCGTTGCAATTTTCTTGGCATGCAGTATGAGTCTTTAGGCCCTTCTTGGATAAGATATGTGTTGAGATGCGGGAGGATTTTTTTCTTGTTCAACTGTACCATGTTCTGCATGTTCATAAATGCATAATGGAATTATATATATGAATAGTTGGTAGTTAATAACAGAAAATTGTATATGAAATAGATAATATCTCATTAAAAAATAAGATTAATTGTATATCTTTAGGATCATTATATGATTTTCGATATTCTTGATTTTGAAATCTTGGTTCAAGAGATAATGAACTGCAAATTTGTCTTTGAGTATCACGGACAACAGTTGAAGAGCAATACTTTCTTTTCTTTATGTTGATACTGCTTTTGTCTATTGCTTCGATTGGAAAGTTCGATTGGGATTTTTATGCAACAGATACTACAGTAGTGGTTAGTTTTTTGGCAGTCAATGTGGATGATATGTTTTGTATTAACATGGAGAAAGCATAATTAAATTCATAGTTACATTGTTTATTGGTGTAAAAAACATAAAAATTATTGGATTTTATATACCTTCATGATATGCTTCTTGATATTCCTAATTTGGAGGTCTTGGTTCTAGAGGTAATGACATGAAATTTTGTATTTAAGCATTATTGGGAATTTCATTGATCCGCTTACTGGATAACATTAATTATTAGCATAATGAGTAGCAACTTCTTCAACCAACTTTTGCAAAAGTAACAGTTCAAATTTTAAATAGTGACTCAGCTGTTCTTCGTAAAAAATACCAAGATTATATCGATATCTGGTGCAGATTATCAAAACTTTTCTTCCCAACCTAGTTGCCTTAAATTGTTGCTTTCTTAGAATTGCAATGTTGTGCTTGGTTTTCATATGAGCAACTTTCATTGCATTTTTTTTTTTTGCATAGTATAAGCCTTCTAGCTTTTGTTACATGAGATACATATTGAGATGCAGAAGTATTTAATTTTGGTTCAATTATGTGGTATCCTGCACTTTTTACACACGTAATAGAATTATATATTGTATATATATATCAATAGTTGATAGTTACAAATATCAAAATTCTATGGTACGTAGATAATAACTAACTCAAAAAAACAATAATTAAGTACTTGTACTATATTTTGCACAATATAAGTGATTGAATATATTCTGTGCATTTTTAAATACATCTATCTACTGGCATATAACTGCATGAAAGTTCTGAAAAGGAATGAAATGCAATATTCTTAACAATAATTTGATACTTATATCCTTTCAGCGCACCACTTTGAATCATTGATGAACAAAGACCAAACAATGGCAATTGGTAACAAATATGTAAGAGAAAGTATTCATTTCAAATTCAATGGGTATCAGATATTCAACAATTCTTTTGTTTAAGGGACTTATGGGAATCATTTAAAGTGTGGAGCGCGTATGGAAGCTAAAAAAACAGGGAATTAGCGCCGACAATTTCCGTCGCTAATTCATATCAATTTTATTGTTAATTACTTTTAGCGACAAAACGACTAATCATCGCTAATTCGTCCATCACAAGGAATTTTGCGACCAAAACATAAAATCGTCGCTAAAAATGGCGCTGGCAAATTCCGTCACTAAAAACAAAATATTCCATTGCTAAATAATTCATAAATTAATTGCGGTAAAAATTAAAAACATATTAGAGACAAAAATTCTGTCGCTATTCCGTTGGAAAAATTATTAAATTTTTTATTAGTATTTTCAATTTAATTTATTATTATTATTATTACATCAAAAATTTAATTTATATAAGTAATAATTATGCAATATTATAAACAATATTATTAATTTAAAAATATAATATTATAAAAATACATTAAATTGTATAATTAGGAGTGTCCAAATGGTCGGTTCGGTTCGGTTTTAAACGGAACTGAATAGATTGAAAACCGAACTTATATTCAACAAAATAAAACCATTTAAAATAACTAAAAGAAAAATAACGTACATAAAATTTCATATTATGTTCATAATAAATATTAAGCAAAATTACATTAAAAATAAATACAACATAAATTATATTAGATGTTGCCTATAATTTCATAGCTTGATTGGTATCAGACTGATTTCACTACAAGAAAAGTGCTTTTTAATGAAGGGAAATCCGGGCGTTAAAAGTCAAAATTCGGTCGTTAAAGGTCTATAATGACCGAAAAATCCGGTCGGTAAAAGCCCCTTCGTTAAAAGTATAGACGACCGAATATTGAATCCGGTCGTTAATGTTTTTAACGACCGGAATGTTTCCGGTCGTTGAATAATGATTTTTAGCGACCGGATTTTCCCTTCGCTACTTGAATTCACTTTCAACAAAAGGATTTTCGGTCGTTAAAAATACCTTTTAACGACAGGATTTTCCCTTCGCTAATTGTATTGACTTTCAACAAAGGGATTTCCGGTCGTTAAAGATACCTTTCAGCGACCGGATTTTTCATTCGCTAATTATATTCACTTTCAACGAAGAGATTTCCAGTTGTTAAAAATACCTATTAGCGACCGAATTTTTCGTTCGTTAATTATATTCACTTTAAACGAAAGAATTCGGTCGTTAAAGACAAATTTTCAAAATATATAAATATTTTATTTGAATATTAACTGTACACATTATTCACACATATATATCCAAAATTATAATAAATAATATGTTTATATATTGCAAAATACCAATTACAAAATATATCAGTATTTCGGAATTGTTTGATACTCTATTTGTCATATACAAGTTTGTTTAGAAAACAAAACCTATCTATACACTTTTTGCTTCTGCCTTATTCTCCATGTTGGACATCACCTTGCTGCTCCCTCTTCTTCTTATCACTGCCAACCGCATCCACCAATACTTAAATCATTCCATCCACCAATACTTAAATCATTTATAACAAAAGGGTTAATAATTGTGCTCAAACTGAAATGATAATGATAATGATAATTATCTTGGTTTTGACATATCATGATTTTATTTAGATGCAACGAACTTAGAAATCACGTAAATAAGAAAATCATTTTTTAGACTACAAGGATAATACAAAATGTAACAAGGTGATAATTTGATAGCACTAGCTTGAGCTACAATTCTTGAGGAGAGTGAAAAACTTGCAGAGAAAATGCGATTCTCAATTGCAGGAATGCCATAAAAGGTGAAATTAGTAAACACACCCTAGGCAATGCATGTTGCAGTCACATTCATACAGAACCTATGCATAAATCAACTTCTTCCGCATGAAAGTGGTTTCTTAGTACCATATACATGTATTTTGTGTTTGTTTTGTCACTCTTCCACTTAAAATAGAAGTTACTCCAAAATCTATCTATTTATTCATCTGATGTCTTTAATATTGAAGCTGTAATTTTGCATGTGCCAAAGTAAAGAATCAATAACATTGCAGGTCATATTTGTGTAACCAGTGTATCAAAAAAAGAAATCAACTTCACCAACCTGTTGGCGATGCCACTTTAACTGGCAAGCTGCAACCTCAGAAAGAATTCTTAATTTAGTCTCCTCTTCAAGGTTCAAATGAAGTAAATCAATTGCACTCTCATAAGTCAGCATATAGGTTGGCTTAATTATAGAGTTATCCATAGAGTATTTTGCAATGCTATAGTTATGCTATAGTTAATAAAGAAAAAGGAGATAAAATAGAATATCATCCTAAAATTACCAAAAATCCTTGAGAACCATAATTATTCAAAATTCAAAATTACTAAAACTACTCCAGAATAGTAGTTACCTACAGATACCATAGTTCTGTTCCCGTCTAAACATTTAGTCACAAGAAATAGATTTTCCAAGTTGAAATTCAACATAACATATACTAATAAGGATTTAACCTTTAAAAAATAAAAAAAATTTAAAACCACAGGCAGTGTCCTTGCTGACAATGGCACTAGCTCCTAAAATAATGGGAAAATGGTAAATACATCAACATTTCCATCAGAACCAACTTGCTCTTTTTTTTAGAGCTCCTTAATTAGGGGAAACAGCAAATGAATAGGTGGAGTTGGGTGTGTTTTTTCCATCTATCCCAAAAATATACTGTATAAAGAAAGGACAAATGCTTTGTTCACCTTTTCTTTGTCAAATTCCAACCAAATCCTCATCAACGATGCATGATGGTATCTTTCTTTTAAAAAAAAAAATTTGCTCACTTTCTACTAATATCCAAGTATTCAATTATATTGGTGGAAGCTAATTCATTTATTATGTTATTGATAAGACAATCGAATTCAAACTTCATATCAGAAAAGAAGAAAAATAAGCAGCAAACAATTTTATGAAAACATAAGCTTTTTTTTTTAAAAAAAAAAAAGAAAAGAAAACTAACCGCCATTTCCTTGTCAGGATCATTTCTAAATACATAGAAAATAGGTGCTAGAACTCATTCATCCCTTGGACAAATCTAATTCCCGGATTCAATGTAGCAAATACAATTAATGTGTTTCTCAAAGCATCCTGAAGAACAAAGGCATGCAAGTCAATCAAACAGTTTGGATTTGTATCAAATATTAAAACTAGATTTTGCAAAAGATTAGTCCCTAGAACATAAACCTGATTAGATTTTGCAAAAGATGAGTCACCAGAAAAGAAGTGCATGTCTGGATGAGTTCGTTTCACATCTCGGCCAATCTGTTCCAAGACCTCCGAGTCCTACAAAATGATGAAATTGAAATAACCTGTTTGGCAAAAATGCTGCAAACACCTCTGTTGAAATCATTATTTTAAGAAATAAGCAGCAATATATAGCCAAGTAGTTTTCCCTAAACAAATTAGGGATTATAGGATGAGAGAAACATATTCACCAAGAAAACAGAGATGCAGCTGCGATTGCTAAAACATAAAAGTACATTCTAAAATACCTAATAATACCCAAATTATGTTCTAAACTTATATCTGAATGGAAGAATAATACTTGTTGCAATCTACAACTTTTAATTTTAATTTAATATATAATATAAATCCAAAAACTGAATAGTTCTGTGTATCACAATATATTATTTATATTAAAATACTACCAAGAATAAGATTTATTCAAATAAATAAATAAATAAAACAAGTGACAAAGTAAATAAAAATAAAAAAAATTGGTATTTTATCTGAAAAATTAACTATAATGAATTGAATTCCTACAAATCTATAGTACACCGATAGAGGATAGGCAGAGATGAAACAAGTGACAAAGTTGAAGCTAAGGTCATGGTCATGGCGTCAACCACCTTTTATATTTTAGGCCACGTTTCACTCAGTTATCAAATTCCTGCAATTGGTGGACCAATCATTTTAAAAATCATCATGCTTGAAAGAGAAAGCAGTTTGTAATTTAGCTTCATCCATCATCAACTGTTTAGAAAAGAAAAATTCATATTCTGGTGCAACAAATTTCAACTGATGAATTCGAAAATCCACATTTACGATTTTTTTTTATGTATACTATTTATTAAAATGAAATTAATCTTTTATAAGATCTAAAATGGTAATGTTCGACCTTGAAAGTATACCCTTGTTTTCACAATCTGTGTCGTCCTTCTCATAGGTTGTTGTTGTGTCCAACCTCCTTGTGATTTCCGACTAACTAACCACAGAAATAATCAGAGATCCCAAACTATTTACAGGAATAAAGTATTCAAACACATGCACCCTTAAATATAGCACAATTTTAATAATTTATTAGCTTATGGTAGTTCACAAGGAAAGATAAAACTCGGTCACTTTTGCAGGCATATACCTATTATGGCAATTTTGCTTATGTTTCTGAGTAGCCAAGTTTTTTTATGGTTTGATCATGCATATAACAGGGCAAATAACACTTTCGTATAGCCTTGCAATGACTTTAGTTCCGTAAAGTCGTATCCAAAAGAAATAGTCTAAATTTAGACTAATAGAAACTTACAGGATTCATCAGAAGCTGTTCTTTAAAATGCTTGTACTGAGACCTCTTCTTAGCCAATTCGGAAGACCAAAGTGAACGATCAGGCGGTAGGTATCCCAGTAATAGCTACCAAAATCAGCTGAAGATTAATTCATTACACTAAATAAATCTTGATGCTTATGTAACAGGCCCCATTTCTTTCCATCTAATTCAAAGTACATCGTAAAATCAGAACCAAATTTCACTTAAAATCAAACAAATCAAGAAAGAAACAGTACCTTTCAGACCGTCGCACAAATGCCAGCACCGTCAGGTATCCCCTGCGACGCAATTCTCCTCAACTCCCTTAAATTTACCACCTTCCTCAATAACTAAATCCAGATTTCCTCATTGGAATCAATTCACGAACACATATTCATATAAATGCATTAATCACAAAGAAATGCCCTATTTTCCTATTCGACGAGAAGAAGATTAGAAATAAAGAGATATTCAACTGGTAACAAAAGAGAAAGAAGGATTTTTTCAATTTCTCACCTGTAATCACCAGTTGCGCAACCAGCAAAAATTAAATCTGGATCTTGCAAAACCAAGAAAATTGAAGCAGTTATGACATAAATCAAGCGAGGTTGAGAGCAATCCAGGCTTCTACTACTGCCATTTCTATAAGGTTTAGATTAGTTTAGTTTTAGAAGATAGAAAAGGGTTTGCGTTTTTTGCAAATAGAAAAGGGTTTTCGTGTTTTTGCTATTTCTCATCTTTTGGGTTTGCCATTTTTTGCTATTTTTTTTGTGTGGGCATCGCAATTCTATGTTTTATTTTTATCAAATAATGGAGACATTTGGAGGTAAACCATCAAGAAGTCCGCCAATGTTTTGTAGGGTAATAACGACCGGAATATTAGTGTTTCGACGACCGAATTTAAACCCTTCGTTATATAGTAATAAAATTTAAGAACTAACGACCGGATTAATTTTTTTTTTCTAATTGTATATTT
Source organism: Excoecaria cochinchinensis (assembly GCA_947683425.1). Lineage (NCBI taxonomy): Eukaryota > Viridiplantae > Streptophyta > Magnoliopsida > Malpighiales > Euphorbiaceae > Excoecaria > Excoecaria cochinchinensis. Next base: position 5,812,077 of record CANTUQ010000013.1, read on the forward strand.
TAACGACTGGATTTTCATCCCTTCGCTAAATTTTGGTCGTTAAAAATCAATTTTCTTGTAGTGTTTTGCGTTTCAACTAGAGTGATGAGAGATTGAGTCTAATCTTGAATAGAGGCCAAAAATAAAAAAAAATAAAAATAAAAATAAGCAAACCAGCAATATATATAGATTACACAGCAAATCCAAATAAATTAATATACAAAAATTAATAATAAGAACAAATAAATATAATAATAATTATGCATGTGTTAACAGTATTTTATGTATAGGGACTTCTAACATACAAAATAACCTATATTTATTCTAGTTTTGCAATTCCAATACCAATTAATCAAATGCAATATACTCTTTTCAATAATAAAAATGACTACAATAATAATAAAAATAAAACAGCAATAATAATAAAAATAATAATAATAATAATAATAATAATAATATAATAATAAAAATAAAACAACAATACTGCTACTATACTAATAATAATAATAATAATAATAATAATAATAATAATAATAATAATAACAACAACAACAACAAAACAACAATACAACTACTACTGTTACTACTACTACAAATAATAATAATAATAATAATAATAATAATAATAATAATAATAATAATAATAATAATAATAATAATAAAAATAAAACAACAACAACAACAACAACAACAACAACAACAATAATAATAATAATAATAATAATAATAATAATAATAAAACCAATAATAATAATAATAATAATAATAATAATAATAATAATAATAATAAAATAACAACAACGACAACAACAACAACAACAACAACAACAACAACAACAACAACAATAATAATAATAATAATAATAATAATAATAATAATAATAATAATACTAACTTACCCTCGTCGGGGGACGACACCACCACCGAAATGAAGATCGGAGCGTCTGGAGTCACTCGCCGGTGGTCACGCACCTGAAGGAGGCGCCGTTTGGCCGAAAATGGCATCGGCAGCTTCAGAGCTCCTCTCTCCAATCTGCCTATTGTCGGAGAGTGGGGAGGCATGGCGGGTACCGGCCGAAGTGTCTCAGCTTGATGAGTCATCCACCGCTGTCCGTGATGCCACCAGTCACCGGAGTTGGCCGGAATCTGTGATGGAACATTCGGTTTATCTCTCCTAGAAACGGGGCTGAACAGCGTGAAGGTGGAAGAAATCAGCGAGGTTGGACGGCACAGTACAGGCTATTGATCCGTCACCATCACCATCGTCGGCCTCTTGCCCGTCCGTCATGGTCCGCCGTGCTCCCTCTCTTCCTCTTTCTTTCTTTCTTTCTTTCTTTTTCTCTCCTTTGTGCTCCCTCCCTCTCTCCCTCTTTGTTTTCTTTCGTTTTAATTTGTTATATAAAAACTTTTTTGTGACTAAATTAGCGATGAAAACTAATCATCACTATATGAAATATATATTTCAACAAAAAATAGCGACGGATTAGTTATCACTATGCCGTCACTAAATTATCACTTTAATTTTTAAAAATTATTTTCATAATTAAAAATTTTGAAAATTTTTTAGCGACGGAAAAAGTTGTACTATACCATCGCTAATTCAAGTGTGTTTAGCAACAACACGAATTAGTTGCTAAAACTGTCGCAAACTAAAGTGGTAAAATTGTCTCCAAATTTAGTGACCAATATTGCCGTCGTTATTTTAGTGACAACTTATTCCATCGCTAATTTATTCGAAAAAAATGCGCCATAAATTGCAGCAAAAATTGAGCAACTCTTTCTTTTTTTCGTTGCTAAATTTGCCACTATGTTGAAAAAAAGTATTTCCATGACTAATTCCGAAAGTGATCACTAATTCGTCGCTAATTAGAGACGAAAATATGTCTGTCGCTAATTTTAATTTTTTTTTTGTAGTGGGAGTGTGAGTGCTTCTTCTATTAATTAGGGGTGATGCCATTAAATAGTACTCTACTTCATCCTTGTCAAGCATACAATTATATGCAGACCCAAGTACGTTGAAATGAGCATGCTAGCATTCTTTTTCCTATTTTGATTGGCAAGGGTTTTAATTTTCGCATTAATTTTAAAAAACTTTGGAAAAATGGTGTAACAGTAAACAAAATTAGGAAATTGGGGTGTCAAAAACCGGCACAAACATGTTTCGGCCTTCGTTAGTGTGGGCTCAGCCGGTCTGACCGGCTGGAGTGGCAGAAATCGGCACATAGTGGTGCTGGTTTTCGTAAAGCAGCTGCACCCTCTGCAGCTTCACGTGAAGCTGCAATGGGTGCAGGTTTTAACTTCTTTTTTTTTTATATATTATAGAGATATTCAACATCTACGTGGGCGTCCATTTCTATTACGGAATTGTTATTAATGGATTAATTGCATGTTTAATTTATTCAGTTATGGCACACTTCTAAAACTCAGAGAATGTCAAACAATATGTAAATCTACACACATATACATAAAAGAAAATATTCAATTAAATATTGTAACATCCCCTACCCATACGTAGTAGAACTCATTCGCAAAAGGAAGTGAGAACCCATATGGACAAGGATGTCACCAAACAAAACAGAACAATATACATATACACAATATACAGAAAATAGCGAAAATTAAAACTTGAGGACTAAAAGATCATGCATTAATATCCAAAGGTTAAATTCAACAATATTCTATACAAAAAATAATATTACAAAAATTCATCTTCCAGAATACATAGCGGAAGCAATACAAAAGAATAAATACAATCAGTGAGTACAAAATATTACAAAAAGAATCTTAAGTACAAAACTAAGTCCTAACACTTCATTCATTCTCTATTGGTTGGACTTGTGAAGACTCTCCCAAAAACTCAAAACCTTTCGCACCTACACAGATGAAACACCTGTGCTAAGCGATAACGCGTAGTGGGAAAAACACACAATAATATGAACGACCATTCACAATGGTCGTTAAGGCAAAACACATAAAAATGGCACATGCTTATAATCCCATATATCTAAATCATAGCTTAATCACATTCAATTGTATTCAAGAGCTCATAATCAATTCATATATCAACTGATTTCACATGCTTATAGTCACAACAAAATAAACGAAACGCCTTCTGACTCACAATAGCGGATAACGAGTGAACACATTGGGGGTACCCGAGGGTATAATCGAAAAGCAATATCATTATTTTCTCATTCAAAACACTTTTCACATTGGGGGATCTTAAAAAGATCCGAACACATTGAGGATTACGAGGATCCAAACGGGGACCTGATCAAGGTCCGGAACACATTGGGGCTACAACTACTGAACTCTATTAGGCATGCCCATCTATCCACTACTTTGACCCTTGCAGGCCATGCATAAATCATCAAATCATATTCATATTGTTCATAAAATCATCCATGCATAAGTCTAAAAGCATCCCAAGTTCATAAAATAAATATCGAAAGCAAAAAAGAAATCCCATTTTAAAAACAGAAACTGTCGTGCTCGCGACAGGGGCAAAGCTCCCTGAGCACTGCGCTCGTAACAGGCCTTGCGCTCGCTCGAAAAGAAGTGGATCAGCTTCTATCATGCTTGCAATATGCGTCGTGCTCACGACAGAAGGCGCACAAAGTCACTATCGCGACCGCGCACTCGCGCTCGGACCGCTAGCGACAAGTCGGCATTACGCGTTCCGTCGCCCTCACGATAGTACGCGTGATGCTGAAGCTCGGCGGGATAGAACTGGCTATCGCAAAATGCTGGAAATCACCGAGCCTTGTTACGCTCGTGATAGAGTCGCGTTTTCCAGATCTCCAAAAATCTGCAGAAATCCATCATCTCCAAAACACACCAAACCTCCCAAATCAAACCAAACTTCAACACACTCAAATCAAACATTCTAATCATCATAAATGACACAAAACCCAACTTTTAAACCACTAATTACAATTAAAATCATACAATTAACATAATCAAAATCCCTAATTTAACGAAACCATAAATTTGCTGCATAAACTCTTCCAACTCGCAATTTGATTCAAGAATTCAATGACAAGGCAATCTCAACTCAAATCAAACAAAACCCATAACATTTAGACCGATATAAACATCATTAACTACATAGTTTTCCAGAAAATCAAATCAAAATACCAAATCACAAAATGCATTAAAACCACCAAATCCCAAACCCGAAAATCTTTTGCTCCAAATTAAAGAGCACCACTTCCACTCGCCTTCTCTTTACCCTTAGATTCTCTAGGAGGCACCTCTGATCAAAACACCTAAAATCACACAACAAACAAAAACCCTAACTTAAATCAATTACTAACAAAATCAAGAAAAAGAGGAGGAAGAAGAAGAACCCAGCTAAAACCCAACCAAAAACTTACCAATTAACTCTTGAGTTGATCAATTTCCGCCAAAATCTCAGCCAAAGGAAGATGGATCAAGATGAAACAAGAAGAAGAGGAAGAACGGAAGAAGAAATGGCTTTAGGAGGAAGAGAACGGGAGAGCAAGGCAGCCAATTACTGCTCTCTCTTTCTCTCTCCTTGCTATTTATACCCCCTTCAAATCCCTTACCACTTGTCATCTTACCATTAGTGGAATTTAACCACTCACACCCTACAACCGTACTCTACACAACACCTAAACCCAAGACACTAACACATACACTAACTCCCTACATGCAACCACACTCAAACAAAACACAATAAACATGCATATAACTCAATTTGAAATAACACATGCCAAAAATACACATACACATTCTGATGTAATATGGTTCAAACTACTAGGGTGGGAAACGGGGTGTTACAACTTTCCACTACTAACAAGAATTTAGTCCTCGAAATTCTCACCTGAACTGAACATCTGTGGGTATTGAGACCTCATCACTGGCTCTGGTTCCCAAGTCGCTTCTTCAACCTTATGATGCTGCCATAACATTTTAACCAAGGGAACTTGCTTGCTTCTCAACTATCTCACTTCTCTGGCTAAAATGGCTTTTGGCTCCTCATCAAAAGAATAATCTGGCTGAATCCTTATGTCCTAAACCGATAACACATACGATGGGTCCGATCTGTACCGGCGAAGCATAGATACGTGAAAAATATCGTGCATCTTAGCCAATTCCATCGGTAAGGCCAACTTGTAGGCTACAGGACCAACCTTAGTTAACACTTCATAGGGTCCGATAAATCTGGGACTAAGCTTACCCTTCTTACCAAAGCGCAACACTTTCCTCTAAGGCAATACCTTAAGGAACACTTTGTCTCCAACCTCAAACTAAATGTCCTTTCTTTAGAATAGCATAAGACCTTTGTCTATCCTTGGCTACTTTTAAATTATGCTGAACCATTTGGATCTTTTCTTCTGTGTCCCTAACCATCTCTAGCCCAGTAAAAGAATGCTCGGTCAATTCTATCCAACAAATCGGAGTCTTACGCTGTTGACCATAAAGAGCTTCAAACGGTGACATTTTGATGCTTGACTGATAACTATTATTGTAGGCAAACTCCATGAGCGACACATATTTGTCCCAACTGTCTGAAAATTCCAAAGTACAACCCTGAAGCATATCCTCTAAAATCTGTATAACCCGTTCTGACTGACCATTTGACTGAAGATGAAAAGCCATACTAAATTTCAACCGAGTACCCAAAGCCACTTGCAACTCTTTCCAGAACTTGGATGTGAACCTCGGATCCCGATCTGACACTATCGACAACGGAATACCGTGCAATCTGACTACTTCATACACATAGATACTTGCCAACCTATCCATCAAATAGTCAACTCGGATTGGCAGAAAATGCATTAATTTCGTAAGTCGGTCTACAATCACCCAAATTGAATCATGCTTCCTCTGAATAAACGGCAAACCTGACACAAAATCCATAGCAATGTCGTCCCACTTCCACTGAGGAATGGGTAAAGGGTTGAGAAATCCTGAAGGAACTTGATGCTTGGCCTTTACCTGCTGACAAGTCAAACATTTGACCACAAACTCCACAATGTCTCTTTTCATCCCAGACCACCAATAGAACTGCTTCAGATCTCGATACATCTTCTCACTACTGAGATGCATAGTAAAGACCGTAGTGTGTGCCTCACTCAAAAGTTTCTTCTTTAACTCATCATTCTCGGGCACACACAAATGATTCCTATGCATAATCACCCCATCCAAAATAGAAAACTCAGATTGCTTACCATTCTGAACCACTTACAACACTCGTTGCAATTTCACATCATCTTTATGGGCATCGACAATTAACTGCCTCAAAGACGGCTTAGCTTTCAGTTGGGCAACCAAAGTCCCTTTCGGATCCAATCTCCACTTGAAGCGCTGCAAAAATAAAGTCGAAACTAACTTTTGACTCAAAGCATCTACTACAACATTAGCCTTGCCCGGATGATAATCCAAAATACAATCATAATTTTTGAACAATTCTAACCAATGGCACTGCCTCATGTTCAACTCTTTCTGTGTGAGGAGATACTTCAAACTCTTATGATCTGTGAAGATCCTACATGTCTCCCCATACAGATAATGCCGCCAAATCTTCAAAGTAAAGATCGCAGCTGCTAACTCTAAATCATGTGTCGGATAATTCTTCTCATGAGGCTTCAACTGACGAGATGCATAAGCCATAACTTTACCCTCTTGCATCAAAACACAACCAAGTACAACACCTGAAGCATCACTGTACATCACAAACTCCTTACCTGAAGTGGGTTGAGTGAGTACAGGAGCTTTGACTAACAACCTCTTCAACTGCTCAAAACATGCCTGACACTTATCCGACCACTCGAATCTGACCCCTTTCATCAATAGTCTGATCAAAGGAGCAGCAATGACTGAAAACCCCTTAATAAATCGATGATAATACCCAGCCAAACCTAGGAAACTTCTCACTTCTGGTACATTCCTAGGCGCCTTCCAATTCACAATCGCCTCAATCTTTGCCAGATCAACTTGAAAACCTTTAGCCGACACAATATGACCTAAGAAAGGCACCTCTCTAAGCCAAAAATCATACTTGTTGAGCTTCACAAATAGGTGGTGTTTTCTCAAAACTTGAAGCACTATCCGAAGATGCTCTTCATGCTCACTCTCATTCTTTGAGTATACCAAAATGTTATCAATAAATACGACTATGAATCGGTCGAGATATGGCCTAAACACTCTATTTATCAAATCCATAAAAGCCACAAGTGCATTGGTCAAACCAAATGGTATCACAAGAAACTCATAGTGGCCATATCGCGTCCGAAATGTAGTCTTAACCACATATGCTTCTCTAACTCAGAGCTGATAATACCCGGATCGAAGGTCAATCTTAGAAAAGACTCCTGCACCTCTGAGCTGGTCAAATAAATCCTCAATCCTAGGCAAAGGATACTTATTCTTCACCGTAACCTTATTAATCTGCTGATAGTCGATGCACATCCTCAATGTAACATCCTTCTTCTTTACAAACAACACTAGGGCTCCCCATGGAGATATGCTGGGTCTAATAAAGCCTTTATCCGATAGCTCTTGTAATTGAGTTTTAAGTTCTCTCAACTCTACAGGAGCCATTCGATAAGGTGCTTTAGAAATAGGAGCAGTACCCGACACTATCTCTATGGACAACTCCATTTCTCTCTTCGGAGGTAACCTAGGCAATTCACTAGGAAACACATCCTCAAACTCCCTAACCACTGGGATATCCTCAATCTTAACTTGACTGCACTTAGAATCCAACACCACAGCTAAAAATGCCTCACAACCCTTCCTCATGAACCTCTTAGCTTGCATGGTAGAAATCACATTCCCCAAAGAACCCGAGTCTAAACCTTTAACCACAACCGGAGACTGATATCTATCCCGCAACACAACTGTCTTCCTATGACAATCAACCATTGCCCGGTGCTTACTTAACCAGTCCATTCCCAAAATCAAATCAAATTTTTGAAAAGGCAAGTCTATCAAATCCGCTGGACACTCAATACCTTGGACCAAAAGGGGACAATTCCTAAACACTCTACTCACATTGATACTATGCCCTAAGGGACTGGTCACACAAATCTCATAATCTAACTGATCAACATCATGCAACTTATCAAATAACTTATCAGAGCATAAATATGAGTGTGTGAAACTAGGGTCTATTAGAGCATACATCTTAGTGTTACAGAGTAGAAACTTATTTGTAATTATATCAGGCGTGTCCTGCTCATCCCGAGCTCTCATTACATAGTCCCTTGCTGGCACCATCTGAGGACAATCTACTGACTCCGATGGAGCACCCTCTCTAGGCCAACCACCTCGACCTCTACCTCTGCCTCTGGCTCAACTAGCTTGAGAAGCATTAGACCCTGACCGACTAGCCTCTTGCTGATCTCTAGTATTCTCACTCAACTTCGAACAATTGGCCAGAAAAATGCTCGGTACTTCCACAACAGAAACATCCTCCAGTAAGCCATCTACGCTCGCCCTTATGGTGCTTAATGTAGTGAGAACACTCGGGCACCACTTCACCTCTTCCGCCAGAACTACCTCTACCAGCACTCAAACTAATTGTAGATCCTTGCCTCTTACCCCTTGAAGCAGGACCCGAATAAGACTCATCCTGCGGGTTCCTCGATCTCTTACCCGAGGACGAACCTACACGAGGGGGATCCTTCTCAGAGCTCTCTCCCTTAAAATCGACTCAGACCTCTCTGCCCAAACAACTGCTTGAATAATCTGGTAATAACTAATAATAGGGGTACTCATCAAAGATATAAGCATGGATCTCAATGACTCATTCAATCCTGCCTTAAAATGCTGACACCGAAACTCCTCTGTCAGAATACTCGGAGGAGCATACTTCCCAAGCCTATTAAACTCTTTCTCATACTCAGAAACCGACATAGCCCTCTACTTTAAACTAAGAAATTCAGCCCACTTAGCCTCCTTATAGGCCTTGGTGTAGACACCGGATCCCGAGGCGATCGAAGATCAAGAATACCCGATGATGAAATAATACTTGCCATAAGTAAAAGTGTCGAAAATGATGTTTTCCTTATCGAGACCCTCATTGTTTTTAAATAAAAAATAAACAAATAAATATATATATAAAAAGGGTTATTATTATAAAAAATTTAATTAAATTAATTTTAAAAAAAAATCATTATTAAGAAGTGTTATTTTTGATATTTAAAAAAAAAAGAGAATTGAATTAATTAATTAATTTAATTGGAAAAAAAGGGATTTAATATTAAGAAAAAGAAAAAGAAAAAAAAAAAGATTTAAAAAAAAAGATTTATGGAATAAAAAAAAAGTTTACAACTTTTTTTATAAAGTGGCCACTTATAATTATAAGTGACCGCGTCTCACCAAGGTGAGACGCGGCCATGTGAGGACGCGGAGAGGTGCGTCTCGCCGCGACCGCACGCGACCATGGGGCGCACGTCACCCGCAGGCTTTTTTTTCCTGCCCATTCGCGCCTGCAATTTTCCTCTAATTTTCTGCGTTTTCTCAGTCCTTTTTTACCGGTGTTTTCACGTTTTTATGCTAATTTGATTAACTAAAAATGAAAGCTCTTCTGTCTTTTTCCATTTTCGGGCGAGACAACAAATCAAATAGAGTTTTGGGGTCTTCATTTTGGGGGATCAGAGATTTTGATGAAAAAAAGACTTCTTGTCTTCTCTCAAGAACAAGAAGAACAGGAAGGTTTTTTTTTGAAAAAAAAAAAAAGAAAAGCTTTCCAGTTTTCTTTCAAACTGTGATTTTTATTTTTCTTCGATATTTTTTAAAACATTCTTTAGTCGAAAAATTTATTCAAGATAAAGATAAATCCATTTTCTTTGTTTTTGCATTAATCCGACAACATTCTCCTCAAACTTTATCTGTGCAAATCAAGTTGCTTTACAAACATTTTTCTTTGATTTTCTACCTAAATCTCGACAAGGGAACAGTCAAAGCGCCTTACTTTTTCAGATTTACACCTCTAAGGGTAAACGCTTGGAACCATTCTCGTTTAATTTTTTGTTATTTTACTGCCATCAATATTTTTGTTGTTCTTCCTGTTGAAATCATGTTTATCTCTTAACCATTTTGATGTCAGTTGCTCCTGTTGGCCTTTCATGTTTAATTCATTTTTTTTATTTGTTTTCCTTGTGCCTTTTAGTTGATTTTCTTGGTCTTTAGCTTTATGCTCCTGGGTACCGTCAACCACCTTTATTTTTATTATTATTACTACTATTATTCTTGTATTTACCATTATCACCACTGTGATATGTTATTATCATCACGTTGTTTATGTTGTTTATCCATCATCATTTTGTCCATGCACTCCATGTTATTATTATTATTATTATTATTATTATTATTATTATTATTATTATTATTATGTTGCAACATTTTTGTTATTATTATTACCATTAGTATGTTGTTGTTGTTTGTTTAGTGATAATTATTACTATTGTTATTATTATTATTATTTGTCCTAAATATTCATAGTCATTAATATTATTATTATTATCATTTTATTTATTATTACTCTGTGCTTATTTATCTTATGCTTATTATCGTTTATTATTGTCATGATCATTATTATTATTATTATTATTATTATTATTATTACTATTATTATCATGTTTATCCATGTTTTATTCATTGTCCATTATTATTATTGTTTATTATTATTATTATTATTATTATTATTATTATTATTATTATTATTATACATTATTGCATCTAATATTTGTCTCGTCCTTACCTGATTAATTTTGTTAGAACTATTACTAATATTTTTTATATTATTTTCCCTGCCCGAGATTTAAATTATAGTCGCCCTATGTGAGCGTCCCCGTGGCTCCCCGGATGGGTCACAACGAGTAGAGGGTCACGTCGGTTTCGGTGAAACCTTTCCTTTCCCTTCTCCTTGTTTTGTGTTTGTTTGCAAATAATTATCTTATTTATGCACGCGTGTGATAAAAAATCACAAAAATACTTGCACAATTAAATTGGAATTTTTACTAATAAAATTGGAATTTTTACTAATAAAATTGGGACCAATGTCCCTCATTTTACCCAAATAATAAAAAATATCACCATAAAACAAAGAGTTAGTTTTCTCCAAAAATGGGATCACTCATCTCGATTTTCGCCCAACAATCAAAACGACTCTTCGAACCCTCTTTAAATAAACACGAAGGAACCAATGTTCCTAAACCTTCAAACGAGCGCGAAGGAACCAACATTCCTTAATTAAATGAATACCCCGATTTATGTATGTTTTTCTTATATTTGATTCTGTTTGATTGTTTTAAAGTTTATGTTCATTTCCTTTTGGGCCCTTGTAATTAATTTTTGGGCAACATTATTTAATTAGGGATTGTATTATGTCCCAATTTCCCCTTTTTAATCTTCTTCTATTTGGGGGTTGTATTCTGCCCCTATCCCCCATGTAATTATGTGCTTGCGTGTTTATTCGCTTCCCTTTATCACTTTACTTACAGCTTTTCTTTATAGCTTTCCTTTACTACTTTTTGAATGACTGCGATGTGCTTTTATTTTAATGCATAAATCGTGTGAGATAAGAGAGAGAATTTTAGGAAATTTAAAAACTCATTTATAACTAACCAAAGCATAAATAAGAGTGAAGTTTCGAACACCAATCTATGGTCTAGACCAATAAGAGGTTAGATACCTTTCCCAATTCCTTGTGAATTGGATGGTGACTCTAAAACACCTCAAAGGTGCCTAAAGGTGTCGTGGGGCTAGATCTTTCTTTCCAATATTCTATTGGGAAGGAAGCATCCAAGATGTCTCATGGTGCCCATGATCAAAAAGACGCAAACCAATCCCTTGAATCCTAAAAGTGGGTTCAACGAGGGCCTTTGCTAGGTTCCGGTCCATTAACCTGTAGATGAGCCTAAAGCTGCTGCTGTTCCCGCTGATCCAAGAAGGGCAAGGGTCCCAAACCCTGATGAGGATTTTATAATGAAAGAGAAGGTTGAGGAGGTAGCAGCCCATCAAGCTGTGAGGGGTAGAGCACCCATGGTAGAAGACAAGGCTATGAGAGGTATGAGACAGCAAATTGAAGTAATCACTCGCCTATTGCCAGCTAGCAAGGGAATTAATCCCGAGGACAGAGATTTGGGGGATGAGGAGCTGCTGCCCTAAAGGTTTAGGATGCCTGAGCTGCCGAAGTTTGACGGAACATCAGACCTGTCTGCACATATCAAGCAATACACCCTGGTGATGAAGGGCACTGGACTAACTAAGGGGCAAAAAGTGGATTATTTCTATCTCAGTCTAGCGGTTCCGATAGTATACTGTCATCATGGGCTGGATAGGAGATCCAAAGAGGAATGGGACCTTCTAACTGACGAATTCATGAGGCAGTATGACTGCAGCACTAGAATGGAGGTCACCCTAAAGGACCTCGAGCTTACAGCAGAAGAATGATTAGTCATTCCACGAATACCTCACTAGGTGGAGAAACAGGGTCATGGAGATAAAGCGAAAACCTGACACTGCTGATCAGATCAGGCTATTCATCAGGAACTCCTGCCCCTACTTGAGGGACTTGCTCAGCTTTAAAGGGCTCAGGGATTGGGAGTCGCTCATAGACATTGTTGTAGAGGCTGAGGCAACTTACCTAGTGAAGAAAGCAAGCCAGAATAACTTCAAAAAACTCCCATGTGATCGGATCTGGCGTCTGGGGATGCCTACGAGCCAACTTCCACCAGTCATAGGCCGATCCCTAGAGCAAAGCAATAACACAATCAACCTGCCTCTCAAGAGGGCAATGAATCTCCTCAAGAACTCTCTCCACTTTCTCAATCCATTTCTCGGCCGATTCAGACTCATCAAGACTCGTTCCATAGAAATCTTCCACCCCAGCTTTCATCATGCTCTCAATCGGGGCCCTCGGAGCAGTAACCCTTTCTAAGACCCGAGCCATGTCTTGAGATATTTTCAGCATAGTCTCAAAAGGCATGGCTGCGCCTCAGGCTGCACCCTAGCAGACTGAGTTAGACCAGACACTGTCGGATCTTGCTCTTGGGGATGAGCACTCTCAGTTAACCCCTCAAGTGATCCATGCACATAATCCATCTATAATAAACATAAAGACATCCACATTAGCCAACACAGTACTAAACACATATCTATACTCTACAGACACCGAGAAAACACCTAAACCTATGCTCTGATACCAAAAACTGTAACATCCCCTACCCATACGTAGTAGAACTCATCCGCAAAAGGAAGTGAGAACCCGTATGGACAAGGGTGTCACCAAATAAAGCTGAACAATATACATATACACAATATACAGAAAATAGCAAAAATTAAAACTTGAGGACTGAAAGATCATTAATTGATATCCAAAGGTTCAATACAACAATATTCTATATAAAAAATGATATTACAAAAATTCATCTTCTAGAATACATAGCGGAAGCAATACAAAAGAATAAATACAATAAGTGAGTCCAAAATATTACAAAAAGAATCTTAAGTACAAAACTAAGTCCAAACACTTCAATCCTTCAGTGTTGGCTGGACCCGCGGAGACTCTCCCAAAAGCTCAAAACCTTCCGTACCTGCACGGATAAAACACCCGTGCTAAGCGATAACGCTTAGTGGGGAAAACACATAATAATATGAACGGCCATTCACAATAGTTGTTAAGGCAAAACACATACAAAATGGCACATGCTTATAATCCCATATATCTAAATCATAGCTTAATCACATTCAATCATATTCAAGAGCTCATAATCAATTCATATATCAACTGATTTCACATGCTTATAGTCACAACAAAATAAACGAAATGCCTGCTAACTCACAATAGCGGATAACGAGTGAACACATTGGGGGTACCCGAGGGTACAATCGAAAAGCAACATCATTATTTTCTCATTCAAAACACTTTTCACATTGGGTGATCTTAAAAAAGATCCGAACACATTGAGGATTGCGAGGATCCAAATGGAGACCTGATCAGGGTCCGGAACACATTGGGGTTGCAGCTACTGAACTCCATTAGGTATGCCTAACTATCCACTAATTTGACTCTTGCAGGCCATGCATAAATCATCAAATCATATTCATATTGTTTATAAAATCATCCATGCATAAGTCTAAAAGCATCCCAAGTTCGAAAAATAAATATCGAAAGCACAAAAGAAATCCCATTTTAAAAACAAAAACTGGCGCGCTCGCGATAGGGGCAAAGCTCCCTAAGCACTGCGCTCGCGATAGGCCTCGCGCTCACGCAAAAAGAAGCAGATTAGCTTTTGTTGCGTACGCGACAGAAGGCGCACAAAGTCACTATCGCGACCGTGCACTCGCACGTGCCCGTGACAGTGCCGCCAGCAACAGCTTGGCACTACGCGTTCTGTCGTGCTCGCTACAGCACGCGTGATGCTGAAGCTCGGTAATACAGAACTGGCTATCGTGAAATGTTGAAAATCACCAAGCGCTATCATGCTCACGACAGAGTCTCATTTTCCAGATCTCCAGAAATCTGCAAAAATCAATCATCTCTAAAACACACCCAAACCTCCCATATCAAACCAAACTTCAACACACTCAAATCAATCTTTCTAATCATCATAAACGACACAAAGCCCAACTTTTAAACCACTAATTACAATTAAAATCAGACAATTAACATAATCAAAATCCCTAATCTAACGAAACCAGAAATTTGTTGCATAAACTCATCCAACTCGCAATTTGATTCAAGAATTCAACGACAAGGCAATCTCAACTCAAATCAAACAAAACCCATAACATTTAGACCAACATAAACATCATTAACTACATAGTTTTCCATAAAATCAAATCAAAATACCAAATCGCAAAATGCATTTAAACCACCAAATCCCAAACCTAGAAATCCTTTGCTCCAAATCAAAGAGCACCACTTCCACTTGCCTTCTCTTTACCCTTAGGTTCTCTAGGAGGCACCTCTGATCAAAACACCCCAAATCACAAAAGAAAAAAAACCCTGACTCAAATCAATTACTAATAAAATTAAGGAAAAGATGAGAAAGAAGAAGAACTCAGATAAAACCAAACTAAAAACTTACTAATTAACTCTTGAGTTGATCAATTTCCACCAAAATCTCAGCCAAAGGAAGATGGATCAAGATGAAACAAGAAGAAGAGGAAGAAGGGAAGAAGAAATGGCTTTAGGAGGAAGTGAACGGGAGAAGAAGGCAACCAATTGCTGCTCTCTCTTTCTCTCTTCTTGCTATTTATACCCCTTTCTAAATCCCTTACCACTTGTCGTCTTACCATCGGTAGAATTTAACCACTCGCACCCTACAATCGTACTCTACACAACACCCAAACCCAAGCACACTAACACATACACTAACTCCCTACATGCAATCACACTCAAACAAAACCCAATAAACATGCATATAGCTCAATTTGAAATAACACATGCCAAAAATACACATACATATTCACATGCAATTTGGCTCAAATAACTAGAGTGGGAAACGGGGTGTTACAAATATGGCTGAGGCGTGTCAATTTATTAAATTAATGCAAATTTGGATTAACAATTAAAATTGAATAATAATAAAAAAAATCTTGTTCTTAGGAACTTTATCACTTGCAGCATTCCTAATAATTATGTTCCAAAACTCTCCAGATCACAAGAGTCATGGTGTATTGTATATAAACTATAAACATATCAATTATGACCTGTAGACACCGGGTCCTGAGACAGCCCAGATCAGAGTTACCCAATGATGATAAGATGCCTTGTCACAGGCAAAAAGGTTGAAAGTGGTGATTTTCTGTTTAAATTTGCATTTTAGAGTGAAAAAGTAAAAAATAATAAAAAATGTTTTGAAAATTAGATTTGAAAAATTGAGTTTAGAAATTGTAGTATTTTTAGTTAATTTAAAAAAAAAAAAAATTCCGAGCATCGGCGCCTTGCGGAAGCGCGCTGCGCGAGCACCGACGGGCGTCCGTCGCACCTGTTCTGCCGAAATTGGCCATTTTGGCCCCAAAATCATTTTTTTCCCATTTTTCACCCAAAAATCCATTTTTTATCCCATTTTTTTTTGGTTTTTAAAGGTTTTTTTCCTTTTTTAAAATTCAAATTAAATAAGATCTGATTTAATTGGATTTTTTCTTCTTAATTTTTTTTCCTATTTTCTTCATATAAAAAGAAAAGGATGAAACTAATTAAAAGGGGAAATTTTTTAGGGGTTATTTATTTAGGTTTTCTCTTCTTCTTCCTCTCAATTTCTCTCCAAAAATTTCAGATTTTTTCCCCACCAAAAAGAACAAAAATTCAGTTAATCTTTTATTCTTTTTCCAACATAATTTCCTCTAAACATATATTTAGAAGGAGTTTTGTTGTTTGATTAAATTTTTGAGACAAACACAACAATTATTTGTTCTCAAAATTCTTTTTTTAACCTTTTATTTGTGTTCAATAAAATTTTTCCCATTGATTTTCTTTTGAATCTCTTTTTGATGAAAAGTTAATTTTAAGAAAAACAAAATAATTGTTTGTTATCAAAATCAAAATTTTCATTTGATTTTCTAAAAATAAGATTTTTTTTTATGTTTTACTTCTTGAGACAAACAAATAATTATTTGTTCTTGTGATCATTTTTAATTTTTTTAATCAATAAAAATCCTTTTTTTGATCAATAGTATATTCTTTAGGCAAAGAAATTAATTCTTTGTTCTTAAAGAATTTTTGATCATTTTTTTAATCTTTTTTCTTGGAATAAAATTCCAACATTTTCATATTTCAATTCTAATCTTGCAAATCAAGAATAAGGAAATCAATATCATTTTTACCTTCATCGAATCCGAAATTCTGAGGGTAAACATTCTGGACTCAATCTTCCTCTTTTATTATTTTTGTTCATATTTAATTTATTCATGTATATTTTTATTATCTTCATTTATTTATGTATTTTATTTATTTTATATTTGTTTTATTTAATACGTTTATATATTATTTTATTCTCTTTCATGTGAATATTGATTTCTTTTAATTCCTAACATGTAATTAATTTATTTTGCTTTGATTTCCCCTTATTTTTAACATATAATTAATAAATTCATTTTAATTGATATTTTTACCATGTAAATGTTTTATATTAATTATGATTATATTGATTAACCATGTCATTCATTTAATTGCTATCATTATTTTGTTATTCATTTTTTATCATTCTTTTCTCGTTCTCATTGCTATTTATTCATTCATTTATTTATTTTCATTAATCATCATCATTATTACCATGTTCATATTTTTACATATTAACTCATTAACATGTTTTATTTATTACAATTAAATCATTTAATTCTTTTATCATTTAATGTAAATTTTCATTTATTTTGATTTGTTAACATTTAAATTCAATTATCATTCTTTCACATCACCTTATTTTATTTTAATTTGTCATTCAATCATTATTATTTGATTGATTCAATTACTAACATCATTTATTTGTATTTTATTTTTATTTCACATCTTATTTTCCCTCTTGGGCATTTTTGCGAGCACACGAGGAGATCCAGAAGGCTCATTTTGGGGTTAAATATTCATTTGCTTCATTTGTAATATTTTATTTACTTGTCTTTATCATTTATTTTGCCATGTAATTTTCTTATAAAATTATTTGTTTTAGGCCCGCTAGAAAGAAAATCACTAAACCATTTTTTATTAATTAATTTGAAATCTTTCCTAATAAAAATGGGACCAATGTCTCAGTTTTCTCCATCCAAAATCATCACATCTAAAATTATTTTATAATAAAAATGCATGCGATGACGAATGTCCTCATCCATCAATGAACATCCCGTTTTATGTATGGTTTGTACTTTATTTACAATGAGGGTTGTATTCCGCCCCTAATTTTGTTGTAATTTATTTTCATATGCTTCATTTTTAATTCTGCTTTATTTATCATTTTTTTCGTGGATGACATGCGCTTTAATTAACTGCATTAAAATGAATGAGAAATAAGATGAAACTCTAAATTCAAAAACTTGACTATAAAATTAACCAAGGTATCAATAAATGGGAAGTCCCGAACCCACTCTAATCTTAGGCTCAATGAGGTTAGAGGACCATCTCAATGTTTCATTGGGATGGGGCCTCTAAAATATCTCTTGTTGCCTTCTAAAAGGTCCAACTCGAATAATCATAAGCTCCACGGGGTTAGAGGGTCATTCCAATGTTCTATTTGGATGAGGTCTCCAAGATCGCTCTGGTTTGCCCAAAATGGATATATATGCGCTGTCTTAGGCTCATTGAGGCTAGACAACCTTTCCTAATGTGCTATTTGGTGGCAACTCTAAGAAACCTCCTTGTTGCCCAACATAGATGCACTTGTAATTTGTTACAAGTTTTAATGATCCTCTCTCGAAAACCCTAAAAGCGGGTCTTTGGGGCGCCCCGGGGTTCGGCGTGCGTCACAGTGGCGACTCCACTAGGGACAATACTCGAGACTTCGCTTCAAAAGTTCCTTGGTTAAAGTTTACAATTGAGTTTTAATTTAAAAAATTTCATCTTTTTTCGAAACTGCATTGCATCTCATTAGAGCCTTAGATCTATGCTAGTTTGGTCCCTTTTTTGACCCTGGTACGTTTCCGAAACACGACCCTACATTCACTCAATATAGGGAAGTGTTAAGGATAATCACCAGCCCAAGCCTCGTACCATCATGGTATATGAAATGGAGACCCGATCGGTCGTTACGCTCGTGATGAGCTAGACCCTTTGGCAGGGACCATGCTTGGGTAGCCCTAAAGTAACAATACATTGGCCAAAGCTCATGTAAAGGAAATAGATACTATCCCTAGGTGGTATGAACCATAATACTATGCTTGCTATATGGATCATTATGTATTAGACAAACCCAGATAATTTGATTGGTCACCTAATCAAAGGCTTTCATGCCCCGATAGGCCCATGACAACTTATTCGGACTACCTAAATACATAACGATCATAACCCATGCGCCTATGCATTAGTTAGGAGAGGTTATGCTGCCGATTTTCCACCGTGAACCATACGCATCCATCGGGTCCCCTGTTGACCCATGGGTTAATCCCATCTAGGAAAGAGACTATGACCTCATGTGCGGGAGTAATAAGGTTGGAAGGACCTATGTGCTTGCATGTGATTTGTGGATGTTGCATAAGCACGATCATGCATCTTATACGTCATCCATGCATCATCCTAACAAGTGTGTTTTGCAGCCATTATAGATCGGCCCAGGTGGTCAAGAGGTCCCCAAGGGCGTGTCACACCCCGTTTGCCCCCTAGTAGAATGAGCCATATATATGAGTATGTATTTGTATGTGTTTGGCATACCATAAGTGCATTTTGAGAATATTGCATGTTTTGAGATTTTATTCTGGTGTGGATGTGCATTTAAAAATAAGGCGTGCATAAGTGGAGTTGTGATTATATGCATGTGAGCATATCATTGTGTGTGTGTGTTAGATGAGAGAGCATTGTGTGTGTTGCTCATACATGTGTAGGGTGCATTATTAGAGTGTTTCATTGTGTGTGTGTGACATGCGCACATAGTGTGTGAGCGATTGACTTCCACCACTAGGGTGAGGACATATGGCAAAGTTAGGGAAATGAAAAGTAGAGGAGAAAAAGAATTGGGAATTCAGAATTTTTCATTCCTCATTCCCGTTCTCCCCTTTCTTCTTTGTCTTTCTTTTCCTTTGCTTTCCATTTGTGTGCTCTAAGCTTGGATTCAAGCTCTTGGTGGTGGGGATTGATCACACCTTGCATTAATCAGTAAGTTTATGCATCTCTTTTGTGTAATCTTCTTCTTCTTCTCCTTATTTTTCCTGGTTTTGGATTTGTAACTTAGGGTTGTATTTGTGTATTTGTGTGGTTTGATGCTTAGTTGAGCCTCCTCGAGAGCCAAAGGGCAAAGAGAAGGTTGGATCTAGTGGAGCTCATTAAATTGGAGTTAAGGATTTCAAGGTTTGGGAAATTGTGTTTTATGTATTGTTGGTATGATATTATGTGATTGAAATTCTAGAAATTGTTGATGTTCTTTATGTTGTTCTTTGAATTCATGAGTGGGTTTTGTTATGGCGTGATTTTTGATGATGGATTTTGGTTGAATTTAAAGTTTGATTCATTATATCATGGTTTGAGTAAAGAATTTTAGTGTTGGGTTGAAAAATCTGGTGTTTTGGCTCGACAGCGTGGAATTTGGGCATGGGTCACGGTGACAACCATTTTGGTTGTGACCGTGAGGTGCCCAGATTTTGCTTCTGTTCTGGGTTTTGGGTACGTCACGGTGATAACCATTTTGGTTGTGACCGTGAGGTACCCAAACTTTTGCTTCTGTTTGGCTTCTTTGGTATGTCACGGTGACAATCATTTTGGTTGTGACCGTGAGGTACCCAGAACTTCAATTTTGTTTTGGGTTGGGGACATGTCACGGTGACAACCATTTTGGTTGTGACCGTGAGATGTCCAGCTTTTGGGTTCTGTTGATTTTCTTGGTACATCACGATGACAACCATTTTGGTTGTGACCGTGAGGTACCCCTTATCAGCATTCTGCCGAGAGCTTTGGTATGTCACGGTGACAACCAATTTGGTTGTGACCGTGACCTACCCTGTTTTTGCAATACAACCTCTTTTGTTTTACACGTTTTGGGAATGTTAAATTCTGGTTTTTAGCATTCAATATCACTTAAAATGAGCCATAATTGTGCATGTGATGATCTATTTAAAGTTTATGAATTCTTTATTTGTTATAATTAAAATGTGGATGTTAATTGTATGATTTTAGCCTGCAAGAGTCAGTCTAGTGGATAGTTAGGCATGCCTAATAGAGTCTCTTAGCTGCAGCCCTTTGTTCAGTTTGGACCCCGATCAGGTCCCCGCTTGGTTCCTCACGAACCCCTTTGTGTACGGATCTTGTTAAGGTCCCCTTTGAAAATGTTTTGTGGAAATTAAAAGTAAAAATTGATTTCTCGATTCATACCCGTAAGGTACTATTTGTAATCGGCTCGTACCCGTAAAGTACTGTTTGTTAACTCATTATCCACTACTTTGAGTTAGAAAGCACTTTATCATTTTGAATTGCTTTGATAAGAATGAGATTGTATTATCCGAAAATGTTTATTAATGAGATGTTTTGAAGGCAGTAGTGCTTTATCGAAGGTATGACTCTATATGTTTACATGTTAATATGTCCATACTCTTGTTTAATGCGTATTTTTGATTATGCCATCTGTATGTGTTTGCCTTGACGACCGTTGTGAATGGTTGTCCTTATGCTATATGTGTGTTTCCCCACTAAGCGTTTATCGTTTAGCACGGTGTGTTTACCCGTGCAGGTGCGGAAGGAGTTTGCTTGGGAGAGTCGCAGCCATCGGAGTCAACACAGCGGGGTCTTTAGTGTAGGGCCTAATTTTTGTACCTTGATGATTCTTTTTGTGTAGAACTCTCTTACTTCAATTTTGTGATAGCTTTCGCATATGTATATGTATAATTTTGGATATGTAATTATCTTTTGTATCTTCGGGTTGATTAAACAGTAATGTAATGGTTTCCGTTATATTAATGCATGATCAGCTTATCTCATGAATGGTTTTGTAAAGTTTTAAATTACCCTGTATTTTGGTATGTATGTTTATGTATGAATGTATGTATATTCTGTATCTGTGTGGTGGCACCTCTACTCATGCGGCATCTCACTCCTTATTGGATGGGATCGCCTAAGTACGGGTATGGGGTGTTACAAGTTGTGGTATCAGAGCCAGGTTTAGGTGTTTCTGGGTGATTGTTTATGTGATGCTATGTGTGGATGCGTCTATGTCTAGGGCTGTGTTGGCTGATGTGGCTGTCACCTTGTTTGTTAGATGGATTCTGATTCTGCTCGTGGTGCGCTTGAGGAATCCGCTAAAAGTGTGAATCCTCCAGCTGTAGATCCGTCTGTTTCTATTTCGGTGTCGGCTCAACGTGCTAGGGTCCAGCCCGAGGCCGCTGCCATGCCTTTTGAGGCAATGTTTAGATTGCATCAGGACATGGCTCGGGTTTTAGAGAGGGTGACTGCCCCTAAAGCTCCGATGGAGAGTTTAAGAAGAGCTGGTGTTGAGGATTTTTATGGGACCGGGCTAGATGAGTCGGAGTTAGCTGAAAAGTGGCTTGATAAAGTAAAGAGAGCTTTAAAGGAAGTTAGGTGTCCTCCCGATCAGCAAGTTGAATGTGCTGTGGCATTGCTTCAAGGCTCAGCTTATGAATGGTGGGAGTTGGTATGTAGGCAACCTTAGATGCCTGATCCGGTTACATGGGAATTCTTTGGGGAGGAGTTCACAAAGAAGTATGTGACTCAGGCATATAGGGATGCAAGATGGGCACAGTTTCTGAATTTGAAGCAGAGGGCCATGTCAGTTTCAGATTATGAGAAGGAGTTTAATCGGTTGTCTCGCTATGCTCCGCGTGGGGTTATGACAGATGATTTCAAATGCAAGCATTTTGAAGCGGGGTTGAACGAGTCTTTAAAGATTGCTTTGATTTCTTTGATGTGTATGCCTGGGGTAAGTTATTATCAGATTGCAGAGGCTGCCATGAGGGAGGAGAAGACGGAATCATTGCTTAGGGAGAGGGCTCAGCAAAGGAATTCTGCAAGGGGTGGTTTTTCCTCATCTTCGGGTAAGAGATCTAGGAACCCGCAAGATGAACCATCAGCTGGTTCGGCTACTAGAGGTAGAAAGCAAGGTTCAACAGCAGTATCTAGTTCTGGCAGAGGTGGTGGATCGGATGCTACACCTGTTTGTGCACATTGCAACAAGGCTCACCGGGGTGAGTGTAGGTAGCTCACTGGTGGGTGCTTTAAGTGTGGGAGTACCGAGCACCGTTTGGCTAATTGTCCACAGATGAGCGAGGATTCGAGTCCTCAGGGAGGAGCTTGTGGAGTTGGATCTAATGCTACTCAGGCTGCCCGTGGTAGGGGCCAAGGTAGAGGTCGAGGCGGTCAACTAAGAGAGGGAGCTATTTCTGAGATGGTTGAGCGTCCTCCACCAGTTGCAGCTAGAGCATATGCAGCTAGAGCCAAAGAGAAGCAGGATGCCCTTGATGTGATTGCTGGTAAGTTCCTACTCCATGACACTAAATTATATGCTCTAATAGATCCTGGTTCCACACACTCATATTTGTGCATGCATAAGATTGTTGATAAGTTGCATGTGGTAGATCAGTTAGACTATGAGATATGTGTGACCAATCCAGTAGGGCATAGTGTCAATGTAAGTAGAGTCTTTAGGAATTGTCCTTTGTTTGTGGAAAGTGTAGAGTTCCCTGTGGATTTGATAGAGCTGCCGTTCTGAGAGTTTTACTTGATTTTGGATATGGATTGGTTGGGCAAGCATCGGGCTGTAGTTGATTGTCATAGGAAGACCTTTGTGCTTCGGGATAGGAACCGAGCTCCAGTGTTTGTAAGAGGTTTGGGTGCGAGTTCTGTGAATAATGTGATCTCAACGATTCAAGCCAAGAGGTTTTTGAGGAAAGGTTGTGAGGCTTTTCTAGCGGTGGTTTTGGATTCCAAGAGAGATCAAGTGAGGATTGAAGATATCCCTATTGTGCGGGAGTTTAATGATGTTTTTTCAAGTGATTTACCGGGTTTGCCTCCAGAGAGGGAAGTTGAGCTAGCCATAGAGATCATGCCGGGAACCATACCTGTATCGAAGGCACCTTATCGGGTGGCTCCTGTAGAGTTGAGAGAATTAAAAACTCAACTACAAGAGCTGTTGGATAAGGGGTTTATTCGACCCAGCATATCTCCATGGGGAGCACCGGTTCTGTTTGTCAAGAAGAAGGATGGGTTTTTAAGGATGTGTATTGATTACAGGCAGATTAATAAGATCACAGTGAAGAATAAGTATCCGCTACCCAGAGTCGAGGATTTGTTTGATCAGCTTCGGGGTGCAGGTGTGTTTTCTAAGATAGATCTTCGGTCAGGGTATTATCAACTTCGGGTTAAGGATGAGGATGTGGTTAAGACTGGATTTTGGACTCGGTATGGCCACTATGAGTTCCTTGTTATGCCGTTTGGTTTGACTAATGCTCTAGCGGCATTCATGGATCTGATGAACAGAGTGTTTAGGCCATACATAGACCGGTTTGTGGTGGTGTTTATAGATGATATCCTGGTGTTTTCCAAGGATGAGACCGAGCATGAGGAGCATCTCCGATTGGTTTTGCAAGTGTTGAGGGAACATCGGTTGTTTGCTAAGTTGAGTAAGTGTGATTTTTGGCTTTAGGAAGTGTCATTTTTGGGTCACATAGTTTCAGCTAAGGGTATACAAGTAGATCCAGCGAAGATTGAGGCGATAGTCGATTGGAAAGCGCCGAGGAATGTTCAGGAAGTGCGGAGTTTCCTTAGTCTGGCGGGTTACTACCGTCGGTTTGATAAGAGTTTCTCTGTGATTGCCGCTCTGATGACTAGGTTGTTGAGGAAAGGAATTAAATTTGAGTGGTCGGATAAGTGTTAGGCTTGCTTTGAGAGGTTGAAGCAGTTGTTAGTCGAAGCTCCTATAATTACTCAACCCATTTCGAGTAAGGAGTTTGTTATGTATAGTGATGCTTCAGGAGTTGGTCTGGGATGTGTTCTGATGCAGGAAGGTAAGGTGGTGGCTTATGCTTCTCTACAGTTAAAGCCACACGAGAGGAACTATCCGACGCATGATCTTGAGTTAGCAGCGGTTGTCTTTGCTTTGAAGATTTGGCGCCATTATCTCTATGGGGAGAAGTGTAGGATCTTTACGGACCATAAGAGTTTGAAGTATTTCCTGACTCAGAAGGAATTGAATATGAGACAACATTGATGGCTTGAGTTGTTTAAAGATTACGATTGCATTGTGGATTACCACCCGGGTAAGGCCAATGTAGTTGCAGATGCTTGAAGTCGGAAGTCAGTTTCTGCCTTATTTTTGAGACGATTCAGATGGAGGTTTGGTTCCAATGGGTTTTTGATATCTCAGTTGAGAGTCAAGCCTACCTTGAGACAGCGGATAGTTGATGCTCAGAAGATTGATGAGAGGCTTCAACGGATTGTGCAAGAGGTTAGTTTGGGCAAGCAGTCAGAGTTCTCAGTTCTTGATGGACTGCTTTTGTATGGGAACCGTTTGTGTGTTCCTGATGATAAGGAATTAAGGAAACAGCTTCTGAGAGAGGCGCATAGCACAATTTTCACCATGCATCCCGGGAGTAACAAGATGTATCGTGGTATGAAGCAGTTTTACTGGTGGTCTGGCATGAAGAGGGATATAGTGGATTTTGTATCCAAGTGCTTGACATGTCAGCAGGTAAAGGCTGAGCACCAAGTTTCTTCGGGATTGCCACGCCTTTGTTCATTCCCGAGTGGAAGTGGTATGATATCACCATGGATTTTGTTTCTGGGTTGCCCTTGACTCAAAAAAAGCATGATTCTATTTGGGTTATTGTGGATCGACTCACAAAGTCCGCTCACTTCTTGCCGGTTAGGATGGATTACCAGATGGATAGATTGGCCAGTATCTATGTGGATGAGATAATTCGGTTGCATGGAGTGCCTTTGTCCATAGTTTCAGACCGGAACCCAAGGTTCACATCAAAGTTTTGGAAAGAGTTACAGCGAGCTTTGGGTACCAAGTTGAACTTCAGCACGGCGTTTCATCCTCAGACAGACGGTCAGTCCGAGCGAGTGATTTAAATTTTAGAGGACATGTTAAGGGCTTGTGTTTTGGACTTTCTGGGTAGTTGGGACAAGTATGTATCGCTTATGGAATTTGCCTACAACAATAGCTATCAGTCCAGTATCGGTATGGCTCCTTATGAGGCTTTGTATGGACGTCAGTGTAGGACTCCAGTTTGTTGGACAGAGTTATCCGAGAGGTCAGTGATTTGGCCATAATTGGTAAGAGATACAGAGGAGAAAATCAGAGTTGTGCAGCGGAATTTGAAGGCGGCCAAGGATCGACAGAGATCTTATGCCAACTTGAAGAGAAAGGATGTGCAGTTTGAAGTCGGAGACAAGGTTTTCCTCCTTGGAGAAAAGTTCTTAGGTTTGGAAAGAAAGGAAAACTTAGTCCTCGTTTCATTGGTCCGTATGAGGTGTTGGCAAGAGTTGGTTCGGTGGCCTATGGATTGGCTTTACCGATAGAGTTGTCCAAGTTGCATGATGTGTTCCACGTTTCTATGCTTCGTCGGTATAGATCGGATCCTTCTCATGTTTTGTCGGTTATAGAGGTTCAAGTGCAGTCTGATTTTTCCTACGATGAGGAACCAAAAGCTATCCTAGCTCGAGAAGTGAGGCAGTTAAGAAATAAGCAGATTCCATTGGTGAAGGTGCTATAGAATCACCATGGAGTCGAGGAGGCGACATGGGAACCAGAGGAGTCGATGAGAGCTCAGTATCCGCAGTTGTTCAGTTTAGGTGAGAATTTCGAAAATGAAATTCTTGTTAGTAGGGGAGAGTTGTCACACCCCGTTTGCCCCCTAGTAGAATGAGCCATATATGTGAGTATGTATTTGTATGTGTTTGGCATACCATAAGTGCATTTTGAGAATATTGCATGTTTTGAGATTTTATTCTGGTGTGGATGTGCATCTAGAAATAAGGTGTGTATAAGTGGAGTTGTGATTATATGCATGTGAGCATATCATTGTGTGTGTGTGTGTGTTAGATGAGAGAGCATTGTGTGTGTTGCTCATACATGTGTAGGGTGCATTATTAGAGTGTTTTATTGTGTGTGTGTGACATGTGCACATAGTGTGTGAGTGATTGACTTCCACCACTAGGGTGAGGACACATGGCAAAGTTAGGGAAATGAAAAGTAGAGGAGAAAAAGAATTGGGAATTCAGAATTTTTCATCCCTCATTCTCGTTCTCCCCTCTCTTCTTTGTCTTTCTTTTCCTTTGCTTTCCATTAGTGTGCTCTAAGATTGGATTCAAGCTCTTGGTGGTGGGGATTGATCACACCTTGCATTAATCAGTAAGTTTATGCATCTCTTTTGTGTAATCTTCTTCTTCTTCTCCTTATTTTTCCTGGTTTTAGATTTGTAACTTAGGGTTGTAATTGTGTATTTGTGTGGTTTGATGCTTAGTTGAGCCTCCTCTAGAGCCAAAGAGTAAAGAGAAGGTTGGATCTAGTGGAGCTCATTAAATTGGAGCTAGGGATTTCAAGGTTTGGGAAATTGTGTTTTATGTATTGTTGGTATGATATTATGTGATTGAAATTCTAGAAATTGTTGATGTTCTTTATGTTGTTCTTTGAATTCATGAGTGGGTTTTGTTATGGCATGATTTTTGATGATGGATTTCGGTTGAATTTAAAGTTTGATTCATTATATCATGGTTTGAGTGAAGAATTTTAGTGTTGGGTTGAAAAATCTGGTGTTTTGGCTCGACAGCGTGGAATCTGGACATGGGTCACGGTGACAACCATTTTGGTTGTGACCGTGAGGTGCCCAGATTTTGCTTCTGTTCTGGGTTTTGGGTACGTCACGGTGACAACCATTTTGGTTGTGACCGTGAGGTACCCAAACTTTTGCTTCTGTTTGGTTTCTTTGGTATGTCACGATAACAACCATTTTGGTTGTGACCGTGAGGTACCCAGAACTTCAATTCTGTTTTGGGTTGGGGACATGTCACAGTGACAACCATTTTGGTTGTGACCATGAGATGTCCAGCTTTTGGGTTCTGTTGATTTTCTTGGTAGGTCACGGTGACAACCATTTTGGTTGTGACCGTGAGGTACCCCTTATCAGCACTCTGCCGAGAGCTTTGGTATGTCACGGTGACAACCAATTTGGTTGTGACCGTGACCTACCCTATTTTTGCAATACAACCTCTTTTGTTTTACACATTTTGGGAATGTTAAATTCTGGTTTTTAGCATTCAATATCACTTAAAATGAGCCATAATTGTGCATGTGCTGATCTATTTAAAGTATATGAATTCTTTATTTGTTATAATTAAAATGTGGATGTTAATTGTATGATTTTAGCCTACAAGAGTTAGTCTAGTGGATAGTTAGGCATGCCTAATAGAGTCTCTTAGCTACAGCCCTTTGTTCAGTTTGGACCCCGATCAGGTCCCTGCTTGGTTCCTCACGAACCCCTTTGTGTACGGATCTTGTTAAGGTCCCCTTTGAAAATGTTTTGTGGAAATTAAAAGTAAAAATTGATTTCTCGATTCGTACCCGTAAGGTACTATTTGTAATCGGCTCGTACCCGTAAACTACTATTTGTTCACTCGTTATCCACTACTTTGAGTCAGCAGGCACTTTATCATTTTTAATTGCTTTGATAAGTATGAGATTGTATTATCCGAAAATGTTTATTAATGAGATGTTTTGAAGGCAGTAGTGCTTTATCGAAGGTATGACTCTATATGTTTACATGTTCATACTCTTGTTTAATGCGTATTTTTGATTATGCCATCTGTATGTATTTGCCTTGATGACCGTTGTGAATGGTTGTCCTTATGCTATATGTGTGTTTCCCCACTAAGCGTTTATCGCTTAGCACGGTGTGTTTACCCGTGCACGTGCGGAAGGAGTTTGCTTGGGAGAGTCGCAGCCATCGGAGTCAACACATAGTGTAGGGCCTAATTGTTGTACGTCGATGATTCTTTTTGTATAGAACTCTCTTACTTCAACTTTGTGATAGCTTCCGCATATGTATATGTATAATTTTGGATATGTAATTATCTTTTGTATCTTCGGGTTGATCAAACAATAATGTAACGGTTTCAGTTATATTAATGAATGATCAGCTTATCTCATGAATGCTTTGTAAAGTTTTAAATTACCCTGTATTTCGGTATGTATGTTTATGTATGAATGTATGTATATTTTGTATCTGTGTGGTGGCACCTCTACTCATACGGCATCTCACTCCTTATCGGATGGGATTGCCTAAGTACGGGTATGGGGTATTATAGGGCGACTGCGTACGAATCCATTCTTTGAGCTGCCAGAAAGGGGAGAGTCCTCCGACTCAGTTTCAGAAAGCAGTCATGCTACATCATCCCAGTTCTCCATAGATTCAGAAATGGCCAACTCAACAAGAGGGACAGATGCTAATAGAAGGCTTAAAGAATTTGAGAACCGGATGATGGCTACATTGGGTCAGCCAGCTGCACCGCAGAACCCACCTCCTCCTCCCATGAGACAAAATGAACGGGAGGAGGACAGAGAAGATAGGCAAGAGGAAATTCTCCCACC
This sequence comes from Excoecaria cochinchinensis, assembly GCA_947683425.1. Taxonomy (NCBI): domain Eukaryota; kingdom Viridiplantae; phylum Streptophyta; class Magnoliopsida; order Malpighiales; family Euphorbiaceae; genus Excoecaria; species Excoecaria cochinchinensis. Next base: position 5,841,272 of record CANTUQ010000013.1, read on the forward strand.
ACCTATATACTTGAGAGCAACAACGTCAGGGGTCCAGAGGATAAGGCCAGGCCAGAGGTTGGAAGATGACCTAGAATAGGATGGATATGAAGAGCCAGTGTCAGAGAGAGGGAAGGCACCCCAAACAGAAGAGGCCATCTGGAAGAAGATGGAAGAAAAGTTCGAGGCAATGACAAAGATGTTGACAAGGGGTTGAAGGATGAACCTCGAGGACAAGGAGCTGGATGGGGAGGATATAATCCCTCTGAATTTCAAAATGACTAATGTCCCAAAGTTTGATGGCATATTGGACCCCACCGCGCATATTAAGCAATACTCCCTGGTGATGAAGGGGACGAAGTTGACAAAGAGGCAGAAGATTGAGTACTTCTGTTTGAGTTTGACAGGTCCTGCGGTGGACTGGTATCATGGGCTGGAATGAAGAATAAAGGAAGATTAGGACCTACTGACGGAGGAGTTCCTCCAGCAATACGACTGTAGTATAAGGATGGAGGTCACTCTGAAAGATCTAGAGCTACTGCAATAAAAGCCAGACGGATCATTTCATGAGTACCTAACCCAATGGAGGAACCGGGTAATGGAGATGAAGAAGAAGCCGGATACTCAAGACAAGATCAGGCTATTTATTAGGAATGCCAGCCCATATTTGAAGGATGGGTTAAAGATGAAGGGGCTGAAGGACTGGGAGTCCCTGAAAGATATAACCATCGAAGCTGAGGCTGAGCATCTGGATAAAATGGCTAAATCTGCAAACCTGGCCTTAGGTAAGAACAAGGGAAGCAGCAATGGTAATGGAGGCAATACTGGGACAGCAGAAGTCTCAACCACCGGAACGACTCCCAAACACCTCACTATCTCGGGCAAGCCATTATCTTGGCACTTCACCCGTCTCATCAAGGAAGGGAAGTTACAGCCCTTGCCAGCTGGGCCTGCCCCAAGTCAAGGAAAGCCTAGGCACAGAATAGACTGGTATTGTGCATATCACCAGTACACAGGGCATAGAACAGACTATTGTCGTCCTCTAAGGGATCGCATTCAAGAATTGGTGCCTGGCCTGGAGGAAGAAAGAAAGAATTAGAGTTATTACAATGCCTTTCTTTTTTTTAAAAGTGTATTCCTGAACTATGCACTTGTTCCTCTTTTCTATTTTAATAATATGGGCTTTTCTTATATATGCATTGTCATATCTTATTGCATCAAGCACAAACGATAATCATGATTAAGGCATTGGTTTAATAAACATTGTTTCATTCAGTCTCAATAAATAGTAATCTTGGTTGCATCCAATTTGACTCCTGAAGTGAGATAAAATTTGAGAGAATAAAAAAAAGTGCAAAAAAGTCTTTGCCTGGACCTATGAAGACATGCTAGGAGCTGATCGCAGAATCGCCAAGCGCACCATTCCAACATACCCCGATCATGGACCAGTCAAGCAGAAGCTCAGAAGACCCAGGCCGGAGGGGACAAAAAAGATCAAAAGGAGGAATCCATAAGCTGAGATGAAGCCGAATTCTTTATACAACACCCGGCTTGGTTAGCATCATCCTAATAGTCAAGAAGAGCGAAAAAAGTACGAGCTATCGGGATTTGAACAAAGCTTAAAAAAAAGGATCAAAAGGAAAGGAACAAGAAAAAGAACAAAATAAAAAAGAATGGAAAAAAATAAAAAAATAAAATACAAAAAAGAGAGAGGAGAAAAAATCAATATGTAGGGCAAGCTTTGTTCAAATCCCGTTGATCTACACATGCCCGCACTTTGCCATTTTTCTTGACTTCCGAAAAGGACCAAAAGGGTTATATTGACTCACAACGGATATGGGTTGCTCGAGCTTGAAAATAGACATCATAGGGGATGTGTGCCCTACAGCCCCAATGGACAGGGTAATGTCAAGATGGTCTCTCGCACCACGCAAGGTTAAGGATAGAAGGACACTTTATGTTTATGGCTAGGGAGTTGTTCCAGACGTATGGCATTAAAGACCATAAGTCCTCTCTGTATTGCCCTAAAACTAATGGGGCAACAGAGGTTGCTAACAAGAAGATCTTGATCAAGATGGTTCAAAACTCCAAGGATTGGGCAGAGAAATGGCCTTTTGCACTTCGAGGCTAGAGAGCCACCATCGAAACCTTTACAAGAGTCACCTCCTATTTCTTAAATACATAGGGCAAAAACAATATGGCCGATCACAATAGAGCTCAAATCTTTAAGAAAAATCATGAAAGCCCAAATTTTGGAAGCCGACAGGGCACAGCAACGCCAGCAGCAATTGAACAAGTCAGACAAGGACATGTCATGGTATTATCACCATGGTCAGATCTATCAGAAAACATTCTGTTTGATCATTTGGAAAGATGGCCAGAAAGCATCCGATGAAAGAGGGAGATTCAATTATCAAGCAAATGAGACCAGGTGTTCCGGGCATACGGGATAGGTTTAGGCTAACATGTTGTTCTTCAGAGATTGTATCTAAGACAGCAGTAACAGGCAGCAATGAAGATGGCTTCAAAAACCAGTCAATATCAACAGACTCAAGGAGGTCCATGGCGAAAGACTAAAAATCAAAAGAAGAGAAAAAAAGTCCCGCGGGTCGAAAACCGAAAAAAGGCGTCCTTGCTAAAATTGGGCGTCTCGTCAGGGTGAAAATCGAAAAAAGGCACCTTGGGCAAAAATAAGAGGCTTGAGAGAAAATGTTCAATTAAGAAAACCCGAGAGTGCTGATTGATAACAGGACTAGGATGCACTAATGTGTTACTCATTGAGATTGAATAAAACTAGTGTTTTTGTATTACATGTCTAGTCATGGTCATTCTTATTGCTATATGGTGCATAGAGATAGAAATGCGTGCATAAGCTAGGCGTAAGCATGTAATTAAATGGTTAAGAGAAACCTGTTGCAGGCATAAGGACATATGCTGGAGCAATTCTCAACGCAGTTATAACAATTTTTTGTGACAAATCTTCCTCCTACTCTTAAAAAAAAGGCCGTTAGAGATGAAAACCATGACTGGCTTTCTAAGCAAAAGTTAGGCCAAAGGGCAGGGTGAAAACTTGGGAACAGGCAGTCTGTCCTTCAAAAAAATAAAAATGAATAAAAGCCGCTGGAGTGGGTTGGGTCCATTCCAGGCAAAAATTAGGTACAGAGTTATGTGAAAATCCCTAAAGGGATGCATTTCTCGCTAAGAAAAGCTAGTGTAAAAATCCACCAGGGACGCACTACCTTTAAAACAATGACTATTGATGCCTGGAGCGATAAGGCGGCATTACTCCGAATGACTTTCCTTTAGGCAAAACTTGATTCAGAGTCCTGGGGGCAAAATGATCATTGACCGAGGGGCAAAGATGCGCACGGGTCAGTTCTCTTTGAAAAGATTATCGGTCAGAGTCCATAAAGCCAAGACAATATTTTTTTTTTAGATCCTTGGGGGCATCAGACAATGTGAGCAGCCGAGCAGTACCCTCAACGAATCCCTTAACCACCTAGGATATGGTCTATCCATTTTTGCATATCACATGCATCTCACGTGCATTCAATCCTTTATGCGTATAGATATGCACACACAACTCTTGTACATTAATCCTTTGCTCGTGTCTCGTGTATATAGCTTTATGTGTACATTTCACACAAATTACGCACGCACAATCTTTTGTACTACTTTTATGCCAATAACTTTATAGGGAAAAGGCCGAACCAAAGGACAACTTTGGCAAGATGAATTCAAGATAAAGCCCACGCAAGTCGAAATCATGTAAGCCCATGAAGGGATTATCTTTAAGTCCTTTTTTAGGCATTCCTAGTCTCTTCGGAGCATTATCTTTAAGGCCTTTTTTAAGGCATTCTCAGTCTCTTCGGTGCATTATCTTTAAGACCTTTTTTTAAGGCATTATCAGTCTTTTTGGAGCATTATCTTTAAGTCCTTTTTTAGGCATTCCTAGTCTCTTCGAAGCATTATCTTTAAGACCTTTTTTAAGGCATTCTCAGTTTCTTCGGGGCCTTATCTTTAAGACCTTTTTTTAAGGCATTTCGAATCTTTTCAAGACATTCTCAGTCTCTTCGGAGCATTAAGTTATTTTCAAAAAAATGTCCCAAATCCCTTCAATCCAAGGTGATATAAGAGATGGGTTTAGCTCAACATCGTCAGGCACTATCCAGAAAAGCAAGCCTATTCATGCATGCCATGCCGGGGGCAATCAGGTAAGTTTCTCCATCATAAGACATATACTCACACACATCACACAATAAGTGTACAAAATCCAAATTCAAATGTACAAAGAATACAAATTCTCGATAACAAAACAAAACAACACAAAATAAAAAGAAGAAGATATTTTCAAGGCCTTGAAAATCCAATATACTGTAAAAATTCAAATACATCCAAAATGTAAAAATCCCAAAAACAACAGGAACAACGGTAAAAGAAAAAAAACAAAAACAAAAACAAAGATCATTTTAAGCGACGCCAAAGACATTGAAACCTATCTGCCTGCGGGCAAGCAACTAAAATTTTTGATCTGTTTTCCTCTTTGGAGGCTCAACATCAAATTCTCTCACCCTCTTAAGAGATACGCAGGTCTTTTCTATAAGGAGGCTACATTGGAGATGATAGAGGAATCGATATTTGGGAAAAAACCAACCGTCCTTCAAGGGGGCACCTGTCTGACATCAGCCCCAACAGGTATGTACTGCCACAGGTAACTACCTCTTTTATATACCTTGCATATTTGCTTTGTCCTTTATTATATAAAAAAGATTCATGATAAGCGCTAGTAAAGATAATGACGAGTGAGTCACCATACCGACCTAAGAATGGTCGACAGTAGAATATTATACTAGCCGGATGGGGGCTAGCAGATCAGAATATTGTACTAGCCGGATGGGGATTAGCAGATCAGAATATTGTACTAGCCGAACGGGGGTTAGCAGATCAGATATTGTATTAGCCGGATGGGGGCTAGCAGATCAGAATATTGTACTAGCTGGATGGGGGTTAGCAGATCAGACATTGTTCTAGCCGGAAGGGGGCTAGCAGATCAGAATATTGTACTAGCCAGATGGGTGTTAGCAGATCAGACACTGTGCGAGCCGAGATGAGGCCAGCAGAATACACGCGATAGAACAGATTGTAATTGGGATTATAGTTAGAGAACACTATATCTCACAGACATTGCGCGAGCCAAGACGAGGCCAGCAGAACACATACGATAGAGCAGATCACAAACAGAGGTGGTAGTCAGAGAGTACTGCATCGCACAGACTCCGTGCAGACCGAGATGAGCTTAGCGGGGGACCAATGATAGAACAGATCACAACAAAGGATGCAGTTAGACAACACTTCACCTCACATCGTGCAAGCCAAGATGAGGCCAGCGGGACAGATTAACCACCGTGCATGCCGAGACGAGGACAGCGGGGTACACACGATAGAACAGATCGCAACGAGATTGTGGTTAGAGGACACAGCATCTCACAGACGCCGTGTAAGCCGACCGGAGGCGAGTGGGACAATGCGATAGAAAAGATTGCAAACGAGTCACAGTCAGATAGCACTACAGCTCAACGATAAATAGTTGCAACATTCCACACGGCAAAAAGGTAAGGGCTGCCTCAGGTATGCATCTCTTTCCTTCTTCTCTGAATTTTTGCACATCTTGGCACTAGTGCACTAATTTCCCCAAAATTGGGAGCAACTGTAGACACCGGGTCCTGAGACAGTCCAGATTAGAGTTACCCAATGATGATAAGATGCCTTGTCACAGGCAAAAATGTTGAAAGTGGTGATTTCCTGTTTAAATTTGCATTTTAGTTTGAAAAAGTAAAAAATAATAAAAAATGTTTTGAAAATTAGATTTGAAAAATGAGGTTTAAAAATTGTAGTATTTTTAGTTAATCTTTAATAATAAAAAAAAATTCCGAACGTCGGCCGTGGCGACGCCTGTGCGCGCTGCGAGGTGCTGTGGCGTGCGGAGCACCATTGTGCGGCGCTCCGCGCGCTGTTGCGACGCAGAGTGCCCTTGCGGGTGACATCACTCACACACGCGACATGCGAGAACTCGCTCGCCCGTCTCGCCTGCCAGTGCGCTGCGCGCGAGCTGGGCGAGCCCGACGGGCGTCCATCGCACCTGTTCTGCCGAAATTGGCCTTTTTGGCCCCAAAATCATTTTTTCCGATTTTTCACCTAAAAATCCGTTTTTTATTCCATTTTTTTTGGTTTTTAAAGGTTTTTTTTCCTTTTTTAAAATTCAAATTAAATAAGATCTGATTTAATTAGATTTTTTCTTCTTAATTTTTTTTTTCTATTTTCTTCATATAAAAAGAAAAGGATGAAACTAATTAAAAGGGGGAATTTTTTAGGGTTTATTTTTTTTAGGTTTTCTCTTCTTGTTCCTCTCAATTTCTCTCTAAAAATTCCAGATTTTTTTTCCCACCAAAAAGAACAAAAATCAGTTCATCTTTCATTTTTTTTCCAATATAATTTCTTCTAAACATATATTTAGAAGGAGTTTTGTTGTTTGATTAAATTTTGGAGACAAACACAACGATTATTTGTTTTCAAAATTCTTTTTTTAACATTTTATTTGTATTCAATAAAATTTTTTCCATTGATTTTCTTTTGAATCTCTTTTTGATGAAAAGTAAATTTTGAGACAAACAAAATAATTGTTTGTTATCAAAATCTAAATTTTCATTTGATTTTCTAAAAATAAGATTTTTTTTTATGTTTTACTTCTTGAGACAAACAAATAATTGTTTGTTCATGGGATCATTTTTTACTTTTTTAATCAATAAAAATCCTTTTTTTGATCAATAGTATATTCTTTAGGCAAAGAAATTAATTATTTGTTCTTAAAGAATTTTTTATCATTTTTTAATCTTTTTTCTTGGAATAAAATTCCAATATTTTCATATTTCATTTCTAATCTTGCAAATCAAGAATAAGGAAATCAATATCATTTTTACCTTCATCGAATCCGAAACTCTGAGGGTAAACATTCTGGACTCAATCTTCCTCTTTTATTATTTTTGTTCTTATTCAATTTATTCATGTGTATTTTTATTATCTTCATTTATTTATGTATTTTGTTTATTTTCTATTTTTTTATTTAATATGTTTATATATTATTTTATTCTCTTTCATGTGAATATTGATTTCTTTTAATTCCTAACATGTAATTAATTTATTTTGCTTTGATTTCCCGTTATTTTTAACATATAATTAATAAATTCATTTTAATTGATATTTTTATCATGTAAATGTTTTATATTAATTATGATTATATTGATTAACCGTGTCATTCATTTAATTGCTATCATTATTTTGTTATTCATTTTTTATCATTCTTTTAACATTGTGATTGCTATTTATTCATTCATTTATTTACTTTCATTAATCATCATCATTATTATCATGTTCATATTTTTACATATTAACTCATTAACATGTTTTATTTATTTCAGTTAAATCATTTAATTCTTTTATCATTTAATGTATATTTTCATTTATTTTGATTTGTTAACATTTTAATTCAATTATCATTCTTTCACATCACTTTGTTTTGTTTTAATTTGTCATTCATTCATTATTATTTGATTGATTCAATTATTAACATCATTTATTTGTGTTTTATTTTTATTTCACATCTTATTTTCCCTCTTGGGCATTTTTGCGAGCACACGAGGAGACCCAAAAGGCTCATTTTGGGGTTAAATATTCATTTGCTTCATTTGCAATATTTTATTTACTTGCCTTTTTTATTTATTTTGCCATGTAGTTTTCTTATAAAATTATTTGTTTTAGGCCCGCTAGAAAGAAAATCACTAAACCATTTTTTATTAATTAATTTGGAATCTTTCCTAATAAAAATGGGACCAATGTCTCAGTTTTCTCCATCCAAAATCATCACATCTAAAATTGTTTTATAATAAAAATGCATGCGAGGACCAATGTCCTCATCCATCAATGAACATCCCGTTTTATGTATGGTTTGTACTTTATTTACAATGGGGGTTGTATTCCGCCCCTAGTTTTGTTGAAATTTATTTTCATATGCTTCATTTTTAATTCTGCTTCATTTACCGCTTTTTTTCTTTTTAGTGGAAGACATGCGCTTTAATTAACTGCATTAAAATGAATGAGAAATAAGATGAAACTCTAAATTCAAAAACTCGACTATAAAATTAACCAAGGTATGAATAAATGTGAAGTCCCGAACCCACTCTGGTCTTAGGTTCAACGAGGTTAGATGACCATCTCAATGATTCATTGGGATGGGGCCTCAAAAATATCTCTTGTTGCCTACCAAAAGGCCCAACTCGAATAATCCTAAGCTCCACGGGGTTAGAGGGTCATTCCAATATTCTATTGGGATGAGGTCTCCAAGATCCCTCTAGCTTGCCCAAAATGGATATATATGCGCTGTCTTAGTCTCATTGAGGCTAGACAACTTTTTCCAATGTTCTATTGGGTGGCGACTCCAAGAAACCTCCTTGTTGCCCAACATAGACGCACTTATAATTCGTTACAAGTTTTAATGAACCTCTCTCAAAAGCTCTAAAAGCAGGTCTTCGGGGCGCCCCGGCGTGTGAGTTTTTTTTAAATGGCAAGTGGGAGCCCATGAAGATTTGAAGATCCATTTGGGAGTTGATTTGTTAATTTTTTTTTTATTATTTTCATTACTTTGCTTTCATTATTTTGTTTTTATGTAATATGTAATTTGTAATAAGTAGATCTATTTTTATGCTCGTTAATTAAAAAATCACAAAAATATTTCTATTAATTAAACTTGGATTTTTCTAATAAAAATGGGACCAATGTCCTAGTTTTTTTTCCATCCCAAAATAAATTGTCATATTAAAATTATTTTCTTTAAACATGCATGTGAGGACCAATGTCCTCATTTTTTTAATAAATAGCCCGATTTATGTATGAATTGTATTTTATTTACTAATGGGGGTTGTATTTCGCCCCTAGTTTTGTTATAATTTATGTTCATGTGCTTTATTTTAATTTCGTTTTTATTTATTGCTTTCTTTATATAATTGACGTGCACTTTAAATAAATTGCATTGAATTGAATGAGAAAAAAGATGAAACAATAAATTCAAAACTCAATCATAAACTTAACCAAGGTATGAATAAATGAGAAGTCCTGAACCATCTCTGGTCTTGGGCTCAATGAGGCGAGAGGGCAACCTCAATGTTCTATTGAGGTGGGGCCTCCAAGACACTTCTTGTGTCCCAAAAAAGGCCCAACTTGCATAGTCTTAGGCTCCACGAGGTGAGAAGACCATCCTAATATTCTATTAGGGTGGGGACTCCAAGACACCTCTGGCTTGCCCAAAATGGACATAGCAACGCTGTCTTAGGCTCACTGAGGCTAGACGACCTTTCTCAATATTCTATTGGGTGGCGACTCCAAGAAACCTCCTTGTTGCCCAAAATAGACGCACTTGTAATTTCTTACAAGTTTTATGAACCTCTCTCGAAAGCCTTAAAAGCGGGCGTTCGGGGCGCCTCGGGGTTCGGCGCGCGTTATAGAAGGCCACCAATTTTTGATTTTAACTTCATTCAAGTAATTATTAGAACTTCGGCATAGGATTTTTTCTAATTATGCATACTTATGTCTATCAACCAAAAATAAGCTTTTCTACCTCAAAAATCATGTGCAATAACATTCATGCTTGCCAAATCTTCAATCAAACATTCATATATAACTTTATCTCCTTCATATTCTGGTATTAAGTTAATTAATTAATCGTTCCATTTCCATTTTGAAATGTTTATTTTAATTTACATCAGATAATTACTTTATTAAATTAATTTATAAAATTCTTGTATAGTTAAAAAAAAAATATTTAAAACCTGCACCCGCTGCAGCTTCACGTGAAGCTACAGTCGGTGCAACTGCTTTATGAAAATCGGCACCACTATGTGCCAATTTCTGTCAGGATTCTGATAGAAACCGGCACACAGTGGTGCCAATTTTTGGCACTCCAGCCGTCAGACCTGCTGGGCCCACACTGACGAAAACCAGCACATGTTTGTGTCAATTTTTGGCACTCCAATTCCATAATTTTGTTTACTATTTCACAAATTTTCCATTTTTTTTAAAAAATTAACACCAAAATTGTAAAAAAAACCACCTTTATTGGCACCATTCAAGTTCTCGAAAGTTGAGATTTGTAGGAATCAGAGGCCAAAGGGTATAAGCTTGCAAATAAACGAGGGAAGAAGCAGAACGAGAACTCGATCGGAATTTCAAGAAACCGACAGGGGAAAAGGGAAAAAGAAAATGTACGAGGAGTATGATGTTTATAGCGCAACAAGATGTTCTCCCTTGATTGAAGCTTATAATGACGTCAATCATATGTGCACTCCTAAGATGGGACATGCCTCGACGCGTGCACCTCGGCAATATCCTTCATTAATGATGAATGATGGTCTGGGTCACACATGTGCACCTAAAGGAAGGCTCAGGAAGAAGAGCAGAGCGAACATAGGTGGTGACCTGTCAGACAAAAACAAACGATGGGTCTTGCAAGTAGTGAAGAAGTTTGGCATCGGTCACTTGAAAAAACATATTTTTTATAGGAATTCAATCAACCCTTTTAGCCAAGAGATTCAGGAAGCAAAGCTGCTGAATGACATCAAGGAAATCAAAATACCCAAATATAAAGATAAGTCTGATCCGAAGTGCCATGTTTATGTATTCTTAATGTAGATACAATTGTATTCTTTCTACGATAGGGTATTCTATAGGCTGTTTCCTACGACTCTCTCAGGGGATGCTTTGGACTGGTTCCACGAACTACCCTCCGAGTCAATCCACTCTTTCATACAACTTTGAGACTTGTGTGTCACAAGATTCATTGTGCAAATAAGACCTCCCAAATCTGTCAAAAATTTGTGTAACTTAGTACAAAAACCTGATGAAACTCTAAGAGACTATATCGACAGGTTTCAGGCTCTCACCTTAGAAATAAGGAACCTGCATCCCGAGATCACAGCAAATGCCTTGGCAAATCGGACCAAGAATGTGCAATTATTTGACTCCGTTATCACTCACCCCTTGACGAATTTTGTCTATCTTATGGAAAAAGCTAATCAATTCATCCAGTTGGACCCGAAGGCTTTGAAGGAGAAGAAGGACCCGAAGGTCGTGAGGCTTAAGAAGGACCCGAAGACCCTGGAATAGAAGGATCGGGTTTGTCCTCGGCCAATAATTTATCAATGTCAATCAGATTACTGGCATGCCCTTTAATATAATCCATGAGTGCCTTTACATATGAGCCGTACATTTAGGCGTCCTTCGACAAATCTCCAACGATGGTGGGCCCGAAAGTGCACCTCAAGGTCACTTTGAAACCTTATTTCCTCTCGATCAGAAAATATATATCTTTATAGCCTTTCAAGGAAGAAGGAAGGGTGAACAATTTTTTGTCGTGTCTACTGGTAAAATAATAATCCTTTCCACCTCTTCGACTGGCTATATAGAAAAAATTGGTGAAAATCGGGAAAGAGGGGGCAATTTTTATGTTTTTACACACCGCCTTGAAACCTGCAATCGACCTCGACTCGTTAGGATTGATTTGATTGGGTGCTAGTCCATACTCTGTTAAGACATTTTTTTCGAATGGCAGTAGCGAAAATCATAAACTAATAGAAAAGCTCGGCTGAAAGCAAATAAACCACTCATCCCTTTAATCCGTCCCTAATAGACCTTCATCCGAAGACATGGAAAGAAGGCAAGTCATAACTGCTACATCTGCTGGAAGGTCATACCTTTCCTTTAACAGATTAACCTCTTTAGGAGGTAATTTTGAAGGTTGGGATACAAAGGGCCTTTTAGCATATTGTCCCAAAAATGAAGTATCGATTTCATCTGCAATAGGAAATAAAGGATTTCCATTGCTAACCGCCATTTTCAAAGGAAAGGGATCGACAAAGGAATACCTATAATGCTCTAAACTAATAGACACGATTTCCCTGGTAAAAGAAGAAGAAGAGGATTCTGAATCGCTAGAAATTTCAAAAACTTCTGAATGCATCCAAGTGAAAGAAACTTACTTGGTGATTTCGGCGAAGAGTGAAGAAGAAAAAGGATGAACACGAAGAATTTGGGTCCTCCATAGAAGATTGAGTGATTAAAGTGGAAAAACAAAGACTTGAGAAGAAACTGAGAAAGGGCAAGCGGCGAGCATATGAGGAAAAAGTAAAATAGGGCAAAAGTACGATCCGCCTAATTATAGGGAAATAGTAACTTCCCTTGCAAGCAAGACAAACACAACTTTCAAAGAGTCTTGTTCATCTCTCCTCCACATGTAAGCTTCTTTGGGGTTGATCGAAAAGTCACTCTGTCAAATAAGAGAATGTTATTAATAACACCATCAATGAGGCATCGTTCATCATGACGAACAGCCATCCCATCAAGCACGTAAAACATCATTCCCTTGGAAAAGCTAAACCTTAAAGATTTGGCTAATAAAATGGTGCCCGATAGCCGAAAGGTCACTGGTCTTATGCTCGGATCGGATTACTTCGAGGGGGCAAATGATAAGCACAGCATCTACCCTGGGCCCAAGTAAAAGGCCCAAAGCCATTTTCTAATATATTGTCTGTCCTCGACCCAAGATATGGGCCTAGAGTTCTTTTATGTAAACAGCTAATGTCCCATTAGAAACATCCAATCAATTCGATCAAGTTGACAATGCCATTCTCTGCTAACTGCTCTCACACTCAATAGGGCATGGGTATACCCATGTCTTCTGCCCACCAACTACTTACTTGAGTACCTCTACAGGCTGGTCTTTTCTCTTTCTCCAATTTATAAGTAGCCTATACCTTTAAGGACTCTAGGTATTGCATCTTGAGAATTCTCTCTCTACATACACTTTATCTCTCTAAAAGTCTTTGTTGACTTAAGTTTTGGAGAGTTTTTGCCCGATCCGATCAGCCTAGTCTTTCTTGTAGGTCATAATAAGCAATACCTGATCCAAGCTATATGTGAGAAATCCTATTCAGTCACATAGAACTTCTCATTTCGATAATCTCGGGATTATCAGTTTTCATATGAGCAACTTTCATTGCATTTTTTTTTTGCATAGTAAAAGCCTTCGAGCTCTTGTTACATGAGATACATGTTGAGATGCAGAAGTATTTAATTTTGGATCAATTATGTGGTATCCTTCACATGTAATAGAATTACATATTATATATATATATATATATATATATATATATCAATAGTTGATAATTACAAATATCAAAATTCTACGGTAGGTAGATAATAACTAACTCAAAAATAACAATAATTAAGTACTACTATATTCTGCGCATATAAGTGATTGAATATATTCTGTGCATTTTTTCGGAGTACATCCATCTACTGACATATAACTGCATGAAAGTTGTTAAATGGAATGAAATGCAATATTCTTAACAATAATTTGATACTTATATCCTTTCAGGTTTTTGGATTGAATGAACACCACTTTGAATCATTGATGAACAAAGACCAAACAAAGGCAATTGGTAACAAATATGTAAGAGAAAGTATTCATTTCAGATTCAATGGGTATCAGATATTCAACAATTCTTTTTGTTTTAGGGACTTATGGGAATCATTAAAAGAGTGGAGCGCGTATGGAGTGCGAGTGCTTCTTCTATTAATTGGGGGTGATGCCATTAAATAGTACTATGTTTCATCCTCGTCAAGCATACAATTATATGCAGACCCAAGTAGGTTGAGCTGAGCATTTTAGCGTTCCTTTTCCTATTTTCATTGGCGGGAGGTTTTAATTTTGGTGTTAATTTTTAAAAAAATTGAAAAAATGGTACAACAATAAATAAAATTAGGAAATTGGGGTGTCAAAAATTGGCACAAATATGTGCCGGTTTTCGCCAGTGTGGGCCCAGCCGGTCTGACCGGTTGGGGTGCCAGAAACCAGCACCACTGTGTGCAGCAAATAGTGATGCCGATTAGACCGGCTGGGCCAACACTGACGGAAACCAGCACCACTATGTGCGATTCCTAATGAAAACCGGCACACAATGGTGCCGGTTTCTGACACCCTAGCCGATCAGACCAGGGGGGCCAACACTGACGGAAACCGGCACACGTTTTTGCCAATTTTTGACACCCAAATTCCGTAATTTTATTTACTGTTGCACTATTTTTCCAATATTTTTTTTAAATTAACACCAAAAATCTTCATTGGCACTATTCAAGATGTTGCTTTTCTTCCTTTCTTAGTATTCTTCTATATTCTTGTTGTGGGCATGGTATGAACTTCTTCTATCACAACTACTAATCTCATCTTTTACATTCTTGAGGAATATAGGTTCCTTGTTTGTAATTGAGTTTCTTGCCAAATGCTTTTGCAGCCTAGAAATATTCTAGGGATGGGTTGAACATTTTTTATGCTTCACTTTGAGCTATCTAATTTATTTTGCATTTATGCAATTGTCTTTAAATGTCGTCATCTCTTGCATAATATTTTTGGGCTCATTTTCATTTTTCAGCTCACGATGAAGTGTAATTTTGTGCATATATTTTGTCCCCAGAAAAAGTTGTATGGCATATTTATGAGACACTTGCAATTTAAAGTTTTAAACAGTGATGTCAAATTCAGGATTAGTTGATTATGGCCATACTCTGGCACTACAAAGGCTTTGAACTCTTGACCTTAATTTTTCATATAGGAAAGAGAAAGATCTTTAGGAAAAGAAAAAAAGAATTAGAAATGCCAAATAAATTATAAGCAAATCAAGGAGTGGAGAGTTTAATAGGCAAGGAATCAGCAATCGTAAGACTAAATCAAGAGAAATAATTTAATGATTTTAGAAAACAAATATTTTGAAGGAGTCAGTCAAGAAGCCCACATATTATTGGAAAAACCATTAATTCAAAATAATCAAGAGCAGTTGTCAAAGAAAAGAATTGAAAAACAAAATAATTAACGCTAAAAAAAAAGCATTCAAGAAATGTTCAACCATTTTACCCAAATTAAGCTTAGCAATCAACTCACCAAAAGCATAAATGAAGAGCAAAAAGTACTTCTCCCTTTTAGATTTTTTTTTCCAGCAACCAAACAGAACCCACTAACAGTATTCAAACATCAGCAGTACAGACCAACCCATCAGATCCATTGATCGAAGAGACAGAATTTTTATGCTTATCCCAAAATAGCAATAACTAAATGTAAAAGCAATATTCATGTAAGAGACCAAACAATGGCAATTAGCAACAATTATGTAAGAGAAAGTATTTATGAATTTTGAACCTAAGGGATTTGAAATATCAGTTATCTACAATTTAGGTTGAGTTTTACCCATAATACAATATAGATTATGGTGGTAGTCTCATTCAAGCAATTTATCAAATGGGTAGATGACACAATAAGTGTCATCGAAATTATATCTATTGAGGATTGTATTATTGCCTCCGGTGAAATCTCTTAAAGAAATTTAAGAAGATAAGGCATTTTCAAGTAACTATTCGGCATCTCACACTATGTGCGGATAGCTTTATTAAAAGAAAAATATGGTATTAAAAAATTTATATTAGTTTAATAATTTAATTTGATTTACGTTTTCATTTATTATAAATCACTACAAGAAAATGATAAATTAGCGACGGAAATTTAGCGACGAAGTCATTTCCGTCGCTAAATAGCGACGGATATTAACCTCTGTCGCTATTTAGCGACGAAATTTAATTTCCGTCGGTAAATAGCGACGGACAATAAAATCCGTCGCTAAAAATGGCGCCAAAATTTCCCACCAAAATTGCCGACCGATATTTGCGACGGTTTTTATGAACCGTCGCTAAAAATAGCGACGAAAATTCTTTTCCGTCACTGAAAAAAATAAAAAAAAACTTAATTGTATTTTTAGCGACGAAAATTCTTTTCCGTCACTGAAAAAAACTTTAAAAAAAAACGTAAAAAAACCGTCGCTAAAATTAGCGACGGTTTGAATATTCCGTCGCTATTTTTAGCGACGGAATAAGCTTTCCGTCGTTAAAGATAAAAAAATTTAATTTCCCTCTCTTTTTAACGACGGAATATTCTTTCCGTCGCTAAAGATAAAAAATTTAACTTTCCCTCTCTTTTTTTAGCGACGGAATATGCTTTCCGTCGCTAAAGTTAAATTAGATTTAACTTTCCCTCTTTTTTTTTTCTCTCTCTCTCTCTCTTCTCTCTCTTTCTCTCTTCTCCCTCTCCTCGCCCCGTCTCTCCTCCCTCTGCCCAGCTGCCGCCGACCACCGCCCCTCCCCCTCCCTCCGACGCCGATCGGCCTCCCCTCCCTCCCTCTTTTCCCGCTCCTCCTTCCCTTCTCTCTTTCTCTCTCTCTCTCTCTCTCTCTCTCTCTTTCTCTCTCCTCCCTCTCCTCTCCCCGTTTCTGCCCTCTGCCCAGTCGCCGCCGACCACCGCCGACCACCTCTCCTCCTCCTCCGGCGCCAGGTACAGATCTGCCTCTCTCTTTTATTTATTATTATTATTATTATTATTATTATTGTTAATTGGGTATAATAAGAATTATTATTATTATTAATATTATTATTATTTTATTTATGTTAGATGAATATTGGTAAATAGTAATTATTGTTTAAATTTATATTTCTTAAAACTTTATTGTTATTAAATTTATTAATAGAATTTTTCATATTATGATTATTATTGTTAATTAGTGTTAATTTTAGTTATTATTATTATTCAACATATTATTATTATTAAATTATTATTATTATTATTCAACATGTTATTATTATTATGTTAATTTGTATTGTTATTATTATTATTTATTTATGTTATTTGTATTGTTATTATTATTATTTATTTATGTTAATTGTATTGTTATTATTATTATTTATTTATAATTTGTATTGTTATTATTTGTATTGTTATTATTATTATTTATTTATAATTTGTATTGTTATTATTATTATTTATTTATGTTAATTGTATTGTTATTATTATTATTTATTTATAATTTGTATTGTTATTATTATTATTTATTTATGTTAATTGTATTGTTATTATTAATTTTTTTTTTAATTTGTAAAATTTTCCGACGGAAATTAAATTTCCGTCGGGAATTCCCGACGGAAAATCATTTTCCGTCGGGAATTACCGACGGAAATTTAATTTCCGTCGGGAAATTTGCCGACGGAAATTGATTTTCCGTCGGTAATTCCCGACGGAAAAAATTTCCGTCGGTAAATTTACAGACGGAAATTTGTTTTCCGTCGGTAAAATTACCGACGGAATTTTTTCCGTCGGGAAATTTGCCTACGACTAAATTGCCGACGGAATTAATTTCCGTCGGCAATTTAGTTTCCCGACGGAAATTCCTTATTTTCCGTCGGGAATTTCCGTCGGGAAATAGTATTTTTCTTGTAGTGAATAATGAAATTTTATTTATATAAAAGTGCAAATTATGTGCTTTTCTTTTCATTTTTTGAGTGGACGGAACATGAAAAGTCTAGATATAAACTTAAAATTATAGAGAAATGAAAATTGAGGGGTTTATAAATGAAAATTCAATTATCCTTAAAGTTGAACTATAAAATTTTTCATTTGGTTCTATTTGATATATTTTCAATTATTTAAATGATCAATTCAAGTAATTTTCTAATTTCACTACAAAAAAATTAGTGATTACCGACGGAAAAACTATATTTGCCATCAGCAAAACCGATTACCAACGGAATTTGACGATCGTGGGGAAAACGGCTATCGGCAAATTTGCCGACGGATTTTGATTTTTTGTCGGTAAAAACGACGGAATATTTTTTCTGTCGAAAAAATTACTGACTATTTATGAATTTTCGTCGGTAAATATATCAAAGGAAAACATCATTCCATCATTGTTATTATCGACGAAAAATAAAAATCCGTTGTTTTTACCGACGAAAAATCAAAATCCATCAGTAAACTTAGCGACGAAATACATGATTCTGTTGGTAAAGTTACCGACGGATAGTCATAATCCATCGGAAACTTTAACGACGAAATAAGCGATTCCTTCGGGAAATTTATTGAATTTATTTTTTTATTTTAATATTTTAATGATAATTTTTTTTAAATTAAATATTTTAATGATAAAATCATCAATGTTAATAAATAAAAAAAATATAATGGACAAATAAAAATATAATTGAAAATTTATTAATTATAGCAAATTATTCTGGTTAAAACGTATTAATGTAAAATAAACTTAAATAATTGTAAATACTAAATTATTAAAACATCTCTAACTAAGTTGATGGGGAAGGTGGATGATCAATCTGCTGTGATGAACTGATGCCTCTTACTTGCATCTCATCCATCTGGTATTGCAGACAAGTTATGTCATCCATCAACATTTATATTGTATTTTAAAGTTGAAGTACCCTCTCATTAGATGCGGACGGCCTACTGGAGACAACTGTACTAGATGTCGAGGATTGCAAGTAGTAGGTGTTAGCAAAAGTGCGTAAGCCAAAAATCTGTTCATGACGGTCCCTACCACCAACTGCTTGGTATAAAGTCCGACTCTCATCAACATTTTCAGAATTTTGTGTTTGTTGTTGAAGAGTCTCTTGTATTTGCTCCTGTCATAAAACAAATTATATACATTAAATATTGATAATTTTTAACTAATATGATAAATAAAAATAATATGAAAATATAATTTAAACATACATGGATTTGTTGATATCGACGGTTGATGAATGTCACACCATTATTCTTACATGTGTGGGTGTGCATGAATACCTCATATGGAGTAGGTTTCCTGCCCAATCATGTTTCTTGTAAACAAATAAAATGATAGAATTGAACTAAACTTTACAAAAATTTCAGCAGAATTTCCTCTATTTATCTAATATTTTCCACTTGTTAAACAAAACATTATCCCAACAATTGAGCAACCATGACAACGGAATTTTATAGACATATTATGTTCAATATAAAGTACATATCCTTTCATTCTAAAGTTTATACATCAAATAGCTTTCAAATATAATTAAATCAAAATATTTCTGTAAGCTTTAAATACTTACAAGTCTCTCTGCATGCTCACGGTGGGTCATCGATCCTCCACTATGTAAAGATACACTAACCCCTTCTGGTCCTCCACGTCTATTATTTGCATTCCATTAAGAAATGGTGACTGCCTCAGGTGTTGACAAGTATTGCTGCCAGCTTACCCATATTTTTTCGGAGATGTAACGAGGCCGCACACCCTTCTTGTGGTTCATACTTATGAAATCTTTGTAACGTGCGCGGGCTTGACTCTCCTATGCACGATAAATGATGTGATCAAATTGTGAATCCCAAAAGAACTATCTTTGAAAAAAAAAGAATAACAATCTATAAGTATTAATAAATTATAATATTTGAAGTTACTTACGAAAACTAAGAATTAAGTATTCATTTTATTTACCTCGAACTCTTCAAAATAAAAATTCTTTGTTTCCTATGTTACTTTCTTCCACATATAACCATCAAAATCAATCTTCTCATGGAACTTTGCCATGATCATGTGAAAGCACTTTTCAAAAGGAACCAACCAGCCTCGAAAGCATATAATTGCTAAAATCTCGGAGTTAGCGAAAAATAATACATACGCTTTCGGGGTACTAATTTCTGTTTTCTTGTACAATTTCTTGATTTGAACCTAGGTTGACTATAAAATTTACAATCTTGTAAGTCTATATCTTCTCCCCAAAACAACATACATCCCATTCTGCAACAATCAATTTTATCAACTGGTAAATCCAAACCTCGAATAAGCTTCTTTATATTGTAAAAATTGTCAACTATTTTATGATTAGGTGGCAATGATTCATTATACCAAGCCAAAATTTTATCCAGACTTCGATCAGAAATATAATCTTCAGATTTAATATTCAATATTGTAGCAACTGAAGATAATTGAGTAATATTCTTACAACCTAGCCATAATTCCTGGTCAGCTAAATTTAGTAAATCAAAGAATTCTTTTGCGTTTGGGTTTGGTTCTTCTTTGATATTGTGTATATTTTCTTGAAATGAATGATTGACAGCATCATAAACCATATTGGGTATAAGAATTTTCAGTTCCACCAACCGCAATTGGTTGAAACTCAAGCCCCCAGTTTCAAATTCACCCACTTTTACTGATGAGTTGATTTCATATCCCATAGAGGTGGTACAAATTAAAGTCTCCCCATGTCTAGTCCAATCAAAATAATTTGGTACAAGGTTCTTTCTCAACAAATGTAGATGGACTTTGTCAGTAGGAAGAAAATAAGTATGCTTGCACTTTTTACATGGACATCGGATTTTAGGACCATCTATATATGCAGGTTGAAAATGTGCAAATTTAATAAAACTTTCAAATCCTTTAGCAAATTCAACATTAATGAAACCATATAGTCTTAATCTTTTATACATCAAAGATCTATCAACGTTACTCATTATCGAAGAATTATTATTAAAAAAAAGGTTATTTTCTAATTAGAATTATGTATAATTACAATATAACAACACATTGTATTAATACTCTAATTGCATTAAAAAAAACATATGTGACATGGCTTATCGAATATCAATTCGTATTTTGGAATAGAAATGGAGGTATGTTAATTTCGCAGGCAATATGAACTCAACTTCTACATTTATAATTGGCTTTTGGTTTAGTAGAATTTCGATTGGAAAGACCGTAAGCTACAATACCAATACCATTTATGACATTGATGTAATGCTACCTTAACTCTTAACAAAGAAAATCTGTACATTATTAGCTAATTAAACAGACATTGATTTTATCTAACTCATATAACCATTAATTTCTTATATGTGATTTGAATGCAAAACCTCTATTAGGCATTTCAACGAAAAGTTGGATGGCAATTTTTTCATTATGAAACCACAAAAAGAAAATTTGCACATCTGTTTAATATAAATTAAATAATCTCTTAAGCAGAAACAACCAATAACATTTAATGTTTCTAATGATAATAAAAAAAAGGAAAATAATGCAGTAGAACCTGTTTGAGGCAGAACCAAAATTTTGGTAGCTGGTGGTCACTCTATCTTTTCAGGAAGTAAGGACGTACTTTTATCTTCTAGTGGTCACTCAACGACGATGTGGATGACGAAGGCTAGGAGGCTAAACACAGATGAAATCCAATTACAAGATAAATTCAAAGAAAAAAAAACCAATGCAGATAAACGAGGCAATGGATGAACCTAGTGGAGGCAGTGGACGGAGGCAATAACCACACGAGCACTGTGGGCAGTGAGGAGTTGACGGTCATTGCAGTCGACAGCGGTGAGGTGGCTTCAATGGAAAGAGAGAGAGAAGACGTCGATAGTCGATAGAGAGTGAGAGAGAGAGAGAGAGAGAGTGCAAGAGATGAGGGAAAGGGAAAATCTAATTTACCCTCTGTTTGAATCAATGGAAGTGAGAGTAAGTGAGGGGAAAGTAAATTTGATTTACTCTACATTTCATTGTTTGGATCGTAAAATGTCAGATGGTTTGAGTGAAAAGTAAAGGAATGAGATTTCCAAATTTACTCTATATTCAGCATTTGATTTCCGTCTAATTTGGAAGGAAAGCAGGGAAAATGAGAGGAAAAAGGGATAGAATAGCATGAAATGTCAAAATTCTCCTTCCTGCATTCTCCTTCCTTCACCTCTTGTATTCTTCTTTCTTCCTCTCCTGCAGTTTCTTCACCACCTATATTTCACATTTATATTCTATTTTTTTCACCTTGCATTCTTCTTCTTCTTCTTCTTTTTCTTCTTCTTCTTGTCATTTGCATAATTGTCACCATTTTCTTCACCTCCTACATTTTCCATTTATGTTCCATTTTTTTGACCTTTATTTTTTTATTTTTTTGCTGTCACTTGCATACTTGAAATTTTTTTCATACTGGTGCATTTTACTTGATCAAAACATCATAGTTAATTATTATATTTTCATATTATAAGGGTATAAATGTCAAAATAATATATAATTATAAGAAAAAAAATTCAATTTAGTTTGTATATATTTTAAGTTATCCAAACAATGGAAATCAAAACTAAAGGAAATTACAGAAGGAAAATAAAATTTCGTCGAAAAAATATAAAATTTACCAACTGCAATTTATCTTTCGTCAGTAAATGCTAAACTAATAAACATTGCCAATAGATAATTAAATTCCATCGGCAACTTTAAATATTTGTCGATGGTCCTTTTCATTCTATCGGCAAATATTACTGACTGAATACCAAATTCCGTCGGTATTAAAATATTTACCGACAGTAATTTATATTCCGTCAACAAAACATTTTCGTCTACACAGATGCCCACGAAATGTCGCATCCCGTCAGTAATATTGGTCGAAAATATTTGTCGGGAATTTACGACATTCTTAATTTTTCGTCGCTAAATTCAATCGTTAAAATAATTTTCCTTCATTTTTAACGACAAAAAATTTCGGATATTTTTTTGTTGCAAAATAGTTTTTTGGCTATGCCTTTACCTACGAAATATGTATTTCGTCGGAAATGACCAACGAAATTTTTTGTCTGTCGGAGAAATTTCGTCGGCAAACAACAATTTTCTTGTAGTGTTTAAAATGCAATGGAAAATAAAATAATTTTTAAAAAATGTATATGAGTTTTCAATTTATTTTAAATGTTAAATATTAGATAAATCTAAAACATATTTGAAAGCTAATACTTGTTTCAAAAAAATTTTTTATAATGTGAATACTATGTGCATATCCACATCAAAATGATTTTTGCTATCAAATCAAGTTTTTAATCAATAGAACCCGTGAATAAACTGATAAAATTTTGTGCTAAAAGTTTTTATTAAAAATTTCAGTTTAAGATTAATTTTTTTTTATCCTTTCAATTTAATTTTATTTTCTTTTTTCATTATATATTTTGCCATAATCATCTAATTTTTCTTTTATATTGAAGTAAGTCAGTCATGAAAATGGAAAAAAAAAATAACTTCATTAATTATTAATTCAAATTCAAATTCCATTACAAATAAGAAAAGGCTTATGATTAATGAATAATAATTAGTTCATCCAAATTTCATTTGAAATTTGAAGGGTATATTAGTAATTAATAATAATTACACATTAATTCAATTTTTAATAGAATTAAATAAATCCTATATATATATATATATATATATATATATATATATATATATATATATATATATATATATATATATATAATTTTCTATTTCAAATAGATAAATTCAATTTGTTCTTAATATTAATTATATTTTATCTGGCAAGAAAAATATAGCAGTATTCCATTTGAACTAAATATTTTATTTATTTGATTAATTAAAAAAAATACCAAGAGAGAATTGGGTTCTTGGATGTTCATAACGTGTGGTCTAATACAATTAATAAAACCGGCCGGTTAACCGAAATCGACGGTTTTTTTGAACCAAAAACCGAAACCGAAACCAAAACCGAAATTCAACTAAACTACTAACCATTAACCATAAAAATCAATTCGATTAACCTATTTTTCGGATTGGTTTCGGCTTGGTTTATCGGTTAATCAAGTCCATCGATTTTTTTGAACACCCGTAGCAACAAATGCATTTCTATCGTTCGGTATTAGTCCAAAATCAAGTCTTCACCTGCCGTCAAACAACTCTTCAAAAGAAGTCCAAAAATGAAATCCTCCTCACACATAAAAATTAAGTTTTCAAACTCTATGAACAACGAATTACGAATACACCTAGGAATACAATTCCAACGGAAGTAGCTTAGGTCTTGTTAAGAACAAAGGAATAAAGAACAAAATTTTAAAATGAAGTGTTTGAAATGATAAAATCTAAATTTAACCATTTAATTAAGGATTCTTACAAAATTATGAAAAAAAGAAACCACCGCTTTTCTCATTATTTCAATTATACAACATTTTAAATTTTTAATTTCATTTATACAACTTTTTATTTAAAAAAAATTGCCTACTCTTATAATACCTTTTCTTTCACTTTCCTATTCTCGTCTCCTCCTCTCTTTCTAGATACTCTCCCATTTTTAATCTCCTTCTCTCCCATTTCTACTTTCCTTCTCTCCCAATTCAGATCACTGGAAAATCATCGGTAAAAATTAATAGGTGAGTTGACTCGGGCAGAATTGGAGGTCGAGATAGTTTCTTGGATTGCGAGAAATTATAGTAATATTTTTAGGATTGCCAAGTCTGGTGTTACATAGATTTCTTAAAATTTTTGGTCAATCGGTAAGATAATTTGCTTGATTTTTTTTTTCATGGGGGGGGGGGGGTTGAAGCAGGTGGCGGAGGTGATGTAGAGAGAGGTGGTGGAAGGTGGACTTTTAGGGACTACCTTGAATTGGGAAGTAATGATTTAAAAGGTTTGATTCAAATTATAAAGGATTTTGCTTCCCAATATTATTCCACTAATGGTTACAATTCTAAACTTTGATGGATTTATTTATAGATGGAACTTAATTCACATGACATTTTTGTTATTTTTACACAAAATTTGAATGAATTGTTAGCAACGTACAAATTATTGGCAATTGATAATTGATGGTCTCTAATAACTTGGGTTGACAGAATTGTATCTGCGTACATATGAAATGCATCTTTCCTATTTTTAATTTTTAATTTTTAATTTTTTTGTATTTATTCTTCATCTTTTCATTGAATTGCTTCAAACCATTGTAACCATTACTTCATTTGATATTGTGGATTGAAAGGACTTGCAAGTAGGGGTGTAATCATCTGGCAAGTAGAGTCAATGAAAAATTGTTCGACAAAATAGCAATAATAATCTAATTTATTTTTAGATTTTTAGTTTTATTGATGTATTATTATTTAATATAATGCATAGCAGAACAAGAGATCGTGTGGAAAAATAGGGGGATTGTAATGAGACCATAAGTGTGGATGTGGTCATTTTTTCATAAAAATAGGGAGGAGTGTAATGATAATCATTACGTTGGATTATACCCTGAGACTTGGTCATTTTTTCAGTAAAATGCATTTTCAAATTTGTTCGTATTTAGCGTATTGATTTTGAATATTGTCCATGTACTTTATGTATAAGATGCGTGTGCTGGTTATATACTGTGAGTGTACTTTCAGTATACTTTGCGTGTACATGATGTATATTGTGTATGTGCTTTATGTATTGTGCGTATACTTTTAGTATACTATGAGTGTAATTGTTATATACTGTGCGTGTATTTGATGTATACTAGATGTATACAGTGTGTGTATTAGTTGTATACTTCTTGCAAATTTGCAGCTCTACAAAAGGGCATTCATAAAAAGAAGATTCTTTTTTTTTTCTTTTCTTTTTCACTGCACACATTAACTCATTTTTATAGCCAAAAGTATGGATTTTAATCAACCATTAATCTACCTAAACTTGTGACTTTTTTCCTTAAAATGAGAACAACCATTCTTTTAGTAAAAATACCATCACACTCCAATAATAACATCCAAGAGCTACCAATATGTTGGTATTCTGTATAATGTGCATGTATTTACTATATATTGTGCGTGTACCCATTGTATATTGTGTATAATTTGATGTATACTGTGCGTGTATTTGATGTATTCTATATATATACTCGTTGCATATTTGCTGTATACTATGTGTATACTTAACGCATACTTGTTGTATACTTATTGTATACCCTGTGTGTATACTTGTTGTATATTTGTTGTATATTATGTGTATACTTAACGCATACTTGTTGTATACTTATTGTATACCCTGTGTATATTGTGAGTCTACATAGTGTACTTGATGTATACTTTGGTTTGGTATTTATGTTGCATCACTTTGTCCATTTATTGTTGCTCTTTACTAAATATCATTGTTCAAACTAAACACTGATCTTAGTAGTACTAGTTCTCAATATAACATGGATCAGATTTAGATATATTCTTAAAGGTGTGAACAGACCATCAAAAACTCAGAATTTGGCCTAAAGGTCATTTGAGATGCATTCATTTGTTTAGATAGCCAAATGCGACATATTTGTATATTTGAGATATTGGTTTGTTTTTGTGATGCTGAAATAGTGTTACAGGTGACCTTAATTGCTCGAGGGGATGTTCCACTATCTATTGTAATGACTACTTACACCACTCTCGATACATTACTTCCCACTCCATTTCTAATAAAGCGTCTTGCTGGAACTTATGTTATTGTGGATGCTCTTAAACTTTCCATCAGCACCCTTAGGGTAACTTTAAGTTTGTGCTTAAAAAAAACTTGTTTAAGACCACACATTTTCCAATATTGTAATCATGATCATTTCTTAGAGGTGGTTGTTGCTCCAATTTTACTTGTTTCTTATATACAAAGCACATTTCCTGCTGCAGTGAAAGCTGTGATGCCTTTTGTACCACTATTTGCTGTTTTGGCATAAGCACTGCTAGCAAGCAAATTTTTTTTTTCTTGAAATTTGAACTCCTAGGTTCTTCAAATCTTTCTCAAGTTATAACTCTTTTCTTGGTTTTGTTTCCAGTGTGTTCTCAGAAAATGTTGTGCGCATTAAATCCTTAGAGCTTGGTGCTTCATTGCCTCCTGGATGATGATGAAGAAGAAGCCATAGTTTCTTAATAGTAGAAGGGAATGAAGAAATTTAAAGCAAGCAAAAGGAATAGCCAAGCCTTCTTTTGAAAATGAAGTTCAAGGCAAGTTCATGTAAAAAAGTGAAAAATGTTTTAAAAAATAGTGAAAATTTATTCGTTTCCCTCCATTTTGTCATCAATATTAATGGCGAAGACAAGTATTAATGAATGATTGCATATTTACATCCTTCCTTTGTCCTTTGATCCATTAACGATATACTAATAACGGATTTGGCAATTATAAAAGACTTTTTAGCTTTTGGTCGAAATAGCCATACCCTTTACACAATTGGGAATTTGTACGAGGAATTTATAGCGATGGCTTCAAAGGAAAAGTCTGTCTTAACTGAAAAATGATGTCGTCTACTCCACAATCTTCCTCTACCTGTCATATTTTTAATAAATTATTGACCAGTTTTAACATTTATGGCTCTTAATTATGATAAAAAAATTATGAGCTCTTAATTTTTCTAAATTTCAAGTAAACATCTAATAATCAAAATAAAATAAATAAAACTTATCTACAAACTTCTTTAGATTTGGCATGTATCCATTCAAAATTAAAACTTGAAATAGACATTGCTTCATAATGTATCACTTTGTCCATTGTATTAAATTTAATTTTTTGAAGCTGCTCTCCCATTTTACTTTGGTATAATATTATATTATCCCTAAATTTTCAAAGTTATTTTGTTAGTGTTATTAAATTTTCCCTCTAATATCGTACCTTTAGTAAAGAAGAAGAAGTTGCAAAAGATAATTCTACAATGGTATCCAAAAAGAACTCAAACACAAAACCAAAGTTATAGATACCAAAAACATAGAAAATTAAACATTAAAAATAGTTAATTTGCGACCCTAGACTCAAATTTTATATCTTGTTTAATCTATCTAATAAAATCATTGCATATCTTATTAAACTCTTCAACACTTGCCAATCCAATCTCTTTTTCTTCATTAATAATATCATTCTAATATTCTTTTCTTTTACCATAACCAAAGAATCTTGCTCTGCTTCTTCAACTTTCTTCATCATTTTCTCTTTTGCAACCTCCATTTTCTTTTCTGCAGAAATAACAACTCATTTCTGCTCATTCTTTATCATATGAATATTGTCCATTAGACCAGAAATCTTTTATAATCAAAACTATAATCCTATTGCATGGAAGAAATATGCAATTCTTCCCTAGTTTGTAGCTAAATAATTGCATCAAATTTAATATAAAAGGAAACATAGAAGAACTTAGTAACACCATAAAATAAATAAATCCCAGTTATAACAGAACAAATTGAAGAAAAATTGACATTTTGCGAACTCAATTTCATGACATAAAAAATCTAATTAAATTAGAAAAAGATCCTGTAACACCCCGACTCCTACCTTAATAGTTTGAGTATGTGTTCGTGTGTGTGTTTTAGGAGTTAATTGCATGATTTTAGTTATATAAGTGAGTTGTTTGTATGGTGAAGAAAAGAAAAAGGACTAGAATGAGACTTTGCCAACATCACCTTAAGAGTTTGACATGTGGAAGAAAGAGAAAAAGGAAGAGTAGATAAGGATAAATAGAGAGAGCATGTGAGGGACAACCACTGCCCTCTCACGTTTCTACCTCTTCCTCTTCGTCTCCCTCTTCTTCTTCTCTTCTTCTCACTTCTAACTCCCTTAATTTTCTTTACAAACTTGTGGATCTTTAGTTGATTTTGGCAAATTTCCAGTTTTGATTAAGTAATTGTTCTTCTTCTTTTTCTCTCCTTCTCTCCTTATCTTATTTTCCTTTGATGAGTTTGGATTTGAGTTTTGAGCTATTTGTATGGTTGCATTGGTTTTAGAAGAGAATCCTGCTAGAGAGCCTAAGGGGAAGGAGATTGCCGGTGGTAGTGCCGCTAATTGATCGATTGTGTGGTTTTGAAGCCAAGAGGTTTGGGAATTTATGAATTTGTGCATATGTGAATTTTGGTATTTTGATATGTTTTTCTGAAAATTTATGAGATTAAACTTGTTTATGCCTATATAAATATTATGAGTTTTGATTAATTTGAATGGAGATGCAATGGTTGTGGTGTATTGAATCTAAATTTGAGATTGTGTGAAGTAAAGAGGGAAAATTCTAGGTTTGATTAACCCTTGAGTTTGATTAGCTAATTTGAATGATTTAATTCATAAAATTAGAATAAAACATGGGTTTTATGTTGTTTAATGTATAGTGAATGCTTGTTATTGATTGTGATGAGGTTTGATTAGTTGTTTGCAAGTTGGGCTGGTTTTAGGCATGAGTTTTCTGTAGCTTTTCGACAGGGAGAGCTGGAAATTGACTCTGTCACGAGCGCGATAGAGTCTGGTATTTCGACCTCTTAGAGTGGAAGCCCTCTGTCTTGGGCACAACATCCGTCTCGAGCGTGACAGAGAGTTCAATTCTGCTGGGTTGATTACTATCGCGAGCGCGCCTAGGTGTGGAGGCACGATAGTAACCTTCCCCACCCTTTTTTGCAAGCGCAACATCCATCACGAGTGCGATAGAGGCCTATCTGGCCCTCCTCGCTCGAGCGCGAGGGCTGTCGCGAGCACAGTAGGAGGCGAGCTTTGCCTCTATAATGGGTGTGACAGTTGCCCTATTTTCTTTTCTATTTTCTTTTAGAATAATTGAAGTGAATGTTTTCTCTTAGGATGTAAATACTTTTGTTTATGAATTATTATGTGCTCCAATGGATACCTTATATAAAATGTGTTATGCATAGCCTACAAGGGTCAAGTTAGTGGATAATTAGGCGTTCCTAAAGAGTTATGTTAGCTGCAGCCCCAATGTGTTCTTGACCCTGATCAGGTCCCCATTTGGCTCTTCGCGATCTTTAATGCATTTGGATCTTGTTTAAGATCCTCAATGTGAAAATATTTTTGGATGAAAATAAAAAAATTATTTTTGACCATACCCACGAGTACTAATGCGTTCACTCACTATCCGCTACTATGAGTTTGTAGGTACATATGTGATTTTATTGTGAATGTGTTATTGTTATATTAATAAATATATGGTATGGAACTTTGGTGAATGCAGTGCATGATATAAAATTATTATGCTTTTATGGAAATTTTGATATGCTTGTCGCATACGCATGTGTTTTGCCTTAACGGCCATTATGAATGGTCATTCATTTTTGTTTCCATACTAAGCGTTATTGCTTAGCTCAAGTGTTCTATCCGTGCAAATACGAAAGCTGTGGAGTTTTTGGGAGGTCAGCAGTAGTCTAGGCCAACACAGTAGGAGAGCATTTTTAAGAGATTTATGTTTTTTAAATTGTAACTTTTTGTATAATCTTGTATTTTCCCTTTTTGTAAAGTTGTATAGACAGATTTTATACTTCTATATCTTTTGTAATGAGTATTCAGTTATATCAATGAATGGTTTGGATTTCTATTGGCAGTTTGAGCCCTGTTCTCTCAGTTGTTAATGTTTTAATTTATTTTGTTTATTTCATTACTTATATGCATG
Organism: Excoecaria cochinchinensis; assembly: GCA_947683425.1. Taxonomy (NCBI): domain Eukaryota; kingdom Viridiplantae; phylum Streptophyta; class Magnoliopsida; order Malpighiales; family Euphorbiaceae; genus Excoecaria; species Excoecaria cochinchinensis. The sequence goes on from CANTUQ010000013.1 coordinate 5,871,368, forward strand.
TTTGTGGTTCATTTTGGTGACACCTTTATCTATGCGGGGTCTCATCCTCTCATGTGGGTGAGCTCCCTTACGTATAGGTAAGGGGTGTTATAATTTTTTGTATCAGTGCCAAGGTTTAGGCATTTCTGGATGACCGTAGGATATAGATATATGTTTAGGATTGTGTTAGCCTAATGTCAATGTCTTTATGTTTTGTAGTAGATGGAGTCTGTGCATGGATCCCTCAGTAGAGAGTGCTAATCCCCAAGAGCAAGATCCATCTGTGGCTGGCCCTGCTTAGCCAACTAGGGTGCAACCTGAGGTGCCAGCCATGCCTTTCGAGGCTATGTTAAAGATATCCTAGGACATGGCTAGGGTCTTAGAGAGGGTGACTGCACTGAGACCCCCGATTGAGAGTATGAGGAAGTCTGGGGCAGAAAATTTCTATGGGATGAGTTTGGATGAATCTAAGTTGGCGGAGAAGTGGATTGAAATAGTAGCAAGGGTTTTGGAAGAGATTTATTGTCCTCCAGATAGGCAAGTGGAGTCTGTAGTCTCGCTCCTGCAGGGTTCTACCTACGACTGGTGGAAGTTAGTTCGTAGGCATCCACAGTTGCCCGACCCAGTCACGTGGGAATTCTTTGAGCGGGAATTCAATAGTAAGTATGTGACTAAGGCATACAAAGAGGCACGATGGGCGAAGTTTTTAAGTCTCAAGCAGAGAACTTTATTTGCGACTGAATATGAGAAGTAATTTAATAGGCTCAGTAAGTATGCTCCACCAGGTATCCTCACCGAAGATTTCCATTGTCTGCATTTTGAGGCCGATTTGAATGAGTCTTTGAGAGCTATATTGATATCTCTGATGAGTGCTCCTGCAGTCTGTTATTATCAGATTATGTAGGCAGCTCTACGAGCGGAATGCTCCGAGACCATTTTGAGAGAGAGAGCTCAGAGAAGGAATCCCCCTCATGGAGGTTCATCCTCGGGTAAAAGATCAAGGAACCCTAATGTAAATTCTTCAGATGAGTCCTCCATTAGTCCTGCTATGAGGGATAGAAGACAAGGATCTTCGAATGCATCTGGTAGAGGTGGTTTGGGTGCCAGAAGTGAAGTGGTGCCTGAGTGTTCTCATTGTAGTAAGCGTCATAAGGGCGAGTGCCGTTGGCTGACTGAAGGTTGTTTTCGATGCAAAAGCACGAACCATTTTCTAGACAATTGTCCCAAGTTGAGTAAGAACACCTGAGATCAGCAAGAGGCCAATAGAGCTAGGTCGAATGCCCTTCAAGCTAGCTGGGGTAGAGGTAGAGGAAGAGGTCATGGTGGTCGGAATAGAGAGGGAGTTCAATCTGAGTCAGTGGACCGTCCTCAAGTGGCGCCAGCAAGTGCCTATGTGATGAGAGCTCGGGAAGAGTAGGATGCGCCCGAAGTTATTGCAGGTAAATTTCTACTCTACGATACTGAGTTGTATGATTTAATAGACCCTGGGTTCACACACTTATATTTATGTTCAGATAGTTTGCATGCTAAGTTGTTTGATGTTGATCAGTTAGACTATAAGATTTGTGTGACCAGTCCTTTAGGGCATAGTGTCAATGTGAGTAAGGTGTATAGAAATTGCCCTCTCATGGTTCAAGGTTTAGAATTTTCAGTTGATCTGATTGATTTACCTTTCCGTGAGTTTGATCTTATTTTGGGAATGGATTGGTTGTGTAAGCATTGGGCTGTTGTGGATTGCCATAGGAAGACAATGGTACTTCAAAATTGGGATCAGTCTTCTGTTATTGTGAAAGGATTGGGTTTTGGTTATATGGGTAATGTTATTTCAGCTATGCAAGCTAAGCGTTGTTTGAGGAAGGGATGTGAGGCATTTTTGGTTGTAGTACTGGATTCTAGGTGAGGCCAGGTAAGAAGTCAGGATATTCCTGTGGTTAGAGAGTTTGAAGATGTGTTTCTAGGAAATGTGCCTGGTTTACCTCTAGAGAGAGAGGTAGAGCTATCCATAGAGATTATATCGGGTACTGCTCCTCTTTCTAAAGCAACTTATTGAATGGCTCCTGTGGAATTTAGAGAGCTTAAGACTCAATTACAAGAGCTATTGGATAAAGGCTTTATCATACCAAGTATATCTCCATTGGGTGCTCCAATTTTGTTTGTCAAGAAGAAGGATGGGACATTAAGAATGTGTATTGTTTACCATCAAATTAATAAGGTTACTGTGAAGAACAAGTATCCATTGCCTAGGATTGAGGACCTTTTTGATTAGTTGAGAGGTGCTAGAGTCTTTTCTAAGATTGACTTGCGGTCCGGTTATTATCAGCTTCGAGTTAAAGATTCAGATGTACCTAAGACTGCTTTTCGGATGCAATATGGCCACTATGAGATTTTAGTGATGCCGTTTGGGTTGACGAATGCACCAGCGGCCTTTATGGATTTTATGAACCGGGTGTTTAGGCCATATCTCGGCCGTTTTGTTGTTGTGTTCATTGTCGATATTTTGGTATACTCAAAGAATGAGCATGAGCACGAAGAGCATCTTCGGATTGTGCTTCAGGTTTTGAGGGATCACCATTTGTTTGCAAAGTTAAGTAAGTATGAATTTTGGCTCAAGGAGGTGTCCTTTTTCGGCCACATTATTTCATCTTAGGGTATTCAGGTTGATCTGTCAAAGATAGAGGCTATTGTGAATTGGCAGCCGTCGAAGAATATGCTAGAGCTAAGGAGTTTTTGGGTTTAGCCGGATATTATAGGCAATTTGTGAAAAGATTTTCAATTATTGCTACACCTATGACAAGACTTCTTCAGAAAGGGGTAAAATTTGTTTGGTCTGACCAATGTCAAGTAAGTTTTGATCAACTGAAGAGTTTATTGGTTGAAACTCCTATACTTACTCAACCCACTTCGGCTAAAGACTATGTTATGTATAGTGATGCTTCAAGAGTTGGACTTGGCTGTGTTCTGATGTAAAAGGGTAAAGTGGTATCCTATGCATAACGACAATTGAAGCCTCATGAGCGGAATTATCCGACACACGACTTGGAATTAACTACTGTGGTTTTTGCTCTTAAGATTTAGCATTAGTATCTGTATGGAGAGATGTGTAGGATTTTCACCGACCACAAGAGTTTGAAGTATCTCCTCATGCAGAAAGAGTTAAATTAGAGGCAATGTCGATGGTTAGAACTTTTCAAGGATTATGATTGCATTTTGGACTATCACCTGGGAAAAGCAAATGTGGTGGCGGATGCATTAAGTCGAAAGTCAATTTTGACTCTGGCATTGCGACATTGTAAGTGGAGATTTTATTCCGAAGGAGCTTTGATTGCCCAGTTAAAAGCTAGGCCTTCTCTAAGGCAGTTAATTGTTGATGCTCAGAGAAATGATCCGAAATTGCCACAAATTATACAAATAGCTCAGAGTGGGAGTCAGATTGATTTTTCTGTTAAGGATGGGGTGCTAAGCTATAGAGATCATTTATGTGTGCTTGATGATAATGAATTGAAGAGAAAGCTTTTGTTGGAAGCACACACTACAGTTTTCACTATGCATCCAGGAAGTGAAAAGATGTATAGAGATCTGAAGCAATTCTATTGGTGGCCCGAGATGAAGAGGGATATAGTGGATTTTGTTTCCAAATGTGTAATGGCAAGAAATGTACCCTAGTGGTAAAGTGATTGTTCGCGAATTAGGAAGCATGTTATCTTGAAGTGTGTTTAAAATCTGGATTAATTGTGCATGAGTAAGGAATAAGCGTAAGTAATTGAGGACCTAATTGAAGAAATAAAATAAGTTAAGTGGTTTATTGGTATTTGTGCATAATTTTCTATTAAGAGGCATTAACTAACTAAATCAAGTGAATTAAGATTAATGGTGTTAAGGGAGAAAAAGGCAGACTTGAGGTTGGAGAAGTGGACTCCACGTGTCGTCTTGTGGAGTTGCCACCTCTCTAGAGCCATGCATATATATAGTGAGTTAGAGAGAGAAAGGCATATTTCATGCTTATGGGTTAGCTATTCTCTCTCTAAATTCTGTGCTTCTCTTTTCTCTTCTTCATGTGCCATTTTCTTTAAATTGATTCTTTTAAGTCTCTGGTGTGATCAAGAGCTTGAATAATGAAGTTAAGTTTCTGTTTTGGATAGGTAAGTGATTTATTATGGTTTCTTACTTCTACTCCTTCTTGATTTCAAATTGAATGGATTGAGTGAATAATAATGTTGTGCTCCAATTCTGGAAATTGGACTGCAACTTGTAGTGGAAGAAACCAAAAAGGATAAGGGAAAAGCAAAAATTAGAGAATTAAGTGCTAAGTGAGCGTTAGGAGTTTAGGCGACAAGGTTTGGGAAACTATCTTTATGTGTGCATGTTTATGACTTAATTTGTGTTTAATTTGAATGATGAGAAATGTATTTGAGATGAGTATGGAATAGGTAAATTGCTGGTATCCAAATTGCTGTAAATTTAGAATTGTGGTAGCTTTGACATGTACCCTATTTGGACTAAGGCATGTGATTGATAATAGGTATGAACTGATTGTAATGAAACTAAATTTCTAAGTTTGATGCATACTGGAATTAAAGTGATTGGAATTTGAAATACCAAATAATAATGAAGGGGATTATGATATAAATTATTAAAGGGATGGATAAGTATGTGCTTAAAGGGTGGATTTTGTCTAATTTCTGCGTTGGGGTGATTTACACGGCGGTATGAAGTGGGCATACCACCGTGTAATCACATTCTGCTCTTCAAAAATGCTTGTCTATGATTTTACACAGCAGTAAGGACTTTGCATACCGCCGTGTAAAGTCATTCTGTTTTGATCATATTATGTGTTGAGCATTTTGCACGGGGGTTAGGCCTTTCCATACTGCCATGTAAATGCATTCTGTTTTTAGGGATTGGTGTACAACATACTACACAGCAGTATGGTTTTTCCTTACCACCGTGTAGGATGTCTTACACGGCGGTAACATATTGTCATACTGCTGTGTAAATGCCCTCTGTCCTGAAATTCGAAAGTTTCCAATTTTTGTCATTTTCATTTTATTAAACTTGATCTTATGTGGATCTTTATTCAGTGACACCTTACCCATTAAATGTTAACTAAGCATGTAATTATGATTGTGCATACATAAGATTTATATTGGTGTATATATATATACATATGAATTCATGCATATGCCATGATGAAGAAATTGTGATGAGATATAATTGAATTATATTATAATGTTATATTTGCTTTAACAATGAAAACTGGACTTAATAATGTTTAGCCTGCGAGTCAAATAGTGGATAGATAGGCATGCTTATAGGGTCTAAATGTTGCAGCTCAACGCATCTGATTCTTCTAGAATCACAATACGATTCAAATCCTTACTGGATTTCCTAATCGAAAATTATATTGATATTTAGTACCTTAGGGTACCAATTCGAATTTAAGGTATCCACGGATACCAATGTGATTACTGTACCCATGGGGTACCAATACGATACCCGTTATCCGCATATTCGAATTGCAGGCAAGAATAAACTAATAAGAGTAATGAGTGAACAATGTGTTATATGACTAAATAATTATGTATTTAGTGTGAATGCGTACACCATTGCGATAAAGGTTACTATACATGAGTTGAACCATTTAATTATATAAATACAGAATATGCATCTATATGATACATGAACCTTGTTAAACTGAATTGATTGGGATTATGTTTGTATTACGATATACCTTATAATTGTGTAGTTATTGTATTGTATGCCATACATATATGTATATATGTTGTTTTCCCACTAAGCATTATCGCTTAGCACGGGTTGCTAATCCGTGTAGGTTCGGGTGCGAGGTGATCATGAAGGACGAATCTTCATTGCCAACCGATCAACACCAGGAGTACCTATAGTGTAGGTTTTGGGATTTGGGCAACGAGTTTTGTATATATAATGTTTAATCCTTTCGTATCAAAGCAATATATATGAATGTAATAACTAAGCATGGTATCAATATGTGTGTATGATATGTTTATAAGTATGTGAATGTGTCAGTGCTAGCATGTGATATCTTTTGCCTGTGAATGCGTGAGTTATGGAATTTAATTATACAGGTTTTAGCATGCTTATATGATAGTGTTATGTGCATATGTTTGCTGTGTGGCAATCATTCTCGACTGCTTCGGCTGAGCTGTTCCAGTGGTCGGGAATGGGCGTCATAAGTTGTGGTATCAGAGCACAAGTTTAGTCTTTTCTGGGAATTGGGTAGATTAGGATGTGTATAGTTGTGTTGACCTAATGCAGATGTCCTTGTTTAATTGTGTTATGATGGATCCTTCTCATAATTCAAGAGAAGAAACAACTAAAAGTGTTAACCCTCGAGAAGCAATAGTGTCTGGGTCTGGTCAGTCTAGGCCATCCAGTTTTGGAAATGAGGTTCCAATGGTTGAGATGGAGGCTTTATTAAAGATGTCTCAGGATATGGCAAGAGTGCTGGATCGAATGACAGCACCAAAGGCTCCACTTGAATCACTGAGGAAACATGGAGCAGAGGAGTTCTATGGTACAAGGTTAGATGAATTTGATAAAGCGGAGTACTGGATAGAGAAAGTACAGAGAGTTCTTGGAGAAATAAGGTGTCCTCCGGATCAACGAGTAGCATGTGTGGTATCACTGCTTCAGGGTGCAACTTATGATTGGTGGAAATTAGTTTTACAACATCCAATGCTCCCGGATCCGATTACTTGGAAATTTTTTAAAAAGGAATTTCGGAAAAAGTATGTAACCAAGGCGTACAGAGAGGCAAATTGGAAGCAATTTCTGAATTTAAGGCAAAGGGCAATGTCAGTGGCAGAATATGAGAAGGAATTCTGCCGATTAAGTAAGTATGCATCGGCTGGGGTCTTAACTGAAGAGTTTAGATGTCAACAGTTTGACGAAGGCTTAATTGAGCAAATCAAGGCATTATTAATTTCGATCACAACTGAACAAAATGTGAATTATTATCAGATTGTTCAAGCCGCTATGCGAACTGAGAGGCCTTTGGAGATACGAAAGAATGCCTAAGAGGAATTCCAATCGTGGTGGATCTCATTCAGGCAAGAGATCAAGGGATTCTCAAATGGCACCACAGGCTGAATCTGTGTATAGTTCAGCGGGTAGAGGTAAGAAGCAAGGGATAACTGCTGTGTCGGGGACTGGTAGAGGTACATCTGGTACCCGGATTGAAGTGTATGAAAGTTCTCATTGTGGTAAAAGGCATCGAGGGGAATGCTGGAGAGTAACTGGTGCATGTTTTAGATGTGGGAGCATCGATCATTTCCTAGCCAACTATCCGAAGGTATATGAAGTAGCCAGGAATAAGCAAGAATAGAGTAGAGGTGGTTCTAATTTACCACCAGTTCATAGAGGAAGAGGAAGAGGATGTGGCAGAGGTGGCCAGTCCAGAGGTAGAACTGAGTCAGAAACAGTGGATAGGCCTTCTGTAGCACCATCTCGAGCTTATGCAATGAAAGCTCAAGAGGAGCAGGATGCACTTGAGGTTATAGCAGGTACCTTCTTACTTTATGGTGTAGAGATGCTTGCATTAATTGATCCTGGATCGACTCATTCATATGTGTGCACTAAGAGGATATGTGATAAAATGCTGAATGCTGAATGCTGAATGTTTGCAATATGATATATGTGTAACAAGTCCATTGGGAAGTAATGCGAATGTGAATAAAGTGCATAGGGACTGTTTTTTAGTAGTGAAAAGTTGTGTAATTCAGGCTGATTTGATTGAATTACCCTTTGATGAGTTTGATTTAATATTGGGTATGGATTGGTTAAGTAAACATAATGCGGTAGTTGACTGTAAGAAAAAGACAGTGGTACTCCGTAATAGTGAAGGAAATAAAGTGACGTTGAGGGGTATATGTGTTAATCCTCTTGTTAATATGTTAACGGCAATGCAAACATATCGATGCTTGAGAAAGGGGTGTGAGGCTTATTTGGCTCTTGTTTTAGTTTCTAAACGAGAGCATGTGAGGATTCAAGACATACCCATAGTTAGGGAGTTTCTTAATGTGTTTTCAGAAGAATTGTCCTGTGTACTGCCAGTGAGGGAGGTGAAACTATCTATTGATGTTGTGCTTGGAACTATGCCAGTGTCTAAAGCGCCATATCAAATGTCTCCTACTGAGCTGAAGGAGTTAAAGACTCAGTTGCAAGAGTTGTTAGACAGAGGCTTTATAAGGCCTAGTGTGTCTCCTTAGGGAGCACCAGTTCTATTTGTGAAGAAGAAGGATGGGACCATGAGGATGTGCATAGATTACCGACACTTGAACAAAGTAATAGTGAAGAATTGTTATCCTCTACCAAGAATTGAGGATTTGTTTGATCAAGTGAGAGGGGCAGGTGTATTTTCCAAGATAGAATTAAGGCATGGGTATTATCAGTTACAAGTGAAAAAGGAGGATATACCTAAGACTGCATTTAGAACTCGATATGGACATTATCAATTCCTAGTAATGCCATTCGGGTTAACTAATGTGCCTGCTGCATTTATGGATTTAATGAATAGAGTGTTCAGGCCGTATCTAGATCAGTTTGTTGTGGTATTCATTAATGACATCTTGGTTTATTCAAAGGATGAGAAAGAGCATGAGCAGTATTTGAGAACTGTACTTCAGACTTTGAGGGAGCATCAGCTGTATGCTAAGTTGAGTAAGTGTGAGTTCTAGTTAAGGGAAGTATCTTTTTTGGGGCATGTGGTATCTTCGGAAGGTATAAAGGTAGATCTATAAAAAAATTGAGGCAATTATGAATTGGAAGCCACCTAGGAATGTACCTGAAGTTCGCAGCTTCTTGGGATTAGCTGGATACTACAGAAGATTTGTGCAAGGGTTTTCTATAATAGCTTCACCATTGACCAGATTGCTTCGGAAGGGAGTTAAGTTTGGGTGGACAGAAAAGTGTCAATCGACTTTTGATCAATTGAAGAGGATGTTGGTGGAGGCACCAATCCTAACTCAGCCTATATTTGGCAAGGAATATGTCCTGTATAGTGATGCTTCAAGAATAGGTTTGGGTTGTGTATTGATGCAAGAATGAAAGGTTGTGGCGTATGCTTCAAGGCAATTGAAGCCACATGAGCCGAATTATCTGACCCATGACTTGGAGTTGGCAGTAGTGGTGTTTACCTTAAAGATTTGGCGACACTACTTGTATGGTGAAAAGTTTAAGATTTTCATTGATCACAAGAACTTGAAATACTTACTAACTCAGAAGGAATTGAATTTGAGGCAATGTAGATGGCTTAAGTTGTTTAAGGACTATGACTGTATAGTGGTTTATCATCCTGGCAAAGCCAATGTGGTGGCTAATGCGTTGAGTAGGAAATCTGTTTCGGCTTTGTTGCTAAGTCAATTAAAATGGAGATTTACTGCAGATGGGGCATTGTTAGCTCAATTGAAAGCAAGACCGGTACTAAGGGATGAAATGATAGTTGCACAGAAAAATGAAGTTAAGTTGCAACAGATTCTGCGGACAGTTAGAAATGGTGACAAGAGTGATTATTCAGTGGATGAGGAAGGTGTACTGCTTTATAAGAATCGGATATGTGTTGCAAATGATAGTGGATTGAGGAAAAGATTGATGTATGAGGCGCACAACACTGTCTTTACTATGCATCCAGGAAGGAACAAGATGTATCAGGATTTAAAACAAATATATTGGTGGCCTGGAATAAAAAGGGATGTGGCAGAGTATGTCTCTAAGTGTTTAACCTGTCAACAAGTAAAAGCGGAACATCAGATTCCACATGGCCTCTTGAACCCTCTTTCTATTCCACAATGGAAATGGGACAACATCGCCATGGATTTTGTTTTTGGATTGCCTTTGACTTCGAAGCAACAAGATGCAGTATGGGTAATTGTGGATAGGTTTTCTAAGTCAGCTCACTTTATACCAGTTCGAATGGATTATTCTATGGACCGATTGGCTGACTTGTATGTGAAAGAGATTATTAGATTGCATGGTGTGCCCTTATCTATTTTTTTGATAGGGATCCAAGGTTCACTTCTAAGTTTTAGAAGAGTCTACAAGCTGCATTGGGTACTAAGTTGAATTTTAGTACAGCATTCCATCCGCAGACTGATGGGCAATCGGAAAGGGTTATCCAGGTATTGGAAGACTTGATGAGAGCATGTGTTTTGGACTTTTCTAGGAGTTGGAATAAGTACTTTCCATTAATAGAATTTGCTTATAACAATAGTTATTAGGAGAGTATTGGCATGGCGCCATATGAAGTGTTATATGGAAGAAAGTGTCGAACGCCGGTTTGTTGGACAGAACTGGGAGAATATAAGGTTATTGGACCGTATTTAGTAAAAGATAAAGAAGAGAAGGCAAGAATCATTCAGCAGCGATTGAAAGTAGCTAGTCACAGATAGAAGTTGTATGCAGACTTAAAAAGGAAAGATATCGAATTTGAGGTAGGCGATAAAGTATTTTTGAAAGTGTCTCCTTGGAGAAGAGTATTGAGATTTCAAAAAAAAGGAAAGTTGAGTCCGAGGTTTATTGGACCGTATGAAGTGTTAGACAGAGTGGGTTCAGTGGCTTACCGATTAGCTTTGCCTCCGGCTTTAGCCAAACTCCACGATGTCTTCCATGTGTCTATATTGAGGAAGTACCGATCAGATGAGTCTCATGTTATACCTGTCAAGAAGTTGAGGTTCAATCGAATTTCTCCTATGATTAGAAGTCGAAAGTAATTTTGGCCAGGGAAGTAAGGTAGCTTCGTAGTAAATAGATTCCACTTGTAAAAGTGCTATGGAAACACCATGGAGTGGAAGAGGCGACTTGGGAGCCTGAAGCTGCTATGATGGAACAACACCTCACCTATTTGATTTAGGTATGAATTTTGCGGACAAAATTCTTTTTAGGAGAGGAGAGTTGTAATGGCCAGAAATGTACCCTAGTGGTAAAGTGATTGTTCGCGATTAGGAAGCATGTTATCTTAAAGTGTGTTTAAAATCTGGATTAATTGTGCATGAGTAAGGAATAAGTGTAAGTAATTGAGGACCTAATTGAAGAAACAAAATAAGTTAAGTGGTTTATTGGTGTTTGTACATAATTTTCTATTCAGAGTCATTAACTAATTAAATCAAGTGAATTAAGATTAATGGTGTTAAGGGAGAAAAAGGCAGACTTGAGGTTGAAGAAGTGGACTCCACGTGTGGTCTTATGGAGTTACCACCTCTATAGAGCCATGCATATATATAGTGAGTTAGAGAGAGAAAGACAGATTTTACGCTTATGGGTTAGCTATTCTCTCTCTAAATTATGTGCTTCTCTTTTCTCTTCTTCGTGTGCCATTTTCTTTAAATTGATTCTCTTAAGTATGTGGTGTGATCAAGAGCTTGAATGATGAAGTTAAGTTTCTGTTGTGGATAGGTAAGTGATATATTATGGTTTCCTACTTCTACTACTTCTTGATTTCTAATTGAATGGATTGAGTGAATAATAATGTTGTGCTCCAATTGTGGAAATTGGACTGGAACTTATAGTAGAAGAAACCAAGAAGGATAAGGGAAAAGCAAAAATTGGAGAATCAAATTAAATGGCTGGTATCCTAATTGTTGTAAATTGAGAATTGTGGTAGCTTTGACATGTACCCTGTTTGGACTAAGGCATATGATTGGTAATAGATCTGAACTGATTGTAATGAAACTAAATTTCTAAGGTTGATGCATACTGGAATTAAAGTGATTGGAATTTGAAATACCAAATAGTAATGAAGGGGATTATGATATAAAGTATTAAAGGGATGGATAAGTATGTGTTTAAAGGGTGGATTTTGTCTAATTTCTGGGTTGGAGTGATTTACACGGTGGTATGAAGTGGGCATACCACCGTGTAATCACATTCTGTTCTTCAAAAATGCTTGTCCGTCATTTTACACGGCTGTAAGGACTTTGCATACCGCCGTGTAAAGTCATTTTGTTTTGATTATATTATGTGTTGAGCATTTTACACGGGGGTAAGGTCTTTTTATACCGCCATATAAATGCATTCTGTTTTGAGGGATTGGTGTACGACATACTACACGGTGGTATGGTTTTTCCTTACCACCGTGTAGGATGTCTTACGCGGCGGTATGTTATTGTCATATCGTCGTGTAAATGCCCTCTGTCCTGAAATTCAAAAGTTTCCAATTTTCGTTCTTTTTCATTTTGTTAAACTTGATCTTATGTTGATCTTTATTCAGTGACACCTTAGCCATTAAATAGTAACTAAGCATGTGATTATGATTGTGCATAGATAAGATTTATATTAGTGTATATGTATATACGTAGGAATTTATGCATATGCTATGATGAAGAAATTGTGATGCAAAACTATAATGAATATGAGCTACGGGATGAGATATAACTGAAAGATATTATGATGTTATATTTGCTTTAACAATGAAAACTGGACTTAATAATGTTTAGCCTGCGAGTCAAGTAGTGGATAGATAGGCATGCCTATAGGGTCTAAGTGCTGCAGCTCAATGTGTCCGATTCCTCTGGAATCACAATGCTATTTAAATCCTTACTAGATTTCCCAATCCGAAATTATATTGATATTTAGTACCTTAGGGTACCAATGCGAATGTGAGGTATCCACGGATACCAATGTGATTACTGCACCCATGGGGTACTAATACGATACCCGTTATTCGCATCTTCAAATTGCAGGCAAGCCTAAACTAATAAGAGTAATGAGTGAAAAATGTGTTATATGACTAAATAATTGTGAATTCAGTGTGAATGCATACACCATTGCGATGAAGGTTACTATACATGAGTTGAACCATTTAATTTTATGAATACAGAATATGCATCTATATGATACATGGACCTTGTTAAACTGAATTGATTGGGATTGTGTTTGTATTAGGATATACCTTATAATTGTGTAGTTATTGTATTGTATGCCATACATGTATGTGTATATGTTATTTCCCCACTAAGCGTTATTGCTTAGCATGGGTTGCTAATCCATGTAGGTTCGAACGCGAGGTGATCGTGAAGGACGAATCTGCATTGCCAACCGGTCAACGCCAGGAGTGGTTACAGTGTAGGTTTTGTGATTTGGGCAATGAGTTTTGTATATGCAATGTTTAATCCTTTTGTATTAAATATGTATGAATGTAATAACTGAGCATGGTATCAATATGTGTGTATGATATGTATATAAGTATGTGAATGTGTCAGTGCTAGTATGTGATATCTGCTGCCTATGAATGCGTGAGTTATAAAATTTAATTGTACAGGTTTTAGCATGCTTATACGATAGTGTTATGTGCATGTGTTTGCTGTGTGGCGATCGTTCTCGACTGCTTCGGCTGAGCTATTCTAGTGGTCGAGAATGGGCGTCACAAAATGGCTGACCTATTAGCAGATAAAGGCTGAGAACCAAGTTCCATCTGGGTTGCTCAACCCTTTACCTATTCCTCAGTGGAAATGGGATAATATCACGATGGATTTTGTGTCGGGTTTGCCATTGACTCAGAGGAAGCATGATTTGGTCTTGGTTATTGTTGATCGACTCACCAAGTCGGCTCACTTTCTAACGGTTCGGCTTGATTATTTGATGGATAGGTTGGCAGAAATTTATGTTAATGAGGTGGTCAGATTGCATGGAATTCCATTGTCGATTGTATCAGATCAGGATCCGAGGTTTACGTTAAAATTTTGGAAAGAGTTGCAAGTAGCCTTGGGTACTCGACTGAACTTCAGTATTGCTTTCCATCTTTAGACTGATGGCCAGTCAGAGAGAGTCATTTAGATTCTTAAGGATATGCTACGGGGTTATGCTTTGGATTTCTCTGGTAGTTGGGATAGATATTTGCCTCTAATGGAATTTGCATATAATAATAGTCATCAGGTGAGCATTGGAATATCACCGTATAAGGCTTTGTATGAAAGAAAATGTAGAACTCCACTTTGTTAGATCGAGTTAACTGAATGCTCTTTTCTGGGTCCAGAGTTGGTAAGAGATACCAAAGAAAAGATTAAGGTGGTTTAACAGAATTTAAAAGTAGCCAAAGATAGGCAGAAATCATATGCTGACTTGAAGTGGAAAGATATTCAGTTTAATGTCGGAGACAAGGTGTTTTTGAAAGTGTCTCCATGTCATTAGATTCTTCGATTCGATAAGAAAGGAAAGTTGAGCCCTAGATTTATTGGATCGTTTAAGATTTTGGATAAGATTGGTCCGGTCGCCTATAGGTTAGCTTTGCTGCTGGAGTTATCGAAGTTGCACGACATGTTTCATATGTCGATGCATTGCCAGTATAGCTTTGATGCATCACATGTACTGTCAGTTCAAGAGTTGCAGGTTTAGCCAAATTATTCTTATGATGAAGAACAAAAAGCTATTTTAGCTCGGGAAATGAGACAGCTCAGAAATAACCAAGTTCCTTTAGTTAAGGTTTTATGGCAACACCATGGAGTGGAAGAAGCAACTTGGGAACCAGAGTTAGTGATGAAATCTCAGTATTCGTAGTTGTTCAGCTTAGGTGAGAATTTTGAGGATGAAATTCTTTTAAGGAGGGGAGTATTGTAACACCCCGACTCCCACCCTAGTAGTTTGAGGATGTGTTCGTGTGTGTCTTTTAGGAGTTAATTGCATGATTTTAGTTATATAAGTGAGTTGTTTGTGTGGTGAAGCAAAGAAGAAGGACTAGAATGAGACTTTGCTAATATCAACTTAAGAGTTTGACACGTGGAAGAAAGAGAAAAAGGAAGAGTGGACAAGGATGAAGAGAGAGAGAGCACGTGAGGAACAGCCACTGCCCTTTCATGTTTCTGCCGCTTCCTCTTCGTCTCCCTCTTCTTCTTCTCTTCTTCTCACTTCTAGCTCCCTTGATTTTCTTTGCAAACTTATGGATCTTGAGTTAATTTTGGCAAATTTCCAATTTAGGGTAAGTAATTGTTGTTCTTCTTCTTCTCTCCTTCTCTCCGTATCTTATTTTCCTTTAATGAGTTTGGATTTGAGTTTTGAGCTATTTGTATGGTTGGGTTGGTTTTAGCAGAGAATCCTGCTAGAGAGCCTAAGAGGAAGGAGATTGCCGGTGGAAGTGCTGCTAATTGATCGATTGTGTGGTTTTAAAGCCAAGAGGTTTGGGAATTTATGAATTTGTGCATATGTTGATTTTGGTATTTTGATATGTTTTTCTGGATATTTATGAGATTAAACTTGTTTATGCTTATATAAATGTTGTGGGTTTTGATTAATTTGAATAGAGATGCCCTAGTTGTTGTGTATTGAATCAAAGTTTGAGATTGTGTGAAGCAAAAAGGGAAACTTCTGGGTTTGATTAACCTTGAGTTTGATTAGCTAATTTGGATGGTTTAATTCATTAAATTAGAATAAAACATGGGTTTTATGTTGTTTAATGTGTAGTGAATGCTTGTTCTTGATTGTGATGAGGTTTGATTAGTTGTTTGCAAGTTGGGTTGGTTTTGGGCATGACTTTTCTACATATTTTCGGTAGGAGGAGCTAGAAATTGACTCTATCGCAAGCGCAATAGAGTCCGGTGTTTCGAGCTCCTGCAGTGGAAGCCCTCTATCGTGGGCGCGACACCCCATCGCTAGCGCGATAGAGTCTTTGGTTCTGCCGGGTTGATTGTTGTTGCGAGTGCGCCCACGTGCGGAGGCACGACAGTAACCTTCCTCGACATCCATCGCGAGCGTGACAGAGCCCTGTCTGGCCCCCCTCGCACGAGCATGAGGGCTGTCACGAGCGCAGCAGGAGGCGAGCTTAGTCTCTATCGCGGGTGCGACATCCGTCGCGAGCGCGATAGTTGCCCTATTTGCTTTTCTATTTTCTTTTATAGTAATTGACATGAATGTTTTCTCTTAGGATGTAAATACTTTTATGTATGAATTATTATGTGCCCCAATGGATGCCTTATATAAAATTTATTACGCATAGCCTGCAAGAGTCAAGTTAATGGATAATTAGGCATGCTTAAAGAGTTCTATTAGCTGCAGCCCCAATATTTTCTGTTAGGTCCCCATTTAGGTCCTCGCGATCCTTAATGCATTCGGTTCTTATTTAAGATCCTAAATGTGAAAATTTTTTGGATCAAAATAAAGAAATTGCTTTTGACTGTACCTATGGGTACTAATGCATTCACTCGCTATTCGCTACTATGAGTTTGCAGGCGCAAGTGTGATTTTATTGTGAATGTGTTATTGTTATATTAATGAATATATGTGTGACGCGCGCCGAACCCAGTAAGGGCCCTCGACGTGAATCCGCTTTAGGATTCGAGGGACTTGGTTCTCGTCTTTTTGGATCATGTGTGCCATGAGACATCGTCGGCGAATCCCTCCCAATAGAACATTGGGGAGAACCAGCTAGCCTAATGACACCTAAAGGCACCTTTGAGGTGTTTTTGGAGTCGCCACCCAATTTTGAGAAATTGGGAAAGGTCTCCACCCCTATCGGTCAAGACCAGAGATATGGTGTTCGGAACTTCCCTCCTATTTATGCTTTGGTTAATTATAAATGGGTTTTTATCCTCTTAAAATTATATCTCCCATCTCACGTGATTTAATGCATAAAAAGTAAAGGCGCATCTCAAGCATTCAAAAGCAGTAAAAGGAAATCGATAAATAAAGCGATAAACATGCAAGCACGCAATTACAAGAGAAATAGGGGCGGAATACAACCCCAATAAAAGGGAATTAAGAATGTAAATGAGGAGGGAATACAATCCCCACAAATAAGTAAAGTTGCCCCAAAATTAATTACAAGGGCCCAAAGGAAAATAATGTACATAAATTTAAACACTCACGCAAGATTAAAATAAAAGACATGCATAAATCGGGACATTACTTCAGGAACATTGGTTCCTTCGTGCCTATTCTAAGGTTTAGAAATATTGATTCCTTCGCGTTTACTTGAAGAAGGTTCGAAGAGTCGCTTTGGTTGTTTGGAAGAAAATCGGGATGAGTGATCCCATTTTATTGAAAATTGACTCTTCCTTTTAATTGTGATAATTTTATTGCCGGGCTAAAACAAGGGACATTGGTCCCGCTTTTATTAATAATAAACCTCAATTTAATTATAGAAATATTTTTGTGACTTTTTGTCTCACGCGTGCATAAATAAAATAAATATTTACAAACAAACACGTAACACATCAAGGGGAGTTGAAAGGATCTCACCAAAACGGAGTGTCCGTCCACGCGTCGCGACCCATCCGGGGAGTCGCGGGGCGCTTACATAGCCTGACTCAAATTAAAACTCATACAAAAATCAACACCAAAAAGAATATTAGTACTAACTCCAAAAATTAATCAAATGAAGACAATATAATGACAATAATGTAATTATAACAAATAATCATGGTATGGCGACAACAACAAAATAATAATAATAATAATAATAATAATAATAATAATAATAAAATAAATGAAATCTTTACTAACAATAATGATATAAAAATAGTGAATAAAACAAATAATTGCAAGAATAATAGTGATGACCAATTCTAGGACAAATAATGACAACGAAATAATAATAATAATAATAATAATAATAATAATAATAATAATAATAATAATAATAATAATAATATTAATAATGATAATAATAATGATGACACACCGAAAATCACACTAATAAATAAAAGCAAAACAAACATTAAATAATAATAATGATAATAATAATAATAATAATAATAATAATAATAATAAGAATAATAATAATAATAATGATGATAATAATATTAGTATATGAACATGAAAATCCATTTAAAGCCAACAAATAACATATTAATGGTGATATCAACACATTAAAATGCAAAAAAGTAAATAATAGACATGATAATAGTAGCAAAATAATATTAACAACAACAAATAATATACAAAACAAATAAATGAGAACGGGTCCAAAAATGTTTACCCTCAGAATTTTTAGATCGGAGAAACGGTGTCTCGATTTGTTCTTCTTATCGAATTTGTGGTGATGAATATTTGAAAAAAGTGTAGAAATTGATATTTCAAAATAAATTAAGAAAATATTTTGATAGAAAATATTTTTTGGTGGATGATTGAGTAAAGGAAATTAATTTTCCAAACTCAAATCACCCAAGAAATGGATTATATTTTTTGAAGAAAAATAAAGAAAGTTAAAGCTTGAGAAAAAGAAAGAAAAAAGTTTAAGAATATTTTGATGAAGAAAAATCAAGTTTGCTGGAGAGGAGAAGTTAGAGAGAAAGCTAAAGAAAAAAATCCCTTGAATAAATGTTCCCCGTCCTTCAAAATGAGGGGAAAATCCTCATTTAATCTTGCTTTGGCCAAAAAAGGCAAAGGACAAAAGTTGCTTTTATTTTTGGTTAATCCAAAATAGCATAAAATGGTGAAACAAATGGAAAAATCAGACTGAAAAAATAGACTGAAAAAAAGCAGGAGCAGGCGACCAAAAGTGGTCGTGCGGAGGGGGAAGAGCGCGCGGCAGGCTGCTGACTCGCGCGCAGGGGGGCGCGCGGTGCTCCCGCACCGCGCGCAGGGGGGACGCTCAATCCCCTGCCTCGCGTGCAGGGGAGGCGCGCGGTCCCCCTGCCTGCGCACGCGCAGGGGCCCCTGCGCGCTGGCAGGCGGCCCCACGCTGCCGCAGGTGGTACTCGCGGCCTATTTTTTTTTTTTAAATCTTGACACAAAATCAATATATTTTTTTTATCCCATTTTTAATTTTTTAATTTCTAAAATATATTTTTAATTATTTTTCGAAAAACACACCTTTGACAAGGGAACGATCGATTCTCACCTTTCTTGCCGAAAATCGGTCTTTTATTTCATCATCGGGTAATCCTGATCTTGGACCGCCTCGGGACCAGGTGTCTACAGTTGCCCCCAATTTTAGGGAACTTAGAATTCAGGTGCCTAAGTGAGCCAAAATTCAGGAAAGAAGGGAAGAGACGCGTGCCTGAGGCGGTCGCTTTTCCGAACTTGGTCCTGCCAGCTTGCCGGCATTACAGGACTATTATTGTTCACGTGATTGATAAACGTCAGCTTGTCGACGTGTGAAACCGCGGCTGAATGACTGATGAACACCAGCTTGTCGATGTGTCTAGATGTCAGATTTTGTAGAACGTGATTGATGAAACACCAGCTTGTCGGTGTGTGAAACGACGGCTGAGCGATTGATAAACACCTGCTTGTCGGTGTGTGAAGGCGCTAGACTTTAGAGGACGTGATTGATGAAACACCAGCTTGTCGGTGTGTGAAACCACGACTGAGCGACCGATAAACACCTTCTTGTCGGTGTGTGAAGGCGCTAGACTTTAGAGGACGTGATTGATGAAACACCAGCTTGTCGGTGTGTGAAACCACGGCTGAGCGACTGATAAACACCAGCTTGTCGGTGTGTGAAGGCACCAGACTTTGAAGGTCGTGATTGATGAAACACTAGCTTGTCGGTATGTGAAACCACGGCTGAGCGACTGATAAACACCAGCTTGTCAGTGTGTGAAGGCGCCAGACTTTGTAAGACGTGATTGATGAAACACCAGCTTGTCGGTGTGTGAAACCACGGCTGAGCGACTGATACACACCTGCTTGTCGGTGTGTGAAGGCGCCAGACTTTGGAGGACGTGATTGATGAAACACCAGCTTGTCGGTGTGTGAAACCACGGCTGAGCGACTGATAAACACCTGCTTATCGGTGTGTGAAGGCGCCAGACTTTGGAGGACATGATTAATGAAACACCAGCTTGTCGGTGTCTGAAACCACGGTTGAGCGACTGATAAACACCTGCTTGTCGGTGTGTGAAGGCGCCAGACTTTGGAAGACATAATTGATGAAACACCAGCTTGTCGGTGTGTGAAACCACGGCTGAGCGACTGATAAACACCAGCTTGTCGGTGTGTGAAGGCGCCAGGCTTTCCTGAGGAATCAAAAGAAATTTGTATGCAAGGGTAAGTTATGCATGTGCATGTGCATATGTTATGTAGGATGCAGGTGACACCATTTATCTGAGTGGCCCAAGGGTCGAGGTGCGATAACTTTTACTGAAGTGACTCGTGGCTTCGTTTGGTCAATTATGCCCCCGAGGGCCTGAAGGCGTTGTCCTAATTTAGGGACTCTGACTCATAATTTTCGGGGAGAACTGTCTAATGTGCGTCTCTGCTTGAAAGGGGTTGCCCGAGATAATGCCGCCTTATCGCTCCAAGCGTCGTACATCATTGTTTTAAAGGTAGTGCGTCTCTTGTGGATTTTCACACTAACTTTTCTTAGCGGGAAATGTGTCATTGTCGGATTTTCGCATAACCCTGTGCCTTATTTTTTGCCTGGAATGGACCCAACCCAATCCAGCGGCTTTTATTAATTTCATTTTTTTATAGGGCAGACTGCCTGTTCCCAGGTTTTCACCCTGCCATTTGGCCTAACTTTTGCTTAGAGAGCCAGTCACGGTTTTCATCTCTAACGGCTTTTTTTATTAAGGATAAAGTTTCTGTCGGTTGCACGGATAAATTTGGCTCATTCGAATTGGGGAGTGATATATTATTTATTCAAAAGAAACTATGGACATTTATTGAATAAGAGGACTACTCTGAGTGCATAATTGCATACATGTACATTTTTCTTGTGTGATTTCATTACACATGATCATTATTTAACATTAGGCCCAAAATACCAGACCACATCTAATCTCGAGATAGATTCCACAGGCATCACAACTCCTGTTATCAATCAGCCCTCTCGGATTTTCTTGATTGAACATTTTCTCTCTTTTCTTCTGTCTTATTTTATTTTGCATTTTTTTCTTAGCCCTTAGCCATGGAACCTCTTCAATTTTTCGACGTTGACTGGCTCCCTGAACTCATTTCCGTCGCTATCTGTCAAAATTGTGGCCCCTTTAGACAAAAGCTTCTTCAGAATGAAGGGTCTTTCCCAAGTTGGCCTAAACTTGCCCCGAAAGTCGGGAACCCCTGGCCTCATTTGCTTGAAGACTAGGTTTCCTTCCTTTAACGGGTGCTTCCTTACTTTCTTCCCAAATGAACGAGCTAGTCTCTTCTGGTAGATCTGATTGTGGTAGTACGCCCGCATCCTATCTTCGTCCAATAGGTTCAACTGTAGTAGTCGCTGCTGGGCCCATTCGGCTTCTGGTAGCTGAGTTTCTGTCACCACCCTCAATGACTGGAGTTCTATTTCTATTGGTAAGACTGCTTCCGTCCCGTAAACCAAGGAGAAAGGGTTAGCCCCTATAGACGTTCTGGTAGTGGTCCTGTAGCCCCAAAGTGCAAATGGCAATTTCTTTGCCCAGTCTTTATAGGTTTGCACCATCTTAGCCAGTATCCTTTTAATGTTCTTATTAGCCGCCTCGACTGCTCCATTAGCCTGCGGTTGGTATGGAGAAGACTTATGGTGTTTAACGCCATATTTCTTGAGCATCTGCTTAGTCTCAGATTGGAATTGTACCCCATTATCTGACACGATGTGATGCGGGTGCCCGTACCTACAGATCAAATGTCGCTCAATGAATCTGGCCATTTCCCGGGCACCTAATTTCTTGAAGGATTCAGTCTCAACCCACTTAGTGAAGTAATCAATGGCGACTACGATGAATCTGTGCCCATTGGAGGCTGTCGGGTGTATTTCTCCTATAATGTGGATTCCCCATGCTGCAAACGGCCATGGAGATGTCAGGTTGCGCAACTCTGAAACTGGAAGGTGTCTCAGATTAGCATATTGTTGGCACAATTGACACTCCTTCACATACTTAGAGCAATATGTATCCATTGTCAGCTAGAAGAATCCTTGCCGCATTATTTTCTTTGCTAGGGCCAGACCATTCATGTGGGCCCCACAGACACCTGCATGGGTCTCCTCCATAACCTTTTTGGCTTCTTTGTCATCTAAGCACCTTAGCTGTATGCCGTCGGCTTGTCTCTTGTACAGCACGCCATCCACGCTGATGAACTGAGTGGACAGCTTGCGAATCATCCTCTGGTCTTTTTCAGTGGCCTCTTCTGGGAATATCGACCTTTCCAAATAATTCTTGGCATCATAGTACCATGGCTTCCCATCCGTAGCCTCGACATCCCCAACTTGCTCGGTCTCAAAGTATGGCTTGTCTGAACTAGAAATGAGCACATGCCTCAGGGCTATTCCTTCAGGGTTTTCCCACATGGATACCAGGGTGGCTAAGGCGTCTGCCAATTGGTTCTCATCTCGGGGCACGTAGTTAAAGGTGTAGATTTCAAACTGGCCACTTAGTTCTTTTAAACACCTCACATATGGCAATAGCCGCTCTTCCTTAACGGTCCATTCACCCCTGACTTGGTGGATTACTAAGGATGAATCCCCGAAGACCTCTACTACTTTTTCCCCCATGGCTGAGAGCGCTTCTAACCCAAAGATGCAGGCTTCATACTTAGCCTCATTATTGGTGGCTCTGTACCTTAGTTTCTTGGCTAAGGGAAGCTTCTCTTCGTCTGGGGTTACCAGAATTACTCCCGTCCCAGCTCCCTTATTATTTACTGCCCCATCGAAATACATCTGCCACTTTTGTACGGTGATGGCCACCACATGTTCGTCGGGGAATTCGTACTCTAGCTAGTCTCCTTCAATTGGATGGTCGGCAAGAAACTCCGCAACTGCCCGACCTTTGATGGTCTTTCTCGTGACATACTCCACATCAAATTCTTGTAGCAGTATTAGCCATCTTCCCATTTTTCCTAACAACAAGGGTGCTTCCTGAAGGTAACGGAGAGGGCTCTGTTTGGCGACTGCCTGCACTTTATAAGAGTGGAAATAGTGTCTAAGTTTCTTTGATGCCCAGATCACGGCCAGACAAATCTTCTCCACTTCGACGTACTTAGCTTCATAAGGGAGGAATTTCTTGCTGAGGTAGTAAACTGCAAATTCAACCCCAAACTCATCCTCTTGGGCCATCATGGCACCCACATAATTCTCCTCTATTGCTAAGTAAAGAATCAATGGCTTTACAGGTCGTGGGGGCCGCAAAACTGGGGGATTCA
This sequence comes from Excoecaria cochinchinensis, assembly GCA_947683425.1. Lineage (NCBI taxonomy): Eukaryota > Viridiplantae > Streptophyta > Magnoliopsida > Malpighiales > Euphorbiaceae > Excoecaria > Excoecaria cochinchinensis. The sequence goes on from CANTUQ010000013.1 coordinate 5,894,363, forward strand.
GAAGGTAGTCCTTAATGATCTCAAAAGCCTTCTGGCAGTCGTCATTCCACCGAACCGGCTGATTCTTTCGAAGAAGCTTGAAGATAGGTTCACATACCGAGGCTAGTTTAGCTATGAACCGGCTGATGTACTGAAGCTTTCCCAGGAAGCTCCTAACCTCTCTTTCTTTTTGGGGGGCTAGCATTTCTCTGATTGTCTTGATTTTATCAGGGTCCACTTCTATTCCCCTTTGGCTTCCCACATGGCCTAGTAACTTACCAGAGGTAACTCCGAAAATGCACTTCTTAGGATTGAGGCGAAGGTTATACTTGTCAATCCTCTGAAAGAACTTCTCCAAGGCCTCAAAGTGCCCTTCTCGAGTTGCCGACTTGATCATCATATCATCGACATACACTTCAACCTCCTTGTGAATCAAGTCATCCAAGATCTTAGTAGCCATCCTTTGGTACGTTGCCCCAGCATTCTTTAACCCAAAAGGCATCACTCGGTAGGCGACTATCCCCCATTCTGTGATGAAAGCTGTCTTGATTCGATCCACAATCCTGTTAAGGATTTGGTTGTACCCCGCGTACCCATCAACAAACCTGTACATCATACAAGCGTATGCGCTATCCACCAGTACATCAATATGGGGTAGGGGAAAGTCATCTTTCGAGCAGGCTTTATTCAGGTCTCGGTAGTCAACACATACTCAGACCTTCCCATCCTTTTTGGCCACAGGGACAACCTTAGCTAACCACGTTGGGTACTGGACCTCTACCAGAAACTTAGCCTCAATTTGCTTATGTACCTCTTCCTTCACCTTTTCTGCCCACTCTGGTCTCAGCCTTCTAAGCTTCTGCTTGACTGGCTTGCACTCTGGGTAGGTTGGAATGGCGTGTTTTGCAACTGACCGATCGATCCCTGGCATGTCCTCATAGGTCCAGGCAAAGACTCTTTCATATTTTTTCAAAATTCTCTCGAATTTTATTCTCTCCTCAGGAGTTACATCGGATGCTATCAGAATTTCCTTTGGATTTTCCAAAGTCCCAAGATTAAATGAGGTGGTATTGGTTGAGTTAATGTCAAATATAAATGATTCATGCTCGTGATCATGCATAATGAAATCATGAGAAACATCGTACAAGTAAGCAAAGTCATTCATATTATTAAAGTACTCAGAATTACAGACAGAGTTGTCAAATAGTTCGGGAATAAAAAGTACATCAGCAAAGCTATCATTATCATCTTCCGCTGGCACCGGCTCTGAGGTCGATAGCCCTTTGTCGTCATCGATCTTCAAATTCTCCAACTCTGGTGCCGCCTCTTCATCTTCTACTTTCTCTTTGCCCTTCACCCGAGTGGCCAGTAGACTTTCGGTGATAATCTCCTCGGGAACCTCTCGATCCCATGCTAGAGTCTGATTGAAGATTTCTTCATCCCAGAAGGCTTCCACTGCCTCGACCATCCCCTCGGACCAGTCAAACACATCATTGAAGATTTCAAAACCAGGTGTAATCTTGCCGCCAATCCACTGGGGCTCAGCCTCCCCACAGTAGGCGCACGCCGATGCAGCCGGTACAAAAGTCTCCAAAATGTGCGGCACTTCCGCAGGCTTCTTCGCGGGCTTGCTCTTCCTAGCATCAGTAGCATAGCCCAAACCTCTCCTATCCTTTTGCCCCCTTGTGGCGACAGGCTCTTGAATCCCTTGTGAGCTCTTACCCAAACCAGCCCCGGGGAGAAAGCTCATCCTCTTCATTATATTGACAACTTGGGGGCTTACCACTGTCCCATCTTCTTCATTCACCATAGCCACGTGAAACCCACTGAAGGGTTGATTGGAAATCCCTGGCACCGACACTTGATTGTCACTAGCCGCTTTAATGGTCACAATCTGGCCTTCATGAGGGATCTTGATCATTTGATGGAGTGTAGATGGAACCCCTCCCAACTTGTGAAACCAAGGCCTTCCAAGCAACACTGCAAAGTTAGCCGGTATTGGCAGGACAACAAACTCAGCCTCTATCTCAACTGGACCGGTCTTGACTTGCGCCTTAAAAGTCCCAGCAGCTTGTTTACTTGAGTTGTCATACGCAGTAATGGTTAGATCAGATTCACTCAACATGCTCTCATTCAATCCAAGTGAAGGTAGCGCCACCAGTGGGCACACATTAATGGAGGACCCATCATCCACCATGACACATGCCGTGTGTTTACCATTGATCTGAGCTCGGATATACAGAGGGCGATTGTGATTACGACCCTCGATTGGCAAGTCGGCCTCGGTGTAGACTATGTTTTCTTCAGATCCCCCTTTCACAATGCCCAATAACTCAGAGGGTGAGATAGTGGTGGAGACTGTCGATTCACACAAGGCTTCAACTAGCTTCTGCCTATGGCTTGGGGACTACCTCAATAGGTCCCGGATAGATATCTGTGCTGTTGTTTTCTTCAGTTATTTCAGGATCTGGTTCTCTTCTGTTTCCCGCTCTTCGTTTAGAGGCACCGGGTCCTGTTGTCTTTCAACCTCCGGCACCACTCTTCCACTGCGAGTAACAGCTTGCACTCTTTGCACTTCTTCCTCACCCCCAGAACTCCATACACTCTCTGGTCCCTCAACTTCTTCAACCTCACTCACTACAAGAAAATTAGGAAATAGCAACGGAAAATAGCAACGGAATTTGCTAATTTTCCGTTGCTAATCAAAATTAGCAACGGAAAATAGCAACGGAAAAATCCGTAGCAATTTCGGCCGACGCTAAATTTAGCAACGGAATTGACTTCCGTTGCTAAATTTAGCAACGGAAAAAATTTTCCGTTGCTAAAAATAGCAACGGAATTTCTTTTCCGTTGCTGAAAATAGCAACGAAATATATATTCCGTTGCTATTTTTAGCAACGGAATCAGTATTCCGTTGCTATTTTTCGTATTTTATTAAAATAAATATAATTCACATAGCAACGGAAAAGCATTTCCGTTGCTATTTTTAGCAACGGAACTTCTTTTCCGTTGCTATTTTCAACAGTATAAGAATTATTTTTTTAAATAAATATAGTGCAATTAGCAACGGAATAATAATTCCGTTGCTAAAAATAGCAACGGAATAACAATTCCGTTGCTATTTAGCAACGGAATTGTTTTTCCGTTGCTAAATAGCAACGGAATTATTATTCCGTTGCTATTTTCAACAGTGAAAAAAATATTTTTTAAATTAATATAATTTAAATCCTGTATATATTAATAATGTATGCTTATCGATAATATAATTTCATATAAAAATTATAATACACAATAATTAAAATCCTGAAAATATATTATAATATTATAAAATAAAAATCCGAAAAAACATTACAAAAGTAAATTCAGTATAACATCACTGTAAAGTAAAAACTAGTGAAACAATAGCCTAATTAGGAATATACATTTCCTATTCTAAATATTTCCTATTCTATACATATCCTATAATGTAACAGTTTTAACCAAATATCTTCTTTAAAACATGTGTAGAACAGGTTATTTGCGGTTCGCCTTTATTTTGATGAAGTAATTGCAGAGAGCTGGGCCTGCTACTTTCCAAGCAAAGCCACACTTTGCGGCATCATGGCTCGTAGCATAGTCATAACAGACCTCATATATAGCACAAGCCTCTTCGAATATGTCATCCCTACACCTCCTTCTATCCTCAAAACTTGGAGCCCCCGTACAATATCTACATCAGCATTGAGAGTTACAATATTTACTTGTCTTATTATGACTTTAACAATAACAAATATTTAACATTCAATTAATCTATTATTCTTTGAACATAACCTATGTAGTAAAACTGAATTTTTGACAGATGAAATGCAACAGCAAAAACTTTGATAAAAGCTCAATTGTTGTAAGCCTCAATAAATCAATTATGTAATAAGAAAAATATGGAAAACAAATTAGCAATAAGTAGCATCTTTAACACATGGTTATGTACAAAATAAGTTGCAAAACCAAATCAAGAAAGAAAAAATTGCAAAACCAACCTTTTCTCCATGAAAACAGGACCCTTCTCTGGAGCCTTCACAATCTCATCTGCAGTTCCCATCATCATCAATTTTTGACCCTGAAATTGTAATTGAAAAACAATGCAATTAAGTGCTTTAACATCAAATATATTCGATATGCAGTGTCAAATGGCATGAAGAGATAAATAAGTAATAAGATCATTTAAATTGAAATTTAATTTGAGTATAGCATTCCGTCTTTCCAGATATTTTAAAAAGACCAACAAAATCAGCTATCTGTTTAAGAAAACTGGGAATATCAATAGGAAGCTGATAAATGTAAAGCAGGATAATATTAAATCCTCCATACAGCTGAAGAGGCCTCCACCACCTTCACAAGAATTATAACACAATACAAGCCAGTCAAAAGAAGGACATGAAGCAATTAATCAAACAAAGTTACCATGTGAATGGGACAGTAGGTGCACATCCATGCGTGTGCATGAGTATAGTGGCATCCTTTGGTTATCTATGGTTGCAAAAAAAAATACCTGAAAAGCCCTAAAAAGTTGCTTTTCAGAGACCAATCCACAAGACCTACACAGCTGCCAATGAAAAAGGACAGAGAAAGCCATGTAGGATAGCTGATCCCCACACACAGCTGGATGGCTGGCAACAACAGACAGCAAGTGACGCGGACATGAGACCCTTCAATGTAGAACAACACAGAGTAAAAAGTAGTGCAAATACACTTGAGAAAAGTAGCATGTAGTAATAATATTGGTATACTAGAAGAGACAGAAAATTAGAAGCCTGAAATTTCATCAAAGCATACTCCAATTTAACAACATTAAAAGCATAATATTGAAGCATTAACTGACCTATCTGTTCAAGAATGTTTAAGAAGTGATCCCAGCAAGAATCTTGACACGGAAACAGACTAAATCTGTTCCAATATATATCAGCCAATGCAACAAATATTGCTGATAGTTGTAAAACTAAGAAATAGATTGCAGATGGTGATTTCCATGATTCAATTCTATGAAAGCAAGCCATGAGAAAGTGTCAGTAAATGCACATTCATTTAAAAAATAAGAAAACAAAATTACAAATGCAAATTAAATCTTACACCATAAAACCAATGAGGTTTGCCCACCAAGCATTTGCTTCACTCTACAAGCATTCCCTTATGAGTCTATTTTCTATAGAATTTGAAATGAGCTCAATCAGAAATTCAGAACAGGTGTTATGCCCAAAAATCTACAACCTGTTTCTAAATTTCAGTTTAGAAACAGATTTGATTTAATCCAACTAATTACTCAATTAATATAGCAAATTTATCAATCAATTCAGTAAACTATAACAACACACACTTTAATTATAAAATCACACATTAACAATTTTAATTCATGCAAAAATCACTTGTAAAAATAAGTTTGGTAGTTACTTACTACTTTTTGCATACTTTTGGCCCCCTGCACCGTTGCCGGAGCCTCATCGGAGTGTCGCCGGAGCTCCACGGGAGAGACTGAGATCACCGGAAGGGAGCTCGAAGTGTCGGGGTTGCTTTTCCGGTGGTCACGCGCCGTAAACGCCCTTCGTTTCGCCGGAATCGACGTCAGCAGCTTCGGTTCTTCCCAACGCTGATCTCCTCATCGCCGGCGAGTGAGGACCGTCCATGAGCACCGAGAGTTTTGTCTGCCCGCCGTGAGTCCCGTCGTGCCGCTCGTGTCACCTCGCGCCGTCGGAGCTCGCCGAAAAACGTAGAGGAAGCTTCAGTTTTCCTCCGCTCTCCTGGACTGACGCCGTCGTGACGAGGGGGACGAGAAGACGACATGGGAACGGCGCTGCCGCGTGTGTCGGTCCGATCGCTACCCCGATCGCCGTCGATGGTCGCCGGTGGTGCCTTCCGCCGCTCTCCCTCTCCCTCTTTCGGTTTCCCGTTTTTCCTTTCCCATTTCCCCGTTTTTGCCTCTCTTTCTATTTCTTTTTTCTTTCTTTCAATCCCCACTAAGTGTAGCCTGCTGGAGGTCCCAATTAAAATTAAATTAATAGCAACGGAATGTAATTTCCGTTGCTATTTTAGCAACGGAATAGATTTTCCGTTGCTATTTTAAAACCCGATTTTTCATTCTAGATATTTAGAAATTAATAGCAATGGAATCTAATTTCCGTTGCTATTTAGCAACGGAATCTAATTTCCGTTGCTATTTAGCAACGGAATACAGTTTCCGTTGCTAAATAGCAACGGAAATTATATTCCGTTGCTAAATAGCAACGGAATACATTTTCCGTTGCTATTTTAAAACCCGATTTTTCATTCTAAATATTTAGAAATTAATAGCAACGGAATGTAATTTCCGTTGCTATTTTAAAACCCGATTTTTCATTCTAAATATTTAGAAATTAATAGCAACGGAATGTAATTTCCATTGCTATTTTAAAACCCGAATTTTCATTCTAAATATTTAGAAATTAATAGCAACGGAATGTAATTTCCGTTGCTATTTAGCAACGGAAATACATTCCGTTGCTAAATAGCAACGGAATAGATTTTCCGTTGCTATTTTAGAATCCGATTTTCCCAATATATATTTAGAAATTAATAGCAACGGAATATAATTTCCGTTGCTATTTAGCAACGGAATGTAATTTCCGTTGCTAAATAGCAACGGAATATATTTTCCGTTGCTAAATTTGCAACGGAAACATATTTCCGTTGCTATTTTTCGCTCCAAATTTCTCCCGCATTTTTTTCGCGCGATATTTAGCAACGGTATTTACATTCCGTTGCTAATAACCGTTGCTATTTATACGCGCCAAACTTTCCCTCCTCTTTTAGCGACCAAAAATATCGAAAAAAATTTCCGTTGTTATATGTGTGAAATGTAACGAAAAATAGCAACGGAATTCCGTTGCTATTTAGCAACGGAAAAAAATTCCGTTGCTATTTTTCCGTTGCTATTTAACAAAATTCTTGTAGTGACTCTCACTGGTTGAGTCCCAACATTCTATCATGTTGACCTGGGGCTTCTCCCTATTGACTTCCTGTTCGGGGCGGACGATAGCCACGTAATCATTGCCGTAGAGATCTCTCAACACATACCACTCTGGCAAGCTTGATCCTATCATGAAGACTGGGGGAGGAACGACATTATACCCGGTATTCTTCTTCTTTTCCCTCTTTTCAGGGTCGGAGATCTGCTTACTGTCAATGAGATCTTGGACTCAATCCCTTAAAGTTCTGCAAGAGTCAGTGAGGTGACCAGTGTGCTGGTGGAAAGCACAGTATTGGTCCCCTCTATGGTTCGGCTGGCCGTAGGTCTTAGCTTGTCTGGCTGGCAATGGTTGAAGTTTTCCCTCTTTCATTAATCGTTCCAGGACCCAGGACAATGGCCTTCCCAAATTCGAATAGTGCCTCTGGTTCATGTCAGTGGCTGAAACTTCCGCTGTTTTGCCCACTCTGTTACTGCTGCTTCCGGCGCCACTCGACCTATTTCCCCCTTGGGTCCCGTAATTTTTCCACACAAAACTGTCACTATTGGCCTTCTTCGCCAAGTACTCTGCTTCAGCTTCGATTGCTATGTCTTTCAGGGATTCCCAATCCTTAAGCCCCTTCATCTTAAGCCCTTCCCTCAAATACGGGCTAGCATTCTTGATAAACAATCTAATCTGGTCCAACGTATCGGGCTTCCTCTTCATTTCCATTACGCGATTCCTCCACCGTGTAAGGTAGTCATGGAAAGGTCTTTTAGCGTCACTTCCATACGGGTGCTGCAGTCATACTGTCTCATAAACTCACTTGTAAGCAGATCCCAATCTTCTTTCAACCTCCTGTCTAAACCGTGGTACCAATCCACCGTCGACCCTGTCAGACTAAGGCAGAAGTACTCCACCTTTTGCTTCTTGGTAAGACCTGTGCCCTTCATGATTAAGGCATATTGCTTAAGATGGGCCGAAGGGTCAGACGTGCCATCGAACTTCGGTAAATCTGGCATCTTAAATCTCTGAGGCAGCAGCTCTTCCTCACCCAAGTCTACATCTTCGGGGATGACCCCCTTTCCGACCGACAACAATCGCGTAATGGCCTCCATTCTTTCTTCCATCTTCCTCACCACATCATCCTCTAGCTTAGGAGCTTTGCACCTCACCGCTTGAGGAACTACTGGCTCATCTTCCTCTTCCCCTAAGAAATCATCCCTCGGGTCTGGGATCCTTACCCTCTGTTGCTCAACTGGTGCCGCTACTCTAGGTTCAGTAACTGGCTGTGGCACCGTAGTAGTTGGTATAGTGGTCTCCACAACAGGTGTTTCGACCGGGTCAACAGTTGGACCTCCAGACGGTTGTCCGGCGTATGGTGTCATTTGGGCGACAAAGTTCCCCATCATGGCCAAGATATTTCTTTCAAAATCTTCGAACCTCTTGTCCAAGTCCTGTGTTGTTACAGCACCAGACTCTTGTGGTAATTCTGCCATTACTGATCTAGAGGATTGTTCTGAATAAGAATCTGAGTTTCTATCCGAATCTGAACCCGATGCTGATGCCAAACTTGATGGCTCAACTACTTGATTTCTAACCAACCTCCCGCTAGGATCTCTGGACCACTCAAATGGATCTATGATGGCTGAAAAAATCCGATTCGTTAGCATGATGCATGGATGGCATTAAGAATGCATGGTCGTGTTGATGCAGAATCCACAACCACATGCAAGCAAACAGACCCTTCCAACCTTATTTCTCCCGCACATGGGGCAATGTGGCCTCTTTCCTAGGTGGGCTTAGTCCATGGGTCAGCAGGGGACCCTATGAACGCGCGAAGTGCACGGCGAAAAGCCGACAGCATAACAGCTCTAGTCTAATGTACACGTTTATGAGTTTTGGCCATTACGTATTTGGATAATTCAATCAAGTTAAGGTGGGCTCACCGGGGCATGAAAGCCTTTGATAAAAGATCACTTAACTTGCTTGATTCTGTTTAATACGTGACGGCCTATGTCACAAGCATCATTTTAAGGAGCATACCACCTAGTGGAAGTTTCTTTTGCCATTACATGAGCTTTAGTCAAGGTGATGAAACTTTCAGGGCTACCCAAGCGTGGTCCCCGCCAAAGGATCTAACTCGTCGTGAGCATAACGACCGATTGGGTCTCCATTTGATATACTAAAAGGTACAAAGCTTGGGCTGGTGATTATCCCTAACACTTCCCTACAATGAGTGAAAGTAGGGTCGTGCTTCGGGAACGCACCGGGGTAAGATAGGGACCAACTAGCGTAAGTCTAAGGCTCTAAAATGATATGATGCAATTTTGGTGAGAGATAGAATTTTAAGTCTTAAAAAACCCAATTATATATTTTAACCAAAGCACTTTCAAAGCGAAGTCTCAAACACAAACTCCCTAGTGGAGTCGCCACTGTGACGCACGCCGAACCCAGCAAGGGCCCTCGACGTGAATCCGCTTTAGGATTCGAGGGACTTGGTTCGAGTCTTTTTGGATCATGGGTGCCATGAGACATCGTCGGCGAATCCCTCCCAATAGAACATTGGGGAGAACCAGCTAGCCTAATGACACCTAAAGGCACCTTTGAGGTGTTTTTGGAGTCGCCACCCAATTTTGAGAAATTGGGAAAGGTCTCCACCCCTATCGGTCAAGACCAGAGATATGGTATTCGGAACTTCCCTCCTATTTATGCTTTGGTTAATTATAAATGGGTTTTTATCCTCTTAAAATTATATCTCCCATCTCACGCGATTTAATGCATTAAAAGTAAAGGCGCATCTCAAGCATTCAAAAGCAGTAAAAGGAAATCGATAAATAAAGCGATAAACACGCAAGCACGCAATTACAAGAGAAATAGGGGCGGAATACAACCCAATAAAAGGGAATTAAGAATGTACATGAGGAGGGAATACAATCCCCACAAATAAGTAAAGTTGCCCCAAAATTAATTACAAGGGCCCAAAGGAAAATAATGTACATAAATTTAAACACTCACGCAAAATTAAAATAAAAGACATGCATTAATCGGGACATTACTTCAGGAACATTGGTTCCTTTGTGCCTATTCTAAGGTTTAGGAACATTGATTCCTTCGCGTTTACTTGAAGAAGGTTCGAAGAGTCGCTTTGGTTGTTTAGAAGAAAATCGGGATGAGTGATCCCATTTTATTGAAAATTGACTCTTCGTTTTAATTGTGATAATTTTATTGCAGGGCTAAAACAAGGGACATTGGTCCCGCTTTTATTAATAATAAACCTCAATTTAATTATAAAAATATTTTTGTGACTTTTTGTCTCACGCGTGCATAAATAAAATAAATATTTACAAACAAACACGTAACACATCAAGGGGAGTTGAAAGGATCTCACCAAAACGGAGTGTCCGTCCACACGTCGTGACCTATCCGGGAAGTCACGGGGCGCTCACATAGCCCGACTCAAATTAAAACTCATACAAAAATCAACACCAAAAAGAATATTAGTACCAACTCCAAAAATTAATCAAATGAAGACAATATAATGACAATAATGTAATCATAACAAATAATCATGGTATGGCGACAACAACAAAATAATAATAATAATAATAATAATAATAATAATAATAATAATAATAATAATAATAATAATAATAATAATAATAATAAAACAAATGAAATCTTTACTAACAATAATGATATAAAAATAGTGAATAAAATAAATAATTGCAAGAATAATAGTGATGACCAATTCTAGGACAAATAATGACAACGAAATAATAATAATAATAATAATAATAATAATAATAATAATAATAATAATAATAATAAAAATGATAATAATAATAATAATGACACACCGAAAATCACACTAATAAATAAAAGCAAAACAAACATTAAATAATAATAATAATAATAATAATAATAATAATAATAATAATAATAATAATAATAATAATAACAATGATGATAATAATATTAGTATATGAACATGAAAATCCATTTAAAGCCAACAAATAACATATTAATGGTGATATCAACACATTAAAATGCAAAAAAGTAAATAATAGACATGATAATAGTAGCAAAATAATATTAACAACAACAATAATATACAAAACAAATAAATGAGAACGGGTCCAAAAATGTTTACCCTCAGAATTTTTAGATCGGAGAAACGGTGTCTCGATTTGTTCTTCTTGTCGAATTTGTGGTGATGAATATTTGAAAAAAGTGTAGAAATTGATATTTCAAAATAAATTAAGAAAATATTTTGATAGAAAATATTTTTTGGTCGATGATTGAGTAAAGGAAATTAATTTTCCAAACTCAAATCACCCAAGAAATGGATTATATTTTTTGAAGAAAAATAAAGAAAGTTAAAGCTTGAGAAAAAGAAAGAAAAAATTTTAAGAATATTTTGATGAAGAATAATCAAGTTTGCTGGAGAGGAGAAGTTAGAGAGAAAGCTAAAGAAAAAAAATCCCTTGAATAAATGTTCCTCGTCCTTCAAAATGAGGGGAAAATCCTCATTTAATCTTGCCTTGGCCAAAAAAGGCAAAGGACAAAAGTTGCTTTTATTTTTAGTTAATCCAAAATAGCATAAAATGGTGAAACAAACGGAAAAATCAGACTGAAAAAACAGACTGAAAAAAAAGCAGGAGCAGGCGACCAAAAGCGGTCGCGTGGAGGGGGAAGAGACCGCGGCAGCCTGCTGCGCGCGCGGTGCCCCCGCACCGCGCGCGGCAGGCTGCTGCCTCGCGCACAGGGGGCGCGCTGTGCCCCCGCACCTCGCGCAGGGGGGACGCGCAGTCCCCCGCCTCGCGTGCAGGGGGGCGCGCGGTCCCCCTGCCTGCGCGCGCGCAGGGGCGACCTACCGCGCAGGCGCCCCTGCGCGCTGGGGCAGCCCACCGCGCAGGCGGCCCCGCGCTGCCGCAGGTGGCACTCGCGGCCTTTTTTTTTTAAAAAACCTTGACACAAAATCTATATTTTTTTATCCCATTTTTAATTTTTTAATTTCTAAAATATATTTTTAATTATTTTCCGAAAAACACACCTTTGACAAAGGAACGATCGATTCTCACATTTCTTGCCGAAAATCGGTCTTTTATTTCATCATCGGGTAATCCTGATCTTGGACCGCCTCGGGACCCGGTGTCTACAATATGTTATGGAACTTTAGTGAATGCAGTGGATGATATAAAGTTATTATGCTTTTATGGAAATTTTGATACGCTTGTGACATACGCATGTGTTTTTCCTTAACGGCCATTGTGAATGGTCGTTCATCGTTTGTTTTCCCATTAAGCGTTATCACTTAGAACGGGTGTTCTATCCGTGCAGGTACAAAAGCTGTGGAGTTTTTGGGAGGTCAATAGTAGTCTAGGCTAATATAGGAGGAAAGCTTTTTGAAGAGATATATGTTTTGTAAATTGTAACTTTTTGTATAATCTTGTATTTTCCCTTTTTATAAAGTTGTATAGACAGATTTTGTACTTCTATATCTTTTGTAATGCATATTCAGTTATATTAATGAATGGTTTGGATTTCTGTTTGCAGTTTGAGCTCTGTTCTCTCAGTTGTTAATGTTTTAATTTATTCTGTTTAGTTCGTTAATTATATACATGTTTGAGGTTCATTTTGGTAACACCCTTATTTATGTGGGGTCTCATCCTCTCATGTGGGTAAGCTCCCTTACATATAAGTAGGGGGTGTTACAGATCCCATTAAGATATTCACCTAAAGCATGAATTTGAGATATTGGCAAACATGCTTCATCATACTGCAACCCACATACGAATCGGTTGAAAATCAATTTCAAAAAGAAATTAAATGTTAAAATCTCCTCCATCCCTGCACCGGACAACAACTCGGCTACAAATTAGACCAAAATAGAATTGAAGACAAACTTGATTAAGATCTCCACTACCATGCACCAATCAACAGATTAAACCAAAATGGCAGCCCCTATGAGGGAGATGGAAGGAGAAAGAGAATGCCAAAGAAGGAAAGAGAAAGATGCTGGTGAGATGGAAAGAGAAAGAGAATGCTGGAAAAGGAAATGAGAGAGAACAACAGGAAGAGCAAGGGGTGAATAAGAAAGAGTTGTATTTCTGAAAATAAAAATTTAAAAAGTGGTATTTATGAATGATTTTTAAAAAATGATATATTTTTGAAAAAAAAAAAGTTAAAAAATGTTGTATTTAATGTAATTTCTTCTTTAATTAAACCTTTTCAAAAAAGAATGTATAGGTTATAGGCTATTATGGGGCCTTTTTTTGAGCTAGGGTCATGACAAAATTGATATAATTTATTTATTTATTTTTTGAGTTATGGGCTGTTTTTAGGCCTGTTTACATATGGTTTTTTTTTGGCAAAAACTACTCATCAATTTATAATTTAATTTATTGGAAAATTATTATACATAATTGTGTTAATAATTTTACTAATATTTTTTTATTATGAGGTTAAAAACTAAATAAATTTGATGAATGTTGTAAAAGAAATTATAATTTATTTTAAAACTTAGAAAAAATATATTATACATTATAACACACCCAACACTTTTATAATCTCAATTCAAATAATTTGTCAAGTCAATGGTTCTCTTCGTTTTTTCTTTCTTTTTTTTTTAAGTCCATAGTTGAGATTTGACAAATGGATATAAAGACAACTTTCCTTAATGAAAATTTGACTGCGAATGTGTACATGACACAGTTTGAGGAATTCACAAATGGAGATAGTGGAAAAGTATGTAAGTTTCGAAGATCCATTTATGGATTGAAGCAAGCATCTAATAGTTGCAACATTCGATTTAATAAGACAATCAAAAAGTTTGGTTTCTCACAAAATAAGGATGAACCTTGTGTGTACAAGAAGGTTAATGGAAGTGCTATAAATTTCCTTATTCTATATGTGGATGACATATTGATAATAGAAAATGACACTTTTATCCTCCAGTCTGTTAAAATTTGGTTATCCAAGCAATTATCAATAAAAATACCTTAGCGAAGTATCATATATTCTTGGAATTAGGATCTATAGACATGGATATAATAGGTTGCTAGGTCTTTCTTAGTCATCACACATAGATAAAATACTAAAAAGATTTAGTATAGATCTCTTTAAGAAAGGATTCATTCCCATGGTGCATGGAAAATATATTTCTAAGTCTATATGTCTACAGACACAAGAATTGAGAGATAACAAGAATAGAATCTCATATGCTTCTGCAATTGAATTTATTATGTACACTATGCTGTGTATGCATTCAGATGTAGCATTTGCTTTGAGTGTCACAAACAAATTCCAATCTAATTATGCGTCTATGTGTCCACAAACAAGAACAAAGAGATAACATGAATAGAATCCCATATGCTTTTGTAATTGGATTTATCATGTATATTATGTTGTGTATGTGTACAGATGTAGCATTTTCTTTTTATCTCATAAGCAGATTCCAATCTATTTATAGGGAGAAACACTAGATAACCTTAAGTATTTGAAAAGGACTAAGGATATGTTATTGGTTTATGGAGATGATGATTTACATATAAGAGGGCATACGGATACTAGCTTTTAGTCAACAAAGACAACTGTAAATCATAACTAAGTTTTATGTTCTTGATAGAAGTAGGTGCAATCAGTTGGAAGAGTTCCAAATAAGATACGACTATAGATTCTACAATAGAAGCTGAGTACATTGCTACTTCAGAGGTAACTAAGGAAACAGTGTTGATTAAGAAGTTCATAATTGAACTAGGAGCAGTCCCTGGCATTATTGATTTAACACTATTGTATTGTGACAATAATGGAGCCATTGCATAAGCAAACTAACGACAGTCTCATCAGCAATCCAATCATGTTGTCATGCATTACCATCTCATTAGGGAGATTATAGCAAAGAATGATATGAAAATAGAAAGGGTTCCCACATATGATAATATGGCGGATCCTCTCATAAATGAACTATCCCAAAATAAGTTCAATCACTATGTATATAAACTCATTATCATTTATGATATGGCACTATTTATTTATTGATGCTATTTTTAATTACATTTGCTTACTTATGACATAAATTAATAAATGAAGTCCTTGGTATAGGACATTATAAATACAGATAGATTAGCACATGTTATACTTCTTGAATAGTTGAAGCAATGGTTCTTATAACTATGATCACGACAATGATCAAAGTTAAGATATGGATGCTTGTTAAACATGCAAGTACATTAGAGACCTCCAAGAGAATATTCACATAGATATTAAATCTATGACAGTGAAGAATCTCTTTATAACGGTTTGTGTAAGTATCCTCAGACTTGAGATCACCAAAATTATCATAAGTAGTGAGTGATATATTTTTAACTCCATAACTGCTTGCCTCCATTAAAGGGTTTAGAAGGCTAGGTATATCATGACCTACTTAAAAGTAGTTGAGTTATCAATAGATGACACCATCCCATATTTATTAAGGTAAGTTATCTCACAAGTTTTAAATTATCTTTATTCAGAGAATCTTTGGCTAGAATGAATTGTCAAGGTGACTGAGACTTATAAGGGGCAGTTTTGGAATAAAGAGAAAATATTATTGCAATTGCCACATTTAGGTTTTTATGAGTTGACGCAAATCTATACTCAAAACCTAAATCAGATAAAGTAAGGTGAAATGAGTAATTGCATGGCATCTATCTATGGTAGGATATAGTCAAACCAGTGTAATCATAATGCTTGGCTAAAAGTCTCTTATAATTTGTATATGAACATATGGAAAAATATTAATTGGATAATTAATATAATGATTTAAAGAGTTTAAATCATTCAATTATGTAATTGTTGTTATGTATGTATTGTCAAGTGGACCAAAAAATCCAATAGATTATACACCTGTAGGAAAAGGGCAAATTGGTAGAAATACATCTTTAATAATATGAGATATTATTATGAAAGTAAAATGAGAAAAGAAACAATTAATTAAAGAGTTTAATTAGTTATCCATGAGTTGAACACTTCTAGAGGGAATCTGTGCATGACTAGAGAAATGGGCCAGAGTGGTCCATTTCGATCCTAAATAAAATATCTATAAACTATAATGGATAACTTGGAGAATTAATTTTGGGCCTAAGATAAAAGTTGTCTGCGTAGAAACCCCAATGAGAGAGGGATTTGTGCCGATCACTAACGGAAGGCCTTAGAGGCTTGGACTTTGGGCTAGAACAAATTAAATATATTCTATGGACCTAACAAATTTAATTTGGTAGTATCTAAAGATGATTTGGGTTACTAAATCACCAATCAATGCAAAGAAGCCCATTAGAGGCTTTTTGCATAGAAGGCTTTGACTGGGCTTGTGTGTGATTTAATTAGAGCCCAAATAATTTATTTACAACCTATTTTAATTAATTCTCTAAAAAATTTTCAATAAGCCTAGTCCATTTACAATTATGTTTTTAGTGGAAGTATAAAAACCTAATGTAAGTGGAATTAGTTTAAGTAATTTAGCTGCCTCCATCTCTCTTCTTTGTATTGCTAAATTCTCCTTATTAGCACCTCAGATTTTTGGCTGGTGTGGTTCTAATTCTTTAGTTCTTTTTGCTTTTCTCTAGTGTGGATTATTGCGTTGGAGGTGTCTTCATTTGACACTATGGTTTATGACAACTCGGTACAGTGAAAATCAACTGACCAACAACAATCTAAAGTATTTTTGAAATATCTTAGTAAAGGTTGAATGATTTCATGGCAAGATCAGCCCCTTTAATGGTTTTAATTTTTGTATTTTTGCCTTGTAGAGAGATGCATAAAATCATTAAAATCCAACAGAGACTTTGTGTTTTATATTCACCCCTAGCCGGTTCTTCATCCCTTGCTTTCATAGGGACATTTTGGAGTTATTATACTTTAGAAACTATGGTTTATGATAACCCTGTATGAAGTTAAAATCAGTTAAACAAAAACCTTAAAGGTATTTTTTTTTTATCCTAGTTAGGTTTTTCAACTCAAATGGTAAGATCACGTGACACGCGTCACTAGGAGGGCGCGAATGGGCACACCTAGGAAACCATTTTATCTGGACTGATCCATTTTTAGGGATGGCTAGGTGAAGGTCTCCTGCTCTTTAAGACCGATCATTTCACAGTAGGCAAGGGGTCAACTCAATTCATCGAGTCTCAAACCTTAAAAAAAGGCATAAGACAACATTTTGGGATACTCATATTCCATTGTTGGTGATCTACCTCGGGATGTATCATTGGGATTCATAAGGTAGGTATAATGGAATCACCACCTAATAGAACATTGAAAAATGGTGGTCCGCCCTTATGAGGCCAAACTAACAAAATGGTTCGAAAGCTCGCTCTTATTCATACCCTTGGTTAATATGGCATATTTATGGACTTTTAGATTAATAATTTTATCTCTTCTCTTGCGAATATCATGGCATTAGAAAGTAAAGCGCACAATCACAAGTTGGAAACTGATAAAGCATGGCATGGAATATAAACCCTAGACTAGCATGGCATATACATACATCAAAACGAGCTATTCATTAGATTTAGTTAGATGAGGACTTTAGTCCTCTCATGCAATTGTAAGAATCATTTATTGCAACTTTTATTGGCAATAATTGAGACATTAGTCCCATTTTATTAGAAAAATCCAAGTTAATTAATGATATACAAAATCTTTTACATTATTAAAAGTTGATAATTTATGTGCGTTTTTAGGTATTAAATAAGACATTGGTCCAATTTTATTAATAAAAACCCTAGTTACATAATATAAATGTTTTGCGATATTTTTCACCAACCTAGTAAAACCCTTTTATTATACTATACATGTAACACTCTGTACCCGAATATTGGTTCAAGTACCGATATGTTACATATGATGGTAATCTTAAGTATAACCTCAATTGTTTCTTTTATGAGGTTGCCCTAATTTTTTTTATCGCATTTATTCCATTTAGACATTTGCAGTAGTATTTTATTAATGAATCACGAATTCACTATTCATGTGATAAATAAAGTTCCAGCAGCATAATGGTTGCCAAACGTTTTAACCCTCCTACAAATTTTCAAATTTACACTCCCATATATACACAACAACTCAATCTCCATCAACCACCACCACTACCACATCCTCAGCCAACACCCACACATAATTCAATAACCAAAGCATTTCATTAAACACATAAATACTTAAATTTGCATTTGCTATACAACTCAATTCATAGTTATACATAGTTCCCTTTTTCCATATATATATATATATATATATATATATATATATGCCATATATACAAATACAACATTTTCTTCTTTGACTTAAAAACACCTTTCTTCTCTGGATGCTTGTCCCTTCAACTACTCCCATCTGTACATCTGGCACCTGCGTACAACACACATTACGCGCTAAGCATATAATGCCTAATGGTGGATACCCAACTAATATATTTCGACACACATGCACACAAGCGTATTCCATTATTAATTTTCTTTTACTTCCTATTTCAGTTTTGTTCTTCATTTATTATTTATTTATTTATTTATTACAATTAAGTCTTTAAAGTTTTTATTTAGTCCCTAATATTTCTCATTTTTTGTCAAAATTATAATTTTACTTCCTAATTTTAACTACTCACTAAAATTGCAAATAAACCCTTATAATTCCATCCTTATGTCAAAATTACCATTTTGCCTCTTAGATTCACATTTTATCTTTTAATTACAAATTGGCCACTAAAATACCACTTTTACTTCTTATTTGTCGTCATGCCAGTAATTCCTTTATTTTACTACTTAACTACCATTTTGCACTTACTGTAGTGTTTAAAACACTATTATCCCACTTTTATTCTTTATTTTCAATTATGCCATTAATCCCTCTATTTTACCTTTTAATTACCATTTTGTCATTATTTCTCTATTTTTGTCCCGTAATTACATAGTTGCCACTATTTTAATGAATTTAACAATTTAATTCCTATTTTGCCCCCAGTTGGAAATTTTAACGTATAATTACAATTATTCCCTTAATATACCAATTCCATCCATTATTTATGATTTTACCTCTTTTTAAGCCTTGATTTTTGTATTGTTACCATTTTATTTTACCTTATTATTACTATTTTATTTTACCCATTTTGCACTTACATCCTTAGAATTTCGGTCTTATCCTTTTGTACATGTTTTTATTACGAAATTCCCATTTTACTCTTAATACAATTCCCTTTTCATCAAGATTACATTTTTGCCCCTAAAGTTTCATCTTTTACCAAAATTACCATTTTATCCCTGAAATTTCAACTTTTGTTCAAAATTACCCTTTTAACCCTAAAATTCCATATTTTGCCTCAAATTTTACATTTTATTACTATTTAGTCCCTAAAATTCAACTTTATGCCAAAATTACAGTTGTACTCCCAATTTAATCTTTTTACTACATAATTACCATTTTACCCTTAATGTACCAATTTTATTCATTATTTACAAATTTAGACTTTTAGACCTCAATTTTATCACATTATTACTATTTTGACCTTGTAATACTAATTTTTTTTCAAATTTCAATTTTATCCTTTTTATGTTCATTATTTTCTCATTTTGTCCCTAGTAGTTCCAAAAAAAATCACACAAACGAATCGGATGTGCGGGACTAGGACCCCAAAGGTCTAAGCTTGTGTAATCTCTATTTCCATCTGTATATCAACCATTATATATATTAGTGTGGAATCACTTTTGGTCCACTTATGTGAGGCTCCATGACTTGCTATCCCAATGTCCCTATAACTAGCCAATTACATCCTATACTTCTGGTTTCTCTACTAGTTACTAAGGGCAAAATATTTTATCATTCCATTTTCTCACTTTATAACATACTTTCCATTCTTTTCACATTTCCATATTACGTAACGGTGTATAATCTAAGTTCCATACATCATATTTGTCACCTCGCACTCATCTATCACATATCTTCAAATTATAATCAATTATACACATTTCTTCACATATCTATCATTCGGCCATAACATGTTTACATCTATGCATATTTCTTTTCTTAACACAACTTGTTCAATTCATGTTTTTAAAGAAGCTATAGTATATTTCTACTCATTATTTCTCACAATTTCATTTGTATACATTAATTCCCACACTTATATAATAGGTGCATATTGGAAGTTTTCATTCAAATCTCATTTTTATGCATTCAACTTTATGAATTCTATTAATTAACATCCGATGTTCATCATTGATCAATTTCCATCATTTTATGTCATTTCCATCAAATTTTATACATGTTATTCCGACATACATAGTTCAACCATCATGATGCGCATGTTCAAATTTATCCATTTTCTTCCACTATTTAATTTACTCATATTCTTATGGCATTTATAGTATATTATTATATAGTTATATAATGGGTGCATATTAGGGATTCAACATTATAATTTCATTTTCATCTATTTAACCTCCTAATTTCACTTAATTAGCATCCAATTTGACATATTTGACAAAAATTTTCAAATTAACACATCTTACATACAAGTTCATACCTATACCTAACCAAGAATAAGTTAAAATACACAAGCTTAGGTATCAACATACCTTTACTCCTTTATTCTTATGCTAGGCCTTCTTTCCCTAGCCTTTTTCCTTCCTTTTTCCTTTCTTCCTCACACAAATTCCCACCTAGGCCGAATTTTCAAGATAGAATTCACTTTTTTTTTTCATTTTTTTTAGCAAATGTTACATGTATACTAGCTATATACATCTGTTTTAACCTTAATTAATCAAAATTCTAACATTTACTTAGTTGGAATTTTTTTTTTCTCTTCACCTCTTTCTTTAAAATTCCTCATCATTTCTTCACTATTTGGTTGACTTAAGCTAGGAGGATGATTATTCTTTAGTTTGAGTGGAAAAATTAGGTGGAAATATATGGTTTAGAGAGGAGAGAGAAAGCAAAAATGGTAGGTTTTGAAAGGGGGAAATTTGACCATCATAGGAGGGTGAACAAGAAGACATTTTTCTTCTAGAGAATTGATGAATTTGCCATCCTTTTATACTCCCAAATGCATGGCCAAGATTTTTCCATTGACTATTTGATCCAATGGTCCATATTGTGCCACTTGTCATCTTCCAATTAATTCCAAAATTTTTTCTGTCAAATTTTCATGAAATTATGACCAAAAATATTAAAAAATATTATTTTAGGTGCACGTAAATTTTTGGTCAAAACTAGGTAGTTTCGGTGGATTTTTTGGTCTGATGGTGCATTTACAGGTCGAATAATTCACTTTTCTGTCTCAACTAAAAATTATTTTTTTTCACTCCCAAAAATTCCCTTATAATATTTACAATGAGTCTCTATGGCCAAATAATTTTTCATAAGTCTCTAGTAATTTTTTTGGCCTTAGTCAAAGTTTCGGTCAACACCGATACTATTTATACTAAACTGTGACACATTTTTATTTTTGACTTTTAATTCCCTATTTTAACTCAAATCCACCTCAAATTATATTCTCGAACTCCTCATGAATTGTATTTTCCAATGGTAAAAAAAGAAATTTGACCCTGTATGGTACTATTCACCTTGGGTGATTCTATTCACGACCCGAAAAGTACTATTCATGTAGTCGGGATTTTTGGGGTGTTACAATACAATCATAAAGCTATAGATAATGACAAGAAATTAAGGCTATTCTACTTTATCAGCCATGTAGCACACATAGGGGTACAAGACTATATTGAGATTCAATTGTTATATGCATCAGATATAAGGCAAAAAATTAAAATTTTTAACAATATTTTATTAATCTTACCATAAAAGGACATAATCCTAAGAGAGACTGAATTTCACCTTGTGGTTTATTGAACAGTTGATTACTTCGCACTGGTCCAAAGCAAAATACCTCCAATGCTTGATTCACACTAGAGAAAAGTATAAGAACCAAGAGAATCTTGCAAAGGTAGCATCCAAAATTCTTCAATGGCTAGAGGAAGAATTTGACTAGAGAGAAAGAAAGAGGTAGAGAAATTGTTTATCCTAATCCCACTAAACTTATACTTTTATACCCTAGGTTAAAAGCATTAGTCTAATAGGTTTAAGCATCTTTAAAATTCTAAAGATTTAATTTAAATGGGTTGCAGCAATTATTAACTAATTTATGCTAAATTAAATCTAGTTCAAACCCCTTATAGAAAGGGCCATGCGCAAAAGCCCTTTCAATGGTCTTTTTTGCGCAGACTGAGATTTAGTTATCCAAATCAATTCTAAATTTAGTCAAATTAAATATGTGAGGTCCATAAAAATTATAGAACATATTTAATTTAACTTGGCTTAAAAATTTGATCATGAAGCCCTTTTGTCGGGCTTCTGTGCAAATGACTTTCATCCTAAGCCTGAAATTAGTTCTCCAAGTGATCCAAAATTATTATTTTAGTCCTATAACATTTATAGTCCAATAATATTTTATTTTGGATTAAAATGGACCAGTTTGATCCATTTTTACAGACCATGCAAAAAAGCTTCTGTGCACCCTTCTATAGAATATTCTGCGCATGTATATTAATTAAAATCTTTAATTAATTAATTCCAACTTTATTCTCTCATTCTATAGTAATATCATATATTATTAATAAAGTCATTTTACCATAATACCCTTTCTGTAACACCCCCTACCCACAAGTAGGCAAACCCATCCGCATGGGAGTAGGAAGCCGTACGAGTAGGTGTGTTACCAGATGAAAGCGATACAAAGCATATATAAATATGGAAATTAAAAATTAAGGAGCAAAAGCTGAGTATACGTAGTTCACAAGCGCGCATACACTAAGCGAAAGCACACACACATGCATACTTACAATCATACAACAAAAGCCTACGACGAAATATAAAACAGAGAAATTACTGAATACATAGATATAAAAATATTTACATAGCTCAAAATATTACATCAAAATCCCTATACATAGTACATAAGGCTATAGAAGTACAAAATCCAAAATACAGAAGCTGAACCAAAACCAAAACTTCCAACTCCTATGTGGCCAACCTTGCAGATGTGCGACTCAAACCGAACCAAACCTGCCACCTGCACGGGAAAAGAGTCCATGCTAAGCGATAACGCTTAGTGGGGAGAACACACAAGAAATATGGACGGCCATTCACAATGGTCGTCAAGGCATAATACATTCAAATGGCATATGCATATAGTCCTAACAGGTAGATATACATACTTGCATATAAAATCCATGCATTTAGAAAATCATAACCACATTCCAATACCCGAGTCGAACCAACCAAAGCAGACAGAGTACCATTCAAGATACAAGTACTATCATACAGTAATACCTACAATCTCACATACATATACTTACCCAAGTATTAGATATCAAAACCACATTATGCTTAGTTACTTAACAATTAGACATGCAGTCATCATACCAATAACCCAAACGTTAACTGAAAACCTATACACATGCAATAAGACTACCATGCAATAATGCACCCCAACTATCATGCAAAAATCACTATTTACACATATACAATCAAACTATTATCATGCCATAAGACACATACGCTAGTCGAAAACCAGGGGACAATGTCCAACACACCACACTTCCGCTACGCAATTTTAATCCATAAAATATCATGCTATGAAACATAAACACATGACAACATGCCGAAAATGCTATGATAGCTGAAACCAAGGAAACATATAGCATAATATTAAATTCGTTGCATTCACTAGTTCAAGATCATAATCATACACATGCCATTCCACATACTTAAGCATAACAGTTAATAATACAAAATCATATTCTCATATTCATATTAGACAAAGCAAACGGAATACCTGCTGACTCACTTTAGTGGATAACGAGAAAATACGATAACGTACCTTAGGGGTACGAATCGAATGGTAGCGTACCTTACGGGTACGAATCGCAAAGCAACATCATTTTCCACATTCAAAAACATTTCACTAAAAGGACCTTAAACAAGATCCATACACAGTAAAGGTTCGTGAGGAACCAGCCAGGGACCTGATTGGGGTCCATTCGTTCAAAGGGCGTTGCAGCTACAAAACTCTATTAGGCATGCCTAACTATCCACTAGATTGACTCTCGCAGGTCATGCATAAAACAATTCATATTTTGCATCGCATAATACATATACATATATATCATCATGCATAAACTAGGGTATGATAGACATATAAATATCTTCCTAAGGCCAGACACACATCATACAATTCACATTGACAAGCATATACTATAATCTAGTTACACCCTTTAACATTATTCATTATCCTAAAACATATCAGAATCGAATATGGGAAAACATATTATGCCAATGATTATCCATACAAGGCCTCATTCATGCGATAATACACTTCATGCTTTAATATAACATACTCATAATGAGCAACCATGAAATTGTCATTCATAACTCATTTGTATTCAAAATGCACATGTGATATAGGTCACGATAATTAACATAGATAAATAACCTCATATAGACTAACTAACCAACTATCTGACAGGAATTTCCACTACCGAATATATTATAATCAAATATAGACATACCATCATTTGATAATCATACACTTCAAAATACAAATACTAACAATAATTAAGCAAAAACATATCCCAAGCAATAGTGAGAAACCGTGCAAAGTGAAAGAAAAAGATCATTTTCGAAAACTGGATAGAAAATAGGACAGACAGATGAAGGTTTTATCGCGATCACGACATGAAGTCACGCTCGCGACAGAGGCCTAAAGAAAATTCGCTGATCAGAACTGTGCACGACTCGTGCTCATGTGTGCGAGTCGTGTCTGAAGAGCATGACTCGTGTTCTTTGCTGCTGGCCGGATTGACTCTCTGGTCGAAGAAAGAAATCAGAGGAAGGGGGAGAAGCCAGCACGTTTCATGCTTCAAGAACACGACTCGTGCTCCTTGAGCACGACTTGTGTTCTTGGAGCACGTCTCATGCTCTTCTGCTACTGACCGGTCATGCTGAGGGAGAAAGGAGGAATAGCACGAAGCAAAGGGAGCACGACTTGTGTCTCAAGAGCACGAGTTGTGCTCTTGAGTCCGAGTTGTGTTCATGGAGCAGTTCTCGTGCTCTTCCTCCGAATGGAAGCAAAGCAAGCAAGCTGAAGGGGAGGGGATAAGCACGACTCGTGCTCTTGAGTATGACTTGTGCTCTTCCTCTCTCCTAGTCAGAAGCATCTCTGTCGTGATCACGGTGGATGTTGCGCTCGCGACAGAAGCGCGTCTTCAATTCCCAGCCAAAAACACAGAACTTCCTCTTCTTTATTTTTTTTCAAAACCATTTCTAAACCTTTCAAAAACCATTCAATTATATGCAAACTCTTAACTTATCACTCAAATGCATAATACCACATGCTCGTGATCAAAATACACTCAATTATCACAAAATTCAATAATCAATTCAATGAAACCTCAAGAATTGCAGATCAAGAACACCAAGAACAACTTACCTAATTCATGCAATTTCACTTTCAATTCTCACATATATGCACTTCAATCCTTAATCATGCATTACCAATACAATTACCCCACCAAAAGCATACATATACACATGCTAAGACACTCAAAATTCCAGAAATTAACATTACATAACACATACATAATCAAAGTGAGAATTAGGGCAGATACAACTCAAATAACTCCCAAACCTCTTTGAAGCACAACCCACTATTCTCTTCAAGCTTTAATTCTCAATCCTCAATCTTTTCCTTGTCTTTATGCTTCCTCTTGTCACCCAAAGCTTGCACAAATCATAACCCAGAAATTACTCATCCCAAAATTCTAACTCAAACAAAACAAGAAGAAGAAGAGAGAAGAACCCAAATGCAAGAACCCTAAAATCCCAACTTACCTCTTCAATCTTGATCCAAGTCTCTACCAAAGCAAACCAGAAACCTTGCAAAACACTAGCCAAGAGGGGAGGAGACGGAGCAGAGAATGAACAAGGAAAAGAAGAAAGAAAACCGAGAGGGAGAAGAAGAACATGAGGGCAGATTTCCATTCCTTGCCCTTTTCTCTTTCTTTTCCTTTTCATTAATTGCTACACCAACCAAGCCACTTGGCAAGCCC
Organism: Excoecaria cochinchinensis; assembly: GCA_947683425.1. NCBI lineage: Eukaryota > Viridiplantae > Streptophyta > Magnoliopsida > Malpighiales > Euphorbiaceae > Excoecaria > Excoecaria cochinchinensis. The sequence goes on from CANTUQ010000013.1 coordinate 5,920,428, forward strand.
TCATAGGACCAATAATTCCTTCTTTGACTTCAAACACCAAGGCACCATTCATATACATACACCACATAATTACTTAAGTAGATATTTCATACCTTGGTACAATACTCACACTTCACTACATACTTCCTCCACTTAACATATTAGATTAATTGCTGCACTAAGTTCCGTAATGTCCAATATTCTCATGCATAAATTACCGAATTGCCCTTGAAATCCCGACTTAACATGCCAAATCTGACTAGGTCCGATTTGGGGTTTGACACTTTCTCTATAAGCGTGTGACCCATTAGATTTTTTGGTCCACTTGGCAATACAGACATAATTGCAATTATAGAATTGCATGATCCAAACTTTTTAAATGATTATATTCATTCTCCAATTAACACATGTGTAAATCATGAAAGGCTTTTAGCCAAGCATCATGACTACCCAAGTGACAGAAAAGTCAAGTGGTTTAGACTATATCTTTCCATAGAACAGATACCATGCAGTTACTCATTTCACTTTAATTTATCTCATTTAGGCTTTGAGTATGGATAATGTCAACTCATATAAACTTAAATATAGTTATTCTAATAATTTAACCTTTGTTTCCAAAATATCCCTTATGGATCTCATACATTTTTGCATTCCACTCTGGCCAAAGATTCTCTGAATAGGGTATTAAAGAACAAGTGAGATAATTCACTTAATAAATCCAAGATGGTAAATCCTTTATTGATCACTCAACTATCTACAAATAGATCGTGATATACCCAACCTCCTAACTATTTTCACCCCTAGATGAAGGTAAGTAATTATGGTGACAAAGTACATCACTCGCTATTTAAGAAAACTTTAGTGATCTCAGGTTTGAGGATATTTGCACCACTACTATAAAGAGATTCCTCACTGACATATATTTAATTTCCATGTAAGGATTCTATTGGTAGATCTCCAATGTACTTGTTCTTCTATCAAGCATCCACATGTTAGCTTTGATCATCTCCATGATCACAGTTATGAGAACCACTGCTTGAACCTTTCAAAAAGCATAACATATGCTAGCGCATCCATATTAACAATGTCCTGTCTTGTTAATACTATGACTAAGGATGTTTAGGTATTAACACATTTATATGCAATAGGTATCTCATATTATAAACTCTTTCATGATTGCAGTTGCACTGTGTTTATAATACTAAAGACTTCATTTATTAATTAAAGATACTAAATCAAACAAAATGTAATCGGAGCATAGTATTAATAAATGAATAATGCCTTCTCATAAATGATAATGAGTTTATATACATGAAAAAGTTTCCTAATCTATATGGGCTCTAGGGCATACTCCTAACAATCTCCCATTTGCACTAGACCCAATCACTCATGTGTCTCATGCCCATATTATTTACATGGTGATTAAACTTGTTTTAGCATTGTGCTTTATCATCTGTGGGGAACTCTATCATCTTCACATCATTTCTTGATATGATCTCCCTAATGAGATGGTAGCATTTGAGTACATGCTTGGATTACTGATGAGACCATGGTTCTTTTGCTCGTGCAATGGCTCTATTATTTTAACAATACAAGGGTATCAGATCAACAATGTTAGGGACCACTCCTAGTTCAATGATGAACTTCTTGATCCATACTGCCTCCTTTGCTACTTCTGAAGCAGCATTGTACTCAGCTTTTGTGGTTAAATCAGCAGTCATCTCTTGTTTGGAACTCTTCCAACTAACTGCTCCTCCTTCTAATATAAACACAAAACCCGACTGTGATTTACTATCATCCTTGCCTGATTGAAAGTTGGCATTAGTATTCCCACTTACATGTAAATCACCTTTTCTATATACCAATAATATATCATTAGTTCTTCTCAGGTACTTAAGGATATTCTCCACTGCACTCCAGTGTTCCTTTCCATAATTGGATTGAATCTTTTTGTAACACTTAAAGCAAATGCTACATGGACTTGTACATAACATAGCATATATGATAGAACCAACTGTATATGCATATGGCATTTTATACATGCTCTCTCTTTCCTCTTGTGTCTTTCAACACATAGACTTAGAAAGATGTTTCCTATGTACCATGCTTAGATAGATAAATTGTAACACCCCCATACCCCCGGGAAGGGATATGGGGCACCACGCGGATACATACGTATACATGTACATATACATACACTAGCGGAAGCGATAGCATTAAACACATTCATATAAGGATAGTAAAATAAAATAAATAAAATAATACTACACTAGGGCCCAACATGTATTATATATATATATATATACATATTCATCTTTATACATGTTCATATTACAACTTGTTTGCTTTTAACTTTACATATACATCTATACTCTTGTATCATATAATGATGTTACTGAAAACATCACAAACTCTATTTCTATCTTATACAAAAAGATGAACAAAACTTCCTAGTGGCCTTGACTCGCAGATGTCCGCTCACTGATCCGAACCTGTAACCTACACGGAAATAAACATTCGTGCTAAGCGATAACGCTTAGTGGGGATAAAAATAATGCAAAAGACTTCTTTATGAAGTCACATATAGATCACACATATAATATAACAAAATCAAATAGTTCATGCATATAGCTCTTATACGGGTATAGGTTACATGCTGAAACTATGAGCTCACATGTAAATAACATCTACTCTTTTACTTATTCATGTGCACTACAACTCAAGCATATAACTTTCACACACTTGTGCAGATCAATTATTCAAATATACATTATCATGTGTCCGCATTCATGTAACACTTCTCATGTGCTATAGCATTTATTCAAAGCAATTCTTTTAATCTTCTCAAGTTCACTACACAACATTTAACAAACAAGCCTGACTTCCTTTAGTTGTGGATACGGGATGCTATATAATAAAAACATTTTCGATAGACCGAAGTCACAAAATATTTTCATCTATCTCTATTAAATGACCATTCTCGGAGGTCGACCCGCTTCTCCCAAACGGGGCGAAACATGGGCAGCTGCACTCGATAATCCCTTTATAAGCATGCTTATCTATCCACTGCTATAGTCAGTCAAGCTAAACCTAAAGACTCCATACTCTATAACATATACACTACATCTCTCAAGCATTATAACAAAACCCAATCATGTATAATCAACATCGCATGGTGTGTCATATTCAACAACTAAAAAGCATGTAACATTTAGATTCCATGCATAAACTCTTATATCACATCATCATATACATGCATTCAACTCATTGCATAAACATATAAATCATGCATAGCAAGACAGAAGAAAATATATTTTTTAAAAAACAGAAAAGGGCGAGAAGGGATTCACTATTGCGATCGCGACAAGAAGTCACGCTCGCGATAGAAGCAAGATTCACAGTCGCGATTGCGATAAGAGGTCGCACTCGCGGCAGAAGCCGGATTGCATAAAGGCTCTATACACTATACAAAACGCATTATATAACAATTCATATCACATAGCATGTCGTGTTCATCACTAAATCTTAGGCCGTGGCATTATTTACTCAGATAACTAATCTTATAATCATTTGATAAACTTAAACATGCATGGTATAGGCCACGGAAACATTCCGGGGTAGTACGGGTTCATTTCGAGAAGCAAAACATCTAAAAATATACATATTAGTTTAGGGGAAAGGTGGGGAATTGATTCATGTCAACTATGGGCTCTAAATCAAGAGGAAAATCACTCTTATGACCTTCTCTGTCGCGCTCACGACAGAAGGCTCAGTCAGGAACCTTCATAAGATTGCTTCTCACCTTAAACTTATATCATCTAAACCGACCTCCAAACGTCACTTTTAGGAAACGTGATCTCTTAAAAATTGTTCCCTAGGATATTAGCTTTCAAATGGGACAATGTTCAGGTCAAATGGACATCTACAACTTGAGTTATGATCTAAACAACCTATACTGTTCAAGTAACCCGATCCAAACAGGGATGCTACAGTTTTAACAAATTTCAGGGTCTTAGAGCAAGAATTTGCTCAAGTAATTTCTAGGACTTTTGTAGGCATTGAATTCATGGTTCTAATGGATCAATAATTACTCAATTTAGAGGTCTGTAACTCTACTTATGACAAAAACATCACACAGAGGTCAAATGACAAATAAGCAGAATTTGCCAAATCAAACTTTATCATCAACACACACACTCAATTGATGAATTCACATACTTATAAACATATATACACATATCATAAGCACCGCAAGCAATCAAAATGAACATCTAACAAATATACTCAATGCCTACCTCTAGGAAGCAGTAGAGCTAATTAAAGCTCATCAAGCATCTCTCTATTCAAACATGTCTCTATTCAAGCATTTTTCATGTAAACACATGCAAGAGTAATAAAATCACACTCGATCCCTACCTCTAGGAAGCTTGAACTCTATGCTCTATTAAGCTCCAACCCTTTCCTTTCCTTGTCCAATCTCTTGTCCATAGCTCTCATGCATAACCAGACCAAAACACTTAGGTTAACCCTCTTTTCACTTTAAATCAAAAACAAAAAGAAAAGGAGGTCAGATCGGAAAACAAATCTAACTTACCTTCTCAAGGGTCCAAGTCAAACCCTTAATTCACTCTCTTCAAACCAATCCAAGAAATTCTCTTGAGGAGCAAATACAAATGAAGAAGAAAAGCAACAAAAGATGAAGAGAGGAAGAGCACGGCAAAACCAAAGAAAAGCAAAAGAATAAAGATAAGAAAAGGCCAAAAACAAAAAATTGAAAGAAGAATTGCTTAGAGAGTGGCCGGTCAATGCTCACCCAAAGCCAAAGACTTCCATAATTGCCCACTTACCTCATTAAAGGCCAACCACTCTCAATTAATCCCTCTTAATCAAAAAAGTCCCATGCCACATGTCACTCTCTCTTGTAGCCATGTGTCAATTCCCTACGATGCCACTTGTCAATCTCCTACGCCGCCACATGTCCGATATACATCAAATAATCCAACTCAAATAGACTTCACGTGGAGCATTATGTCGCACCCGCGACACTGTCGCGCTCGCGACAGAACCCATACACAAGCCATTAACACAAATACACTCTCTTATGCACACAAACTCTTAAATTCCCGAACAAAACTTTCAACATTCTTCTAAGGCCGAATCGGGTTGTTACATAAATATTGAACCTCATCAATATCTTATCTATGTATTAGACTGTAAAAGACCTAGCAACTCAATGGATCTATCTTTTGAAGGAATAAGTGATGGTATGTGTATGTAGATAACGCAGCGGAAAAATATCGAAAAACGATCATACACATCAAACAAATCCACGACAAGAATCGAAACATGCACTTTTAGGGTTTTTAATAACTTACAACTTTAGATGCCTATTCCGAAATGAATTTGATGATGACCAGCAACTAAGATGATATTGTCCACCTTTGATCTTCACTACCAATGCCAAGGAATAGCCTTTGCGCCAATCCTCTCTATGCTCACACACACACTTTCAAGCAAGGCTTAAAACCGAGAATGCTAACTCTCAATATAAGTATTTTGTAATGGCAAGGGTTATAGCTACAAGATTTTTTGATCTTGCACTTTCTTTTGGTGCTATTAATGCCTAATCACACAAGAAAGCAAGAAAGAATTCTTCTCCTTATGTATTTCGGCCAAGAAAAGATTTTTGAGAGAGAGAGAGGGAAGTTCACGCCTACTATCTCTTTTCACTAGGGTTTTTCTTTTCAATCTTTATCCTCATCTTATGGCAAGTGTTTATTCCGAATTTTACCACCTAAAAGTAGTTTATTCAACCTTAAACACTTCCTATAGATAAGTAACAAACATTAATTTAAACCCTTTTGAATTTAAAATTCAATTAGGATTTAATACTCAATTAACTTAATCAATATTATTAAATTAATTGACATTAAACCATGTGGGCCGAAATCTTCCTCTCTCATGGACCAAGGTCCAATAGCAATTTAATACCCATTACATACATTAGCTTGACTTTTATTAAAAGCCCAAATTAATGCTCAATGCCTTATTTAAATATTTTAAGCCCAATGCTTTGTGTGCGATCCTATAGGTCCATTTAATATTGGCAATTGAATTAATGAATTAATTCAAAGGCTATATATATTCTCTAGCAAGATATTTATAGCATTCCAAATTAAATGAAAATGCAAATGGCATTTGATGACCTAATGCAATTTTGTATAGTCCCTTACCCATAAATATCAGAATTAACATAAGGCATGGAACAAGTCATCCTCATGTGTAAGTTAATTCCTTTCTTGATATTCCAGTGACACTGAACTCTCAGATAAATAATGATTGCACATTATTACATCTCGGTATGGCCATACACTTCTCAGTTCACTGATCAAGTGGCCGATGATATTTTTCTCTCTTATAGAGAGGGGTAATCCCTTCACTTCTCTCATGCTCTCTAACATGAATCAATGCATACCCAAGCATACCCATACTTGTCACTCAGTTACGAGCACGTTAGGTGTATGTCAAAGTACACAGTAATTCATAAAGAGTTTCATAGAGATTTTAGGTCTAAGAACTCCGATACAAAACTTGCATATGAGGAACACTTATGACTTGTACCATGTAGTGTTCTCATGTGTGGATCGTATCCAAATACCATGTTATAAACATGTATCTATGATCTCTGATTGACACTTTTGTCCTTATGATCCGTAAGACAGAACTCAACTAATCAGAGAGAGCATACTAGTCTTAATTCATTTGTTATTCCCATAACAATGACTGACTAGGGATATTTAGAATGAAGTCTCATTTGTTTCAAGGTCTTACAACCATGTGCCTCACACATGATAACTTAAACTGAAACAACATTCTTGGATAGTTCTATCAATTGACATGCACAGGAATACAATGGATAAAACAAATGCCTCATTTATTAGCTAAAGTGTTTTATTACAATGTATTGGGGCTAGGGCTAACACTAACATCTTTATAGATCCTAATTCCTAAAATATAGGATATTTCTCTAAGGTCTTTCATGGAGAATTGCTTGGATAACCATAGCTTGACAGGATAGGAATATCATTTCCCATAATCAAAATGTCATCCATATATTGAACAAGGAAAACAATAGCATCCCTACTGACCTTCTTATGCACACAAGGTTCATCCTCATTCTGTGAGAAATGAAACCCTTTAATTATCGTATTGAATCAGATGTTCCAACTCCTAAATGATTGCTTCAATCCATAGATGGATCTTTGAATCTTGCATACCTTTTTCACCATTTCTAGACGTGAACCCTTCAGACTATGTCATATGTACATTCTTAGTCAGATATCCATTTAAGAAAGCTATATTCACATCCATTTTCCAAATCTCATAGTCATAATGAGTGGCAATGGCTAAACTGAAGAAAAGGTTTCTGTAGACACCGGGTCCTGAGTCAGACTAGATCGAAGTTACCCAATGATGATAATTACCTTCACAGGCTAAAAAGGTTAAAAGTGATGATTTCCTGTTTAAATTTGCATTTTAGAGTGAAAAATTGAAAAATAATAAAAATTATTTTAAAAATTAATTTTGAAAAATGGGGGCTTAAAATTATAGTGTTTTTAGTTAATTTAAGATTTAAAAAAAAAAATAGGATCGCGACTGTTGGGCGCGGCTGCCGCAGGCGTGCTAGCACCCAGCTCGCTGGGCACGAAGGGGTGACGCACAACGTCGCCAATGCTGCGCGTTGCTAAAGGCGCGCGCGCTACAGCGCGCTGTTTTCGCGCCTCTGCGCGCGAAGTCGCACAGCGTCGCTGCGTACGATGCCCGTCACTCTATGGCGACGGGCGTCCCCCCTCCTCCTGGCCGTCGTTAAAAGACCTGATTCCCTTTTTTCCGATTTTTCACCCCTTTTTCGATTTTTTCACCCAAAAATCCGTTTTTTATCCCATTTTTTTTGGATTTTTGAGTCCAAATTAAATTTTAAAATATTTTCTTAGATAATTAATTAATAAAACTTGATTTTACCACAAAAAAAAGGGATTTGTGTTAAAATAAAATTCTTTTCCTTAATTAAATTAGGGCATCACTTTTTTTTCATCCTTAAAAATACTTTAGGATGAAAAACCTAAGGGGAGCCTCCGGATTTATTTTTTTAAACCTGAAATTTCCAGAATTTTTCTTCTTCTATTTTCTCTTCAAAAAAATTTCAGATTTCTCTTTTAATTAATAAGGTTTAATTGAAATTGAAAAATCAATTTTCAATTCTTAATTATTCCAATTAATTTCTTTGTTTTTCCTCCATAAACACAAGAAATTAATCATCACTTTAAAATCAATTTCTTTTCAATTTTAAGCATACAAATTAATTCCTTTGTTTTCTCCATAAACAAAGAGAATTAATTTTATTGATACATTATTTTTTTCAATCAGGTTTCCAAGAAAATCATCACTTTTCCTTCAATTGAATCCAACACTCTGAGGGTAAATATTTTAAGCTCAATTTTTATTTTATTTTATTTTCTTTTATTTAATTTATTCATGTATATTTTATTGTTTTCGTTAATTTATTTATTGTTTTACTTATTTATTTATTCTATTATTGTTATATTGATTTTATTTAATTTGTTTATACATGATTTTATTCTTATTCATGTGAATATTGTTTTCTTTTGATTCCTAACATGTAAATAATTTATTTTCCTTTTATCACTTATTATTTTTTTTAACATGTAATTAATTAATCTAATTTTGATCAATCTTTTTGCCATATAAATGGTTTATGTTAATTATATACACATCAATTAATCATGTCATTGTCTTAAATATTTTTATCATTTTTTTGCTTACTAATTTTTATTATTCTTTTTATCATTGTTACATGATTTATTTATTATTATTTGTTTATTTATTCATTTATTATTTTCATCATGTGTATATTTTCATGTATTAATTAATTAACATGTTTTAATTTATTTTCATCACATCATTTAATCATTTATCATATATAATGCATGTTTCTCATTTATTTTGGTTTGTTAACATTTTGATTCAATTATCATTCTTTTCATGTCATCTTATTTTATTTTAATTTGTTATTCATTATTTTGTATGTTTAATTGATTTAATTACTAACATTATTTTATTTGTATTTTTTTTTATGTCTAAACTTATTTATTTGATTGGGCGTTTTTTTGCGAGCACATCGGGAATTCCAGGAGGCTCGTTTGGATTATATGTTTATTTTATTTGTTTGTGATATTTGTTTATTTGTTTTGTTATTTATTTTTGTCATGTATATTTTCTTATAAAATCGTTTTCCTTAGGGCCGCTAGAAAAAAAAATCATCAAAGCATTTTTATTAATTAAATTGGTATTTTTCCTAATAAAATGGGACCAATGTCCTAGTTTTTCATAACCATCATCACCAAATGCTTTTCTTAAAATATGCATGCGATGACCAATGTCCTCATCATTAATGAATATCCCGATTTATGTATGATTTGTACTTTATTTACAATGGGAGTTGTATTCCGCTCCTAGTTTTGTTGTTGTTACTTTCATGTATTTTATTTTATTTATTGCTTTCCTTAAGTGGACAACCCGCACTTTAATAAATTGCATTAAAATGAATGAGAAATAGGATGAAACTCTAAATTCAAAGCTCAATTATAAACTTGACCAAGGTATGAATAAATGGGAAGTCCCGAACACCTTCTCTGGTTGAAGACCCCCGAGGCTAGATGACCTTTTTCAATTTCTTGTAAATTGGGTAGCGACTCCAAAATGACTCAAAGGTGCCTAAAGGTTTCATGGGATTAGATGAACCTCCCAATGTTCTATTGGGTAGGGGATTCCAAAATGTCTCGTGTAGCCCAAGATCAAAAAGACGCGAACCAATCCCTCGAATTCTAAAAGCGGGTTCAATGAGGGCCTTGTTGGTCCGGCACGCGTCACAGTGGCTACTCCACTGGGGACCATACTCGAGACTTCGCTTCGAAAGTACCTTGGTTAAAATTTACAATTGAGTTTTAATTTTAAAATTTCATCCTTTTTCAAAACTGTGTTGCATCGCATTAGAGCCTTAGATTTATGCTAGTTTGGTCCCTCTATTAGCCCCGGTGCGTTCCCGAAGCACAACCCTACATTCACTAAATGTTGGGAAGTGTTAAGGATAATCACCAGCTCAAGCCCCGTACCATCAAGGTATATCAATTGGTGACCCGATCGGTCGTTACGCTCGTGATGAGCTAGACCCATCGGCAGGGACCATGTTTGGGTAACCCCAAAATATCATTACCCATGACCAAAGCTCATGTAATGGCAATAGATACTTCCCCTAGGTGACATGTACCTTAATATAATGCTTGCTATGTGGGCCATTATATATTGAACAAATTCAACCCAATTAAATGGGCTTTTATCAAAGGCTTTCATGCCCCGGTGAGCCCATCTTAATTTAGTTGAAATGTTTAAATACATAAAGGCCAAAATCCATATGTATGCGCATTAGATAAGGGATGATATGCTGCCGGCTTTCCACCGAGCACCATACGTGTCCATTGGGTTCCCCGCTAACCCATGGATCAAGCCCACCTAGGAAAGAGACCACATTACCTCGTGTGTGGGAGTAATAAGGTTGGAAGGATCTACTTGCTTGCATGTGATTGTAAATGTTGCATAACTCACTATCATGCATTGTATATGTCATTCATGCATTATCCTAACAATCTAATTTTTTCAGCCATCATGGATTCATCTAAGTGGACTAGAGGTTCCGACGGTCGGCTAATAAGGACAAATATGCTCTTTGAGTTACCGGAACTAGTGTCTGACTGGGATTCTGAGTCATTCTCATCAATCAGTGAATCCTTTCTTGAATCATCAATGGCAGAAGAACCCGGAGCACTGACCACTCAAGACCTAGCTAGGAGGCTAGAGGACTTAGAGCGTATAATGATGGATATGATCGGTGGCATAGCTGAAAGGATTGCCCATCCTCCTGTACCTACAGTCCCACAGCTGCCTGCTGCTCTACAACCACAAGCAGCTCCTCCTCGGGGGCAAGCCGAACCACCTGCTGGTGGGGAGGCTCCCTTCGTTAGAGTTGCTGCTCGCCAACCCAATAATGATCACATAACTACCGCACCCATCGAGCCCAGAGGGGAAAGGATTCATAACCCTAACGATGATTTCCTGATAGAGGAGGAAGAAGAAGAGCTAATAGTCCACCATGTTGTGAGGCCCAGGGCACCCAGAGGGGAAAACGAAGCCTTAAGGGGGATGAGGCAACAGATTGAAGCTATCACCCGCATGCTCTCAGCTAAAAAGGGGGTCAACCCAGAAGACAGAGACCTGGGGGACGAGGACCTGCTACCCCAAAGATTTAAGATGCCTGAGCAGCCAAAGTTCGATAGCACCTCCGACCCATACGCACATATCAAGCAGTACACCCTAGTCATGAAAGGCACAGGGCTGAGTAGGAAACAAAAGGTGGAATATTTCTGCCTTAGTCTAGTGGGCCCGGTAATGGACTGGTACCATGGGCTGGACAGGAGGTCCAAGGAGGACTGGGACCTTTTAACAGAAGAGTTTATGAAGCAGTACGACTGCAGCACAAGAATGGAGGTCACCCTGAAAGACCTTGAGCTCTTACAGCAAAAGAGCGATGAATCATTCCATGAGTACCTCACCAGATGGAGGAATAGGGTCGTGGAGATGAAACGGAAGCCTGACACCGCAGACCAAATCAGGCTATTCATCAAGAACTCCTGCCCTTACTTAAGGGATTTGCTTAGCTTTAAGGGGCTTCGGGACTGGGAGTCGCTCAAGGATATTGCTGTGGAGGCTAAGGCGGCTTACCTAGCAAAGAAAGCAAGCCATAATAACTTTGCTGGGAAAGGCTTTGGGAACCAGTCTAGATTCAAGCCAGGAAGTGCCGGGGGCAGCAACAACAGAAACGGTAAGACGGCAGAGGTCTCAGGTACTGAGTTGGGCAGGGACATAGATACTACTCCAACTTAGGCCGCTCTCTATCTTGGGTGCTGGAGAGACTAATGAAAGAAGGCAAGTTGCAGCCATTGCCGCCCAGACCAGCCTTGAGTCAGGGACAGCCGGGACATAGAGGTGATTAGTACTGCGCTTACCACCAGCACACCGGCCATTTGACTGACCATTGCCGTATTCTGAGAAACAAGATCTAAGATCTCATTGACACCAATCAGATCACGGATCCTGAGAAGAGAGAAAAGAATAAAAAGGCAGGCTACAACGCACTCCCTCCACCTCGAACATGATCATGTCTTTTAGCCCACTAGTGATAATGCTTCCAGATGCTTATTTATTTTTATTTCAAGAACTTTTTATGTTACAATTTTTGGTTTGTAATAAAGAGAACAATTTTTTCTTATTTGCATGATATTTCTTTTGATTTCATTTTGCATGATTATAACACATTTATTTTGACATTAATTCAAATAATATGACTGCAGTTAATCTCAAAACTTTGGGGAACCCAAAGAAAATCTTGATAGCATCTGATATAACTCCTGTAGAGAGGGAAATTCAGAAAAAATAATAAAGAAAAACTAGTTATAATTAGGGGATTGGATGGAAACTCACTAAGAGCACTAGAACCTTTCTGATTACCCGTCAAAGCGATCCCTGGATAAGACGGAACCTAGAAAATGATTTAGGCAACCTTTTCTTTGTATAGCTCTTTAAATGACCATTTCCTACTGTTATTCTGCAATCGCTTGCTAGCCTGTTGAGCTTTATGGAGGTATGCTAAATGCATGCCAATTTTGTTGTTACACATGTTAAAACTATCCCCTCGTCTAAAATGATTTTTGCCTCCCCTTAGAAGAGTGGCCGCTCTAGAAGGGATGGATGAACATTTTAACAATTAACAATTTCTTTTTGGGTTATCAAAATTGCCTTGGTAAGGATGAGTTTACACTTTGGGAAGAGGGTTTCAGTCATGCGCCAAAGATATGAACTCGTAAAAAAAAAAAGTAGAGCTCAAGATAGTAACTACTTGACGAGTTTTGATGATTACCTTTTTAACTGTCATTCTGATCTTAAATGAGCTAAAATGTTATCAAATCCAAATTCAAGAATACCTTTGTATATGCAACTGAGCTAAGAATGGCTCATCCATCAGTCTAGAAAATATTGCGGCCATTCTTCTCTAGCAACCTGATCCTCCTTTGATAGCCATCTACCCAAGCCTAACATTACAACCAAAGTAAGACCTTTTGATTCTTGGTTAAGTCTTATCCAATTAGCGGAGATGACCTTTTAATAAGGTTCGGTACATAAGAAGAGGCATATGGTGTTTCTTGAGCTTCAAGCGAGGAGCCACGAGTGCATTCATGCATTCGAGTTAAGTCTCGTCCCCAAAGTTTTATCTAGAATTCGCGTTAAAAAAAAGTTAAGAGAAAATCTTCAATCATGAAAACCCGAGAGGGCTGATTGATAACAGGAGTTGGTTGCTTTCAAGATCTATCCCGAGGTTAGCTGAGGTCTTGTATTTTTTGAAACTAATGACAAATAATGATCATGCTTAATGAAATCAAATTGAAACACATGCATTTTTGCAATGATGTGATCAGAGCAGTTCACTTTGTGTGACCAAAGTCGCCTATTATCCACCACTCAAGCGCTTCAGCCGATTCATCCTGCTATCAAATGTGAAGAATCAAGCTCATGCAACCATGTCTTAAGACTTCTAAAAGATTCTTGCCAACAACTTCAGCAATCTTAAAAAAAAAAAAGAGCCATTAGAGTGAAAATCGTAACTGGCGCTCTAAGCAAAAATTAGGCAAAAGGATAGGGTGAAAACCTGAAAACAGGCAGTCTATCCATCAAAAAAAAAGAAAGAGAAAAGCCGCTGGATTGGGTTGGGTCCATTCCAGGCAAAAAAAAAAAGGCATAGGGTTATGTGAAAATCCGCAAAGGACACATCTCCCGCTAAAAAAAGCTAGTGTGAAAATCCATAAGGGACGCACTACCTTCAAATAATGACTACAGGTACCGGATGAGAATCTCGCAATCCCAAAAGGGCATGAAATTCAAAAATAGCTTCAAAGTCATCGATCCTATTGCAAATTGCAGCTAGCCCGGCTATCATCTCCAAGTCCACATAGATGAATTCTTACCTTGCATTCCTGCATGACTCATGCATTTCACTTGCATGCTCACTATTTTTCCTGCATATTTTAGTTCCTCTATTTTGCAGAAGGGGAGATTTGATGCGGACACCAACCAAAGCAAAGTGACGATATCAATCCAAATAATCAACCAAAGACTTCTCAGGGAGTAGCAAATCGAAGACCTCTCAGGGGGCAATCAACCGAAGACTTCTCAGGGAGCAGCAAACCGAAGACCTCTCAGGGGGCAATCAACGGAAGACCTCTCAGGGGGCAATCAACCGAAGACTTCTCAGGGAGCAGCAAAGCGAAGACCTCTCAGGGGGCAATCAACCAAAGACTTCTCAGGGAGCAGCAAACCGAAGATCTCTCAGGGGGCAATCAACCGAAGAATTTTCGGGAAGCAGCAAAGCGAAGACCTCTCAGGGGGCAATCAACCAAAGACTTCTCAGGGAGCAGCAAATCGAAGACCTCTCAGGGGGCAATCAACTGAAAACCTCTCAGGAGGCAATCAACCGAAGACTTCTCAGGGAGCAGCAAAGCGAAGACCTCTCAGGGGGCAATCAACCGAAGACTTCTCAGGGACCAGAAAACCGAAGACCTCTCACGGGGCAATCAACCGAAGACCTCTCAGGGGGCAATCAACAAAAAACTTCTCAGGGAGCAGCAAAGCGAAGACCTCTCAAGGGGCAATCAACCAAAGACTTCTCAGGGAGCAGCAAAGCGAAGACCTCTCATGGGGCAATCAACCGAAGACTTCTCAGGGAGCAGCAAACCGAAGACCTCTCAGGGGACAATCAACCGAAGACCTCTCAGGGGGCAATCAACCGAAGACTTCTCAGGGAGCAGCAAACCGAAGACCCCTCAGGGGGCAATCAACCGAAGACCTCTCAGGGGGCAATCAACCAAAGACTTCTCAAGGAGAAGCAAAGCGAAGACCTCTCAGGGGGCAATCAACCGAAGACATCTCAGGGAGCAGCAAACCAAAGACCACTCAGGGGGCATTCAACCGAAGACCTCTCAGGGGGCAATCAACCGAAAACTTCTCAGGGAGTAGCAAACAGCAGACCTCTCAGGGGGCAATAAACCGAAGACCTCTCAGGGGGCAAACGATCGACGAACCGCAGACCTCTCAGGGGGTAAACGATCAATGAACCGAAGACCTTTCAGGTGCCAAACGATCGATGAACCGCAGACCTCTTACGGGGCAATGAACCGAAGACCTCTCAGGGGGCGATGAACCGAAGACCTCTCAGGGGGCGATGAACCGAAGACCTCTCAGGGGGCAATCAACCGAAAACTTCTCATGGAGCAGCAAATCGAAGACCTCTGAGGGGGCAATCAACTGAAGACCTCTTAGGGAGCAGCAAACCGTAGACCTCTCAGGGGGCAATGAACCGAAGACCTCTCAGGGGACAAACGATCAATGAACCGAAGACCTCTCAGGGGGCAAACGATCGATGAACCGCAGACCTCTCAGGGGGAAAACGATCGATGATCCAAAGACTTCTCAGGGAGCAGCAAACTGCAGACCTCTCAGGGGGCAATGAACCGAAGACCTCTCAGGGGGCAATGAACCGAAAACCTCTCAGGGGGAAAACGATCGATGAACCGCAGACCTCTCAGGGGGCAAACGATCAATGAACCGAAGACCTCTCAGGGGACAAATGATTAATGAACCGAAGACCTCTCAGGGGACAAACGATCGATGAACTGCAGACCTCTCAAGGGGCAATGAACCGAAGACCTCTCAGGGGGCGATAAACCGAAGACCTCTCAGGGGGCAATCAACCGAAGGGCTCACAGATAGCACCGCTTCAACAAACGAAAACACACCATGGTAATAACCACCATCTCAGAATTCTCCAGTTCGGAAAGACGGCTGACTCAGGTACGTGTCTCTTTCCTTTTCTTCTTTGAGTTTAGGCTCACCTAGACACTAGTGTACTAGAGTCCCCTAAACTGGGGGCAACTGTAAATACCAGGTCCTGAGTTAGCCTAGATCGAAGTTACCCAATGATGATAATTGCCTTCACAGGCTAAAAAGGTTAAAAGTGATAATTTCCTGTTTAAATTTACATTTTAGAGTGAAAAATTGAAAAATAATAAAAAAATATTTTAAAAATTAATTTTGAAAAATGGGGGCTTAAAATTATAGTGTTTTTAGTCAATTTAAGATTTAAAAAACAAAATCGGATCGCGAGTGTCGGGCGCTAAAAGACCTAATTCCCTTTTTTCCGATTTTTCACCATTTTTTCCGATTTTTTCTCCTAAAAATCCATTTTTTATCCCATTTTTTTGGATTTTTGAGTCCAAATTAAATTCTAAAATATTTTCTTAGATAATTAATTAATAAAACTTGATTTTACCCCTAAAAATAAAGGAATTTGTGTTAAAATAAAATTTTTTTCCTTAATTAAATTAGGACATCACTTTTTTTTCATCCTTAAAAATAGTTTAGGATGAAAAACCTAAGGGGAGCCTCCAGATTTATTTTTTTAAACCTGAAATTTCCAGAATTCTTCTTCTTCTATTTTCTCTTCAAAAAAATTTCAGATTTCTCTTTTAATTAATAAGGTTTAATTGAAATTGAAAAATCTATTTTCAATTCTTAATTATTCCAATTAATTTCTTTGTTTTTCCTCCATAAACACAAGAAATTAATCATCACTTTAAAATCAATTTCTTTTCAATTTTAAGCATACAAATTAATCCCTTTGTGTTCTCCATAAACAAAGAGAATTAATTTTATTGCTACATTATTTTTTTCAATCAAGTTTCCAAGAAAATCATCACTTTTCCTTCAATTGAATCCAACACTCTGAGGGTAAATATTTTAGGCTCAATTTTTATTTTATTCTATTTTCTTTTATTTAATTTATTCATGTATATTTTATTGTTTTCGTTAATTTATTTATTGTTTTACTTATTTATTTATTCTGTTGTTGTTATATTGATTTTATTTAATTTGTTTATATATGATTTTATTCTTATTCATGTGAATATTGTTTACTTTTGATTCCTAACATGTAAATAATTTATTTTGCTTTTATTACTTATTATTTTTTTTAACATGTAATTAATTAATCTAATTTTGATCAATCTTTTTGCCATATAAATGGTTTATGTTAATTATGTACACATCAATTAATCATGTCATTGTCTTAATTATTTTTAGCATTTGTTTGCTTACTAATTTTTATTATTCTTTTTATCATTGTTACATGATTTATTTATTATTATTTGTTTATTTATTCATTTATTATTTTTCACTTTTCATCATTATTTTCATCATGTGTATATTTTCATGTATTAATTAATTAACATGTTTTAATTTATTTTCATCACATCATTTAATCATTTATCATATATAGTGCATGTTTCTCATTTATTTTCGTTTGTTAACATTTTGATTCAATTATCATTCTTTTCATGTCATCTTATTTTATTTTAATTTGTTATTCATTATTTTGTATGTTTAATTGATTTAATTGATTTAATTACTAACATTATTCTATTTGTATTTTGTTTTTATGTCTAAACTTATTTATTTGATTGGGCGTTTTTTTGCGAGTACATCGGGAGTTCCAGGAGGCTCGTTTGGATTATATGTTTATTTTATTTGTTTGTAATATTTGTTTATTTGTTTTGTTATTTATTTTTGTCATGTATATTTTCTTATAAAATCGTTTTCCTTAGGGCCGCTAGAAAGAAAATCATCAAAGCATTTTTATTAATTAAATTTGTATTTTTCCTAATAAAATGGGACCAATGTCCTAGTTTTTCATAACCATCATCACCAAATGCTTTTCTTAAAATATGCATGCGATGACCAATGTCCTCATCATTAATGAATATCCCGATTTATGTATGATTTGTACTTTATTTACAATGGGAGTTGTATTCCGCTCCTAGTTTTGTTGTATTTACTTTCATGTATTTTATTTTATTTATTTCTTTCCTTAAGTGGATAACCTGCGCTTTAATAAACTGTATTAAAATGAATGAGAAATAGGATGAAACTCTAAATTCAAAGCTCAATTATAAACTTGACCAAGGTATGAATAAATGGGAAGTCCCGAATACCTTCTCTGGTTTAAGACCCCCGAGGCTAGATGACCTTTCCCAATTTCATGTAAATTGGGTGGCGACTCCAAAATGCCACAAAGGTGCCTAAAGGTTTCATGGGATTAGATGAACCTCCCAATGTTCTATTGGGTAGGGGATTCCAAAATGTCTCGTGTAGCCCAAGATCAAAAAGACGCGAACCAATCCCTTGAATCCTAAAAGCGGGTTCAATGAGGGCCTTGCTGGTCCGGCGAGCGTTACAGTTTCATCAAAGTCAATTCCTTCTCTTTGACAATAACCATTAGCTACCAAGTGAGCCTTATAGGTAACTACATTACCCTTCATGTTAGTCTTCTTCTTGAAGACCCATTTGCACCCTATAAGTTTTATCCCTTCAAGTGGTTGGGTCAAAGTTTATACGTTGTTCTAATACATATAGTCCATTTCAAATTGCAGAGCCTTAAGCCATAATTAACATTCTTAACTATTCAAAACTTCTTGATAGCTTGTGGGTTCATTGTCCTCTACTACAATTATATTCTTATTTGAGTCCATGAGAAATCCATATCTCAACGAGATAGAATTTTTCCTAGTAGATCTTCTATTAACTTATGTATATTTAGGTTTTACTATGATCCCATCATTATGAGATCCATTCTTGGGCTCAATCGGTTTATCTACTTCAATTTATGGGTTTTAAACTTCACTAAGTTCAATTCTACTCCTACTGTCCTCTCTTAGAAGTAACTCCCTTTTTAGAAAGACAACATGCCTTGAATAAACACATCTTGTTCTAAGGGATGATAGAAGTAATGTCTAATTATTTCTTCTAGATATCCTATATCACCCTTATCCGTTCGTAGTACACTACACCTCTAAGAGATGCGTTATCACAATAGCTAAAGGATGTCGCACAACTATAACATTAACCTAATTAAGCTCATTAAGCTATGCTCAGAATTATTAAATTCATTTCCATTAAATTAAAAGCATTCATACTCATGCATTTATCCATATACTATACACATATATTCTTTAACTCACACAAGTTAAGTTCTCATAATCAACATTATTAATTCCTTTCTCAGACAAAAGATTATAATTAACATTTTACATCACTATACAAAACCTACATAGAATACGTGCCCCTAATGTGCTGGCCATTGAGAAAGCGAGACTGTCTTTTAAAATCACTTATCTTCAAAGCCTACATGGATAAACACCGAAAAGCTTAGTGGGAAAATCATGACATGGACGACTACTCATATTGGTCGTCAATGCATGTCAACATACACATGAAGCATATTTATAATAGAATAATTAACTTGTATGGTATCCAATAAAAAATAATCATCAGAAATCACATATCGGAATTATACTCATTGAGTCATATTCTTAAATTCACATATCACTTATTGACCGTTCCAATTCCTTTTATTCATATATTGCTTGCATTTTCAAAGTAGTGGATAATGGGTTGGAATGCATAGGTACCTGAGGGTATAGTTTCATTTACACATAGAGATCCAAACGGGATCCAAAACACATAGGAATATCTAACAGGATCTAGAAACGCATAGGGACCCAAACGGGGTCCAAACACATAAACTGCAATAATAGACCCTATAAGCATGCCTATCTATCCATGACCCCGACTTTTACAGGCCAGATAATTATTTAATCCAATTGTTCCTATTGTCACATTAAATAATATTCACATAAATTACTTCATAGAATAATTTCATACACATATGGCCCATTAAATAAGCCTTCATAATATTATTTAATTCATATAACATAATTCATAACATTTATTTAAATATAGATTAGAGTATATAGAAAATAAACAAAACAGAAGTGAGTGACAGTCGTCACTCAATCCCTAGCAAAACCATGCCTAAGGGATAGCCAACTCCTCACATCTGCCCATCCCTGAGGGACGGTTGTCACTCACCACATGTGCCCGTCCCTAGAGAAACCATGCTTGAGGGACAGCCAACTCTTCACATCCGCTCGTCCCTAGCAAAGTAATGCCTAAGCCGTTGCTGACCATGGCTGCCCATCCCATGCAAAATAACGCTTGAAGGACGACCTAAACCCAGCTGTAAAACTTTGAAACCAGTCTTTTACACAAAATAAAATGCAATCTCAACCTGCACAACTAGAAACACTATGCAAACCTCATTTTTAGCCAGAGTGGTCTTCATAACAATTGCTCCCCAAGATATTAAATTTCTAATGCATAAAATTTAGGTCATGTGGAGCTGTATCCAAGGAGTTATTGCTTTAGAATCACACACTACTTTGTAGACCCTCCCAAAGAAAAAAGGCTACAGTTTTGGACACTTTTGGGGACATTAAAGCCAGAATTAGCTCATGGCTATATCAAGGACATTTGTAGGCATAGATGTGCCGGTTCTAACCCAACTAGAATTATGTAATTTAGATTTCTAAAACTTTACTTATGACTAAACTTACCACCAAAGGTGAAATTGAATTTCTAGGCGGAGTTTCCCTTTGAAACTCAACATGCCCCAAATCAACCAATTCTACACAACCAACCATAATTACCCAATTAAATTTAACACAAATAATTTATAAACACTTCAAAACAAGCAATTCATCATCATACACTCAATAGGACATAAATTCCCAAACCTTTTTCCCCCTTGCACTTTCTTGCGTCAATTTACTCTTCTTTCACCTACTTTCTCTTTTTGCTTTGCTCCACTAGCTTTCTCCACTACAAATCATATTTTTAGATTTTAGAATTATAGTAATAAATTATAATTCCAATTTCCAAACCCATAAGGAGAAAGGAAGAAATTACACTAAAACTCTTACCTCAAATATGCAAGAACACTAGAATTACTTAGCTAACTTGAAGCACTCTTGATAACACTTTAATGGAGAATTCATGTAAATGAACTAAGAAGAAGAAGAAAATTCAGAATTCCTTTTCCCTTGAATGGCCGGCCAAATATAGGTTGAATAAAGCCAAAATCTCACATTTTCCTTCCTTTTATATAAGTGCATATAAATGCATTGGTGGCTCAATCTTAGAATGACACATGCATTCCCTCACACACACTTACCTAAGCATGCTTTGCTTAATTAATCCAATCTTTAATTTAATTAATCTTTCACTTTTCATTTATTTTACATAATATATCATTTAATCACTTAACTATTTCATTTATGCAATTAACTGCTTCTTGAACTTTTCAATTAAAACTGGTTAAGTCCTCAACACATATACTTAACCATTTACACAACTTAGGCCACCCTCGTACCTTAAAGGTATGTAATATGACTAGAGTATAAGTCAGGGCCTAACCTATCCCATAAATAAGTATTTGTCAGACTTAGCATCTAGCTTGTCTGAGATTGTCCTCATCATATAAACAGGACAACCCCTTACCTTCATATAAGAAAGTGTGGCTTTCTTGTTATTCCATATCTCATATGGAGTAACATCAATCGATTTACTAAGAACTCCATTTAATGTATAAACAATAATTTTCAATACATATCCCCAAAAAGAATTGGGCAAATCTACTAGGCTCATCATGGATCGAACCATATCTAATAGTGTTCAATTTTTCCTCTTAAATACACCATTATGTTGTGGTGTATATGGTGGAGTCCATTGAGATGAGATCCCATTATCTCTAAGATAATCTTAAGACTTTTGGCTTAAGAATTATCCAACTCTATCTGATCTTACTATCTTAATACTCTTGCCAAGTCATTTATCTGCTTCATTTCTGAATTCTTTTAACTTTTTAAAAGCTTCAAATCTATACTTCATTAGATAGATGTATCCATATGTGGAGTAATCATTTATGAAGGTTATAATGTAAAAATAGCCCCCTCTATCATGTGTAGTCATTGGACCACATACATCTGAATGTATTAGGTTCAATGTCTTACAAGCTAATACTGCTTTAACAGTAAAGGATACTTTGGTCATTTTGCCTAATAAATAATATTCACATATGTCAAATAATTCATAATCAAATGATTCCAAATCACCAGACTTGTGTAATTTGGTCATGCATTTTTTATTTATATGTCCTAAACGATAATGCCATAAATAAGAAGCATTAAGATTATCTTATTTTATTTTCTTGGTATTCATATTATGCACTTTTTTTATTTAAATTAAGAAAAAATATAACATTTTCAACAATTGCATTAGCATAAAACATATTATTTTTAAAAAAGAAATGGCTCTTGTCCTTATTAAAAGAAATGTCATAAGCATCCATAAGATAACTGAATGAATAATACTCTTAGATAAAATTGGGACATAATAACAATTATGTAGTTCTAGTGTCAATCCACTTAGAAGAGGCAAGTGATAGGTCCCCATATCTTATGTAGGGATGTTCTGGTTAGTCGCTTATTGTAAACATAGATTTGCCTTTTCGACCTTTTTAATGCTTCTAAGGCCTGCAAATCATTACACAAATGAGATTAACATCTAATATCTAACACCTAAGATTTCCTAGAAGTAAAAGAAAAAGTATGAGTTTCTATCATATGAATACCTAGAGTTAAAGCCTTAACCTGCTTCTTCTCCTTGAGAGAATCTAAGTAGGCCTTGCAATCCCTTAGGATTCTTCTCCTTTTTGGTAGCTTTCTTCTTGGATACACCACTATGCTTGGGTTACACCTTAGTTGCCTTCTTCTTCTTATGAGCAAAAGAGACAACCATGACAGACTTTGGATCCTTCTTAAGATGATCCTCAGTTGTCTCGAGCATATTAATAAGCTTGGGTATGGTAACTTGAATCTTATTCATGTAAAAGTTAAGCATAAAAGGTGAAAAACTTAGAGCCAATGTTTGCGTACAGATCATTATCCATAACAAAGCTAAGCCTACCAAAATGCTCAATATACCCACACATCTGGAATGTACGAGTAGAAGCCAAAGTTCCCTCCACCATTTTGTAACTAAAAAGAGTTCGAGAGATATCATATTACTTGCTTCTAGCTTAAGAAGCATAAAGATCCTCTAAGTGCAAAATAATAATCCTATCATCCATCTTTTTATGTTTCTTTTAAAGCTGTGAGGACATAGCACCAAGCAACACATATACTGCTACTTTACTATTCTCTATTTATTTATGACAGATGCCTTTAATTTTATTAGTGGCATCCCCAGATTGAAGTGGTGGTGGATTTTGATCCAAGACATGGTGGATTTTTTAAGCTCTGAGAATAATTCTCACTTGTCGGATCCAGTCGAAGTAGTTGCTGCCAACTAGCTTATTATCTAATATTGAATGAAGATTTAATTGTAAAGTGCTTGTGATGTAATCCTAGATGTGAAGAAAGAAATGGTTTTAGAGTATGTTGATATATATGAATGCATTAATTAGGTCTTTAACTAAACCATGTGAAGTACGCTCTTTAAGGGCTTCGAGGGTTTCCATCCCGAAATGGACATCATGAATGAATTCCCTATATTTACCCGACTATTCGGCCCCAGTTTTAAGGTCTGACCGAGCTAAGGCTTTACTGCCCTAGACGGCCGATCGCTTCGCAATAGTCAAGGGATTCGACCAATTTGCCCAGTCTCTAGTCTTAAAAAGGCTTGAGACCGCATTTTGGGTACCCCTATTCCATTGTTGGCAATAGAACTCGCGATGTATCTTATTGGGCACCACAATGTAGGTAAAAAAGGATTCGCCACCCAATAGAACATTAGCAAATGGTGTTCCAACCTTATGAGGAACCTCACTTTTATTTATACCCTTGGTTAATGCGGCATAATTAAGCTTTTTAGATAAATTATTTTATTCCTTTTCTCAAGCGTATAATCATGGCATAAAATAATTCCATTAGACATAAAAATAAACGTCCATAAAATAGGTAGTTCATTATAATCCTTTTTTAGTGGGGACATTTGTCCCCTCATGCATTTCATGAAGAGGCATTTATTATAAATTTTTAGATTAAAAGTAGGGATGATCGGCCCTGATTTATTATCAAATTCCCGTGTTAATTAATTATATACAAAATCTTTTACATTATTAAAAATTTATTATTATTTACATTTGATTTTTAAGGTATAAAATAGGACATTAGTCCAGTTTCATTCATAAAAAAATTCAATTATTTAATACAGATGTTTTGTGTGACATTTTCCTTTTAAGCAGTCAAAAAGCCTTTTTTGTTACAATAATATGATAATAAAAAATAATAATTGAGTACAAGGAAATAAAACTTGCCATACTACGTCAATTAGGCTACACATACAAACACAAGTTATATATGAAATAAAAGACATAAAATACATAATGTAAATGTAACAAGAATAAAATAAATAAACAAGCAAATAAAAAAAGAAAGTTTTAAAAAAGAGGAATTTTAACCCTTAACTCGGTGAATCAAGGGTGTGACTTGACTCACACTCGTGACTAGTGAGTCACGAGTACAAGTGAGTGGGCTCACTTACTTAAGGATGAAGAAACCCGGGTTGGGTCATGAGTCACCTCAAAATGGTGTTTTTTTCCCCTTTTCCTTTTATGTGCAAGGTAATTCATCATTTACCTTGCCCGCAACTCATAGTGCGGATAACGAGTATCGCATTTGTACTCGTAAGTACTACATATCTCATTAGTATCCGAAGATACAACACTTTTGCATTAGTACCCATCGGTACGGATGTATTCATTCATATATATACACTCATATGAATCCAAACGAGATTCTATATGCAGTGGGGATTCCAAACGGGAATAAAAAATACTTCAGCTGCAGCACTTGACCCTATAGACATGCCTATCTATTCACTACTCGACTTGCAGGCTAAATTATTAATTCCAACTAATGTTCATTATATCGCATTATATAACATCCATATATCCACATGAGGAAATATAATATCATTTGATATCTTGCATAAACATATGGCTTATCAAACAAGTCCACACATCACTGTATATATTCGCATGGATCAACGCATTTATAGCTTTCATATGCATAATCATTCATAGGATAAATATCATAATACAAACAAAATAGGACAATTAGCAAGTGTTCATAACTTATAGCTCTATCGCGCTCACGATAGACCCCAATATACCCTTCTGCTGCACTAGCGGCAGAAGTCGCAAACGCGACAGGACACGTAAAAATGCTTATATCACATTTGTGCTCAATCTTGCACTCGCGACAAAACACGAAGTGGCAATTCTATCCTATGGAACCCTCTTTTATGCTCGTGACCCTTGCCATGCTTGCGATAGAGCCTGAATTATATGTTTAAAACTCCTACTTCACTTACCTCATTTCAAGCACTTTCTTATATTCACATACATGACTTCTAAAACCAACCAAAACACCATTTTCAGCCCACATGGCCTTCTAACTAAATGATCACCTTTGTTTTAACTTCCCAAAGGCTCAAACTTCAAAACATTTGAACTCAAGACCAAGGAGTTATGGCCAAAGGAACACAACAGCTCCAAAAGCCCATCTATAGAATTTTTAGCTACACTTATGAGCAATTTTGAAGACCTTAAAGTCCTCAAACCAAAAGAACCATTTCTATAAAAATTATAGACATAGATCTTCGGATTCCAATCCAATTTACCTCACACCAATTAGAGTTGTACAACTCATCTTATAACACAAACAACTCAAATAGGTTAAACTGACCTCAAAACCAATTTTACACTATCAATCTCATCAAGCTTGAAATCAACTAAATTGGCATAGCCAGTTCTCCAAACTCAATCTATATCGCATTAACACATGCATGAACATTTCAGAACATCCAATTACACAATAAATATTCATCAATTTAACAATTACACAACAATTAGTCCAGTCTCTAAAAATATGATCTCATGCTTATGGTTCTATAAATTTCTTAGCAATCAATTTAGCATAACAAACTCATATCTTTAATGCAATTCACCACACAACATAATTACAAATTTTTAGATATACAAGCAATCAATTTAACACATATCATTTAGTTTCCCAAACCTCAAACTCCTCTGCTCCAAAAGGTTCACTTGGCACTAGGCTCACCAATCTTCTCCTTTCCCTTATATTTACTTGATTCTTCCACTATATACACATCCAATTTCCAAAATTGAGAACAAGAAATTAATTCAAAATCAATACAGAAAAGAAGAAGGAGAAGAAGCGGATTCTAATTCAATTACTTACCTTAACTTGTTGAAAATACAACACAACTCAATCAAGAACTCAACATATCAACCAACCAAACTTAATTGACTAATGATTGAAGATGAACGAAAGAAGAAGATGAACGAAAGAAGAAGAAGAAGAGAGAATGGAACTGCAATAGGGCCGGACAATAAAGAACACAAATGAGGCAATTTCTGCCTTTCAAATCTTTTATATTGCATGCAAGAATTGTGTTGGCAAAGGCAACACAAGACACATGGAATCCACTTACTTCAATTAAGTTAATCTAATCTTGATTAACCTTAATTAATCCTTCCCTTAATTAATCATGCATAATTAGTCACTTAACTAATTTGTTTCATGCAATTAAATCCTCTTTTCTAATTACATTTAGGTCCAAAATTAGAAACCCTAAATCAAACTTGTTTAATTGCCCTAATTAAGCCAAAATGCTATTAGGGTAGATTTCGGGTCATTATACACAGTAAATACCATTAAAAAAGGTTTTAAAACCTAAATCTACTCAAAATAAAATCAAATGCTATAAAGAAACTAAAGATTTAGTGTACAACATTCAAAAATGAATGTATGAACTCGAAATGCGAGAAGCTAAGCCAAGAGGAGAAAAAAGACTTATAACATTACCTTCAGTGTGTTTCTCAAACTAACAATGGAACCTTAGAGTTCCAGGATCTCTCCCTATGGAATATTTAAAAGAAAAACTTGAAAAGCAAAATTTTGGATGAGAAATGGAGAATGAGCACTGTAAAAACCAAAGAGTAAAACTTCTAAAACTAAAATTTTCCAATTTCACTTTCTTCTAAAAATGAAACATTTTATAGGCAAAACCCCATTCATTGCCATAAGGTGAGTCACAAGTGTTAGTGGGATGATATCTCATAAGTGTGAGTAAGTAACAACAAGTAGGGTGTGAGTCGGGCCACGGGCGGGTGTGACTTGACTTTAATCCCCGAAATTGAGTCTCTTACCCTTAATAAGCGATTTACGGAGACCAAAAGCCTAAAACCATTTTTGAAAACACATGAAAACATAGAGAGACCTTGAACCCCTTGCTTCATTGTCTTTTTAAGATAAAAGACTTGCATATTAGGTAATTCTAACAAAAGCTGCCTTAGGACCTAGTGTCCACAGTTGCCCCTAACTTTGGAAAGGCAAGCATACTAAATGCCTTAGTGAGCCAAAGTTTAGAGTAAGGACAAAGACACTTACCTGAGGTGGCACCTTTGAATTGCCTTTTAGGAGGACCTCAACGGTGGAGGCTACGGTCTAATCTTACAGCTTTTAATTTGCCTCTTGAGAGGGCTTTGCTGGTAATTTTGGCAAACCTCGCAGTCTGTAACTGTGCCTTGAGACTTGAGGTAAACCCCATGATTTGCAATTGTCTTGAGATTTGAGGTGAATATAACACCCCGATTTGGACCCTAGTAGGATTTACCAAGTTAATTGCATGGTTAAGGGTACAAGAGTAATTGCATAGTTTGATTTGTGGGTTAAGCAAGGGTATAATTGGAAGAGAAAATTTATTTTAAAGAGAAAGAATTTATTCAAGTAAGTAAAAGAGAATTATCCAAGGACCAAAAGGGAGTTTTAACAAGGATATTTTGAATTGGCCAATTAGAGAATTACACATAGGATTGGTGGTTGTGAGCATTAAATGAAAAGGAAGAAAAGAAAGGAAGAGAGAAAAGAGGCGAATTTCAGATTTTCGCTTTGGCTTCCTCCTTTTTCCTATGTGGTTCTCGTTCCCTTCTTCTTCTTCTTCTTCTTCTTCTTTTTTCGTTTCTTGCACCATGCTCCTCCTTCTAGGGTTATTTTTTTTAAGGATTTTGAGCTGGGATTTATAGAGGTTAAGTGTTTATTTACTAAGGTAAGTGGTTGTGGAAGTTGATGTTTTGATTTCTCCTCCTTCCTTTGCTTTGGATTTTGATCGTGTTATGGGTTTGGATTATGTGTTTTGGTTTGATTTATGCAAAAATCTGGTGACAAGAGAAAGATCAAGGGCAAAGAGAAGGTTGGACCTTGAAGAGAACAGTGGGTTGTGCTGCATTTTGAGGTTTGGGAGTATTTATATTATTGTTATGTTTTGGTCTTTAAGTTTTAAGTTCTAGAAATTGGTATTTGAGAAGCATGTTTATGTGGGTTTTTGAGTGGGTTTCTGGCAAATTTGAGTATTGAGGGAAGTGGTATTAGTGCTTGCATGTGGGTATGGTCATAAGTGTTTATTATTAATTTATTTTAGTCTAGTTGTTTATCTTGTTAATTTGTTAATTATTTGCTTGTTAAGAGCGTATAATGTTATTGGCATGATTATAAGCATGTTTTGATATGCATTTGATGAGTGGATTCAATTGTATGCTTCATTGCATAAGTTTGGGAGAGGTAGAGTGTGATAGGAGCTATAAAGTTCGGATCAGAGTGTGATTTTTGACTCATGTCGCAAGCACGATAGAGTGCATTGTAGCCGAACTCCTGCTGAGGTGCTCTCTATCGCAAGCACGACTGAGAGCTCGTTAAGCTGTGCGTTCGCCGGGTTATTCTTCATCGCGAATGCGAGCACAATAGGGAATTCCCCCGCCCTCTGTCGCGAGTGCAGTAGAGGCCTGTCAGCTCCTTTTCGCAAGTGTAAAGCTTGTCGCGAGCGCGATTTTGGGCAAGGTTCCCCACTGTCGCAAGCGCGACCCTCCCCTGTGCTTCAGATGTGCTTTATTTGTTACACTTTGCATGGTTTCTCACTATTATTTCTTCATAGGAACTAGTATATGATACTCCTATTATGCCTTATGTAAATGATATATATAAATTTGTCCAATTACTTGATTAATGTATAAAGCAATTATGGAGTAGATTTTTAAGTTTAAGCCTGAATGTTCATAGTAGTGGATAGATAAGCATGCTTATTTAGGGTTAAAGTTTCACTACTATAAGTTGACCCCGTTCGGGTCCAAAGTTGCCCCGGTTTGGGTCAAAAATGTTTTGAGAGAGTTCGGTCTCTTCTGCTACCTTCGGGTATAAAATGTTTTGGGACTTACCTCTCTAAATGTTCAGTACTGTGTCCAATCAGTATTTTAGCACCCGTATCCACCTCTGATGTATATTCAGGCTAGTAAATGTTGTTAATTATTTAAGATGTGCAATGGTATATATGAATTGTTCATGTTAAGTTTAAGATGCATATGTTATTTACTTGCTCGTGTTCTAGTGTGTGCGGATAAATGTTATTGTATTTGTATCTGATATTTTGTTATATTTAAAGAATATTTATATATATATATTTGGTAGTATGTTATGTAAAGAGGATGCTTTTATAATTTTGATAAGTATTTATGATATGTATCTAAGTTTATTCGCATATGTTATGTTTGATATTTTTTCCGCTTTTTTATGTATATGTTTGTGCTTTTATGTTGTGGCGCTCCAATATCCTCCCAAGAGGTATTAGGGTGTTACAGTGAACCTCACAGTTTTTGAGTGTGCCTTCTAATTTAAGGTGAACCTCGTAGTTTGTGACTGTGCCTGACAATCCCTGATGCTCATAAGAGACTTTCCCTTGCTTTATGAAAGGACTTTATTGAATTCGATGCCTCTTGAGAGGACTTGGTGCCTTTTGAAAGGACTTTCTTGGAAAAAATTCCCCCATTTGGAGATATTTGTAAACATTTATATGTACTGTGTATTAGGGCTGCTTGTAATGGAAGCCAGGTGCATGACTGCTTGCCACCTATAGCGGAATGGTTGACAGTTGTGAGGTTGCATCGATCCATGTAGGAAATTGAAAAGAAATCATATAATAAGCTTGAAAAACCTTATTAGCTTGCCCTTTGCAATCGGCAAAGCTTGAAACTATTGTTGTTGCAATGGTTTGGTGAATGCACCTAATAGGAAGTTGCCCCCTGCATAGTAGAAGTGAAAATGTTAAAATAGCATAGGTGCTATTGCACACGTTAATCTAATATTTTGCATGATTTTGAGTCATTTATGGAATTATTATGTAAATTTGATTTAAAGATTATATTGATATAATTAATATCATAATTATTAACTTTCTTATGTCATTAATTATTTTTATTATTTTCTCATTTTTTGACATATTTGGAATAAGTTGGAAATTATGGTAAACATATATGTAAAATAAGTAAAGAAACAAACTATGCAAAACTTAAACATAAGTAAGATAATACAAAGTAAATTTTTGTACAAAATGAACAAAATGGTCATCTCTTTGAAGAATGATTCATTCACAGCGTTTTGTAGCCTAGGAAATGCAATGTGTATCCCAGCAGTCTGGGGGTTATAACTGGGCAATGGTGTATATCCGGGTGATAGCAGTGGATGTGATAGACCAATAGGCACAAATGGGCCCAACTGATCTAAAGGAGGAGTAGGAGCATAACTGTTAACGAATTTGGAGGAGGAGCATAACTTGTGTAGTTAGCAGAGACGGTATAAAAAAAAATCTCAAGGGCACCCGTAACCTACCTAATGTCATGCCATGCTCCTTCTAACTCAATGGCTTACTTGGTCAGGCATCTTTAAAAGTTAGTGTCAAGCTCATCTAGGCGCACCTAAAATCCTCGTATCTCTCCATGGTTGGGTGCCTGCTATCAACAAACATGGCCTTTATCATGTCCACTCGCTTCCTCATGTGTTATGGGTTCTCGTCCACCAGTTGGATCCCCTGTTCCATAAGGGTATTGGTAGAGGTAATGACCGACTAGACATGAAGCATCTAAGCACAGCCCTTTGCCTGCTGCTGATAAATTTGCTACTAGAGTTGCTGGTGGTCAGCGTGGTCCTGGTACAATTGTTGGATGTCTGCCTATATCATGCTTGAGCCATCTCAATACATTACAGGATACCCAGCAAAGAGTTAGTCGTAATGTACTTCTAAGGAGGAGGAGGTAGAGGCATATATAATAAAGATGTCCTCGGATCTCCGTATGGAACGAAACCCCATTTGAAGTATAAAGATGGCTCCTAGAAGCTAGGACGCTATTGGGGGAAAGCCGCCTCTAGTGGCTCCTGTTGAGCCCTATCATCATAATGCCCTGCATTATGTGTCTCCTCATGTCTAAGGTCTGAGCCCAGAAACTCCTCTATGGCACCTGCTCTTCCCCTCCTCATGCTGTGGAGGCACATATTCTGTCAAATGATCTACCAAGTGCTCTATCGAGTGTGGGACTGCCCCCCTGTAGTTGTCTATCAAAGTGCAAGGCTTTATCCATTTTCTTAAGAGTGAGGACTCTATACCTAAATGGCGCAACTAGGTCAACCCAGGTGAGGCACATATCTATAGCTACCTCATGGTCAAGGTATACAATCCCTTCGGTGGAATCTCTTAGTGTCATCTACTACTAGACCAAGATGCTAAATGTGCAAAAAGTCAGACATTAATCATCCTGAGTCGTGGTCATCCAAGGGGGAGCCTAATGCTGATCAGGTTGTGGAGGGATTTGGCGCCTTAGAGGCATTTTACCTACGAAACAGAAAAGATAAAAGTTAGTTTTGTATTAACATGGTGGTGCAATTTAAAAGATATTAACATGCAGCATGTGAATTTCAGCAGGATTTTGGCTTAAAAGTCTTAAGCCAAACTTTTACAAAATTAATATACAATTGCTAATATTCTAAATAACATGCAACTCAGTCTAACTTGCCACCAGGTGTCTAGCAAATACGCGTAAAGGCGATAGAAATTCAAGCATCCTGTAACACCCCCTATAGGGATCCTATAACACCTGATACATGATATAGGACTACCTATACAAGAGTGTCACATCGAAACCTATTAATAAATATTGAGCCATTTCTATTGTCCAAATATAGTGCATTGCATTCGACAAACATTTCATCAAATTTTTTTTTTCATTACATATACATATTACTAGTACTTATGTTTATATTTACATATACTATTTCATTTTACAAAATACATATATTACATAACACTTGTACAAAAAAAGTTTACACTAGACTTCTCTTCCTATACTTGTGTTGGCTCCAACCCTTGCAAATTGTCCATGGAAGTGACGTTGATATTTGTACCCACACGATTAAAAACCTGTGCTAAGCAGAACACTTAGTGAGGAACATATAATGATAGACGACCACTCATAGTAGCCGTTACATAGGCATGCAAAATATGATATTCAAAAGCATATAGTTAAATAATAATATAAACAACACCTATTACATTAGAAGTTATATTTCATTTATGGAGCATAAACATGTACATGTTACTCTATTAGCAATTAACATATTACTTAAAGTTCATGTTAACATTTTACATATTCATGAACATCTCATAACAAATAAGGAAATCAATAATTTTCACTTCACTTCATTATTATACATACATTAATTAAACATAGATATTATAGTTAACTTTGACATGCATTCATAAATTAAGAATATACTAATTCATAATCACTTCACTAGTACACTTTTATAATTTTAAAGAAATTGGGAACCCTTCTGTCGCCTAAATCCTCAATAAGGGTAGATATAAGAATAAGGATGCCAAATATGGTATCCAACACTGGATAATGCACAAGCAGTACCAATCACTAGAGGCACAACATTCTCAATACACTAGATACCGAACAGGTATCAGAACACTATACCCTAATGCGATGCCATCACTAGCAGCTACAATCATTATCCCTTATATGCATGCCTATTTATCCACGACTATGTACAATTCATGCATAGGATAAAGAATTTATGTAACACCCTTAACTTTCTATACTATACGTACGATGATCCGTTAACTCACAAGTTACGTTATAGTAAACAGTGCGGTAAATTTTTTTCCAAACATCACTAATATTCATACACATAAATAATATAATAGTCCATACATTATTCTATTTGAAAACTATACTTACATAAATACATAAACCTGTCTATACATAGACTTAAAATTATCCTTCACGATCATATATATGCCATGCCTACGCTTTTATCCTTGCTTTCCGTCTCTTCTTTCGATTGTCACCAAAATCTCGACCACTTTATGGTTTTTACTTCTATAACATGCGCGCAGAAAACAACACTATGCGCTAAGAAGTAAAATGGCCAGTGGTGGATACATATCCTAAATTTTCCATAATTAATTTAATACACACACACATGCATACTTTAGATTTTTCATATACTATTTTCTTTCATTTACATTAACACAATTAGTTTCTTAATTTCCATTAATTAAGCTTATATTTATTTCCATAACTTACACTACCATAAATAACATTCATTTTTCTTCATATGTATTTCTAATATTAATGTCATTATAACATATATATATTTTCATTAACAATATTCTTGCAATTCTTATTATTATTTTTGCCATTATCATATTATAAAAGTACACAATAGTTTAAGTATTATCATAATTAAATTTAATCCATTACACTATTATTGTTTATATTACTTTAATTAACATAAATATTATCTATATTCTATACTTAATTTCATTATTATTATTCTTTTAGTTCCATTATATAATAATTTTCCATTATCTTTATAAGTACATTAATTAGTTAATTATCTTGTCAATTTACATTTAGTTCTTTTCTTTAATCTTATTATGGTCAATTATATTTTCATCCTTTAATTAACATTGCTATCATTATTTTACAATTTAGTCTTTAAACTTTTACAAAATTACGATATTGTCCTCCTTTTCTCTTACTTATAAAAATGCCATTAATTAACCATATTTTTACATTTATTTAATTATTTGACATATAAATTATCATTTAATCCTTAAATTATTATTTTCAAGCCAAATTACATTTTGATCCTTATATTACTATTAAATTACGATTTTACTATTTAATTTCACTATAATTACAATTATGCCATTAGTTATTCATATTTCTTATTTAATTTGTTATTTAATATATAAATTACCATTTAGTCCCTAAACTATATCTTATTCATAATTTCTGTCACACCACGTTTACCCCCTAGAAGTTCGAGCCATGTTTGTGCATGTGCATTGAGTGTGTTTTGGCATGTGATAAGGGTATTTTGGGTATAATGTATGTTTGCGGGTTTTGCTAGTATGTGGGTGCATGTACGGTGCTAGGGTGTGAATTAGTTGGGTTGCATTTGGGTGTGTTTGCTCACATGGTTATAGGATGTAAGTGAGTAAGTTGGGTTGTAATAGAGTGTGCATGCGCATATCTTTATAAGGTGACTTTGTGTGTGTGCAGTGCATGCTTATTGGGTAAGACTGATCAAGATCCACCACTAGAAACAGGACACATGGCTAGGGTTAGGAAAAGATGAATAGAAAGAAGAAAGAGAATTGGAAAAGCAGAATTTCCATCTCTTTTCCCGTTCTCCTCTTCTCTTTCACTCTTCTTCTTCCTTTTCTCTTCTCAAAAGAACCCTAGCTTGGATCAAAGTTGGTGTGGTGGGAATTGATCATCTTTTGGTCTTCTTTTGGGTAAGTTTTCTGCATTTCCTTCATCTCCTTCATCTTGTTCTTCATCTTCTTCTTCTTATTTTTGGTTTGGATTTTGATCTAGGGTTTGATGTTTGGTTTGTCTTTATTTTGGTTTTGTATTTATATTTTGGGTGTTAGTTGAGCCTCCTCGTGATCCTAAAGGCAAGGAGAAGGCTGGTATTAGTGCCACAAAGTGATTTGGAGCTTAGGAGATTCAGATTTGGGAACTTTCTTTTAAATGATGTTCATATGTGGGTTTTGAGATATGCATGAGTTTCTGGAAATTTATGATGTGTAAATAGGCTTATGTTGGTCTATATGATATGGGTTTTGAGTTTTGATGAGTTTTGTTGCATAATTATTGAATTAGTGAATCAAATGTGAAGTGGATTGAACCTTGCTGCAAAATTTTCTGGTTTTGTGATTTTTGAGATCTTGATTTGTGATTTGATAAATTGATTGTAATTAATTGTGGAAATATGTTGTTTGTTGTTGGTTATGGTATTTGGAAGGCCTATTTTAAGGTAAGTTGGAGTTTAAGTTAGGTTTTGGATTTGATTTGCAATTGGGTTCCTGCATTTTTGTTGAGAATGGAAATCCCGATGCTATCGCTAGAACGACATTCTCGCGAGCGCAATAGAATGGAATTTCCAGCTCCCGCATGGAAGGCTGAGGAATTATGAGCGTCTCACGAGGCGTGAGCAAAGATCATGAGGCGTGAGCAAAGCTCACGAGTCGTGAGCAATGCTCACTAGCTTGAGCAAGGCTCACGAGTCATGAGCAATGCTAACATAGCGTGAGCAATGCTCACGGCCATTCTGTCGCGAGCGCGACCTTGTCGCGATCGCGGTAGTTACTCTGCCCTATTTCTCTCATGTACTCTATTTGTCTAAAATGGATTTTAAACGTCTTCTTTTGGCTTTTCACTGCTGTGTGCCACATTATTTCGCTTAGATGTGTAAAATCATGATTTCTTCATGTCAAATAACATGTTATCCATGATAAATTATATGCTATGTTTTGGAACATGATTTGGATTACGCGTGACCTGCAAGAGTCAGTCTAGTTGATAGTTAGGCATGCCTAATAGAGTCTTTTAGCTACAGCCTCAGTGTAACACCCCCATACCCCCGGTAAGGAATATCGGGGCACTACGCGGACACTTACGTATACATGTACATGCATTAGCGGAAGCGATAGCATAAACACACCCATTTTAAAAGTAATTAAATACTACACTAGGGCCCACTTGCATTGCATATTAACTACATATACACTTACATGTTCATATTACATCTGTTTCCATTTAGCTTTACATATACATTTACATGTACCTTTACTTTGTGATTTTTCTACTTATATTACATAATGATGTTACTCAAAATGTAAAAACTCTATCTCTAACTTATACAAAAGGAGATCAAAATAAAACTCCTAGTGGCCTTGACCGGCAGATGTCCACTCACTGATCCGAACCTGTAACCTACACGGAAATAAACATCCGTGCTAAGCGATAACGCTTAGTGGGGATGAAATAATGCAAAGGACTTCTTAACGAAGTCACACATAATCACACAGTTCATGTAACAGGATCAGCTAGCTCATGCATATAGCTCTTATACATATACAGGTTGCATGCTCAGTTATCAAATACTATGAACTCACATGTATATAACATCTACTCTTTTACTTGTTCATGTACACTACAATTTGTACATATCATTTATTCAAATATACATTATCATGTAACCACATTCATGTCAATACACTCATGTAATCATGTACTTGTATACAGAACTGTAATGTACTTAAACATTACTCTCATGTACTATGGCTTCATTCGAAGCAACACTATAATCATCTCAAGTTCACTGCACAACATTTAACAAAACAAGCCTGAGTTCCTCTCATGGTGGATACGGAATGCTCTATAAAAAAAACGTTTTCGATAGACCGAAGTCACAAAACATTTTCATCTATCTCTATTAATGACCGTTCTCAGAGGTCGACCCGCTTCGCCCAAACGGGGCGGAACATAGGCAGCTGCACTCGATAATCCCTTTATAAGCATGCTTATCTATCCACTATAACGGTAATCAGGCTCAATACCAACTCACACACTATACATAGACATCAACTCATCAACTCAACTTCAAGTGCATTTATCAAATTCAGAGGCATGTAATTCATATACAATCTTGTTCAACAATTAAAAGCATGTAACATTTAAATTCATTTCATGAACATATAAATCATGCAAAGCAAGATAGAAGAAAACACTCTCTTCAAAACAAATAAAACAGGATGCGAAGAGGTTCACTATCGCGATAGCGACAAAAAGTCGCGCTCGCGACAGAAGCCAAGTTCATTGCCGCGATCGCGACAAGAGGTCGCGCTCGCGACAGAAGATAAATTACAAAAAGGCTCTATAGTCTATACCAAATGCATTGTATAACAATTTCTAAGTTCATACATATTTATTATGTCATTTACTATACTTCACACAACTATACATTGTTACTTTATTAGTTAAATTACAATCTTTAATTATACTTACATGTATTTTTCCATTAACAACTAATTTGTAATCATTTAGAAGCCCTAATCATGTATAAAACGTTAAAGGGAAAGGCAAGGGGTTTACCCATGCCAACCATGGGCTCAAAATGAAGAAAAAAGAGCTTAATATAGGTTGTTCTGTCGCGAGGTCGCGACCTATGTCGCGCTCGCGACAGAGGCTCCGCTTTGGTGCCTCACAAGACTGCTTTTTACCCTAAACTTGTATCGTCTAAATGAACCTCTAAAAGTCATTTTTAGGCAAAACGTTCTTCTTAACAATTGTTCTCTAGGATGTTAAATTTCAAATGGGACAAGTTTCAGGTCGTTTGGACATCTATAAAGAAAAATATGGTCTATACAAGCTATACTATTCCAGTGAACCCGCCAAAACAGGGTCACCTACATTTTAATAACTTTTTGGGATACTTAGGGTCAGAATTAGATCAAGCACCCTCTTAGACATTTTTAGACACGAATCTTATCTTTCATATGCAATTGGAAGCAACCCAATTAGGATCCTATAACTCTACTTATAACAGAGAATATACACTGGGGTCTAATGACAAATAAGCAGAATTTTCGCAACATCAAACTCTATCATCAACACAAACACTCAAATGATCAAGTTACATACTTTATACATATATACACTTGTCATGAGCACTGTAAGCAATCAAAATGAACATCTTGAGCTAATTAAAGCTCATCAAGCATCTCTCATATAAACACATGCAAAGTTAACACAGTTACACTCGATCCCTACCTCTAGGAACTCGATCACAGTTCTCTATTCGTTTCGATCTTCTCCTTGTCTCCAGCTTGTACCAAAACCACACAAAAACACTTGGGTTACTTTTCTTTTTTTTTTTTACTTTAAATCAAAAACAGAAACCAAGTAGTAGAAGAAGACTAATGCTATCATAATAGTACTACTTACCTATTCTCAAAAATCCACTCTCTTCATCTCAACCCAAAGGATTCTCTTTAGGAACAAATGAAAAAGAGAAGAAAAGAAAGGAAAGTGGAGCACGATAACTAAGAGCAAAGGAAACAAAAAGGAGAATTAAAAGGCCAAATGAAGAAATTGAAATGGGAGTAGGGAAAGTGGCCGGTCAACTAAAGGAATTAACAAATTAATTACCCACTAACCACATTAAAAGCCAACCATCTCATTTAATTCATCTCCATCCAAAAAGCCCCATGCCACATGTCACTCTCTCTTGTAGCCATGTGTCACTTCCCTACATTGACACTTGGCACACTCCTACAATGCCACTTGTCAAACTCTTATGCCGCCACTTGTCACTCTTATACGATGCCACTTGTCAACCTCCTACGCCGCCATGTGTCACTCTCTTATGCCGCCACTTGTCACTCTTCTACGATGCCACTTGTCACTCTTCTATGATGACACTTGTCGACTCACTACAACTCCAAGTCTCTTTGTCCCACTTATGCAAGCATCTCGCGAGGGGGTTCTGTCGCGCTCGCGACAGAACGCTCACACCCGCACCAACCAGCTAAAGTTCAAAAACCACTGGAGGGCTTTGTCGCGCTCGCGACAGAACTCTCACACACAAAACTTACATTTTTCGAATAAAAACTCTATAATTCTTCTAGGGCCATTTTGGGGTGTGACACTCAGTTCCATTTGGAGCCCGATCAGGTCCCCGTCTGGTTCCTTTCGAACCCTTATAAATTTTGGATCTTGTTTAAGGTTCCTCAGAAAATTGTTTTGAATGTGATAAAATAAATGGTTTTTTGATTTATACCAATAAGGTACTGTCTGTAATCGATTCATACCCGTAAGGTACTATCTATATACTCGTTATCCACTATTGTGAGTCAGCAGGTGCTTTATTTATTTTGTTCTGCTTTGAAATGATTACAAGATTATGGTATCCGAATGAGTATGATGATGCAAATGAGCTATCAGTTAACAAGTATATGAATGTGGATATGAGCTTCTGAATGTATGTCTATATTATATAAGCATGATTATATATTTGACATGGTTATCCGCATATGACATATCGTATGTGTTATGCTTTGACGACCATTGTGAATGGCCATCCACTCTTTTGTTGTGTGTTTCCCCACTAAGCGATATCGCTTAGCACGGTTTTTATCCGTGCAGGTGCAGAAGGCATTTTGCTTTGGGAGAGTCACCGCCAGTCAAGCCAACACATAAGGGATTAGTGTTAGGGCTATTTTTGTAATAGTTATCATGATTCTTTTTTTATTATAACTCTTATTGTATCTCTAATTTTGTAAGCTTTCGCTCTTGTTTATTATGGATCTGTAATTCTTTTGTTTGGCAATTGATTAAAATATTATTGTAATGATTTTGTTATATTAATGTATGATCAGTTGTTGTTTCTCTAAATTTTTAATTTTTGCTATGTTTTCGTATGTTTATTGTGGATGAATGTTTGTTTTGTATCGATCTGTCTGGTGTGACACCCCTGCTCCTACGGTATCTCACTCCTATCCGGATGGGTTCGCATATGTATGGGTAGGGGGTGTTATAGTTTTTGGAATCAGAGCCTAGGTTTAGGCTTTTCTGGGTGTTTTATTATCGTTGTTGTGTATAGATGCGTATATGTCTAGGACTGTGTTGGCTAATGCGGTTGTCTTTGTTTGTTTAGATTGATTCTGATTCTGTTCGAGGGTCTTTTTAAGGATTAGTAGAGAGCGTGAATCCCCAAGCTATTGATCTTTCTATTTCTGTGTCCGCTCAACCAGCAAGGAAACAGCCCGAGGCCACAGCCATGCCCTTCGAGATGATGCTTAAGCTATCTCACGACGTGGTTCGAGTCTTGGAGAGAGTGACTGCCCCTAAGGCCTCGACTGAGAGTTTGAGAAGAGCTGGTGCTGAAGACTTTTATGGAACGGGTTTGGATGAGTCGGAGATCGCGGAGAAGTGGATTGATAAAGTAAAGCGTGCTTTGAGAGAAGTTCGGTGTCCTCCTGATCAGAAAGTAGAGTGTGCAGTGGCTTTGCTGCAAGGGTCTGCATATGAATGGTGGAAGTTGGTTTGTAGACATCCTCAGTTGCCTGACCCGATTACTTGGGAGTTTTTTGAAAGAGAGTTCACAAATAAGTATGTGACTCAGACATATAAGGATGCAAGATAGGCTAAGTTCTTTAGTTTGAAACAGCCGGCGATGTCTGTATCTATTTTTGAGAAGGAGTTTAATCGGTTAGCTAAGTATGCACCAGAAGGTATTTTGACAGAGGAGTTCAGGTGTAGAAATTTTGAGACCGGGTTGAATGAGTCACTGCGGGCGATGTTAATTTCTCTAATGAGTACTCTGGGAGTGGGGTATTACCAGATTGTGCAAGCTGTAGTGCGGGCTGAGAGGTCAGAATCTATTTTGAGAGAGAGGGCTCAGAGGAGGAATACCTCTCGTGGAGGTTCATCTTCTTCATCTTCGGGAAAGAGGTCAAAGAACTCGCAGGATGAATCCTCCACAGGCCTAGCTACGAGAGGTAGAAGACAGGGTTCAGCAGCGGTGTCTAGTTCTGGTAGAGGCGGTGCTGGTGGTAGGACTGAGTCGATGCCTGTGTGCTCTCATTGCAGTAAGCCTCGTCGGGGAGAGTGTAGGTGGCTCACAGGTGGGTGTTTCAGATGTGGGAGCACTGAACACTTTTTGGTCAACTGTCTGAGGTTGAATGAGGATTTGGTTACTCAGAGAAAGACCAGAAGAGTTGGTTCGAATGCCACGCAAGCTAGTCATGGTAGAGGCCGTGGAAGAGGTCGAGGCAGTTAACCTAGAGAAGGAGCTACATCTAAGTCAGCTGTGCGTCCGCTACCTGTTCCAGCTAGAGCATATGCTGTGAGAGCTAGAGATGAGCAGGATGCACCTGATGTGATAGCTGGTAAGTTTCTACTCCATGACATTGAATTATATGCTCTAATTGACCCTAGTTCCACACACTCATATTTGTGCACATATAAGTTAATTGATAAGTTGTATGAGGTAGATCAGTTAGACTATGAGATATGTGTGACCAGTCCTTTAGGGCATAGTGTCAATGTGAGTAAAATGTATAGGAATTATCCCCTGTTGGTTGAGGAAGTTGAGTTTATAGCAGATTTGATTGAGTTGCCTTTCAGAGAGTTTGATTTGATTTTGGGTATGGATTGGTTGGGTAAGCACCGGGCAGTGGTTGATTGCCATAGGAAGATGATTGTGCTTCGAGATAGAGATCAGTCATCTGTGTTTGTTAAAGGTTTGGGTGCTAGCTCTTTGAGCAATGTGATTTTCGCAATGCAAGCCAAGAGATTCATTAGGAAGGGTTGTGAGGCTTTTCTGGCAATGATATTGGATTCTAAGCGGGATCAAGTTAGGATTGAGGATATCCCGGTTGTCCGAGATTTTGGTGATGTGTTTTCGAGCGAGTTGTCTAGCTTGCCTCCTGAGAGAGAAGTGGAGTTGTCCATAGAGATAGTGCCGGGTACTTTGCCTATATCGAAAGCACCTTATCGGATGGCTCCTGTAGAGTTGAGAGAGCTCAAAACGCAGCTACAAGAGCTATTGGATAAGGGGTTTATTCGACCCATTATATCTCCAAGGGGAGCTCCGATTTTGTTTGTTAAGAAGAAGGATGGTTCTATGAGGATGTGTATCGACTATAGGCAAATCAATAAGGTCACAGTGAAGAATAAGTATCTTTTGCCTAGAGTTGAGGATTTGTTTGATCAGCTTAGAGGTGTAGGAGTCTTTTCGAAGATTGATCTTCGGTCAGGTTATTATTAGCTGCGAGTTCAGGATGCGGATGTGGTTAAGACTGTCTTTCGGATAGGTATGGCCACTATGAGTGTTTAGTGATGCCATTTGGTTTGACCAATGCACCTGTGGCATTCACGGATTTGATGAACCGAGTGCTCAGGCCATATCTTGATCGATTTGTAGTAGTGTTCATAGATGATATCTCGGTTTATTCCAAGGATGAGGGTGAGCATGAGGAGCATCTCCGGTTGGTTTTGCAAGTTCTGCGAGAGCATCGGTTGTTTGCGAAGCTTAGTAAGTGTGATTTTTGGCTTCAGGAAGTGTCACACCCCGTTTGCCCCCTAAAAGTTTGAGCCATATTTGTTCATGTGCATTGAGTGTGTTTTGGCATGTGATAAGGGTATTTTGGATATAATGCATATTTGCGGGTTTTGCTAGTATGTGGGTGCATGTACGGTGCTAGGGTGTGAATTAGTTGGGTTGCATTTGGGTGTGTTTGCTCACATGGTTGTAGGATGTAAGTGAGTAAGTTGGGTTGTAATAATATATGCTTGAGCATATCTTTGTAGGGTGTTATTAGTTGGGGTGACTTTGTGTGTGTGTAGTGCATGCTTGTTGGGTGTGAGTGATCAAGATCAACCACTAGGTAGAGGACACATGGCTAGGGTTAGGAAAAGATGAATAGAAATAAGAAAGAGAATTGGAAAAGCAGAATTTCCATCTCTTTTACCGTTCTCCTCTTCTCTCTCACTCTTCTTCTTCCTTTTCTCTTCTCAAAAGAACCCTAGCTTGGATCGAAGTTGGTGTGGTGGGAATTGATCATCTTTTGGTCTTCTTTTGGGTAAGTTTTCTGCATTTCCTTCATCTCCTTCATCTTGTTCTTCATCTTCTTCTTCTTATTTTTGGTTTGGGTTTTGATCTAGAGTTTAATGATTGGTTTATCTTTGTTTGGGTTGTGTGTTTTGGGTGTTAGTGGAGCCTCCTTGCAACCCTAAAGGCAAGGAGAAGACTGGTATTTGTGGCACCAAGTGATTTGGAGTATAGGAGCAAAGGTTTGGGAAATTTCCTTGAGTTTAATGATTTTTGAATTTGACATGAATTTCTGGAAATTATTTGGTTTATAGAGTTATAATGAGTTGTATGTTGGTTTAATGCATTGAAGTTTGTGTATATTGAGTTAAGCTTTTAGTTTGTGATTTTAAGATGGTGATTTTGATGATTGATGCATATGTGAATTTGTTAGATTGTGAATTGAGTGAATTAGTATGTTCATTGCATGTGGTATTAAAATGTTGAGCTGAAAGGTAAGTTTTATGGGTTGATTGTATGGTTTGAATGTGCGAGTTTTGAAATGTGTTATTGTGGGTTTGAAATTGGGTTGTTTTTCTGCAAAAATCTGGGTTTTGGGTGATTCACATGGCTGTATGGAGGGCCTTACCACCATGTGAATCGTGAGACTTCATCTGGGAAGCTAATCTAGACATTTTACACGGCGGTATGGGATTACCCATACCCCCATGTAAAATGCTACTGCCTAGCTTCAACTCCGTGTTAGGCATGTTACACAGCGGTATGGGCTATACCATACCCCCGTGTAAGGTGTCTTACATGGCGGTATGGATTGGCCATATCACCGTGTAAAATGATTTTATCCCCAATTTTTGATGAAT
Source organism: Excoecaria cochinchinensis (assembly GCA_947683425.1). Lineage (NCBI taxonomy): Eukaryota > Viridiplantae > Streptophyta > Magnoliopsida > Malpighiales > Euphorbiaceae > Excoecaria > Excoecaria cochinchinensis. Next base: position 5,964,229 of record CANTUQ010000013.1, read on the forward strand.
TTTTATTCTCTTCGTTTTCACTCCTTTTTCACTTATGATTGGTTTTAAATATTATTTAGTGTTATTTTATTTTTCTTATATCATAAATTAGTATTTTGCATATCAGATTATTGAATGTTAGTTGTATCCGGAATGGGTTATTTATTGCCTTAAGTTCTGAACTCAATATGTGAATTTTCTCTGAGCATGACCTGTAAGAGTCAGTCTAGTGGATAGTTAGGCATGCCTAATAGAATCTTTTAACTGTAGCCTCAGTTCCGTTTGTACCCCGATCAGGTTCCCGTCTGGTTCCTCGCGAACCCTTATGAATTTTGGATCTTGTTTAAGGTCCCTTCGAAAATTGTTTTAAATGTGATAAAATAAATGATTTTTCTATTCATACCCGTAAGGTACTGTCTGTATACTCATTATCCACTATTGTGAGTCAGCAGGTGCTTTATTTGTTTTGTTCTGCTTTGAAATGATTACAAGATTATGATATCCGAATGAGTATGATGATACGTATGAGCTATCTGTTAACAAGTACATGAATGTGGATATGAGCTTCTGAATGTATGTCTTTATTATGTAAGCATGATTATATATCTGACATGATTATCCGCATATGTCATATCGTATGTGTTATGCTTTGATGACCATTGTGAATGGGTGTCCACTCTTTTGTTGTGTGTTTCCCCACTGAGCATTATCACATAGCACGATTTTTATCCGTGGAGGTACGGAAGGCATTTTTCTTTGGGAGAGTCACCGCCAGTCAAGCCAACATAGAAGGGATTAGTGTTAGGGCTATTTTTGTAATAGTTATGATGATTCTTTTCATAATAGAACTCTCATTGTATCTGTAATTTTGTAAGCTTCCACTCTTGTTTATTTTGGATATGTAATTCTTTTGCTTAGCAATTGATCAGAATATTATTATAATGATTTTGTTATATTAATGAATGATTAGTTGTTGTTTCTCAAAAGTTTTAATTTTTGCTATGTTTCCGTATGTTATTGTGGATGAATGTTTGCTTTGTATCAATCTGTCTGGTGTGACACCTCTGCTCCTATGGTATCTCACTCCTATCCGGATGGGTTCGCTTACATATGGGTAGGGGGTGTTACAGTTTTTGGTATCAGAGCCTAGGTTTAGGCTTTTTCGGATGTTTTGTTGTCGTTATTGTGTATAGATGTGTATATGTCTACGACTGTGTTGGCTGATGCGATTGTCTTTATTTGTTTAGATGGATTTCGATTCTCTTCGAGGGTCTCTTGAGGGATCAGCCAAGAGCGTGAATCCTCAAGCTGTTGATCCTTCAATTTCTGTGTCGGCTCAACCTGCTAGGGTACAGCCTAAGGCCGTAACCATGCCCTTCGAGGCGATGCTTAAGCTATCTCAGGACATAGCTCGAGTCTTGGAGAGAGTAACTTCCCCTAAGGCCCCGACTGAGAGTTTGAGAAGAGCCGGTGCTGAAGACTTTTATGGAACGGGTTAGGATGAGTCGGAGGTCGCTGAGAAGTGGATTGATAAAGTAAAGCATGCTTTGAGAGAAGTTCGATGTCCTCCTAATCAGAAAGTAGATTGTGCAGTGGCTTTGCTGCAAGGGTCTGCATATGAATGGTGGGAGTTGGTTTGTAGACATCCTCTGTTGCCTGACCCGATTACTTGGGAGTTTTTCAAAAGAGAGTTCACGAACAAGTATGTGACTCAGACATACAAGGATGCAAGATGGGCTAAGTTCTTTAGTTTGAAACAAAGGGCGATGTCTATGTCTGAGTTTGAGAATTAATTTAACCGGTTGGCTAAGTATGCACCAGAAGGTATTTTGACAGAGGAGTTCAGGTGTAGACATTTTGAGACCTGCTTGAATGAGTCGCTGCGAGCAATATTGATTTCTCTGATGAGTACTCCTAGAGTTGGGTACTATCAGATTGTGCAACCAGCTATCAGGGCTGAGAGGTCAGAATCTGTTTTGAGAGAGAGGGCTCAAAAGAGGAATCCCTCTCGTGGAGGTTCATCTTCTTCATCCTTAGGAAAGAGGTCGAGGAACCTGCAGGATGAATCCTCCGCAGGCCCGGCTATGAGTGGTGGAAGATAGGGTTTAGCAGCAGTGTCTGGTTCTGGTAGAGGCGGTGCTGGTGGTAGGACCGAGTCGATGCCTGTGTGCTCTCATTACAGTAAGCCTCATCGGGGTGAGTGTAGGTGGCTCACAGGTGGGTATTTCAGATGTGGGAGCACTGAACACTTTTTGGCCAACTGTTCGAGGTTGAATGAGGATTCGAGTGCTCAGAGAGAGACAAGCAGAGTTGGTTCGAATGCCACGCATGTAACACCCCCTACCCATACGTAGGCGATCCCATCCGATAAGGAGTGATATGCCGTATGAGTTAAGGTGCCATCACACAGATACAATACAAATCATACATTCATTCATGACATATATACAGAAATATGGGGTAATTAAAAACTTTTTGAAACAACAGGAGCAACAGCTGATCATACATTAATATAACAAAAATCATTACAATAATGTTTTGATCAAACTGGCTGATACAAAAGATAATTACATATCCAAAATATACAAAATCTGATACATGAGAGTTCTATACAAAGAATCATCAAAGATTACAAAAGCTAAGCCCTACACTAAACCTTCCTGTGTTGGCTTGATTGGAAGTGACTCTCCCAAAGCAAAACACCTTCCACACCTGCACAGGTAAAAACACCATGCTAAGCGATAAACACTTAGTGGGGAAACACACAAGAAATATGGACGGCCATTCACAATGGTCATCGAGGCATAACACATTCATAATGGCATATGCAATTATCCATAACATAACATATATATATAATCATTCTTACAAGTTAAAGCCATACATTCTACATCTCATATCCATATCCAGATTCATATTAACCGAATATACATATCATCATTATACTCATTCGAATATCACATTCGTATAATCACATCGGAGCAACCAAAGCAACATACCACATAATACCTGCTAACTCATAATAGTGGATAACGAGTATACAGATAGTACCTTATGAGTACGAATCGAATACGGATAGTACCTTACGGGTACGAATTGAAGCCATTTCATTTTATCATTTACAAAACATTTTACTGAGGGGACCTTAAACAAGATCCAAATATTGAGGGTTCACGAGGAACCAAACGGGACCTGATCGGGGTCCAATCGAAACTGAGGTTGCAGCTATAAGATTCTATTAGGCATGCCTAACTGTAAGCACCGTGTCCCGGAGTGGTCCGGATCAGAGATTACCCTATGATGAAATCGGCATCCGAGCCTGTACAAACGGTTTGGATTCGGAGGCTTTACTCCCATGATCCATGAGAAACGAGTCTTTTTACCTTTCGTAGGCAGAAGGGGAGAAAACGGGGGAGTTTTTAAAGTCCAAAAAAGTATGTTTTCCTCGACGGACGGCCAGCCCGTCGATCAGGGGCCGGCCCGTCGGTCGGCTAGCAGGATCGTCCGATGAATCCTTGTGTCAGAAGGATTCTTTCAACGCCCGTCGGTCAGCTGGCAGGACCGTCGGATGAATCCTTGTGTCAGAAGGATTCTTCCGACGCCCGTTTGTCAAAGTGGCAGGCCCGTCGGTCAGGTTGCAGGGCCATCGGATGAATCCTTGTGTCAGTAGGATTCTTCCGACGCCCATCGGTTAACCACAGACGCCCATCGGTCATCCCTGGCCTATAAAAGCTTTGAATTTTCTCATAAAATGAGGTTGAAAAAATTTGCAAAAATAGGGGAAACTCTGACAAAATTCACGCGTGTTTTCTCTCTCTTCCAGCAAACACATTTCTAAAAAGATCTAACTAATTCAAGAATCAAATCTTCAAAAAAAAGAGGATTTTTTACGGGTTTATTGATTTCCAAAACTCAATTTTCATCGAACTGTTGAGGACACACTCTATCTTCAACATTTGATCTTTTGTTCGAACTTTCTCGTGGAGCATGCGGGAAGCCAGACAACAACAAGGAATCCAACCAAGAGGTTGTTCTGAGGGTAAATATTCTGGACCCTTTTTTGTCTTTTTTTTTTTTACCTTCATTTTCGATATTATCTTTGTTCTTGTCCCTTTTGCATTTCTTGTTTCTATTCTTCTTGGGTCTGTGTAAAATTTGTGTTTTGCTTTTTGAAAAGTTTTTGTTTTTTTCTGGGACAGTGGTGACCGACGGGTCATCTACTTGGACCGATGCCCGTCGGTCACCTTTAAGCATAACCCATCAGTCACCCTCATAGACGGCTCCCTTCGAGTGAGCGACGGGCTGTATTGGTCACCTTAACCGACGCCTGTCGGTCATTCAGCATAGCCCGTCGGTGGGTTCTGTCCCACAGTTTCAAATCTTTTTGCTTTTCCTTTTTTGTTCACTCAAATTTTTATGTTTATTTATAGCTTTTCTTCTATATTTTAACATCCTTTTGACCTGTTTTGTGAGAATATGTTTCTGTTTATTGGACTGGCTGGAGCCTGAGGGAGTTCTCCCGTATATGGAAAGTTCACCTGGTTTAGTTCCCTATCTCCCTCTCTTTAGTATTTCATGTATTTATTTATGGTTTTTCCTGTATATGACAAAATTGTTGTATTTCTCGCTAACGTAAAAATTGGCCAAACATTTTATATTTAATAAACTGAATTCTTCATAAAATCAAGGACTCAATGTCTTATTTTTATCACATAAAATCCTCACAATAGAAATATCCATTTTAATAATGATGCATGCAAGGACCAAAGTCCTCTGAAATAAGCAATGCCCCGATTTGTGTATGTATCGCACATTTATAAAAGGGAGTTATATTTCGCTCCTTGTGTTATTGTAATTTATTGCTTTCATTACTTACTCATTCATTTATCGCTTTCCAAATATGAATAAATGCGCTTTGATTCAATTGCATCGTGTGGAGAGAGAGCGAATTAATAAAAATTAAAACTTGATCATAAAATAATCAAGGTAGAAATAGATGAGAAGTCCCGAACCCAGCTCTAGTCTTTGGGTTCAAAGAGGCGAGAGGTCTATCCGATCACTCATTGGAACTATGACCTCCAAGACACCTCTTGTGTCACGAGGCTTTGACGTTAATCCTAGGCTCCTTAGGGCAAGAGGTTTACCCTCCAAGACCCCTTTGGTTGGCCCAAAATGGATACTAAGCGCAGTCTTAGGCTCTCCGAGGCGAGAGAAACTTTCCCATTGTTCTATTGGGTGGCGACTCCATGAAACCTCCTAGTTGCCCAAAATAGACGCACTTGTAAATATCTTTACAAGTTGCCAACAGATCCTTAATTGCCCGATCGCCCTCAAGCGGGCAGTCAGAGGGGCGGCCGCGGGGTCCGGCGCGCGTCACAGTGGCGACTCCTACTGGGGACTTATAGTTCGAGACTTCGATTTGAAAATACCTCGCTTAACATTTATGATTAAAGTTTAATTCATAAATTCGCTTTCTTTCAAATTTGCATTTACATCCCATTAGAGCCTTAGAATATGCTAGATTGGTCCCTTCTTAACCTCGGTGCATTCCCGAAGCACAACCCTACATTCACTCAATGTTGGGAAGTGTTAAGGATAATCACCAACCCAAGCTTCGTACCTAATGGTATATCAAATGATGACCCGATCGCTCATTTTGCTCGTGATGAGCTAGACCCGTCAGCAGGGATCATGCTTGGGTAGCCCTAAAGTAACATCTCCCTTGTCTAAAGCTCATGTAATGGTCATAGCTACTTTCCATAGGTGATATGAACCATAATTCCATGCTTGCTGTATGGATCCTTATGTATTGGGTGAGTCCAGATGTCTTGCTTGGTAACCTAGCCAAAGGCTTTCATGCCCGGGTAGGGCCATGTCAAAATTTTTGGAATATCTAAATACATGATGATCATTATCCATTCGCTTGTACATTAGCATAGGAGTGTCATGCTGCCGATTTTTTTCCGTGCACCATGCACGTCCATTGGGTCCCTCGCTGACACTTGGGCTAATCCTGCCTAGGAAAGAGACCGTGTGACCACGTGTGTTGGAGAAATAAGGGCAAAAGGACCTATCTGCTTGCTTGTGTTTTGTGGGTGTTGCATATCACGATCATGCATTGCATCTGCATTCCATGCATCACATCTAACGCCTTGTCCCTGCAGCCATCATAGATCTGGCTAGGTGGACTAGAGTGCCTACCGGACGGTTGATCCGAGTTCCTGTATCTAAACTGCTAGATAGAGAAGGCCTTCCAGAGATCTTATCGAAAGTCAGCTGTACCGTATCTGAGATGGCAAACTCACCTAGGGGAAATGATGCCACCAGGGCCATGATTGTAGAAGAAGTGGGCCGACGGTTTGAAGAGTTTGAGGGCAGAATGATGAACATGCTAACTGCTTTGGCACAACAGAATACTCTGCAGAATCCACCACCTCCTCCTCCCATGAGACAAAATAAGCGAGAAGAGGAAAGAGCTGAGAGACAAGAAGAGCCTATTCGGCCGCCACCAATAGAGCTGAGGTCAGTATCTTCAGGAGGTCAGAGGAGAAGACCAGCGCTGAGGATAGATGATGACAGGGATAACGAAGACGAAAAAATGAGTATTGTATCTGAGAGAGGGAAGGCTCCCCAAACTGATGAGTTCATTCTAAAGAAGATGGAAGAGAGGTTTGAAGCCATGGTCCGTATGCTGAGTAGAGGTCAGGGGATGAACCCGGAGGATAAAGAATTGGAGGGAGAAGACTCGATTCCTTACAATTTTAAGATGCCTGATGTGCCAAAATTAACGGTATCTCTGACCCGACTGCCCATGTGAAGCAGTACTCTCTGATCATGAAAGGGACCACTTTGCCTAAGAGGCAGAAGGTGGAGTACTTTTGTTTGAGTCTGACTGGCCCTGCCATCAACTGGTATCATAGACTCGATCGTCGAACTAAGGAAGATTGGGATCTACTCATAGAGGAGCTCTTGAGTCAATATGATTGCAACACCAGGATGGAGGTGACTATTAAGGACCTTGAATTGCTCCAGCAGAAGGCCGGGGAATCTTTTCACGACTATCTCACCCGCTGGCGGAATAGGGTAATGGAAATGCGAAGAAAGCCAGACACCCAAGACCAGATCCACCTGTTTATCAAGAATGCAAGCCCATATTTGAAGGATGGTCTGAAGATGAAAGGGCTGAAGGATTGAGAGTCTCTAAAAGACATAGCCATTGAGGCGGAGGGAGAATTCTTGGCCCGGAAAGCTAGCGATGATAGTTTTGCAAAAAAGGCTAACACCGGTCAGGGAACCAGTAGGCCAACTGGTCCCAGTAGCAGCACTAGAAGATCTGTTGAGGTGTCCGCTATTGACATCCAGCCCATGAGGAAATTTTCAAACCTAAGGAGACCCTTATCTTGGGTTTTGAGGCGCTTGATGAAGGAAGGAAAGTTGCAACCTTTGGCTCCTAGGCCAGCTAAAATGCAAGGGATGCCAGGTCACAAGGACAATGAATATTATGCATTTCATCAGCACACAGGCCATCTAACAGACAAGTGTAAGGCGCTGAGACACTCTATCCAAGATCTGGTTGATGACAAGCAGATTTTTGACCCAGAGAAGAGAGAATCCAAGAAGAAACCTGGTTACAATGCCGTGCCGCCACCAGTTTTTATGATCAGATCCAGCTTGTCAGAGTGGTACATACTGCAGGACTTATATGGGAGCAAGAGTATTGCTGTTATTTGTTTTGAAGATAGAGAAAGAAGAGCAGTTGTAGCGACCATTGATTATTGGTCGAGCAGTGAGAGCGGTGAAGAGGACGAAGAGGAAGGAGAGACGAACTATGATTTGTGGAGATCTGATGAGGATGAAGAAGAGGTAGGGCTGTGACAAGAAGTGGGAGAGCGGTCCCTGAGATAACAAGGGTACCGGAACTAGCACAGCCATCGACGGAAAAGGAACCGGAGGAGAACCAGATTGTTAAGCAGTTTAAGAAGACCGCGGCTCAGATATCCATATGGGATCTCTTAAGACAGTCCCCTTGTCACAGGCAGAAAGTGGTAGAGGCCTTAACTGAGTCCACTATTGCCACCACAATTTCCCCCTCAGAGCTTTTGGGTCTAGTTAAAGGAGGATCGGGGGAGAGATTGGTTTTTTTCGATGCCGACCTGCCAGTCGAAGGCCGCGATCATAACCGACCCCTGTATATCAAAGCACAGATTAACGGCAAGCACACCGCTTGCGTTATGGTAGATGATGGATCTTCTATCAATGTTTGCCCCCTGATAGCTCTGCAGGCTTTTGGATTGAGTGAGGATATGCTCAGTGAATCAGATTTGACAATTACAGCCTATGATAATTCAAGAAGACAAGCCTCAGGAACATTCAAGACCCTGGTCAAAACGGGACCCATTGAGGTAGAAGTAGAGTTTGTGGTTCTGCCCATTCCAGTTAATTTTTTAGCCCTGCTCGGGAGGCCTAGGTTTCACAGACTAGGAGGAGTACCATCCACACTGCACTAAATGATAAAGTTCCCACATGAAAGGGAGGTGGTAACTATTAAGGCAGCTAGGGAGAATCAGGTGTCCGCTCTTAAAATTGCTAATCAGCCATTTAGTGGCTTCCACATGTCGATGATAGGAGAAGAGCACGGACCAGTGGATAACCCAGCAGTGGTTAACATGATGAAAAAGATGCACTATCTCCCTGGGGCTGGTTTGGGTAAAAACTCTCAGGGGCTGTAGACTGCGATCACCACTCAAGGTCGGAAGAATCGGAAGGGTCTGGGGTACAGAGGCGGTTTTGGCAAGAAGAAGACAACAGATAAGATCCCTCATATTTCAGAAAGCTTTGTACCAGCATCCTCAGTATGCGCTTATACTGGTGAAGATGAGCCGCAGTGGGTGAATGGGAGGATTGTCCTCGGATTTGAGATCTTCAATAATGTATTTGACTGGGATGTCGGAGTTATCAAGACCGCTGAGAGCTTCTGGGATGAAGAGGTCATGACTCAGTGCATTGCTTGGGACAGAGATGAGCCTGAAGAGGTAGTCACAGAGCGGATGTTGATTGCTAGGCAGAAGGGGAAAGAAAAAATGGTAGAGCCAGAACTGAAGATTGGGGATTTAAAGATTTCCTCAGACATACCCGAAGGGCCTCTGCTGAATCAAGAAGCCGATGAGCAAGCTGTAGCAGCATCAACCTCTAGGGAGGCAGAAGAAGACTCTAGCTTAGATTGTCTTTTTATTCCATAACTTTTTTATGATGTAAATGACAATTATAATATTATTAATAAGGAAAATGATTTCTCTTACTTGTGCGATGTTTCCAATAATTTTAATATGCATAAACATGATCATATTCCATCAATTTTTGATATTGATTCCACTGATACAACGCCTTTTAATCTTGGAACCTCGGACAATCTGAAGGAAATTCTAATAGCATTAAATATAACTCCTGATGAGAGAGAAATATTTGAGAGAATAATAAGAAAATATGAAAAAGTCTTTGCCTGGACCTATGAAGACATGCTAGGGATCGATCGGAATGTAGCAGAACATGCTATCCCGACTTATCCACACCACAAGCCTGTAAAATAGAAGTTAAGAAGGCTCAGGCCAGAATGGGCAGACAAGGTCAAGGAGGTGATTTGACAGCAGATTAAGGCCAAGTTCCTTGTTGAAGTGCAGTATCCTACATGGTTGGCAAACGTAGTCCCTGTAGCGAAGAAAAATGGGAAGGTCAGGGTATGTGTGGATTATCGAGATCTGAACAAGGCCTGTCCTAAAGATAATTTTCCACTACCCCACATTGATGTGTTAATAGACAGTGCCGCCAACTGCGCGATGTACAGCTTTGGAGATGGTTATGTGGGCTACAACCAGATCCTAAACAAGATAGCTGACCGAGTTAAGACCGCTTTCATCACAGAGTGGGGGACCTACGCCTACCGAGTTATGCCTTTTGGCCTGAAAAATGCAGGGGTCACATACCAGAGGATGGCAACCAAGATCCTAAGCGACCTGATCCACAAGGAGGTGGAGGTGTATGTCAATGACATGATGGTCAAGTCAGCCACCTGAGAGGCCATTTTGAAGCTCTAGAGAAGTTCTTCACTAGGATTGATAAGTACAGTCTGCAACTTAACCCAAAGAAGTGTATCTTCGGAGTAACTACAGGGAAGCTGTTGGGACATATCGTCAGCCAGAGGGTAATAGAAATTGACCCGGACAAGGTAAAGGCCATTAGAGAGATGCCCGTGCCGCAAAAGGAGAAGGATGTAAGGAGCTTCCTGGGCAAGCTGCAGTACGTCAGCCGATTCACTTCCAAGCTCACTTCGATATGCGAGCCCATTTTTAAGTTGCTCAGAAAGAATCAGCCTGTGGTCTGGAACGAAGACTGCCAGAAAGCCTTTGACAGCATCAGGGAATATCTGTTGAATCCGCCAGTGTTAAGGCCATCGCAACCAGTCAAACCACTTATCCTGTATCTGGCAGTGGAAGGCAGTTCTGTGGGTGCCATGATATCTCAGGAGGATGAATTTGGAGTAGAATTCGCAGTTTATTACCTCAGCAAGAAGTTCCTGTCTTATGAGATAAAATATGCTGAGGTAGAGAAGATCTGCCTCGCAGTGATTTGGGCATCAAAGAAGCTGAGCCATTATTTCCATTCGTACAAAGTTCAGGCAGTGGCCAAGCAGAATCCGTTGAGATATTTGCAAGAAGCGCCGTCTTTACTTGGTAAAATGGGGAGGTGGTTGCTTTTGCTACAGGAGTTTGATGTCGAATACATCACTCGCAAAAATATTAAAGGGCGAGCCATAGCCGAATTTCTTGCTGAGCATCCTATTCAAGGGGACACTCCCGAGTTCACCTTTCCTGATGAGAGCATAGTCACGATTTCTGTCCACGGATGGCAGTTACACTTCGACGGGGCAGTGAATGACAAGGGGGCTTGAGTTGGAATTATTTTGACAACCCCAGATAATGAGAAACTCCCTCTAGCCAAGAAGTTGAAGTACAAAGCAACCAACAATGAAGCTGAATATGAAGCATGCACTTTCGGGTTAGAAGCTTTAGCTGCTTTGGGGGCAAAGAACATAGAAGTCTTTGGTGACTCATCCTTTGTGATTAACCAGATCCGAGGTGAGTGGGCTATAAAAGAAGAGTGACTGGTACCCTATGTTGAATATTTGAAAGAGATATGTGGGCAGTTTGAAACCTGCACTTTCCACTTCGTGCCAAGAGATGAGAACTGTCTAGCTGATGCGTTGGCAACCCTAGTGTCGATGTGGGATAATCCTGAAGGGGTAGCTATGAAACCAGTGCTGATTTCGAGTTCTGAGAAGCCCAGCTTTGAGATCAAGCCAGTAATGGAAGTAAAAGTGGCGGATGGGAAACCATGGTACTTTGACATTATGAATTATTTGAAAAACGCTAGGTTTCCAGAGGAAGCTACCGAGAAAGACCAGAGAATGATTCGGAAGCTATCTAATCAGTTTATATCCTTGGAAGGAGTATTGTACAAAAGACAGGCAGACGGGATTCAGCTTAGGTGCTTAAATGAAAAAGAAGCCCGCAAGGTAATGGAGGAGACCCATGCAGGCGTATGTGGGGCTCACATGAACGGTTTAACTCTGGCAAAGAAGATCATGAGGCAAGGCTTCTATTGGCTTACGATGCACAATGATTGCTCAAAATATGTCAAGCAATGCCAGTTATGCCAACAGTACGCAGATTTGAGACACCTGCCAGTATTAGAGCTACACAACCTGACATCGCCTTGGCCTTTCGCTGCTTGGGGGATAGATATCATTGGAGAGATTCGCCCTACGGCATCTAACGGACACAGATACATCATAGTCGCAATTGACTATCTTACCAAATGGGTAGAGGCAGAATCCTTCAAAAAGATTGATGCAAGGGATATGGCCAAGTTCATAGAGAGAAATCTGATCTGCAGATATGGCCTCCCTCACCACATAGTGTCTGATAACGGGGTGCAGTTCATGGGGGAAACCAGGAAGCTCCTTGAGAAATATGGTATCAAGCACCATAGATCCTCTCCCTATCGACCACAAGCTAACAGAGCAGTAGAGGCCGCCAATAAAAATATGAAGAGGATCCTATCCAAGATGGTCCAAACTTACAAAGACTGGGCAGAGAAGCTACCCTTCGCACTGTGGGGATACAGGACAACTGTAAGGACATCTACGGGCGCCACGCCATATTCTCTGGTATACGGGATGGAGGCAGTATTGCCAGTTGAGATAGAGCTCCGATCATTGAGGGTGATTATGGAAGCCCAAATTCCGCAGGCTGAATGGGCACGACAGAGGCTACAACACTTAAATTTACTGGATGAGAGTAGGCTAAAGGCTTATTATCACAATCAGATCTACCAGAAGAGGTTGGCCAGGACATTCGGGAAGAAGGTGAAAAAGCATCCACTGAAGGAAGGGGACTTAGTGTTCAAGCAGATGAGATCAGGTATACCAGATATCAGAGGAAAATTCAGACCAACCTGGGAGGGGCCGTATATCCTTAAAAAGCTGTTGTCCAAAGGAGCTGCAATCTTGTCGGATAGCGATGGAAATGAATTCAAAGAACCGATCAATGTCGACAGACTCAAAAGGTTCCATGGCTAAAGACCAAAATAAAAAGAAGAGAATAAAATGCCCTGCAGGTTGAAAACCGAAAAAAGGCAGCCGTGCTAAAATTGGGCGCCTCGATAGGGTGAAAACCGAAAAAAGGCATCTTGTGCAAAAATAAGAGGCACGAGAGAAAATGTCCAATTGTGAAAACCCGAGAGGGCCGATTGGTAACAGGAGTTGATGATGTTAAAATTTGGTTTCATGTATTAATAGGGCATACACAATCGAGTTAATGTCAAAACTGATCATGTGTGCTGAAATTACATGGAAATGTACACAATTTCTTGAAATAGAAGATGCTTGAGCTCTCGTGTCTTGTTATCAGATGCTGGACTAAAGACCCATTTTTTGTACTCGCTGGTTGAAGCCACAGAATGATCGCCGAACCTCGGAATAACAGTCTTCACTGGTAGTTTGCTCCACAGCTCATGATACCTAGAGGCGAAGGCAGCCGAAAGAGCTCCTCCCCGAAAAGAAAAGGGAACCCTCACCACATCATGGGTCATCCCAAGCTGACGTGCACATCGAGAAATGATGCAGAAAGTGGCTTGACGGAGCCCACAGAGGGGAACACACCCCGATGGCCCATCAGTGACCACATGAGACAGTGGGAGCCAGGCAGACGTTAAACTAATATTGTCATCTGACAGTTCACCGAATCTGGTAATGCCTTCACTAGCAGTGGCACACTCATACAGCTGTCGACGCGAAAGAAAATGGCTCGGCGAGTACTGTGGAATGACCCAAGGAGGTGGCTCAGACAACATCCTCAGTTTCTCTTGCAGCCAAATCTAAAAAAAAAAAAAAAAGCCGCTGGAGTAAGTAGGGTTTACTTCAGGCAAAAGTAAGGCAAAGGGTTGTGTGAAAATGCAAAAGGACGCACCTCTCGCTAAGAAAAGCTAGTGTGAAAATCCACAAGGGACGCACTACCTTTAAAATAATGACGTACCTGGAGCAATAAGGGGCTGCCGATAAAAGTAGTGGTGGATCCGGAGCTCACAGAGTCCAAGCCCAGGATGGTTTCAGCTAAAATGACTAGGAAGGGTGATGATCCCCGATGAAAGTCGCTCAGAACCCCAAACAGGTGAGGGTCGCCTGTCAAGCCCCCTGAACCACAGTGAGAAAATTCGTCATGCAAAACAGAAATATAATGCTTACCCGGTAAGTGGGAACGTCAGTGAACCGATCTAGGGCCTCGATCAGTGGCTCCAAAGTGAAGGAAGAGCCCAGAGAAACCAGCCGAACGGCCTCAAAAGGGGGTATGCCGAGAGCCATAGCTATATCCCGAGTCTAGAGTAGACCGCAACGGGGGACGCAAGGTGGAGCATTAAGGGGATACTAGGCTCCAAGAATGGCAGTTAACTCCTCAGGCAGGGGGCACAAGTCCTGATAAGTGAACCGAAAGATGTGAAACCGGGGGTTCTAGAAGTGAGTCACCGCCAGAAGAAGGTTCTGGTTAATTTTAACCCAACGCAGATATTTTAGCCCAGATAGAGAAGAAAGGGCGCCTTTTTCCCAAGTGTGCTTGTCATCTAGGATGCGGTGCATTCTTTGGAGAAGAGGGGAAGACATTTTGAGAAGAATGAGGGGCTCAAGATGTTGGGAAAATGAAGAGACACAAAAAAGCAAAATTTTGGAGGAATTTATAGAGAAGCGCCACCGATGGCCTACCCGTCTCTCACAGGAGACGGCCTGCCCATCAGTAAAAATCCACCTGGCAGATGCATACGTCAGCATAGCATTAATCACGAGCATTAAATTCGCATTAATTGGGAAATGGGGAACGACAGACGGGCAGCCCGTCGGTCGCTCCTAGAGACGCCCAGCCCGTCGGTCATGAAACTCTATATAAGGGCGAGTGACAGACGGGCCAGCAGCTGCTGTCATTTTCACTTTCCATCTCAAAAATAGTTTTTTGCGTTTTTTCTGCATTTTCAAGTATTCTTCTCCTCTTCTTGCAATTTCTTTATCTTTTCGCGTTCTCCACTGACCGGATGCTCGGATACTCATTTTTCTTCAATTTTTCTACACTTTTCACGACTATATGTAAGTAAAATAACTACTTTACTTTTTAATTTATTTCTTCTTTATTTCTTCTTTTAGCCCTAAAAATGGTTAGGATGCTTTAGATGCCTTAAATATCTAGGGAGAATGCTGCCCGTTTTTTTTTAGTAATTTTTAGTGCAAATAATCTGAGCCTTTGCATTATCACATAGAAATAGGACTTTTCTAAACCTTTGTCGCCTTAGAAATAGGCTTTCTAGCGCATATATATGTTGTTGGGGCCTGAGGCCATTCTTTTGTGCAGAATTGGGGGCACACCCTTGCCGGGGTGCGGCCCATTTTTTATATATATTGTGGTTGGGGCCTGAGGCCTGTTTTGATTCCTTTTTTATGCAGGAGGTTGGGCACACCCTTGCCGGGGTGCTGCCCAAATTTTCATTTTTTTGAATTTTTATTCTAAAATTAATTATTTTTGTGTATAATGCATGTCTTGGGGTCTAAAAAGCCCATTTTCATTCGCTTTCAGAATATCTTTTTCTATGCCAAAGTGTGGCACACCCTTGTCGGGGTGCTGCCCATTTTTATTAATCTTTAATTCTTTATATGCCAATTGCATGTTTTTCTGCTTTTGATATGTGCGAAGCATGCTGGGCAACATCCCTTGGCAGGATGTTGCCCATTTTTTTATTTGTTTTGTTTCACCTGGAAAACGAGCCTAATAACGCCAGTTTCGTCAAATTTTCGTTATCTATCATTCCTTTTGCAGGATGCCTCCTAAGGGCAGAGCACCACAGGTCCGGCCCGAGGTCAAGATTTCGGACTGGATGGACAGCGAGTCAGCCCAGAGATACAGGGCTGTGACGCGCGCCGGACCTGGGTGGGCGCCCCTTGACGGCCCGCTTGAGGGCGATCGGGCATTTGAGGTCCGTTGACAACTTGTAACGAATTACAAGTGCGTCTATTTTGGGCAACAGGGAGGTTTCATGGAGTCGCCACCCAATAAAACATTGGGAAAGTTACTCTCGCCTCGGAGAGCCTAATACAGCACTTTCATCCATTTTGGGCAAGCCAAAGGGGTCTCGGAGGGCAAACCTCTCGCCCAAAGGAGCCTAGGATTTATTAGGTCATAGAGCATAAGAAGGGTCTTAGGGTAAACCTCTCGCCTCCTTTAGTCCAAAGACAACGCTTTTATCCATTTTGGGCAAGCCGAAGGGGTCTTGGAGGTTAAACCTCTCGCCCAAAGGAGCCTAGGATTAATGTCTAAGTCTCGTGACACAAGAGGTGTCTTGGAGGGTAAACCTCTAGCCTCTTTGAGCCCAAAGACCAGAGAATGAGTTCGGGACTTCTCATCTATTTCTACCTTGATTAATTTTATAATTTGGTTTTGAGTTTATTAACTCGCTCTCTCTCCACACGATGCAATTTTAATTTAAAAACGCAAATATTCACATTGAAAGCGATAAGATAAACATATCAAAAGTAACATCAAATATAAATTACAATAATACCAGGAGCGGAATACAACTCCCATTTAAAAGTGCAAACATACATAAAACCGGGGAATTTATTAATCATGAGGACTTTGGTCCCCGCATGCACAAATAAAGAAAACATTTTGGATGTGATGATTTAATTGGGATGAAAATTAGGACATTGGTCCCACTTATTATGGAAAATCCAAATTAATTTATTAGAAACATTTGTGTGGTTTTTATTCATGCGTGCATAAAAAAAACACTTTATTCAACGAATATATAAAAGGAAATATAAATAAAATGAGAATTGAAAATGTGCAACGAAAATACCAAACGCCGCATACCCTCTTTCTCGTGCATTGGTGCTCAAATGAGAATAAGACAATGATTTGAAACCAAAAAAAATAAAATAGAAGAGATTCATGTTAGCAATTAACCCAAAGAGATAAGATGACATAAAAGATAATATGTATAATGACCATATAACATACATAAGATACTATAACATGCATAAAAATAATTATGATGCAATTTAACAAGCATAAAGTGAGATAACATCATGGCAAATGCAATTTATTAATAATAGTGATTAACATGCATGAAAGATTAGTGACAATCAATTTTAATACTCCTAAGATGTGCATGAAAACATGACATAAGAATAATAAAACTTAACATGCATAATAAAGCCTAAAATAATATCTAACATAAAAGGCATAAGAAAATAAATTTAAAATTAACATACATGCAAAATATGAACAATGACATTAATGGTAATAATGATACTAATACCTAATGACATCAATGAATGAGTGTAATATAAATTATAATAATAAAACTAGCATTTATAACAATAATAGCCATAATAAACATCAATGGATGTAAAGAACATTAACAACCTAAATTGAACATGCATAATGACATAAAAATAAACACCTTGACATGAACATTATATGATAAATTTGAAAGAATTAACTTGTTAAATAAATAAAAAATTGAAGATAAAAGAAGAAGAAAAATATGGAGACTAAAAGAATTTACTTGTTTAATATGTTAATTGGAAGCAAAAATAGATGAAATTAAAAAGAGAATTAATGAGTAAAACCAAGAATAATTACCCTTAAATTCAGTTTTGAAGAATTGAAGGTAGAAGTATTGAATTCCTTGTCTTTTCTTGTGAAAATCCTTAGAAAATAGCTTGAAAACTTGAAGAAAAACTCTTGGAAACAAGTGTGTAAGATGGATTTTTTCTCTTAACTCCAAAGCTCCAAAATTCAGTTTTTTTCCTCTCTAAATGTTCTTAGTTCGTCTCCTCCTTTTTTTGAATTTTTTCTAGTGTTTTAACCGTCAAAAAATACCCAAAACCCGTTAAAAAACGTTAAAAAATGAGTGGGGGTCGAAAATGGGCGGAAATGGGGCCAAAATGGGGCGTAACTGCCGAAAATCAGCGTCAAACGTGCGCCTCGCGCACGTTTCCGCACGCTGATGCGTGGACGTTCCACGCACGTTCCACGCACGTCGCCATGTGCGGAACGAGTGACGGCCTAGGCGTCGCTCGCGCGTAGCGAGCAACGCCCAAGCCGTCGGAGCGGGTGTGCTCCGCGCACGCACATTAGCAACGCCCAGGATCCGTTGCCTTTCCTTCGCGATTATTTTCCCCCGATTTTTCACCATTTTTTCATCATTTTTCACACTTTTTTTTTAAATAAAATACCCTCAACTTAAAGCACACTTTTTCTTCTCCAAAATAATTTTAAAAAATATTTTAAAAATATTTTTAAAATACACTTTTTGCTCATCGAAAAGACAAGGAAACATCACTTCCGAACTCCAATCTTTTGTGCCTATAAGCCGGCATAGCTAAATTTCATCATCGGGTAATCCTGATCAAGGCTACTTGGGGCTCGGTGTCTATAGTTGCCCCCAATTTTGGGGAGGCTAGTGCATGGGTGCCTAGGTGAGCCAAAATTCAGGAAAAGGAAAGAAACGCGTACCTGAAGCGGCGATCTTCCTGCTGGATGGAGTTATGATGATTGTTGTTGCCGTGTTATAGGCAGGCTGTCTTTTGGTTGTAACTGGTAATGCCGTGGTCGTGCTAAACTCTTGTGGGTAATGCCGCCAGCGTGCTAACTGCTGTGAATTGGTAGTGCCGTGGTCGTGCCAACCCCTTGTGGGTAGTGCCACCATCGTGCTAACCGCTGTGAATTGGTAGTGCCGTGGTCGTGCCAACCTCTTGTGGGTAGTGCCGCCATCGTGCTAACCGCTGTGAATTGGTAGTGCCGTGGTCGTGCTAACCTCTTGTGGGTAGTGCCGCCATCGTGCTAACCGCTGTGAATTGGTAGTGCCGTGGTCGTGCCAACCTCTTGTGGGTAGTGCTGCCATCGTGCTAACTGCTATAAATTTTTGAGCTGTGCTCCTTTAGATGCTTGGACTGGTGTCATCACTCGGCTTTTGTTGGTGTTCCCTGCCGATTTCTCCTGCAAGATTGTATGCCATAGGAATATACAAGAAATCACGTGTGTATGATATGGAATGCAAATGCTTGCAAAAATGTGTAGATTGTGCCCTAAGTGGTCCAAGTTTTGCTGAGGTTATAGCTTGTCTGCTCTATCATGCCCCCTGAATCCTGAGGATCGTCGACAAGTTTTCTGAAAGAAGACCTCCGGTGTACATCCTTTGTCCCCCTAGTCAATGATGCCTTACCCGGGATTCTGATTCATGTTCTGTGTTGTGTGTTATCTGATTGAAAGAGGATTATCCAAAGTAACGCCGCCCTATTGCTCCAGGCAATTAATGTCATTGTTTTAAAGGTAGTGCGTCCCTTGTGGATTTTCACACTAGCTTTTCTTTGCAGGAAATGCGTCCCTTAGGGGATTTTTACACAACCCTTTGCCTAATTTTTGCCTAGAATGGACCCAACCCAATCCAGCGGCTTTTGTTCATTTTGTATTTATATTTTGTTTGTGTAGGGAAGACTGCCTATTTCCAGATTTTCACCCTGCCCTTTGGCCTAACTTTTGCTTAAAGAGCCAGTTACGGTTTTCATCTCTAACGGCCTTCTTCTTCTTCTTCTTCTTCTTCTTTTTTTTTTTTTTAGAGAAGGTTATCATCAAAGCTTCTGTTAAGAGCAAAAAAGCACATATCCAATGAAGGACTGAGCAATAATCATTAGATGAACAATTGGTATATTTCTTTTTAAGACAGAACTGAAAGATCAATGAAAATATATTCTTTTATTCATTGCATTGTGTACATTTCTATATGATTTCATCCTACATGATTTTCATTTGACAAGAATTCAAAAGCATATGACTACACCTAATCTCAGAGTGGATTTTGTCAGCATCAAACTCCTGTTATCAATCGGCCCTCTCGGGTTTTCTCGATTGCATATTTTCTCTTGGCCCTTAATTTTTGCCCAGGATGCCTTTTTTCGGTTTTCACCCTGACAGGGCGCCCAATTTTAGCAAGGCCGTCTTTTTTCGGTTTTTGACCCGCGGGGCATTTATTCTCTTTTTTTTTTATTTTTTTTTTGGTCTTTAGCCATGGAACCTTTTAAGTCTATCGACATTTACCGGGTCCTTGAACTCATTCCCATCACTGTCTGCTAAAATTGCTGCTCCTTTTGTTAGTAACTTTTTCAAAATGAATGGACCTTCCCAGGTTGGTCTGAATTTTCCTCGTATGTCTGGAACTCCCGGTCTCATCATCTTAAAGACCAAATCCCCCTCCTTCAATGGATGCTTTCGTACTTTCTTGCAAAATGACCGAGCCAGCCTCTTTTGATAAACTTAGTTGTGGTAATAGGCTCGTAACCTGT
The DNA here is from genome assembly GCA_947683425.1 of Excoecaria cochinchinensis. Taxonomy (NCBI): domain Eukaryota; kingdom Viridiplantae; phylum Streptophyta; class Magnoliopsida; order Malpighiales; family Euphorbiaceae; genus Excoecaria; species Excoecaria cochinchinensis. The sequence goes on from CANTUQ010000013.1 coordinate 5,984,147, forward strand.
CTTTATCCAACAGATTTAGCTGTGACAAACGTTGTTGTGCCCATTCTGCTTCAGGAATCTCAGCTTCCATGACTACCCTCAATGATTTCAGCTCAATTTCAACCGGCAGGACTGCTTCAGTTCCATATACCAGAGAGAATGGTGTTGACCCCGTAGAGGTTCTAACTGTTGTTCTATAACCCCAAAGTGCAAAGGGTAGCTTTTCTGCCCAATCCTTGTAGTTCTGAACCATCTTGGCCAAAATTCTCTTCACATTCTTATTCGCCGCTTCAACTGCACCGTTTGCTTGAGGACGGTAAGGAGAAGACTTATGATGTTGGATCCCATATTTCTGGAGCATCTGTTTAGTCTCTGCCAGGAATTGCACCCCATTATCAGACATAATGTGATGTGGGAGACCATATTTGCATATTAAATTCCGCTCAAAGAACTTAGCCATATCCCTTGCATCAACCTTCTTGAAAGATTCAGCCTCAACCCACTTAGTGAAGTAGTCAATGGCAACTATGATGAATCTATGCCCATTAGAAGCCGTAGGATGGATTTCACCTATGATGTCTATTCCCCACGCTGCAAATGGCCATGGAGATGTTAAGTTATGTAACTCTGAAACTGGCACATTCCTCAAATTCGCGTACTGTTGGCATAACTGGCATTGCTTCACAAATTTTGAACAATCTGTATCCATTGTGAGCCAATAAAACCCTTGGCACATGATCTTCTTTGCTAAGGCTAAGCCATTTATGTGAGCTCCACAAACCCCGGCATGAACCTCTTCCATAACTCTTTTAGCTTCTTTCTCTGCCAGACATCTTAACTGGATACCATTAGCTTGCCTTTTGTACAAAGTGCCATTAACACTGATGAATTGAGTGGATAACTTCCTGATCATTCTTTGGTCCTTCTCAGTGGCTTCCTCTGGAAAGACTGATCTCTCTAAATAATTCTGAATGTCATAATACCATGGATTCCCATCAGTGGCCTCAATGTCCATCACCTGTTTAGCTTCAAAGCAAGGCCTTTCCGAACTATAAATCAGCATGGGTTTCATCGCAACTCCTATTGGGTTATCCCACATAGACACTAATGTTGCTAGAGCATCGGCTAACTGATTTTCGTCTATGGGGATGAAGTGAAAAGTGTAAATCTCAAACTGGATGCTCAACGTTCTCAAGTGCTTTACATAAGGCAACAACCTTTCTTCCTTGACTGACCACTCCCTTCTGATCTGATGAATTACCAAGGAAGAATCTTCGAATACTTCTGCGGTCTTTGCCCCCAGAGCGAGTAATGCTTCCAATCCAAAGATGCAAGCTTCATATTCTGCTTCATTATTGGTAGCCTTATACCTCAGCTTCTTAGCCAATGGTAGCCTTTCACCATCTAGGGTCGTAAGAATAACTCCTACGCCTGCTCCTTTATTATTGACTGCTCCATCAAAGAATAATTGCCACCCTTGCACTGCTATGGCCATGACATCTTCATCTGGGAAGTTGTATTCAAACTGATCTCCCTCAATAGGATGCTCGGCTAAGAACTCCGATACGGCTCTTCCCTTAATGGTTTTCCTGGTTAGGTACTCAATGTCAAATTCCTGCAACAGCAGTAACCATCTTCCCATCTTCCCTAGTAGAGAGGGTGCTTCTTGGAGGTATCTGAGCGGATTATGTTTGGCAACCGTTTGTACCTTGAAGGAATGAAAGTAGTGTTGTAACTTCTTAGAAGCCCAGATAACTGCTAAACAAATCTTTTCCACCTCTACATATTTGGCTTCGTAAGGTAGGAATTTCTTGCTAAGATAGTAAACGGCAAACTCTACACCAAAATCATCTTCCTGAGACATTATAGCACCCACTGAGTTATCTTCCACAGCCAGGTACAGGATTAGTGGTTTGGCACGGCGTGGTGGTCTTAACACCGGAGGATTTAACAAATACTCCTTAATGGTGTTAAAGGCCAATTGACAGTCATCGTTCCATACCCCCAGCTGATTCTTCCTAAGAAGCTTGAAAATAGGCTCACATACTGAAGCTAGCTTGGCAATAAACCGGCTGATATACTGAAGCTTTCCTAGGAAACTTCTGACGTCCTTCTCCTTCTTGGGCACCGGCATCTCTCTTATGGCTTTGACTTTATCGGGATCTACCTCAATTCCCCTCTGGCTTACTACATGGCCTAGCAACTTTCCTGATGTAACTCCAAAAATGCATTTCTTGGGGTTGAGGCACAGATCATACTTGCTGATCCTTTGAAAGAACTTTTCTAAAGCCTCAAAGTGACCTTCTCTAGTAGCCGACTTAATCATCATGTCATCGACATACACCTCTACTTCTTTATGGATTAAGTCATTGAGAACCTTGGTGGCCATCCTTTGATAAGTTGCTCCTGCATTTTTCAACCCAAAAGGCATAATTCGATAGGCATATGTCCCTCACTCGGTGATGAAGGCTGTCTTAATCCGATCCATTATTTTGTTAAGGATTTGATTGTACCCTGCGTACCCATCCACAAAGCTGTACATCATACAAGGAGCAGCACTATCTACCAGCACATCAATATGAGGTAGCGGGAAATCATCCTTAGGGCAAGCTTTGTTCAGGTCTCGATAGTCGACGCATACTAGAACCTTACCGTCTTTCTTAGCTACAGGAACCACGTTAGCTAACCATGTTGGGTATTGAACCTCTCTCAGGAACTTAGCCTCAATCTGCTTATGGATCTCCTCTTTCACTTTCTGTGCCCATTCTGGCCTAAGTCTCCGGAGGTTTTGCTTGACTGGTTTAAACTCAGGGTAAGTTGGGATGGCGTGTTCAGCAACATCTCGATCTATTCCCGGCATATCCTCATAGGTCCAGGCAAAGACTTTTTCATATTTTTTTAATATTCTCTCAAATTTTATTCTCTCTTCAGGAGTTATGTCTGATGCTAGCAAAATTTCCTTTGGATTTTCCAAAGTTTCGAGATTAAATGCAGTTGTGCCAGTTGAATTAATATAAAAAATAAATGCATCATGCTTATGACCATGCGAAATGAAATCATCAGAAACATCACACAAGTAAGAAAAGTTATTCATCTCATTAACATAGTTAGAAACATTAACATTGTTCTCAAAGAGTTCTGGCATAAAAAGAGAATTTAAATGACTATCAACTTCAGTCAACGCTGATGCTGCAGCTGACTGTGCTTTGGCTTCTTGATTTGGTGAAATCTTGAGATCTTCAATCTTCGGCTTTGGTTCCACTATCTTCTCCTTCCCTTTGAGCTTAGTGGCTAACATCTTATCAGTGACGATCTCTTCGGGCTCATCCCTATCCCAGATGCTGCATTGGGTCATAATCTCCTCGTCCCAAAAGTTCTCTACAACTTTAACAACTCCGATCTCCCAATCAAAGACATCGTTGAAAATTTCAAATCCCGAGATGATCTTCTCGTCCACCCATTGCGGCTCTTCTTCTCCGGTGTAAGCACAAATCGATGATGATGGCACAAAGCTCTCCGAAATATGGGGAATCTTCTCTGACACTTTCTTCTTACTATACTCTCCTTTGTAGCCCAATCCTTTTCGATTCTTCTGACCACGTGTAGTGATAGCATCCTGCCGCCCTTGTGACTCTTTTCCCAAACCAGCCCCTGGGAGGAAGTGCATCTTCTTTAGCATGTTCACCACTTGAGGGCTACCTTCTAAGCTTTGCTCTTCTCCGATCACCGATACATGAAAGCCACTGAATGGCTAATTAGAGATCTCCAAGGCAGACACTTGGTTCTCTCTTGCTGCTTTAATGGTCATTACCTCTCCTTTATGAGGTATCTTAATTATCTGGTGTAAGGTGGATGGCACTCCCCCTAACTTATGGAACCACGGTCTTCCAAGTAGAGCTGAGAAGTTTGCTGGAATCGGCAAGACTACAAAATCCATTTCTATCTCAATGGGCCCCGTCTTTACAACAGCTTTGAAAGTTCCCAATGCTTGCCTCCTGGAATTATCGTAGGCAGTGATGGTCAGGTCAGATTTGCTTAACATACTCTCATCTATCCCAAAGGCCTAAAGTGCCACCAAAGGGCAAACATTTATTGATGACCCATCATCAACCATGATGCAAGCGGTGTGTTTACCATTGATTTGTGCCTTGATGTATAAAGGTCGGTTGTGGTTGCGACCCTCTGTTGGTAGGTCTGCATCAGAAAAAACCAGCTTCTCCCCGGATCCCCCCTTAACAAGGTCTAAAAGTTCGGATGGAGAGATTGTAGTTGCTACGGTGGATACACTCAATGCTTCAACTAACTTCTGTCGGTGAGAGGGGGACTGTCTCAAGAGGTCCCAAATAGATATTTGAGCCGTGGTCTTTTTTAGTTGCTTCACTATTGAATTTTCTTCCAGCTCCTTCTCTGCAATTGCTTGTGCTGGGTCTTGCTGCTTCTCAACTTCTGGAATGACCCTCCCACTTCTTGTTACTGCTTCTACTCTTTCTTCTTCCTTTGAATCCCACGGATTCGTAAACTCTCCATTTTTCTCATCTTCATCATCTCCACTCTCACTAGTGGACCAACAGTCTATTGTCACCACGGAAACCCCTTCTCTATCCACTGCAGGGTGAGTAATAGCGACATACTCATTTCCATATAGATCTTGCATCACGTACCACTCTGATAGGCTCGATCCAATCATCAAGACTGGAGGTGGCACTGTATTATAACCGGACTTCTTCTTGCTTTCTCTCTTCTCAATATTGGTGATTTGCTTGTTGTCAATTAAATCTTGGACCCGATGCCTTAGTGTTATACAATCATCCATCAAATGGCCGGTGTGTTGGTGAAATGCACAGTATTCACTCTCCTTGTGCCCTGGCTGTCCCTGGGTCTTGGCCGGCCTAGGAGATAGGGGTCGCAGTTTTCCTTCTTTTACTAGCCTTTTCAGCACCCATGATAAAGGCCTACCCAAGTTCGAGAAATATCTCTGACTTATGCCTGTTGCAGACACCTCAGCTGTCTTCCCACCTCTGTTACCGCTGCTTGAACTTGCTGGCTTGGTTATCCCCTGATTGCTGTATCCCTTCCTGGCATAGGACTCGCTGTTTTCCCTCTTGGCTAAATATTCTCCTTCTGCTTCTATGGCAATGTCCTTCAATGACTCCCAATCCTTGAGTCCCTTCATTTTCAGTCCATCTCTCAAGTAAGGGCTGGCATTTCGAATGAATAGCTGGATCTGATCAGAAGTGTCCGGTTTGCGTTTCATCTCCATAACCCAATTTATCCATCGAGTAAAGTACTCGTGGAAGGACTCCCCAGCCTTCTGTTGTAGCAACTCGAGATCTATCAAAGTGACCTCCATCCGGGTACTGCAATCGTACTGCTTAAGGAACTCTTCGGTTAGCAAGGCCCAATCCTCCTTGGACCTCCTCTCAAGCCCATGGTACCAATCAATAGCAGCTCCTGTGAGACTCAAGCAGAAATACTCTATCTTTTGATTTCTTGTTAAGGTCGTTCCCTTCATGACCAGTGAGTATTGCTTGATGTGTGCGGTAGGGTCAGAGGTGCCATCAAATTTGGGAATGTCCGGCATCTTAAAATTCTGGGGAATCAGGTCATCCCCATCCAGCTCTCGGTCTTCTGGGTTCATTCCTTTCCCCACAGTCATCATCCTTGCCATGGCCTCAAATCTCTCTTTCATTTTCCTCCACATTGCCTCATCCAGTTTTGGCGACTTCTCTTTAGCTACTGTACGCTCCTCTAGCTCATCTCCCCCAAACTCAGCTTCAGACCTGGGGCCCTCTCTGCGCTCAATAGGTGCAGGTACACTTTGCTCAACAATAGGTGGGTCAACCACTGGTTGGTTAATTGCAGCAGGATGTTCTTCTCCAACAACCTCTTATTCAGCTGGTACTTGGATAGGGGCAGCAGCAACTTGTTGCCCAGCTATTGTGGCGGCAAGATTGCCCATTATTGCAATCATTCGGGCTTCAAATTCCTCCATTCTCTTTCCTACCTCCTCATCGATTATTGCCCGGGTTGCATCAGACTCATTTGATGGATTAGCCATGCTTACTTCTGTTGATGATTCGGAAGAAAACCCCACACTATTTTTTGAGATTGAATCTGAACTCTGATCCGACACTAACTCTGTTAACCCCAAAAGCGGCATCTTTCTTAACCGTCCGTCGGGACCTCTAGACCACCCAAGAGAATCTATGATGGCTGAAATGCAAAAATTATTAAGATGATGCATGATTAAAATGCAATGCATGTTCGTGCTGATGCAATATAGATAAACACATGCAAGCAGATAGATCCTTCCAACCTTATATCTCCCACACACGTGGCAGTGCGGTCTCTTTCCTAGGTGGGCTTGATCCATGGATTAACGTGGAACCCAATGGACACGTATGGTGTGCGGTGAAAAACCAGCAGCATAACAGCTCCTATCTAATGTACATACGTATGGGTGTTTGGCCTTTATATATTTGAACAATTCAATTTAACTAGGATGGGCCCATCAGGGCATGAAAGCCTTTGATGAAGACCATTTAATTAAATTGATTTCGTCCAATATATGATGGCCCATATAGCAAGCATAGTATTACGGTACATTTCACCTAGTGGAAATATCTATTGCCATTACATGAGCTTTAGTCATGGGGTGATGATATTTTTAGGTTACCCAAGCATGATCCCTGCCGACGGGTCTAGCTCATCACGAGCATAACGACCGATCGGGTCACCATTTGATATACCATAATGGTACGAGACTTGAGATGGTGATTATCCTTAACACTTCCCTAAATTGAGTGAAAATAGGGTCATGCTTCAGGAACGCACCGGGGTTTGAAAAGGGACCAAACTAACTTAATCTAAGGCTCTAATGAGATGATATGAAATTTTGAGATAAAGCGAATTTCATAAACTAAAACTTAATTGTAAAAGTTAATCAAGGTATTTTCAAATTGAAGTCTTGAACTAGTTGTCCCCAGCGGAGTCGCCACTGTGACGCGCGCCGGACCCGCGTAGGCGCCCCTTGACCGCCCGCTTGAGGGCGATCGGGTATTTGAGGTCCGTTGACAACTTGTAACGAATTACAAGTGCGTCTATTTTGGGCAACAGGGAGGTTTCATGGAGTCGCCACCCAATAAAACATTGGGAAACTTACTCTCGCCTCGGAGAGCCTAAGACAGCGCTTTCATCCATTTTGGGCAAGCCGAAGGGGTCTCGGGGGGTAAACCTCTTGCCCAAAGGAGCCTAGGATTTGTTAGGTCATAGAGCATAAGAAGGGTCTTGGAGGGTAAACCTTTCGCCTCCTTAAGTCCAAAGACAACGCTTTTATCCATTTTGGGCAAGCCGAAGGGGTCTTGGAGGTTAAACCTCTAGCCTCTTTGAGCCCAAAGACCAGAGAATGGGTTCAGGACTTCTCATCTATTTCTACCTTGATTAATTTTATAATTTGGTTTTGAGTTTATTAACTCGCTCTCTCTCCACTCGATGCAATTTTAATTTAAAAACGCAAATATTCACATTGAAAGCGATAAGATAAACATATCAAAAGTAACATCAAATATAAATTACAATAATACCAGGAGCGGAATACAACTCCCATTTAAAAGTGCAAACATATATAAAACCGGGAAATTTATTAATCATGAGGACTTTGGTCCCCGCATGCACATATAAAGAAAATATTTTGGATGTGATGATTTATTTGGGATGAAAATTAGGACATTGGTCCCACTTATTATGGAAAATCCAAAATAATTTATTAGAAACATTTGTGTGGTTTTTATTCATGCGTGCATAAAAAAAACACTTTATTCAACGAATATATACAAGGAAATATAAATAAAATGAGAATTGAAAATGTGCAACGAAAATACCAAACTCCGCATACCCTCCTTCTCGTGCATTGGTGCTCATATGAGAATAAGACAATGATTTGCAACCAAAAAAAAATAAAATAGAAGAGATTCATGTTAGCAATTAACCCAAAGAGATGAGATGACATAAAAGATAATATGTATAATGACCAAATAACATACATAAGATACTATAACATGCATAAAAATAATTATGATGCAATTTAACAAGCATAAAGTGAGATAACATCATGGCAAATGCAATTTATTAATAATAGTGATTAACATGCATGAAAGATTAGTGACAATCAATTTTAATACTCCTAAGATGTGCATGAAAACATGACATAAGAATAATAAAACTTAACATGCATAATAAAGCCTAAAATAATATCTAACATAAAAGGCATAAGAAAATAAATTTGAAATTAACATACATGCAAAATATGAACAATGACATTAATGGTAATAATGATACTAATACCTAATGACATCAATGAATGAGTGTAATATAAATTATAATAATAAAACTAGCATTTATAACAATAATAGCCATAATAAACATCAATGGATATAAAGAACATTAACAACCTAAATTGAACATGCATAATGACATAAAAATAAACACCTTGACATGAACATTATATGATAAATTTGAAAGAATTAACTTGTTAAATAAATAAATAATTGAAGATAAAAGAAGAAGAAAAATATGGAGACTAAAAGAATTTACATGTTTAATATGTTAATTGGAAGCAAAAATAGATGAAATTAAAAAGAGAATTAATGAGTAAAACCAAGAATAATTACCCTCAAATTCAGTTTTGAAGAATTGAAGGTAGAAGTATTGAATTCCTTGTCTTCTCTTGTGAAAATCCTTAGAAAATAGCTTGAAAACTTGAAGAAAAACTCTTGGAAACAAGTGTGTAAGATGGATTTTTTCTCTTAACTCCAAAGCTCCAAAATTCAGTTTTTTTCCTCTCTAAATGTTCTTAGTTCGTCCCCCCCCCTTTTTTTAATTTTTTCTAGTGTTTTAACCCTCAAAAACTACCAAAAATCCACCCAAAAACCGTTAAAAAACGTTAAAAAATGAGTGGGGGTCGAAAATGGGCGGAAATGGGGCCAAAATGGGGCGTAACTGCCGAAAATCGGCATCAAACATGCGCCTCGCGCACGTTTCCGCGCGCTGATGCGCGGACGTTCAGCGCACGTTCCACGCATGTCGCCGTGCGCGGAACGAGCGACGGCCTAGGCGTCGCTCACACGGAGCGAGCGACGCCCAAGGTGTCGGAGCGGGCGTGCTCCGCGCACGCACATTAGCAACACCCAGGATCCGTCGCCTTTCCGTCGCGATTATTTTCCCCCGAGTTTTCACCATTTTTTCATCATTTTTCACACTTTTTTTTTTAAATAAAATACCCTCAACTTAAAGCACACTTTTTCTTCTCCAAAATAATTTTAAAAAATATTTTAAAATTTTTTTTAAAATACACTTTTTGCTCATCGAAAAGACAAGGAAAAATCACTTCCGAACTCCAATCTTTTTTGCCTATAAGCCGGCATAGCTAAATTTCATCATCGGGTAATCCTGATCAAGGCTACTCGGGACCCGGTGTCTACAAGGGCGCTGGCTCAGGTGGAGATCCGGGCTAGCCGCTTTGTGTCTCGGCCGTTCCTAGAGGCCCTAGGGATGGCCCCGGAGGTCGATGTACTTATCGAGGGCGCCGGATGGACAGAGTTCCTTGAGCCTGCTTTCCAGACCTTCCCTGAGGCTACCTGACAGGTGCTAGCCACCCTGCGCTACTGCGGTTTTCTGAGATCAGATACAGAGCTGGGGGTGGTACAATTCTGGTTCGACGGCCAGCATTTCAGCATCACCAGGCAAAGATTCGCGGAGGCCATGGGGCTTCTCAGAGAGGAGGGGGTCGAGATCCCACGGTGAGCGGTGAGACGCGCCCACTGGGCGGCCATTGCCTTACCAGGAGTGCTGTATGACCACGATACAGCGAAGAGCGCTGTACTGGAGTCTCAGGCACTCCGGTACCTGCACAGAGTGCTATCTAGCTCGTACCTCGGTCGAGCTGGTAATCCAGGGTCGCTTAACGCGGCCGAGATCTGGAGCCGCTGGGCCATGGTGGCAGGCCAATGCCTCAACATTAGCCATGAGATATTGGCTAACCTGATTAAGGTTGGCAGAGGAATGACGCCCGTGGTGATAGTAGGGGGAGTCACCACTCGTTTGCTTTTGGGGTTAGGAGTCGCCCCGGATTGGCTGAGAGCACCCCTGGACAAGGGGATGCATGTGGATGCCTCCGCAGCAGTACAGATGGGGATGATTTCACAGCTGTCAGGGCAGGCAGAGGCTTTCAGGTTGCTATCTATCCACGAGACCAGGCGGGTCTTCTCCCTTCAACCCTTGGGTCCAGACCCAGAGCAGCAACCTCCTCAGCCAGAGCAAGAGCAGCAGCCTCCTCAGCCTCCTCAGCCGCAGCCGCAGCCCGAGCGGGAGCCACCCCGGACTCCATTGGATTTCGACATGGAGTTCACCATGGACGAGCTGTTCGGTACTCCACCGGCATCCAGGGCGCCGACTCCTGCTCCGTCACCGAGCACCAGGGTGCAGAGGTCTACCTTCAGGCCCCCCGAGAGGTATCACCCATACTTTCGAAATGACTCGGGGACATCTTCCTCCACGGCCCCACCGCCGGAGCCAACACAGCAGCAGCCAGCACAGCTTGATTTCTCCCAGCTCCTCACTTTTATGTTCGCAGCCTTCGAGCGACGACTGGATGAGAGAGACAGAGCTCTACAGGAGAGGTTAAACCGTCAGTAGGCTGCTATTCAGGAGCAATCCCGAATGATAGAGCGGTTGGCCCAAGAGCAGGCCGGTTTTATTGAGCACACAGTGCGAGAGCAGGCTCAGGTCGTGGAGACCTTCAGGGACGAGCAGGCAAGGCTGGTAGAGCAGAATGCCCAGGGCTAGAGGGAGCTTAGACAGCAGCTCACTCATGATCTGAGGATGTCCCAGGACCAGGCGTCTCAGAGAGTTGATATGACTTTACAGATGATCGATGAGTCACTCGACTCCCTAAGATCCCGGGTCCAGGCGATAGAGGGGATCCTTCCTCCCTTGTCCCAAACCATGAGGGAGTTTAGGGAGCAGATGGAGCAGCGCCTAGATCAGATGAGGAGGACCGCCAGTGAGCAGACTACTCAGATGAGCCAGGCATTCAAGAAGTTAGGAGGCACAGTCTCAGAGACTTTGGAGTTCATGAGGACGTGCACCCAGCCCTTCTTGGATGGCTATGCTCAGATCAGGTTTAGACAGACCCACGATACTGGGGCAGGATCTTCCACAGCTCAGCCTCCACCTCCGACACAGTCAGCTCCACCTCCACCTCAGCCAGGGATGGTGCATATCTCAGACGATGAGGATCCTGACTAGGAGCCCTCCGACTACGTGCCCCTCTGATGTTCAGGGAGTCATTTTTTGTATTTTTACACATTTTCACTTTATATATACATTGTACAAAAGTGGATATTTCTAGTGTAAAACTTTTGTTTTCAGTGTATGCTTTCACATTTACTCATGTTCCAAAATGATGACGACATAACAAACGAAAGGGAAAATAATAACAAAAGATAACCAAGATTTGAAAAATGACAACTAAATAAAAAGAGAATATAAATGAAACATGACATGGTAAATAAAACAAAACCACATCATTCATGGACATGTTAAAAAGATAATAACTCAAACATGAATTAACAAAACCTTTTATCACACAGGTACAGAGAAACATTGATCCGAACACAAGCATCGATCAAAAGTTCGAACATGAGCACCTAAAACTCATGTCTTCTTGGAAAGGTAACCCAGCGAGGTCTCCTCCTCCACAAAATCAAGATTACTGTTGAGCATTTTCTATATATGCTTATTGACCTCAAGTATACGGTGTACCGCAATAGTGATTTTGATCCATCATTTTGATTAACATTTATTCATCTTTCACGCAAGCCAAGTTGAACTAAAGTTCTAATTTATTCTCTCGACATAAATTAAAATGCCTAAAATATGCAATTAAAATTCTAACTCACAACTTTCATTAATGAATTAGAGGTTTCTAATGACATATTTTAAGAATAATCACCAACTTATAGCAATTATCTCAATATACCGATTTCTCAAAATATACCTTGATAATGAAACTCTATTAGATGTCAGATAAAGCAAACTCTCGAATTACTTTAACTTTTAAAGATCATGCAAAATATACTAATAGCGAATCTACATTGAAAGACTATGAAAGTAGATGAAAATAGAAAGAATTATAATATGCAAATTCATTAAGATGATATTCATAGAAATATTAGAGAAGAATTTAAAAATAAGAGAATAAGATAGAAGCCTTTCAACCCTTTTCTCAATCTCTTGAAATAGATTTTCTTCTCCTTGATCTTCTTCTTCAAATCATAAAACTAAATAGAAATTTTACTAAGAAAAATCTGTCTTGCAAAATACAGAAAAATTACTTAACTAAAATTCATCCTCCTAAAATTAGAGTTAAACTACATATTTATAGATAATAATTTAAAGATCGTGTCCCTTGAGAATGGTTGCAAAGTTTGGTGAAAGAAAGTGGCTTTTCAAGTGACTTTTGGCTCAAAACTGCCCCAACTGTCGTCTCTATCGCGCTCGCAACGTTGTCGCGATCGTGACAGAACACGCTGCTCTTGGCCTTTCTTTCTTTTCTTCTTTCTTCCTCTGGCTCATCACGAATCGCGACTTCCCATCACGTGGCGTGACTTCGCGTGTGTGTCATGACCGGTGCTCACGTCTCGCCTTCTCCTCTCTTTCTCTTCTCTTCTTTCTCTTTCCCTTTCTTTCCTGGCCTCTCTGTGTCGTCACGAGTCGTGAGCCATCATCACGACTCGTGACCCCACTTCCTCAGCCCCTCTATTTCTTTTCCTCCTTCCTTCTGCCTTCTCCCTCGCCAGTCACGACTCGTGATATAGCATCACTAGTCGTGACTGTGCTCTGTTCTCGTGATCCTCCTTCTGTATCTGCTTCTTCTCTTCATGTTTTCACCTAAAAAACACCAGTAAACACAAAAACATGCAATCTAATACAAATAAAAGTAAACTAACACATATAACATCAAATATACACAATTACACGATTAATTACATAAATACATAGAAAAAATATACTATATTATAACTCAATTAAGCTCCTATCAAATTCGCCCACACTTAACCCTTGCTTGTCCTCAAGCAATAGAAAAGATATAAGAAAATATAACAACTAGTAAAAATTATTATATAGCATTCAGCATATATATACTAAAATTGCAAAGCTCAACTATCTCAAACACTCACACATATCAGTAAATCAGAATTCAAAATATGCATTGAAAATTCAACAAGTTTTCTAACTTTAGTACTTTCAACATAAAGAATATAAAGTCTCAAAAACTAAACATGAATTAAAGAGAGAAAATTGATCATAAAAGTTAAAAATTCTAAACTTCTAGTCACCTTTTAGGACAATTGAAGCTCACTTACCCTTAATCAAATCTCATGGCATTTTTAGACTCTTTTTGCTTTGTTTTTAATTTTTTAATTTTTATTACATGGATATATATATTTTTCATTTAATTCCATACATAGCAAGAGAAGTTAATATGGGTACGTTTTACGCTCCATCCCATATTTTTTATAATTTTGGATATATATCTTGCTATTTATTTTTGAATTTGGTGGGTGCATTTTATGCTCCATCCCACTTATCTTTATTTTGTCTTTTCTTTTTGAGTCCTCATCCATTATTGAAAAGATAACAGGTAAGTATTATGGCTATAGTTTCCATAGGCAACTAAAAACTTAAAATTTTAAACTAAATGAGCAAATTCTAATTTTAAAAAATGGCTAGCAAAGAGACTAAACAATCGATCATGTTGAAATAAATAAAATCAAAGAACTTGAAAAACTTAAAACACATACCAAAAGTTTTGAAAAACTGATAAAAATGAGCATAAAAGATAATGGACCTAACAACCTATATAATATACCAAATGAACAATACATTATAATAAAGCTTACTCAAAAGCTTACTTGAGACAAGAACACACAAACAAAAACAATCATGCAATTTACATGCACAATACATAAACAAATTTATAAAACAAAAGTAATCACAAACATCACAACACATGCACTCTCCCACACTTAAAACCAACATTGTCCTCAATGTGAAGAAAGAAAACAAAACAAAATAATTAAAAAAAAACAAATAAAATAAAGAACAGAAATACGCCCCTATCATGGTGATGGAACCACAAATCCAGCTTGGGTGATGAAGTTATCAAACTTGTACTCCAAACGCCTTTGACGTCGCGCTATAGAGGATAGCTGATCTTGCATATGAGATAACATCATTGGTATGGTATTGCTGGATGAGCCAACATCAGGGGCAGCAGCCACATCTACTGGAACATCAGGCAAAATGTCATCGTTACTAGCCCCCTCATCACCAACCTCTACTTCTTGTGCCTCTACATGTGGTTCAGAAGGTCCAGCAATGTCCCTCAACCAAGACCTCAAATGTGATGAATTTCCTGAAAATTTGCACTAACCACCTCTCCACGAACAAAAAGATGTTTAGTAAAATAAATACAAGGACGATGTCTATGATAACAACGAAAATCAACATCTAAATTTCTTGCAAGAACAGTAATAATATGCCCATGTGTTATAGGTGATTCATGTCTATCAACACAATTCAACAACTGACTTACAACCCAATAAGACCAACACACATCCTTTCTTTTATGTACACACCACATCAAAAAGAGTTCATTAAGCGAAACTCTATTAAATTCAAACCTGTTGAAAATCAAAGATGCAAAAATCTTGTGCAAAATCCAATATTTTAAATCTTTGATAAACATTGATTTAGCATTTCTAGCTTTATATGGTGTTTGCAAATCAGTTAAAAATGTCCAAAATCTATTAGGCTTAAAAGATTTAGGGGGGTTAAACAAACCAGTTTGTGAAAATCCAAACATACGATTCATCATAAAATAAGTCAGAGTGTGTGCTTTACCATCCAAACGAAAATCAATCCAATATTCATTATCCTCGTTCTTTTTCAAAGATGTATAAAATTCAAGCATTAAATCAGGATAAATATCTTCATGCATATTGGCAAATCTAAGGAAACCACAGTTAGACAACATCTCAATCACAGTATTTGACATGCCCACGTGCTCTAACAAATCTGATGGAAAATACTTACATTGTGAAAATTTTCTGTCACTGAGAGTAAGAAAATGACTACCTTCATCAACAGAAAATATAGGAAATCCAGCACCAAAGGAATCAGAAATGTCACCCTCTTCAGCCTCCTGCCTTGCTTGTTCAATTCTTGAAATGGATGGATTATTGGTTCTTACCATATTTGTATGTGTTATGTAAACAAAGATTGAAAGAAGACAGATAGTAAAATGGAACTGCTAACGAAGAAAGAAACAAAGATGAGGAAAATGCCGAAATTAACCAAGAAACGAAGTACCGAAATAACTAAGAACAATGAAAATGAAATAAAAAGAACCAAGTACAGATCCCTAACAGATTTGCTCACAAAGAAGAAAAGAAAATCAAATTCCAGTTCAAAAGAAATAATCGACAGTGACTGGCGGGAAGAAGAAACGAAAATGACAAATGAAATTGGGAACAAAAAACGACAGTGTTAATACGTAAATGAGAACTTGGGAACAAAAGGAAATGAAAGAAGATGAAGGGTACAGATGACGAACAGAGATAAAATAAAATTGTGAGTACACATAAATGAAGACAAAGGGAAATGACAGAGGTGAATATGGGTTGCGACTCGTGACCTAAAATGAGAAGAGTTTACAAATGAGAGGGGATAGTTAAGTGAAATAGAAAAGAAAGAAGGAATACGAAAAGTCCCGATGTTTTAGGGTTTTGAATTTAAAATTTCCCTCTTTTAATTTTTAAGCTGTGTGAGTTAAGGAGATTAACGGTAATCTAAGCTAAATTAATGAAAAGTAAAATAGTAATATCAGTAAAGAGAAAATTTAAGGCAAATAAATTTAAAATTAATAAGTAAATAAAAGAAAAATAAAATAATAAAACAAAACTTACCTGATTCGTTGATCACGCGTCACGAGTCGTGAGGAAGAGTCACGACTCGTGACGCTCCTTACCAGGCGACTTCTCCTCAGCTCCACCCCATCACGAGTCGAGCTTGGAAGTCACGAAACTTGAAGATGTACAGCCACTACTGAAATGTGCTTCAACGCCTTCTGTCGCGATCGCGATACTTGCCACGATCGGGACATAATACAACGTCTGCAAAATTATTATTATTATATATATATATATATATTTTAATTTAATTTTTTTTTATTTTGTTATTTTGTTATTATTTTTTTATTAACTAATCTTACTAAATTAGCTGTAAAATAAAAACAAATGTGTTATTAGCATTAAAATCTAAATTACAAAAAATAAAACTACCTAAATTAATCTAAAACAACGTACAATACATTTAAAAAGAAAATATAGCTAAGTAACATAAATAAAAGAATTAGACATATCATGGCTTAATGTGCTCCCTAGGATTCTCCTCAGTATTACATGGAAGACATCCTAGATTTCTAGAAGATAATGAACTAGCAAGTTGGCCTAATTGAATCTCAAGATTATGAATAGAGGCTGCATGATTTTTAGCAATTTGATCAAATTTTTCTTCAAGTTTCTTTTGACTTTCATCTTGAGAATGCATCTTACAATTAATATCTTCAATGAACTTATCAATTTTAACCTCAAAGGCCCCAAACCTATCTTGACCTCTATTTTGGTTGTTAACATTATTATTCCCCCATGAAAGGTTAGGATGGTTTCTCCAACCAGCATTATAGGTGTTAGAATAAGGATTTCCACGACCTTGGCTTTGAAGAAAATTAACTTGTTCTTCCTTATTAACCATGCCTAAATTGCAATTATCACTCTTATGTCCTTGTTGACCACACACATTGCATGCATTTAATGAATTACCACCCATACTTAGACTATTAACTCTATGATTCAATGCTTCAATTTGGGCTTGTAATGCAACCATAGAATCTACTGAATGTACCCCCCTAGCATTAGAATTATTATACTCCCTTACTCTTTCAGGAGGCCACATACAGTTGTTCATTGCCATCTCTTCCAATAGCTCATATGCTGCATCAATTGTTTTTCTCATCAAAGAACCTCTAGCAGCAGCATCAATAGTCCCCCTTGTGGTATGATTAACTCCATTATAGAATGTTTGCATCAACAGCTCTCTTGGCAAGTTATGGTGTGGACATATCCTTTGCAATTCTTTGAATCTTTCCCAAGCCTCATATAATGATTCATTATCATTTTGAACAAATGTAGTAATGTCCTTTATGATTTTTGCAGTTTTGGCTAAGGAAAAATATTTTGATAAAAATGCTTGGGCCAATTGGTCCCAAGTAGTTACAGATCCCTTTGTTAATGAATTCAACCAAGCATTTGCTTTATCCTTCAAAGTGAATGGAAAAAGCCTAAACTTGATTGCATCAGCCGAAACCCCATTTATCTTAAAGGTATCACATATTTCAAGAAAGTTGGCTAAATGAGCATTTGGATCCTCATTTGCCAAACCATAGAATTGTATACTATTTTGAATCATTTGTAACAATAAAGGCTTAATCTCAAATTGATTTGCATTTACCGTTGGTCTTACCACTCCTTGTTGAGCACCACTCAAAGCAGGTGTGGCGAAGTCCATCAATCTTGGCGGATTTTCTTCAGCCATGATAAGTGATCTCCTATTTTTGTTCTTCTTTCTATTTGACTTCTGGTTACTTGACAAGAATCTTTCAATTTCAGGATTTAAGGGTTCAAGCTCTTCTAAAGAACTCCTTGTACTAGGCATGAACTTCTAAATCCTGTAAAACAAAAAACAAAACACAAAGTTAAATTAAACACACAAACAAATTAAAACAAAGCAAAATATTGTAATCCAAAATCAAAAATCAATTTTCATAATGGCAAACAACCGTTCCCCGGCAACGGCGCCAAAAACTTGTTGAGCATTTTCTATATATGCTTATTGACCACAAGTATATGGTGTACCGCAATAGTACTTAAGATGTCGATCCCACGAGGAACGTGCTTACACACTATTACTAATCAATTTTAATCTTGTTTACAATGGTAATAAATTTGATGGTTGAATTTGAACTACTTAATTTAAACCTAATTTATGTTTATCAGAAGAAGGTAAAGGATATATGAATGAAGAACTAAAAATAATGAATTTGATCCATCATTTTGATTAACATTTATTCATCTTTCATGCAAGCCAAGTTGAACTAAAGTTCTAATTTATTCTCTCGATATAAATTAAAATGCTTAAAATATGCAATTAAAATTCTAACTCACAACTTTCATTAATGAATTAGAGGTTTCTAATGACATATTTTAAGAATAATCACCAACTTATAGCAATTATCTCAATATACCGATTTCTCAAAATATACCTTGATAATGAAACTCTATTAGATGTCAGATAAAGCAAACTCTCGAATTACTTTAACTTATAATGATCATGCAAAATATACTAATAGCGAATCTACATTGAAAGACTATGAAAGTAGATGAAAATAGAAAGAATTATAATATGCAAATTCATTAAGATGATATTCATAGAAATATTGGAGAAGAATTTAAAAATAAGAGAATAAGATAGAAGCCTTTCAACCCTTTTCTCAATCTCTTGAAATAGATTTTCTTCTCCTTGATCTTCTTCTTCAAATCATAAAACTAAATAGAAATTTTACTAAGAAAAATCTATCTTGCAAAATACAGAAAAATTACTTAACTAAAATTCATCCTCCTAAAATTACAGTTAAACTACATATTTATAGATAATAATTTAAAGATCGTGTCCCTTGAGAATGGTTGCAAAGTTTGGTGAAAGAAAGTGGCTTTTCAAGTGACTTTTGGCTCAAAACTGCCCCAACGGTCGTCTCTATCGCGCTCGCAACGTTGTCGCGATCGCGACAGAACACGCTACTCTTGGCCTTTCTTTCTTTTCTTCTTTCTTCCTCTGGCTCGTCACGAATCGCGACTTCCCATCACGTGGCGTGACTTCGCGTGTGTGTCATGACCGGTGCTCACGTCTCGCCTTCTCCTCTCTTTCTCTTCTCTTCTTTCTCTTTCCCTTTCTTTCATGGCCTCTCTGTGTCGTCACGAGTCGTGAGCCATCATCACGACTCGTGACCCTACTTCCTCAGCCCCTCTATTTCTTTTCCTCCTTCCTTCTGCCTTCTCCCTCGCCAGTCACGACTCATGATATAGCATCACTAGTCGTGACTGTGCTCTGTTCTCGTGATCCTCCTTCTGTATCTGCTTCTTCTCTTCATGTTTTCACCTAAAAAACACCAGTAAACACAAAAACATGCAATCTAATACAAATAAAAGTAAACTAACACGTATAACATCAAATATACACAATTACTCGATTAATTACATAAATACATAGAAAAAATATACTATATTATAACTCAATTAAGCTCCTATCAATTACGGTCAGAGTACTTTGTCTCATAGTTCACGTATTAGTAAGAGAGTACTACACACCTTGCAGTCGAAGGGAGGTTAGCATATTAGAAAACCGTACTAGCCGGATGGGGGTTAGCAGATCAGACTTTATAATGACCGGATGGGGGTTAGCAAGAGAATGCTAATGAGCAGAGATTGTGGTCAGAGAGTACCGCTTCTCAACAATCGAAGTTGTAGTTAGAGAATACTACTCTTCACCTCAAGACTGTGGTCAGAGAGTACTGCTTCTCACCAATCGAAGCTGCGGTTAGAGAAACACTGCTCTTCACATCGAGTTTGTAGTCATAAAGTGCTACATCTCCTCAACGCTGCGCGAGCCGAGACGAGGCCAGCAGAAGCAGAAGCTGCTGTTAGAGAAACACTGCTCTTCACACCGGGTTTGTAGTCATAGAGTGCTACATCTCCTCAACACTGTGCGAGCCGAGACGAGGCCAGCAGAAGCAGAAGCTGCGGTTAGAGAAAACACTGTTCTTCACACCGGGTTTGTAGCCAGAGAGTGCTACATCTCCTCAACGCTGCGCGAGCCAAAACGAGGCCAGCAGAAACAATCGAAGTTGTGGTTAGAGAAACACTGCTCTTCATATCGAGGTCGTGGCTAGAGAATGCTACATCTCACCAACACCTACAGGTCGAGACGGGACCGATAGGGATATCTTTACCCACCGAACAGACTGAGATCGGGTCTACCCGGTAAAAGGCACAAAAGGTAGGAACTGCCAAAGGTACGCTTTCTTCCTTTCTGTCCTTTCTCTGAGTTTTGGCTCATCTAGGCGCTCGTGCACTAGTTTCCCCAAAACTGGGGGCAACTGTAAGCATCGTGTCCCAGAACGGTCCAGATCAGAGATTACCCTATGATGAAATCGGCGTCCGAGCCTGTACAAACGGTTTGGATTCGGAGGCTTTACTCCCATGCTCCATGAGAAACGAGTCTTTTTACCTTTTGTAGGCAAAAGGGGAGAAAACGGGGGAGTTTTTAAAGTCCAAAAAAGTATGTTTTCCTCGATGGACGGCCAGCCCGTCGGTCAGGGGCCGGCCCGTCGATCGGCTGGCAGGACCGTCGGATGAATCCTTGTGTCAGAAGGATTCTTTCGACACCCGTCGGTCGGCTGGCAGGACCGTCGGATAAATCCTTATGTCAAAAGGATTCTTTCGATGCCCGTCGGTCAAAGTGGCAGGCCCGTCGGTTAGGTTGCAGGGCCGTCAAATGAATCCTTGTGTCAATAGGATTCTTTCGATGCCCGTTGGTCATCCTTGGCCTATAAAAGCTTTGAATTTTCTCATAAAATGAGGTTGAAAAAATTTGCAAAAATAGGGGAAACTCTGCCAAAATTCACGCGCGTTTTCTCTCTCTTCCAACAAACACATTTCTAAAAAGATCTAACTAATTCAAGAATCAAATCTTCAAAAGAAAGAGGATTTTTTACGGGTTTATTGATTTCCAAAACTCAATTTTCATCGAACTGTTGAGGACACACTCTATCTTCAACATTTGATCTTTTGTTCGGACTTTCTCGTGGAGCGTGCGGGAAGCCAAACAACAACAAGGAATCCAACCAAGAGGTTGTTCTGAGGGTAAATATTCTGGACCCTTTTCTGTCTTTTTTTTTACCTTCATTTTCGATATTATCTTTGTTCTTGTCCCTTTTTCATTTCTTGTTTCTATTCTTCTTGGGTCTGTGTAAAATTTGTGTTTTGTTTTTTGAAAAGTTTCTATTTTTTTCTGGGACAGTGGTGACCGACGGGTCATTTAATTGGACCGACGCCCGTCGATCACCTTTAAGCATAACCCGTCGGTCACCCTCACAGACGGCTCCCTTAGAGTGAGTGATGGGCTGTATTGGTCACCTTAACCGATGCCCGTCGGTCATTCAGCACAGCCCGTCGGTGGGTTCTGTCCCACAGTTTCAAATCTTTTTTCTTTTCCTTTTTTGTTCACTCAAATTTTTATGTTTATTTATAGCTTTTCTTCTGTATTTTAACATCCTTTTGGCTTGTTTTGTGAGAATATGTTTCTGTTTCTTGGACTTGCTAGAGCCTGAGGGAGTTCTCCCGTATATGGAAAGTTCGCCTGGTTTAGTTCCCCATCTCCCTCTCTTTTGTATTTCATGTATTTATTTATGGTTTTTCCTGTATATGACAAAATTGTTGTATTTCTCGCTAACATAAAAATCGGCCAAACGTTTTATATTTAATAAAAAGAATTCTTCATAAAATCAAGGACCCAATGTCCTATTTTTATCCCATAAAATCCTCACAATAGAAATATCCATTTTAATAATGATGCATACAAGGACCAAAGTCCTCAGAAATAAGCAATGCCCCGATTTGTGTATGTATCGCACATTTATAAAAGGGAGTTGTATTCCGCTCCTTGTGTTATTATAATTTATCGCTTTCATTACTTACTCGTTCATTTATCGCTTTCCAAATATGAATAAATGCGCTTTGATTCAATTGCATCGTGTGGAGAGAGAGCGAATTAATGAAAATTAAAACTTGGTCATAAAATAATCAAGGTAGAAATAGATGAGAAGTCCCGAACCCAGCTCTGGTCTTTGGGCTCAAAGCGGCGAGAGGTCTATCCGATCACTCATTGGAACTATGACCTCCAAGACACCTCTTGTGTCACGAGACTTTGACGTTAATCCTAGGCTCCTTAGGGCGAGAGGTTTACCCTCCAAGACCCCTTTGGTTGGCCCAAAATGGATACTAAGCGCAGTTTTAGGCTCTCCGAGGCGAGATAAACTTTCCCAATGTTCTATTGGGTGGCGACTCCATGAAACCTCCTAGTTGCCCAAAATAGACGCACTTGTAAATATCTTTACAAGTTGCCAATGGATCCTCAATTGCCCGATCGCCCTCAAGTGGGCTGTCAGAGGGGCGGCCGAGGGGTCCGACGCACGTCACACTAACTATCCACTAAACTGACTCTCGCATGCCATATATAACACAATTAACATTTAATTACACATGTTAATCAATAATGAAGAACCAAAAAATTTTACATGCATAATTCAATTATATTCAACATAATACATTGAGTTCATAGGCTAAAGCATAAATAATGCATTCTGGCATCACCCATAGAATTCAAATTAAGTACCTAGCATAATACCATTCATAAGTTGAGTTCATAGCTTAAGCATAAATAACTCCTTCCAAATCAACTAAAACAATCAATAATTTAGTATAATAAAACATACCATTAAAAGATGTAAAACATATAAAAAGACACTAAATAACATTTAAAACCAAACGTAAGCGAAAAAGGAGTGAAAATAAGAAGAGTAAAAAATCTGCAAAATTTGGGGACAGTGGCGTTTTACACGATGGTATGACCAATCCATACTGTCGTGTAAGACACCTTACACGGGGGTATGGTATAGTCCATACCGCCGTGTAAGATGACTTGCACAGGCACCAAGAGAGGCATTTCCCACGGCGGTAAGGGGAAATCCATACCCCCGTGTGAAACTCACAGCGTAAACTCATTCCTGGGCAGCAACGTTTTACACGGCAGTATGAACTTTTCCTTACCGCCGTGTAAAATCACGGCTTATATTTTTTGAGGAATCTCTATGATTCACACGGTGGTTAGCAATGGCCATGCCACCGTGTTACTCATGGGAAAGCCATAAATTGCAGAGTTCACTCCAATTTCAATCCGAAAACAACACACATCAAATTCACACATTTCAAACCATAAAATCAACCCCAAAACTTACCTTTCCAGCTCAACTTACCAACACCCTAAGCAAAAACATACTTAATCATTCCATTAATTCCTCCAATTAAAACCACAATCCAACAACTCAACATGCTCAAATCAAATCATTAAATCATCATACATCTCATTATACTTCCACATTCAAGCAAATTTCCAGAAATCATACCAAACTTAACATTTCCAAAAACACCACCAATTAAATAAAATTCCCAAACCTGCAAACTCCTTAGCTCCTATCACTTTGTGCCACTTGAACGAGCCTTTTCCTTGCCTTTCGGTTCTCGAGGAGGTTCAACTAAGCACAAGACCCAAAACACACAAAAATATAAATCCTAAATTAACCCTAAACTCAGAGAAATAGGAAGAAGAAGAATATGAACAAATGAAAAACATATGCAATAACTTACCAATTGGAGTCCAAAAATGTGATTAATTCAGACCACAAAGGTTTGAATCTCAGCTAGGGCACTCAAAGAAGAGCAAAAAGGAAAAAGAAGAGACAAGGAAGAGGAGAACGGGAAAGAGAGGATAAAAATTCTGCTTTTCCCAAATTCTCTTTCTTTCTTTTTCCTCATCCTTTCCTAACCCTAACACTTGTCTTCTCCCTAGTGGTGGAAACTAACCACTCACACCCAAACAACATGTATCACACACACACATAATGCACTCCCAATTAATGCACACCCTACTACCATACATGCTCCCACATGCTAACAAAACCCATAAATATGCATTTTTACCCAAAATGCTCTTATGACAAGCCAAACACATACAATGCGCATGCACAAACATGGCTCATACTACTAGGGGGCAAACGGGGTGTGATAACTCTCCCCTACTAACAAGATTTTAATCCTCGAAATTCTCACCTGAACTGAACAGATGCGGATACTGAGCTCTCATCGACTCCTCTAATTCCCATGTCATTTCGACTCCATGATTATTCCATAACATTTTTACCAACGGGATTTGTTTACTTCTCAGCTGTCTCACTTCCCAAGCTAGGATAGCTTTCGGCTCCTCATTATAAGAAAAATCTGGCTGCACTTGCACATCTTGAACCGACAAAACATGCGAAGGATCTGACCTATACCGACGAAGCATCGAAACATGGAAAACATCGTGTAACTTCGCCAACTCAATCGGTAAGGATAACCTATAGGCCACTGGACCAACCTTAGCCAAAACCTCATACGGACCAATAAAGCGAGGACTAAGCTTGCCTTTCTTCCCAAACCGAAGCACTTTTCTCTAAGGCGAAACTTTAAGGAAAACCTTGTCCCCGACTTCAAACTGCACGTCTTTCCTCTTAAGGTTAGCATAAGACTTTTGTCGATCCTTAGCCGCTTTCAAATTCTGCTGCACAACTCTGATCTTCTCCTCAGTATCCCTAACCAATTCTGGCCTAATAACTGAACCCTCGGATAACTCTGTCCAACAAACTAGAGTCCTACACTGCCGACCATACAAAGCCTCATACGGTGACATACTGATGCTCGACTGATAACTGTTATTGTAGGCAAACTCCATGAGAGACACACATCTTTCCCAACTACCCGAAAAGTCCAAAGTACAAGCCCTCAACATATCATCCAAAATTTAAATGACCCGCTCTGACTGACCATCAATCTGAGGATGGAATGCCGTACTGAAGTTCAACTTGGTACCCAAATCTCTTTGCAATTCTTTCCAAAACTTGGATGTAAACCTTGGGTCCCGATTTGATACTATAGATAATGGCACTCCATGCAACCTGACTATCTCATCCACATAGATACTGGTTAACTTGTCCATCGGATAGTCCACTCTAACCGGCAGAAAGTGAGCTGATTTCGTAAGCCGGTCCACTATCACCCAAACTGAGTCATGCTTCTTCTGAGTTAAAGGCAAACCAGATACGAAGTCCATGGCGATATCATCCCATTTCCACTCAAGAATGGATAAAGGTGTAAGCAATCCCGAAGGAACTTGATGCTCGGCCTTTACCTGCTAACATGTCAAGCACTTAGACACAAAATCCACAATATCTCTCTTGATACCGAACCACCAATAAAATTGCTTCATGTCCCGATACATCTTCTCACTGCCAGGATGCATAGTAAAAACTGTACTATGTGACTCACTCAACAGCTCTTTCCTCAATTCCTCATTCTCAGGCACACACAAGCAGTTTCTATATATGAGCACCCCATCCAAGACTGAGAACTCTGACTGCTTACCCGATCTGACCCCTTGCACAATCCGCTGTAGCCTCTCATCACCCCTCTGAGCATCCACAATCCTCTGTCTCAAGGTAGGCCTCACTCTCAACTGAGCAACCAAAGCTCCATCTGTATCGAACCTCCATCTGAACCGTCTCAAAAATAAGGCTGAAACTAACTTTCGACTCAAAGCATCCGCGACTACATTGGCCTTACACGGACTGTAATCCAATATGCAGTTGTAGTCCTTAAATAACTCAAGCCAACGGTGCTGCTTTGTAACACCCCAACTCATACGTGGACGAACCCATCCGCAATGGAGTAGGAGGCCGTACGAGTAGGTGTGTTACCGGTCTGAAGCGAGACAAAGCATACTAAAATACGGAAGAATTTAAAACTTGAGGAGTAGATTTGGACATGCATATTTCGCAAATGCGCATACACTAAGCATAAGCATACAGTTGTGAAACCTTACAAGCATACAATAGAAGTTATTCTCCAAACCTCGCTATACAAATATTTACATGGCCCAGAATATTATATAAGTATCTTTACATATTATTACATATACATATTCATCAGAATTACAAAATCCAGGCTACAGAAATTAAACAAAATACATCACTTCTGACTCCTATGTGGCCGACTCTGCAGATGCGCGACTCGAACAGAAGCAAACCTGCCACCTGCACGGGGAAAAGAACCCGTGCTAAGCGATAACGCTTAGTGGGGAAAACAAACATAATAATATGGACGGCCATTCACAATGGTCGTCAAGGCAAAATACATTCAAATGGCAATTGCGAATATTCAAAACATATATCTAAACAGACTTGCATAATAAAGGCATTCATTCAGAAACTCACACATATAATCATATACATATATCAGGAATGGGCCAAAACAGTCATAACCCAAAACACGACTCCAGTGTTATCATGCTGAGCCACATACCCAAGAAAATCATCCAAAATACCACACTTCTGCTGCACAACTCTAATACATAGCATATCATGCTGTAAACACTCCCATAACGGAGACTGAAGACATAATCACATCATTTCACATTCATATCAAAACCATGCAGAAAGTACGATTACATCTTATATACTTACCCTCACAACCGGTCTGATTCACATGCTTGTACACAATAAAACCATGCTAAACTCATATACATAAATACATCGATCGAATCATTTCAAAGCATTCAGAAACTAATAACAAATCACATGCCAAGTACGGATAATCATGTTAACTGAAAAGTCATGTTTACTAAATACAGATTTACCATCTGAAGGCCGTAGTCATATTCATATACATATAAACTGATTCTTGCTCATTCAGATATCACATTCTGATGGCTATTTCAAAATAAAATAAAACAAACCATCAAAGTACCTGCTGACTCATAATAGTGGATAACGAGTACTGAGGAGGAGACCTCATGAGGGAACATATAGCCCGATCTCTGACCGGGTAAACCTCAGAGGGAACATATAATATAATGTACCATACAGGTACTAGTCGAAAAGCAACATCATCTTTTTCCACATTCCAAAAACATTTCATATCAAAGGGTTCGCGAGGAACCAGTCGTGGGACCTGATCAGGGTCCAAATCGTTCAAAGGGCGCTGCAGCTACATATACATAGACTCTATTAGGCATGCCTAACTATCCACTAGACTGACTCTCGCAGGTCATGCTTCACACCAATCACATTTCAAATCACATACTTTATATCATTGTACTTAATCAACAATAGTTGAAACATATGAATAAGTTAATAAAGTCAAACATGCATCATATAATTTACACTTGAAGCATAATATGATAATCTTAGAGAGAGACCATAAGTATAGATATGCATAATACATCCAATTATATTAACATATTTCACAAAATAGTCCAATTATAAACCTAAAAGTGCCACAAGTTCGGAATTCAAACATTGAAATCACCAAAGAAAACTCATTTAACATAACACATCTGTCGCGCTCGCGATGTCTGTCGCGCTCGCGACAAAGACAATAGTCTCTTCGCTGTGCGCGCGCGACGGACTTCGCGATCGCGGGAAGGAGAGAAAGGCCCGGCTCTGTCGCGCTCGCGACGGTGTCGCGATCGCGATAGAGGACAAGCATTGCTATCGCGGGATCGCGACAAGTCGCGTGCTCGCGATAGCACAGGCCAACAATGTGCTCTGTCGCGATCGCGACGGTTGTCGCGCTCGCGACAGAGAGCAGACAAGCTATTGCTATCGCGGGCTCGCGACGGCACAGCATCGACATCACCGGTCTCTGTCGCGCTCGCGACAGTGTCGCGATCGCGACAGAGTCATGATTCCGAAAATCTGCAGAATTTTGCAAGATTTTTCCTTCCTCAAACTCACCACACAAAACACATCCAAAAGTCTCTTACCTCATCTCCAGCCAGTCACACATTATTGATAACATAATCCAACATTCGTATCAAGTATTTCAATCAAACACGCCATTAACAATATCCATATACACAATCTATAATAATAACGTTATTCGTCAATCATCTCAATCGCACTCACATTAATTGCATTCGTACATATGGTACGTCATTCTAAGGTTACTCATGAGACCATCACAATATAGCACTCATTAATAAACAAACCTTCATGGAGTTATATCTATTCTTAATTACTAGTTAAATCACCAATCTTAATCGTATTCATAGGTTTTTCCCAACAATCATTACTTATATAGTCAATTAATTACCCTAAATATGCATAATTACTAATGGGAAAGATACGGGATTGATCCGGGTCAATCCTAGACTCAAAAATATAGAATAAAAGGCTCAAAACATACTTTTCTGTCGCGAGGTCGCGACCCTTGTCGCGCTCGCGACAGAGGCTCGCTTCAGCTCCCCTAACAAACTGCCTTTTTACTACAAACTAATGTCGTGAAAACCGACCTCTAAACCTCATTTTTAGGAAAAGTTGTCTTCTTAACAAATGTTCTCCTACGTCTTAGCTTTTAAATGAAACAAGTTTCACATCAATTGGATGTCTACAACTCCAGATATGCACTCCACAACCCATACTAGTCAAACAACCCGACACAACAGGGACACTACCTTTGTAATCAATATTTCGATGTCTTAGAGCGAGAATTTGTCCAAGGCTATTTCTGAGACATTTAAAGTAATGGCATTCATGGTTCTAACGGTTCAAGAATCGAATGATTTGGAGTTCTAAAACTCCCAATACAGCCTAATTACCAAAGAAAGGTCAAGCGCATTCTAACCCAGTTTCACCCAAAAACCTACTCACATGCACAGTTGAGCAATTAAACCAACACTCACTACCATCATCATCAATCAACAACCACACAATCAAGAAACTTATAACATACATGAATATATATATATATATAAATTCATATATATAAACATAAAGTTTCCCAAACCTGGATTTGCGATTCAAAACCTCAATCTTCAAGAACCCACTCAATCAAGTCTTAGCTCCTCTTCAAATCATTCAAAACTCGCACAAACAAACCCAATAATCACTAAACCAAAACTCTAACTTACTCAAATCGAAAGCAAACTAGAAGAAAAAGAAGTTCAAAACACAATAACCAAAACCTAACCACTTACCTCTTCAACCTTGCTCCCAAACTCTTCCAAAATAGATCCAACTCACACACAACCAAGAGAAAGAATGCAAGAAACGGGAAAGGGAAAAGAAAAGAGAGAGAACGGGAAGGAGAGGAGGGCCAACGTGATTCTGCCCCTTTTCCCTTCTTCTTTTCCTATTTCTCTTTCACATTTAGTGCACACACCAACCATACCACTTGTCACCATCCTAAAGGTCCACTTGTCATAATCCTATTAAATCCAAGATACATCTTTGACTAATTCCAACCTTGGCACCATACTCACTCCACACACAAACATTTCTTGAATAAATATCTTCAATACACCAAACACCACTCACACCATATCATTTTTTAGCCCACTCACATCCTACTTCCATATACTTCAAGCATACTCTAACAATTCCTTATAAGCCACTTGTCATCATCCTACAAACCCAAGTGTCACAATCTTATCCAATCACTTCCTACATACCATACACATGTTCCACGAGATAATTCCTCACTTAACATTTTATTAATTAATTATTTTCTTTGCACTTTAATCCTAATTAACCAAACTTTCTCAAGCACAATTTACCGAAATACCCTTCACTTAACTGACTTAGCTTTCCGATTCTGACTAAACCCGATTTGGGGTGTTACATGCTTCATATTCAACTCTTTCTGCGTGAGGAGATACTTTAAGCTCTTGTGGTCCGTAAAGATCCTACACTTCTCCCCACACAGATAATGGCGCCAAATCTTCAAAGCAAAGATCACTGCCGCCAATTCTAAATCGTGCGTCAGATAATTCCTCTCATGTGGCTTCAACTGACGGGAAGCATAAGCCACAACCTTACCCTCTTGCATCAAAACACATCCAAGACCCACACCCAAAGCATCACTATACATTACAAACTCCTTACCTGAGATGGGTTGAGTAAGTATAGGAGCCTCGACTAGCAACTTCTTCAACTACTCAAAACAAGCCTGGCATTTATCTGACAACTCAAATTTGATTCCTTTTCTCAACAACCTTGTCATTGGAGCGGCGATAACGGAGAAACCTTGAACAAATCTGCGGTAGTAACCCGCCAAACCAAGAAAACTCATCACTTCCTGAACGTTCCTAGGCGCTTTCCAATCAACTATTGCCTCAATCTTGGCCAGATCAACTTGAATACCCCTAGCCGAAATAATATGACCCAAGAAGGATACTTCTCGAAGCCAAAAATCACACTTACTAAGCTTGACAAACAACTGATGCTCCCTCAACACTTTCAAAACCAGCTGGAGATGCTCTTCATGCTCTTTCTCATCCTTGGAATACACCAAAATATCATCAATGAACACCACCACAAATCGATCTAGATATGGCCTAAACACTCTGTTCATCAAATCCATGAAAGCCGCTGGTGCATTGGTCAAACCAAATGGCATCACTAAAAACTCATAGTGGCCATAACTAGTCCGAAATGCAGTCTTAACTACATCCTCATCCTTAACTCGCAACTGATAATAACCCGACCGAAGATCAATCTTCGAAAAGACACCTGCACCTCAAAACTGATCAAACAAATCCTTGACTCTAGGCAAGGGATACTTGTTCTTCACTGTGACCTTATTGATCTACCTATAGTCGATACATATCCGCAAAGACCCGTCCTTCTTCTTACAAACAAAACCGGAGCTCCCTAAGGAGATATGCTGGGTCGAATAAACCCCTTATCAAATAGCTCTTGTAGTTGAGTTGTGAGTTCTTTCAACTCTACAGGAGCCATCCAATAAGGTGCTTTCGATATGGGTGTAGTACCCGGCATAATCTATATGGATAACTCAACATCTCTCTCAAGGGGCAAACCCGGCTATTCACTTGGGAACACATCACTAAACTCCCGCACAACAGGGATGTCCTCAATCCGAACTTGATCCCTCTTAGAATCCAACACAACCGCCAAAAAAGCTTCATAACACTTCCTAATAAATCTCTTAGCTTGTATCGCAGAAATTACATTATTCAAAGAATTAGAACCCAAACCTTTAACAAATACAGAAGACCGATCCTTATCCTGAAGCACAACCGTCTTCCTATGACAATTAACCACAACCCGATGCTTACCCAACCTATCCATACCCAAAATTAGATTAAACTCTCTAAAAGGCAACTCAATCAGATCTGCTGAAAACATAACTCCCTCAACCACAAGGGGACAATTCCTATAGACTCTACTCACATTAACACTATGCCCTAATAGACTGGTCACACATATCTCATACTTTACCTGATCTACCACATGAAACTTATCAACAATCTTATCCGTGTAGAAGTATGAGTGTGTGGAACCAGGGTTAATTAGAGCATACAATTCAGTGTCATGGAGTAGGAACTTACCAGCAATAACATCAGGTGCATCCTATTCCTCTCTGGCTCTCACAACATAAGCTCTGGTTCGAATAGGCAAGGGATGCTTAACTGACTCAGATGCAGCTCCCTCTCTAGGTCGACCGCCTTGACCTTTACCTCGGCCTCTACCATGGGTAGCTTGCGTGGCATTCGAACCAACCCTGCTGGTCTCCCTCTGAGCAACCGAATCCTCATTCCACCTCGGACAGTTGGCCAAGAAGTGCTCGGTGCTCCCACAATGGAAATACCTAATAGTGAGCCATCTACGCTCACCCCGGTGAGCCTTACTGCAATGAGAGCATATGGGCATAGACTCAGATCTACCACCTCTACCAGAACTAGATACCGCTGCAGAACCCTATCTCCTACCCCGTGTAGCCTGACCGGAGGAGGACTCATCCTGCGGGTTCCTTGCTCTCTTACCCGAGGATGATGAAGACAAACCAGCACGAGAAGGATTCCTCCTCTGAGCCCTCTTTCTCAGGACAGTTTCTGACCTCTCAGCCCTAACTGTAGATTCCACATTCTAATAATAATTCACTCCTGGAGTGCTCATCAAAGAAATCAATATAGCTCTCAAGGACTCGTTCAACCCAGTCTCAAAATGCCTAATTCGAAACTCATCCGTCAAAATACCTTCAGGAGCACACCTAGACAATCGGTTGAACTCCTTCTCAAACTCTGAAACCGACATAGCCCTTTATTTCAAGCTCAAAACCTGGCATTCTTATAGGTCTGAGTCACATACTTGTTAGTAAACTCCCTTGCAAAGAAATCCCATGTGACTGGATCTAGTAACTGAGGATGTCTGCAAACTAACTCCCACCACTCATAAGCGGACCCTTGCAGCAAAGCCACTGCACACTCTGCCTGCTAATCAGGAGGACATCGGACTTCTCTCAATGCACGCTTTACCTGTCTAACCATTTCTCAGCCAACTCTGACTCATCTAAACCTGTTCCATAGAAGTCTTCTGCACCCGCTCTTCTCAAACTCTCTATTGGGGCTCTAGGGGAAGTCACTCTCTCCAAGACCCGAGCCATGTCCCGTGACAGCTTAAACATGGCCTCAAAAGGCATGGTTGCGGCCTCGGGCTGGACCCTAGCAGGTTGAGCCGACACAGAAATTGATGAATCAACAGGTTGAGGATTCACACTCTCGACGGACTCCTCAAGTGACCCACGCACGGAATTAGAAGCCATCTAAAACACTCAAGAAGATAACCGCATCAGCCAACACAGTCCTAAACATGTACACATCTAAGCAAAACAACACAACATCACCCAGAAACACCTAAACCTAGGCTCTGATACCAAAAATTGTAACACCCCCTACCCATATGTAGGCGATCCCATCCGATAAGGAGCGACATGCCGTATGAGCAAAGGTGCCACTACACAGATACAATATAAATCATACATTCATTCATGACATGCATACAGAAATATGGGGTAATTAAAAACTTTGCGAAACAATAGGAGCAACAGCTGATCATACATTAATATAAAAAAATCATTACAATAATGTTTTGATCAAACTGGCTGATACAAAAGATAATTACATATCCAAAATATACAAATGCGAAAGCTACTACAAAATCTGATACATGAGAGTTATATACAAAAGAATCATCAAAGATTACAAAAGCTAAGCCCTACACTAAACCTTCCTGTGTTGGCTTGATTGGTGGTGACTCTCCCAAAGCAAAACAACATCTGCACCTGCACGGGTAAAAACACCGTGCTAAGCGATAAACGCTTAGTGGGGAAACACACAAGAAATATGGACGGCCATTCACAATGGTCGTCGAGGCATAACACATTCATAATGGAATATGTAATTATCCATAACATAGCATATATATAATCATGCTTACAAGTTAAAGCCATGCATTCTGCGTCTTATATCCATATCCAAATTCATATTAACCGAATATACATCTCATTATTATACTCATTCGAATATCACATTCGTATAATCACATCGGAGCAACCAAAGCAACATAACACATAATACTTGCTAACTCATAATAGTGGATAACGAGTATACAGACAGTAGCTTATGGGTACGAATCGAATACGGATAGTACCTTAAGGGTACGAATCGAAACCATTTCATTTTATCATTTACAAAACATTTTACTTAGGAGACCTTAAACAAGATCCAAATACTAAGGGTTCGCGAGGAAACAAACGGGACCTGATCGGGGTCCAATCGAAACTGAGGCTACAGCTATAAGACTCTATTAGGCATGCCTAACTATCCACTAAACTGACTCTCGCAGGCCATGTATAACACAATTCACATTTAATTACACATGTTGATCACTAATGAAGAACCATAAAATTTTACATGCATAATTCAATTATATTCAACATAGTACATTGAGTTCATAGGCTAAAGCATAAATAATGCATTCTGGCATCACCTATAGAATTCAAATTAAGTACCTAGCATAATACCATTCATAAGTTGAGTTCATAGCTTAAGCATAAATAACTCCTTCCAAATCAACTAAAGCAATCAATAATTTAATATAACACAACATACCTTTAAAAGATGTACAACATATAAAAAGACACTAAATAACATTTAAAACAAAACGTAAGTGAAAAAGGAGTGAAAATAAGAAGAGTAAAAAATCTGCAAAATTTGGGGACAGTGGCGTTTTACACGATGGTATGACCAATCCATACTGTCGTGTAAGACACCTTACACGGGGGTATGGTATAGTCCATACCGCCGTGTAAGATGACTTGCACAGGCACCAAGAGAGGCATTTCCCACGGCGGTAAGGGGAAATCCATACCCCCGTGTGAAACTCACAGCGTAAACTCATTCCTGGGCAGCAACGTTTTACACGGCAGTATGAACTTTTCCTTACCGCCGTGTAAAATCACGGCTTATATTTTTTGAGGAATCTCTATGATTCACACGGTGGTTAGCAATGGCCATGCCACCGTGTTACTCATGGGAAAGCCATAAATTGCAGAGTTCACTCCAATTTCAATCCGAAAACAACACACATCAAATTCACACATTTCAAACCATAAAATCAACCCCAAAACTTACCTTTCCAACTCAACTTACCAACACCCTAAGCAAAAACATACTCAATCATTCAATTAATTCCTCCAATTAAAACCATAATCCAACAACTCAACATGCTCAAATCAAATCATGAAATCATCATACATCACATTATACTTTCACATTCAAGAAAATTTCTAGAAATCATACCAAACTTAATATTTCCAAAAACACCACTAATTAAATAAAATTCCCAAACCTGCAAACTCCTTAGCTCCTATCACTTTGTGCCACTTGAACCAGCCTTCTCCTTGCCTTTCGGTTCGCGAGGAGGTTCAACTAAGCACAATACCTAAAACACATAAAAATACAAATTATAAATTAATCCTAAACTTAGAGAAATAGGAAGAAGAAGAATATGAACAAATGAAAAACATATGCAATAACTTACCAATTGGAGTCCAAAAAGGTGATTAATTCCCACCACAAAGGCTTGAATCTCAACTAGGGCACTCAAAGAAGAGCAAAAAGGAAAAAGAAGAGACAAGGAATATAACACTCCCTACCTATACGTAGGCGATCCCATCCGATAAGGAGTGAGATGCCGTATGGGTAAAGGTGTCACCACACAGATACAGGATATACATATACATTCATACACAAACATACATACTTAAATACAGGGTAATTAAAACTTTACAAGTCATTCATGAAAGAAGCTGATCATGCATTAATATAACAGAAAAAATTACATTATTGTTTGATCAACCCAAAGGTACAAAAGATAATTACATATCCAAAATATACTTATACAGATGCGGAAGCTATTACAAAATTAACATAAGAGAGTTCTATGTAAAAAGAATCACCAAGCTACAAAATTAAGCCCTACGCTATAACCCAGCTGTGTTGGCCTGGCTGCGACGACTCTCCCAAGGCAATTCCTTCCACACCTGCACGGGTAAACACACCGTGCTAAGCGATAAACGCTTAGTGGGGAAACACACAAATCAAATGGATGGCCATTCACAATGGTCTTCAAGCAAAACACATACAGATGGCATAATCAAAAATACACATTAGATAAGAGTATAAACATACAAACATATAGAGTCATACATTTGATATAACATAACTGTCTTCAATATATCACAATAATAACCATCTTCGGATAATACATTCTCATAATTAGCAAAACAATTCCAAACAATAAAGCACCTGCTGACTCAAAGTAGTGGATAACGAGTGAACGGACAGCACTTTATGGGTACGAGCCGATTACAGACAGCACCTTACGGGTATGAATCGAAAACCAATTTACTTTATCATTTGCAAAACATTTTATTGAGGGACCTTCAACAAGATCCAAACACATAGAGGGTTCGCGAGGAACCAAACGGGACCTGATCGGGGTCCAAACTGAACTGAGGCTGCAGCTATAGGACTCTATTAGGCATGCCTAACTATCCACTATACTGACTCTAGCAAGTTATGCAGTATCCATTCAATTCATTCCATAATATCCCAAATCACATATATATACATATTTACATACATATAGGCATATTCATACCATGGATTCGCATTCGTATAATTCATAAGTTAACAGATATAAGGATTAAAGGCACCCAAAAGAAACTGGAGTTCAAAACCACACGCACACACCAAGGAAAAATTCATTTAGCATAACAAGGCTGTCGCGCTCGCGGCAGAGACCATAGTCTCTTTGCAGCGCGCTCGTGATGGACTTCGGGATCGCGGGAAGGAGCAAAAAGCCGGACTCTGTCGCGCTTGCGACTGTGTCGTGATCGCGATAGAGAGTCTAAACGTTACCATCGCGGGCTCGCGATAGCACAGGCCAGCATTGCATTCTGTCGCGATCGCGACAGAGAGCACACGCCACTTTTGCTATCGCGAACTCGCGACAGCACAGCCCAAGATCACTGGTCTCTGTCGCGCTAGTGACAGTGTCACGATCGCGATAGAGTTGGGATTTCAAAAATCTGCAGAATTCTGCAGATTTCTTCCTCTTCCAAAACACACCCACAAACACTCAAATCACATCCAATTGGTCTCTTACCTCAAATCCAGCCACCCATCAACATCAATAACCACAATATAACATTTATCAACAAGTAATTTCACACCAAACATCAATTCAAACTCACAATACCAATAATTTCTAATACCCATAAATTTGCAGCAAATCCACATCAATCCTCAAAATCACTACAATAATCCCATGCTCATGCAAAATTACTTTACCCAAACAAAAACCCATAACATATATGCCATATCAAGAGCATATCACAACCCAATTTCCAGAAATCACCAAGAACACAAACATGAACACATTTACATACAAAAATAGGAAATTTCCCAAACCTTGAAATCCTTACCTCCTAATGCTTAGATCCACTAGATCCCGCCTTCTCTTTACCCTTCGGTTCACAAGGAGGCTCAACTAAGCACAACCCAACAAAACCCACAACAAAGTAACTCTAGATTAAAACCCAAATCCAGAAAATATGAAGAAGATGATGAACCAATTGAAGAAAAGGATAACAAATGCAATAAACTTACCTCTAAAATGCTAAAGGATGATCAATTCCCACCAACTAAGCCTTGATTCCAAGCTAGGGTTCTTAGAGGAAGAGAAAAGGAAGAAGAAGAGAGTGAGGTTAAAGGGAACGGGAAATGGAGGCAGCCACCGCCCCCTCTCTTCTCTTTTCTTTTTCTTTTTCTTTTTCTTTTCCTAACCCTAGACAAGTGTCACTTCCCTATTAGTGGGATTTGATCACTCACACCCAAAACACATGCATCACATACACACAAGACTTTTCCAACTAATGCATACCCTACAAATGTGTGAACACACACACACAAGCACAGCCCCAAAACACACTCTACAAACATATGAGTAAACACACCCAAGTGCAACCCAACTAATTCACACCCTAACACCACACATGCACCCACATGCTAACAAAACTCTTAAAACATGTATTTCTACCCAAAATGCCCTTAACACATGCCAAAACTCACACAATGCACATGCACATACATGGCTCATTCTACTAGGGGGCAAATGGGGTGTGACAACTCTCGCCTACTAATAAGAATTTCGTCCTCGAAATTCTCACCTGATCTGAACAAATGCGGTTACTGAATTCTCATTGACTCCTCTGGCTCCCAAGTTACTTCCTGAACCCCGTGATGACTCCATAACACTTTTACCAAAGGAATCTGCTTGTTTCTCAGCTGTCTCACTTCCCGGGCTAGAATAGCTCTTGGTTCTTCATCATAAGAGAAATCAGGCTGAACTTGCACCTCTTGCACTGACAGAACATGTGACGAATCCGATCGGTACCGACGAAGCATCGAAACATGAAACACATCATGCAACTTCGATAACTCCATGGGCAAAGCCAATCTATAAGCCACCGGACCAACTCTGGCCAAAACCTCATACGGACCAATGAAGCGAGGACTAAGTTTCCCTTTCTTTCTAAACCGAAGCACCTTTCTCCAAGGTGACACTTTAAGAAAGACTTTGTCCCCAACTTCAAACCGCACATCTTTCCTCTTCAAATTGGCATAAGACTTTTGTCGATCCTTAGCTGTCTTCAAATTCTGCTGCACAACCCTAATCTTTTCCTCTGTATCTCTAACCAATTCTGGCCCAATCACTGATCGCTCGGATAGCTCGGTCCAACAAATCGGAGTCCTACACTGCCGACCATACAAAGCTTCATACGGTGTCATACCGATGCTCGACTGATAACTGTTATTGTAGGCAAACTCCATAAGCGACACATATCGGTCCCAACTACCTGGAAAATCCAAGGCACAAGCCCTCGACATATCTTCCAAAATCTGAATGACCCGTTCTGACTGACCATCTGTCTGGGGATGGAATGCTGTACTGAAGTTCAACTTGGTGCCCAAAGCTCTTTGCAACTCTTTCCAAAACTTAGATGTGAACCTTGGGTCCCGATCTGAAACTATGGACAACGGCACTCCATGTAACCGAACTATCTCATCCACATAGATACTGGCCAATCTATCCATCGAATAATCCACTCTCACTGGCAAGAAGTGAGCTGACTTCGTAAGCCGATCTATTATCACCTATACTGAGTCGTGCTTCTTCTAAGTCAAAGGCAAAACAGAAACAAAATCCATGGTGATGTCATCCCACTTCCACTCGGGAATGGATAAAGGCATGAGTAATCCCGAAGGAACTTAGTACTCAGCCTTTACCTGCTAACACGTCAGGCACTTAGACACAAAATCCACTATGTCTCTTTTCATACCGGACCACCAATAGAACTATTTTATATCCCGATACATCTTCTCACTACCAGGATGTATAGTAAAAACCGTACTATGCGCCTCACTCAACAACTGTCTCCTTAACTCTTCATTATCAGGTACACACAAACGGTTTCTATACAGAAGAACCCCATCCTAAATCAAGAACTCTGACCGCTTGCCCAAACTGACCTCTTGCACAAACTGCTGAAGCTTCTCATCATTCCTCTGAGCATCAACTATCCTCTATCTCAAGGTAGGCTTCACTCTCAACTGAGCCATCAAAGCTCCATCTGAACTAAACCTCCATCTAAACCGTCTCAAAAACAAGGCTGAAACTGATTTCCGACTCAAAGCATTAGCGACTACATTGGCCTTACCCGGATGGTAATCCACAATACAGTCATAGTCCTTAAACAACTCGAGCCAACGACGCTGTCTCATATTCAACTCCTTCTGCGTGAGGAGGTACTTTAAACTCTTGTGATCCGTAAATATCCTACATCTCCCCCCATACAGATAATGGCGCCAAATCTTTAAAGCAAAGATCACAGCCGCCAACTCTAGATCATGCGTTGGATAGTTCCTCTCATCTGGCTTCAACTGTCGAGAAGCATAAGCTACCACCTTACCTTCTTGCATCAGAACACATCCCAGGCCAACACCCGAAGCATCACTATACATAACAAACTCCTTACCCGATATGGGTTGAGTCAGTATAGGAGCTTCAACTAACAACTTCTTTAACTGCTCAGAACAAGCCTGACATCTATCCGACCACTCAAACTTAACTCCTTTCCTCAATAATCTGGTCATCGGAGCGGCAATCACTGAGAAACCTTTAACAAACCAACGGTAATAACCCGCCAAACCAAGAAAACTCCACACTTCTTGAACATTCCTAGGCGCTTTCCAATCCACGATCGCCTTAATCTTTGTCGGATCCACTTGAATACCTCTATCCGAAATAATGTGACCCAGAAATGACACTTCCCGAAGCCAAAAGTCGCACTTGCTAAGCTTAGCAAACAGTCGATGATCTCTCAAACTTTCAAAACTAACCGAAGATGCTCCTCATGCTCATTCTCATCCTTGGAATACACCAAGATATCATCTATAAACACTACCACAAATCGGTCTAAGTATGGCCTAAACACTCTATTCATCAAATCCATGAATGCCGCTAGAGCATTGGTCAAACCGAACGGCATCACAAGGAACTCATAATGGCCATACCGAGTCTAGAATGCAGTCTTAACCACATCCTCATCCCTAACACGAAGCTGATAATACCCCGACTGAAGATCTATCTTGGAAAACACACCTGCACCCCGAAGCTGATCAAACAAATCCTCAACTCTAGGCAACGGATACTTATTCTTCACTGTAACCTTATTGATCTGCCTGTAGTTGATACACATCCTTAAGGATCCATCCTTCTTCTTAACAAACAGAACCGAAGCTCCCTAAGGAGATATGCTCGGTCGAATAAACCCCTTATCCAATAGCTCTTGTAGTTGAGTTTTAAGTTCCCTCAACTCTACAGGAGCTATCCGATAAGGTGGTTTTGATACAGGTGCGGTACCCGGCATAATCTCTATGGATAACTCAACTTCTCTCTCCGGAGGTAACCCAGGTAAATCACTCGGAAAAACATCACTAAACTCCCGCACAATAAGGATATCCTAAATCCTAACTTGATCCCTCTTGGAATCCAAAACCACAGCTAGGAAAGCCTCACAACCCTTCCTAATAAACCTCTTGGCTTGCATCGCCGAGATCACATTATTCACAGAACTAGCACCCAAACCTCCTACAAACACTAGAAATATGTTCTTATCCCGAAGCACAAAGGTCTTCCTATGGCAATCCACCATACTCCGATGTTTACCCAACCAGTCCATACCCAAAATCAGATCAAACTCTTTGAAAGGCAACTCTATCAAGTCCGCGGAAAACTCAACTCCCTCAACCAATAGGGGACAACTCCTATAAACTCTACTCACATTGACACTATGCCCTAATGGATTGGTCACACATAACTCATAGTCTAACTGATCTACCACATGCAACTTATCACTAATCTTATCCGTGCACAAATATGAGTGTGTGGAACCAGGGTCTAAGAGAGCATACAATTCAGTGTCATGGAGTAGGAACTTACCAGCAATCACATCAGGGGAATCTTGCTCCTCTCTAGCTCTCACAGCATAAGCTCTGGCTGCGACCGGTGGAGGATGCTCAACTGTCTCCGAAATAGCTCCATCTCTAGTCGACTGCCTCGACCTCTACCTCGGCCCCTACCACGGGTAGCCTACGTAGCATTAGATCCAACTCCACTGGCCCCTCTCTGTGGACCTGAATCTTCACTCAACTGTGGACAATTAGCTAGATGATGCTCGGTGCTTCCACATCTAAAACACCCACCAGTGAGCCACCTACACTCACCCCGGTGAGCCTTACTGCAGTGCGAACAAATGGGCATAGGCTCAGATCTACCACCCCTACCAGAACCAGACTCAGCTGCTGAACCTTGCCTTCTACCCCTCATGGCTGAACCGGATGATGACCGATCTTGCGGATCCCTTGCTCTCTTACCCGAAGACAAAGAAGAAGAACCACCCCGAGACTGCTTCCTCCTCTGAGCTCTCTCTCTTAGCACCGACTCTGACCTTTCAGCCCTCATGGCAGCATCTGCAATCTGATAGTAGCTCACCCCTGGCATGCTCATCAAGGAGATCAAAGCTACTCTTAAGGACTCATTCAACCCAGTCTCAAAATGCTTGCATCATCTATCATGACCCCTCGCAAAGCATATCGGGACAACCAATTAAAATCTTTCTCATAATCCCAAACCGATATAACCCTTTGCTTCTAACTTAGAAACTGCGCCCATCTCACATCCTTATAAGTCTGAGTTACATACTTCTTCGTGAATTCCTTAACAAAGAATTCCCATGTAGCAGGATTGGGCATCTGAGGTTGTCTGCACACTAGTTCCCACCATTCATATACCAACCCTTGAAGTAAGGCCACCGCACACTCTGCTTGCAGATCCGGAGGACACCTAACTTCTCTCAAAGCCCCCTTCACCTTATCTAACCACCTCTCTGCTACCTCTGATTCATCCAACCCAGTTCCATAAAAGTCTTCGGCCCCAGCTTTCCTTAAATTCTCCATGGGAGGCCTGGGGGCAACCACTCTCTCCAAGACCCTCGCCATGTCCTGTGACAGCCTAAACATGGCTTCAAAAGGCATAGCAGCGGCCTCGGGCTAGACCCTAGCATCTTGAGCCGACACAGTAATAGAAGGATCCCTAACTTGAGGGTTCACACTTTCTGCTGACTCCTCAAGTGATCCACGAGCAGAATTAGAAGCCATCTAAGCAAACAAAGAGAATCACATCAGCCAACACAGCCCTAGACATAGACACATCTATACACAGTATCACGCTAATAACACCCAGAAATGCCTAAACCGGGCTCTGATACCACAACTTGTAACACCCCCTACCTATACGTAGGCGATCCTATCCAATAAGGAGTGAGATGCCGTATGGGTAAAGGTTTCACCACACAGATACAGGATATATATATACATTCATACACAAACATGCATACTTAAATATAGGGTAATTAAAACTTTACAAGTCATTCATGAAAGGAGCTGATCATGCATTAATATAACGGAAAACATTACATTACTATTTGATCAACCCAAAGGTACAAAAGATAATTACATATCCAAAATATACTTAAACAGATGCGGAAGCTATTACAAAATTAACATAAGAGAGTTCTATACAAAAAGTATCACCAAGCTACAAAATTAAGCCCTACGCTATAACCCAGCAGTGTTGGCCTGGCTGCGACGACTCTCCCAAGGCAACTGTAAGCACCGTGTCCTGGAGCGGTCCGGATCAGAGGTTACCCTATGATGAAATCAGTGCCCGAGCCTGTATAAAGGGCTGGATTTGGAGGTTTTAGTCCCACGTTCCACGAGAAATGAGGCTTTTTACCATTCTTGGGCAGAGGGAGAGAAAACAGAGGTTTTTTCGAGCCAAAAAGCTTTTTGTACTCCACAGACGGCCAGCCCGTCGCTTCGAGTCACCGACGGCTGGTGGTATTTTTCGACGCCCGTCGAAAAGTCACCGCCCCTGTCAGAACGCCGCCTGGTTTCCCGGAGCACGCAACCCTTCTGACGCCTGTGGGTGGATGTGGCAGGGTCGTCGGACGAATCCTTGTGTCAGAAGGATTCTTCCGACGCCCGCCCCTATACACCGATGCCCGTCGGTCGTGTCTGGCTTATAAAAGCTTCGAATTTTCTAGAGAAAGGGGTTCCAAAAATTTTCAAAAGGGGAAACTCTGCCCAAATTTAAGCAAATTTTCTCTCTCCTCCAACAAAACACATTTACAAAGGAAATCTATTTGACCAAGGATCAAATTAATCAAAAAGGAACTAAAAACAATTAGTTTTCTTTAGATATTGATTCTAAAATCAATCTTTTGAGGGGTTGAAGAAGAAATAGCCCATTTTTCTTTCTTTGATCATCTGTCTTTTGCTTCTCGTGGAACGAGCGGGGCTCTAATCAACACAAGAATCTCACCCAAAGCGATTATCTGAGGGTAAATATTCCGGATTCCTTCTCCTTATCATTTCATATTTATTCCTTATTTTGTGGGATTTATCAATATCTGTCATTATTTTCCTTTATTTTGACTCTCTTTATCTCCTTTTTGGGATAAAACCCATTTTTTGGCTTTGGAAAGAATTTTCTCTCTCCTATTTTTTCGGAGACAGTGGTGACCGACGGGTCATCTTTATCACTGACGCCCGTCGGTCACCCCACCTACAGACGCCTCTCCTTGACTGACAGACGGACATGTCGGTTACCTTAACCGACGCCCGTCGGTCATCTAAGGAAGCCTGTCTATGGGTTCTGCCTCCATCCGTTTAAATCGTTTTTTTATCTTTTTCAAATCCTTTCGGTTTCCTACATGTTAATTTTATGTATATTAACATCTCTCAACTTTTCTATGAGTGTATATTGATTTCTCTTGGACTACCCCAAGCTTGAGCGGCTATCTACCATATTCGGAGGATTCCGTCCGGTTCAGTTTCCTAACCCTCTCGATTATTTCCTTCATTTTGTTATTCATTGATTATTTCATGTATGTGGATATATTCTTCTCATATCTCGTTAATGTATAAAAATTATCTAATGATTTTATACTTAAATAAAAATGAGGTTTGTATAAAATGCAAAAGGGGCCAAAGCCCTATTTTTATCCAATAAAATCATCATAAACAAAAATCTCCAATTTTAATAAAGATGCATGCGATGACCAAAGTCCTCAAAATAAGCAATGCCCCGATTTATGCATGATTCGCACATTTATGAAAGGGAGTTGTATTCCGCTCCTTGTATTATTGTAATTTATCGCTTTCATTATCTATCTGATCATTTATCGCTTTCAAAATGTGAATAAATGCGCCTTTTAATCAATTGCATAGTGTGGAGAGAGAGCGAATTAATGATATTAAGATTTGATCATAAAATAAATGAGGTAGAAATAGATGAGAAATCCCGGACCCAGCTCTGGTCTTTGGGCTCAAGAGGTTAGAGGTTATCCTCCAAAATACTTCTTGGGTCACGAGGCTTTAGCACTAATCCTAGGCTCTTTAGGGTGAGAAGTTCACCTTCCATGACCCCTCTGGCTGGCCCAAAATGGATACCAAGCGCAGTCTTAAGCTCTCCGAGGCGAGAGTAACTTTCCCAATGTTCTATTGGGTGGCGACTCCATGAAAGCTCCTTGTTACCCAACATAGACGCACTTGCAATTTACTTGCAAGATGTCAACGGACCCACAAATGCCCCGATCGCCCACGTGCGGGCAGTTGAGTGGGCGGTCGCGGGGATCCGGCGCACGTCACAGTGGCGACTCCACTGGGGACGTTTATAGTTCGAGATTTCGATTTGAAAATACCTCGCTTAACATTTATGATTAAAATTTAATTCATAAATTCGCTTTCTCTCGAAATTGCATTTGCATATCATTAGAGCCTTAGAATATGCTAGTTTGGTCCCTCTTTTAGCCCCGGTGCGTTCCTAAAGCACAACCTCATTTTCACTCAATTTGGGGAAGTGTTAAGGATAATCACCAGCCCAAGCCACGTACCTCAATGGTATATC
This sequence comes from Excoecaria cochinchinensis, assembly GCA_947683425.1. Classification (NCBI taxonomy): domain Eukaryota; kingdom Viridiplantae; phylum Streptophyta; class Magnoliopsida; order Malpighiales; family Euphorbiaceae; genus Excoecaria; species Excoecaria cochinchinensis. Next base: position 6,029,130 of record CANTUQ010000013.1, read on the forward strand.
AAAATGACGACCCGATCGGTCGCTATGCTCGTGATGGGCTTGACCTGTCGGCAGGGATCATACTTGGGTAGCCTTAAAGAAACATCTCCCTTGTCCAAAGCTCATGTAACAGCCGTAGCTATTTTCCACAGGTGAAATGAACCTTAATTCCATACTTGTTGTATGGGTCCTCATGTATTGGGTGAGTCCACATGTATTGCTTGGTAACCTAGCCAAAGGCTATCATGCCCCGGTAGGGCCATGTCAAAATTTATGGAACGTCCAAATACGTGATGATCATTATCCATCCGCTTGTACATTAGCATAGGAGTGTCATGCTGCCGGTTTTTTTGCCGTGCACCGTGCGTGTCCATTGGGTCCCTCATTGACCCTTGGGCTAATCCCACCTAGGAAAGAGACTGCACGACCACGTGTGTGGGAGAAATAAGGGCGGAAGGACCTACTTGCTTGCTTGTGCTCTGTAAGTGTTGCATATCACGACCATGCATTATACCTGCATTTCATGCATCATGCCTAACTTTTTGTCCCTGCAGCCATCATTGATCTGCCCAGGTGGACTAGATCACCAACCGAATGACTGATCCGAGTTCCTACTCCTGAGCTGTCAGATAGAGAGGGTCTACCAGAAATCTTATCAGAAATCAGTGGTACAGTATCTCAGATGGCAAACTCACCTAGGGGGAAAGACGCCACCAGGGCCATGATTGCGAAAGAAGTGGGCCGCCGTTTTGAGGAATTCGAGGGTAGGATGATGAATATGTTGACCGCCCTAGCACAACAGAATGCTCCACAGAATCCTCCTCCTCCTGTGAGATAGAATGAGCTAGAAGAAGAAAGGATCGAAAGACGAGAAGAGCCTGTTAGGCCACCTCCAGTAGAGTTAAGGTTAGTAGCCTCGGGAGAGCAGAGAAGAAGGCCTGTGCTGAGAATTGATGATGATAGGATATCGAGGATGATAGGATGAGCATTGCGTCTGAGAAGGGGAAGGCACCTCAAACTGACGACTTCATTTTAAAGAAAATGGAAGAGAGGTTCGAAGCCATGGCCCGTATGATAGGCAGAGCTCATGGGATGAACCTGGAGGATAAAGAGTTGGACGGAGAGGACCCGATCCCTTACAACTTCAAAATGCCAGATGTGCCGAAGTTTGACGGTACTTCTGACTCGATCGCTCATGTGAAACAATATTCTCTGGTCATAAAAGGGACCACGTTGTCTAAGAAGCAGAAGGTAGAATACTTTTATCTGAGTCTGACCTCTCATGCCATCGACTGGTATCATGGCCTTGACCGCCGCACTAAAGAAGATTGGGATCTGCTCACTGAGGAGTTTTTGAAGCAGTATGACTGTAACACCAGGATGGAGGTGACTCTAAAAGATCTTGAACTACTCCAGCAGAAGACCGGGGAATCTTTCCATGATTATCTCACCCGATGGCGGAACCGAGTAATGGAGATGCGCAGGAAGCCGGACACCCAGGATCAGATTCGTTTGTTTATCAAGAACGCAAGCCCGTACTTGAAAGATGGGTTGAAGATGAAGGGATTGAAGGACTAGGAGTCTCTCAAGGATATAGCCATCGAGGCAGAGGGAAAGTTCTTGACTAGGATGGCTAACAGTGATAATTTTGCCAAAAGGGCTAACCCCGGTCAAGGAACCAGTAGGCCAACAGGTCCCAATAATGGCACAAGAAGAACGGGTGAAGTGTCTGCTACCGAAGTGACCACCCAGAGGAAGTTCTCGAACTTGGGGAGACCATTATCTTGGGTCTTGAGAAGGTTAATGAAGGAGGGAAAATTGCACCCTCTGGCTCCTAGGCCAGCTTTGACGCAAGGGAAGCCTGGACACAAAGATAATGAATTTTGTGCGTTCCACCAGCACTCAGGCCACATCGTAAATAAGTGCAAAGCGCTCCGGCACTCTATCCAAGACTTGATTGATAGCAAGCAAATTTCTGACCCTGAAAAGAGGGAAACTGAGATGAAGCCCGGTTATAATACCGTACCACCACCCGTGTTTATGATCGGATCTAGCCTGCCAGAGTGGTACATGCTACAAGATCTATATGGGAGCGAGAAGTTTGCCACTGATTTTTCCAAGGATAGGAAGGAGAAGGCAGTTGTGGCGACCCTTGATTGCTGGTCTAGCAGTGAGAGCGGCGGAGAAGCTGAGGAGGAAGGAGACATGAACCTTGACTTGTGGGGGTCTGATGAAGATCAAGAAGAGATAAGGGCTGTAACGAGAAGCGGAAGAGTGGTCCCCGAGATTACAAGGCTACCTGAGCCAGTGCAGGTGCCAGCAGAGAAAGAGCCAGAGGAAAATCAGATTGTCAAACAATTGAAGAAGACTGCGGCTCAAATATCCATCTGGGATCTATTGAGACAATCCCCCTCTCATAGGCAGAAGGTAGTAGAGGCTTTGGTTGAGGCCACGGTCGCCACCACGATTTCCCCATCAGAGCTTTTGGGCTTAGTTAAGGGAGGATCCGAGGAGAGATTGGTCTTTTCTGATGCCGATCTACCGGTCGAAGGCCGCAATCATAACAGACCCCTATACATCAAAGCGCAGATTAATGACAAGCACACTGCTTGTGTTATGGTAGACGATGGGTCTTCTATCAATGTGTGCCCCCTGATAGCTCTACAGGCTTTTGGCTTAAACGAGGATATGCTCAATGGATCAGATCTGACTATCACAGCCTACGTTAATTCGAGGAGGCAAGCCTCGGGAACCTTTAAGACCTTGGTCAAGACAGGACCTATTGAAGTGGAGGTAGAATTTGTAGTGCTGCCCATACCTGCTAACTTCTCAGCTCTACTTGGGAGACCCTGGTTTCACAAATTAGGAGGAGTGCCATCCACGCTGCATCAAATGATAAAGTTCCCACATGAAGGGGAGGTGGTGACTATCAAAGCAGCTAGGGAGAACTAGGTCTCAGCGCTGGAAATAGCTAATCAGCCATTTAGCGACTTCCACGTGTCCATGATAAGGGAAGAATACGGGTCAGTGGATAGCCCAGTTGTGGTTAATATGATGAAGAAGATGCACTATCTCCCTGGGGCTGGTTTGGGCAGAAGCTCTCAAGGGTTGCAAACGGCGATCACCACTCGAGGTCAGAAAAATTGGAAAGGTCTGGGGTACAGAGGTGGCTTCGGCAAGAAGAAGGAGACAGGCAAGATCCCTCACATTTCAGAGAGCTTCGTACCAGCATCCTCAGTTTGTGCTTACACTGGCGAAGACGAGCCGCAATGGGTAGATGGGAGGATTGTCCCTGGCTTCGAGATCTTTAATGATGTATTTGACTGGCGTGTCGGGTTTATCAAGACTGCTGAGAGCTTCTGGGATGAAGAGGTCATGACTCAGGGTATCACTTGGGACAGATGCGAACCTGAGGAGGTCATTCCGAAGAAAATGATAGCTGCCAGGCTGAAAGGGAAAGAAAAGATAGCAGAATCAGAGCTGAAAATGGGGGATTTGAAGATTTCTTCCGACATGCCTAGAGGGCCTCTGCTGAATCAGGAAGCCAGTGATCAAGCTGCAACGGCATCAACCTCGGGAGTGGCAGAAGAAGACTCTAGCTTAGACTGTCTTTTTATTCCATAACTCTTTTATGATGTAAATAACAATTATAATATTATTAATAAGGCAAACAATTTCTCTTACTTGTGCGATGTTTTTAATGATTTCAACATGCATGAACATGATCATATTCCATCAATATTTGACATTGATTCCACTGATACAACGCCTTTTAATCTTGGAACCTCGGAAAATCCGAAAGAAATTCTAATAGCATCAAATATAACTCCTGAGGAGAGGAAAAATTTTGAGAGAATAATAAGAAAACATGAAAAAGTCTTTGCCTGGACCTATAAGGACATGCCGGGAATTGACCGAGATGTGGCAGGACATGATATCCCAACTTATCCGGATTACAAGCCTGTGAAATAGAAGTTGAGAAGGCTCAGACCAGAATGGGCTGACAAGGTCAAGGAGGAAATTCGACAGCAGATTGAAGCCAAGTTCCTTGTTGAGGTGCAGTATCCTACATGGCTGGCAAATGTGGTCCCTGAAGCAAAGAAGAACGGAAAGGTCAGGGTGTGTGTGGATTATTGAGATCTGAACAAAGCTTGCCCTAAAGATGATTTTCCACTACCCCATATCGATGTATTGATAGACAGTACTGCCAATTGCGCGATGTACAGCTTTGGAGATGGTTATGTGGGCTACAATCAGATCCTGAATAAAATAGCTGACCGGGTTAAAACCGCTTTCATCACGGAGTGGGGGACCTATGCCTACCGGGTCATGCCTTTCGGCCTGAAGAATGCAGGGACCACATACCAGAGAATGGCGACCAAGATCTTAAGTGACCTGATCCATAAAGAAGTGGAAGTGTATGTCGATGACATGATGGTCAAGTCAGCCACCCAGGAGGGACACTTTGAAGCTCTAGAGAAGTTCTTCACCAAGATTGATAAGTATAATCTGCGACTTAACCCCAAGAAGTGCATTTTCGGAGTGACTTCAGGAAAGCTATTGGGACATGTCGTCAGCCAGAGGGGGATAGAAATTGACTCGGACAAGGTGAAGGCCATCAGAGAGATGCCCGTGCCACAAAAGGAGAAGGATGTAAGGAGTTTCCTGGGCAAGCTGCAGTATGTCAGCAGATTCATCGCCAAGCTCACTTTGATATGCGAGCCTGTTTTTAAGCTGCTTAGAAAGAATCAACCTGTGGTCTGGAATGAAGAATGCCAGAAAGCCTTTGACAGCATCAGGAAATACCTGTTGAATCCGCCAGTGCTAAGGCCTCCGCAACCGATCAAACCGCTTATCATGTATCTGGCAGTAGAGGACAGTTCAGTGGGCGCCATAATGGCTCAAGAGGATGAGTTTGGGGTGGAGTTTGCAATTTATTACCTTAGCAAGAAGTTCCTAGCTTATGAGATAAAATATGCTGAAGTAGAAAAGATCTGTCTCGCAGTAATTTGGGCGTCAAAGAAACTGAGACATTACTTCCACTTATACAAAGTTCAGGCAGTGGCCAAGCAGAATCCATTAAGATATTTGCAGGACGCACTGTCTTTGCTTGGTAAGATGGGGAGGTGGCTGCTCTTGCTATAGGAGTTCGATGTGCAATACATCACCCGTAAGACTATTAAGGGGCGAGCCATAGCCGAATTTCTTGCTGAGCATCCTATTCAAGGAGACACTCCCGAGTTCACCTTTACTGATGAGAGCATAGTCACAATTTCTATTCAGGGATGGCAGTTGCACTTCGACGGGGCGGTAAATAACAGAGGAGCCGGAGTTGGGATCATCCTGACAACCCTAGATAATGAGAAACTTCCCCTCGCTAAGAAGCTGAGGTACAAAGCAACCAACAATGAGGCCGAATACGAAGCGTGCACCTTCGGATTGGAAGCTTTAGCGGCATTGGGGGCAAAGAATATAGAAGTCTTAGGTGACTCATCCTTGGTGATTAACCAGATCCGAGGTAAGTGGGCAGTAAAAGAAGAACGGCCAATGCCCTACGTTGAGTATTTGAAAGAGATGTGTGGGCAGTTTGAGACTTGCACTTTCCACTTCATGCCGAGAGATGAAAACCGTCTGGCTGATGCGTTGGCAACCTTAGTGTCAATGTGGGATAACCCCGAAGGAGTGGCTATGAAGCCAGTGCTAATTTCGAGTTCTGATAAGCCCAGTTTTGAAACCGAGCTTGTGATGGAAGTAGAAGTGGCGGATGGGAAACCATGGTACTTCGACATCATGAACTACTTGGAAAACAATAAATTTCTAGAAGAAGCTACTGAGAAAGACCAGAGGATGATCCGGAAGCTATCTACTCAGTTCATATCCATGGAAGGGGTGTTGTACAAAAGACGGTCGGACGGGATTCAGCTCAGGTGCCTAAATGAAAAGGAAGCCCGCAAGGTGATGGAGGAAACCCATGCAGGTGTCTGTGGGACCCACATGAACGGTTTGACCTTGGCTAAGAAGATCATGAGGCAAGGCTTCTATTGGTTTACGATAGACAACGACTGCTTGAAATATGTTAAGCAATGCCAGTTGTGCCAATAATACGCAGACTTGAGGCACCTGCCAGTATCAGAGCTACATAACCTGACATCACCTTGGCCTTTCGCTGCTTGGGGGATAGATATCATCGGAGAGATTCGCCCTACGGCATCTAATGGGAACAGGTACATCATAGTCGCAATCGACTATTTTACCAAATGGGTAGAGGCAGAATCCTTCAAAAAGATTGACGCAAGGGACATAGCCAAGTTCATAGAGAGGAATTTGATCTGCAGATATGGCCTCCCCTATCACATAGTGTCTGATAATGGGGTGCAGTTCATGGGAGAAACCAGGAAGCTCCTCGAGAAGTATGGTATCGAGCATCATAAATCCTCCCCTTACCGACCACAAGCGAATGGAGCAGTAGAAGCCGCTAATAAGAATATGAAGAAAATCCTGTCCAAGATGGTCCAAACCTACAAAGACTGGGCCGAAAAGTTACCTTTCGCCCTGTGGGGATATAGAACGACAGTAAGGACGTCTACAGGCGCTACACCAATGTTCCTGGTATACGGAGCGAAAGCAGTATTGCCAGTTGAGATAGAGCTCATATCGCTGAGGGTGGTCATGGAAGCCCAAATTCCAGAGGCCGAATGGGCGCAGCAGAGGCTACAGCACTTGAATTTACTGGATGAGAGTAGGCTGGAAGCTTATTATCATAATCAGATTTACCAGAAGAGATTAGCAAGAACTTTCAGAAAGAAGGTGAGAAAGCATCCGCTGAAGGAAGGGGACTTGGTGTTCAAACAGATGAGGCCAGGCATACCAGATATTAGAGGGAAATTCAGACCGACCTGGGAAGGGCCGTATATCCTTAAGAAACTGCTGTCTAAAGGAGCTGCAATCTTATCAGATAGTGACGGGAATGAATTCAAAGAACCGATCAACGTCGACAGACTCAAAAGGTTCCACGGCTAAAGACCAAAATAAAAAGAAGAGAATAAAATGCCCTGCAAGTCGAAAACCGAAAAAAGGCGGCTGTGCTAAAATTGGGCGCCTCGACAGGGTGAAAACCGAAAAAAGGCACCCTGTGCAAAAATTAGAGGCATGAGAGAAAAATGTCCGATCGTGAAAACTCGAGAGGACCGATTGGTAACAGGAGTTGATGCTGTTAAAATTTGATTCCTTGTATTAACAGCGCGAAAGCAGCTGAGTAAATGCCAAAACTGATCATGTATGCTGAAATCATGTGAAAATGTACACAAATTCGTGAAATATAATGAATATTGTTCTTTTCATTTTTATCATTTCCCATTCTGCATTAAAAAGAAATGTAGTACCAAAAGAAATACATATGTAAGCTAAGCTAAGTCCTGCTGCTGCTCTCGCCGACCAGATGCTTGAGCCCTCGAGTCCTGTTATCAGATGCTGGACTGAGGATCCACTTCTTGTACTCGTTAGTCGAAGACACAGAATGATTGCCGAACTTTGGGATAACAGTCTTCACCGGTAGTTTGCCCCATAGCTCATGATACCGAGAAGCAAACGCGGCCGAGAGAGCTCCTCCTTGGAAAGACAAGGGAACCCTCACTACATCCTTGGTCATCCCGAGCTGACGTGTACATCGAGAGGTGATGCAGAAGGTGGCTTGACGGAGCCCACAGAGGGGAACACATCCCGATGGCCCATCAATGACCACATGATACAGTGGGAGCCAGGCAGACGTAAAGCTGATGTCGTCATCTGACAGCTCGCCAAATCTGGTAATGCCTTCACCGGTGGTGGCACACCCATGAAGTCGTCGACGCGGCAGAAAATGGCTCGACGAGTACTGTGGAGTAACTCGAGGGGGTGGCTCAGACAGCATCTTCAGTTTCTCTTACATCCAGATCTATAGAAAAAAAAAGAGAAAAAAAAGAGAAAAAAAGAGAAAAAGAAAGAAGAGAAGAAAAAGAAAAAAAAAAGAAAGGCCGCTGAAGTAAGTAGGGTTTACTTCAGGCAAAAATAAGGCACAGGGTTGTGTGAAAATCCGAAAGGACGCACCTCCCGCTAAGAAAAGCTAGTGTGAAAATCCATAAGGGATGCACTACCTTTAAAATAATGACGTACCTGGAGCAATAAGGGGCTGCCGGTGAAGGTTGTAGTGGATCCAGAGCTCACAGCGTCCAAGCCCATAATGGTTTCAGCCAGAATGAGCGGTAAGGGTGATAATCCCAGATGAAAGTCCCCCAAGACTCCGAACAGGCGAGAGTCACCTGTCAAACCCCCTGGAACAACAGTAAGGAAGTTCACCATACAAAACAAGAATGTAATGCTTACCCGGTAGGTGGGGATGTCGGTGAACTGATCCAGAGCCTCGATCAGTGGCCCCAGAGCAAAGAGAGAGCCCGGAGAAATCAGCCGGACGGCCTCAGATAAAGGTATGCCCAGGGCCATGGCTATGTCCCGGGTCTGGAATAGGCCGCAGTGGGGGACGCAGGGCAGAGCGCTAGGAGGGAACCAAGCTCCCAGAATGGTAGCTAATTCTTCAGGCAAAGGGCACAGTTCCTGATAAGTGAACCGGAAAACGTGCAACCGGGGTTCCAGAAGTGGGTCGCCGCCAGGAGGAGGTTCTGGTCGACTTTCACCCGGCACAGGTATTTCAGCCCGGACAGAGAGGAAAGGGCGCCCTCTTCCCAAGTGTGTTTGTCATCTAAGATACGGTGCATCCTTTAGGCTAGAGAGGAAGACATTTTGAGAAATATGAAAGGCTCAAGGTGTTGGAAAATGAAGAGACTCAAGAAGAGCAAAAATTTTGGCAAAATTTATAGGGAAGGGTCACCGACGGCCTACCCGTCTCTCTAGAGAGACGGCCTGCCCGTCGGTAGAGATCCACCTGGCAGGCGCATGCGTCATCATTGCATTCATCACGCGCATTAAATCGCATTTATTGCATGACAGACAGCCAGCCCGTCGGTCGCTTCTACAGACGCCCAGCCCGTCGGTCATGAAATTCTATATAAGGGCGAGTGACAGACGGTGAAAACGCTGCTGTCCGTTTCTTCTTCCTCTCCCAAACCGTTTTTTAGCTTTTTTTAGTGTTTCTTCAAGCATTCTTCATATTTTTTCACGATTTCTTTATATTTTCGCATTCTCTACTCACCGGGCGCTTTGATATTTATATTTTCTTCAGTTTCTACACTTCTCGCGATTCCAAGTAAGTAAATAATTACTTTTTTTTCTTGAATTTTATTCAATTTATTTCTTCATTTCTTCTTCTTTCAACTTTAGAAATGTTTAGAAAATTTTAAAATGCCTTAGGAATTTAGGGAGAATGCTGCCCTTTTTTTATTATTATTTTAGTGCAATTAAACCTAAATTTTTCCATGATCACATAGAAATAGAATTTTTCTATAATTTTTGATGCTTTAGAATTACGCTGTTTAGCGCACCATTCTGTGCATATTTTTGCTTTGGCGGCCTGAGGCCATTATCTTGTGTTGTTGGGGGCACACTCTTGCCGGGGTGCGCCCCATCTTTATGCGCATATTGTTGTTGAGGCCTGAGGCCTATTTGTATGCCTTTTCATGCAGGAAGTTGGGCATACCCTTGCCGGGGTGCTGCCCAAATTTTTATTCAAAAATTGAATATTTTTGTACAATGCGTACCTTGGACCTAGAAAGCTAATTTTTATTCACTTCAAATTTATTTCCATGCTAACTGCATATTGTTTTTGCCTTGATATGTGCAAAGCATGTGGGCAACCTTTGCCCTTTTCATTCTTTATCAATTTTCTATCTTGTTTTTGGTCGCCATTGCCCTGGTGAGGCCTAAATGGGCCTTCGCCTGGAAAATAAGTCTGATAATATTTATTTTGTCAAATTTTCGCTGTCTAATTTCTCCTCCTTTGCAGGATGCCTCCTAGACGTAGAGCACCGCAGGCCCAGCCCGAGCTTGTAGCTCCGGATTGGATGGATGATGAGTCAGCTCAGAGGTATAGAGCATTGGCTCAGGTAGAGCTTCGGGCCAGTCGCTTTGTGTCCCGACCGTTTTTAGAGGCCCTAGGGTTGGCCCCAGAGTTCGATTTACTTGCCGAGGGTGCCGGGTGGACAGAGTTCCTTGAGCCCTCCTTCCAGACTTTTCCAGAGGCTACTCGCCAGGTCCTGGCCACTCTTCGCTACGCCGGTTTCCAGAGTGCAGATACCGACCCAGGGGTGGTCTAGTTTTGGTTCGACGACGACCACTTCAGTATTACCAGGCAGAGATTTGCACAGGCCATGGGGCTCCCTACAAAGGAGGGGGTTGAGATCCCACGGCGAGTGGTGAGACGCCCCCATTGGGCGGCTATTGCCCTACCGGGAGTGCTGTATGATCATGATACAGCGAAGAGCACCATACTGGTGTCTCAGGCACTCCGGTATTTGCACAGAGTGCTATCCAGTTCGTACCTTGGTCGAGCTGGTAATCCAGGGTCGCTTAACGTGGCCGAGATCTGGAGCCTCTGGGCTATTGTGGCATGCCAGCGTCTCAACATTAGCCATGAGATCTTGGCCAACTTGACCAAAGTCGGCAGAGGATTGACACCGGTGGTGATAGTAGGAGGAGTTATCACCCGGTTACTTCTGAGGTTGGGGGTTAACCCTGACAGGTTGAGAGGACCTTTGGAAAAGGGGATCTATGTGGATGCCGCAGTGGCAGTACAGATGGGGATGATCTCCCCGATATCAGGGCAGGCAGAGGACTACAGGGTGTTGACCATTCATGAGACCAGGCAAATGTTCTCACTCCCACCCTTGGGTGCAGACCCAGACCACCCGGAGCACCCGGAGGAGCAGTCTCCACAGCCGGAGCCACAGCCAGAGCCCCAGCCTTAGCCCGAGCCTCAGCCAGAGCATCAGCCTCCTCAGCCACAGACTGTGCCACCACCACAGCAGCAGGAGCAGCCCAGGACTCCCTCAGACTTTGACTTCGAGTTCACGATGGACGACCTCTTCGCCACTTCACCGGCATCCAGAGCGCCGACTCCAACCCCATCACCGAGCGCTAGGGTACAGAGGTCTATCCACGGGCCCTCCGAGAGATACCACCCGTACTCCCGAGGTGACCCAGGGGCATCCACCTCCTCGGCGCCACCGCTAGAGCCAGCATCGCAGCAGCCTGCGCAGCCTGACTTCTCTCAGCTCCGCACGTCCATGTTTACAGCCTTAGAGCGGTGGCAGGATAAGAGAGATAGGGCTATTCACAAGAGGTTGGATCACCAGCAGGCTGCCATTTAGGAGCAATCCCAATCGGTGGAGCGCTTAGCCCGAGAGCAGGCCGGCTACATTGAGCATACGACTCGGGAGCAGGCTCGGGCCTTGGATGTTTTTAGGGATGAGCAGGCTCAGGCCTTAGGAGCCTCAGAGGTGAGCAGATGAGGCTGATTGAGCAGATCGCTCAGGGGCAGAGGGAGCTTAGGCAGTAGCTCACTCATGATTTGAGGACGTCACAGGACCAGGCGTCTCAGAGGGTTGACATGACCCTACAGATGATCAACGAGTCGCTCGACTCTTTGAGATCCCGCATCCAGGCGATAGAGGGGATCCTCCCACCTCTGTCTCAGACCATGAGAGAGTTCAGAGAGCAGACAGAGCAGAGCCTGGAGCAGAGGAGAAAGGCCGCCAGCGAGCAGACCATTCAGTTGAGCCAAGCCTTCAAGAAGTTAGGATACAAGGTTTCTGAGACCTTAGGGTTTATGAGCACCTGTACCCAGCCCTTCTTGGATGGCTACGCTCAGATCCGGTTCAGGCGGGCCCATGATCACGAGGCAGGACCCTCCACGGCTCAGCCAGCTCCACCTCCACCTCCGCTAGGGACCGTGCACATATCAGATGACGAGGATCCCGATGAGCCCTCGGACTACACACCTCTCTGATCTTCAGGGAGTTATTTTTGTATCTATTATACATTTTCATTTTGTATATGCACTGTACAAAAATGACGTTTCTAGTGAAAACTTTTGTTTCATTATTGCATGATCATTCGATTGTTAATTGTTTAATCACATCACAGAAAGTGTATGTTCTCATATTTACTTATATGTCAATGAAAATGACAATATAACAAAAACGAAACAAAAATGATGAATAACAACTCAAATAAGAAAAGATGAAAAATGAGATATGGCATAGCAAATAAAGCAAGATCACGACATCAATAGACAGGTTAAAAGATGACCACTCAAACATGAACTAACAAAATCTTTCATCACGCAGGCACAGAGAAATACCGATCTGAACGTAGACATCGATTAAAAAGATCCCTTTTGGGACAAGGAACCCGGCGGGGTCTCCTCTTCTTCAAATCGAGACTGTAGCCAAAGCATGCTGCATCTCACAGATCGAAGCTGTGGTCAGAGAGTGCTGCACTTCACCAAATCGAGACTGTAGCCAAAGCATGCTGCATCTCACAGATCGAAGCTGTGGTCAGAGAGTGCCGCACTTCACCAAATCGAGACTGTAGCCAAAGCATGCTGCATCTCATAGATCGAAGCTGTGGTCAGGAAGTGCCGCACTTCACCAAATCGAGACTGTAGCCAAAGCATGTTGCAACTCACAGATCGAAGCCGTGGTCAGGAAGTGCTGCACTTCACCAAATCGAGACTGTAGCCAAAGCATGCTGCACCTCACAGATCGAAGCTGTGGTCATGAAGTGCCGCACTTCACCAAATCGAGACTGTAGCCAAAGCATGCTGCACCTCATAGATCGAAGCTGTGGTCAGAGAGTGCCGCACTTCACCAAATCGAGTCTGTAGCCAAAGCATGCTGCATCTCACAGTTCGCGCGGCAGCCAAAGAGTGCTATGCACCCTGCAGATCGAATGGGGGTTAGCAAGGGAACTTCAGATCGAAGCTGTGGTCAAAGCATACCGCACTCCAAACCGGGGTTGTGGCCAAAGCATGCTGCATCCCGCCGAGCCCTACAGGTCGAGATGAGACCGATGGGAGTATCTTCGCATCGACGAATAGATCGAGATGAGGTCTAACCGGCATAAGGCACGGAGGGTGAAAATTCGTCACAGGTACGCTTCCTTTCTGACCTTCTCTGAGTTTTGGCTTATCTAGGCGCTTGTGCACTAGTTGCTCCAAAACTGGGGGCAACTGTAAGCACCGTGTCCCAGAGCGGTCCGGATCAGAGGTTACCCTATGATGAAATCAGTGCCCGAGCCTGTATAAAGGGCTGGATTTGGAGGTTTTAGTCCCACGTTCCACGAGAAATGAGGCTTTTTACCATTCCTGGGCAGAGGGGGAGAAAACAGAGGTTTTGTCGAGTCAAAAAGCTTTTTGTACTCCACAGACGGCCAGCCCGTCTGTGAAGTCAGCCCGTCGCTTCGAGTCAACGACAGCTGGTGGTATTTTTCGACGCTCGTCGGAAAGTCACCGCCCCTGTCAGAACACCACCTGGTTTCTCGGAGCACGCAACCCTTCCGACGCCCGTCGGTGGATGTGGCAGGGCCGTTGGACGAATCCTTGTGTCAGAAGGATTCTTCCGACGCCCGCCCCTATACACCGACGCCCGTCAGTCATGTCTGGCTTATAAAAGCTCCGGATTTTCTAGAGAAAGGGGTTCCAAAAATTTTCAAAAGGGGAAACTCTGCCCAAATTTAAGCAAATTTTCTCTCTCCTCCAACAAAACACATTTACAAAGGAAATCTATTTGACCAAGGATCAAATCAATCAAAAAGGAACTAAAAAAAATTAGTTTTCTTTAGATATTGATTCCAAAATCAATCTTTTGAGGGGTTGAAGAAGAAATAGCCCATTTTTCTTTCTTTGATCCTTTGTCTTTTGCTTCTCGTGGAACGAGCGGGGCTCTAATCAACACAAGAATCTCACCCAAAGCGATTATCTGAGGGTAAATATTCCGAATTCCTTCTCCTTATCATTTCATATTTATTCCTTATTTTGTGAGATTTATCAATATCTGTCATTATTTTCCTTTATTTTGACTCTCTTTATCTCCTTTTTGGGATAAAACCCATTTTTTGGCTTTGGAAAGAATTTTCTCTCTCCTGTTTTTTCGGAGACAGTGGTGACCGACGGGTCCCACCTACAGACGCCTCTCCTTGAGTGACAGACGGACATGTCGATTACCTTAACCAACGCCCGTCGGTCATCTAAGGAAGGCCGTCTGTGGGTTCTGCCTCCATCCGTTTAAATCGTTTTTTTTTATCTTTTTCAAATCCTTTCGGTTTCCTACATGTTAATTTTATGTATATTAACATCTCTCAACTTTTCTATGAGTGTATATTGATTTCTCTTGGACTACCCCAAGCTTGAGCGGCTATCTACCATATTCGGAGGATTCCGTCCGGTTCAGTCTCCAAACCCTCTCGATTATTTCCTTCATTTTGTTATTCATTGATTATTTCATGTATGTGGATATATTCTTCTCATATCTCGTTAATGTATAAAAATTATCTAATGATTTTATACTTAAATAAAAATGAGGTTTGTATAAAATGCAAAAGGGGCCAAAGCCCTATTTTTATCCAATAAAATCATCATAAACAAAAATCTCCAATTTTAATAAAGATGCATGCGAGGACCAAAGTCCTCAAAATAAGCAATGCCCCGATTTATGCATGATTCGCACATTTATGAAAGGGAGTTGTATTCCGCTCCTTGTATTATTGTAATTTATCGCTTTCATTATCTATCTGATCATTTATCGCTTTCAAAATGTGAATAAATGCGCCTTTTAATCAATTGCATAGTGTGGAGAGAGAGCGAATTAATGATATTAGGATTTGATCATAAAATAAATGAGGTAGAAATAGATGAGAAATCCCGGACCCAGCTCTTATCTTTGGGCTCAAGAGGTTAGAGGTTATCCTCCAAAATACTTCTTGGGTCACGAGGCTTTAGCGCTAATCCTAGGCTCTTTAGGGTGAGAAGTTCACCTTCCATGACCCCTCTAGCTGGCCCAAAATGGATACCAAGCGCAGTCTTAGGCTCTTCGAGGCGAGAGTAACTTTCCCAATGCTCTATTGGGTGGCGACTCCATGAAACCTCCTTGTTGCCCAACATAGACGCACTTGCAATTTACTTGCAAGATGTCAACGGACCCACAAATGCCCCGATCGCCCACGTGCGGGCGGTCGAGCGGGCGGCCGTGGGGATCCGACGCGTGTCACAGCAACTCCTTCCACACCTGCACAGGTAAACATACCGTGCTAAGCGATAAACGCTTAGTGGGGAAACACACAAATCAAATGGACGGCCATTCACAATGGTTGTCAAGCAAAACACATATAGATGGCATAATCGAAAATACACATTAGATAAGAGTATAAACATACGAATATATAGAGTCATACATTTTATATAACATAACTATCTTCAATATATCATAATAATAACCATCTTCAGATAATACATTCTCATAATTAGCAAAACAATTCCAAACAATAAAGCACCTGTTGACTCAAAGTAGTGGATAACGAGTGAACGGACAGTACTTTACGGGTACGAGCCGATTACAGACAGTACCTTACTGGTACGAAACGAAAACCAATTTACTTTATCATTTGCAAAACGTTTTATTGAGGGGCCTTAAACAAGATCCAAACACATAGAGGGTTCGCGAGGAACCAAACGGGACCTGATCGGGGTCCAAACTGAACTGAGGCTGCAGCTATAGGACTTTATTAGGCATGCCTAACTATCCACTATACTGACTCTAGCAGGTTATGCAGTATCCATTCAATTCATTCCATAATATCCCAAATCACATATATATACATATTTACATACATATAGGCATATTCATACCATGGATTCGCATTTGTATAATTCATAATTGAACAAATATAAGGCTTAAAGGCACCCAAAAGAAACTAGAGTTCAAAACCACACGCACACACCAAGGAAAAATTCATTCAGCATAACAAGGCTGTCGCGCTCGCGACAGAGACCATAATCTCTTCGCAGCGCGTGCGCGACGGACTTTGCGATCGCGGGAAGGAGGGAAAAGCCGGACTCTATCGCGCTCGCGACTGTGTCGCGATCGCGACAGAGAGTCTAAACGTTACCATCGTGGGCTCGCGACAGATTGCGTGCTCGCGATAGCACAGGCCAGCATTGCGCTCTATCACGATTGCAACACCGTCGCACTCGCGACAGAGAGCACACACCACTTTTGCTATCACGAGCTCGCGATAGAGTCACATGCTCGCGACAGCACAGCCTAAGATCATCGGTCTCTGTCGCGCTCGCGACAGAGTCGAGATTTCAAAAATCTACAGAATTCTGCAGATTTCTTCCTCTTCCAAAACACACCCACAAACACACAAATCACATCCAGTTGGTCTCTTACCTCAAATCCAGCCACCCGTCAACATCAATAACCACAATATAACATTTATCAACAAGTAATTTCACACCAAACATCAATTCAAAGTCACAATACCAATAATTTCCAATACCCATAAATTTGCAGCAAATCCACATCAATCCTCAAAATCACTACAATAATCCCATGCTCATGCAAAATTACTTTACCCAAAAAAAATCCATAACATACATGCCATATCAAGAGCATATCACAACCCAATTTCCAGAAATCACTAAGAACACATACATGAACACATTTACATACAAAAATAGGAAATTTCCCAAACCTTGAAATCCTTAGCTCCTAATGCTTAGATCCACTAGATCCTGCCTTCTCTTTACCCTTCGGTTCACGAGGAGGCTCAACTAAGCACAACCCAATAAAACCCACAACAAAGTAACTCTAGATTAAAACCCAAATCCAAAAAATATGAAGAAGATGATGAACCAATTGAAGAAAAGGATAACAAATGCAATAAACTTACCTCTAAAATGCTAAAGGATGATCAATTCCCACCAACTAAGCCTTGATTCCAAGCTAGGGTTCTTAGAGGAAGAGAAAAGGAAGAAGAAGAGAGTGAGGGGAAAGGGAATGGGAAATGGAGGCAGCCACCACCCCCTCTCTTCTCTTTTCTTTTTCTTTTTCTTTTCCTAACCCTAGACAAGTGTCACTTCCCTATTAGTGGGATTTGATCACTCACACCCAAAACACATGCATAACATACACACAAGACTCTTCCAACTAATGCATACCCTACAAATGTGTGAACACACACACACAAGCACAGGCCCAAAATATACTCTACAAACACATGAGTAAACACACCCAAGCGCAACCCAACTAATTCACACCCTAACACCACACATGCACCCACATGCTAACAAAACTCTTAAAACATGCATTTTTACCCAAAATGCCCTCAACACATGCCAAAACTCACACAATGCACATGCACATACATGGCTCATTCTACTAGGGGACAAACGGGGTGTGATAAGGAGGAGGAGAATAGGAAAGAGAGGATAAAAATTCTGCTTTTCCCAAATTCTCTTTCTTTCTTTTTCCTCATCCTTTCCTAACCCTAACACTTGTCTTCTCCCAAGTGGTGGAAACTAACACTCACACCCAAACAACATGTATCACACACACACAATGCACTCCCAATTAATGCACACCCTACTACCATACATTCTCCCACATGCTAACAAAACCCATAAACATGAATTTTTACCCAAAATGCTCTTTTGACAAGCCAAACACATACAATGCGCATGCACAAACGTGGCTCATACTACTAGGGGGCAAACGGGGTGTGACAATGCAAGATAGTCGTGGTAGAGGCTGTAAAAGTGGTCGAGGCGGTCGACTTAGAAATGGAGCTGCATCTGAGTCAGTTGAGCTTTCGCTACCTGTTCTAGCTAGAGCATATGCTGTGAGAGCTAGAGACGAGCAGGATGCACCTGATGTGATAGCTGGTAAGTTTTTACTCCATGATATTGAATTATATGCTCTAATTGAGCCTGGTTCCACACACTCATATTCGTGCACAGATAAGTTAATTGATAAGTTGCATGAGGTAGATCAATTAGACTATGAGATATGTGTGACCATTCCTTTAGGGCATAGGAATTGTCCCTTGTTGGTTGAGGGAGTTGAGTTTCCAGCAAATTTGATTGAGTTGCCATTCAGAGAATTTGATTTGATTATGGGTATGGACTGGTTGGCTAAGCATCGGGCTATGGTTGATTGTCATAGGAAGACAGTTGTGCTTCGGGATAGAGATCGGTCTTCTGTTATTGTTAAAGGTTTGGGTGCTAGCTCTTTGAGCAATGTGATTTCCGCAATGCAAGCTAAGAGATTTATTAGGAAGGGTTGTAAGGCTTTTCTAGCTATAATGTTGGACTCTAAGCGGGATCAAGCTAGGATTGAGGATATCCCTATGGTGCGGGAGTTTAGTGATGTTTTTTCGAGTGAGTTGCCTGGTTTGCCTCCTGAGAGAGAAGTGGAGTTGTCCATAGAGATAGTGCTAGGTACTTTGCCTATATCGAAAGCACCCTATCGAATGGCTCCTGTAGAGTTAAGAGAGCTCAAAACTCAGCTACAAAAGCTATTCGATAAAGGGTTTATTCGACCTAGCATATCTCCATGGGGAGCTCCAGTTTTGTTTGTTAAGAAGAAGGATGGTTCTATGATTATGCGTATCGATTATAAGAAAATTAATAAGGTCACAGTGAAGAATAAGTATCCTTTACCTAGAGTTGAGGATTTGTTTGATCAGCTTAGAGGTGCAAGAGTCTTTTCGAAGATTGATCTTCGATCGGGTTATTATCAACTGCGAGTTCAGGATGCGGATGTGGTTAAGACTGCATTTCAGACTAGGTATGGCCACTAAGAGTTTTTAGTGATGCCATTTAGTTTGACCAATGCACCGACGGCTTTTATGGATTTGATGAACCGAGTGTTCAGGCCATATCTTGATCGATTTGTAGTAGTGTTCATAGATGATATATTGGTTTACTCCAAAGATGAGAGTGAGCATGAGGAGCATCTCCGGTTGGTTTTGCAAGTTTTGCAAGAGCATGGGTTATTTGCCAAGCTTAGTAAGTGTGATTTTTAGCTTCGGGAAGTGTCATTCTTAGGTCATATTATTTCGGCTAAGGGTATCCAGGTGGATCCGGCTAAGATTGAGGTGATTGTTGATTGGAAAGCGACTAGGAATGTTCCAGAAGTGAGGAGTTTTCTTTGTTTGGCGGGTTACGACCGTAGGTTTGTAAAGGGTTTTTCAGTTATTGCTGCTCCGATGATGAGATTGTTAAGGAAAGGGGTCAAATTTGAGTGGTCGGATAAGTGTCAGGCTTGTTTTGAGCAGTTAAAGAGGTTGCTAGTCGAAGCTCCTATACTTACTCAGCCCATCTCGGGTAAAGAGTTTATAATGTACAGTGACGCTTCGGGTGTCGGTCTTAGTTGTGTGCTGATAAAAGAGGGAAAGGTTGTGGCTTATGCTTCCCTTTAGTTGAAGCCGCATGAGAGGAACTATCCAACGCAAGATTTAGAGTTGGTGGCTGTGATTTTGCTTTGAAAATTTAGCGGCATTATCTGTATGGGGAGAAGTGTAGGATCTTTACAGACCATAAGAGCCTGAAGTATCTCCTCACACAGAAGGAGTTGAACATGAGGTAGCACCGTTGGCTAGAATTATTCGAGGACTACGATTGTATACTGGATTACCACCCGAGTAAGGCCAATGTAGTCGCGGATGCTTTGAGTCGGAAGTCGGTTTCTACTTTGTTCTTAAGGCGGTTTAAGTGGAGGTTTGATTCGGATGGAGCTTTGGTTGCTCAGTTGAGAGTGAAGCCTACCTTGAGACAGAGGATTATAGATGCTCAGAAGGATGATGAGAGGCTACAGCGGGTTTTGCATGAGGTTAGTTCTGGTAAGCAGTCAGAGTTCTCGGTGTTAGATGAAGCGCTGATGTATAGAAACCGCTTGTGTGTACTTAAGAATGTGGAATTAAGGAAACAGCTTTCAAGTGAGGCACATATTATGATTTTTACTATGCATCCTGGTAGTGAGAAGATGTACCGCGATATGAAGCAGTTCTATTGGTGGTCCGGCATGAAGCGGGACATTATGGACTTTGTATCTAAGTGCTTGACATATCAGCAGGTAAGGCTGAGCATCAAGTTCCTTCAGGATTGCTCACACCTTTATCCGTTCGTGAGTGGAAGTGGGATGATATCGCCATGGACTTTGTATCTGGTTTGCCTTTGACTCAAAAGAAGCATGACTCAATTTGGGTGATAGTGGATCAACTTATGAAGTCAGCTCATTTTTTGCCAGTTAGAGTGGATTATCCGATGGATAAGTTAGCCAGTATTTATGTGGATGAGGTATTCAGATTGCATGGAGTGCCATTATCCATAGTGTCAGATCGGGACCCAAGGTTTACTTCGAAGTTTTGGAAAGAATTGCAGAGAGCTTTGGGTACCAAGTTGAACTTCAGTACGGCATTCCATCCTTAGACAGATGGTCAATCAGAGAGGGTGATTCAGATCTTAGAGGATATGTTGTGGGCTTGTGCATTGGATTTTTTGGGTAGTTGGGACAGATATGTGCAGCTTATGGAGTTTGCCTACAACAACAGTTATCAGTCGAGTATTGGTATGTCACCGTATGAGGCTTTGTATGGTCCGCAGTGTAGGACTCCAGTTTATTGGACCGAACTATCCGAGCGTTCAGTTATTGGGCCAAAATTGGTTAGGGATACAGAGGAAAAGATTAGAGTTGTGCAGCAAAATTTGAAGGCGGCTAAGGATCGGCAGAAGTCTTATGCTAACCTTAAGAGGAAGGATGTTTAGTTTGAGGTCGGGGACAAAGTTTTTCTTAAAGTTTGTCCTTGGAGGAAAGTGCTTCGGTATGGTAAGAAAGGCAAGCTTAGTCCTTGATTTATTAGACCGTATGAAGTGTTAGATAAGGTTGGTCCGGTAACCTATAGGTTGGCTTTACCGATGGAGTTAGTGAAGTTACACGATGTTTTCCATGTTTCGATGCTACATCGGTATCGATCGGATCCTTCGCATGTGTTATCAGTTCAGGATGTTCAAGTGCAGCCAGACTTTTCTTATGATGAGGAACCGAAAGCCATCCTAGCTCGGGAAGTGAGGTAGTTGAGGAATAAGCAAGTCCCGTTAGTCAAAGCGTTATGAAATCACCACGAAGTCGAAGAAGCTACTTGGGAACCAGAGGCGACGATGAGGGCTCAGTATCCACATTTGTTCAGTTCAGGTGAGAATTTCGAGGACGAAATTCTTGTTAGTAGGGGAGAGTTGTCACACCCCGTTTGCCCCCTAGAAGTTCGAGCCAGGTTTGTGCATGTGCATTGAGTGTGTTTTGGCATGTGATAAGGGTATTTTGAGTATAATGTATGTTTGCGGGTTTTGCTAGTATGTGGGTGCATGTATGGTGCTAGGCTGTGAATTAGTTGGGTTGCATTTGGGTGTATTTGCTCACATGGTTGTAGGATGTAAGTGAGTAAGTTGGGTTGTAATAGTGTGTGCATGAGCATATCTTTGTAGCGTGTTATTAGTTGGGATGACTTTGTGTGTGTGTGGTGCATGCTTGTTGGGTGTGACTGATCAAGATCCACCACTAGGAAGAGGACACATGGCTAGGGTTAGGAAAAGATGAATAGAAAGAAGAAAGAGAATTGGAAAAGAAGAATTTCCATCTCTTTTTCCATTCTCCTCTTCTCTCTCACTCTTCTTCTTCCTTTTCTTTTCTCAAAAGAACCCTAGCTTGGATCCAAGTTGGTGTGGTGGGAATTGATTATCTTTTGGTCTTCTTTTGGGTAAGTTTTCTGCATTTCCTTCATCTCCTTCATCTTCTTCTTCATCTTCTTCTTCTTATTTTTGGTTTGGGTTTTGATCTAGGGTTTGATGTTTGGTTTGTCTTTGTTTGGGTTTTGTGTTTATGTTTTGGGTGTTAGTGGAGCCTCCTCGTGATCCTAAAGGCAAGGAGAAGGCTGGTATTAGTGCCACCAAGTGATTTGGAGCTTAGGAGATTCAGGTTTGTGAACTTTCCTTTAAATGATGTTCATATGTGGGTTTTGAGATACACATGAGTTTCTGGAAATTTATGATGTATAAATAGGCTTATATTGGTATATATGATATGGGTTTTGAGTTTTGATGAGTTATGTTGCATAATTATTGAATTAGTGAATCAAATGTGAAGTGGATTGAACCTTGCTGCAAAATTTTTGGTTTTGTGATTTTTGAGATCTTGATTTGTGATTTGATAAATTGATTGTAATTAATTGTGGAAATATGTTGTTTTATGTTGGTTATGGTGTTTGGAAGGCCTATTTTGAGGTAAGTTGGAGTTTAAGTTTGATTTGGCTGAAAATGGTTTTGGATTTGATTTGAAATTGGGTTCCTGCGTTTTTGTTGAGAATGAAAATCCCGATGCTGTCACGAGCGCGACAGAACGGAATTTCCAACTCTCGCGTGGAAGGCTGAGGAATTGTGAGCGTCTCACGAGGCGTGAGCAATGCTCACTAGCGTGAGCAAGGCTCACGAGTCGTGAGCAATGCTCACTTAGCATGAGCAAGGCTCACGAGTCGTGAGCAATGCTCACGGCTATTCTGTCGCGAGCGCGACAGTGACTCTGCCCTGTTTCTCTCACGTACTCTGTTTGTCTAAAATGGATTTTAAATGTCTTCTTTTGGCTTTTCACTGCTGTGTGCCACATTATTTCGCTTAAATGTGTAACATCATGATTTCTTCATGTCAAATAACATGTTATCCATGATAAATTATATGCTATGTTTCGGAACATGATTTGGATTACACATGACCTGCAAGAGTCAGTCTAGTGGATAGTTAGGCATGTCTAATAGAGTCTTTTGGCTGCAGCCTCAGTTCCGTTCGGACCCCGATCAGGTCCCCGTCTGGTTCCTCGCGAACCCTTATGAATTTTGTATCTTGTTTAAGGTCCCTCCGAAAATTGTTTTGAATGTGATAAAATAAATGGTTTTCTATTCGTACCCGTAAGGTACTATCTATAATCAATTCTTACCCGTAAGTTACTATCTGTATACTCGTTATCCACTATTGTGAGTCAGCAGGTGCTTTATTTGTTTTGTTCTGCTTTGAAATGATTACAAGATTATGATATCCAAATGAGTATGATGATACGTATGAGCTATCAGTTAACAAGTACATGAATGTGGATATGAGCTTCTGAATGTATGTCTTTATTATGTAAGCATGATTATATATCTGACATGATTATCCGCATATGTTATATCGTATGTGTTATGCTTTGACGACCATTGTGAATGGTCGTCCACTCTTTTGTTGTGTGTTTCCCCACTGAGCGTTATCGCTTAGCACAGTTTTTATCCGTGGAGGTGCGGAAGGCATTTTGCTTTGGGAGAGTCACCGCCAGTCAAGCCAACACAGAAGGGATTAGTGTTCGGGCTATTTTTGTAATAGTTATGATGATTCTTTTTGTATTAGAACTCTCATTGTATCTATAATTTTGTAAGCTTCCGCTCTTATTTATTTTGGATATGTAATTCTTTTTCTTGGCAATTGATCAGAATATTATTGTAATGATTTTGTTATATTAATGTATGATCAGTTGCTGTTTCTCAAAATTTTTAATTTTCGCTATGTTTCCGTATGTTTATTGTGGATGAATGTTTGCTTTGTATCGATC
This sequence comes from Excoecaria cochinchinensis, assembly GCA_947683425.1. Lineage (NCBI taxonomy): Eukaryota > Viridiplantae > Streptophyta > Magnoliopsida > Malpighiales > Euphorbiaceae > Excoecaria > Excoecaria cochinchinensis. The sequence continues at coordinate 6,052,724 of CANTUQ010000013.1, forward strand.
TGTCTGGTGTGACACCCCTGCTCATAATTTCTTTATTTTTCCTTATTATTAAGCATAATTGCAATTATGCCCCTAATACTTTTAAATTCTTAAAATTTTATCCTTATTCACTTCATTCCTCTTATTATTCCATATTTATTCATTTTAATCCATCTTTATCCTTTTATCCCAATCTTTTACATAATTACCATTTTAATCCAATTTCTTTTATATCTTTACCATTTAGTCCTTAACACACCGCTACCATTTTCTTTATTTCTTTTACCTTTATTTCATAATTTTCTCATTAAATCTCATTTCTTATTTTTGCCCCTAGTAATATCTAGTAGAAACCACTGGATTGGATATGCGGGACAGGGCTCCAAAGCCCTTAACCCCCCGAAGTGGCTACTTAAGGGCCAGATTGCACTTTGGCAGTGTCGGAGTGACCATTTAGGGGGCCAGATTGTGCTCCGATGATAATTCATTTACATTTTACCATTTAAAATTACATTGTGATACTATAAGTAGACCGTCACTGGCCTACAATTGCGAGTCGCCATTACTCCCTACCGCGGTACACTATAATGTCCCTATGGCTAGCCAATTATATCCTATGATCCGTGATTTCTCAACCAATATACTAAAGGCACACAATTATTTCTTTTATAGGCATAACCATAAACATGCATTTCATTTCCAATCCACTTACTTTTATCACAATAACACTATATAACATGCACCATGCCGTGCCACTAAAACTTGCATTTTCGATCATAATTTAAATTTTATAACAAGCATGACACACATTTAATTCCATAACCATATTCATTTTGAAATAATTATATTTATTTCATAATAGCCATATTTATTGCATAATTATCCATAATCATTACTTATCATTCAATTATTATGCCATCTGTAACATCCTTATACCCATAAATGATACGGATACCAGATGTCACAGCACTGCACTGACAGTCACTACAAAGCACTTGATAACTCTGTAGAAATTTTTTTTTTCATCAATAACATTCACAACATACATACACGAAACAATAACAATACACTAATCTATAACTACGTACTTATATCATATACCTTTATCTCCCTTTACTGCGATCGTATACATGCCATGCCAAACATCAATCCTTGTTATCGATTACCTCGTCCCGTCGTCGCTACATCTTCGGCCACCTCAAAACTACTGTAACCTGCGTGCAGTAACACTCTACGCGCTGAACATTGAAATGCCCAGTGGTGGATACATATCTGAAATTTTCCACACTAGTACTACATGCATGCACACATACTAACATTTCTCTTTATTTGGATTAGGAGAATATTAATTTCTAAGTCTTTTAGACAGTTTCAAGCCACTTTTACTGTAATCATTGTTTTTACCTTTGTCATTATCACTATAATCACATTAATCATTATTAATGTTGTTATCAATGTCACCATCACTTTCACTCTCACTATCACTTTCACTTTCACTATTAATTTTTACGATATTTTGCTATTTCGTTCTTAATTTTTGTTAATTATCACTATATCCTTTGTGTTGTGTTTCTGTAACTATGCTCTAACATTTTTAATTCGATTATCATTGTCACTATTAATCATATTAAAACTCTTAACATTATAAAACTACGATTGGACTGTCAGTTAACAATCTATTTCATTAGTAATCCTTGATACTACCTTATTTTTATTTTCTGCAACTATTCATTATCATTTACTTTATCTTGTTATTCTAATATCAGTATTTCCACTGTGTACACTAATAATCTCAGTACTTATTATATTACATTTGGTCTATATATTAATAATCAATTTTATTAATGATTCTTTTTATTATTTTATTTATATTATCACTTGTGGATTCCTTCCTTTTTTTCCCTAACTTATATACTTAATTACAGTCTAAATTCGGACACTTTAATGTTTATTGAATCAATTATTAGATAGTCATTGATTTCTATGTTAATGACACTGGTTTACTGTTATGACTTCCTTTATGTTCCTAACCCTTTCTTAACTCTTTTGCATTACAATAACGCTTCGCATTTATATCTTTTCACTATATCAAATCTTTCACTAGGTTATTTAACTTTAATCAATTACAACTCATTTTATTCTTCAATGGATAACACTACAATTCAATCTCTAGCTTACTTGGATGCTTACTATTCGATCACTATTTCCTTATTTATTTCTTAATCAACGTTGTTCCTATTATGACTGATATTTTCATTACTCCTATTATTACTCTAGAATTTCCATGTTAATCGATTCAATATTACACATCAAACATTAATCTTAACAATTATCTTAATCCATTTTGTTTCTATTATTATCGTTTTTGCAGTTTCATTATTAATACGTACATTCCTTTTCAATTCCATTCACTTATATAATTAACATTATAATGGATCTATTAATTTCTTTTTATATTGTCACTTTCTTATTACACTACAAACTATCATTTTTATCCTTCACTTATTATTTCCCATTATATTTACTTGAACTCTTTTAATTTCTAACTTTTAGCAATTACACAATTAATTTTTATTTAATAATCTTGCACTATACTTTATTTCACTATGGACCCTTAAAAATCTTGCCATAACTAATTCACAATTTATTCCTCTATAATTATCACAATTACAAATTTACCTTTCCACTTCACTTTATTAATATTATTATTATCCTCACAATTAAGTTTATTAATTTCTATTATCACTCTCTAATTAACCATCATGTAACCAAATCAATGTTTTCACAATTTCACTTAGTAGTCCATTTCTTTCTCACTTTACATTTAAATTCATTCCTTTCCCCCTATTTGCAATTACTTCATTGTCTTAAACTTTATTAAGATACACACACATTCAGAATCACTATATATATATATATATAAATCAATTATAATTATTATCTATTCAATAATTATTCATGCAATAATATTCCATACTTCTTAAATTATTCATTCACTAATTATCAATTTCGCATTTTATTATCTATATCATTATTTAATTTACACTTTAATCCCCTAATTAACCTCAATATTGTAATTTTATAATTTGGTCCCTAACCTTTATATTAATTTATGATTTTATTTTTATTTGTTTCATATTTGCAAAAGTGTCACTAATTAATTTCATTATTACCTTAATTTATTACTTGGCATACAATTTCCCTTTTAGCCCTTACCTTAATATTCTAAGTTAAATTACTCTTTAGTCCTTGTTTTATCCTTCAATTTCAATATTACCACTCCAATTCACTACAATTACAATTATGCCACTAATTAATCCTAATTTTAATTTTAATTTCTTATTATTATATTCTATTAAATCATTAATCACATTTTGTCAATAAATTTATCAATTTAATTACATATTCACTTCTTAAATTATATTATTCACTAATTACATTTTTTCCCTTAATCCTTTTTCCTTGGTTTCCAACTTTATCCTTAACTTTTCCATTAATTACATCTATGTCCCCACTTTTACCTTAATATCAATCATGTCTCTTCTTTTACACTAATTCCATTTATTTCCTCATTTTACACTTAATTACCATAATGCCATTACATATGCTTAATTTTACACTTTTAACCTTACTTATTCTTAATTTCCAGTTTTACCCCTTTCAATTATTTTAATTACCAAATTACCTCTTTTCATTTATATTTCACTCTTACCCTTATAATTTCACCAAATTACATTTAGGTCCCTAATTTATCACTTTTACACTAAATTACCACTTTACCCTCATATTTTACCAACATTACCATATTACCCTTACATTTACACTTTTTACCTAACTTTACTACTTTTTACCTAATTAATGTAAATTTACCATTTCACTCATTTTTACAATTATCATTATTCCAATCAATTTTATTACATAATTACCATTATGCCCCTAGTATATATCCGGTAGAAAATCTACCGACCGAATACATGGGACGTGGACCCTACAGATCCACTACACTGTAGAACGACCCCAATGGGATCATTCATCACTGCACTGCATTACACTATACTGATCACTATAAACACTATACACTGAGATAGACCGTCATTGGCCTATCAATATTGAGTCGTCATGACTTGTTCCGCAGTGTGAAATTCCTATGGTTAGCCAATTATATCCTGGACTAGATTTTTCTACCAGACCGCTACTAAGGGCAATATATCATTAAAAATCACTTAAAATTCACATTATATTAATATACATATTTCGCCCATTATATCATTTTCACTTATAAATTTGCATGCACACTCACTTATCATTATTCAATCAATTTATGCCATAATATATCACTAAACATCAAAATACACATTAAAATTCCTATGTATCCAATTCGGCCATTATATCAATTTTTTATTAAGTTCACTTTAGTTCCAATTGACCACTCAATCATGCACTTTACATGTTAAACCCATCATAAACATAATTTACATGTCATATTTATCACAAATCATGCATTATAAACCTATTGTTCAATTCGGCCAAGGCGTTGAATTTTCAGAAAGTCCACTTTAAATTCATTTAACCGCTCAATCATACACTACGCATATTATACACATCACAATTACCATTTATACATCATAAACACCTAATATACATTAAGTTTTCCTTATGTTTCCATTCGGCCAAACTTAGAGTTTTCATACCCTAATATTTTAATTTATTTTAAACACATTTACACACTTATTTAAGTCCACTAATCATGCTTATTAGGTTAGATTAAATTTTATATGCACATATCACATACATATAATGTAAACATAACCTAAAATCATGCCTTTTCAATGGAAAAAGAAGGATATTGTATCCACTAACCTTACTTTCTTGTTCTCCACATCTTAAGCGTACTTTCCATGCCTTATCTCCTTGAAACACCATCATCTCCTTTAAAACCCTAAAGTGGCAGAATTCAAAAATCAAGATCTACTCAAAACCTTGCTTCTTTTTTGCAATATAATTACATAAAAATCATCTACGTACCCTAAAATACCTATTTGAACCATTAAATAAAATTATAGAACCCTAAATCTCTTACCTCATTTTTGAGACATAACCTTGAAATCTTGATTTTTCCCACTTCTTTCACTTTGAATGAGCTTTTGAGACCATCATCAATGAAAGGAGAGGCTGGATTTTACTTAGGAGCGTTAGATTTGTTGAGAAATTAGAAGAAGAAAGAAGAAATTAATGGAGAAATGGAGAATGCTCCATTCGGCCAAGAGAAGGGTGGAGAGAGCTCAAGTGAAATCTGGAAATTGGCTGATTTTTCAGCCTTACATAGAGGTCTCAAGTGGGATTGGGCTTGGTTCAACCAATTGGGCCAACCCAAAGGCCCATTTAAATTAATAAACCCATTTTTCAACCCAAAATAATTTCTCTTACTTTCCAAGCTCAATTTAACTCAAAATAAATCCCAAAATTCTTTATATATATAATTTAGCCTCCACGTAAAATTTTAATTCAATCGGAGACCATTTTTCGGTCCGGTAATTTCTTACCAGTCTGATAACTCAATTTTCTATCTCACCGTAAAATTTATTTTTCACTACTATTTAATTCTCCATAATATTTCAAGAAAATCTATGCTTTCAGATAATTTTTCTGAGATCCACAGCTCCATTTAGAGTCCGGTCAAACCTTAGTCAAACTAAAGTCAACTTGGTCCAACCGGTCCGGTTCACTGGTTGAATTAGTTCGGTTCACTTTTCATCCTTAACAGCATTTTTACTCTTAATAGCCCATTTGACCTTCATTTTCTCTCAATGAGGGTCCTTATCCGGTCCGGTTCAATTAAACCGATCCAATTTATCCATTTTTTAATGTTACTATAAAATTACTTTTTCACTACCAAACTGTTCTACACATTATTCTGAGTTTATTTATGCCTTCAGATAACATTTCAAAGGTCATTTAATATCTTTAAAGCCTCTGTCAAACTTTGGTCAAACTAGTTACTATTTGATCGAACCAGAGGTTTTTCTTAAGTTTGACTTTCGGAGGCCTCTATGACCTCATTTTCTGCTCAAATTTCACCATTAAACTCCTAACAGTCCGCGGATCGATTTTGTGAAATAATAATTTTTCTAAAAATTGACCGCTGGGTCCGCTGTGTAGCTATCCCGGGGTCCCCCATCTCGAGATTGCTATACCTCAAATACACTTAACTCTTAACTTCACTACTGTTAACATCACTCAATACACTACTCTATACTGTGATCATCATAAAGACATTGTAAGCATTCATTGTACACTTCTAACCCGATATTCGGGACATTACACCATCGTTCATAAACTTAATTTCTTTTCTATTAAATTCAATTTCACTCTACTTATTATTTATGTTATTACTTTACTTAACCATAACATATACCATAATTTTTACTTATTACATAATACAATTTCAACATAAATTATATTCATTATTAATCTAAAAATTCTAAATAAATTCGTATACCCTCCATTTTAATTATATATTCATTCTATGACCTTAAATTCATTTAATTATTCAATTACACCTTAATATCCCTTAAGAAAGCATTCAGCCAACCTTATGAAATTTCATCCATAATTGTTTTTCTTCCATTTAACCTTTATACCATTAGATTACATGTTAATTTACATGAATACATACTTATTTACCATTAAACATACAAATACACTATGTTATAACTTAATACCCCATTCGACCTACACATAGATTTTCATTCCTACCTATTTTTCTTTCATTAATCATTATTTTTAACTAAATCATATGTTAATTATCATAAATACATAAATATCTTGCTTTAAACATTAAAATATACCTTAGTACTCTTAAGTATACCATTCGACCCAATTTAAATTTTTACCCATAAATTTATTCCTTCCATTTTAAGCATACAAACCATCATTTTTAACATCCATTAACATGGTTATAAACTTATTTTCAATAAAGCACGCATAGATCACACACATACTCTATAAACATAAACTAAACTCACACATTATCAATGGAAAAAGAAGGATATTGTATTCACTAACCTCATTTTCTTATTCTAGACCTCTTAAATATCCTTTCCTTGTTTTGGCTCCTTGAAACACCGTCATTTCCTTTACTTTCCATAAGTGGCCGAATATATTCACTAAAGAAACCACCATCAATTTACTTCATTTCTTCAATATAACAATATAAACACACTCTACACACCTAAAATTAGCTATTTGAACCTTTAAAATAAACTATAGAATCTAAAATCACTTACCTAATTTTTGACACATAACCTTCCTTTCTTGATTTCTACCACTTCTTTCACCTTAATTGAAGGCTAAAGGCTGCTACCATCTAATAAAGGAGCTAATTTTTTCTTAGGAGGCTTGATTTTAGGGAGAGAATTGGATTGGAGATAAAGAAATTTGGTAGAGGGAGAGAACAATTCGGCCAAGGAAGAACAAAGGAGAGCTACTAGAAATACAAAGATTTCTCTAGAGAAATCTAATATTTAGGGTATTTATAGGTAATTTATTGGGCTAGGCTTGGTACAACCCAGTTGGGCCAACCAATTCTAAGCCTATTTAGGTAATTAAGCCCATTAAGCAAATCCAATTTATTTTTCTCACTTCCCAAATTCAATTTCTCCCAAAAATGATTCTGAAATTTTTTAAATATATTTATTAGACTCCATGAATATTTTCAAGTCAATCGGAGACCGTTTTTTGGTCCGATAATTTCTTACCAGTCCGATAATCATATTTTTTGTCTTACCGTAAAATTTATTTTTCATCAATATATGATTCTACATATTATTTAGAGCAAACCCATGCTTCACTTCATTATTATACATACATTAATTAAATATAGATAGTATAGTTAACTTTGACATGCATTTATAAATTAATAATCTACTAATTCACAATCACTTCACTAGTACACTCTTATAATTTTAAAGAGATTGGGAACCCTTCTATCGCTTAAATCCTTAATAGGGGTGGATACAAGAATAAGGATACCAAATATGGTATTTAACACTAAATACTGCACAAGCAATACCAATCACTAGAGACACGACATTCTCAATACACTAGATACTAAACCGGTATCAAAACACTAGAGACCAATACGGTGTCATCACTAACAGCTACAATCACTATCAATTATAGGCATGCCTATTTATCCATGACTATGTACAATTCAGGTCATGCATAATTCATCAAATCACATTTATATAATTCATAAAATTATCCATGCATAATTTTAAAAGCATCACAAGTTCGGAAACCAGACATCAAAAGCATAAAAGAAAACTCAAGTTGAAGCTAGGAGGTGTCGCGCTCATGACAGAGGCAAAACTAGCCCCAGGTCGCGATCACGACAGTCTTCGCTCTCCCGCGGAGATAGAACCACATCTCACTTTCGTGCTCGCGATGAGCATCGCGCTCGTGACAATGACCGGCTAGCCAAAGCTGTCGCGCTCGCGCACAGGCACCTGCTCGCGACAAAGAACTGCACATATCCACTCGTCAGCCGAGCGCTCTGTCGCGCTCGCGACATGCGTCATGCTCGGGACAGAGAGCTCTCGCTACGGCGGCTCGGCAACCCAATGCTCGGCCACGTGCAAAGGCTGAATTCACCGATCTCTGTCGCGCTCGCGACAGAGTTGTGAGTTCCAGCTCTTAAGCGAAAATTTACAGAAAAACACACTCCCAAAATCACCCAAACCTCCAATTGACTTCAAAACTCAACCCCATAAAAATTGATCATTCAAGTCATCTTAATTACCCTAAAACCCAACTTTTAAACCACAACCAATAATTTAATTACACAACTAACATAATCAAAATCCTCACTTTAGAAAACCAGAAGTTTCTCTCTAAGTTCAACCACAAATTCATATCTTGGTTCAATTACTCATAATCCAAGCATCTCAAACCAAAATAATCATTACCCACATCATTTAGATACAAATACAAATATTACATCTCATCAATTACCAGCAATTCAACAAAGAACACGAAATCACACAAATTCCTATGCTCCTAGTTGCAAGTTCCGCTCCCACTCGCCTTCTCTTTCCCCTTGGGATCATGAGTAGGCGCTTCTAAACCCGAAAACACAAGAACCACACAAACACAAAAACCCCAGATTAAAAACACATCTAACGAATCAAGAGAAAAGATGAAGAAGAAGAGAAAATCCAGTAAAAACTTACCAATGAAGCTTAAGGGATGATCAATTTCCACCAAAAACAACTTGGATCAAAACTAGGGCACACTTGAAGGGAAAATAGGAAGAATAGATAAAGAGAGGAGGAAAAGAACGGGAAAGAGGCAGCAAAATGGCTGCTCCCTCTTCTCTCTCCTTCTATTTATACCTACTTCCTAAAACCCTAGCCATATGTTACCCTAAGATTGGTGGAACTTGACCGCTCACACCCAACTAACATGCATGACACCACACACAAGACTAACCCCACTAATGCACACACTAATAACATACATGCACCCACACTCTAATAAAACCCACAAAACATGCATATTACCCATGAATACCCTCAACACATGCCAACACACCCACACATGCACACATACACATAGCTTAAACTACTAGGGGGAAAATGGGGTGTGATAACTCTCCCCTACTAACAAGAATTTCGTCCTCGAAATTCTCACCTGTACTGAATCCTCATCGCTGCTTTTGGTTCCCAAGTAGCTTCCTCCATTCCATGATGTTGCCAAAGAACCTTGACCAGAGGAACTTGCTTGCTTCTCAACTGCCTCACTTCCCGAGCTATAACGGCTTTTGGTTCCTCATCATAAGAATAATCTGGCTGAACCCAAACATCTTGAACCGATAACACATGCGACGGATCCGATCGGTACCGTCAAAGCATGGAGACATGGAAGACATCATGCATCTTAGCCAATTCCATCGGTAAAGCCAACCTATAGGCTACCAGACCAACTTTCTCTAAAACCTTGAAAGACCCAATGAACCGAGGACTAAGTTTACCTTTCTTGCCAAATCTCAACACTTTTCTCTAAGGCGACACCTCAAGGAATACTTTGTCCCCGACCTCAAATCGAATATCCTTTCTCTTTAGATTGGCATAGGATCTCTGTCTATCTTTAGCCACTTTCAAATTCCACTGTACAACTCTGATCTTCTCTTCTGTATCTCTAATCATCTCTGGCCCAATAAAAGATCGCTCGGTTAACTCTATCCAACAAATTGGAGTCCTACATGGTCGACCATACAAAGCCTCAAATGGTGACATCCCAATGCTCGATTGATAGCTGTTGTTGTAGGCAAACTCCATAAGCTGCACATACTTGTCCCAATTGCCAGAAAAATGCAAAGTTCAAGCTTGAAGCATATCCTCTAAAATCTGGATAACCCGCTCGGACTGACCATCTGTCTGAGGATGAAATGTTGTGCTGAAATTCAACTTAGCACCCAAAGCTCTTTGTAGTTCCTTCCAAAACTTTGATGTGAACCTTGGATCCCGATCGGATACTATAGACAATGGCACACCATGCAGTCGGATTACCTCATCCACATAAACACTGGCCAACTTATCCATCGAGTAGTCCACTCTGACCGGCAGAAAATGAGCTGACTTGGTAAGCCGATCCACAATCACCCAAACCGAATCATGCTTCTGCTGAGTCACTGGCAAACCCGATATGAAATCCATGGCAATGTCATCCCATTTCCACTGGGGAACGGATAAAGGAGTGAGCAATCCCAAAGGGACTTGATGCTCAGCCTTTACCTGCTGACAAGTCAAGCACTTTGCCATGAATTCTACAATGTCTCTCTTCATTCCAGACCACCAGAAGAATTGCTTCATATCCCGATACATCTTCTAACTACTAAGATGCATAGTAAAGACCATAGTGTGTGCCTTACTCAAAAGCTTCTTCCTTAACTCATAATTCTCAGGCACACACAAACGATTCCTATACATAAGCACCCCATCCAAAACCAAAAACTCAGACTGCTTACCCTGCTGAACCTCTGGCAAAACCTGCTGCAATCTTACATCATCCTTTTAAGCATCCATAATCGACTGTCTTGAGGTCGGCTTCACTCTCAATTGAGCAACCAAAGCCTCATCTGAATCAAATTTCCACCTGAACCGTCTCAAGAACAAAGCTGAAACCGTCTTCCTACTCAAGGCATTCGCAACCACATTAGTTTTACCCGGATGACAATCCAAAATGCAGTCATAATCTTTAAACAACTCCAACCATCGGCATTGTCTCATATTTAACTCCTTCTACGTGAGGAGATACTTTAAACTGTTATGATCCGTGAAAATCCTACACTTCTCCCCATACAGATAATGCCGCCAAATCTTTAAAGCAAAAATCATAGCTGCCAATTCCAAATGATGCATCGGATAATTCTTCCCATGATGCTTCAACTAGCGAGATGCATAAGCCATAACTTTACCTTCTTGCATCAACACACACCCGAGTCTAACTCCTGAAGCATCACTGTACATTACAAACTCCTTACTCGAGATGGGCTGAGTAAGTACAGGAGTTTCAACTAACAATCTTTTCAACTGCTCAAACCATCCTTGACACTTATCCGACCACTCAAATCTGACTCCTTTCCTTAACAATCTGCTCATAGGAGCAGTAATGACTGAAAAACCCTTCACAAACCGACGGTAGTAGCCTGCCAAACCAAGAAAACTCCTCACTTCCGGAACATTCATAGGCACTTTCCAATTCACAATTGCCTCAATCTTAGCTGGATCCACTTAAATACCCTTAGTTGACACAATGTGACCCAAGAAAGACACCTCTTGAAGCCAAAAATCACACTTACTAAGCTTTGCAAACAAACGGTGCTCCCTCAAAACTTGCAGTACTAACCGAAGGTGCTCTTCATGCTCACTCTCATCCTTCGAGTAAACCAAAATATCATCAATGAATACTACTACAAATCGGTTGAGATATGGCCTAAACACTAGGTTCATCAAATCCAAAAAAGCCGCAGGTGCATTGGTCAAACCAAACGGCATCACAAGGAACTCATAGTGGCCATATCGCGTCCAAAATGCAGTCTTAACCACATACGCGTCCTTAACTCGAAGCTGATAATAACCTGACCGAAGATCAATCCTGGAGAAGACACCTGCACCTCTGAGCTGGTCAAACAAATCCTCAACTCTAGGCAAAGGATACTTATTCTTCACTTTGACCTTATTAATTTGCCTATAGTCGATGCACATCCTCAAGGTACCATCCTTCTTCTTAACAAACAACACCGGAGCTCCCCATGGAGATATGCTAGGTCTAATAAACCTCTTATCCAATAACTCTTGTAGTTGAGTCTTAAGTTCCCTCAACTCTACGTGAGCCATTCGATAAGGGGCTTTTGAAATGGGCGAAGTACCCGGCACTATCTCTATGGACAACTCCACCTCTCTCTCGAGAGGCAACCCAGGCAACTCACTTGGAAACACATCCCCAAACTCCCTAACAACTGGGATATCCTCAATCTTAACTTGACCACGCTTAGAATCCAACACCACTGCTAGAAACGCTTCACAACCCTTCTTCAAGAACCTCTTAGCTTGCATAGCAGAAATCACATTACTCAAGGAACCCAAACCCAGACCTTTAACCACAACAGAAGACTGATCTCTATCTCGTAACACAACCACTTTCCTATGACAATCAACCATAGCCCGATGCTTACTCAACCAATCCATACCCAAGATCATATCAAACTCTCGAAATGACAACTCAATCAAATCCTCAAAAAACTCAACACTTTGAACCAAAAGAGGACAATTCCTATACACTCTACTCACATTGACACTATGCCCTAAGGGATTGGTCACACAAACCTCATAATCTAACTGATCAACATCATGCAACTTATCAAATAACTTACTCATGCACAAATATGAGTGTGTGGAACCAGGGTCAATTAGAGCATAAATCTCAGTGTCAAAGAGTAGGAACTTACCTGCAATCACATCCGGAGCATCTTGCTCATCCCGAGCTCTCATAGCATATGCTCTAGCTAGAACCGTCAAGGGATGATCAACAGACTCTGATGGAGCTCCCTCTCTAGGTCGACCACCTCGACCTCTACCTCGGCTGGCTTGCAGTGCATTCAATCCCACTCTACTAGCCTCACGCTGATCACCAGAAGTTTCACTCAACTTCGAACAGCTAGCTAAATAGTGATCAATGCTCCCACATTGGAAACAACCACCTGTCAGCCACCTACACTCACCCCGATGGTGCTTGCTGCAATGAGAACACTCGGGCAGAGCCTCAGTCCTATTACTCAAACCACCTCTACCAGAACTCAAACTCATAGCAAAACCCTGCCTCCTGCCTCTCAAAGCCGGACCTAAAGAAGACTCATCCTGCAGGTTCTTAGACCTCTTTCCCGAAGAAGATGATGATCCTCCACGAGGGGGATTCCTCCCCTGAGCTCTCTCCCTCATAACTGACTCTGATCTCTCAGTCCGCACTGCAGCCTGAACAATCTGATAATAACCAATACCCAGATTACTCATCAAGGAAATAAGCATCGCCCTCAAGGACTCATTCAAATCGGCCTCAAAATGCCTACACCTAAACTCCTCTGTTAGAACACTCTCTGGAGCATACTTCGCAAGACGGTTAAACTCTTTATCAAACTCCGAAACTGATATGGCTCTCTGCTTCAAACTCAAGAATTGTGCCCACTTAGCATCTTTGTAAGCCCTAGTCACATACTTACTGTAAACTCCCTCTCAAAGAACTCCCAAGTGACCAGGTCAGGCAACTGGGGATGCGTACGGACCAACTTCCACCAATCGTAGGTGAATTCCTGAAGCAACGCCACAACACTCTCTACCTGTCTGTCTGGAGGGCACCGAATCTCCTCTAACACTCGCTTCACTTTCTCAATCCATTTTTCAGCATAGTCAGATTCATCCAGACTAGTCCCATAGAAGTCCTCTCCCCGGCTTTCCCCATGCTCTCTAAAGGGGCTCTCGGAGCTGTCATTCTCTTTAAGACACGAGCCATGTCCTGAGAAATCTTCAACATTGCCTCACAGGGCATGGTTGCGGCCTAAGGCTGAACCCTAGGTGTTTGAGTCGAAATAGACACTAAAGGATCTACTACTTGAGGATTCACACCCTCAGTGGACCCCTCAAGAGACCCACGCACCGAATCAGAATCCATCTAAAATAAACACAAAGACACCCGCATCAACTAACACAGTCCTAAACATATATCTATGCACCACAACACCCAGAAAATGCCTAAACCTAGGTTCTGATACAAAAAACTGTAACACCCCCACCCATACATAGGAGAACCCATCCGCAATGGAGTGAGAACCCGTATGAGCAAGGGTGTCACCAAACAAAATGGTACAATAACATTCATCCACATAATATAAACATACACATATACAGCGAAATTTAAAACTTTAAAGCCAAACTGATCATTCACTCATAGATGGAATAATAATATTCATTACATAACTGTTCTGATCTAACCAAAATGATTATATCTCCCAAAATGCAAGGCGGAAGCTGAAAAAAACAATAATTACAATGAGAGTTCACTATTACAAAAAGAATCATAATACAAAAATCTAAGTCCTAACATCAATCCCACTATGTTGGTTGGACTTGCGGAGACTCTCCCAAAGCTAATCACCATCCGCTCCTGCACGGATTAAACACCAGTGCTAAGCGATAATGCTTAGTGGGGAAAACAAGCATTAAAAATACGGACGGCCATTCACAATGGCCATCGAGGCAAAACGCATACATAATCGCATATATTGATAATCATAAGACATAATCATAATTGAGCCGCATTCGTAATCATTCAAAGGCTCATAATCACATTCATATATTAACTGATTCATATGCTCATAAATAGAGTTATTCTAAATTCCCATTCTTATAATACAACCAAAACATAACACCTGCTGACTCACAATAGTGGATAGTGAGTAACACATTGGGGTACCCGTATGTACTATCGAAAAGCAACATCGTATTTTTTTCTCTTTCAAAACATTTTCACATTGGGGATCTTAAACAAGATCCGTACACATTGAGGATCGCGAGGACCCAAACAGAGACCTGTTTAGGGTCCAAACAGAACAAAGGTACTGCAGCTACTGAGATCTATTAGGCATGCCTAACTGTCCACTAGACTGACTCTTACAGGTCATGCATAATTCATCAAATCACATTTATATAATTCATAAAATTATCCATGCATAATTCTAAAAGCATCACAAGTTCGGAAACCAAACATCGAAAGCATAAAAGAAAACTCAAGTTGAAGCTAGGAGGTGTCAAGCTCACGACAGAGGCAAAACTGGCCCCAGGTATCGATTGCGGCAGTCTTTGCACTCGCGTGGAGATAGAAACACATCTCACTGTTGCGCTCGTGACGAGCATCGTGCTCGTGACAGTGAGCGGCCAGCCAAAGCTGTCGCGCTCCCGACAGAGAGCTCTCGCTGCAGCGGCTGGGCAACCCAATGCTCGGCCATGCGCAAAGGCTGAATTCACTGAGTTCTATCGTGCTCGCGACAGAGTCGTGATTTCTAGCTCTTACGCGAAAATCTACAGAAAACACACTCCCAAAATCACGAAAACCTCCAATTGACTTCAAAACTCAACCCCACACAAATTGATCATTCAATTCATCTTAATTACCCTAAAACCAAACTTTTAAACCACAACCAATAATTTAATTACACAACTAACATAATCAAAATCCTCACTTTAGAAAACCAGAAATTTCTCTCTAAGTTCAACCACAAATTCATATCTTGGTTCATTTACTCATAATCCAAGCATCTCAACCTAAAACAATCATTGCCCACATCATTTAGATACAAATACACATATTATATCTCATCAATTGCCAGCAATTCAAAAAAGAACATGAAATCACATAAAATGCACAAAGAAAACTAAAATTCCCAAACCTGTAAATTCCTTTGCTCCTAGTTGCAAGCTCCGCTCCCACTCGCCTTCTCTTTCCCCTTGGGATCACGAGTAGGCGCTTCTAAACCCGGAAACCCAAGAACCACACAAACAAAAAATCCTTAGATTAAGAACACATCTAACAAATCAAGAGAAAAGATAAAAAAGAAGAGAAAGCAAAAACTTACCAATGAAGCTTAAGAGATGATCAATTTCCACCAAAAACCACTTCGATCAAAACTAGGGCACACTTGAAGAGAAAAGAGGAAGAGGAGATAAAGAGAGGAGGAAATGAACGGGAAAGAGGCAGCAAAATGGCTGCTCCTTCTTCTCTTTCCTTCTATTTATACCTACTTCCTAAAACCCTAGCCACATGTCACCCTAAGATTGGTGGAACTTGACCACTCACACCCAACTAATATGCATGACACCACACACAAGACTAACCTCACTAATGTACACACTACTAACATACATGCACCCACACTCTAATAAAGCCCATGAATACCCTCAACACATGCCAACACACCCACACATGCACACATACACATGGCTCAAACTATTAGGGGGAAAATGGGGTGTGACACTAGTAATAAATGTCGAAGATAAGATTACACCATGAAAAGCTAGCGGCATATTCATAATGGTCTGACACCCTCCAAACTGACGAACGCAACGGGTTGTGATGCAAAAGGAGGCCCTGTAAAGCCCACACAATAGGACACACCTCAAAGGTCCGTCCTGAATCACGTAGTCAATACGCATCCAAGGGCTCGTAAAGCTGATATCTCCGTCTGCCAATGTGGCTATCCATATGAAGCCTTTATAAGGAAAGTCGAACTGATATGTCTGCTGTCCAAGGAAAAAATGCACCAGTGAGTATGCATTGATCACCTTAGGAGGGGGTTATGTCAATAACCTTAACTTCTCTTGTAGCCACACCTAAAAAAAACAGAGTGGAAAAGCTGCTAGAATGAGTTAGATCCATTCCAGGCAAAAATAAGGCACAGGATAATGTGAAAACCCCTAATGGGACGCATTTCCCTATAAGAAAAGTTAGTGTGAAAACCCACAAGGGGCGCACTACCTTTAAAAATAATGACATAAGGTACTTGGAGTAATAAGGGACTCCTGGTAATAAAAGTGGTAGAGTCAGATTTTTCAAGTTAACACAATGGGAACCAATGTTCCTAAAATCCAATAAATGTCTCGATTTGTGTATTATGTATTTTACTTTATTTTTCTTTGTGTATTTATTTATTTTGGGCCCTTAAAATTAATTCTGGTGCAATTTTATTCATTAATTTATTTATTAATGCTTTTTTTTTTTATTTTGGGCGATTGTTCTGTCCCATTTTTCACTTGTAATTTATTTATCACTTTCTTTATTGCTTTTCTTTACCGCTTCCAAAAATGCTTGAAATGCGCTTTAATTTTATTGCATGGTCATATGAGATGAGAGATAGAATTTCAACTACTAAAAAACTCATTTATAACTTAACTTAAGGCATTAATAAAGTGAAATTCCGAACACTTTCTCTGGTTTAAGACCCCCGAGGTTAGATGACCTTCCTCAATTTCTTTTAAATTGGGTGGCGACTCTAAAATACCTCAAAGGTGCCTAAAGGTTTCGTGGGATTAGATGAACTTCCCAATGTTCTATTGGGTAAGGAATTTCAAAATATATCGTGTTACCCAAGATCAAAAAGACACCGACCATCCCGGGCCCTAAAAGTGGGCATCCGGGGACCCCGGCTTCTGGACAGGTTAAGGGCCGCATGCGTCATAGTGGCGACTCTACTAGGGACATATGCATTGCAGGGGTGGTGACTAGGTTACTCCTTCACCTAAGACATGACCCCAATATATTCAAGCCAAACTTGGAGGGGGATATAGCTGTTGATTTCGCTATCGCTGGTTACATGGGTATGGTAGAGCCGATACCAGATTGACCAGACGAGTACAGATTACTTAGTATAACAGAGACCAGACTTCTCTGCAAGTTGCCTCCACTCCCCGACATAGCAGGTACTTCAGGGGATGATCACCTACAGCTAGAGGAAGAAGAGCCATGTACACCACAAGATGAGGAGGGTACATATGATTTGGACATCACAGATCTCTTTAGCACTCCCCCTCCGCAACAGATCCTACATAGTGTAACACCCTTATATGATATATGCACTCACTACTATTTTGAACGATTTCCATAATTGAAAACACAGTCTTAAAAATCTTAATGCACGACTCGGGTAAATTTTTTTTTCACACTTAACCATTATACTCATTTAGCCATTTTATATCTTAGTAACTAATCTTGCCGATTGACCTATAACTGTCTATTGTTACTATTCATTTGGTAAAATTTCGCAGTATAACGGCTTATACTTTAACTATCCAAACCTGCAATTTCAATCAACCGCAGCCCCAGCAAGGGCACAACAATAATATCATCTATCTCATACCATCATCAGCCACCACAGAATTATACCAATACCAACTATCCATACATATACAAATACATACACCAACTTCATATTTATATACATGCCAACATATCATACAAAAACAAACTTCAGTCTTCCTTCACTGATACGCTCCCAAAAACCTCTTGTGGTATGCTGCTCCACTCCTATAGCGTACCTACACGCAGTCAATAAAAACTACGAGCTGAGCATTAATATGCCTAGTGGTGGTTACAAATCCTAGGATTTTCACTACTATAAATTATACACACACATAATTATAAAACATGAATTCTATCGCTATAACCTAACTCATTAATTACTTAAATTTATTTTTAGATTCTACTATACATGCTACACTTTAATCATTTACACTGACTCATTTACTCAAATTACAATTCTCATTTATCATTAATTACCTTTCCGTTTCTTAATTAATTATTCAATTAACTACACCATTATATTTTATTTATAATATTAATCTGATTTACTCAATTTATTCATCAAATTAATCATATTATCAAACATTTAACCTTATCATACACTAATTACAATTGAATCCTTTTATTAAATTTATTATTTCATTAATTACATTTTTACTCTTATTTTTTTCCTTGGTTTCCCATTTTACCCTTAACTTTTCCATTAATTACATCTATATCCCCATTTTTACCATAATACCATCCATGTGCCTTCTTTCACACTAATTCCATTTATATCCTTATTTTACACTTAATTACCATAATGCCATTACATATACTTAATATTCACACTTTTAACCCTACTTATTCTCAATTTCCACTTTTACCCCTTTTTATTATTTTAATTACCAATTTACCCTTTTACACTTAAATTTCACTTTTAACCTTATAAATTTACTAAATTACATTTAGGTCCCAAATTCTTCACTTTTACACTAAATTACCATTTTAACCTCATATTTTGCAAAAATTACCAAATTACGCTTATAACTACACTTTTTACCTAACTTTACCACTTTTTACCTACTTAAGGCAAATTTACCATTTAGTCCCACATTTTCACTTATTTACCTAATTACCCTTTTTAATCACACTTTTTACCTAACTTATTTCATACTTATCCATTAGGTGTAAAATTACCATTTTGCCCCTAAACTTTCTATTTCCTTTATTTTTGTCTCATTCTCACTTTTTTCATATTTATCACTACTTTAGTTAATTTTATTACATATTTACCCTTTTGCCCCTAAATTTTTATCAAATTACGATATTGCCCATCCTTTTTCTTTTATTTACCATTATGCCATTAGTTAATTATATTTTCTTTTATTTACCATTATGCCATTAGTTAATTATATTTTCACATCTAATCACTAATTAACTTATAATTTAACATTTAATCCACGAATTAACTATATTTCCATATTTAATCACTTCTTAACTTATAACTTATCAATTAACCGACTAACTAATTATTTTCACGATAAATTACGGTTTAGTCCTAAAAGTACCATTTCAAGTCAATTGTCATTTTTAATCCTTATCTTATCTTTATTATAATCATTACCATATCTTTATCCTTATCACCTAATCATTACTATATATTTATCCTTATCACTTAACTACATGTGTATCCATTTAATCATTCAATTAATTCTTTCTTTACACTTTTCCAACATATTTTGCAATAAGTCTCCTTTTAATTAATTTTATTCAACTATTGCCCCTAGTAACACCCAGTAGTTATTACTAGACTGGGTATGCGGGACTGGACTCTATGGCCCTAACCTACAGAAGTTGTCACTAGGGGGCAAAATTACACTTCGGTAGTGTCAGAGTGACCACTAGGGGATTAAATTACACTCCGACGGCACTACACTTACACTTTACACTACACTTACACTTATACGTAGACCATCATCGGTCTATAATTGCAAGTCGCTATGATTTGCTACCGCAGCATATAATGATGTCCCTATGGCTAGCCATATATATTCTGAACTAGATTTACTACTAGATCACTAAGGGAAATATATAATCATCATTCATTTCACTTTCTTTTCATTTATTTCACTTCTAATTCACTCAATATTTAATATACACACATGCATACCATGAGTTCACATAAATATACACTTATTTCATCATTTTCATTGTAAATATAATACTTTATCTCACTTTGTGCATACAAATAAACACTATCACTTTCACATATACTTATTTTTCATTTATTGCTCATTTTGTGCATTTATATACCATAAACATCAAAATGCACTTTAAATACTCATTAAGTCCAATTCGGCCAAAGTACCAATTTTGCACTATGTTCACATTTAATTTATTTAACCACTCAATCATTTAAATTACATGTCATACTTATCTTAAACATCAATTCCATGCCTTAATTTCCAACATACATAATTAATTCCTTTAATGTTTAATTCGGCCAACCCTTCGTTAATTCATTATGTATGTTTTTCATTCTTTTAATTATTCAATTAGCTTAATCCCATGTTATACACATTATTTACATTGCTTGCTTACATAAAACACCAAAATATTTTAATGTTTTCCTTAGTCGTCAACTAGGCCTAGGTTTCAATTCCTCACTAAGCTTACGTTTCTTTCTTTTAATCACTCCATTTACTAAATATCATATTAAACATTGCTTATATATCACTTACATGCATTAAACATCAAAATATTTTAAGAATTTCTAATATGTTCCATTCGGCCTCACTTAGGGATATCATACTAATAAGTTTTAATTTAATCTAAGCACGTTTATACACTAATTTAAGTCCACTAATCATGAATATCAAATTAGATTTAATTAAACAAGTCATTATCTCATACCCACACTTAGACATAACCTAAAACTTAAGCTAAATCAATAGAAATAGGAGAATTTTGTAACCACAAACCTCAAATCCTTGCTTAGCACTTCTCAAGTGTCCTTTTTGATGCCTTATCTTTTAGAGAAATCTTCCTCTCCTTATAATCCTAACCTTGTCCAAATATAAATAATGGAATAACATCAAATCTATACTTCCTTTTTACAAAATAACTTCATAATCATGTTCTACGCCCTTAAAAATACCCATATGAACATTTAAACCCAATTAAAAATACCCAAAACACTTACCTCAATTCCACCCTAAACTTTGAATACTTAGTTTTCTTCACTTCCAATGCTCCAAATGGACTCCACTTGCTGTGTTTATGTTATAGAGGGACTGAGATTTGTGGGAGGCTAATATTTGGGGAATGATTGAAGAAAGAATGAAGAAAAATGGAAGAGAAAGTGAAAAATGGCATACAATTTGAAAAAAGAAAAGAGAGGTGGTGGGTTGCTGGATTTCTCTAGAGAAATATGGCCACTTGCTGCCTTATATAGTAGGAAAATGAACTGAACCGGTCCAACCAAAGCAGTCCAACTGGTTTGAACCAAAATTTTAGTTTTTCGACAATGTGTGTTACTCAACTTATGTTCACTCCCAACCAATTCCATTATTCTTAAAACATCAAAAATAGCCTCTTTAAAAGTTTTTACCTCAATCGGAGTCTTTTTAGGGCCCGGTTCACTTAAATCGGTCCGATTCAATCTTGTTCGGTTCTACCGTAAAATACCATTCTAATGCTGTCGAAAATTACAGAAAATTATTTTATGGATGTACACTTCCCACTTTATAACCTTTTGAGCTCAATAACTATTTTTAAAAATTCGGTCAATCCTCAGTCAAACTTCGGTTCAATTTGGACCGAACTAGATGCCAACTTTAGAATGACTTTCGGAGACGTATTTGACTCCATTTTCACTCCAAATTTCACCACTAGACTCCTGACGGCCCACAGATCGATTTTATCAAATAATATTTTTTTTAAAAATCAACTGTCGGGTCCGCTGTATAGCTACCCTGGGGTCCCCCATCCCAGGATTGCAATACCTCAAACATATTTAACTCTTCAGTTCACTACAATTAACATCACTCAATACACTACTCTACGCTGTGATCACTCTAAATACACTGTAGACATTCATTAATACTTCTAAGCCAATGTTAGGTCCATTATAGCTCGCACCACTCCTCCACCACAGGTTTCGAATCTTGACTTCTGCACTCTCTGAAGACACTCCCCTTATAGTCGATCAGGTAATCCGGGGGCATCCTCTTCCATAACCCCGCCATCATCTGAGTTTAGGACAGAGCAAAATTAGCCTACTCCAGAGATGTCATTCCAGTCTAGGCACTAGGATATGATGTCCGTATTGGCCGCTCTGGGGCAATGCAATGATGTGGCAATCCGTCTTCTAGGCCAGCGTATAACGGATGATATTCACCTACTAAGCCAGCCACAGAAGGGAACTTTCTCCTACTGAGCCAGCAAATAGATGATAGGCTCACTCTATTTAGCCAGCAGATAGCAGAAGGGTTCAGAGAGATCAGTAGGCATTTAGACAGGATAGAGGGATATGTGACAGCTTCGCAGGCCGCGACTGCACAGAGGGTTGATGAGTCCCTCTAGGTGATGGATGAGGCACTAGCCGCCACCCGACACCGGATGGATGTCTTAGAGGAAACTTTTAAAGGAATATCCTAGGGCATGAGGGATCTGCGTGAGGATTTGGGACCTTCCTATCATTCGAGATGACTTGGGGTATCACATTGATGGATACGCTTTGGCCATATCAGGCATAGCCTCTAGTTTTCAGAACAATCCCCCACAATAAAAAAGCATAAATAAATAAATGAATAAAATTGCTCCAAAATTAATTATAAGGGCCTAAAACAAATAAATACACAAAGAAGAATAAAGTAAAATACATAATACACAAATCGGGACATTTATTAGATTTTAGGAACATTGGTTCCCCTTATGTTAACTTGAAAAATCTAAGAGTTATTTTGGGCTATAAAGATAATAGGGATAATTGGATCCCATTTTATGAGACCCTATAAACACCAACTCCTCCTACTGCACTAGCAGCAACAGATCTGTAAATTTGATCAATTTTTTTAAGACTCTAAAGGCAGAATTAGGTTTTAGTGTCCCATAACATTTAAATATATATATCTTAAGTTTTATCTCCAACTAGAATCACTCAAATTTGAGGTCTATAGGATGAGATATGGCCAAAACATAGAAACTAGTCAAGTTGTTCCTACAGTAGATTTTCAACTACTCTACCTAATTTATACACACATGCATCTCCAATCATTTCAACACCAATTTCATCATTTGTCATGCATTACGCAACCAAAATACCATGAGAATCACCTAATTATTCACATACAACAAGCACACACAATAGCAAAAAGGTAAGTTCCCAAACGTGATTTTCAAATCAAACCCCTTTCAAGCTTGCTCAAGTTGTGCCTTCTCCTTTCCTTCCCTTTTTCTATAGATTTCTTCGGCTATTCAGATACAAAACATCACATCACTTTAATTCCCAACTGGTTTTTCCAACAATTATCAAATAAAAGAAAAAGATAAAGATAAAAAAAGAACTTAACTTGCCAATTAAACTTTAACTACATAAGCTATATGCTTAATTTTCCCCTTAAAATTCTTTAGATGAATTTGAGTGAGTGAAATTGGAGAGGAAATAAGAAGAAAAATGGCTGAATGTTTGGCCAATTTAGCCGGCCTATTGGCCATTTATATGGCCTCTCCCTTTTTCCTTTCTAAAAGACTTGGTGTTGCCTTCCTATTGGCCCAAGTTCTAGGTACTAGAGTGAAATTTCCTTTTAATCCTTCAAGTATTATTTGATCCAAGTAACCTGCAATTGAACTTCATTACCTATTGGCCCACAAAAGAATTTCATGTTTACATATTTATCATAATTTAACAATTTATAAAGTTACCACACTTGCCGAATCTTTTAATTTAACTACAATTATGTCCTTTTCGACACTTTAGCCACTTATTTACTCATGTTCGGTTTTTATCACTCCCTGATTATGCGTCATTACAACTAGAGTGCATTTTGTGTCCTTGCACATCCTATTAATATTAATATATTCAATAATATCATTCAACAATGTATATTACTATTACTATTATTATTATTATTATTATTATTATTATTATTATTATTATTATTATTATTATTATTATTATTATTATTATTATTATTCTACTCTATTTTACTGCTTATCATATTATTATTGCTCTTTCTTTTTCTTAATGCATTATGGTTCTATACTAAAACATGCATTTATCCACAAAAATAAATTAGATATATGATCATTAAGACATAAATAACATGGAAAATTATAAAAATTATTTTTCCACACAAAATAACTACCATGGTCACCATTTTTCACGCAAACTGCGTTAAAAAATGCAAAAAAAAAAAAGACAACAAAAACATGCCACAATTCATTAAAATAATGTTTATTGTCGTTTTATTACTAGTTGCAGTCCATTTAATGCAAACGTAACCATGAAAACTCTAAAACATACCTTAGAAGAGAAGATGTGATAACTCAAAATTTAACATGTGAAAACATGAAAATATTGTATCCAAACGATCTTGGATTGATTGGGAACAAATTTACCAAGAGAAATCTTGAAAAAAGAGACAAAATGGCTAATAAATGGCAAAAAATCGAGACAAAATGGGGAGAGAAAGAGACAAAAAACTAAACGAAAAGGTAAGGAAGAAGGAAAAAGAAAAAATGGCTTTTTGAATAAAAGTTACCAAGTCATGGCCGTGACTCACTTTTTGAATTCCAAAAAGTGGTAACTAGCAAGTCACAGGTGTGGGTTACCAAATTTTGGGCATGACTCACTCAAATCTCTGAATGTAAATAAGTTTTTTTCAAGTTTTTCAAAGTAATTTCCACAGACATTGATGCAAAATTAATGTTATCACCTTTCTTTTTAGAATCTGCTTCCTTTGGTCATTTCCTGAGATAAGGATTTACTCCTTGTGTTCCTACAAAAGAGATATATGTGTGAAAAAAATACTTGGAAGAAAGAATGCAGCCTAATGCATGCAACATGCAAATTTACTGTTTACATGCCAAATGGTTCTTAGGGCCAGTCACGGGCGTGACTGATTGAGTAACGGCCATAACTCGGCTCTCTCTCTCATCCTCTTTAGTCCTAAGCATTTTATATTCCTTTTTCCGATGCTTTCCTTATGCCTTGTCTTTTTTTTGACCTCCATCTTCTTAAGCTTTCATCTCTAGTGTCTCTTTTTTTATCTTTTCACCATGGTCACCCCATTCTCAAATAGGTTTAACATAGCACTCGACAATCTTAGGACCTAGGAAGACCCCATTAGAAGCCTTTATTCCAATCTACGGGTTCTTAAGGATGGTCCAACACGATATGAACCTTTTTTTAGCAGCCTTGCTGTAGATACCGGATCCTGAGTCAGCCTAAATCAGAGTTATCCAATGATGATTAGATGCATGTTCACAGGCTAAAAGGTTGAAAGTGATGATTTCCTTGTCAAGTTTGGATTTTAGAATAAAAAATAATAAAAAATGTATTAAAAATTAAATTTAAAAAATGGAGTTTGAAAATTATAGTGTTTTTCGTTAAATTTGAAATTAAAAAAAAAATCAGATGTCAGCAACGTCGGGGCTCATGCGTGCGGTGCCTGCGTGAGCGACACGCAGGGCGTCGCTCCGCACTGGGCACACGAGCTGTCACACCCCGTAAGTGGCCTAATTGGATTTAGCGATTTTAATTGGACAATTAAGGGCATTTGGGTAATTTATATGAGAAAAGAGGATTTGATTGCAAGGAAATAAAAGATTTAAACTACAGATTTTAGTTTGGTGAGTGAAAGGTAATTTGACAAGGATTAAATGGTAAAAGAAGAGTGAGTGGAACTGTGAATTCGTGCATGTGTGCCAAGTGGAGAGTGTGTGTGTGCACGTGGGTGAGGGAAGAGAGAGGTCTGGTTGTGTTAGTGCTGGAAACCTACAGACTGAAGTTCTTCTCTCTTTTGCTTTCTCTCACGTTAGCCATACCGTTCCTCTCCATTTGCTGCTCTTTTCCCATTTGCATGTGTGTTCAGTCATTGTGGAACTAGGGTTTGAGATTAGAAAAGAAGTTACAGAAGGTAAGTGGCTATTGGTTTCGTATGGTTCTTCTTCTCATATGGGTTTTTAGAGATTCTGTTCTTGGGTTTTAATTGTGGCTTTATCTGTTTGCAAGCATCTGAGGATAAAAGGAAAGAGAAAGGAAAAGGGCAAGATAGTGGACTGAGAGTGCAAGTGGACGTTTTTGAACTTTATTCAGGTTTGGGAGTGTGTCTGTTTTTCCCATTTTGGGTCCTGTTTCCAGTTTTGGTATTAAAGTGTTTATGTGTGTGTTTGTATATGGAAACGTTAGAGATATGTAATGTTGTTGATAATGTTAGTTATATGCATCTGATCGTCAATTGCATGGGTAATGTGATGTGTATATATATGATTTCTGTAGAAAAGAAGGTTAATGAGTATGCAAATGAGATGGTGATACATGTATATACATGTGAAATTCTGGGTTGTGCCTCTTTCTGGTTACATGCTGTGATGGTATGATAATGCGTATATTTTGAATGTATTTGCTATAAATGTGCTCAGAAGACCTCAAGGTACGCGTTTGCATAATTATTTCATGAAAAATGGATTTAGACAAACTGGGGGTTGAGTTTTGGTTGTACTCTATTTTTCACGTTTTCTGGTTTTCTGTGTTTTTCTGGAAATTCTGAGAAGTTGGATGAAGGAGAAAAGCTGTGAGAGGAAGATCACGTGACGTGATGGGGCATCACGCCGTGACCTCCCTCCTTTGGGAAGTCACGTGGCGTGATGAAGCATCACGCCGTGACCTGCCTCTCTTGGCGAAGTCGCGACGTGATGGAGCATCACGCCTCGCGACCTCGCCTGCCCCTGTGTGTCACGAGATCGTGACTTCTCTTCCTCTCCTCTCAGGCATCACGGGACGTGACTGATGGTCACGCCATGACTGCCTTGTTCTTCGGCGTGGCACTTGCGAGAAACCAGCGTCACGAGACGTGACGAATGGTCACGACGTGACCGGCCTCTACCTGCTGCCCTGTTTTTCTAAATTGGGGTTTTAACTTCTGTTTTAAGGGTTTTTGCACTACATGACAAATGTTTGAGTTAAAATTGTATTGTAGTTTGGATAATTGCATAATATTGGGTTTTGTATACATGATTAATGATTAATCTACAGGATTTACATGTTTATAATTTATTTAACATGGACTTTTTCAATATGAACTATTTGTTCTTATTACCTCCTGTGATTGATATTTATGTATTTGAATGTTCTGAATTGGATCAATATACATGTATATATGAAATATAAGTTAGTATTTAATGAAATTCACATGATATGATACGTGAATTATTGAGTCGTATACTTGATTAAATAATAAATGTACATAACTTACTAGTTTATATTTTACATGAACATAAATGGTCTTGAATGTGAATTATTTGTACTTCGGCCTCCAATAATTGATACTGGATGTATTAAAATGTTTCTGAATTTGATCTAGATACATGTATACGTGAAATATGTATTTGTATTTAGTTGTATTTAATATTTAAAGTTACATGTTTCCAAAATGTGAGCAGTATATATGTATACATGGATTATTACAAGATGAATTATAAGTTCATATTACATTCATTAATTAATATTTGAATATATGTATATTTTTCTGATTTTGATCAATGTACATGAATACATGAATTATTGAGTTGTATTCTTTAAGCCTGAATAGTCATAGTAGTGGATAAGTAAGCGCTTACTTAGGTCAGAGTGTGTGTGCAGCTGCTATATGATAAAATGATATATGCGGGTCCATTTGGATCCTTGTTTCGACCATGTTTGGTCTATATGAAAATAAAGCGAGACTTCGGTCTCTATATGGAAAATACATGTTTGAGACTCATGTCTCTATATGCTTGGGATACTGTGTTCAATCAGTATCCAAATGACCGTAGCCACTTCTAGAGAGTATTTCAGACTAATCAGGCTACATGTTTATATGTGATATATATATATATATATATATATATATATATATATATATATATATATATATATATATATATATATATATATATATATATATATATATATATATATATATATATATATATATATATATATATATATATATATATATATATATATCTATATGTTGAGATGTTTATTGACAAGATTAAAGGTATATGTTGTATATGAAATATAGTATAACTTTGGGTTTATACACCTTGAGTGTATATGTATTTGCAATGGTGAGAAATATGTAGATTTTAATTATGTTTTTAATAGTTAATTACTTGTAATGTATGTATATGGTTGGGATGAGATTATAGTATTGTTGTAAATATTATATATGCATATTGTTAGTTTGTTTTGTTCCTCCCCACTAAGCGTTATCGCTTAGCACGGGCTCTTTTCCCGTGCAGGTGGCGAGTTTGGATTTGGAGTCAGATATCTGCGGGTCGGCCACTAGGAGTCTTTTGATGAAGTTATTTTTGAAGTCTTCCGCTGTAAATTTTTGTATATGGCTTGTGTATAGCAAAGTAAATCTTTTGTAAAGGAACAAATATTATTTTTGTATATGTATTCGATTACAAGCCTCATTTTGTAAAACAGTACGGATATATGTTATATGTAAAAAGGATTTACTATTACATGATTAAAAGTTTCTTTATTTTATATTTGGTTTTTGTTTATACATGTGTATATGGATTCGTTATATGTGTTTGCCCGCGTGGCACTCCGGCATCCTTCCAACGGGGATGGCGGGGTGTTACAGCTTGGTATCAGAGCCCAGGTTTGGTGGTTCTGGGTTATGTTGTGATTGTTTTGGTGTGAGTCAAGTCTATACATGAGAGTCAGTTTTGTATAGTGGCCTAATGCAGATGTCGTTTGTGTAAAGTATAGATGGAGTCCGACTCGCGTGAGAGCATAGACGAGGCAGTGGCAGATGTGAATTGATAAGAGTTCGAGGTGGCACTCTGTATTCCTATCAGCTATCTTCTTGAAATCATGTGCACATAAACATAGTGAAACATGGGGATGGGAAAAGTACATTATAGTAGCTTACATTGCATTTTCGCATCATCTCGCATACATAAATCATTACATGACCATTTCATCCGCATCCCTCATTTGTATGTAAACAGCATCATTGTATGCACTTCACTGAGAGAAGCTGACAGGATATACATCGAGTACTTGATGATTAGAAGAGGTATATGGATTAGAGTGTAGTGTGTTAAGGAAAGTGTGGAGTGTACATGATGTGATAGTTGTATGGTATAAGTGATAGCGATTCAGAGATTTGTTTAAAGATTTACCTACAAGTGATTAGCGAGGAAATTTCGAGGACGAAATTTTCTTAAGGGGGAAAGAGTTGTCACACCCCGTAAGTGGCCTAATTGGATTTAGCGATTTTAATTGGACAATTAAGGGCATTTGGGTAATTTATATGAGAAAAGAGGATTTGATTGCAAGGAAATAAAAGATTTAAACTACAGATTTTAGTTTGGTGAGTGAAAGGTAATTTGACAAGGATTAAATGGTAAAAGAAGAGTGAGTGGAACTGTGAATTCGTGCATGTGTGCCAAGTGGAGAGTGTGTGTGTGCACGTGGGTTAGGGAAGAGAGAGGTCTGGTTGTGTTAGTGCTGGAAACCTACAGACTGAAGTTCTTCTCTCTTTTGCTTTCTCTCACGTTAGCCATACCGTTCCTCTCCATTTGCTTCTCTTTTCCCATTTGCATGTGTGTTCAGTCATTGTGGAACTAGGGTTTGAGATTAGAAAAGAAGTTACAGAAGGTAAGTGGCTATTGGTTTCGTGTGGTTCTTCTTCTCATATGGGTTTTTAGAGATTCTGTTCTTGGGTTTTAATTGTGGCTTTATCTATTTGCAAGCATCTGAGGATAAAAGGAAAGAGAAAGGAAAAGGGCAAGATAGTGGACTGAGAGTGCAAGTGGACGTTTTTGAACTTCATTCAGGTTTGGGAGTGTGTCTGTTTTTCCCATTTTGGGTCCTGTTTCCAGTTTTGGTATTAAAGTGTTTATGTGTGTGTTTGTATATGGAAACGTTAAAGATATGTAATGTTGTTGATAATGTTAGTTATATGCATCTGATCGTCAATTGCATGGGTAATGTAATGTGTATATATATGATTTCTGTAGAAAAGAAGGTTAATGAGTATGCAAATGAGATGGTGATACATGTATATACATGTGAAATTCTGGGTTGTGCCTCTTTCTGGTTACATGCTGTGATGGTATGATAATGCGTATATTTTGAATGTATTTGCTATAAATGTGCTCAGAAGACCTCAAGGTACGCGTTTGCATAATTATTTCATGAAAAATGGATTTAGACAAACTGGGGGTTGAGTTTTGGTTGTACTCTGTTTTTCACGTTTTCTGGTTTTCTGTGTTTTTCTGGAAATTCTGAGAAGTTGGATGAAGGAGAAAAGCTGTGAGAGGAAGATCACGTGACGTGATGGGGCATCACGCCGTGACCTCCCTCCTTTGGGAAGTCACGTGGCGTGATGAAGCATCACGCCGTGACCTGCCTCTCTTGGCGAAGTCGCGACGTGATGGAGCATCACGCCTCGCGACCTCGCCTGCCCCTGTGTGTCACGAGATCGTGACTTCTCTTCCTCTCCTCTCAGGCGTCACGGGACGTGACTGATGGTCACGCCGTGACTGTCTTGTTCTTCGGCGTGGCACTTGCGAGAAACCAGCGTCACGAGACGTGACGAATGGTCACGACGTGACCGGCCTCTACCTGCTGCCCTGTTTTTCTAAATTGGGGTTTTAACTTCTGTTTTAAGGGTTTTTGCACTACATGACAAATGTTTGAGTTAAAATTGTATTGTATTTTGGATAATTGCATAATATTGGGTTTTGTATACATGATTAATGATTAATCTACAGGATTTACATGTTTATAATTTATTTAACATGGACTTTTCAATATGAACTATTTGTTCTTATTACCTCCTGTGATTGATATTTATGTATTTGAATGTTCTGAATTGGATCAATATACATGTATATATGAAATATAAGTTAGTATTTAATGAAATTCACATGATATGATACGTGAATTATTGAGTCGTATACTTGATTAAATAATTAATGTACATAACTTACTAGTTTATATTTTACATGAACATAAATGGTCTTGAATGTGAATTATTTGTACTTCGGCCTCCAATAATTGATACTGGATGTATTAAAATGTTTCTGAATTTGATCTAGATACATGTATACGTGAAATATGTATTTGTATTTAGTTGTATTTAATATTTAAAGTTACATGTTTCCAAAATGTGAACAGTATATATGTATACATGGATTATTACAAGATGAATTATAAGTTCATATTATATTCATTAATTAATATTTGAATATATGTATATGTTTCTGATTTTGATCAATGTACATGAATACATGAATTATTGAGTTGTATTCTTTAAGCTTGAATAGTTATAGTAGTGGATAAGTAAGCGCTTACTTAGGTCAGAGTGTGTGTGCAGCTGCTATATGATAAAATGATATATGCGGGTCCATTTGGATCCTTGTTTCGACCATGTTTGGTCTATATGAAAATAAAGCGAGACTTCGGTCTCTATATGGAAAATACATGTTTGAGACTCATGTCTCTATATGCTTGGGATACTGTGTTCAATCAGTATCCAAATGACCGTATCCACTTCTAGAGAGTATTTCAGACTAATCAGGCTACATGTTTATATGTGATATATATATATATATATATATATATATCTATATGTTGAGATGTTTATTGACAAGATTAAAGGTATATGTTGTATATGAAATATAGTATAACTTTGTGTTTATACACCTTGAGTGTATATGTATTTGCAATGGTGAGAAATATGTAGATTTTAATTATGTTTTTAATAGTTAATTACTTGTAATGTATGTATATGGTTGGGATGAGATTATAGTATTGTTGTAAATATTATATATGCATATTGTTAGTTTGTTTTGTTCCTCCCCACTAAGCGTTATCGCTTAGCACGGGCTCTTTTCCCGTGCAGGTGGCGAGTTTGGATTTGGAGTCAGATATCTGCGGGTCGGCCACTAGGAGTCTTTTGATGAAGTTATTTTTGAAGTCTTCCGCTGTAAATTTTTGTATATGGCTTGTGTATAGCAAAGTAAATCTTTTGTAAAGGAACAAATATTATTTTTGTATATGTATTCGATTACAAGCCTCATTTTGTAAAACAGTACGGATATATGTTATATGTAAAAAGGATTTACTATTACATGATTAAAAGTTTCTTTATTTTATATTTGGTTTTTGTTTATACATGTGTATATGGATTCGTTATATGTGTTTGCCCGCATGGCACTCCGGCATCCTTCCAACGGGGATGGCGGGGTGTTACACGAGCGCGCCCGATGCCCGTCGCGCACACCGATGGGCGTCGGTTGCCCATGATCTGCCGAAATCTCTATTTTTTGCCCTTTTTCTAATTTTTCTTGATTTTTTTTTACTTTTCTCATTTTTTTCAGAATTTTTAATGATAATTACCTCTTTTGAACACAAATTAAGGGGAATTTGATAAAAATTCAATTTTATTCTTTAATTAATTAGGTTTTCCATTTTTGTTGATATAAATAGAGAAATTTAGAAAGAAAAAAGGGTGGAATTCTTTTTGATAAAAAAATCTTCATTTTCTTTGCTTTTCTTCTCCAAAAATTCTCTCTACATCTTTTTTGCGTTTTCTTCTCCAAATAAAAAAAACTTTTTAAGGTTAAAAATTCAATTTTTAATCAAGAATTATTCTTAAGACAAAAAAAATCATTCTTTGTTCTTAAAATTTGTATTTATTTTTTGTTATCAATTATAATTTTTTGAAACAAAAAAAATAATTCTTTAGTCTTGAGAATTAAATTTCTTTTCTTTAATTTTTTTAACAATTTTAATCAATAATCATTCTTGAGACAAAGAAATCAATTCTTTGTTCTTGAGAATTAATTTCTTTTCTTCTATTATTTTTTAAGCAATTTTCTTTTGGAATAAAATTCCAATTTATGTTATTTTTATTTCTACTTGGTGAATCAAAATAACGAAATCGATTATCTTCTCTCATTCCATCGAATCCGAAATCTGAGGGTAAACATTTTAGGCTCGATCTCTTAATTTTATTCTTCTTTTATTTATTTTTGCTCATATTTAATTAGTAATCATGTAAATCTTTGTATTTATTGTTTATTTATTTATTTTATGTTATCTTAGATATAAATTTAACCTTTTTGATATTTTTCTTTGTTACTTTTTTTATTTACTTGATTATTCATTTTCTTTTATTTATCATTATTATTTATCATCATTATTTTTCATTATTATTGTTATTTATCTATTTATTATTATTATTATTATTATTATTATTATTATTATTATTATTATTATTATTATTATTATTATTTATCATTTATTACTTCATGTTTTTTAATTGATTTTATTGATTTAATTACTAACATTAATTTTATTTGTGCTTGTTTTTTGTTTCAAATCTTTGTTTTTCCTTATTTAAGCATCTATGCGAACAAAGGAGGAGATTCAGAGATTTATCATTTTTATTGTATTTATTTTTTGTTTATTTGTCTTTTTAATTTATTTGTCATGTAATCAGTAATAAAATCATTTATTTTATGCACGTTTAATTAAAAATCACACAAAAATATTTTTATAAATAAATTGCGTTTTTCTAATAAAATGGGACCATTGTCCTAGTTTTTTCCATCCAAATAAATTGTCACTTTAAAATTATTTTCTTTAATTATGCATGTGAGGACCAATGTCCTCATCCTTAATAAATACTCAGTTTTATGTATGATTTACATTTCATTTACATTGGGGGTTGAATTCCGCCCCTAGTTTTATTGTAATTTATTATATTTTTATTTACCCTTTTTTTATCTTGCCTTTATTTATCATTTTTATTATGTAATTGATATGCGCTCTAATTACTGCATTTAAATGAATGAGAAAAGGGATAAAATCTTAAATTTAAAACTCAATTGTAATTTAATCAATGGATAAATGGGAAGTCTTGAACTATCTCTGGTCTTAGGTTCAACGAGGTTAGAGGACCATCTCAATGTTCCATTGGGGTGGGGTCTCCAAAATATCTCTTGTTGCCCAAAATAGGCCCAATTTGCATTGTCTTAGGCTCCATGAGGTTAGAGTACCATCTCAATGTCCTATTGGGATGGGGACTCAAAAATATCTCTGGCTTGCCTAAAATAGACATAAATGCGTTGTCTTAGGTTCATTCAGGCTAGATGACTTTTCCCAATGTTTTATTGGGTGGCCACTCCAAGAAACCTCCCTGTTGCCCAAAATAGATGCCCTTGCAATTCCTTGCAAGTTTCATGAACCTCCCCCGAATGCCCTAAAAGCGGGTCTTCAGGGCGGCTGAGGTTCGGCTCGCAGTACTGGAATTCGAGGTTCCACGTGTTCCTTTTCACCCATTTAGAGGTATGCCCTTTACACAAAGAGTTTGTAGCAATTCTCCATGTAACCTTTGCTCTTAGGACTATTCCTTATGTCCCTAGTTCCGTATCAAATTTTCCAATTGAGATTGTTGGGGCGCTGGGAATTCTACCCTCTGAGGTCAAGGGTTTGATGGATAGTGACAGCACTATTCTCCCATAGATCCTCTTTAACAGCCTATATCGGGTTGTAGACATTCCATCTTATCACATAGGGGCAATCCTGCTGATATGTTTTGCTCACTATCTAATACTAACTATTGATGATGGACTCATCGATGACTATAGGCTTTTTGAAGTCAGCAATGGAGTCGGTGATGGTCAAACTCCTTTCCTACTGATCATGGTGAAGACTTTACTTGGCCTAAATGCCATGCAGGCAGACCCCTACGCTCCTTTTACTGGTAGCTTTTTATTGATCCAGGTACCTCTAGTTATTTATTTGAAGGTGGTGCACCCCATGTGGATTTTCACACTAACTTTTCTTGTTGGGAAATGCATCTCTCTAGGGATTTTTCCACAACCCGATGCCTAATTTTTACTCGAGATGAACTCAACCCATTCCAGCGGCATTTTTTTTGTTGGATAAATTACCTATAATTTAGGTTTTCACCCCATCCTTTGGCTTTACTTTTGGTTAGAGAGCCAATTATGATTTTCCAACTCTAACCACCTTTTTCTTAGGTATGGCTATAGGAGAAGTTAATGCTGCTATATGAGCCCCCTTTGAGTGTAATTCACATATATTCTCTAAGATATTTTGCCCCCTGGCAGAGACGATATGAGTTTGACTCTCCAAATAAGGGTGTCACGTGGTTGGCTACCATTATTGAAGGAAACATCAGTTTCATGTGCCCTTGGCCGAGGCTTATTTATGTCAGTCAATACAGCCCTTCTAGTTGCGTGACATTATGGGAATTACATAGGGCCACATTTTGCATCATGGCCCATTGTGCACGATAGTTCGGCAAAAGGCAAGATATTGTTTAAGAACACTTATCTTTTTAGGGTAGCGAACTTCATTTCAAGTTACGATGGCCTTTGGAGATACCTACTAGTGAGGCATACCATTCCTTTTATACATGTGTGTGACTTCAATACCACTGTTGAATACAGGTTGTGGGTTAGAAGAGAATATGACAATAGGGCCTTTTAGTTGAGGTGTTAGAGTGGTAAGGGCAGCAGCAGGGGCTAAAATAAAATGATTATGATTGTCTACAAAAAATGCTACCTTTATTAGAATTATCCCGTTCATACTTCTGCTACAACATGTTACAAAAATAAATTTCTTATCCATTACATGTTAATCATATGCTCTAACTTAACTTATGCATGCATTCCTATCTGCCTGCACTATATGGCAACAATGATAATAATGACATGACATTCAATGAAAAATCACAAATTTCTATTTAATCCCAAGGGGTGACACAGTACATCCAACTCCTATTATCAATCAGCCCTCGCAGGTTTTCTTGATTGAACATTCTCTCTCAAACCTCTAATTTTTGCCTTGGGCTCCTATTTTAGATTTTTGCCCTAGCGAGGTTCCCAATTTTAGCAAGGCCATTTCTTTTTTAGTTTTTGACTCGCAGGGCTATTTTGTTCTCTTCTTTTTGTCTTTTTCCTTTAGCCATGGAATCTTTTCAACCTATCAACATTAATTGGTTCCTTAAACTCGTTCCCGTTGCTATTAGTTAAAATGGCCACGTTTTTTGACAGTAGCTTCTTAAACACAAATGGCCCTTCCTAGTTGCGCCTAAATTTGCCTCTTTAATCTAGAATGCTTGGTCTCATCTGCTTGAATACCAAGTCACATTCTTTAAATGATGGCCTTTAACCTTTTAGCCAAAAGATTGAGCTAACCTCTTATAGTATAACTAGTTGTGATAATAAGCCCTTATTTGGTTCTCATCTAATAGATTCAGCTACATCAGCCCATGCCTTACCCATTTCGACTATGGCAACTTGGTTTCTACAGTGACCCTCAATGATCGGAGTTCGATTTCCATCGGTAACATTGCCTCCATCCCATATACCAAAGAGAAAGGAATTGCTCCTATTAAAGTCCTAACAGTTGTCCACTAACCCCAAAGGGCAAATGGTAGCTTTTTTACCCAAAAGTCTAAATAGTCTTAGACAAGATCTTTTTCAAGTTCTTATTTGCTGCCTCAACCGTCCCATTGCCCTGCAGTTGGCAAGGAGAAGAACTATGATGTTGTATCTTATAATTTTTTTTGCATTTGTTTGGTCTCTGCTTGAAATTAGACCCCAGTGTCTGACATCACATGATGAGGTACCCTCATCTATAGATTAAATTTTATTTGATGAACCGTGTCATTTCTTGTGCCCCCAACTTTTTGAAGGATTCAACTTCTATCCACTTCGTGAAATAGCCAATGGCAACCACCATGTATCTGTGCCGATTCAAAGCTATTGGGTGGATCTCCCCCATAATATCTACCCCCTACGCTGAGAAAGGCCATAGAGATAATAAATTGCATAGTTATGAAATTGGCAGATGACTAAGATTTGCCTATTGTTGACATTGATGGCAAAGCTTCACATATCTCGAGCAGTCGGTGTCCATTAGCCAAAAGAATCCTTGACACATGATCTTCCTTATAAGTGCCAAACCATTCATGTGAGCCCCATAGGTCCCAGCATGCATCTGTTCCATCACCTTTTTAGCTTTTTTCTCATTTAATCATCTCTATTGAACACCATCAGTTTATCTCCTATACAATTCTCCATCTATACTGATAAACTGGGTAGACAACTTTCTAATTAGCCTTTAATCTTTCTCTATGGCTTCTTTCGATAATACTGACCTTTCTTGATAGTTTTGGATATCATTGAACCACGGCTTCCCATCGGTTTCCTTTAAGTTTATAATCTATTAACTCTCAAAGTAGGGCTTGATCGCTATAGTCACTCCCTTTGGGTTATCCCATATAGATACTACGGTTGCTAGGGCATCAACTAACTAATTCTCAACACGAGGCACATGCCTGAAAGTGCATGCCTCAAACTAGCCACTTAAGTCATTCAAGTATTCCTCATATGGCACCAACCGCTCTTTTCTTATGGACCATTCGACCTTTACCTAATAAATTACTAAAGACGAGTCCCCAAATCCCTCGATAGTCTTTTTCCCCAGGGCTATTAAGGCTTCCAACCCATATATGCAAGCTTTATACTTGGCTCCCTTGGTAGTTACTTTGTATCCAAATTTCTTAGCTACAGGGAGTTTTTCACCATCAGGTGTGGCAAGAATAACTCTTGGGTTGCTTCTTTGTTGTTTGTGGCCCCATCAAAGTACATCTGCCAACCCTAAACCATTATAGTTTTAATGCTTTCATTTGAGAATTCATATATAATCTGATCCCTATCTAATAGATGGTCAGCCAGGAACTCGACAACTGATCGGCCATTGATCATCTTCCTTGTGATGTACTCTACTTTAAATTCATGTAATAAGAGAAACCACCTTCCCATTTTCACCAGTAGGGATTATATCGACCAAAGGTACCTAAAAGTATTGTATTTGGCTACTACTTGTATCCAATAAGAATGGAAGTAGTGTCTCAGCTTTGTGGAAGCCTATACTATTGCTAAGTAGATCTTCTCGACATCGACATACTTGGCTTCATGCAGAAGGAATTTCTTACTCAGATAGTGCACGACAAATTCTATCCTGAATTCATCCTCCTAAGCTACATGGCTCCTATTGAACTCTGTTCCACGGCTAGATAAAAGATCAATGGCTTTGAAGGTCGAGGTGATTGGAGAGTTGGGGGATGTATAAGATATTCCCGTATCATCATTCCATTTAATTGATTAATCTTTTCTTATAAGCTTGAAGATCAGTTCACATATGGAGGTGTTCTTAGCAATAAATTGGTTGATGTACTGAATCCATCCTAGAAACCCTCTAAATCTCTTTCTCCTTTTTAGGTATTGGTATTTCCATTATGGCCTTCACCTTGTCTGGATCCACTTTAATCCCTCATTGACTGATTATATGAACCAACAACTTAACTGAGGTAAACCCAAACACACATTTCTTTAGCTTGAGGTGGAGATTATAGTTGTCAATCCTTTTGAAGAACTTCTCTAATGCTTTGAGGTGGCCTTCTCTAGTTGTTGAGTTTATCATTATGTCATCCACATATACTTCAACGTCTTTGTGAATCAAGTAACTGAGGATCTTGGTGGCCATCCTATGATAAGTAGCCCCAACATTTTTCAACACAAATGGCATTACCTTGTGCATGTAAGTCCCCTACTTTGTAATGAGGGCTATTTTTGATTCAATTTGTAATCTTGTTAAGGATCTAATTGTACCCTGCATACCCATCAACAAAACTATACATCATACATATGACGGTACTATCAACCAGCAAATCCATATGCGGTAATGAGAAGTCATCCTTAGGGAAAGCTTTGTTCAGATCCCGATAATCCACACACATCTATACCTTTTCGTCTTTCTTAGCAATAGAACTATGTTAGCTAACCAAGTAGGATACCATAATTTAACTAGGAACCTGGCTTTAATCTATCTTCAAACCTCTTTCTTTAACTTTTTTGCCCACTCTAGCCTGAACCTTCAAAGCTTTTGTTGACCGACTTACTACCTAGATAGGTTGGAATGGCATGCTCTATGATTTTTCTATCAATACTCAGTATGTCTTCGTAGGTCTAAGCAAAGACACTTTCATATTTTCTTAATATTCTTTTAAATTTTATTCTCTCCTTAATAGTTACATCTTATGCAATTAAGATCTCTTTAAGGTTATCCTTGGTTTTGAGATTAAATGGAGCAGTATTTGTTAAATTATCAAATATGAATGAGTCATGATTATGGCTATGCATGATGTAGTCAGATGAAACATTGCACAAATAAGAAAAATTGTTCATATTATTAACATGCTTTGGGAAAGATACATCATTCTTAAATAAATCAGGAATATAAATCACATTACCATACAAA
Organism: Excoecaria cochinchinensis; assembly: GCA_947683425.1. Taxonomy (NCBI): domain Eukaryota; kingdom Viridiplantae; phylum Streptophyta; class Magnoliopsida; order Malpighiales; family Euphorbiaceae; genus Excoecaria; species Excoecaria cochinchinensis. The sequence goes on from CANTUQ010000013.1 coordinate 6,092,685, forward strand.
TCACCATCTAATTCAATAGCAGCTAATGCACCAGAAGATGCCTTGCCCTTCTCAATGTCTGATGCAAGCTGTTGTTATTCTTCTTTATGGTCCATGATTTAGAGTCCATCTTCTCCTTCCCTTTTACCTTGGCGGTCAATAAGTCAGGTGTTATGACTTCTTCAGGTCAGCCCAACTCCATATCAGCCAGTTTAATCATGATTTCCTCATCCTAAAAATCAGGTGCTGGCTTGATAATCCATATAGCCTAGTTGATAACATCATCAAAAATCTCAAAATCGGGAACAACCTTGCCACCAACTAGTGTGAATTCCTCTTCCCTACAAATTTTGCACTTCAAATGTCGAGGATACCTACCATATTTTGATAATTTCTTCACCTAGATAGGTCCACACTGTAGCCTAGCCCTTTTTTATCCTTCTACCCTACTAGTGTAATGGCTTTCTGGATCCCTTAAGAGCGTTTACCCAAACTAGCACCGAGCAAGTAGTGGGCTTTTAAATTTCTCTCTCTTTATATCGGTATTAATGCCAGTTATGTGGAATCCATTAAAGTGTTGATTGGCTATTTCTAGATTAGACACTTGATTCTACCTCAAAGCCCTAATAGTGACTATCCTACCCTCATGAGGAATTCAAAACATCTTATGGAGAGCTAAGGGGACTCCATCCGATTTACGGAACTAAGATCTTCCCAATAAGAGTGAGAAGTTGTTGGTATTTGGATTATTGCGAATTCAGCTTTTATCTCAATTGGCCATTTCTTCACCATCACTTTAATTGTATTGATGGCTTGCTTTTTTGAATTATCATAGGCTGTGAAAGTGAGCATAGACTTGCTAAGCATGGATTCATCTATACCATAACCTTCCATGGCTGTGAATGGGCACACATTGATAGATGAGCTGTCATCCACCATTGCACAAGTAATGTGCTTATTGTTGACTTCTATCTTGATGTACAAAGGCTGGTTATGCTCATGCCACTCAATGGCATATCTGCATTAGTAAAGATAATCTTCTCCTTTGAGACCCCTTTTACCATTCCTACCAGCTCAAATGGAGAGATGGTTGTTGCAACTATCGACTCACACAAAGCTTCTACCAACTTATACCGATAGGAAGGTGATTAACTCAGGAGGTCCTAAATTGAGATCCGAGCTAGAGTCTTTTTTAGCTGGTTGAGAACCTGATCGTTCTCTATAGGCCCTTCTTTTATTAGGGTAGATGGTGCTAGCTTATTTCCACCTCTGGTACCACCCTTCCACTTTTGGTCACTGCTTTAACTTTTTCCTTTTTCTTCTCTGCCTCTTTTTCTTCTTACTCTCAAAGATCCCCTGGCTTTTTCCTCTCACTGCCTTTGCCTTCAAATGTTATGTTTTATTATTAGTAACCCAAATGTCAACCAAACTGGCCGATGCCTCAGTCTTACTTTCTCCAGCCTCTATACTTGTGCTTGTATCTAAACTATCACCATCCTTTAAGGCCTTGTGAGTGATGGCCAAGCAATTATTGCATATAGGTCCTGAAGAACACACTATTCGAGGGAGACCGAGCCTATCATAAAGACTGGTGGCGACACAATGTAATAAGCCCTTGCTTTTTTTGCTTTTTTCTCGAGGTCTAGTACTTATTTACTAACTATTAGGTCATGTATATTGTCCCTTAAAGTCAAACAATAATTAGTCTTGTGCCTTGTATGTTGGTGAAAGGCACAATACCAGTCCGACTTATGCCCAAGCTGCTCCTAGTTCTTTCTAGTTTAAGAGGCAATGGTTACAACTTCCTTTTTTTTTCATAAAATGAGCAAGCACCAAGAGAGTGGCATGCCCTAGTTCAAGTACCTCCATGGAGCTATCCCTGTGGTTGATACTTTAGCAGTTTTGCCAACACTGCCTTCTCTATTACCGTTGTTACCGGTGTTCTTATCGAATCCCAAATTACCATATCCCTGCCTATTGCTGAACTCACAAAGTTTTGCTTCTTTGCCATGTATTCTCCTTTTACCTCTATTACTATATCCTTTAAAAATTCCCATTTTTTCATCAATTTCATCTTTAGACCCTCCCTGAGGTATGGAATGGCATTGCAGATAAAAAGATGGATTTGATCCTATGTGTCTTGCTTTCTCGTCATCTCCATTACTCTATTCCTCCAACAAGTATGTACTCATGAAAAGACTCTTTTGGCTTCTATTGCAACCACTCTAGATCCTTTAAGGTTACTTCCATGCGTGTGCTGCAGTCATATTGCCTTAGGAATTCTTCAGTCAACCTTTCCCAATTTTCCTTGGTCTTTTGGTCCAACCCATGGTACCAGTCGATTGGAGGTCCTATAATGCTAAGACTGAAGTAATTAACCTTTTGCCTTTTTGTAAAAGTGGTCCCCTTCATCACTAGTGTTCATTGCTTGATGTATGCTAAAGGATTGAAAGTGCCATCAAATTTTAACAGATTGAGCATTTGAATCTATGGGGTAATATCTCTTCACTGTCTAAGTCCATGTCCTCAGGGCTGATCCCCTTCTCTACGGACAACAGTCGAGCCATTATTTTTAGCTTCTCTTCCATTTTCCTAATGGCAAGATCCTTAATCTTGGGAACCATTCCTTGCTACTTGATAACACAACAGGACTTCATTATTGCTAATTATATAGTTGTAGTTAGGATCACTACACAAAAGCCCTCCATCTATTTCATAATCAGTTAGCGAAACCCTGGGTGCTGCATTTCTTGCATTGGGAGCTGTATGAGGTGTACTAGGAGCTGCCATAGGGATTGCCCCGATAATGGTTGACTTGACCCATATGATAATCTATGCTGCTGGTTGGGCACCTAGACTGACTGAAAAGTTGGTCAACATAGCCATAATCTTCCTTTCAACTTCAATCTTCTATCTAGGTCTTGAGAGGTATAAGTTCTAATAGGTGGAGTAGGATCTATTTTGGAATGCTCTGACAACCCCCAAAAAACTCTTATGATGGACTTCCTGTACCCAACTCGGACCCCTACTCTGAACTTTGATCTCACACAGTTGCCCTGACTATTATGAGAATAGATCCTTGATAAGGTAACCATCTGGACCTTGAAACCACAGGGATGATGATAGATCTATGATAGCTACAAAATTAGAATGTTAGCATGATGGATATTCTGCAAGATCATAAAATGCAACATCGACAACCACATGCAAGAATCCTTCCAACCTTGTTACTTTTGCACACATGATCACACTATTTCTTTTCAAGGTAGGCTTAGTCCATGGGTCAATAGGAGAACCAATGGATGCTTATGATGCTTGATGGAAAATCGATAGCATAACACCTCTTTATTTAAAGCACATGCAAAAGGGTTTTGCCCAATGCATATTTGGGCAACTTGGACAAATCAAAATAGGCTTACCTAGGCATAACAACCTTTAATAAACAAGCATCTAGATTTATTTAGATATGATTAATAAACAAAGGCCCATGTCATAAGCAATGCAAGACTATTACAGAGCTTATCAGCTACCCTAGTGGAAGTATTTATGTTATTACATTTGCTTTGGTCTAGGTGCACAACTTTAGGGCTACCTAAGCATGGTCCTTGCCAATGGGTCTAGCTCATCACTAGTATAACGATCAATTGGGTCACCATTTGATACACCAAATGCACGAGGCTTGGGCTGGTGATTATCCTTAGCACTTTACCATATTGAGCGAACATAAGGTCGTGCTTCCAAAATGCACCAGTGTAAAAAGATGGACACCTAACTTATTCTAAGGCTTTAGCATGATTCTAATGCAATTTTCAAAAAGAAATAAAATTTCTTAATCTTAAGCCCATTTATGTCACATTAACTAAAGATACTTTTGGAGTCACTCAGTGGAGTCACCACTATGATAGCCGTTACACGGGCTTTGGGGGTTTCTGTCTCGGAATGGACATCGTGAACAGATTCCCTACCATTACCTAGCTACCCCACTTTTAAGGTTCAATTGAGCTAAGGCTTTCCAACCCTAGGCAGCTAGTCACTTTATAATGGTCAAGGGATTCGCTCCAATTTGCTGAGTTTCGAGCCTAAAAAAGGCATGAGATAGTGTTTCGGGGTACCCCTATTCCATTGTTGGCAATCGACCTCAAGATGTATCATGTTAGGCAACAGTAGGTAAAAATGAGTCGTCACCTAATAGAATATTGGAAAATGATGTTCCAACCATGTAAGGCCAAAACTAGAGAGGGTTCGGAACCTCACTCTTATTTATACCATTAGTTAATGCGGTATAATTAGGCTTTTTAGATTAATTATTTTATTGATTTTCTCATGCGTATAATCATGGCAAAAAATAAAAGGCACACTCAATCAAGTTGGAAAGCTATAAATCATAGCATAAAAAGCGATAAAATCATGGCATAAAATAAATCCACTAGACATAAAATAAGCATCCATAAAACGACAGTTAATTATAATTCATTTTTAGTGGGAACATTGGTCCCTGCATGCATTTTATGAAGGGCCTTTATTGTGAATTTTTGGAATAAAAGTAGGGACGAGCAGCTTGTAGTTATTAGAAAATTCCCATATTAACTAATTATGTACAAAATATTTTACATTATTAAAACTTATTATTATTTACATGTGATTTTTAAGGCATAAAATAGGACATTGGTCCAGCTTTATTAATAAAAATTCCAATTATTTAATACAAATATTTTTGAATGACATTTCCCTTTTAAGTAGTTAAAAAGCACTTTTTATTACAATAATATAATAAAAAAAATAATAAATGAGTGCATGGAAATAAAACTTGCCATACCACATCTGTCGGGATACACATACAAACATGGCTTATATATGGAATAAAAGACATAAAATACATAATGTAAATAGAATAAGAATAAAATAATAAATAATCAAATAGAAAAGAAATTTTCAAAAAAGATGAATTTTGACTTGTGACTCAGTGAGTCATAGGTGTGAATCAACTCACACCTATGACTAGTGAGTCACGTGTACAAGTGAGTAGGCTCACTTACTTAAGGATGAAGAAACTCCAGTCACCTCAAAATGGTGATTTTTCCTTCTTCCTTCAATGTGCAGTTCCTCACCCAAAATGGGTTTAAAACCTAGATAAGAATAGAAAAGGAAGGAAGGTAAAAACCTTTAAAATTTGAAAAACTACTTTTAAGCAAAATTTACAAAAAAATAGGATTAAAAAAAGCAAAAATAGGTTTTTAACACAAAAAACCTAATGTATTTCTAACACACATCAAATACCCTTAAAAAAGGGTTTCATAACCTATGTCTACTCAAAAGAAAATAAAATGCTATAAAGAAACAAAAGGTTGAGTTTACGGCATTCAAGAATAAATGTATAAAAGAAAATTGTGAGAAACTACGCCAGTAGGAAAAACAAAATTACCTTCAGTGTGTTTCCCAAAGTAATAATGAAACCTTAGGGTTCTAGGATCTCTCCCTATAAAAGATTTAAAAGAAAAACTTGAAAAGCAAAAGCTTGGATGACAAAAGGAGGCGGAGCAATGTAAAAATAAAAGAGAACTTTTAAAACAAAAATTTCCCAGTCACGGCTATAAGGTGAGTCACAGGTGTCAGTGGGATGACAACTCATAGGTGTGAGTGAGGCATAACAAGTGAGGTGTGAGTCGGTTCACGGGCATTACTGAATAAGTCATACACATGACTAGGTGAGTCATGAGTGTGATATGACTTTTGTCCCCAAAATTGAATCTCTAACCTCTACCAAGCGATTTGTAGAGCCCTAAGCCTAAAGTAATTTTTGAAAAGACATGAAGACACAGAGAGACCTTGAGCTTCCTTGTCTTTGTACAAGAAAAGACTTCCTCATTAGGTAACTCTAATAAAAGTGATTGTGACGCGCGCCGGATCCCCGCGGCTGCCCATGGGACCGCCCGCACGAGGGCAATCGGGGCATTTGTGGGTCCGTTGACAGCTTGCAATAAATCGCAAGTGCGTCTATGTTGGGCAACAAGGAGGTTTCATGGAGTCGCCACCCAATAGAACATTGGGAAAGTTACTCTCGCCTCGGAGAGCCTAAGACTGCGCTTGGTATCCATTTTGGGCCAGCTAGAGGGGTCCTTGAAGGTAAACTTCTCACCCTAAGGAGCCTAGGATTACCGCTAAAGTCTCGTGGCACAAAAAGGTGTCTTGGAGGGTAAACCTCTAGCCTCTTTGAGCCCAAAGACCAGAGCTGGGTCCGGGATTTCTCATCTATTTCTACCTCGATTACTTTATAATCAAATTTTAAATTATCATTGATTCGCTCTCCCTCCACACGATACAATTTATTAAAAGCGCATTTATTCATGTTTGGAAAGCCATAAATGAGCAAGTAAATATCAAAAGACGATAAATTACAATAATACAAGGAGCGGAATACAACTCCCTTTATAATGGTGCGATACATACACAAATCGGGGCATAGTTTGTTTTGAGGACTTTGGTCCTCGCATGCATCATTATCAAAATTGGATATTTTTGTTCGTAATGATTTTTATTGGATAAAAATGGGGCGTTGGACCCCTATGCCTTTGTGTAAACCTCATTTTATTGGATATAAAACATTGAGTCATTTTTATACATTAACGAGATATGAAAAGAGTACATCCATATACATAGAATAATCAATGAATAACAAATGAAGGAAATAATCAAAAGGGTTAGGAAACTAAACCGGACGAAAATCCTCCGAATACGGCAGGTAGCCACTCAAGCTCGGGATAGTCCAAGAGAATCAATATACACTCATAGAAAGTTAGAAGATGTCAATATACAATCAATATGTGGGAATCCAAAGGGACTTGAAAAAAATAGAAAATCGTTTGAAAGGGAAGAGACAGACCCACCGACGGCCTCTTTTAGGTGACCGACGGGCGTCAGTCAAGATGACCCACATGTCCGTCTGTCACTCAAAAAGCGGGCGTCTGTAGATGAGGTGACCGACGGGCGTCGGTGATAGAGATGACCCGTCGGTTACCACTGTCTCCGAAAAAAACAGAAAGAGAAAAAAAATCCTTTTAAGGCCAAAAGGAGATTTTACAATAAAATCAAGTAATGAGAGTCAAAATAAAGAAAAGTAATGACAAAATTGGAAGAATTAACAAATAAAGAATAAATATGAAATGATATTGAGACGGAATCCAGAATATTTACCCTCAGATAATCGCTTTGGGTGAAATTCTTGTGTTGATTAGAGCCCCGCGTGTTCCACGAAAAGCAAGATGAATGATTGAAAAGAGGAAATCAGATTACTTCCTTCTCAAATCTTCAAAGTATTGTTTTTGGAATCAAAATCTAAAGGAAAACTAATTGGTTTTTAGTCCCTTTGGATGGATTTGATCCTCTTTTGAAAAAAATTTCTTTATGAAAAGTGTTTGCTGGAAGAGAGAGAAAATATGCTTAAATTTTGGCAGAGTTTCCCCTCTTGAAAATTTTTGGAACCCCCTTCTATTGAAAATCCGGAGCTTTTATAAGCCAGACACGACCGACGGGCGTCGGTGTATGGAGGCGGGCGTCAGAAGAATCCTTCTGACACAAGGATTCGTCCGACGGCCCTGCTACATCCACCGACGGGCGTCGGAAGGGTTGCGAGCTTCGGGAAACTAGGCGGTGTTCTGACAGGGGCGGTGACTTTCCAACGGGCATCAAAAAATACCACAAGCCGTCAGTAACCCCAAGCGATAGGCTAACTTCACAGACGAGTTGGCCGTCTGTGGAGGAAAAAAAGCCTTTTGACTCAAAAAAAATCTCTGTTTTCCCCCCTCTGCCTACGAAAGGTAAAAAGACTCGCTTCTCGTGAAACGCGGGACTAAAATCCCCAAATCCAAACCATTTATACAGGCTAGGATATTGATTTCATCATAGGGTAACCTCTGATCCAGACCGCTTCGGGACACGGTGCTTACAGTTGCCCCCAGTTTTGGGGAAACTAATGCACAAGCGCCTAGATAAGCCAAAACTCAGAGAAAGGACAGAAAGAAAGAAGGCGTACCTGCGACGGTTCTTACCTTCCGAACCTTTTGCCGGGTAGACCTCGTCTCGGCCTGGTCAGCGATGCAAAGATATCCCCACCAAATCTCGTCTCGACTTGTAGGGGTTGGTGAGACATAGCAGGCTTTGGCTACAATCCCGGTTCGGTGAAGAGCAGTGTTTCTTTAACTGCAGCTTCGATCTGAAGTTCCCTTGCTAACCCCCATTCGATCTGCAAGGTGCGTAGCACTCTCTGGCTGCCGCGCGAACTGTGAGACGTAGCAGGCTTTGGCTATAATCCCGGTTCGGTGAAGAGCAGTGTTTCTTTAACTGCAGCTTCGATCTGAAGTTCCCTTGCTAACCCCCATTTGATCTGCAAGGTGCGTAGCACTCTCTGGCTGCCGCGCGAATTGTGAGACGTAGCAGGCTTTGGCTACAATCCCGGTTTGGTGAAGAACAGTGTTTCTTTAACTGCAGCTTCGATCTGAAGTTCCCTTGCTAACCCCCATTCGATCTGCAAGGTGCATAGCACTCTCTGGCTACCGCGCGAACTGTTAGATGTAGCAGGCTTTGGCTACAATCCCGGTTCGGTGAAGAGCAGTGTTTCTTTAACTGCAGCTTCGATCTGAAGTTCCCTTGCTAACCCCCATTCGATCTGCAAGGTGTGTAGCACTCTCTGGCTGCCGCGCGAACTGTGAGACGTTGCAGGCTTTGGCTACAATCCCGGTTCGGTGAAGAGCAGTGTTTCTTTAACTGCAGCTTCGATCTGAAGTTCCCTTGCTAACCCCCATTCGATCTGCAAGGTGCGTAGCACTCTCTGGCTGCAACGCAAACTGTGAGACGTAGCAGGCTTTGGCTACAATCCCGGTTCGGTGAAGAGTAGTGTTTCTTTAACTGCAACTTCGATCTGAAGTGAAGCGATATTCTCTGTACCTGTGTGATAAAAAGGTTTTGTTAGTTCATGTTCGAGTGGTCATCTTTTAACCTGTTTATTAATGGCGGGATTTTCGCTTTTACCTGTTATGCCATGTTTCATTTGTTTTTTTTATTGAGTTGTTATTCATCATTTTTTCACCATTTTTGTTTTAGAGTATGAGTGATTGCGAAGGTATATATTCATCTGCTATATGAATGAATCATAAATTTTAAAAATAAAAGTTTTTCACTAAAAATGTCTATTTTGTACAACGTATATACAAAGTACAAATATACAAAAAAAAATGACTCCCTGAACGTCATAGAGGTGTGTAGTCAGAGGGCTCATCAGGGTCCTCATCATCCGATATATGCACTGTCCCGGGCGGAGGTGGAGGCGGAGCTGGCCGTGTCGGAGGTGGAGGCTGAGCTGTGGAGGGTCCTGCCTCAGCATCGTGGGCCCGCCTGAATCGGATCTGAGCATGGCCATCCAAGAAAGGCTGGGTGCAGGTCCTGATGAACTCCAATGTCTCTGATACTGTGCCTCCCAACTTCTTGAACGCCTTGCTCAACTGAGTGGTCTGCTCACTGGCGGCCCCCTTCATGTGCTCTAGGTGCTGCTCTGTCTGGTCCCTGAACTCCCTCATAGTCTGAGACAAAGGTGGGAGTATCCCCTCTATCGCCTGGACGCGGGATCTCAGAGAGTCAAGTGACTCGTCAATCATCTGCAGGGTCATGTTAACCCTCTGAAATGCCTGGTCCTGTGACGTCCTCAAATCATGAGCGAGCTGCTGTCTGAGCTCCCTCTGACCCTGAGCAACCTGCTCAATCAGCCTCAACTGCTCACCTCTGAGGGTCTCTACGACCCGAACCTGCTCATCCCTGAAAGCATCCATAACCCGAGCCTGCTTCCGCGTAGTATGCTCAATGTAGCCAGCCTGCTCTCGGGCCAACCACTCCACTGACTGGGACTGCTCCTGAATAGCAGCCTACTAGCGGTCCAACCTCTCATGAATAGCTATGTCCCTCTTGTCCTGTCGTCGCTCTAAAGCTGCGAACATGGAGGTGAGGAGCTGAGAGAAGTCGGGCTGTGCTGGCTGCTGCTGTGGTGGCTCTGGAGGCGATGCTGTAGAGGTGGATGCCCCCGGGTCGCCTCTAGAATAAGGATGATATCTCTCGGGGGGCCCGTGGGTAGTCCTATGTACTCTGAAGCCTGGCGATGGGACAGGAGTCGGTGCTCGGGATGCTGGTGAGGCTGCAAAGAGATCATCCATCGTGATCTCTATATCAAAGTTCGATGGCGTCCTGGGCTGCTCCTGCTGCTGTGGCGGTGGCACAGTCTGATGCTGAGGAGGCTGAGGAGGTTTTGGCTCTGGCTCTGGATATAGAGGCTGGTGATCCGGCTGAGGCTCGGGCTGAGGCTGGGGCTCTGGCTACGGAGGCTGATCCTCTGGGTGCTTCGGGTGATCTGGATCTGGACCCAAGGGTGGAAGCGAGAACATCCGCCGGGTCTCATGAATGGTCAACACCCTATAGGCCTCTGCCTGGCCTGATATCGGAGATCATCCCCATCTGTACTGCCGCTGCGGCATCCATATCCCTCCCCTAAGGGTGCTCTCAATCTGTCAGGGGCAACTCCCAACCTCAGAAGTAGCCGGGTGATAACTCCTCCCACTATCACCACAGGTGTCAACCCTCTGCCGACTTAGGTCAAGTTGGCCAAGATCTCATGGCTAATGTTGAGACGCTGGCCTGCCACCATGGCCCAGAGGCTCTAGATCTCGGCCGCGTTAAGCGACCCTGGATTACCAGCTCGACCGAGGTAAGAACTGGATAGCACTCTGTGCAAATACCGGAGTGCCTGAGACACCAGTACGGTGCTCTTTGCTGTATCATGATCATACAGCACTCCCGGTATGGCAATAGCCGCCCAATGGGATCTCGACCCCCTCCTCTATAGGGAGCCCCATGGCCTGAGCGAATCTCTGCCTAGTGATACTGAAGTGGTCGCCCTCGAACCAAAACTGAACCACCCCTGGGTCGGTATCCGCACTCTGAAAATCGGTGTAGCGAAGAGTGGCTAGGACCTGGCGAGTAGCCTCTGGAAAAGTCTGGAAGGAGGGCTCAAGGAACTCTATCCACCCAGCACCCTCGACGAGCAAATCGAACTCTGGGGCCATCCCTAAGGCCTCCAGGAATGGCCGAGATACAAAACGGCTGGCCCGAAGCTCTACCTGAGCCAATGCTCTATACCTCTGAGCTGACTCAGCATCCATCCAATCCGGAACTACGATCTCGGGCTGGGCTTGCGGTACTCTATGTCTGGGAGGCATCCTGTAAAGACGAAAAGATTCGATAGCGAAAATTTGATAAAACAAGTATTATTAGACTTATTCTCAAAGGGGACGGCCCACTTGGGCCCTACTAGGGCAATGGCGGCCCAAAAACTAAATAGAGAAATTGATAATAAATGAAAAGGGCAAAGGTTGCCCACATGCTTTGCACATATCAAGGCAAAAACAACATGCGATTAGCATGAAAATAATTTGAAACGAGTAAAGGAAATGGGCTTTCTAGGTCCCAAGGCATGCATTATACATAAAAATATTCAATTCTAGAATAGATAATAAAAATTTGGGCAGCACCCCGGCAGGGGTATGCCCGACCTCCTGCATAAAAAGGCAACAAAATAGGCCTCAAGCCTTGACAATAATATACGCATGTAAATGGGACACACCCCGGCAAGAGTGAGTCCCCAATAACACAAAATAATGGCCTCAGGCCTCACAAGCAATATATACACAGAAAAGCGCGCTAGAAACTATCTATTTCTAAAACACCAAAGTTATAGAAAAATTCTATTTCTATGTGATCATGCAAAAAATTCAGGTTTAATTACACTAAAATAATAATAATAAAAAAAATGGGCAGCATTCTCCCTAAATTCCTAAGGCATCTAAAATTTTCTAAACATTTTTAAAGTCGAAAGAAGAAGAAATGAAGAAATAAATTAAATAAAATTCAAAAGAAAGTAGTTATTTACTTACTTGTAGTCGCGAGAAGTGTAGAAACTGGAGAAAAATAAATATCCAAGCACCCGGTGAGTAGAGAATGCAAAAATATGAAGAAATCGCGAAAAAATAAGAGGAAATGCTTGAAAAACCGCTAAAAAACGCAAAAAAACAGTTTGAGAGAGGAAATGAAAGGGACAGCAGCGTTTGCACCGTCTGTCACTCGCCCTTATATAGAATTTCGTGACCGATGGGCTGGGTATCTGTAGAAGCGACCGACGGGCTGGCCGTCTGTCACGCCATAAATGCAAGTTAATGCACGTGATGAATGCAATGCTGACGTCTGCCAGGTGGATCTATACCGATGGGCAGGCCGTCTCTTAGGAGAGGCGGGCAGGCCGTCCCTAAGGATAGACGGGCATGCCGTCGTTGTGTGGGGGCGGGTAGGCCGTCGGTGACACTTCCCTATAAATTTTTCAAAATTTTTGCCCTTCTTATGTCTCTTCATTTTCCAACATCTTGAGCCTTTCATCTTTCTCAACATGTCTTCTTCTCTAGCCCAAAGGATGCACCGTATTTTAGATGATAAACACACTTGGGAAGAAGGTGCCCTTTCCTCACTGTCTGGGCTGAAATACCTGTGCCGGGTCAAAGTCGACCAAAACCTTCTTCTGGAGGCTACCCACTTCTGGAACCCCCAGTTTCACGTCTTCCGCTTCACCTACCAGGAACTGTGCCCTTTGCCTGAAGAGTTAGCTATCCTCCTGGGAGCCTGGTTCCCTCCTAGTGCTCTGCCTTGCGTCCCCCGCTGCAGTCTATTACAGATCCGGGATATAGCCATGGCCCTCGGCATACCTTCTTCTGAGGCCGTCCGGCTGATTCACCCGGGCCCTTCCTTCGATCTGGGACCATTAATCGAGGCTCTGGATCAGTTCACCAACATCCCCACCTACCGGGTAAGCATCATATTCTTGTTTTGCATGGTGAACTTCCTCACTGTTGTTCCAGGGGGTTTGACAGGTGACTCTCGCCTGTTCGGAGTCTTGGGCGACTTTCATCTGGGGTTATCACCCTTGCCGCTCATCCTGGCTGAGACCATTCTGGGCTTGGACGCTATGAGCTCTGGATCCACTACAACCTTTACCGGCAGCCCCTTATTGCTCCAGGTACGTCATTATTTTAAAGGTAGTGCGTCCCTTATGGATTTTCACACTAGCTTTTCTTAGCGGGAGGTGCGTCCTTTCGGATTTTCACACAACCCTGTGCCTTATTTTTGCCTGAAGTAAACCCTACTTACTCCAGCGGCTTTTTTTTCTTTTTTTTTTTTCTTATTTTTTTTTAGATCTGGCTGCAAGAGAAACTGAAGATGCTATCTGAGCCATCCCCTCGAGTTACTCCACAGTACTCACCGAGCCACTTTCTGTCGCGTCGACGACTTCATAGGTGTGCCACTACTGGTGAAGGTATTACCAGATTTGGCGAGCTGTCAGATGACGACATCAGTTTTACGTCTGCCTGGCTCCCACTATCTCATGTGGTCACTGATGGGCCATCGGGGTGTGTTCCCCTCTGCGGCCTCCGTTAGGCCACCTTCTGCATCACCTCTCGATGTACACGCCAGCTCGGGATGACCCAGGATGTAGTGAGGGTTCCCTTGTCTTTCCGAGGAGGAGCTCTCTCGACTGCATTTGCTTCTCAGTATCATGAGCTGTGGGGAAGACTACCAGTGAAGACTGTTATCCTGAGGTTCGGCAATCATTCCGTGTCTTCGACTAACGAGTACAAGAAGTGGATCCTTAGTCCAGCATCTGATAACAGGACTCGAGGGCTCAAGCATCTCGTCGGCGAGAGTAGCGGCATGACTTAGCTTAGCTTACATATGTATCTTTTTTTGGTGCTACATTTCTTTTTAATGCAAAACTAGGAAGTGACAAAAATGAAAAGAATAATATTCATTCTATTTCACGAATTTGTGTACATTTTCATATAATTTCAGCATACATGATCAGTTTTGGCATTTACTCAGCTGCTTACGCGCTGTTAATACAAAGAACCAAATTTTAACAGCATCAACTCCTGTTACCAATCGGCCCTCTCGGGTTTTCACGATCGGACATTTTCTCTCATGCCTCTAATTTTTGCACAGGATGCCTTTTTTCGGTTTTCACCCTGTCGAGGCGCCCAATTTTAGCATAGCCGCCTTTTTTCGATTTTCGACTTGCAGGGCATTTTATTCTCTTCTTTTTATTTTGGTCTTTAGCCATGGAACCTTTTGAGTCTGTCGACATTGATCGGCTCCTTGAATTCGTTCCCATCACTATCTGACAAGATTGCAGCTCCTTTGGACAGCAGTTTCTTAAGGATATACGGCCCTTCCCAGGTCGGTCTGAATTTCCCTCTAATATCTGGTATACCTGGCCTCATCTGCTTGAACACCAAGTCCCCTTCTTTCAGCGGATGCTTTCTTACCTTCTTTCCGAAAGTTCTTGCCAATCTCTTCCGGTAAATCTGATTATGATAATAAGCTTTCAGCCTACTCTCATCTAGTAAATTCAAGTGCTGTAGCCTCTGCTGCGCCCATTCGGCCTCTGGGATTTGGGCTTCCATGACCACCCTCAGTGATTTGAGCTCTATCTCAACTGGTAACACTGCTTCCGTTCCATATACCAGGGAAAATGGTGTAGCGCCTGTAGATATCCTTACCGTTGTTCTATATCCCCACAGGGCGAAAGGTAACTTTTCAGCCCAGTCTTTGTAGGTTTGGACCATCTTGGACAGGATTTTCTTCATATTCTTATTAGCGGCTTCTACTGCTCCATTCGCTTGTGGTCGGTAGGGAGAGGATTTATGATGCTTGATACCATACTTCTCGAGGAGCTTCCTGGTTTCTCCCATGAACTGTACTCCATTGTCAGACACTATGTGATGAGGGAGGCCATATCTGCAGATCAAATTTCTCTCTATGAACTTGGCCATATCCCTTGCTTCAATCTTCTTGAAGGATTCCGCCTCTACCTATTTGGTAAAATAATCAATTGAGACTATGATGTATCTGTGCCCATTGGACGCTATAGGGTGAATCTCTCCAATGATATCTATCCCCCAAGCAGCGAAAGGCCAAGGTGATGTCAGGTTATGTAACTCTGATACTGGCAGGTGTCTCAAGTCTGCATATTGCTGGCACAACTGGCATTGTTTAACATATTTCGAGCAGTCGTTGTCTATCGTAAGCCAATAAAAGCCTTGCCTCATGATCTTCTTAGCCAAGGTCAAACCGTTCATGTGGGCCCCACAGACACCTGCATGGGTTTCCTCCATCACCTTGCGGGCTTCCTTTTCATTCAAGCACCTGAGTTGAATCCCGTCCGACTGTCTTTTGTACAACACCCTTTCCAAGGATATGAACTGAGTAGATAGCTTCCGGATCATCCTCTGGTCTTTCTCAGTAGCTTCTTCTGGAAATTCATTATTTTCCAAGTAATTCATGATGTCGGAGTACCATGGTTTCCCGTCCGCCATTTCTACTTCCATTACAGGCTCAGTTTCAAAACTGGGCTTATCAGAACTCGAAATTAGCACTGGCTTCATAGCCACTCCTTCGGGGTTATCCCACATTGACACTAAGGTTGCCAACGCATCAGCCAGCCGGTTTTCATCTCTCGGCACAAAGTGGAAAGTGCAAGTCTCAAACTGCCCACATACCTCTTTCAAATATTCAACGTAGGGGACCTTTCGTTCTTCTTTTACAGCCCACTCACCTTGGATCTGATTAATCACCAAGGATGAGTCACTGAAGACTTCTATATTCTTTGCCCCCAATGCCGCTAAAGCTTCTAACCCAAAAGTGCATGCTTCATATTCGGCTTCATTGTTGGTTGCTTTGTACCTCAGCTTCTTTGCTAGGGGGAGTTTCTCATCACCTGGGGTTGTCAGGACGATTCCGATTTCGGCCCCTCTGCTATTTACTGCCCCGTCAAAGTGTAACTGCCATCCTTGGACAGAAATTATGACTATGCTCTCATCAGGAAAGGTAAACTCGGGAGTGTCTCCTTGAATAGGATGCTTGGCAAGAAATTCTGCTACGGCCTGCCCCTTAATAGTTTTGCGAGTGACGTATTGCACATCGAACTCCTGTAGCAAGAGCAGCCACCTCCCCATCTTACCCAACAAAGACGGCGCGTCCTGCAAATATCTTAATGGATTCTGCTTGGCCACTGCCTGAACTTTGTATGAGTGGAAGTAATGTCTCAGCTTCTTTGATGCCCAAATTACTGCGAGGCAGATCTTTTCTACTTCAGTATATTTTATCTCATAAGCCAAGAACTTCTTGCTGAGGTAATAAATTGCAAATTCCACCCCAAATTCATCTTCTTGAGCCATCATGGCGCCCACTGAACTGCCTTCTACTGCCAGATACAGGATAAGCGGTTTGATTGGTTACGGCGGCCTTAGCACTGGCGGATTTAACAGGTATTCTCTGATGTTGTCAAAGGCTTTCTGGCAGTCTTCATTCCAAACAACAGGTTGATTCTTTCTAAGCAGCTTAAAAACAGGCTCGCATATTGAAGTGAGCTTGGCAATAAATCGGCTGACATACTGCAGCTTGCCCAGGAAACTCCTTACATCCTTCTCCTTTTGCGGCATGGGCATCTCTCTGATGGCCTTCACCTTGTCCGGGTCAATTTCTATTCCCCTCTGACTGACAACATGTCCCAATAGTTTTCCTGAAGTCACTCCGAAAATGCACTTCTTGGGGTTAAGTCGCAGATTATACTTGTCAATCCTGGTGAAGAACTTCTCTAGAGCTTCAAAGTGTCCCTCTCGAGTGGCTAACTTGACCATCATGTCATCGACATACACTTCCACTTCTTTGTGGATCAGGTCACTCAAGATCTTGGTCGCCATCCTCTGTATGTGGCCCCTGCATTCTTTAGGCCGAAAGGCATGACCCGGTAGGCATAGGTCCCCCACTCCGTGATGAAAGCGGTTTTAACCCGGTCAGCTATCTTATTCAGGATCTGGTTGTAGCCCACATAACCATCTCCAAAGCTGTACATCGCGGAATTGGCGGCACTATCTATCAATACATCGATATGGGGTAGTGGAAAATCATCTTTAGGGTAGGCCTTGTTCAGATCTCGATAATCCACACACACCCTGACCTTTCCATTCTTCTTTGCTACAGGGACCACATTTGCCAACCATGTAGGATACTGCACTTCAACAAGGAACTTGGCTTCAATCTGCTGTCGAATTTCCTCCTTAACCTTGTCTGCCCATTCTGGCCTGAGCCTTCTCAACTTCTGCTTCACAGGCTTGTAATCTGGGTAAGTCGGGATAGCATGTTCTGCCACGTCTCGGTCAATTCTAGGCATGTCCTCATAGGTCCAGGCAAAGACTTTTTCATTTTTTCTTATTATTCTCTCAAAATTTTTTCTCTCCTCTGGAGTTATATTTGATGCTATTAGAATTTCTCTCGGATTTTCCGAGGTTCCAAGATTAAAAGGCGTTGTATCAGTGGAATCAATGTCAAAAATTGATGGAATATGATCATGTTCATGCATGTTGAAATCATTAGAAACATCGCACAAGTAAGAGAAATTGTTTGCCTTATTAATAATATTATAATTGTCATTTACATCATAAAAGAGTTCTGGAATAAAAAGACAGTCTAAACTAGAGACCTCTTCTGCCACTCCAGAAGTTGATGCTGTCGCAGTTTGATCACTGGCCTCCTGATTCAGCAGAGGCCCCTCATGCATGTCGGAGGAAATCTTCAAACCTCCCATTTTCGGCTCTAATTCTACTATCTTCTCTTTCCCTTTCAGCCTGACAGCTATCATTTTCTCGGTAACGACCTCTTCAGGCTCGCATCTGTCCCAAGTGATACCCTGAGTCATGACCTCCTCATCCCAGAAGTCCTCAGCAGTCTTGATAAACTCGACTCTCCAGTCAAATACATCATTAAAGATCTCGAAACCAGGGACAATCCTCCCCTTCACCCACTGCGGCTCATCTTCGCCAGTGTATGCGCAAACTGAGGATGCGGGCACAAAGCTTTCTAAAATGTGAGGGATCTCGTCTGTCGCCTTCTTCTTGCCGAAGTCGCCTCTGTACCCTAGACCTTTTCGGTTCTTCTGACCTCGAGTGGTGATCGCTGTTTGCAACCCCTGAGAGTTTATGCCCAAACCAGCCCCGGGGAGATAGTGCATCTTCTTCAACATATTAACGACAGCTGGGTTATCCACTGACCTGTGCTCTTCTCTTATCATGGACACATGGAAGCCACTAAAGGGCTGGTTAGCTATTTCAAGCACTGAGACCTGGTTCTCTCTGGCTGCCTTGATAGTCACCACCTCCCCTTCATGTGGGAACTTTATCACTTAGTGCAGCGTAGATGGTACTCCTCCTAATTTGTGAAACCAGTGTCTCCCAAGCAGAGCTGAGAAGTTAGCAGGGATGGGCAGAACTACAAATTCTACCTCCACTTTAATGGGTCCTGTCTTGACCAAGGTCTTAAAGGTTCCCGAGGCTTGCCTCCTCGAATTATCATAGACTGTGATAGTCAGATCTGATCCACTGAGCATATCTTTGTTTAAACTAAAAGCCTGTAGAGCTATCAGGGGGCACACATTGATAGAAGACCCATCATCTACCACAACGCAAGCAGTGTGCTTGTCGTTAATCTGCGCTTTGATGTATAGGGGTCTGTTATGATTGCGGCCTTTGACCGGTAGATCGGCATCAGAAAAGACCAATCTCTCCTCGGATCCTCCTTTGACCAAGCCCAACAGTTCTGATGGGGAAATCGTGGTGGCGACCGTGGCCTCAACCAAAGCCTCTACTACCTTCTGCCTATGAGAAGGGGATTGTCTCAAAAGATCCCAAATGGATATTTGAGCCGCAGTTTTCTTCAATTGCTTGACAATCTGATTCTCCTCTGGCTCTTTCTCTGCTGGCATCTGCACTGGCTCGGGCAGCCTGGTAATCTCGGGGACCACTCTCCTGCTTCTCGTTACAGCCCCTATTTCTTCTTGATCTTCATCAGACCCCCACAAGTCAAGGTTCATCTCTCCCTCGTCCAAAGCTTCTCCGCTGCTCTCACTGCTAGACCAGCAATCAAGAGTAGCCACGACTGCTTCTCCTCTCTAATCTCGAAACAACCAGCAGCAGAATTCTCGCTCCCATACAGATCTTGTAGCACGTACCATTTTGGCAAGCTAGATCCGATCATAAACACGGGAGGTGGTACGGCATTATAACCGGGCTTCTTCTCAGCTTCCCTCTTTTCGGGGTCAAAAATTTGCTTGTTATCAATCAAGTCTTGGATAGCATGCCACAGCGCTTTGGACTTATCTGTGACAGGGCCTGAGTGCTGGTGAAACACACAGAATTCATTGTCTTTGTGCCCAGGCTTTCCCAGCGTCAAAGCAGGTCTAGGAGCTAGGGGCTGCAATTTTCCCTCCTTCATTAATCTTCTCAAGACCCAAGATAAAGGTCTCCCCAAGTTCGAAAACTTCCTCTGGGTGATTATCTCAGTAGCAGACACCTCGCCTGTTCTTCTGGTGCTAGCACTGGGACCCGCCGGCCTACTGGTTCCTTGACCGGGGTTAGCCCTTTTGGCAAAATTATCGTTGTTAGCCTTCCTAGCCAAGAACTCTCCTTCTGCCTCGATGGCTATATCCTTCAGAGACTCCCAGTCTTTCAACCCCTTCATCTTCAACCCATCTTTCAAGTACGGGCTTGCGTTCTTGATGAATAAACGAATCTGGTCCTGGGTGTCAGGCTTTCTCCGCATCTCCATTACTCGGTTCCGCCATCGGGTGAGATAATCATGGAAAGATTCTCCGGCCTTCTGCTGGAGCAGTTCAAGATCTTTTAGAGTCACCTCCATTCTGGTATTGTAGTCATACTGCTTCAAAAACTCCTCAATGAGCAGATCCCAATCTTCTTTAGTGCGACGGTCAAGACTATGATACCAGTCGATGGCATGGGCGGTCAGGCTCAGACAAAAGTATTCTACCTTCTGCTTCTTGGACAACGTGGTCCCCTTCATGACCAGAGAATACTGTTTCACGTGATCGATTGGATCAGAAGTTCCATCAAATTTTGGCACGTCTGGCATCTTAAAGTTATAAGGGATCGGGTCCTCTCCCTCCAATTCCTTATCCTTTGGGTTCATCCCTTAACCCCTGCTCAACATACGAGCTGTAACACCCCAACTCATACGTGGACGAACCCATCCGCAATGGAGTAGGAGGCCGTACGAGTAGGTGTGTTACCGGACTGAAGCGAGACAAAGCATACTAAAATACGGAAGAATTTAAAACTTGAGGAGTAGATTTGGACCTGTATATTTTACAAGTGCGCATACTCTAAGCAAAAGCATACAGTCGTGAAAACTTACATGCATACAATAGAAGTTATTCTCCAAACGTCGCTATACAAATATTTACATGGCCCAGAATATTATATAAATATCTTTACATATTATTACATATACCTATTCATCAGAATTACAAAATCCAGGTTACAGAAATTACACAAAATACATCACTTCTAACTCCTATGTGGCCGACTCTGCAGATGCACGACTCGAACAGAAGCACACCTGCCACCTGCACGGGAAAAAGAACCCGTGCTAAGCGATAACGCTTAGTGGGGAAAACAAACATAATAATATGGACGGCCATTCACAATGGTCGTCAAAGCAAAATACATTCAAATGGCAATTGCGGATATTCAAAACATATGTCTAAACAGATTTGCATAATAAAGGCATTCATTCGGAAACTCACACATATAGTCATATACATATATCAGGAATGGGCCAAAACAGTCATAACCCAAAACACGACACCAATGTTATCATGCTGAGCCACATACCCAAGAAAACATTCAAAACACCACACTTCCGCTGCGCAACTCTAATACATAGCATATCATGCTGTAAACACTCCCATAACGGAGACTGAAGGCATAATCATATCACTTCACATTCATATCAAAACCATGCAGGAAGTACGATTACATCATATATACTTACCCTCATAACCGATCTGATTCACATGCTTGTACACAATAACCATGCTTAACTCATATACATAAATACATCGATCGAATCATTTCAAAGCATTCAGAAACTAATAACAAACCACATGCCAAGTACAGATAGTCATGTTAACTGAAAAGTCATGTTTACTAAATACAGATTTATCTTCTGAAGCCCGTAGTCATATTCATATACATATAAACTAATTCTTGCTCATTCAGATATCACATTCTGATGACTATTTCAAAACAGAATAAAACAAACCATCAAAATACCTGCTGACTCATAATAGTGGATAACGAGTACTGAGGAGGAGACCTCATGAGGAAACACATAGCCCGATCTCTGACCGGGTGACCCTCAGAGGGAACATATAATATAATGTACCATACAGGTACAAGTCGAAAAGCAATATCATTTTTTTCCACATTCCAAAAACATTTCATATCAAAGGGTTCGCGAGGAACCAGTCGTGGGACCTGATCAGGGTCCAAATCGTTCAAAGGGCGCTGCAGCTACAAAGACTCTATTAGGCATGCCTAACTATCCACTAGACTGACTCTCGCAGGTCATGCATCATACAAATCATATTTCACATCGCATAATTTATATCATTATACGAAATTAGCAATAGGTGAGACATATGAATAAAATCATAAAGTCAGTAATGCATCATACAATTTACACTTAAGCATATCACAATAATCTTAGAGAAAGATCATAAATATAGATATGCATAATATATTCAATTATATTAACATACTTCATAACATAGTCAAAGAATACACCTAAAGGCATCACAAATTCGGAACTCAAACATTGGAATCACCGAAGAAAACTCATTTCACACCACATATCTGTCGCGCTCGCGATGCCTGTCGCGCTCGCGACAGAGACCATAGTCTCTTCGCTGTGTACGCGCGACGGACTTCGCGATCACGGGAAGGAGAGAAGGGCCCGGCTCTGTCGCGCTCGCGATGTTGTCGCGATCGCGACAGAGGACAAGCATTGCTATCGCGGGGTCGCGACAAATCGCGTGCTCGCGATGGCACAGGCCAACCATGTGCTCTGTCGCGATCGCGACGGTTGTCGCGCTCGCGACAGAGAGCAGACAAGCTATTGCTATCGCGGGCTCGCGACAACGTCGCGTGCTCGCGACAGCACAGCATCAGAATCATCGGTCTCTGTCGCGCTCGCGACAGTGTCGCGATCGCGACAGAGTCATGATTCTGAAAATCCGCAGAATTTTGCAAGATCTTTCCTTCCTCAACTCATCCACAAACACACGAAACACATCCCAAAATCTCTTACCTCATCTCCCACAAGCCACACATCATTAACAACATAAATCCCATATTCATATCAATAATTTCGATAAAACATGCCACAAATAATATCCATTTATATAATCTATAATGTCAATACTATTTACTATTCTTCATTCATACGTATGGTACGTCATGCTTAGGTTATTCATGAAACTATCACATAATAGCACTCATTCATAAACAATCCTTCATAGGATTATATCTATGATTAATTACTTGTATAGCCAATTAATTACCCTAAACATGCGTAATAACTGATGGGAAAGATACGGGATTGATCCGGGTCAATCCTAGACTCAAAAATATAGAAAAAATGACTCAAAGCATACTTTTCTGTCGCGAGGTCGCGACCCTTGTCGCGCTCGCGACAGAGGCTCGCTTCAGCTCCCCTAACATACTGTTTCCTACCACCAGTTCGTATCATATAAACCGACCTCTAAACCTCATTTTTAGGAAAAGTGGTCTTCTTAACAAATGTTCTCCTACGTCTTAGCTTTCAAACGAAATAATTTTCACATCAATTGGATGTCTACAACGCCAGATATGGACTCCACAACCCATACTGGTCAAACAACCCGACCCAACAGGGACACTACATTTGTAATCAAATTTTCGATGTCTTAGAGCGAGAATTTGTCCAAGGCTATTTCTGAGACATTTAAAGTAATGGCATTCATGGTTCTAATGGTTCAAGAATCGAATGATTTGGAGTTCTATAACTTCCGAAACAGTGTAATAACCGAAGAAAGGTCCAGTGTATCTTATCCAGTTTTTCACCCCAAAAACCTATTCACATGCAACAATGAGTCATTTGAGCCAACACTCACTACCATCATCACAAATCATCACTATACACTCAAGAAGCTTGTATCATACATGAATATACCGAAAATTCTTATACAGATAGAAGAAAGTTTCCCAAACCTTGATTTGCGATTCAAAACCTCAATCTTCAAGAACCCACTCAATCAAGCTTTAGCTCCTCTTCAAATCATCCAAAACTCACACAACCAAATCCAATAATTACTAAACCAAAACTCTAACTTACTCAAATCGAAAGCAAATTAGAAGAAAAAGAAATTCAAAGTACAATAACCAAACCTAACCACTTACCTCTTCAATCTTGTTCCCAAACTCTTCCAAAATAGCTCCAACTTACACACATCCAAGAGAAAGAACACAAGAAATGGGAAAGGGAAAACAAAAGAAAGAGAACGGGAAGGAGAGGAGGCCAAACGTGATTCTGCCCCTTTCCATTCTTATTTTCCTATTTCTCTTTCTCACTTAATGCACACACACCAACCATACCACTTGTCACCATCCTAAAGGTCCACTTGTCATAATCCTATTAAATCCAAGATACATCTTTGACTAATTCCAACCTTGGCACCATACTCACTCCACATACAAACATTTCTTGAATAAAAATCTTCAAGGTACCATACTTGAGTCACACCAAATCATTTCCTAAAATCCACTTATACCCTACTTCCATACACACTAAGCACACTCTAATATTTCCTTCACTTAACTTATTTAATTAATTTCTTTGCACATAAATCCTTATTATCCATATTATTCATGTACAAATTACCGAATTACCCTCACTCATTCCGATCGAGCAAGCATATTCCGACTAGGCCCCGATCGGGGTGTGACACGAGCCATAGCTTCGAACCTATATTCCATTTTCTTTAAAATAAAGTCATCGGTCTAAGGTGCCTTCCCCCTCTCAGATGCAAGGCTCATCCTATCATCCTCGATATCATCAATTCTCAACACGGGCCTTCTTCGCTGCTCTTCCGAGGCTACTGACCTTAAATCTACTGGCGGCGGCCTAACAGGCTCTTCTCGTCTTTCAACCCTTTCTTCCTCTGGCTCATTCTGTCTCACTAGAGGAGGAGGAGGAGGATTCTGTGGAGCATTCTGCTGTGCCAAGGCGGTCAACATATTCATCATCCTACCCTCGAATTCCTCAAATCGCCGGCCCACTTCTTCCGCAATCATGGCCCTGGTGGCGTCATCCCCCCTAGGCGAGTTTGCCATCTGAAATACAGTACCGCTGATTTCTGATAAGATTTCTGGTAGACCCTCTCTATCTGACTGCTCAGGAGTAGGAACTCGGATCAGTCATCCGGTTGGTGATCTAGTCCACCTGGGTAGATCTATGTTGGCTGCAGGGATAAGACGTTAGGCATGATGCATGAAATGCAGGTATAATGCATGGTCGTGATATGCAACACTCACAGAGCACAAGCAAGCAAGTAGGTCCTTCCACCCTTATTTCCCCCACACACGTGGTCGTGCGGTCTCTTTCCTAGGTGGGATTAGCCCAGGGGTCAACGAGGGACCAGATGGATGCGTATGGTGCACGGCAAAAAACCGGCAGCATAACACTCCTATGCTAATGTACAAGCGGATGGATAATGATCGTCACGTATTTGGACGTTCCATAAATTTCGACATGGCCCTACCGGGGCATGATAGCCTTTGGCTAGGTTACCAAGCGAGACATTTGGACTCACCCAATACATGAGGATCCATACAGCAAGCATGGAATTAGGGTTCATTTTACCTATGGAAAGTAACTACGGCCATTACATGAGCTTTGGACAAGGGAGATGTTTCTTTAAGGCTACCCAAATATGATACCTGCCGACGGGTCTAGCTCATCACGAGCATAGCGACCGATCGGGTCATCATTTTGATATACCATTTGAGGTACGTGGCTTGGGCTGGTGATTATCCTTAACACTCCCCCAAATTGAGTGAAAATGAGGTCGTGCTTCAGGAACGCACCGGGGCTAAAAGAGGGACCAAACTAGCATATTCTAAGGCTCTAATGATATGCGAATGCAATTTTGAGGGAAAGCGAATTTATGAATTAAATTTTAATCATAAATGTTAAGCGAGGTATTTTCAAATCGAAATCTCGAACCATAAACGTCCCCAGCGGAGTCGCCACTGTGACGCGCGCCGGATCCCCGCGGCCGCCCATGGGACCGCCCGCACGAGGGCGATCGGGGCATTTGTGGGTCCGTTGATAGCTTACAATAAATCGCAAGTGCGTCTATGTTGGGCAACAAGGAGGTTTCATGGAGTCGCCACCCAATAGAACATTGGGAAAGTTACTCTCGCCTCGGAGAGCCTAAGACTGCGCTTGGTATCCATTTTGGGCCAGCCAGAGGGGTCCTTGAAGGTAAACTTCTCGCCCTAAGGAGCCTAGGATTAGCGCTAAAGTCTCGTGGCACAAAAAGGTGTCTTGGAGGGTAAACCTCTAGCCTCTTTGAGCCCAAAGACCAGAGCTGGGTCCGGGATTTCTCATCTATTTCTACCTCGATTACTTTATAATCAAATTTTGAATTATCATTGATTCGCTCTCCCTCCACATGATACAATTTATTAAAGGAGCATTTATTCATGTTTGGAAAGCCATAAATGAGCAAGTAAATATCAAAAGACGATAAATTACAATAATACAAGGAGCGGAATACAACTCCCTTTATAAAGGTGAGATACATACACAAATCGGGGCATCGTTTGTTTTGAGGACTTTGGTCATCGCATGCATCATTATCAAAATTGGATATTTTTGTTCGTAATGATTTTTATTGGATAAAAATGGGGCGTTGGAGCCCTATGCCTTTGTGTAAACCTCATTTTATTGGATATAAAACTTTGAGTCATTTTTATACATTAACGAGATATGAAAAGAGTACATCCATATACATAGAATAATCAATGAATAACAAATGAAGGAAATAATCAAAAGGGTTAGGAAACTAAACCGGACGAAAATCCTCCGAATACGGCAGGTAGCCACTCAAGCTCGGGATAGTCCAAGAGAATCAATATACACTCATAGAAAGTTAGAAGATGTCAATATACAATCAATATGTGGGAATCCAAAGGGACTTGAAAAAAATAGAAAATCGTTTGAAAGGGAAGAGACAGACCCACCGACGGCCTCTTTTAGGTGACCGACGGGCATCAGTCAAGATGACCGACATGTCCGTCTGTCACTCAAAAAGCGGGCGTCTGTAGATGAGGTGACCGATGGGCATCGGTGATAGAGATGACCCGTCGGTCACCACTGTCTCCAAAAAAAACAGAAAGAGAAAAAAAAATCCTTTTAAGGCCAAAAGGAGATTTTACAATAAAATCAAGTAATGAGAGTCAAAATAAAGAAAAGTAATGACAAAATTGGAAGAATTAACAAATAAAGAATAAATATGAAATGATATGGAGAAGGAATCCGGAATATTTACCCTCAGATAATCGCTTTGGGTGAAATTCTTGTGTTGATTAGAGCCCCGCGTGTTCCACGAAAAGCAAGATGAAGGATTGAAAAGAGGAAATCAGATTACTTCCTTCTCAAATCTTCAAAGTATTGTTGTCGGAAAATACCACAAGCCGTCGGTGACACCAAGCGATGGGCTGACTTCACAGACGGGCTGGCCGTCTGTGGAGGAAAAAAAGCCTTTTGACTCGAAAAAAACCTCTGTTTTCCCCCCTCTGCCTACGAAAGGTAAAAAGACTCGCTTCTCGTGAAACGCGGGACTAAAATCCCCAAATCCAAACCATTTATACAGGCTAGGATATTGATTTCATCATAGGGTAACCTCTGATCCGGACCGCTCCGGGACACGGTGCTTACAGTGACCTCAGGACCCATTTTCTATAATCCATTTTACTCCCACTATTTTATTGCGAATTAATAGGCCTCACTATATGATACAAAAAAACGAGGTGGTTCTCCTAGTGGGCCAGTATCCAATCCTTAGTATGAAACTTGACCTTGACTTTAGTCAACAAATCAAATTTCATACCTTTAAAAGGTAGGCATCTCTATACCAATTGTATCTCTATACAACTATTGGCTCATTGGGTCATCAATTCCCGGTGTATGCATATCATATATGCATTTCCCAATCCTGCCTCTAAATCCATTAGCCTTCACTTTAGTCAACAAGCTAATGGGCTAGCTAAAATGGCCCATCAAGTGGACTTAAACATATTCGATACAATGTGGGCTTAACTTTGGTCAACAGCCCATACTATAAAGAACTTATATATCTTAGTACTAATTTGAGAGATTTGGTTAATTAAGTCTCATCATACATGGTTGGCATATATTGGTATGCATCCTATATCTATCGCATAAATAGAAAGCATACAAGTATGGTATAGTTATGAACGTTTCCACATTGACACACCCAAGCCAAAAAGGAGATCAAAGGTCAAACCTAGGTAGAATGCATGATAACATAAAAGAAAATACTAATCTTATTTTCTTATTGGATCTCCATTCGGCCCATCTTGCTCCTTGATTATGGTCTTCTTTTCTAATTCTAATCTATGTAATCTAATTACATATTACAAGCAGAAAAATACTAAGTAAAAGAAATTGTGTAGACATGAAAGTCCTAATGGGTCAAATATGCATATGCTCAAATCATATTGAGTCTTGGTTCATAACTATCCATCATGCCAAACATTCATACTTATATGCAATTCTAATGCATATAAATAGATCTACATTGGTATACTTAACTTGTTTCAACTCTTAAAACATGGTACGAGTTATTACCTTAGTGTGATTAAATTAGAAAATTATCCAATTTAGGAAATTATTTTCATTTTGGAAACTATCCATTTTAGAAACATTTTTGTATGCATGTGTTCTTATCTTAATTATCAATCCCATTAATTATTTAAATAATTAATCATATTAAAACAATTAAAAATCCATTTGGGTACAAATTGATGTGTGGACTGAAATTCACACCATAAACCCTAACCTCATGTTCAAAGACAAACTAGTTTTGTGCATTTGGGCCATTTGGGCTTTGAAAATGGGCCAAACGTTTATCAAGCCCACTCCAGGCTCTAAAACCAATTAATAAACTTAATTATAGTCTGTAATTTTAATTTAAATTAGCCTTTTAGACCCACCAAGTCATCTGCTAACTTAAATCAATCCTGCATACTCAATTAAGCCCATTAATCATATTTAGATAAATAATTTAAATTTGATTGATCTAGGGCCCATTTTAATTAATTAGATTAATTAAAAAAAACTTTAATACATCTTATGTATCATAATTTTAAGATCAAATCTCATTTTAACTATGAACACATCAAGAACCTGCGAAGAACACTATCTATTGAACTTCGCGGGGTAGACTAGGTTTTCAAGCAAAACTTAACCAAATTCGATTTTGTTTGATCCTATGGCTTAATATCACCATATTAAAAACATAAATTGTCATAAAAATAATTTTTACATGGATCAAAATCAAGTTGAATCAGGAATAGCCCTTGCCAAAGAATTTTCTCTGCATAAGACTATTCTTCTGCGCTTAGAATTTTTCTCTAGAGCTTGTTTTTAGTTTTTCGCATTTTTTTATTTTAATCACACAATCACAAAATTAAATGTTTCTTAACCTAACATTCATGAACATCAAAATGAAAATTTTAAAAATTCATGAAACTCATAGCTAAAATTAACAAGGTATTCGTAAAATAATTAAACATGCAATTTCACTGCAAAACCTGGCCCTGCTACCATGTTGTATTTTAATGGTTATATGCATCAAATAAAAAGCAAAATTTTAAATATTTTAACCATATTTTACTAATCTTGCCATGAAATTTCATAATCCTAAATAAGGGAAATCGAATTTCACCTTGAGGGTTATTATATAGTTGATTACTTTGCACCAGGTTGTCATAAACTACAGTGTCCAAAGCAGAACAACTCCAATGCATGATCCACATCAAAGAAGAGTAAAAGATTAGGCGACAACCAAAATTCTTCAATGGATAAAGGAAGAACTTGACTAAAGAAAAAGAAAGAGGTAGAGAAATTATCTCTCCTAATCCCATCAAACTTATACTTTCATATGTTAGGTTAAAAGCTGTAGTTTAATAAGTTTAGGAGTTTTTAAAATTCTAGAGATTTAATTTAAAATGGCTTCTGCAATTATTAATTAATTTAGTCCAACCCCTTATAGAAAAGGCCATGCATAAAGGCTATTTGGCTAAGTTTTTCTGCGTGAACTTGGATTCAATTACACAAATCAATTCCAAATTCATCCAAATTAAATATGTGAGGTTCATAACTATTATAGAATATATTTAATTTAACTTGGCCCAAAAATTAGTCCATTAAGCCCTTTTATCTGGATTCTATATAAAAGCCACTCCTAGTGGCCTTCTGTGCAAATGACTTTCATTCTATGCTTGAAATTAATTCTTCAAGTGTTCTAAAATTATTATTTTAGTCCTATACATTTATAGTCCAATAATATTTTATTCCAAATCAAAATAGAACCATCTTGTCCACTTTTACAAACCATGCATAAAAGCTTATGTGAACCCTTCTATGCAGAATATTAATTAATTTATTCCAACTTTATTCCTCATTATTTAATAATATCATATATTATTAATAATGTCATTTTATCATAATACCCTTTACCTATAGGTGTGTGGCCCATTAGGTTTTATGGTTTACTTGATAGTACAAACAAAATTGCAAATATAGAATTGTATGATTTAAACTCTTTAAATCATTATATTAATTCTCTAATTAATATTTATCCATATGTACATGTACAAATCATGAGAGGCTTCTAGCCAAATATTATGACTGCCCAAGTGATGGAAAATTCAAGTGATTTTGACTGTACCATTCTATAGAACAGTTACTATACAATTACTTCTTTCACATTACTTTATCTCATTTAGGTTTTGAGTATGGATAATGTCAACTCATGTAAATCTAAATATAGTTATTCAAATAATTTAATCTTTGTTCCCAAAGTGCCCCTTATGGATCTCATCCACCTTAGAATTCTAATCTAGCTAGAGATTCTCTGAACAAGGGTATTATAGAACAAGTGAAATAATTCACTTAATAAATCTAGGATGATGAATCCTTTGTTAATCACTTAACTATCTTCAAGTAGATCATGATACACCCAACTTCCTAACTATGTTCACCCCTCAATAAAGGTAAGTAGCTATGGAGCCAAAGTATATCACTCGCTACTTAAGATAACTTTGGTGATCTCAAGACTAATTACACCACTGTTATGAAGAGATTTCTCACTAACATATATTTAATATCAATGTGAGGACTCTTTTGGTAGGTTTCCAATGTACTTGTTCTTCTAATAAGCACCCTGTGACACGCGCCGAACCTAGCAAAGGCTCTCGTTGAACCCGCTTTTAGGATTCGAGGGATTGGTTCGCGTCTTTTGATCTTGGGTGCCATAAGATATCTTGGATACCTCCTTCCCAATAGAACATTGGAAAGGATCATCTAGCCTCACGGCACCTTTAGGCACCTTTGAGGTATTTTGTAGTCGCCACCCAATTTACGAGAAATTGGGAAAGGTCTCTAACCGCTTATCGGTCTAGACTAGAGATTGGTGTTCGGAACTTCACTCCTATTTATGCTTTGGTTAATTATAAGTGAGTTTTTAACTTCATAAAATTCTATCTCTTATCTCACACGATTTATACATTTAATTAAACCACACTACAAGCATTCAAATGCTATAAAGGAAAGCAAAAAAGAAAGTGATAAATAAAGCAATAAAGGAAAGCAGTAACACGCCAAACACACAATTACAAGAGGAATTGGAGCGGAATACAACTCCAATAAATGAGGACTAAGAATGTAAATTGGGACGGAATACAATCCCAAATGGAAATTAAATAATGTTGCCCCAAAATTAATTACAAGGGCCCAAAGGGAAATACATGAATATAAATTTAAAACAAACAAACAAAGTCAAATATAAGAAAAAAAAACATACATAAATCGGGGCATTCGTTTAGTTTAGGAACATTGGTTCCTTCGCGCTTATTTAAAGAGGGCTCGAAGAGTTATTTGATTGCTAGTTTGAAAAATCGGGATGAGTGATCTCATTTTTCGAGAAAATTAACTCTCCATTTTATTGTCGTATTTTTCATTGCTTGGCTAAAATGAGGGACATTGGTCAAAATTTTATTAGTGAAAATTCTAATTTAATTTTAAAAGTGTTTTTGTGATTTTTTATCTCACTCGTGCATAAATAAAATAATTATTCACAAACAAGCACAACACAAAGAGGAGGGAAAGGAAAGGTCTCACCGAAACCGACATGAACCTCTATGTGTCGTGACCCATCCGGGGGATCACGGGGATGCCCACACAATGCGACTCAAAATAAATCTCAGACGGGAAAATTAATATTAAGGATATTAGTAATAATTCTAAAAACATTAATCAAGTAAAGATAAAATGAATATTGAGCACAAAAATAAATAATGATAATAACAATAATAATAATGATGCAACACAACAAAATAATAATAATAATAATAATAATAATAATAATAATAATAATAATAATAATAATAATAATAATGGACAATGATAATAAACAATAATGAATATAACATAAATAAACATGATAATAATAATAAATATAATGATAATGATAATAATAATAATAATACTAAAAAATAATAATAATAACAATAATATAAATATAAAATAATAATAATAAATAAAATGATAATAATAATGATGATTATAAATACTAAGACAAATAATGATAATGATAATAATAATAATAATAATAATAATAATAATAATAATAATAATAAAAACCATGGTAATAGCATGATAACAATAATATGATAATAATAACAGAATAACAATGGTTGTAATCAAGTCGGAAAAAACACAAAAAATCAAGTTAAAGTCACAAATAATGTCAACAGTGGCAAGCAACATTAGAATGTTAAACAATAAATCTGACGATGATGGTAGAAGACAACACTAATAGCAGCAGATAATGGACGAAAATAAAACGAGAACGGGTCTAAAGTATTTACCCTCAGAATTTTATAGATCGGAGAAAGATGGTGTTTGTGTCCGTTCCCCTTGTCGAGTTTCGATGATGAAAACGGAAAATATTTAAGCAAGAAAACTAAGTTTAAAAACAGATGAAACTTGATAGAAAATTTCGGCGGGGATGATACAAAATAAAAGAAATTGAATTTCCTTTGTTTGAGCGGAACCCCGACTAAAAAAATATGTTGAAGAGGAAATCAAGAAGAAAAAAGCTCGATTCCAAAAATCTGGTTATAAGTTTTTGAAAAACCTTTGGCTCCTCCTGGTTGAGAGAAAAGAATTTTTTTTTCCTCGGAAAAATTCCAGGCCCCCCTTGAAAATGAAGACCCCTCAACCTTTGATTTGATGTCCTGCCCAAAAATGGGAAGAGACAAGAAGTCTTTTAATTTTAGTTAATAAAAAATTGTACAAAAATATGAAAGACACTGGTAAAAAGGGACAACAAATGGCCAGAAACGCAGGTGGGCGGGGCAAAATGCCCGCGTGTGGAGACAGGCGACGGGCGCGAGCGCTCGCAGCTAGACGCGCCCCAAGGGGCGTGCCTCACTTGGCCGCATCCCACCTTTGGTGAGACGCGACCATCTTATGACATGGCCGCATCTCACCAAAGGTGAGATGTGGCCATGTTAGGCCACTTAAAAAAAAAAAATTTAATTTTTTTCGTAAATCTAACTTGTCCTTTTTTTTTTAAATCTTTTTTTTCTTTTTTCTTTATCTTATTATTAATATTTTTTTCCAATTAAATTAATTAATTAATTAATTTAATTCTCTTTTTAAAATATTAAATATTTTGATATATATATATATATATATATATATATATATAAATAACACTTCCTAATATATTTTTTTTAATAATAATAATTTTTTTAGATATATTTATTTGTTTGTTTTTTTATTTAAAAAATAATAAGGGTCTCGACGAGGAAAACATCATTTTCGATATTTTTGCCTGTAAGCTGGTATCATTTTCATCATTGGATAGTTCTAATCTTGGACCGCCTCGGGATCCATTGTCTACAGTTGCCCCCAATTTTGGAGAACGTAGAACTTAGGTGCCTAGGTGAGCCAAAATTCAGAAAAGAGGAAAGAAGCACGTACCTGAGGCGGCGACCTTCCTACTGCCACGAAAAGGGAATCATCTCCTCAAGTCGCTGTCTAGACTACGGGGCAATTGTCATTTTTTTGTACTGCATCGGGCCTGCTCTTGGACTTATGAAATGCGGGTGGTGTGAGATTTGCCTCCTCAGAGAACTTGGAGAATTGGCCTCCTCAGAGGACTTAGAGATTTTGCCTCCTCAGAGGACTTTGAGGTTTTGCCTCCTCAGAGGACTTTAATGTTTTGCCTCCTTAGAGGACTTTGATGTTTTGCCTCCTCAGAGGGCTTTCAGATTTTGCCTCCTCAGAGGACTTACAGATTTTGCCTCCTCAGAGGACTTTAAGATTTTGCCTCCTCAGAGGACTTTGAGATTTTGCCTCCTCAGAGGACTTTCAAATTTTGCCTCCTCAGAGGATTTTGAGATTTTACCTCTACAGAGGACTCTCAGATTTTGCCTCCTCAGAGGACTTTGAGATTTTTGCCTCCTCAGAGGACTTTCAGATGCCTCCTCAGAGGACTTTCAGATTTTGCCTGCTCAGAGAACTTTGAGATTTTGCCTATTCAGAGGACTTTCAGATTTTTGCCTCCTCAGAGGACTTTCAGATTTTGCCTCCTCAGAGGACTTTCAGATTTTTGCCTCCTCAGAGAACTTTCAGATTTTGCCTCTTCAGAGGACTTTGAGATTTTTGCCTCCTCAGAGGACTTTGAGATTTTGCTTATGTCGATGTCATCTTGACTTGTTTGTCCAGCACGAGTGAGTGCTACTATTGAGCTAAAATTGTCCTGGCCCCGCTTTCATGCGTACGGTCTTTGTTTGGACTTTTTTTGCAAAGCTGTGTGCGCAGGAATATATACAAGAGATTGTGCATGCATGTATAAAATGCCATATACAGATATAAGATGTATGCAAAATGGGTAAACAACGTCCTGGGTGGTCAAGGGTCCGTTCAGGGTACGACTTGGCATTATTTGATGCCCCCAAGGATCTAGAAAAGACTCTTTACGGCTCAAGAATTCTGACCCATAACCCCCCCTCAAGGGGAACCATTAGGTGGGCATCTTTGCCCCTCAAGATTCTGACTCATGTCCTGCATTATACCATTTGCTCGAGAGGATGTCATCTGAAAAACCACAGCATTATCGCTCCAGGCATCGAAAGTCATTAATTAAAGGTAGTGCGTCCCTTGTGGATTTTCACACTAGCTTTTCTTAGCGGGCAATGCGTCCTTTCCGGATTTTCACATAACGCTATGCCTTATTTTTTATCTGGAATGGACCCAAACCAACCCAGCGGCTTTTATTCATTTTATTTTTTGTAAGACAGACTGCCTGTTTTTAGGTTTTCACCCTGCCCTTTGGCCTAACTTTTGCTTAGAGCGCCAATTACGGTTTTCATCTCTAATGGCCTTTTTTTTTAGTGGCTAAAATTGTTACCAAAGATTTTTCAAGTATGATAGGCATGTGCCTACATCTCAGATCATGGTTGTATAAGCTTGATTCTTTATTAGGAAGGTGCTATAGAACTAGCCTCACAGTTGATAGTAGGATGAGTCGACTGAAGTGCTCGAGTGAACAGAGCATTGGAGGGTAGGTAGTACCAATGCGCTGATTCTATGCCGAAACCAGACAACTTTGAGTATGCAAGATGAAATGCTCTGGTCAAAGACTACACCCTCGCCTCCATAAGTGCATGTAAGATAAGTGTAACTAGCCCCACGGTAGATGATAGGACCCATCAGCTTAGGCATCTGGTCGGTGAGAGCAGAAGTAGAGTACAACCATTTAGATTTCACACATTCAGTAATGAATGATGTTTCTCTTTATATAAAAGAACTAGGAAATGATGAGTCAAACTGCTTTTGTTTTATGTATTTGAAAGATTGTGTACATTTCAGTATGATTTCTCCATACATGATCACCATCTAACATAGATTCAGAATGCAAAATTACATCTAATCTCAGAGTGGATCCTGTAAGCATCAGACTCCTATTTACAATCAGCCCCCTCGGGTTTTCTTGATTGGATGTTTTCTCTCAAGCCTCTAATTTTTGACCAGGACGCCTTTTTTTATTTTCATCCTGACAAGGCGCCCAATTTTAGCAAGGCCGCCTTTTTTCGATTTTCAACCCGCGGGGCATTTATTCTCTTCTTTTGATTTTTAGTCTTTAGCCATGGACCTTCTTCGGTCTGTTGATGCTGACTGGTTCTTTGGACTTGCTTCCCTTATTGTCTGTCAGAATGCTGCTCCCTTGGATAACAACTTTTCAAGAACAAATGGGTCTTCATACGTTGTCCTAAATTTATCTCGTCCGTCTGGAACACTCGGACCTATTTACTCGAAGACCAAATCTCAGTCTTTCAGTGGGTGCTTTCTAACTTTCTTTCCCAATGATTGAATAAGGTGTTTTCTGATAGATCTGATTGTGATACTAATCCCAAAACCTATTTTCATTTGATGTGCCTAACTGCTGTAGCCATTGCTTCCATGATTGCCCCTTAAAGATTTGACGTGCTTCGGTAGTAGTGCTTTTGCCCCATGCATTGAGGAATAAAGCATGACACTTGTAAGGGTTCCAATTGTAGACCCTAGAACGGGTCTACTCTATAACCTTCTTGGCCTTCCTCTTGTTTGGTATCTCAGCTATATGTCATCAGCTCACCTCTCCTACTGCAAACCCTTTATACTGATGAACTGGGTGGATAGCTTGTGGATTAGTCTTCGGGTCTTTTTCAGTATCCAAGAAGAATGGCAAAATATAGGTATGTCTCTCGTACTGCACACCCTCTATACTGATGAAATAGGTGGCTAGCTTATGAATCCATCTTTAGGTCCTTTTCAGTATCTAAGAAGAAAAGCAAAATGCAAGTATGTGTAAATCAACGAGATTTGAACAAAGCTTGCTCCTAGATAACTTTCCCGTGCCCTACGTCGATGATCAATTTTTCTTCTCTCTCCTTTTTTTTCTTCTCTTTTTTTGTTTGTTTTTTTATTTTTTCGTTTATTTTTCTCTTTTTTTTGTTTGTTTTTCTCTTTTTTTTTGGCGTACATTTTTTCTCTCCCCAAAAAGCTTCGTCCAAATCCTGATAATTTACACATATGCGCACTTCTGTTCTTAACCATTAGGAATGTCATTGATCTACCTAGTTGGGCATGGCATTTCAGCAAAAAAAATTAGCCCTGTTTCTGCTTGCGGATTCTCCCTTTAGCCTTTCCTATCCCTCCTGGCTTGAATCTTCTGAGTTTCTGCTTGACTGGTTCATGATCGGGGTACATTGGCATAGCGTGTTTGGCGACTTCCTAATCATCTCCTGGCATGTCTTCATAGGTCCAGGCAAAGACTTTTTATTTCCATTTTTTTTTATTTTCTCTCTTTTAATCTCTCTTCTGGAGTCATAACAGATACTATCAAGATTTTCTTTTGGTTCCCCAAAGTTCTAAGATTTAATAAAATAGCATTGTTTGAATATGAATGTGTCATAATTATGCATAGCGAAATCGCAAGAAACATCACACAGATGAGTGAAATCATTCATTTCATTTAATAAAACCAGAATTAAAACATCGTCATTAAATAGTTCAAAAAATAAAAAGAACATCTAAATAGCTATCCTCTTCCTGTTTCCACCAGTCACAGACACTTTCGCCGATGGCTCATCATAATCTATGAGGACCGTCTTCCTCCTCCATTTAAGTACTCAATTTGACTTTCTTTCCTTCTTCCGCACTTCTGGGTCAGAGATCTGCTTACTATCAATGAGGTCTTGAACCTGGTCCCTTAAAGTCTGACAATAGTCTGTCAAATGTCCAGTGTGCTGGTGGAAGGCACAATATTGATCTGCTCTGTGGTTAGGCTACCCCTGGCTTCTGGCGAGCTTAGGAGGCATTGGCTATAACATCCCCCTTTTCATCAGCTTCTCAAAAACCCATGACAAGGATCTACCCAAATGAGAATAGTGCCTTCGATTCATTTTCGTGGTGGGCACTCCCGTCTTCTTAACATTGCCTTACAGTCACTGCAGATACTCGGGCTCTCATTTTTCAGGGCATGCATCCTCCCTAGATCGCGCCCAAAGGGCACGATGTTATGCTCCAGAATGGGCTTCTTATCTCCTCTTTGTCGAGCTGGTGACTCAAGCGGCTTCTTGCCTCTGGACTGGGAAGTACAAGGAAATGCTGCAGTTATCACCATATAGGCCTTCTCGACAGCGGCCGGCTCAACCCGATTGAAGGTAGTCGCCATCAGTTGAGCTTTAAAAACTAGCGCCATGGCATCTATTCTTTCCTTAATCATGGCCGAAAACCTCTTTCGAGCTCCTCGAACCTTCTATCCATCTCTTGGGCCATTAAGGCACGAGTCTCTTCAATCTGTCGTGAAGGACCAACCATTTTCAATGCTTGGTTAGATCCCTCTCATTTTCTTTCCTCATCTTCCTCCCCACTTTTGCTGGTGGACCAATAATCTATCACCGCTACGGAAATCCCTCCTTCACTTGTCCTAGGGTGGGTGGTGGCGACGTGTTGGTTACCAAACAAGTCTTGTAGTACATACCATTCAGCCCCAACTCTCTCCTCTTCATCTGAATCCCACGGATCCATGAACTTTCCATCTTTCTCCTCTTTATCCTCTTCTCCACTCTCACTAGTGGACCAACAGTCTATCGCCACCACGGGCATCCCTTCTTTACTTGCCTCAGGGCGAGTGATAGCGACGTATTCATTGCCATACAAATCCTGTAATATATACCATTTAGGTAGGCTCGACCCAATCATAAAGACAGGCGGTGGTACAGCATTGAAATTGGATTTTTTCGTGCTCTCCCTCTTTTCAGGATCGGTGATCTGCTTACTATCAATCAGATCATGAATCTGGTGCCTCAGCCTCATGCAATTATCTGTCAGATGCCCAGTATGTTAGTGAAAGGCACAGTATTCATTCTCTTTATGCCCTGGCTGACCTTGGGTTCTAGCTGGCCTAGATGGTAGGGGTTTCCCTCCTTTATCAACCTCTTCAGTACCCATGACAAAGGCCTACCCAAATTCGAGAAGTACCTCTGATTTACGCCTGTTGCCAACACCTCAGCTATCTTTCCACTTCTATTACCACTGCTGGAACTAGCTGACTTGGTTGCACCTGGATTGCTATAGCCCTTCTTGGCATAAGCCTCACTGCTTGCCCTTCTGGCCATATATTCTCCCTCTACCTATATAACAATGTCCTTCAAGGACTCCCAATCTTTCAGCCCCTTCATTTTCAGTCCATCTCTCAAGTATGGGCTGGTATTTGATCAGGAGTGTCAGGCTTGCGCTTCATTTCCATAACTCGGTTCCTCCACCGAGTAAGGTACTCGTGAAAATACTCCCCAGCCTTCTGCTATAACAACTCTAGATCTTTCAACGTGACTCCTATCCGGGTACTGCAATCATATTGCTTTAAGAACTCCTCAGTCAGTAAATCCCAGTCTTCTTTGGACCTCCTGTCCAACCCATGATACCAGTCAATGGCAGCCCTTGTGAGACTCAGGCAAAAGTATTCTATCTTCTAATTTCTTGTTAAAGTTGTTCCCTTCATAACAAGCGAATACTGCTTGATGTGTGCAGCAGGGTCAGAAGTGCCGTCAAACTTAGGAATATCAGGCATCTTGACGTTTTGGGGAATCAGATCATCACTATCCAGCTCCCGATCCTCAGGGTTCATTCCCCTTCCTACCGTCATTATCTTCGTCATGGCTTCAAACTTCTCCTCCATCTTCCTCCACATTGCTTCCTCCAGTTTGGGTGACTTTCCCTTTCCTACCATCGGCTCCTCTTGCTCACCTTCCCAGAGGTCAACCTTAGATTTTGGGCCTTCCTTACGCTCAATAGGCGCTAGTGCTCTTTACTCAACCACAGGTGGGTCAACCACAGCAGAAGGATCCTCTCTCACAGCCCCTTGTTCATCTTGCCCCTTAATAGGAGCAGCAGCTTGCTGCTCCACAAGTGGAGCTAAGGTAGTGGCAAGGTTGCCCATCATGGCCATCACTCTAACCTCAAAGTCTTCCACTCTTCTCCCCACTTCTTCGGCAATTATTGCCCTGATTACATCAGACCCACTTGATGGATTAGACATACTTATCTCTAGTGATGATTCTGAAGAGAAAGTCTCACTACCCTCTAAAAGAAAATCTGAGCTCTGATATGACACTAGCTTTGGTAATCCCAAGAGTTGAATCCTTCCCAGCCGACCGTCGAGACCCCTTGACAACCTGGACGAATCTATGATGGCTGCAAAATACCCCTTTGTAAGGATGATGCATGATTGAAGTGCGATGCATGGTCGTGCTGATGCAGCATAGACAAACACATGCAAGCAGGTAGATCCTTCCAACCTTATCTCTCCCACACACAAAGTAAGGTAGTCTCTTTCCTAGGTGGGCTTTATCCAAGGGTTAATAGGGAACCCATTGGACGCGTATGGTGCCCGGTGGAAAACCTGCAGCATAACATCTCTTATCTAAGGCTTTAATGATATGCAATGCAATTTCGAAAAGGGATGAAATTTTTAAATTAAAACTCAATTGTAAATTTTAGCCAAGGTACTTTTAAAGGGAAGTCTCTTAGATACCCAGCGGAGTCGCCACTGTGACACGTATCGAACCCCAGGGCACCTCGAATGCCTGCCTTTATGGCGATCAAGAGAGGTTCATAAAACTTGTAAGAAATTACAAGTGCGTCCATTTTGGGCAACAAGGAGGTTTCTTGGAGTCGCCACCCAATAGAACTTTAGGAAAGGTCATCTATCCTCAGTGAGCCTAAGACAGCGCTGCTATGTCCATTTTGGGCAAGCCGGAGGTGTCTTAGAGACCCCACCCTAATAGAATATTAGGATGGTCCTCTTGCCTCGTGGAGCCTAGGACTATGCAAATTGGGCCTTTTTCGGAACACAAGAGGTGTCTTGGAGGCCCCACCCCAATAAAATATTGAGATGGCTCTCTCGCCTCATTGAGCCTAAGACCAGAGATGGTTCGGGACTTCCCATTTATTCATACCTTGGTCAAGTTTATGATTGAGTTTTGAATTTATTATTTCATCTCTTTTCTCATTCAATTCAATGCAAATTATTTTAAAATGCACGTCAATCACATAAAGAAAGCGATAAATAAAAACGAAATTAAAATAAAGCACATGAACATAAATTACAACAAAACTAGGGGCATAATACAACCTCCTTTGGTAAATAAAATACAATTTATACATAAATCGGGCTATTTATTAAAGGTGAGGACATTGGTCCCCTCACGCATAATTAAAGAAAATAATTTTTAAAGTGACAATTTATTTTGGATGAAAAAGCTAGGACATTGGTCCCCTTTTTATTTAGAAAAAAAATCAAAGTTTAATTAATAAAAATGTTTTTGTGATTTTTTAATTAACGTGCATAAAAAAATAATTTATTACAAATTACATATTAGAAATAAAATAAACCCAACATAATAAAAAAAATACAAATAACAAATTAAATCCCAAAGGGTATCTCTGAATCTCCATGGGCTCCCACTTGGTATGGAAAATACTCACACATAAAAATAAGTAATAAAAATAAAAAAAAATTAAATAAAAGTGAAGTTAGTAATAAAAAATTAATTTAAACATGTAATAAAGATAATTAAAATAAAAAAATAAATAAACATGCATCATGTATGGCAAATCAATTAAAGGTCATAATAAAATATGCAACTTAACAAATTAACAATTCAACATGCATAAAAAACATAAAATAATAACAATAGAACTTAACATGCATAAAAAGGCATAAAATAATAACAATAAAATTCAGCATGCATAAAAATATGTAAAACAATAACAATAAAATTTAACATGCATAAAAACATAACTATAATAGTAAAAATTCAATAAATCATGGTAATAAGCAAGGATAACAAAAAAACATAATACTAGTGATGGTAGTAATAATAGATAATAATAATAATAATAATAATAATAATAATAATAATAATAATAATAATAATAATAATAATAATAATAATAATAATAATAATAGACATAAAGTAATAACAATTACAATTATAATAATAATAACAATAATAACAAACAATAATAATAGAAAGATGAACAATCAAATGTACATGCAAGAATAATAAGAAATGGTAAAATAATAAAACATGTTAACAATGATAATACTAACAATAATAATAGTGATAATCAAAATAATCAAACAATTAAATAAGCACACAAGAATAAAATTAATAATATGAACAATTAAACAAGCACACAAGAAATAAGAAATAAAAAATAGATCTAAGAGAATTTACATGTTAGCTAATTAATTGTAAACAAAAAAATTAAATTAAAAAATTAAATTAAGAATTGAGCCAAGAATGCTTACTCTCAAAATTTAGCTTGATGAAATGAAGGTAAGATCCAATTCCTTGTCTTGATTGTAAGAATATATTGAAAAAAAAAATATTGAAAATGAATTTTTACTCAAGAATAAATAATTGATTTATTTGTCTCAAAGTAAAAAATTATTAAATGAAAAGAAGAAAATTCCCAAGAACAAAAATTATTCTTTTTGCCTTAAGAACTAACTTGGAAAGATCCTTTAGAAATTGAGAGAATTTATTTTTGAGAGAAGAAAGAAGAAGAAAATAATTTTTCTAAAGAAAAATTCCCCCAAATTCCCTCCCTAAAAATCATTTTATACATAAAAAAAACCCAAAGAAAATCAGATTTTTATTAAATTAAATTAAATAAATTTAATTCCAATAATCACAAAAAAACTCATGAATTTGAAGGGTTTGGAAAATAAAAGGTTTTAGGATTGAATTCTATGAAAAAAAATGAAGAAAAAAGCATTAAAAGTGAAGAAAAAAGGCCAAAAACTGAAAAAAATAAAACACGGGCGAAGAGGGGGCGTCAGGGGGCGAGCGATTCCCGTTGGCGCTCCCGACGGGCGTCTCCCGCGCGCGGCACCCAGCACGCAGGCGAGCGTGCCCCGAGCGCTGGGGCGCTACTATAGCCCGACATTCGCCGAATTTTTTTTTTTAATTTTCTAAAAAACTATAATTTTAAAACATACCCTTTTGTCTCAAAATAATTTTTTAAAATATTTTTAAAATACATTTTTATTTATTTCTAATAAATTCATTCGACAAGGAAATCGTCACTTTCAACTTTCATTTTTGCCTATAAACAGGCACACTTAATTTCATTATTGGGTAATCTTGATCTAGGCTACTCGGGACCCGGTGTCTACAACGGGCTTGCATTTCTAATGAACAACTTGATCTGATCTGCCGTATCAGGCTTCCTTTTCATCTCCATCACTTGATTCCTCCACCGAGTGAGATAGTCATAGAAGGACTCGCTAGGCTTCTGGTATAATAGCTCAAGGTCTTTCAAGGTAACCTCCATCCGGGTACTACAGTCATATTGCTTAATGAATTCTTCTGTCAATAAATCCCAATCTTCTCTAGACTTTCCATCCAACCCGTGGTACCAATCAATTGTCGGCCCCGTTAGATTGAGACAGAAATACTCCACCTTCTGCTTTTTCGTCAGCCCTGTGCCTTTCATGATCAAGGCATATTGCTTAATGTGTGCAGAAGGGTCTGAAGAACCATCGAATTTTGGCAAATCCGGCATCTTGAACCTCTGAGGCAGCAGCTCTTCATCACCCAGATCTATACCTCTGGGGTTGACCCCCTTTCCGACTGACAGTAGGTGTGTGATTGCTTCAATCTTTTCCTCCATCTTCTTTACCACATCATCCTCCGCTTTGGGGACTCTTCCCCTTACAGTTTGAGGAATTACTGGCTCATTCTCTTCTTCCTCTGTAAGGTCATCTTTCAAGTCTGAAATGCTCAACCTTCCCTGCTCAGCTGGTGCCACCGATCTAGGCTCGACAGGTGGTTATCACATAGTGGCAACTGCTATAGGAGCTTCCCCCATAATAGGGGTTTTAACTTGCTCCACAGCAGGAGCCACAGATGGTTGCCCGGCACTTGGTGCCACCTGGCCGATGATGCTCCCCATCATAGCTAACATCTTCCTCTCAAAATCCTCAAATCTTTTGTCCAAATCTTGCATCATCGAAGTACTTGTTTCTTGCGGTAGATCTGCCATTACCGACCTTAAAATCTCTGCCAACCAATTCGAACTCTGCTCGCTCCTCAGGCGACTACAGGGACCCCAACACCTCCCAGGTAAATAGTCTATAGTGGCTGAAAAATCCAAGGGGTTAGAATGATGCATGAATGACGTGCAATGCATGATCGTGCCATATAAATGATCCTTGATGAGTGAAAGACCAATAGATTACAAATATATATATATATATATATATATATATATATATATAATTTTTAACATGCATAAATGACACGCTATGCATGAGCATGCTGTGCAGCATCCACAAGCACATGCAAGCAAATAGATCCTTCTAACCTTATCACTTCCACACATGAGGTCGTGCGGTCTCTTTCCTAGGTGGGCTTTATCCAAGGATTAACAGGGAACCCATTGGACGCGTAGGGTGCACGACGAAAAATCGGCAGCATAACACTCTTAATTTAAAGCACATGCGTGTTTTGGCCATTACATATTTGAACAATTCAATTAAATTAAGGTGAACCTACTGGGGCATGAAAGCCTTTAATAAAGAACCACTTAATTTGCTTACTTTTGTTTAATACGTGACGGCCCACATCACAAGCACTGTATTATGGTTCATACCGCCATTACATGAGTTTTGGTCAAGGTGAAGTTACTTTGGGGCTACCCAAGCATGGTCCCTGCTAACGAGTCTAGTTCGTCATTAGCATGATGACCGATCGGGTCTCCATTTGATATACCATTAATGGTACGAGGCTTGGGCTAGTGATTATCCCTAATACTTCCCTACAATGAGTGAAAGTAGGGTCGTATTTCGGGAATGCACCGGAGTAAGATAGGGGACCAACTAACATAGTTCTAAGGCTCTAATGTATGCAATGCAAATTTTGAAAAGAGATAGAATTTTAAGCTTTAAAAACTCAATTATACTGTTTAACCAAAACACTTTCAGAGCAAAGTC
Source organism: Excoecaria cochinchinensis (assembly GCA_947683425.1). Classification (NCBI taxonomy): domain Eukaryota; kingdom Viridiplantae; phylum Streptophyta; class Magnoliopsida; order Malpighiales; family Euphorbiaceae; genus Excoecaria; species Excoecaria cochinchinensis. Next base: position 6,137,062 of record CANTUQ010000013.1, read on the forward strand.
ACAAACAGTCCCCAGTGGAGTCGCCACTGTGACGCGCGCCGAACCTAGCAAAGGCCCTCGTTGAACCCGCTTTTAGGATTCGAGGGATTAGTTCGAGTCTTTTGATCTTGGGTTCCATGAGACATCTTGGATGCCTCATTCCCAATAGAACATTGGAAAGGATCATCTAGCCTCACGGCATCTTTAGGCACCTTTGAGGTATTTTGGAGTCGTCGCCCAATTTACGAGAAATTGGGAAAGGTCTCTAACCTCTTATCGGTCTAGACAAGAGATTGGTGTTTGGAACTTCACTCTTATTTATGCTTTGGTTAATTATAAGTGAGTTTTTAACTTCCTAAAATTCTATCTCTTATCTCACACGATTTATGCATTTAATTAAAGCGCACTGCTATAAAGAAAAGCAATAAAGAAAGCAATAAAGAAAGCGATAAAAAAAACAACAAAGGAAAGCAGTAACATGCCAAGCACACAATTAGAAGAGGAATTGGAGCGGAATACAACTCCAATAAATGAGGACTAAGAATGTAAATTGGGACGGAATACAATCCCGAATGGAAATTAAATAATGTTGCCCCAAAATTAATTATAAGGGCCCAAAGGGAAATACATGAATATAAATTTAAAACAAACAAACAAAGTCAAACATAAGAAAAAAACATACATAAATCGGGGCATTCGTTTAGTTTAGGAACATTGGTTCCTTCGCGCTTATTTGAAGAGGGCTCGAAGAGTTGTTTGATTGCCAGTTTGAAAAACTGGGATGAGTGATCCCATTTTTGGAGAAAATTAATTCTTCGTTTTATTGTGGTATTTTTTATTGCTTGGCTAAAATGAGGGACATTGGTCCAAATTTTATTAGTTAAAATTCCAATTTAATTATAAAAGTGTTTTGTATTTTTTATCTCATGCGTGCATAAATAAAATAATTATTCACAAACAAGCACAACACAAAGAGGAGGGAAAGGAAAGGTCTCACCGAAACCGACATGATCCTCTATGCGTCGTGACCCATCCAGGGGGTCACGGGGATGCCCACACAATGCGACTCAAAATAAATCTCAAACAAGAAAAATAATATTAAGGATATTAGTAATAATTCTAAAAATATTAATCAAGTGAAGATAAAACGAATATTGGACACAATAATAAATAATGATAATAAAAATAATAATAATGATGCGACATAACAAAATAATAATAATAATAATAATAATAATAATAATAATAATAATAATAATAATAATAATAATAATGGACAATGATAATAAACAATAATGAATATAACATAAAAAAACATGATAATAATAATAAATATAATGATAATGATAATAATAATAACAATAATAATAATAATAATAATTATATAAATATAAAATAATAATAAATAAAATGATAATAATAATAATGATGATTATAAATACTAAGACAAATAATGATGATGATGATAATAATAATGATAATAATAATAATAATAATAATAATAATAATAATAATAATAAAAACCATGGTAACAGCATGATAACAATAATATGATAATAATAACAAAATAACAATGGTTGTAATCAAGTCGGAAAAAACACAAAAAATAAAGTTAAAATCACAAATAATGTCAATAGTCGCAAGCAACATTAGAATGTTAAACAATAAATCTAATGATGATGGTAGAAGACGACACTAATAGCAACAGATAATGGACGAAAATAAAACAAGAACGGGTCCAAAGTGTTTACCCTCAGAATTTTATAGATCGGAGAAAGACGGTGTTTGTGTCCGTTCCCCTTGTCGAGTTTCGATGATAAAAAAGGAAAATATTTAAGCAAGAAAACTAAGTTTAAAAACAGATGGAACTTGTTAGAAAATTTCGGCGGGGATGATACAAAACAAAGGAAATTGATTTTCCTTTGTTTGAGCGGAACCCCGACTGAAAAAATATGTTGAAGAGGAAATCAAGAAGAAAAAAGCTCGGTTCCAAAAATATGATTATAATTTTTTGAAAAACCTTTGGCTGCTCTTGGTTGAGAGAAAAGAAATTTTTTTTCCTCGAAAAAATTCCAGGCCCCCCTTAAAAATGAAGACCCCTCAACCCTTTGATTTGCTATCCTGCCTAAAAATGGGAAGAGACAAGAAGTCTTTTAATTTTAGTTAATCAAAAATTGCACAAGAATATGAATGACACCGGTAAAAACGGACTGCAAATGGCTAGAAATGCAGGAAAACGCAGGCGGGCGGGGCAAAATGCCAATGTGTGGAGACAGGCGAGGCGCGCTCGCAGCGAGACGCGCCCCCTCGCGGCAAGACATGCCCCAAGGGGCGCGCCTCCCATGGCCGTATCCCACCTTTGGTGAGACGCGACCATCTTATAACATGGCCGCATCTCACCTTTGTGAGATGTAGCAATGTTAGGCCACTTAAAAAAAATTAATTTTTTTTTCGTAAATCTAACTTGTCCTTTTTTTAAAAATATCTTTTTTTCTTTTTTCTTTATCTTAATATTAAATCTTTTTTTTCCAATTAAATTAATTAATTAATTAATTTAATTCTCTTTTTAAAATATTAAAATTTTTGATATATATATAAAAATAACACTTCCTAATAATTTTTTTAGATATATTTATTTGTTTGTTTTTTTATTTAAAAAATAATAAGGGTCTCGACGAGGAAACCATTATTTTTGACACTTTTGCCTGTGAGCTGGTATCATTTTTATCATCGGGTAATTCTGATCTTGGACCGTCTCGGGACTCGGTGTCTACACATCCACATGTAACTTTGATCATCTTTATGATTACAGTTATAAGAACCACTGCTTAAACCTTTCAAGAAGCATAACATATGTTAGTCTATCCGTATTAACAATGTCATGTCTTGTTAATACTATAACTAGGGATATTTAGGTATTAATACATTTATATACAATTAGCATCTCATATCATGAACTTTTTCATGATTGCCTTTGAAATATATTTATAATACCAAGGACTTCATTTATTAATTTAAGATAATAAATCAAACAAAATGTAATCGAAACATAGTATTAATAAATGAATAATACCTTCTCATAAATGATAAAGAGTTTATAAACTTCAAAAAGATCCCTAATCTACATGGGCTCTAGGGCATACTCCTAACATATTATACATCGGAGAAGTAAGAAATGCAAAAGAAAGAAATAAGGAAACAAAGGAAAAGATTTAAAAAATGAGGAAACATAATTTTTGGTTGTGAATAGTGAGTCATACCCTAAAATTCGAGTCATACCCATGACTTCAAGTCACGGCATAATTCACGACTTACAACTATAACTCTCAAGTCATGAGTGTGAGTTAATCGAGCTCAAAGAATTGAGGGAAGAGAATGAGTCACATTTGAGTCACTTTAAAACAACAACTATTCTTCTTCCCTCTTTCTTCTTTTTCACTACCCCTTAGAGGTTTCAAACCTAGGAAACCAAGAAAAAGCAAAAGGATGGAAAACAAACTCAAAACTTTTAGAAAAAACTCATTTTACTAGCATTAAGTTAAAACTAACTCAAAACCACCACAAAATCAAACTCTTAACACATAGCCTACATGCTTCTAACATACAGGAAAAAACCATGAGTGGGTTTTATAACCTAAATCTATCTAAAATGAAGAAAACTATTAGAAAACACCTAAAGAAAAGAGTTTATAACACTCAAGAGTGAATGTATAAAGTCATCTAGAAGGGAAACTAGGCCAAGAGGAAGAAAAGGTTTGTAATATTATCCTTAGTGTGCTTTTCTCTTGTAGACAACAAAAATTCAAAGTCCAAAATCCCTCTTTGACTAGATTGTTGAGAATGCATGCTTGAAAACTAGTGTTTAAAGCCTCAAAGCTTCCAAAACTAGGGAAAGGGAGGCTAAGGGTTATAGGAAAATCATCCAACCCTTTTTCCTCCTTTTCTTTAGACTTTTATAGCTTTTTTTGGGAATAGGCCATGTCACGGTCATGACTCGTAAGTCAAAGCCATAACTTGGCTTTTTTTAGCTTTAGGCCATGACTTGCATGTTACAAGTGTGACTTCAAATCATGGCCATGACTAGAGCCCATCACTCGAAATTGTGCTTCTACCCTCACCAAGTGATCAAGGCCCAAAATAGTTACTTTCGAGAATAGTAGTTTTTGGGCAGTGAATAGTAACACCGAGATGAATGGTACCATTCTAGATCAAAAAATATTTTATTAGATCATTGGAAATTACAAGTTATGAGGAGTTCAAAGATATAATTTGGAGTGAAAATTAGGTCAAATAGGTCTCCAAAATTTAAAAATAAGAAAAAGCCTCGGGTTCAGTTCAAATAGTAACTGGGCTTGATTGATGTTTATTTAAAGTCATAGATAGACTTAGAATAACCTATAAAACGATTTGGTAGTGAAAAATGATTTTATGATAGCATTGAAAAATTGGTGAATCAAAACGATTCAATTAAATCGGACCGAAAATGGACCTTGAGTGAGTTGAAACTAATGTTAAATAGGCTGTTATGAGCATAAGGAAAGGGAATGATAAATAGTGAACCAAACCGGTTCAACTAGAGAACCGAATCGGTCGGACCCGTTTGACTACAACTGGCCGATTTGACCAAGAGTTGATCGAGCTCTAAATGGTGGTACGGAGCTCAGAAAAATTATCTGAAAACATGTATTTATTATTGATAATGATGAGAATCATATGGTGATGAAAAATAAATTTTACGGTGACACATAAAATTGGGTTATCCAATTGGTAAGAAATTATCGGATCGAGAAATTATCTCCAATTGACCCTAAAATTTTTGTGGAGCTTAATAAATATATTTGGAGAATTTTAGAATCATTTTTAAGAGAAACAGAACTTGAGAATTAAGAAAAATAAATTAGATTTGCTTAATGGGCTTATTAACCTAAATGGGCTTTTGGGTTGGCCCAATTGGTTGGCCCATGGTTTGGCCCATCTTGAGGGACTATATAAGTCTGAAATATCTTCCATTTTCTAGAAATCTCTCCGTCCCTCTCCATTTCTCTTCATGTCCAAATGGCCTCCATAGTTCTCTCCACCATCTTCTTCTCTCCTCTTCCTTTTCTCTCTCCAAAACCAAGTCCCCTAAGCAAATTTCAGCCCCTCTTTTAGATCGTAGTAGCCTCTAATTTTCAATTGTGGTGAAAGTAGAGGAAGAAAGTAAGTAGATAAGTTTATGTCCCAAAATTTAGGTAAGTCAAATTGAGGTTCTTAATTTGATTTAAGGGTTCAAATAGGTACTTTAGGATGTGTAGAGTGTATTTATGTTGTTGGATTGAATAAAGGGAGCAAATTGAAGGTGGTTTCTTTAATGTCTATAGTCGGCCACTTAAGGAACATTAAGGAGGCTATGGTGTTTTCAAGGAACCAAGGTAAGGAATGGATGGTTAAGGCATGGAGAACAAGAAAATGAGGTTAATGGATACAATATCCCACTTTTTTCATTGAATATGTATGTTTTTATGTTATATTCATATGGTATGTATGTGAAATATACATGTTAAATGAAATCAAACCTTATAATCATGTTTAGGAATGTTAAAAATGATGTTTTGAATGCTTAAAACAAGAAGAAATAAAATAGGTGGTATGGACATAATAGTAGTCGAATGGAATACAAAGGTATACTAGGGTATACTATATGTTTTAATGCAAAATAATGGAATATACATGTTAATTAAGATGCAATCTAACTTAAATGATGACAAATGAGAAAAATATAAATTTGAGGGCAATTATATAGGTTGGGCCAAATGGTTAGTATAGGTAGGTTAATGTATAATTTGATTATTTATTAATTATAATAGCATAACATGAATATATAATAGAAATTGAGTTTATAGTAATTTATTTGGAATTAATTGAATTAATGTGAATATTTTAGAGTATAATAATGTAATATGTTTATATTGAAAATTTTGAGATATATGGTATTTTAGAAGTTATGGAATGTATGATGTTAGAATTAATTAATTAGTGGAATGAAAATGTTTTAGTAGAAAAAGAATGAATTATATGTTAATTGGAAATGTTGGCTGAATGGAATTTTATGTTAATTAATAGTGTAATTGAAATTAAGTTGAGAATATAATGGAAATTGAAGAAATGAAAATTTGTATTTTTCCTTAGAAGTAGTCTGGTGGTCAAATCTAGCTCAGGATATAGTTGGCTAGCCATAGGGACACTATACCGCAGTGTGAGTCATGACGACTCACTTTAGTAGGCCAATGATGATCTATTAAATGAATGAATGTTGAAATGTCAAAATGTAAATGAAATGAAATGTAAATGTATAGGTGATCCTTCGGGGTCACTCTAAAATGTTGTGGATCTTTGGGATCCACGTCCCGTGTATTCGATTCGGAGATTTCTACCGGATTGATGCTAGAGGCAAAATGGTAAAAATAAATAAAATTGAGTAAGTAAGAGTTAATGTAAGAAAAAGAATGAAAAAGGACTAAATCATAATAATTTAAAAAGATTTAGGGACTAAATGCCAAAAATGTAAATTAAATAGTTAATAGAGTTAAATAAGAGAAAATAAAAATAAATTGGTATAATAAGTAAATTGATTATGAAATAATTACTAAAATGTAATTTGATGTTAAAATAATATTTTAAGGGTTAAGTAAGTTAAATAATGAATTAATTATGGAAATAAAACTATTTAATGGCATGAATGTGAATAAGTGAAAAAGAAGAGTAACAAAGTAAATTGATATAAGAAAGAGATTTAGAGATTAAATAACAATTGTACAAGTAAAATAATAATAAAGACGTAAAAATGACTAATTAGTGACATAATAATATTCAAAGGACTCAATGGTAATTTGTGTATTAAAATAATGAAATTAATGTGAAAATAAAATTTATTAGTAGCACTATTGTAAATAAATGGATTTGGGGCAATATTGTAATTTGATGAATGTTAGGGATCAAAATGTAAATTTATGATAATATAATAGTGTTAATTAAATGATTAAAATGTAATTAAATGATAATATAAGAATTAATAGTGTAATTAAGTAATAAATTATATAATAAGTAAAATTAAATATATATGTAAAGATATAAAATTTACTAATATTAAGTTAGGTAAAATAATGATAATATAAAGACTAAAAAGGTAATTTGGCATAAAAATGATAACTAGGGATTTAATGGAAATTTTACAAGTCTAATCATTAGTTAGATGTGAAGAATGGTTAAGTAATGGCATAATTGTAATAATGGGTAAATTGGAGAGTAAAACTATAAATAGAGTAAGATTAAGGGACTAAAGAGTAATTGACATGGAAATTGAATAGTAAATGTAAATATAAGTTATAATGATATTAGTAATGAAAATATGTGAATGGACAGGAATATTGTTTGTTGAAATATTAATTAATGAAATAGTGGTAATTTCATTAGAAAGAAGATTAACATGATTATAAGATAAAATGATAAATTATGTAATTTAGTTGAATAAATAAGAAGGGAAAAAAACTAAGTAAAAATAAAATGGTAATTAATGGGCAATATTGAACAAACTTGAAAGCTATTGGAAATGTAGGGATTTAATTGTAATTGATCATATTGGAGTAAGAGAATTAAAGAAAATGTTAAAACAAAATGGTATTTATAATGAAAATAAAGGGTAAAATCGTAAATTAAGTATAAAAGGAATGAAAATGTAAAGACTAGATTAGAATTTGACCACATTACTGTCAAATGAGGAGCCAAATAAATTTGAATGTGCATATAGTATTTAGCGGAAAAGGGAAAGCAAGTAATTAGTAAATAATAAATATGGCAAAATGTACACAAAGGTAATGATAGTAGAATAATTTAGGTTAATAATGGAGATAATAATAGTATTAAATGTAAAAGAAATAAAAAATGGAAGTGTAATCAATTAATAAGAAATACTATCTTAATATTAGGGAATTATTGATAATATGTAAGAAAAATGAGGAAATAAGGTTATGCTTATATAATTAGGTTAATAAGAATAAATTAAGTTGGTAATAATAATAATAATAATAATAACAACAATAATAAAAATGATAGATAGTAATAGTGTTAGTGTTACAACAGTTAAATAAAACACCGATTTTAAATGATCAAGGTATAATATCATAATATAAAATAAATGTTAGTGTAATTATGTAGTAAATGACAGTGAAATAAAAATATATAGAACTGAAAGAAAGATAATGGAAATGAAAGGAATAAAAGTATACTGCTAGTGCTAATATAAATGTTAACTACAGTACAAGATGAAATATAGATTGAATAGTGAATTAAATTAAAAGATTTGATAGAAATAATATTACCAATGTAAAAAGTAATAGTAATAAAAATGATAATGACAGCGAATGAATTAATTAGAAACACTGGAAGTAAGTATGATTAAATTGATAGATTATAATAGCAATGAAAAAAATTAAGGCAAACAAATGAACATATTAATGAAACAAGGGTAATAATTGTAATAATGATAGCATTGGGGCTAATAGTAATGCAAGAATTACAACTATATATAGACCCGTGCATGTGTAAAGAAAATAAAAATAGTGAAAATGAAAACAATGTTAAAGAAAATAAAGTTAATAAATAGTAGTGTTAATAGTTTAGTCAACAGTAATAAGATATGATCAAGACATAATCGGTAAAACGACAATTGATTATAATAGTAAAATACAATAAATATTAAACTTGAACATGAGTTAATTTAAGGTATTAGAGAAACTAACATCTGCACATAAAATGAAAACACATGTGTGTGCGCTTGTATGTGTGTATAAATTATGGAAAGTTTAGGATATGTATCAACTATTGGGCATTTTTAATGCTCAACGCTTAAAGTTTTACTGTGTGCAGGTTATAGAAGGTATAAGGACTTGAAGTGGCCAATGTGTTATTGTTGAATAAGAAAAAGTGATGGAAAGCAAGCTTGAGAAAATAGACATGGCATAAATATGATCATGAAGGATAATTTTAAGTCTATGTATAGACATGTTTATGTATTTATATAAGTATAGTTTTCAAATAGAATAATGTATGGACTATTATATTATTTCTATCTATGAATGTTAGTGATGTTTGGAAAAATAAAATTTACTGCACTATTTATTGTAACGTAAGTTGTAAGTTAATGGATCATCATATGGATAGTATAGGAAGTTAAGGGTGTTATAGTCCTGAAGACCCTAAAATCGTTTTTGAAACATCTAAAAAGATGGAGAGACCCTGGACCTCTCTACTTCCTGTCCTTTTAAGAAAAGTGCTTTCTCATTAGGGAACATTAATAAAAGTTGCCTCAAGACCCAGTGTCTATAGTTGCCCCCAACTTTAGATAGGCAAGCGCACTATGTGCCTAGATGAGCCAAAGTTCAGAGAATAGGATAGAGACCCCTACATGAGGAGGCGATCTCTGACTTGCTTTTTAAGAAGGCTTTGGTGATGGGGCTGTGATATGACCTTGCATGCTGGCTTGTAAACTGTGATCAAACCTTATAGCCTCCAATTTACCTATTAAAAGGACTTTAATGGGAATTGTAGTGAACCATGCAGACTAATGTGCAGACTGTGATTACACCTTTCAATTTCAAATGCTCCTTAAGGAGACTTTGATTCATTGTAGTTATACTTTGTAGACTAATGATGGTAATTTGTAATAGAATGTCTTGTGGCAACACCTTGCAGACCTGCAGAGGAAGACTATGATAGAGCCTTATGGACTTAGCCAGACTGTGGCTAAACCTTGCAGACTGATGATGATAGATGTGATGTAACCTTGTAGACTGGATGCTCTTTTACGAAACTTTGAATCATTATGGTTATACCTTGCACACTAATGATGGTAACCTGTGATATAACCTTGCAATGTACCGTGGCAATACTTTGCAAACTGGAGGAGGCAGACTATGATAGAGCCTTGTGAACTTAAGCAAACTATGGCTAGACCTTATAGACTGATGATGATAAAGTGTGGTGTCACCTTACAGTCTAAATTGCAGAAAATGAATTTCCTATTGTATTCCCAAAAGAATTGTTCGAACTTACACTTGAAAGGGAGGTTGAGTTATCTATTAAAGTGTTGCCTAGAACAACTCCCACTTCTAGAGCACCTTATAGGATGGCTCCTTTGGAGTTAAAAGAACTAAAGATTTAACTGCAATAACTACTAAACAAGGGTTTTATCCGGCCCAGTGTCTCTCCGTAGTGAGCACCTATTCTCTTTCTCAAGAAGGATGGGGCTTTATGGATGTGCATAGATTATCAACAGATCAATAAATTGACAGTGAATAACAAATACCCTTTACCAAGGATTGAAGATCTTTTTGATCAGTTAAAGGGTGTTGGGGTATTTTCTAAGATTGACTTGCGATCAGGTTATTATCAACTTTGAGTTAAGGATGAAGATGTTCTGAGACTACTTTTAGAACCCGTTATGTCCACTATGAATTCTTGGTAATGCCATTCGGGTTAACTAATACTCCTGCCGCATTCATGGATTTAATGAATAGAGTCTTCAGACCCTACCTAGACCAGTTTGTGGTATTTATTAACGATATCCTGGTCTACTCTAATAATGAACAGGAGCATGCTCAACATTTGAGAATAGTACTGCAGATTCTGAGGGAGAAACAATTATATGCCAAGTTGAGCAAGTGTGAATTCTGGCTTAAAGACGTTTCTTTTCTAGGCCACATTGTATCTTCAAATGGTATCCGGCTTGATCTAGCCAAAATAGAAGCTATTATCAACTGGAAACGCCCTAAAATGTAACCGAAGTGAGAAATTTCTTGGGCTTAGCTGGGTACTGGCGATTTCATTCCACATGGTATTAGAAAATATAGTTGGCATTATTATTATTTAAAATTTTTACACATTAATTAGAAGTATAATTTTCATGTATATGTTCATTAAAATAAAATAGTAAATAGCTTTTAGAATTTTGATTAGAATTTAAACATGGTTTATAAAACAAGTTTTTCATAAAAAAATTATTTGCAGCAAAAATTAAAATCATTCTAATGTATCATATTTTTTGGTGTAAAAACGAGGATGGAAAATTTTCTCTCCGGATCTAAAAATTGTGTATTTTATTTATATTAAAAAAATGATAATATTTTGTTTTTATGATCACCATACATTTTTATAGATTAAAAATCTTTTAATTTAGTCCGATGAATTTTTACATATTATATTATGAGAAATTTGTTTATACAACGACATTTATCACATTTAGAGATGTGGAAAAATACTTTTTTTTTAAAGTAAAAATAATCTTTTATTTTTATATTATTGATAAAGTTAACTTAATCAAAAGTTTGTAAAAAATAAAAAAATAATTCAGTAGTTAAAATAATATTAAGATATTATCAAACATTGTGCTGTAATTTTAATAGAATAAAATTTTACTAGTAGAATTTGAATCATGTTAAACATACTTTAATTTAGTTTTAAATTATTTTTTTAAAAATAAAATAAATTAATATGATTTTATTATATTTTAACTCTAATTCAATATAGATTTAAATCTACTAATCAAATATATATTAATATGGAAGTATAATCAAGAAACTTTTTATATCAATATAATTGTTTTCACGTATTAAAATTGAAGGGAAAATTATACACATGTAATTTAGAGGTAATATTAAAAATAGTACCAACCTCTTGTAGTGCAGAAACGTTGCGGAAGCGTCTACAAGGATCTCGTTTGTTTTTGGTCACTGGTCTGACTCTTACCCACTACGGGATAACAACAGCTATTTCATAATTTAAAAGCCTCTGAAAGATTAAAATAAAAATCTGTGAGTGGGAACGAGTAGTCTTGCGGCGTATACATTTTCTCGGTACCAAATTCTGAGATCTCGCATCTATTTATAAAGATCTTAAAAATTAGAGACCTATTTATAGTATAGTAAAAACTCTTTTTAAGATATGATTTGATAATTTTAATCAAATTGAATTACTCAATTCTATCTAGGGCGTATTTCAACTCTATCATCTCCCATTCGCATATGACGAAACGATTTCCATTCATAATTTTCAGTTATACAAGCAAATAGATTGTGTGATCAGCATAAATCGAGAGCACTAGTGCTATACACCTGTTAGGGATATATAGCATCTCGAAAAAATGAGATCCTCTTTTCCATATATGTTTAACCCTAGATTGTCTTCTCACATTTACCGTTATAACTCATGATCTCATAAAATAATTTTTGTGTTCACTATTATGTTTCTACTTATAGAAACTATAATAGGCTAGCTGGTGAACCATGAAACAATTGAATGTGATCAAAAGGCTAGCAGGTAAACTACGAAACAATTGAATGTGATCAAAAGGCTATCTTTCCCTCTTACTGTATGCCATCCATTATGATTCAACTCGCTTTTCTAACAAAATCCGCCATGCCTAAATTTTTCCTGGACCTCTTGGAGACTAACTAAGCTAGCCACATTGAACCATACTTCAGGGATAAGTTAAAAGTTATAAGGGTCAAAATATAAATAGGGTCTCACAATAGGGAAAGTTGAGATCAATAATATTAAATTCCCATCCCTTGGTAACATAAGCACACACAGTATAAAACATGTGTTATAGTATTTTTTTTCCTTCCCTTAAAGGAGCGCATGTCTCACATTTAAAAATGTATAAATATAACACCACAGAAATATAAGGTTGCGATGCACCGAAACATCCAACTTTAATCTGCTTAATTAAGAACTACTTCTAGCTTTTTAGACAGAATATGGTACGTTTAACTTACCATCGATTCTATATAATCCTTATTTAGATCTCAATCCAAAGCAGACAACCTTATGTATGACTTTATCTCGCACTTTAACAAGACTAATCTTATAATTTCTGCAAGACGGCACTTTTATTTTGAACAGGCTCTTAAACATTCTCGTATGTTCAAAATATTGTCTCATCTTAGTTTTTGCCAACTCATTCACAAAACTAAGGTAAACACCATTGTGAGTGGGCTACTTCTCTGTCTGACATGCTCAATCTCATACAAATAACAGTAAATGTTCACTCATAAATATTCACACTCATATATTACCAAGAATAAACTTGGTTATTATTCATAAATAATAACGTTAAGGGATTGTATAAAATATAATAGCACCAAATAAATTCTACACAAACCTAGAGATCTAATGTGTCTCTCCAAACACATCTCTCATTGCAAGTTTACTCAATGGATTTGCATGCGTAGAAACGTATTGTAAGTTCACTTCTCCTCGTGCAACAATATCTCTCATACATAGATACTAAATGTCGATATGCTTAGCCCCACTATAAGCTATCGATGACTGACTATCACTATAGACCGTCACTGGTTCCTCTGATGCAGCGACTCTTAAATGGCTCACAAACCATTTTGGGCAAACTGTCTCTTGTACTGCAGTTCAGGAAGTGTCAAATTTAGCTTCCATTGTTGATAAGGTTACATAGGTTTATTTCTTGCTACTCCATGGTATAGCACCCTTGCCAAGCAAGAACATGAAACCTAAAGTGAATTTCCTCTCATCCACATCTCCTACCCAATCAACATCTTTGTATTCTTTCAATTGCAGATCCTTGGCTTAAGAATAAAGAGAATAATCTGTCGTACCTTTGAGGTATCTTAGTATCCTCTTAACTGCTTTCTAATGTGCTTTGTCTAGGTTAGATTGATATCTTCTTACCATGCTCACTGCACAACATATATCCTATCTTGTATACAACATTGCATACATAAGACTACCTTTGACACTAGCATACGGAACGTTCCTCGTACATTCTATTTCTTCTGGCATCTTAGCACACATATCTTTGCTAAGAAACTAATTCTTGGCAATAGGGTTGTCGATGGGTTTACAGTTTTGCATATTAAATCATTCAAGGACTCTGTTGATATATTTCTCTTAAGAAAAAACCAACCTTCTCGAACGATCTCTTAAAATCTTAATGTAACACCCCAAAATGGCCCTAAAAGAATTACAGAGTTATTGGTTCGAAAAACGTAAAGTTTATGTGCGAGAGTTCTGTCGCGAGCGCGACAAGTGTCGCGGGCGCGACAAAGCCCCCAGCGGTTTTCGAACTTCAGCTGGTTGGTGCGGGCGTGAGCGTTCTGTTGCGAGCGCGACAGAACCCCCTCGCGAGACGTGTGCATAAGTGGGGCTAAGAGACTTGGAATTGTAGGGAGTTGACAAGTGTCATCATAGAAGAGTTGACAAGTGGCATCGTAGAGGAGTGACAAGTGGCAGCATAAGAGTTTGACAAGTGTCATTGTAGGAGAGTGCCAAGTGTCATTGTAGGGAAGAGACACTTGGCTTGGCTTAGCTTGGCTTGGCTTGGCTTGATTTGGCTTGGCTTGGCTTGGCTTGGCTTAGCTTAGGATAGGGATGGATTAAATGAGATGGTTGGCTTTTAATGTGGTTAGTGGGTAATTAATTTGTTAATTCCTTTAGTTGACCGGCCACTTTCCCTACTCCCATTTCAATTCCTTCATTTGGCCTTTCAATTCTCCTTTTTTGTTTTCTTTGCTCTTAGTTGCCGTGCTCCACCTTCCTTTTTTTTCTTCTCTTTTCCATTTGCTCCTAAAGAAAATCATTTAGATTGGGATAAAGAGAGTGGATTTTGAGAAGAGGTAAGTAGTACTATTATGATAGCATTTGTCTTCTTCTAGTACTTGGTTTCTGTTTTGATTTAAAGTAAAAAGAAGAGTAACCCCAAGTGTTTTTGTGTGTGGTTTTGGTGCAAGCTGGAGGCAAGAGAGTCGATAAAGGAAAAGAGAAGATCGGAATGAGTAGAGAGCTGTGATCGAGTTCCTAGAGGTAGGGATCGAGTGTGATCTTGTTAATTTTGCATGTGTTTAGATGAAAAATGTTTGAATAGAGACATGTTGAAATAAAGATATGCTTGATGAGCTTTAATTAGCTCAAGATATTCATTTTGATTGCTTGCAGTGCTTATGACATGTGTATATATGTTTATAAGTATGTAACTTGATCATTTGAGTGTTTGTGTTGATGATAGAGTTTGATTTTGCGAAATTCTGCTTATTTGTCATTAGACCCTAGTGTATAGTATTTGTTATAAGTAGCGTTACAAGACTTCAATTGAGTTGATTCAAATTGCATATGAAACATAAGATCCGTAGCTAAAAATGTCGAAGAGGGTGCTTGAGCTAATTCTGGCTGTAAGTATCCCTAAAAGTAATTAGAATGTAGGTGACCCTTTTCTGGCCGGTTCACTGGAACAGTATAGATTGCTTGAATCATATTTGGAGTTATAGATGTCCAAATGACCTGAACATTATCCTATTGGAAATTTAACATCCTAATGAACAATTCTTATGAAGACCACTTTGCCTAAAAATGTGGTCTAGAGGGTGGTTTTGGCGATACAAGTTTAGGGTAAAAAGCAGTCTCGTGAGGCACCAAAGGCGAGTCTCTGTCGCGATCGCGGCACATGTCGCGACCTCGTGACAGAACAACTCATTTTAAGCTTTTTATTCTTATTTTTGAGCTCCTAGTTGCCATGGGTCAACCCCTTACCCTTCCCCTTAGCTTATTATGCATGTTTAGGGTTAGCAAATGACTATAAAGTAGTTATCAACGGGGAAATACACTTGAACATGTTTAAAATTTGTAATTTAACTAATAAAGATTGTATATGCATTTGGTATAATATCTAGAGTGTATCTTTTGGCAATCTGGCTTCTGTCGCGAGCGCGACAGTAAACCTGGCTTCTGTCGCGAGCGCGACTCCTTGTCGTGATCGCGACAGTGAACCTTCTTGTCTTGTTCTATCTTGAGATATGTTTTCTTCTGTCTTAATTTATATGTTGATGCGATGAAGTGATAACATGTATACATGAATTAAGTAACTGAGTTGATATCTGTGTACAATATATGAGTTGTATCTGAGCCTGATTACCGTTATAGTGGATAGATAAGCATGCTTATAAAGGGCTAGAGTGCAGCTGCTAGAGTTGGCCTTAATTGTGCCCAGAGTTCGGAATACCTCGTGTATTCCATAGAGTTTGAGTTAATTCTCCATATGTAAGATACTGTAAACAGTATCCAGAGTTACCCGTATCCACTATGAAAGGAATTCAGGCTTATTGTTATTGTACAGTGAATATGAGAGAAATGTTTAAGTACATGACAGTTTATATATATATATAAGTATATGTTTACAAGAATGTGGACACATGAATATGAAAAAGAGTAGATGTTATGTACTTGTGAGTTCATAGTATTTGATATTTGAACATGCAATCTGTATATGTATAAGAGCTACATGCATGAGCTAGTTGCTTTTATCACATGAGATCCTGTCACGTGAACTGTGTGATTTATTTATGACTTCGTAAAGAAGTCCTTTGCATTATTTTATCCCCACTAAGCGTTATCGCTTAGCACGTATGTTTGTTTCCGTGTAGGTTGACAGGTTCGGATCAGTGAGAGCGGCATCTGCAGGTCAAGACCACTAGGAAGTTTTGCTATATCTTTTGTATAAGATAGTAATAGAGCTTCTTACATTTTGAGTAACATCATTATGTACATAAAAAGTATAGTATAGTTAACATGTAAAAGTTAACTGTTATACATATGTATATCGAAAAATGAACAAGTATAAGTATAAAGCTTTTGGTAATATGTACAGTTTACATGTATAGTAAAAGTTATTTTATTTGGGCCCAACTTATTTCTAATTTATTGTTACCGCTTCCGCTAATACATGTACATGTATACGTAAGTGTCCGCGTAGCGCCCCGATATTCCTTACCGGGGGTATAGGGGTGTTACACTTAACTTCAAGAATTTAATGTGCTTTACGAATATCCTTTATCTCAAAGTTGGACGATAACCAATCTTTGATTTTATTTATGTCCCCTTTGTCATTTTCAGCTTTAAATATGTCTTCTACATACAATGGCAAAATGACAAATTCACTTCAGAGCTCTTACTATAAATACAATGATCTTCATCAATCATGTTAAACACATTCGACATGATAGTATGATGAAGTGACAAGTGCCATTGTGTTGAACACTTTTTAAGGCCATAAATTGAACTCATCAATCAGCAAACCTTATGTTCGTTGCCTTTTTCGATGAAACCTATAGCTTGTTCTATCCAATTCTCCATTGATAAAAGTAGTCTTCACATCCATTTGATGTAGCTCTAGGTCCAAACTCGCCACTATGTCCAAAATTAACCTTATGGATGTAAATCTTACAATAGGTGAGAAAAACTCTTTCTAGTCAATCCCTTCCTATTGTGTGAAACCCTTAGCGACTAGCCGAGCCTTATATCATTGGATACTTTTGTCAGCCTTTTGCTTTACTTTGAGAATCCATTTATTCTCAATTTGTGTCCTTCTGGTAGATCAACCAGTTCTTAAACTTAGTTTGATCTCATGGATGCCATTTTTTCTTCCATTGCTTTAATCCATTTTCCTTAGATGGGCATGAAAGAGCCTTTTGAATATTTTTAGGCTCTTTCTCATCTTATGGGGTAATTAAAAAGGGCTTTATTCAAGCCTTCGATTTGAAATTGTTGGTGTGGAACACTTATCCTTTTAGATTTTCGCAGTTCTAAATCTTGATAAGCATGTCTCATATATTCATCATGATTCATAATGGTCCCACTGGGACCATGTTCCATACTCCCACTGGAGTCAGGAATATCATATTCTTTACTCTCACTGAAGTTAAGAATACTCCCACTCAAATTAGGGTCTCAAACATCTGGATAATACGGAGGAGGAAGGTCTTGACCTTTTTCCTCTAAATCTCTCCCACTCGGATAGAGTGATCCTGATGGTTCCTGTGACGCGCGCCGGTGCCCAGCAAGGGCCCTCGCTTTTGAATCCGCCTTTGGGATTCAAGGAATTGGTTTGCGTCTTTTGATCATGGGCGCCATGAGACATCATCGGTGTATTCCTCCCAATAGAACATTGGGGAGAACAACCTAGTCTAATGACACCTAAAGGCACATTGAGGCATTTGGAGTCGCTACACAATTTGCAAGAAATTGGAAAAAAGTCTCTCACCTCTAACGGTCTAAACCAGAGATATGGTGTCCGGAACTTCTCTCTTATTTATGCTTTGGTTAATTATAAATGGATTTTTAACCTCTTAAAATTATATCCCTCATCTCACGCAATCGATGCATTTAAATTTAATAGCGCAATCCAAGCATACGAAAGCGATAAAAGGAAAGCGATAAAGAAAGCGATAAATGAAAGCGATAAACACACAAGCACATAATTACAAGAGAAATGGGGGCGGAATACAACCCCAAGAAAAGAAAATTAAAAATATGAATGGGATGGAATACAATCCCCAAAAATAAATAAAGTTATCCCAAAATTAATTACAAGGGCCCAAAAAGAAATGAACTTGAATTTAAAACACTCATACAAGATCAAAATAAAAAGACATACATAAATCGGGACATTATTTTAGGAACATTGGTTCCTTTGTGCCTATTCGAATGTTTAGGAACATTGGTTCCTTCGCATTTATTTGAAGAGGGTTCGAAGAGTCGTTTTGGTTGTTTGATGAAAACCGGAATGAGTGATCCCATTTTTGGAGAAAACTGACTCTTCGTTTTAGTGGTGATATTTTTTGAAGTTTGGCTAAAATGAGGGACATTGGTCACAGTTTTATTAGTAAAATTTCAATTTAATTATAGAAATATTTTTGTGATTTTTTATCGCACGCGTGCACAAATAAAATAATTATTCATAAATAAACACAACAAAAGGATAGGGAATTAGAGAGATCTCACAGAACCGATGTGACTCTCCACGCGTCGCGACCCATCCGGGGAGTCGCAGGGATGCTCAAATAACTCGAGTCAAGTTAGATCTCAGACAAAAATTAACATCAAAAATATTAGTAATGGTTCTAAAGATTAATCAAGTAAAATGAAATAAATATTAGGCAAGTCAATTTATAACGATAATAATAATAATGGTGAGACAAACACAACAAAATAATAATAATATGAATATGATGGTAGCAATAACAATAATGATGATAGGCGCAATAATAATAATAATAATAATAATAATGGTAGCACAATGAATATGGCAGTGGCTCAAATAACGCTAATAATAATAATAATAATAATAATAATAATAATAATAATAATAATAATAATAATAATAGAATATTAACGGCAACCAATGTAATAATAATAATAATAACAATAACAAGGGCACTGACGACAAACAAAACCAGAAGGAAAACACACAAAAACAAATTAATGATTAAATGGAGAATATTAACAGTGTGCAAAATCATGGGGAAGATATTAGACAAAAGCATAATATTTATAGCGAGAAGGGCAAAGATATTCACAATAAAAAAAGAAAAATAATATATAAATAAATAAATGAAATTGGTCCAAGTGTTTACCCTCAGAGGTGTGTATTAGAAAGGAAAAGTGTCAAAATCTGCTCCCTTTGTCGAGATTCCGGTGGAAAAATGCAGAAGAGTATTGAAAGAAAAAGAGAATTTTTGACTAAAACTTTTGAGAGAATATTTGCAGGAAATGTGTAAAACAAAGAAAATTGATTTTTCTTTTTTTTGAGATGGATTCCTAGGTTGAAAGATCCCTTGAAGAAAAATTAATGTCAAGAGTAAAAATTAAAGCTTCAAAATAAGTTGAAGATTTTTCTTTTTTGTTTTTCTGGGTTGTTCTTAAGAGGAAAAACAGAGAGTTTGTTTTTTTTTTTTGTTTCAAAATTGCTCCCCCTGAAAATGGAGATTGAATCCCCATTTTAATCTCAGCCTTGTCCCAAAATAGAGAAAAGCCAAAGAGACCTTTTATTTTCTGTTGATCGAAAATAACACAAAACGGTGAAAAAACCCGAAAAAACAGACTGAAAAACAGTCTGAAAAATGTAGAAATTCGGCAAAAACGACGAAAAGATCAGTGGCCGCGTGGAGAGGGAGACCGTGCGCGCGGTTCTTCGGTACCACGCACAACCACTTTTAAAGAAAAGTGGCCGCGCAGCCACTTTAAAGAAAGTGGCCGCGTGATGGCCATGGCCATCACGCGGCCGCTTAAAACAAAGTGGCCAAAGTGGCCATCCTTTCCCACTTATGCAATTATTTTTTTTAAAATTTTTTTTCCTTTTTTTTTGTTAAAAAAACCTTTTAAATTCTCTTTTTTTTTTCAATTGAATTAATTAACTAATTTAATTCAATTAAATTAATTAAATAACTTAATTTCCCCCCCCCCCCCCCCCCCCTTTTCGAATATCTAAAATAATACTATTTTAAAAAAATTAATTCAACTAATTTTTTTATAATAATATTTTTTTATATTTATTTATTTTTTATTTAAAAATAATGAGGATTTCGACAAGGAAAATATCATTTTTGACACCTCTGCCTGTAAGTCGGTATCATTTTCATCATCGGATAATTCTGATCTTGGACCGCCTCGGGACCCGGTGTCTACAGTTGCCCTCAATTTTGGGGAACTTAGAACTTAGGTGCCTAAGTGAGCTAAAATTTAGAAAAGAAAGGAAAGGAGCGCGTACCTAAGGCGGCTGTCTTCCTAAACTGGCTGAAGTTGCTGCGGGTAGTTACCGTCTGCTCGTTGACGTGTTAACCCCTATTGCTTTGGCATCTAACCTATGCGGTGTCTAGCCTTGTTAATGTGGTCTACAATTGAGCTTAATGCGGTGTCTAATCACTTCCGTTGTGGCATCTAACCTGTACTGTGTATAGACTTAGCTGTGTCTGTATCTAATCTATTAATGCAGATATCCTCATGGATTGAAAGGATTTGGAATATTTTGGAAAAAACTCAATGCTATGAAGGATAATTCTCCGAAGAGACTGAGAATGCCTTGGAAAAAAGGACTTTAAAAATGGCGCTCCGAAGAGACTGGGAATACCTTGAGAAAGGACTTAAAGACAGTGCTCCGAAGAGACTGAGAATGCCTTTAGAAAGGACTTAAAGACAATGTGAAGATTAGATGCACGTGATAAGTGCTTGCGCTATGCATGCTAGACATGTGCAAAGAATTATGTGTTGCAAGTACGCAGAGATTATGTGCACGAAATGTGTGCGAAGAATTGCTTATGCAAGATATATATAAAGTTCATGCATGCGTGAATGCAGATTGGGGCATCATCAAATGCCATGCCCGTGAGATGCATATGTATGCAATAATGCAGGATAAGGATTCATCTGAGTAGATTTGGGAGGCAAAAGCTGGTTTGGTCGTGATTTGCAGCAGGATCGGTGCCCCCTGGAATTGCTTTTGAATTTCGTGCCTTTAGGGGATTATGAGGTTCTCCCCCGACACCTGTAGTCATTGTTTGAAGGTAGTGCGTCCCTCGTGGATTTTCACACTACCTTTTCTTAGCGGGAGATGCGTCCTTGTCGGATTTTCACATAACCCTGTGCCTTATTTTTTTGCTTGGAATGGACCCAACCTAATCCAGCGGCTTTTATTTATTTTATTTTTTGTAGGGCAGACTGCCTGTCGCCAGGTTTTCACCCTGCCCTTTGGCCTAACTTTTGCTTAGAGCGCTAGTCACGGTTTTCATCTTTAACGGCCTTCTTGTTTTTTTTTGGTGAGAGAAGTTGGAGTTGTTGCGAAAGACCTTTCGGGTGTGATTGGCATGTGCTTATGTCTCAGGTTATGGTTGTATGAGCTTGGCTCCTTATTAGGAAGGAGCTGTAGGGTTGGCTTCACAGTGGGTAGCAAGATGAGTCGACTGAAGTGCTTGAGTAGCGAGAATGGTAGGGGGTAGCTGGTAACAATGTGCTAATTTTATGCCGGGCTCAAACAACTTTGAGTGTGCAAGATGAACTGCTCTGGCCATACCAATACATCTTTGCATAAATGCATATATTTCAATCTGATTTCATAACACATGATCACTATTTGGCATTAACTTGACAAATATGAGACCTCATCTAATCTCGGGATAGATCTTGAGAGCATCAAACTCCTGTTATCAATAAGCCCTCGCGGGTTTTCTTGATTGAATATTTTCTCTCTTTTTTTTTCTTTATTTAGCCTTTGCCATGGACCCTTTTTTAGTCCATCGGTGTAGATTGAATTTGCTTTCGTCTTCGTTAGTCGGGGAGACTGCTGCTTCTGAGAGTGGTTCCTCTTGGTATCAAAGTCTTGGTCTTAGCCCTTGTGCAGACTGGTTGAGGTGATGGGTTCCTTATTTGGGGCTTGAATGTGAAATCTCACGCTTGGCTTTTATTGGCTTTGGTGGTTCAACCCTAGAATGGCCTTTCAATGGCTGAGATAGGGTGATAGGTTGGGCTTGGATGATCTGGGGTACTTTTATCGATTTGTGTGGTTCGAACCCTGGAATGGCCTTTCAACGGCCGGGATTGGATGGATGGTTTGTGAATTAGCCTTTTAGGTCCTTTTCAATAGCTAAGAAGGATGGCAATGTGCAGGCATGTGTAGATCAACAGGATTTGAGCGAAGCTTTTCTTCAAATAGCATTCCCTTGCCCCCTGATCAATTCTCTCTTGTCTTCTCTCTTTTTCTTTTTTTTTTAAATTTTTTTTATATTTTTTTTATAAAATTTTTTTTGATTGATTTTTTTTTGATCCCCAATTTTCTTGCTCTTAACAAGTTTTGCTCAAATCTTGAAGTTTACATATACGCGCACCTTTTTTCTTAACCATTGTGACCATCATTGCTCAATCTAGTCGGGCATTGAGCTTTACCAAGAATTTTGGCTATAATTCTGGATGGTTAAGAGTCGATCATAATTGGTTTTGGGTATACATTTCAAATGGTTGAGAGGAAAGGGTTCACGTTATTCGGTTCTGATGAGTTATGTTTTTCACATGAAGGTCTTGAGCTTTATTCGTCTAACTCTCGATATTGCTCTTGAAGTTTGATTTTATTTGGCAGCTCCATGTGCATCCCAGATGTTTGGGGTGTAAAGGAATGGTTTTCAAAATTTGGCTTGTCGTCACGTTGGCACGTGGAAGTAGCGTGGTCTCAAGAATATCCTTGTCAATTTTCAGCATGTCACACCAGGTCCAGGCAAAGGCTTTTTTTTTATCTCTCAAAATTATCCTCTCTTCAAAAGTTATATCAGATGCCATCAAGATTTTGTTTGGATTCCCCAAAGTTCCTAGACCAGATGGAGTCATATTAATCGGGTTAATGTCAAAATGAATGGATGCATCATGATCATAAGGAATGAAATTATTAGAAACATTATACAAATAAGCAAAAAACATTCATTTCATTTAACAAAAACTAGAATTAAAAAATATCATCATCTAATAGTTCTGGGATAAGAAGAACATCTGAATAGCTATCTTCTTCCGGTTTACATCGACAGAGCTGTTTTGACCAACGGTTCATCACCATCAGCGGGAACCACCTTCATCCTCCACTTAGGTACTCAATTTGTCTTCCTCTGCTCCTTCCGCTCTTCTAGATCAAACATTAATGCTTGAATACGATCTCTCAGAGGACAACAATAGTCTATTTTGTGCCCTGTGTACTAGTGATATGCACAATACCAGTCTGTTTTGTGTCTAGACTGTCCTTGGCTTAGGGCAGGCCCAGCTGGCAAGGGTTATAACTTTCCTTTCTTGATGAGACGGGTGAAGTGCCAAGATAATGGTTTGCCTGAGATAGTGAGGTGTTTAGGAGCCATTCCGGTGGTTGAGACTTCTGCTACTCTATCATTGCCCCTGTTATCACTGTTGCTTCCCTCGTCCTTGCGCAAGGCCAAGTTTGCAGGCTCGGCCATCTTGTCCAGATGTTCGGCCTCAGCTTCGATGGCTATATCTTTAAGCGACTCCCAGTCTTTGAGTCCCTTCATTTTTAGTGCCTCTCTTAGGTACGAGCTAGCATTCCTAATGAACAACCTTATCTGGTCAGAAGTATCAGGTTTTCTCTTCATTTCCATGACCTGGTTTCTCCATCGGGTCAAGTACTCATGGAATGATTCCCCTGGCTTCTGCTGCAGCAGTTCTAGGTCTTTCAATATGACCTCAATCCTGGTACTGTAATCATACTGGCTAAGGAATTCTTCTGTCAATAAGTCCCAATCTTCCCTCATTCTTCGATCCAAATGATGATACCAGTCCATTGCCAAACCCGCTAGACTGAGACAGAAATAGTCCACTTTTTGCCTCTTAGTCAACCATGTACCCTTCATGATCAAGGTGTATTGCTTAACATGTGCAGAAGGGTCCGATGTACCATCATATTTTGGCAGGTTTGGCATGTTAAACCTCTGGGGCAACAGCTCTCCATCATCCAAATCCACATCTTCAGGGCTGACTCCCTTGCCAGCTGTCAACATGCGGGTGATTACCTCAATTTCCTATCTCATACCCTTCATAGCCTCATCTTTTACCCTGGGTGCTCTACCCCTCATGGCTTAATGAGCTACTATCTCCTCAGCCTCTTCTTCCATTATGAAATCCTCAGCAGGGTTTGGGATCCTTGCTCTTCCTGGTTTAACTGGCACAATAGTAGCTTTAGGCTCATTTACAGGTTGATGGGCAGTGACTCCAGCGAGGGGAGCCTCCCCACCAACAGGCAGTTCAGCTTGCCCCCGAGGAGGGGCTACAGGTGGCTGCGGAGCAATTGGTGCTTGTGGAGCAGGGGGCTGAGCAATCCTTTCGGCCATGGCGCCCATCATGTCCAGCATCCTTCGTTCAAATTCCTCTAGTCTCCTAGCGAGGTCTTGAGTAGTCAAAGCTCCGGTTTCTTCTACCATGGAAGATGATTCACTAGCTATAGAGAGTGACTCAGAATCCCAAGTAGGCACTAGTTCTAGCAATCCGAAGGGCGAGTCTTGTCCTTACTAGCCCATCATCAGAACCCCTAGTCCACTTGGATGAATCTATAATGGCTGAAAGATCAAGATTGTTAGAATGATGCATGGATGACAGTTACAATGCATGATCGTGCCATGCAAATAGTCTTTGGTGAGTGCGGGATCAATGGACTACCACGATACGATGGGATGCATGGAAGAATTACATGCAGGATGGTATGTACATGTGAAAAATGATATACAGATGAGAGGATATATGCACGCACAGTATAAGATCATATGCAGGGTGATATGAACATGTGAAAAAAAAAATAACAGGCAGACAGAAAGGTATATACACACATAGCATGAGATAAAACATATTATTATTTATATACACATGTATTTATTTTATTGGCATGCGATGCACGAGCATGTTGTGCAGCATCCATAATCACATGCAAGCAGATAGATCTTTCTAACCTTATCACTCCCACACACGAGGTCGTGCGGTCTCTTTCCTAGGTGGGCTTCATCCGAGGGTTAACAGGTAACCCATCGGACACGTGTGGTGCACGGTGGAAAACCGGCAGCATAACAGTCTCATCTAATGTACACGCGTATGAGTTTTGGCCATTACGTATTTGGATAGTTCAATCAAGTTAAGGTGGGCTTATCATGGCATGAAAGCCTTTGATAAAGGACCACTTAATTTGCTTGATTTTATTTAATACGCGATGGCCCACATCACAAGCATCGTATTAAGGAGTATACCACCTAGTGGAAGTTTCTATTTGCCATTATATGAGCTTTGGTCAAGGTGATGAGATTTTAGGGCTACCCAAGCATGGTCCCTGCCAACAGGTCTAGCTCATCACGAGAGTAGCGACCGATTAGGTCTCCATTTGATATACCAAAAGGTACAAGGCTTAGGCTGGTGATTATCCCTAACACTTCCCTACAATGACTGAAAGTAGGGTCGTGCTTTGGGAACGCACCGAGGTAAGAAGGGACCAACTAGCGTAATTCTAAGGCTTTAAGATGCAATGCAAATTTTCGAAAAGAGATGTAATTTTAAGTTTTAAAAATCCAATTATACATTTTAACCAAAGCACTTTTGGAGCAAAGTCTCAAACATAAAGTCCCCAGCAGAGTCACCACTGTGACGCACACCGGTGCCCAACAAGGGCCCTCGCTTTTGAATCTGCCTTTGGGATTCGAGGAATTGGTTTTCGTCTTTTGATCATGGGCGCCATGAGACATCATCGGTGTATTCCTCCCAATAGAACATTGTGGAGAACAACCTAGTCTAATGACACCTAAAGACACCTTTGAGGCATTTGGAGTCGCCACCCAATTTGCAAGAAATTGGGAAAAAGTCTCTCACCTCTAACGGTTTAAACCAGAGATATGGTGTCCGGAACTTCTCTCTTATTTATGCTTTGGTTAATTATAAATGGATTTTTAACCTCTTAAAATTATTTCCCTCATCTCACACAATTGATGCATTTAAATTTAATAGCGCATTCCAAGCATATGAAAGCGATAAAAGGAAAGTGATAAAGAAAGCGATAAACACACAAGCACACAATTACAAAAGAAATAGGGGCGAAATACAAACCCAATAAAAGAAAATTAAAAATATGAATGGGACGGAATACAAAACCCAAAAATAAATAAAGTTACCCCAAAATTAATTACAAGGGTCCAAAAAGAAATGAACTTGAATTTAAGACACTCATACAAGATCAAAATAAAAAGACATACATAAATCGGGACATTGTTTTAGGAACATTGGTTCCTTCGTGCCTATTCGAATGTTTAGGAACATTGGTTCCTTCGCGTTTATTTGAAGAGGGTTCGAAGAGTCATTTTGGTTGTTTGATGAAAACCGGGATGAGTGATCCCATTTTTAGAGAAAATTGACTCTTCGTTTTAGTGGTGATATTTTTTGAAGTTTGGCTAAAATGAGGGACATTGGTCCCAATTTTATTAGTAAAATTCCAATTTAATTATAAAAATATTTTTGTGATTTTTATCGCACGCGTGCACAAATAAAATAATTATTCACAAATAAACACAACAAAATGATAGGGAATTAGAGAGATCTCACCGAACCGATGTGACTCTCCACGCGTCGCGACCCATCCGGGGAGTCGCGAGGATGCTCAAATAACTCGACTCAAGCTAGATCTCAGACAAAAATTAACATCAAAAATATTAGTAATGGTTCTAAAGATTAATCAAATAAAACGAAATAAATATTAGGCAAGTCAATTTATAACGATAATAATAATAATGGTGAGACAAACACAACAAAATGATAATAATATGAATATGATGGTAGCTATAACAATAATGATGATAAGCGCAATAATAATAATAATAATAATAATAATAATAATAATGGTAGCACAATGAATATGGCAGTGGCTCAAATAACACTAATGTTCATAATAATAATAATAATAATAATAATAATAATAGAATATTAACGGCAACCAATGTAATAATAATAATAATAATAATAATAATAATAATAATAATAGAATATTAACGGCAACCAATGTAATAATAATAATAATAATAATTATAAGGGCACTGACGACAAACAAAACCAGAAGGAAAACACACAAAAAACAAATTAATGATTAAATGGAGAATATTAACAGTGCCCAAAAACATGGAGAAGATATTAGACAAAAGCATAATATTTGTAGCGAGAAGGGCAAAGATATTCACAATAAAAAAAGAAAAATAATATATAAATAAATAAATGAAATTGGTCCAAATGTTTACCCTCAGAGGTGTGTATTGGAAAGGAAAAGTGTCAAAATCTGCTCCCTTTGTCGAGATTCCGGTGGAAAAATGCAGAAGAGTATTGAAAGAAAAAGATAATTTTTAACTAAAAATTTTGAGAGAATATTTGCGGGAAATGTGTAAAACAAAGAAAATTGATTTTTCTTTGTTTGAGATGGATTCCCGGGTTAAAAGATCCCTTGAAGAAAAATTAATGTTAAGAGTAAAAATCAAAGCTTCAAAATAAGTTGAAGATTTTTCTTTTTTGTTTTTCTGGGTTGTTCTTGAGAGGAAAAACAGAGAGTTTGTTTTTTTTTTTTTTTTTTATTTCAAAATTGCTCCCCCTGAAAATGGAGATTGAATCCCCATTTTAATCTCAGCCTTGTCCCAAAATAGAGAAAAGCCAAAGAGACCTTTTATTTTCTGTTGATAAAAAATAACACAAAACGGTGAAAAAAACCTGAAAAATCAGACTGAAAAACAGTATGAAAAACGCAGAAATTCGGCAAAAATGACAGAAAGATCAGTGGCCGCGTGGAGAGGGAGACCGCGCGCGCCAAAAGGCAGCGCGGTTCTTCGATACCATGCGCGACCACTTTTATAGAAAAGTGGCCGCACGGTCACTTTAAAGAAAGTGGCCGTGTGATGGCCATGGCCATCACGCGGCCGCTTAAAACAAAGTGGCCGAGGATGGCCACTGATAAAGTGGCCATCCTTTCCCACTTATTCAATTATTTTTTTAAAAAAATCTTTTTTTTTTCTTTTTTTCTTTTGTTAAAAAAACCTTTTAAATTCTCTTCTTTTTTTCAATTGAATTAATTAACTAATCTAATCTAATTCAATTAAATTAATTAACTAATTTAATTCAATTAAATTAATTAACTAACTTAATTTCCCCCCCTTTTTTTCGAATATCAAAAATAATAGTATTTTAAAAAAATTAATTCAACTAATTTTTTTATAATAATATTTTTTTATATATATTTATTTTTTATTTAAAAATAATGAGGATTTCGACAAGGGAAATATCATTTTTTACACCTCTGCCTGTAAGCCGGTATCATTTTCATCATCGACTAATTCTTATCTTGGACCGCCTCGGGACCTGGTGTCTACAGTTCCTCTTCCTGAGTTTCATACAAAGTGAAATCTTAATTCACTTCGCCCAACTTTGGAAATTCATTCTCTAAGAATATGATGTCTCATGATCCGAATTTTGTCACAGTGCCATTCTCTTGCTCACTTATAAAAATGTATCATTTTGATACTTTAGAATATCTCACATGGATACTCTTTTCACCTCTTGGTCCCAATTTACCAAATTAAGGTATCATGGATGTAAGTAGCACAACCCCAAGGTCGTATATGGCTTAGGTTAGCTTGTCGACCAGTCTATAACTCATAAGATGTGGATGTGACAGATTTGAAGAGCATATGGTTTAGAACATATGTGGCAGTCAATAAAGCATCTCCCTTATAGGAGATAGGCAAATTTGCTTTTGCCATCATAGATCTAACCATATCAAGGAAAGTCCCTTGTTTCTCCTTTCCGCAACACTGTTTTGTAGTGGAATTCTAGAAATGTACAACTGATGTTCAATCCCTTTTTTATCACATAAAACTTTAAATCTATCTGAAAGATATTTCTGACCTCTATCAGTTCTTAAAGTTTTAATCCTTTTGTCTAATTAATTCTCAACTAAGTTCATAAAATTCTTGAAGCAACACAATGCTTTTGACTTGTAAAAAATTAAATAGACATGACCATACCTAGCTGTAGACACCGGGTCCCGAGACAGCCTAAATCAGGATTACTTAATGATAAAATAAAGTGTGCCTATTTATAGGCAAAAATGAAAGTTGGAAGTGATGATTTCCTTGTCAAATTGATTTATTAAAATAAATAAAAATGGATTTTAAAAAATATTTTAAATATATATTAAAAATTATTTTAAGATAAAAAAGGGAGTTTTGAAATTATAATGTTTTAGCAAAAATTAAAAAAAAAATTCGCGAGCGTTGGCCTACGGCAGCGCGAAGCGACGCCTATCGGGCGCGCCAACGGGCATCGCTCTGCCCTGTCGACCCCAACAACCCTTTAGGCGTTTTTGGGCTATTTTTGAGTGTTTTTCTTCATTTTTTATATAGAATTTAATTTTTAAACCCTTTTATCTTCTAACCTTTAAAATTCTTCAATTTTTTGTGATTATGGAGATTAAATTAATTTAATTTCTTCATTAAAATCTGATTTTTTTAAGGGGTATAAAATGATTTTTTTGGAAGAGAATTGCCGGAGATTTTTCTTAAGAAAAATTGGTTTTCCCTCTTCTTCTTCTTTTCTTCTTCTTCAAGAACAAGTTCCCCAAATATTTTTAATTTTTTAAGTTAATTCTTGAGACAAATAAATTAATTATTTGTTCTTGTGAATTTTCACTTTTTTTTTACAATTTTTCCTTAAGAGAAATAAATTAATTATTTGTTCTTCAGATAAAATTTTATTATATATTTTATTTTTCTAAATCAAGACAAGGAGATTAATCACCTACCTTCATTCATCACATCAAAATTTGAGGGTAAATATTCTAGGCTCAATCTTTAATTTTACTTTTGTTTTAATTTTTGTTTATAATTAATTAGCAACCATGTAGATTTTTGATCTATTATTTTATTTTGTTTATGTTCATGTGATTTAGTAATATATTTAATATTTTTAGTATATTTTATTTTATTCTTGCATATTTATTTGATTGTTCATCTTTTGTTTATTTTTATTTTTATTATTATTATCATCACTTTTGTTTATATATTATTATTATTAGTATTAGTATTTAACATGCTTTAACATATTTTGTTTTTTTATTTCTTTTATTTTTGCTTGCTTAATTGTTCATCTTCCTTATTGTTGATTTGCTCATCTTCTTTATTGTTTATTATTATTATTATTATTATTATTATTATTATTGTTAATATCATTATTATTTTTGTTTTATTATTATTACTATTGTAATCATTATCATCATTAGCATTATTATTATCATTATTATATATTATTACTATTATTACTATTATTATTATTATTATTATTATTATTATTATTATATGTTATTATTATCATTATCATTGTCATTATTATTACTTTTATTACTCTTGCTTATTGTTATAATTTATTATTATTATTTTTATTATTTGTGCTTTTTATGCATGTTGGTTTGTTCATATGTTAAGATATTTATTTTTATTATGTCATTTAATTGATTTGTCATACATGATGCATTGTATTTTATTTATTTATTTTCATGCGTTATATGTTTAATTCATTTTTTTTTATCACTAACATCACTTTTTATTTGTGTTTGTTTTATTTTCAATATTTTTTATGTGTGAGCTTTTTCAATGCCAAGTGGGAGCCCATAGAGATTTGAATACAACATTTTGGTGGAATTTGTCTTTTTTTAGCATTTCATTATTTTTCATTATTATTTTATTTGATGTAATATATAATAAATTTATTTATTTTTATGCACGATAATTAAAAGTCATGTAAAAATTTTTATATTAATAAATTGGATTTTTTTAATAAAATGGAACCAATTTCCTAATTTTAACCCATAAAAACTCACTTTTAAAAGGAAGAGTTAATTCTCTTAAAATGGGATCACTCATCCCAATTTTTCCCAAGCATACTAAAATAACTCTTCGATTTTTTAAAGTAAAAATGAGGGAACCAATGTTCCTAATAAACGTCATGATTTATATATGATGTCTTTTATTTTATTCTTTTTGTGTAGTATTTATTTCGGGCTCTTGTAATTAATTTTGGGGAATTTCTATTCATTTATTTATTTATGCCTTTTTATTTTGGGGGATTGTTATGTCCCATTTTTTTACTTGTATTTTTTTTATCGGATTCTTTATTGATTTCTTTACTGCTTTTTCAAAAATGCTTGAATTGCGCTTTAAATTTATTGTATGATTGCGTGAGATGAGAGATAGAATTTCAATTGCTAAAAACTCATTTATAACTTAACTTAAGGCATTAATAAGAGTGAAGTTCCGAATACCTTCTCTGGTTTAAAACCTCCGAGGTTAAACGAAATTTCCTAATTTCTTATAAATTGGGTGGCGACTTCAACATACCTCAAAGGTGCCTAAAGGCTTCATGAGATTAGATGATCTTTCCAGTGTTCTATTGGAAGGAGGTGTCCAAAATATCTCATAATTGCCCAAGATCAAAAGACGCAAACCCTCTCGAGCCCTAAAAGAAGCATCCCGGGAATCGATCTGGGCCGATGCGCATCACAGTGGCGACTCTATTGGGGACTTTGAAACTTTGCTCTAAAAATATCTTGGTTAATATTATAATTGGGTTTTTAAAATTAAAATTCTATCTCTTTTTAAAAAAAAATTGCATTGCATCCATGCTAGAGCCTTAAAATTATGCTAGTTTGGTCCCTTTCTTAACCCCGGTGCATTCTCGAAGTATGACTCTACGTTCACTCAATGTGAGGAAGTGTTAAGGATAATCACTAGACTAAGCCTTGTACCTTATGGTATATCAAATAGAGATCCAATCGATCATTATGCTCATGATGAGCTAGACCCGTTGGCAGGGACCATGCTTGGGTAGCCTTAAAGTATCACTACCTTTGACCAAAGCTCATGTAATGGTAATAGAAACCTCCACTAGGTGATATGCACCCTAATAATGTGCTTGCTACGTGGGCCCTTATATATTGAACAAATTCAAACATATTAACTGGACACTCATCAAAGGCTTTCATGCCCCGGTGGGCCAATTTTTAGTCTGTTTAAAAAGTCCAAATACATAATGGCCAAGACTCATACGCATGTGCTTTAAATTAAGAGTGTTATGCTGTTGCTTTCCCACCATGCACCATACGTACCCATTGGGTTCCCCGCTGACCTATGGGTTAAGCCCACCTAGGAAAGAGACTACACTACCTCATGTGTGGGAGTAATAAGGTTGAAAGGACTTACCTGCTTGTATGTGATTGTCTATACTGCATCAACATGATCATGCATTATATATATCATTCATATATCATTCTAACAGTTTAAATTTTTTAGCCATCATAGATTTACCTAAGTGGACTAGGGGTTCTGACGGTCGCCTGATGATGATAGATCTGCCCCTTGGGTTGACAGAATTAGTGTCTGATTGGAATTTCGAGCCACTCCCAACGACCAAGGAATCATTTATAGAATCATCAATGGCAGAGGAGATCGGAGCTTTAACTACTCAAGTCCTTGCTAGGAGACTAGAGGATTTTGAGCGAAGAATGTTAGAAATGATGGGCGCCATGGCCGATAGGGTTGCTCATCCTCCTGTTGCACGACCACCTACTGCTCCACAACCACCGATAGACCATGCTGGGGGGGCAAGGTGAACTGCCTGCTCGCGAGGAGGCTCCTCTTATTTATAATATTATCCACCAACCCATCAATGAGCATGGAGCTATAGTTCTAATTAAGCCAAGAAGGGGAAGGATCCCTAATCCCGAGGAGGACTTTATAATGGAGGAAAGAGATCAAGAGGTAATAGCGCCTCAAGTTGTGAGGGGTAGAGCACCCAGGGTAGAAGATGAGGCAATGAGAGTGATGAGGTAACAGATTGAAGCAATCACTCTCATGCTATCAGCCGAAAAGGGGATCAACCCCGAATGTAGATATCTGGGGGATGAAGAGTTATTGCCCCAAAGGTTCAAGATGCCTGAGCTGCCAAAGTTTAATGCTACTTCGGATCCATTTGCACATATCAAACAGTATACCCTGGTGATGAAAGGCACAGGGTTGACCAAGAAATAGAAGGTGGAATATTTCTGCCTTAATCTGGTGGGTCCAGCTGTGGACTGGTACCATGGGTTAGACATGAGGTCCAAGGAAGATTGAGACCTTTTGACTGAGGACTTTATGAAGTAGTATGACTGCAGCACCAGAATAGAGGTTACTTTGAAGGACCTGGAACTCTTACAACAAAAGAATGATGAGTCATTCCATGAATGCCTTACAAGATGGAGAAATAGGGTCATTGAGATAAAGAGAAAGCCTGGCACTGCTGACTAAATCAGGCTATTTATCAGGAACTCTTGCCTTTACTTGAGGGATTTGCTCAGTTTTAAGGGGCTCAGAGACTTGAAGTCACTTAAGGATATTGCTGTGGAGGCTGAGGGGGCTTACCTAGCAAAGAAAGCAAGCCAAAATAACTTTGCTTGGAAAGGTTATGACAACCAATCAGGGTACAAATCAGGCAGTACTGGAAGGAGTAATAATAGAAGTGGTAAAATAGCCGAGGTTTCAGCCACCGAGGTTATACAAGGTTAGAGGCACTACTCTAATTTGGGCCGCTCTCTGTCTTGGGTATTGGAGAAATTAACAAGGGAAGGCAAGCTGAGACCATTGCCACCTAGGCCAGCCATGAATCAAGGAAAGCTAGGGCATAGAGATGATTAATACTGCGCTTACTATCAGCACACTAGGCATTTAACAGATTACTGCCGAACCTTGAGGAATAAAATTCAAGATCTTATTGATTCTAAGGAGATCACTGACCTTGAGAAGAGAGACAAGAAGAAGAGGGCAGGCTATAATGCAGTCTCCCCACCATGAATGTGATCGGAGGAGAAGATGATGTTTTTTAGTTGCTTTTTATTCCAAGAACAACTTTTTATACCAATATTTGCAATGTTGGTTATTTTAATAAAATGAACAATCCTGTGTGTTTGTATAGTGTCTCTAATGATTTCATTTGTCATGATCACGATACATTCATTTTTTGATATTAATTCAATTAATACGATTATAATTAATCTCGAAACTTTGGAAAACCCAAAGAAAATCTTGATAGCATCTGATATAACTCCTGAAGAGAGAAAAATTTCTAAGAGCTAAAAATAAAAATAGAAAGTAAAGAAAGAAAAAACTAGTTGCAATTAGGGGATTGGATGAAAACTTACTAAGACGGAACCTAGAAAATGATTTAGGCAGCCCTTCTTTATATAGCTCTCTAAATGACTATTTTCTACCTTTATTTCACAATCACTTGCTAGCCCGTTGAGCCTTTATGCGGGTATGCTAAATGCGTACTGATTTTGTTGTTACACATGTTGAAACTATCCTTCGCCTAAAATGATTTTTACCTCCCCTTAGAAAAATGGCAGCTCTAGTAAGAACGGATGTACATCATTGACAATTCTTTGGGTTATCAAAAATTGCCCTGATAAGGATAAGTGTACACTTCGGGAAGAGGGTTTTAGTCATGCACAAAAGACATGAGCTCGAGAAAAAAAAAAGAGAAAAGATAGGAGAAAAAGCAATGAAAAAGAAAAAGGGAAAAAGAGAAAAAAGAAGTAGAGCTCAAGATAGTGACCCCTTGATGAGTTTCTGTGGTTATCTTTTTAACTTAATTATTATTCTGAGCTTGATGAGCTAAATTATTATCAAACCCAAACTCAAGAATACCTTTATAGTATGCAATTGACCTGAGAATGGTCCTCCCATCAGTCGAGTAAAATTACGGCCATTTTTCTCTAGCAACCTGATCCTCCTTTGATAGCCATCTACCTAAGCCTAATGTTACAACCAAAGTAACACCTTTTGATTCTTGGTTTAGTCTTATCCAATCAATGGAGATAACCTTTTAATAAGGTTCGGTACGTAGGAAGAGGCATATAGTGTTTCTTAAGCTTCAAGCGGGGAGCCACAAGTGCACTTATGCATTTGAGTTGAGTCTCGTCCCCAACGTTGCATATAGAATTTGCTTAAAAAATAAAGAAAGAAAAAGAGCATCCAATGCAAAAATTAAGGGCAGAGA
The DNA here is from genome assembly GCA_947683425.1 of Excoecaria cochinchinensis. NCBI lineage: Eukaryota > Viridiplantae > Streptophyta > Magnoliopsida > Malpighiales > Euphorbiaceae > Excoecaria > Excoecaria cochinchinensis. The sequence continues at coordinate 6,172,504 of CANTUQ010000013.1, forward strand.
GAAAATTTTCAACCATGAAAACCTGAGAGAGTTGGTTGATAACAGGAGTTTGATGATCTCAAGATTTATCCCGAGATTAGATGAGGTCATATATTCTTTGAGTTAACGCCAAATAATGATCATGTGTTACGAAATCAAATTGAAATATATGCATTTATGCAATATTGATGTGGTCAGAGCAGTTTATTTTGCATACTCAAAGTTGTCTAGTTTCGACATGAAGGTAGCAATTGTTACTATCTACCCTCTGCTTTTCTCGTTACTAGGCCCTTCAGCTGATACATTCTTCCATCAACTGTGAAACCAATTCTACAACACCTTTCATGATAAGAATCAAGCTCATACAACCGTGATCTAAGATGTAAGTACATGCCAATCACGCCAGAAAGATTTTTGGCAACAGCTTTAGCCACCTTTACAATCTGCAAAAAAAAAAGAGCCGTTAGAGATGAAAATCATAATTGGCGCTCTAAGCAAAAGTTAGGCAAAGAGATAGGGTGAAACCAGGAAACAAGCAGTCTATCCTTAAAAAAAATAAAATAAAAAGCCGCTAGATTAGGTTGGATCCATTCTAGGCAAAAATAAGGCACATGGTTATGTGAAAATCCGTAAAGGACGCATTTCCTGCTAAGGAAAGCTAGTGTGAAAATCCACAAGAAACGCACTAGCTTCAAAAAAATGACTACATGTATCAGATGAGAACCTCACAATCCCAAAGGCATGAAATTCAAAAGCAGCTTCAAAATGCATTGATCCTATAGCAAATTGCAGCTAGCCCAGCTATCATCTCTAAATCCACTTAGATGAATTCTTATCCTGGATTTCTGCATGACTCATGCATTTCACGCGCATGCTCACTATTTTTCCTGCATATTTGGCTTTTCAGCTTTGCAGTAAACGAGATCTGATGCGGACACCGACAAAAGCCGAGTGATAATATCAGTACAAACATCAATCTAAACAGTCAACTAGAGACCTCTCAGGGGGCAATCAACCAAAGGGCTCACAGACGGCACCACTTCACATCTCGAAAGGGTTTGCACGATGGCGGCACTACCATTCTACGGAAGGTTAGCATGACCACAGCACTACCACTTTAGAAGGGTTAGCACAATGACGACACTACCACTCCACGGAGGGTTTTCACGATCACGGCACTACCACTTCACATCTTAGGAGGGTTAGCACGATGGCGGCACTACCATTCTATGGAAGGTTAGCATGATCACAGCACTACTACTTTAAATCTCAGAAGGGTTAGCATGATGGTGGCACTACCATTCCAAGGAGGGATAGCACGATCACGGCACTACCACCTCAAATCCCAGAAGGGTTAGCATGATGGCGGCACTACCATTCTACGAAAGGTTAGTGTAACACCCCAATACCCTCGGGAAGGAATATTGGGGTGCTACACGCCAACACATAAATGCATACATACATTTACATACACTATAGCTGAAGCAATGATAATAAAATAACAAGAATATGTTAGGCCAAAACAAAATACTCGTATTATATATAAACTAAACATATACAAAAGTTTTATACTTATTACATATTCATTTTTGGTACATATACAAAACAGTTAACATTTATACTATGATACTATACTTTCTATATACATAATGATGTTACGCAAAATATAAGAAACTCTATCTTATACAAAAAGTTCTTCAACAAGCTCCTAGTGGCCATGACTCACAGATGCAAACTCTCTAATCGTGTTCTGTAACCCTACACAGGAAAACACCCGTGCTAAACGATAACGCTTAGTGGGGATAAACAAAAGCAATAGATTTTAAACGAAGTCACAAATATATCAAAGGCATAACGATCTTCATGTCATATACAAATAGTCATATACGCAACCTTGTAAGCAAATAATATCATGCTTTAACCCATTCATGTACGAAAAATCCAAATATGGCACACGATATCAGTAATAATTTATACTATGTTCATATACATATAGAAGTCTCTACTTCATCTCTTGTACACTACAAAATATACATTAGCCTGAATTCTCAATAATGGTGGATACGGGTACTGTGGATACTGTGTGAACTCTAGAGAACTAACTCAATAGCATTGAATACACTAGGTATTCATCAAGTAGACTCAACTAAGGTCATTGTAGCAGCCGCCTCTATCCCTTTATAAGCATACTTATCTATCCACTACTATGACTCTTCAGGCTCGACTCACTCACTCAATACTTGACACTACCAGAAACACAACTCAAAACATTAACATGTCAATAATTATCAATACAAAACGCTAATTATAATTTAAAGGAGGAACAAGTAAGCATAAACTATGCACTAGGGAGAAAACATGCAAGGCAAGTCAAGAAGAAAGCATTTTTTAGAAGCAGAACAGGGCGGGGAAAAATCTTACTGTCGCGATCGTGACAAGAAGTCGCGCTCGCGATAGAAGCCAGGTGCACTGCGAAAACGGGGCAAACGCATGACTTGTGCTCATCTACGTGACTCGTGAATATTCGTGTGAGTCGTGAACTTTCGTGTGAGTCGTGAACATTTGTGTGACTCGTGATCATGTGTGTGACTCGTGATCATGTGTGTGACTCGCGCAGACGCACATCTGCGTGACTCACACCAGCCCCAATCTTCATGACTCGTGTAGAAATTCACGTGTCGTGCAGAGGCCACACACACGGAAGACTTGATTCTGTCGTGCTCGCGACAGAATCAAGATTTCCCAACTCTCTCAAAATCACACCAAAACAAAGCTTTCCAAAACCAACCCAATCGTTACCAAATATCATGTAACATACAAAATCATACAAAACTTACTCCCTATGCACTCAAAACATGCTCAATATCAAATACAATTAAATCGCATAATTAATTACAATCATTTAAACACTGCAAGCAATCAAAATGAATATCCAAACAAATATACTCTATTCAAGCATATAACTCAAGAACACATGCAGAAATCATAAAATTACACTCTATCCCAACCTCTAGGTACCTTGATCTCTATTCTCTACTCAGTCCCGACCTTCTCTTTGCCCTTGTTCAACTTCTTGTCCACAGCTTCAACATAATCATACAAATACAATCCAAGAATCAATCATTGTTTTTTATTTTAAATCAAAACACCAAAAGGAGAAGACCAATAATACCCAAAATCACACTACTTACCCTTTTCAAGAACCGACTCTACCCTTATCTCACTCCTTTCAAACCAATCCAAGTAACTCTCTTAAGGAGCAACTAAAAGAGAAGAAAAGAAACAAAAGAAGAAAGAGAGAGGGAGCATGGAAGAAAACCGAGAAAAGAAAGAAAAAAAAGGAAAACAAAGGCAAAGCAAAATGAAAAGGGAAACAAAGTGGCTGGTCAATGCTCATGCAAACTAAAGACTTCTATAAATGCTGACTTACCATAATAAATGCATTTATTTACTTAAAATAAACTTATTCAATCCAAGTTTCACACTCCCATATTGCCATGTGTCACTCTCCTACGCTGCCATATGTCCGATACACATCAAATGAACCAAAAAAGTCCAACTCAATTAGGATTCATGGGAAGCATTCTGTCACACCTGCGACACTTATCGCGCTCGTGACAGGACCCTCACACAAGCCACTTATTCATCTTCTTTAAACAATTTTCTTCTAGAAAAAATTTTAACCTTAATCAACTTGGAAACTCATTTAAATACACTCTCTTATACACACAAACTCTAGAATTACCAAACAAAAATTTTGAAATTCTTCTAGGGCTAAATCGGGTCGTTACAGTTAGCACGATCACAGCACTACTACTTCAAATCTCAGAAGGGTTAGCATGATGGCGGCACTACCATTCCATACAGGGTTAGCACAATCACGGCAATACCACTTCAAATCTCAGAAGGGTTAGCATGATGGCGGCAATACCATTCTACAGAAGGTTAGCGCGACTACGGCACTACCACTTCAGAAGGGTTAGCACGATAATGGCACTACCACTCCACAGAGGATTAGCATGATCACAGCAGTACCACTTTAAATCTCAGAAAAGTTAGCACAATGGCGGCTGTGACGCGCGCCGAAGCTCGTGGCCTCCCGAGGACCCGCTTTAGGGTGATCAGGAAAGGTTCATAAAACTTGTAAGGTATTTACAAGTACGTCTATTTTGGGCGACAATGAGGTTTCTTGGAGTCGCCACCTAATAGAACATTAGAAAGAGTCGTCTAGCCTCAGCGAGCCTAAGATGGCGCACACATATCCATCTTGGGCAAGCCAAAGAGATCTTGGAGGTCTTAGCCTCTACACCCTAGAGCCTAGGATTGTAAATTTAAGTCATTTGGTGAGACTCAAGAGGTGTCTTGGAAGTTCTAGACCTCTCGCCTCATTGAGCCCCCAAAGACCAGAGTGAGTTCGAAACTTCTCATTTATTTGTACCTTGATCAGTATTATGATTAAATTTTGAATTCATTGTTTCACCAACTTTTTACATGATGCATTTAATTAAGGCGCAATCATTCATGTCAAAAGCAATAAGTAAAGCATTATTAAAATAAACATTTTCAAAATAAATTACAATAAAACTAGGAGCGAAATACAACCCCCATTGTAAATAAAATACAAATCATGCATAAATCGGGGTATTCATTAATGACAAGGACATTGGTCCTCGCATGCATATTTATTATAAAACACTTTTGATGTTATGATTTTATTTTGGAAAGAGAAAATTGAGACATTGGTCCCATTTTTATTTAGGAAAAATTCCAAATTAATTAATAAAAATGCTTTGTGATTTTTTCTCAAGCGCCTAAAATAAACAAATTTATAGGAAAATTACATAGCAAAATAAATGGAAAAGCAAAATGAATAAAATATCACAAATAAATCAAATAAATACTTGATCCCAAACGAGCCTTCTGAATCTTCCCGTGTGCTCGCAAAAATGCCCAAGAAGGAAAATGAGATGTGAAATAAAAATAAAACACAAATAGAATAATGTTAGTAATTGAATCAATTAAAATCAATTAAATATAAAAATAAATGATAAGATAAAATAAAATGAGATAAAACGAAATGATATGAAAATAACAAATGAATTAACATGTTTACAATTTAAAATAAATGAGAAAAATGTGTTATGAACAACAAATGGATTAAAAGATGTAATTGGAATAAAATACAACATATTAATTAATTAATGTGTAAAAATATGAACATGATAATAGTGAAAATAAATAAGTGAACAAAATATTAAATATATGATAATGACAATGGAAAAGAATAAAAAATGATTAAATAAATGACATGATTAATTAAATATGTCACAAATGATATAAACCATTTACATGGCAAAAAGATCAATCAAAATGAATTAATTTAAGTACATGTTAAAAATAATGATGAATTAAAGTGAAATAAATTAATTACATGTTAGGAATTAAAAGAAATCAATATTCACATGAATAAAATAAATGAATGAGAATAATAATAAAAATATACATGTTAATAAATTAAATATAAACAAAATAAATAAATAAATAACTGAAAATAATAAAAATGAACATAAATAAATTAAATATGAGCAAAAAGAATAAGAAGAACAAGCCCGGAATGTTTACCCTCAGAGTTTCGGATTCAATAAAGGTAAAAATATGATTGATTTCCTTATTCTTGATTTGCAAGATTAGAATTGAATAATAAAAATGTTTGAATTTTATTCCAAGAAAAAATAGGCTTAAAAAATGAAGAAAGAAAGTCAACAATTGTTTAAAAACAAAGAATTAATTTCTTTGCCAAAAGAATGATTTTTATTGATTAAAAGAATGAAAATAATGTCAAGAACAAACAATTATTTTTTTGTTCTAAAGAAAAAAAATCATTTATGAGAAAAAATTGTTTTTTAGAAAATCAAATGAAAAAAATCGATTTTAGGAACAAACAATTATTTGTTTTGCCCCAAAATCCATTGTTCATAAAAAAAGATTCAAAATAATAAAAAATCTTGAAAAAGTTTAATTGAAAACAAATAGCAAACTAAAAAAATGAATTTTAAGAGCAAACAATTATTATGTTTGCCTCAAAATTCAATTGCATCAATAAATCTTCTTCTAAAAAGTGTTTAGAAGAAATTCTATTGGAAAAAAGAACTAAAAAAATGAACTCAATTTTTTTTTGGGGGAAAAATCTGGAATCTTTCTTAGAGAAATTAAGAGGAAGAAGAGAAAAAGATGAAGAGAAAAAACCCTAGAAAAATCCCCAAAAGAATTCCCTTTTAGGTTTTCATCTCATTCTTTTTATATGAATAAAATAGGAAAAAAAATATTAATTAAAAGGATAAAATTTAATAAAATCAGATATTACCTATTTTAAGTTTTAAAAAAGGAAAAAATCCCTTAAAACCTTGAAAAAAGGGATAAAAAACTGATTTTTAGTTCCAAAAATCGGAAAAAAGGGGTATCAGACCCTTTAGCGACGGCCAGAAGTAGGGACGCCCGTCGCTATATAGGGACGGGCGTCGGAGCGGCAGCCTTGGGCACGAAGCGCGCGCGCAGTGCACGCAATGCTGCATGTCGCCTTTGCACGCGCAGCGCGCTGGGCGCCTAGGCACTCGCGATCCGATTTTTTTTTTTAATTTTAAATTAACTAAAAATACTATAATTTTAAGCCCCCGTTTTTCAAAACTAACTTTTAAAAATATTTTTTATTATTTTTCAATTTTTCACTCCAAAATGCAAATTTTACAAGGAAATCATTACTTTTAACCTTTTTGCCTGTGGAAATGCGTCTTTTCATCATTGGGTAACTCTGATCTAGGCTACCTCAGGACCCGGTGTCTATAGTTGCCCCCAATTTTGGGAAAACTAGTGCACTAGTGCCTAGATAAGCCAAAATTCAGAGAAGAAGGAAAGAGATGCGTACCTAAGGCAGCCCTTGCCTTTTTGTCGTGGAAGCAGCGATGCGTCGAGTCTACTCCAGACTTACAAAACGCGAGGGTTGCTCTTCTGAACTGCACCGAGTCTGCTCCAGACTTACAAAGTGCGGATGGTGATGCGCCGAGTCTGCTCCAAACTTACAAAACGCGAGGATTGCTCTTCTGAGCTGCACCGAGTCTGCTCCAGACTTACAAAGTGCGGATGGTGATGCGCCGAGTCTGCTCCGAACTTGCAAAACACGAGGATTACTCTTCTGAGCTGCACCGAGCCTACTCCAGACTTACAAAGTGCAGATGGTGATGCACCGAGTCTGCTCCAAACTTACAAAACGCGAGAATTGCTCTTCTGAGCTGCACCGAGTCTGCACCAGACTTACAAAGTACGGATCCAATCTATCGCGTGTGCCCTGCTGCCTTCGTCTCGGCATGCACGGTGACTAATCTGTCCCGCTAGCCTCATCTTAGCCTGCATGGTGTCTGATTTATATCGCTAGTCCCATTTAGGCTTGCGAACTTTCCTTGCTAACCCCCATTCAATCCCCATTTGGCTAGTATGTTATCTGATCTGTCGACCATCCTTAGATCGGTATGGTGAACCATTCGTCGCTTTCTTTGCTGGCACTTATCCTAGACCTCTTCTTTTTACTACAACAAGGGAAAACCAAATGTACAGGGCATATAAAAGACGCATACCTGTGGCAGTACATACCTGTTGGGGCCGATGTCAGAGTGTGCCCCCAAAGGATGTTTGGTTGTTCACCATTTTCTTGATTGCACTGATTGTGACATGCCAGATATCGATTCCTCTATCATCTTCAATGCAGCCTCCCTTTTGAAAAGACCTGCATACTTCTCAAGAGGGTGAGAGAATTTGATGTTGAGTGTCCAGTGCAGAAAAAAGATTTGAGCTTTCTCAAAGGAAAATTATATTGGAGGTTTTGTTGCTTGCCTGCAGGCGAATGATTTTTCTATTTTGTTTTCGTTTTTTTTCTTTGTGTTTTCACATTTTTGGACACGTTTGGACTTTTACAGTGTATTGGATTTTCAAGGCCTTGAAAATATCTTCTTCTTTTTGTTTTGTGTTGTGTTGTTTTGTTTGAGAATTTGTTTTTGTTATTTTGGGTTTTTTGTTGTTTTGGTTTGAGAGTTTGTATTCTTTGTACATCTGCATTTGTTTGAGAATTTGTACATTTGAATTTGCATTTGTTACACTTACTATGTGATGTATGTGAGCGTATATCTTATGATAGGGAAACTTACCTGGTGGCTTCCGGCCCGGCATGCATGAGTCTGGCAATGTTAGGCTGAACTCATCTCTTGAATAATCTTTAAACATGAGATCTATTCGGACCCCTCATCTGAGCCATGTACATATACAAAACATTGTGCACGTGTGTGGAATCATGTGTGTGCAATATACATACATTTGCATCCGGATTGTGTGAGGTGTGTTAGCGTACATCTTATGACAGAAAAACTTACCTGTTCGCTCCCGACATGGTGCGCATAGAGAGGCTTATTCTTTTCCCTCTTGGGAGCAGGTCCTTGAGATTCTTCTCTTGTGAGGACTTCATCTTGATCTGATTGTTTGGCGTGGATGAGCGCCGATGCAGAGCTGAAACTGTACCTCGGCTCACTTTTGCATCTGATTTCCTTTAGCATGGTGTGCCCAGATAGGCTTGTTCTCTTGGGCATTTCACCTCTGTACATATTTACTTGATTTTAGGCCGGATACAGTGGCTGATCATGTCGAGCTGAATTCGTCCTTTGGATCATCCTTGCTCATGAGGTCTATTCAGACGCTTCCCTCTAAGTCATGTACACAACAACATATACAAAAGATTGTGTGTGCGTATGGAATCACGGGTATGAAATACACACATAAAGCTATATACACGAGACATAAGCAAAGGATTAGTGTACAAGAATTGTGTGTACAACCATAAGTGTAATGGACTAAATGCACGTGATATGCAGGGCAATATGCAAAAGATTTATGCATGTGAGATGCAAAAATGGATAGACCACATCCCAGGTGGTTAAGGGATTCGTTGAGGGTACTGCTCAACTGCCCACATTGTCTGATACCCCCAAGGATCTAGAAAAGCGTTGTCTTGGCTTTATGGTCTCTGACCCCTAATCTTTTCAAAGAGAACTGCCTCGTGCGCATTTTTGCCCCCCGGTCAATGAGCATTTTGCCCCCAGCACTCTGAATCAAGTTATGCATTATACGGCACCTGTCTAAAGGGAAGTCATTTCGAGTAATGTTGCCTTATTGCTCCAGGCTTCAAAAGTCATTGTTTTAAAGGTAGTGCGTCCCTTGTGGATTTTCACAGTAGCTTTTCTTCGCGGGAAATGCGTCCCTTTGTGGATTTTCACATAACCCTATGCCTAACTTTTGCCTGGAATGGAACCAACCAACTCCAGCGGCTTTTTCTTCATTTTTTTTGGAAGGACAGACTGCCTGTTCCCATGTTTTCACCCTGCCCTTTGGCCTAACTTTTGCTTAGAGAGCCAGTCACGGTTTTCATCTCTAACGGCCTTCTTCTTTCTTTTTTTTTTTTGTTTTTTTTTGTCATTTAAGGGGTAGGAGGAGGATTTGTCACATGAAAAATCATTATTGTTGCTTTGATAATTGCTCCAGCATATGTCCTTATGCCTACAACAGGTTTCTCTTAACCGTCTAATTGCATGTTTATGCTTAGCTTATGCATGCATTTCTATCTATAGGCACCATATAGCAATAAGAATGACCATGACTAAACATGTGATATAAAAGCACTAGTTTTACTTAGTTTCAATGAGTAACAACTTAGGTGCACTCGATCTCCTGTTATCAATTAGCCCTCTCGGGTTTTCTTGATTGAACATTTTCTCTCAAGCCTCTAATTTTTTCCCAGGATGCCTTTTTTCGAATTTCATCCTGATGAGGCACCCAATTTTAGCAAGGCTGCCTTTTTTCAGCTTTTGACCCGCGGGGCTTTTATTCTCTTCTTTTGATTTTTAGCCCTTAACCCTGGACCCTCTTGAGTCTGTCAACATCGATCGGTTCTTTTCGTTACTGCTCTCTTGGATAACAATCTCTGGAAGACAAAGGGACCTTCTCACACTGGCCCAAATTTACCTCGTATGTCTGGAACACCTGGTCTCATTTGTTTGACAATTGAATCTCCCTCCTTCATCGGATGCTTTCTGGCCGTCTTTCCAAATGATCAAGCAGAATGTTTTCTGATGGATCTGACCGTGGTGATAATCCCATGACTTGTCCTTGTCTGACTTGTGCAATTGCTGTTGTCGCTGTAGTGCTCTGTCGGCTTCCAAAATTTAGCCATGACTGTCCTTAAAGATTTGAGCTTTACATCTATCGGCCATACTGCTTCTGCCTCCTGTATCGAGGAATAATAGATGACTCTTGTAGAGGTTCCAATGGTGGCTCTCTAGCCTCGAAGTGCAAAAGGGTCATTTCTTTGCCCAATCCTTTTCTATGATCTTTTCTACCAGCATTAAACCATTCATATAGGTCGTGCAAATTTTGGCTTGGATTTTTTCCGTCTCTTAGCTCCTTCCTCATTCATCAACTTGTTGCTTGTATAGTATACCCTTCATACAGATAAAACGAGTAGATGGTTTGCAGATCAGCGTTTTGGTCCTTTTCCTTTTGGCAACCATGAAGAATGGTAGGATACAGACATGTACAAATCAACAGGATTTGGGCAAAACTTGCCCCCAAGATGTTTTCCTTCTATCTTTTTTTATTTACTTCTTCTTTTTTTTTTTTTGTTTGTGCTTGCTTTTTGTTCTTTTCCTTTTTATCCTCTTTTTCCTTGTTCTTTTTTCGAGGATAAGCTTTGTCCTAATCCTGATAGTTTACACATACACGTACCCCTTCTCTTCTTGACTTGGGATAGCATTGACCAACTAAGTCCAGTTTTGAACTCCGACCAAAAATTTTAGCTTCATCTCTGCTTGTGGATTCTTCCTTTTGACCTTTTCTACCCCCTCCGGCCTAGTCTGTTGAGCTTCTACTTGACTGGTCCATGATCGGTATGTTGGAATGGTGTGCTTGACGACTTTACGATTATCTCCTGGTATGTCTTCATGGGTCCAGACAAAGACTTCTTCAGACTTTTTTTTTCATTCTCTTAAATTTTATCTCACCTCAGGAGTCAAATTGAGTGCAACCAAGATTACTATTTATTGAAACTAAATGAAACGGTGTTTTAAACCAATGCCTTAATCATGATTATTATTTATGCTTGATGCAATAAAATATAAAAATGCATATATAAGCAAAGCCCATATTATTAAAGCAGAAAAGATAAACAAATGCATAGTTCAGGAATACACTTTAGAAAATGAAAAGCATTATAACAACTCTAATCCTTTATTTCTTCATCCAGGCCAGGCACCAATTCTTGAATGTGATCTCTCAGAGGCGATAATAGTCTGTCCGATGTCTTGTGTACTGGTGATACGCGTAATACCAATCTGATCTGTGCCTCGATTTTCCTTGACTTGGGGCAGGCCTAGCTGGCAAGGGTTGCAACTTCCCTTCCTTGATGAGACGAGTGAAGTGCCAAGATTAGAGGCTTGCCCGAGATGGTGAGGTGTTTAGGAGTCATTCCGGTGGTTGAGACCTCTGCTGCCTTGGTATTTCCCCCATTGCCACTGCTGTTTCCTAAGGCCAGGTTTGCAGATTTAGCCATTTTATCTAGATGCTCAGCCTCAGCTTCAATGGCTATATCTTTTAAGGACTCCCAGTCCTTCAGCCCCTTCATCTTTAACCCATCTTTTAAGTATGGGCTGGCATTCCTAATAAACAGCATGATCTGGTCTGGAGTGTCCAGCCTCTTCTTTATCTCCATTACCCGATTCCTCCATCGGGTCAAGTACTCATGGAATGACTCATTCAGCTTTTATTATAGTAACTCTAGATCTTTCATAGTGACTTCCATCCTTGTACTGCAGTCATATTACTGGAGGAACTCCTCTGTCAGTAGATCCCAGTCTTCTTTTGTTCTTCAATCCAGTCCGTGATACCAGCCCACCGTAGGACCTGTCAAACTTAAATAGAAGTATTCTACCTTCTGCCTCCTTGTTAGTGTGGTACCTTTTATTATCAAAGAGTACTGCTCGATGTGTGCGGTGGGGTCCGATGTGCCATCAAATTTCAGGACATCAGGCATCTTAAAGTTCAAGGGGATTAGATCTCCTCCATCCAGCTCTTTATCTTCGGGGTTTATTCCTTCACCCCTTATCAACATCTTAGCCATTGCCTCGAACTTTTCTTCCATCTTCTTCCAGATGGTATCTTCTGTCTGGGGTACTTCCCTTCTAACTGACAGGGGTTCTCCATATTCATCCCCTTCTAGGTCCTCTTCCATTCTATGGGCTACTCCTCCCTTTTGCCCTCCTGACGTGGTAGCCCCTAGGTCCACTGGTGGTGGACATACATCCTCTGGCTGATCCTCTCTGGCCTCCTTCTATTCATTTTGTCTCATGGGAGGAGGCGTCAGGTTCTGTGGTGCAGCTGGTTGAGCCATTGCGACCATCATGGCCATCATCCGGTTCTCGAATTCTTCTAACCTTCGACCCACTTCTTTAGCTATTAAGGCCCTAGTAGCATCTGCCTCCCTCGATGAATCGACCATTTTTTGGAGATTCTCTGTATGCCTATTGATTGTACTTGACTTGATTGTGGTTGCTCAATCAAAACCCTCTGATTATGCGACTGTCAGAAACCCTAACCAGCTAGGAAAGTGGTCTTTGATGGCTAAAAAGTTAAAGAGTTAGAATGATGCATGAATAATACGCAATGCATAGTCGTGTTGTGCAACAAAAATGGTATACAGTGGCTAAAAGAGATTACAATGATACATGTGACATGTGAAAAATTATACACAAGACAATATGTACATGTAATAATTTTATGCAAAGAAAAGGATGTATACATGTAGAAGAGATACAGAAATTTATTTGTGCATGACTGACATGAATGTGCAATGCATCATTCACAAACACATGCAAGCAGGTAGGTCCTTCCAACCTTGTTACTCCCGCACACGAGGTCATAGTCTCTTTCCTAGGTGGGATTGATCCATGGGTTAACAGGGAACCCGATGGACGCGCATGGTACACGGTGGAAAATCGGCAGCATAACCTCTCCTAACTAATGTACAAGTGCATGGGTTATGATCGTTATGTATTTAGGCAGCCCGATCAAGTTGACATGGGCCTATCGGGGCATGAAAGCCTTTGATTAGGTGACCAATCAAATTATTTGGGCTTGTCAAATACATAATGATCCACATAGCAAGCATAGTATTAAGGTTCATACCACCTAGGGGAAGTAACTATTTCCATTACATGAGCTTTAGTCAAAAGGTTGTGTTACTTTAGGGCTACCCAAGCATGGTCCCTGCCGATGGGACTAGCTCATCACGAGCGTAACGACCGATCGGGTCTACATTTCATATACTGATTATCCTTAACACTTCCCTACATTGAGTGAACATAGAGTCATGCTTTGGGAACGCACCGGGGCAGAAAAAAAGGACCAAACTAGCATAGATCTAAGGCTCTAATGTGATGCAATGCAGTTTTGAAAGAAGGTGAAATTTTTAAACTAAAACTCAATCATAATTTTTAATCAAGGTACTTTCGAATCGAAGTCTCGAGTATGTCCCTAGTGGAGTCGCCATTGTGACACGCGCCGAACCCCGTGGCCTCCCGAGGGTCCGCTTTAGGGTGATCAGGAACGGTTCATAAAACTTATAAGATATTTACAAGTGCGTCTATTTTGAGCGACAATGAGGTTTCTTGGAGTTGCCACCCAATAGATCATTGGGAAGGGTCGTCTAGCCTCAGCGAGCTTAAGACGGTGCATACATATCCATCTTGGGCAAGCCAGAGAGATCTTGGAGGTCTCAGCCTGGAGCCTAGGATTGTAAATTTAAGTCGTTTGGTGAGACTCAAGAGGTGTCTTGGAAGTCCTAGACCTCTCGCCTCATTGAGCCCCCAAAGATTAGAGTGAGTTCGGGACTTCTCATTTATTTATACCTTGATCAATATTATGATTAAGTTTTGAATTCATTGTTTCACCAACTTTCCACACAATGCATTTAATTAAGGCGCAATCATTCACGTCAAAAGCAATAAGTAAAGCATTATTAAAATAAATATTTTCAAAATAAGTTACAATAAAACTAGGGGTGGAATACAACTCCCATTGTAAATAAAATACAAATCATGCATAAATCGGGGTATTCATTAATGATGAGGACATTGGTCCTTGCATGCATATTTATTATAAAACACTTTTGATGTGATGATTTTATTTTGGATAGAGAAAATTGAGACATTGGTCCCATTTTTATTTAGAAAAAATTCCAAATTAATTAATAAAAATGCTTTGTGATTTTTTCTCTAGCGCCTAAAATAAACAAATTTATAGGAAAATTACATAGCAAAATAAATGGAAAAACAAAATGAATAAAATATTACAAATAAAGCAAATAAATACTTGATCCCAAACGAGCCTTCTGAATCTTCCCGTGTACTCGCAAAAATGCCCAAGAAGGAAAATGAGATGTGAAATAAAAATAAAACACAAATAGAATAATGTTAGTAATTGAATCAATTAAAATCAATTAAATATAAAAATATATGATAAGAAAAAATAAAATGAGATAAAACGAAATGATATCAAAATAACAAATGAATTAACATGTTTACAATTTAAAATAAATGAGAAAAATGTGTTATGAACAACAAATGGATTAAAAGATGTAATTGGAATCAAATACAACATGTTAATTAATTAATGTGTAAAAATATGAACATGATAATAGTGAAAATAAATAAGTGAACAAAATATTAAATATATGATAATGACAATGGAAAAGAATAAAAAATGATTAAATAAATGACATGATTAATTAAATATGTTCACAAATGATATAAACCATTTACATGGCAAAAAGATCAATCAAAATGAATTAATTTAATTACATGTTAAAAATAATGATGAATTAAAGTGAAATAAATTAATTACATGTTAGGAATTAAAAGAAATCAATATTCACATGAATAAAATAAATGAATGAGAATAATAATAAAAATATACATGTTAATAAATTAAATATAAACAAAATAAATAAATAAATAACTGAAAATAATAAAAATGAACATAAATAAATTAAATATGAACAAAAAGAATAAGAAGAACAAGCCCGGAATGTTTACCCTCAGAGTTTCGGATTCAATAAAGGTAAAAATATGATTGATTTCCTTATTCTTGATTTGCAAGATTAGAATTGAATAATAAAAATGTTTGAATTTTATTCCAAGAAAAAATAGGCTTAAAAAATGAAGAAAGAAAGTCAACAATTGTTTAAAAACAAAGAATTAATTTCTTTGCCAAAAGAATGATTTTTATTGATTAAAATAATGAAAAAAATGTCAAGAACAAACAATTATTTTGTTTGTTCCAAAGGAAAAAAATCATTAATGAGAAAAGATTGTTTTTTAGAAAATCAAATGAAAAAATCGATTTTAGGAACAAACAATTATTTGTTTTACCCCAAAATCCATTATTCATAAAAAAAAGATTCAAAATAATAAAAAACCTTGAAAAAGTTTAATTGAAAATAAATAACAAATTAAAAAAATAAATTTTAAGAGCAAATAATTATTATGTTTGCCTCAAAATTCAATTGCATCAATAAATCTTCTTCTAAAAAGTGTTTAGAAGAAATTCTATTGGAAAAAAGAACTAAAAAAATGAACTCAATTTTTTTTTGGGGGAAAAAATCTGGAATCTTTCTTAGAGAAATTAAGAGAAAGAAGAGAAAAAGATGAAGAGAAAAAACCCTAGAAAAATCCCCAAAAGAATTCCTTTTTAGGTTTTCATCTCATTCTTTTTATATGAATAAAATAGGAAAAAAAATATTAATTAAAAAGATAAAATTTAATAAAATCAGATTTACCTATTTTAATTTTTAAAAAAGGAAAAAATTCCCTTAAAACCTTGAAAAAAGGGATATAAAACTGATTTTTAGGTCCAAAAATCAGAAAAAAGGGGTATCAGACCATTTAGCGATGGCCAGAAGTAGGGACGCCCGTCGCTGTATAGGGACGGGCGTCGGAGCGGCAGCCTTGCGCACAAAGTGCGCGCACCAGCGCGCTGTGAGGCGCGCAATGCTGTGCGCGCTTTTAGACGCTGCGCGTCGCCTTTGCGCTCGCAGCGCGCTAGGCGCCCACGAGCTGGGCGCCAGCGCGCTTGCGTGCTGCCGCGCCCGACACTCTTGATCCGATTTTTTTTTAAATTTTAAATTAACTAAAAATACTATAATTTTTAGTCCCCATTTTTCAAAACTAATTTTTAAAAATATTTTTTATTATTTTTCAATTTTTCACTCCAAAATGCAAATTTTACAAGGAAATCATTACATTTAACCTTTTTGCCTGTGGAAAGGCGTCTTATCATCATTGGGTAATTCTGATATGGGCTACCTCAGGACCCGGTGTCTATAGTGGCACTACCATTCTACGAAAGGTTAGCACGACCACGGCACTACCACTTTAGAAGGGTTAGCATGATGACGGCACTAACACTCCACGGAGGGTTAGCACGGTCACGACACTACCGCTTCAACAAAGGACGACATGCCGACAAGTTGGCAACAACCACCACAACAACATCATCCAGTCCGGAAAGACGGCCACCTTAGGTATGCGCTTCTTTCCCTTTTCTAATTTTTGGCTCACCTAGGCACCCATGCACTAGCCTCCCCAAAATTGGGGGCAACTATAAACACCAGGTCCCGAGGCTGCCTAGATCAGGATTACCGAATGATGAAATTAAGTGTGCCTATTTATAGGCAAAAATGAAAGTTGGAAGTGATGATTTACTTGTCAAATTGATTTATTAAAATAAATAAAAATGGGTTTTAAAAAATATTTTAAGATAAAAAAAGTGAGTTTTGAAATTATAGTGTTTTAGCAAAAATTAAAAATAAATAAATAAATTTGCGAGCGTCCTTCTCCCGCGCACCTCGCACAGCGTGGGGAGATGCCCGCAGTGCACGTGGGGCGCCGCTCGGCCGTGTCGCCTCCAATAGCCCTTTGGGCGTTTTTGGGCTATTTTTGAGTGTTTTTTTCATTTTTTTTTAGAATTTAATTTTTAAATCCTTTTATCTTCTAACCTTTAAAATTCTTCTGTTTTTTGTGATTATGAAGATTAAATTAATTTAATTTCTTCATTAAAATCTGATTTTTTTAAGGGGTATAAAATGATTTTTTTGGAAGAGAATTGTGGGGTATTTTTCTTAAGAAAAATTTGTTTTCTCTCTTCTTTTTCTTCAAGAACAAGTTTCCCAAGTATTTTTAATATTTTAAGTTAATTCTTGAGACAAATAAATTAATTATTTGTTCTTGTGAATTTTCACTTCTTTTTTTACAATTTTTCCTTAAGACAAATAAATTATTTATTTGTTCTTGTGATAAAATTTTGTTATATATTTTATTTTTCTAAATCAAGACAAGGAGATTAATCAACTACCTTCATTCATCACATCAAAATTTGAGGGTAAATAATTTAGACTCAATTTTTAATTTAATTTTTGTTTTAATTTTTGTTTATAGTTAATTAGCAACCATGTAGATTTTTGATCTATTATTTTATTTTGTTTATGTTCATATGATTTAGTAATATATTTAATATTTTTAGCATATTTTATTTTATTCTTGCATATTTGTTTGATTATTCATCTTTTGTTTATTTTTATTAATATTATTATTATTATCACTTTTGTTCATATGTTATTATTATTATTATTATTAGTATTATTATTTAACATGCTTTAACATATTTTGTTTTCTTATTTCTTTTATTTTTGCTTGCTTGATTGTTTATCTTCTTTATTGTTGATTATTATTATTATTATTATTATTATTATTATTATTATTATTATTATTATTATTATTATTATTATTATTATTATTATTACCATTATTATTTTTATTTTTTTTAGTATTATTTATTATTTATTATTTATTATTTATTGTTATTATTATTATTATTATTATTATTATTATTATTATTATTATTATTATTATTATTACTTTTATTATTCTTGCTTATTGTTATAATTTATTATTATTATTTTTATTATTTGTGTTTTTTATGCATGTTGGTTTGTTCATATGTTAAGATATTTATTTTTATTATGTAATTTAATTGATTTGTCATAAATGATGCATTGTATTTTATTTATTTATTTTTATGTGTTATATGTTTAATTAATTTTTTTTTATCACTAACATCACTTTTTTATTTGTGTTTGTTTTATTTTCAATATTTTTTATGTGTGAGCTTTTTCAATACCAAGTGGGAGCCCATAGAGATTTGAAGACATCATTTTGGTGGAATTTATATTTTTTTAGCATTTCATTATTTTCATTATTATTTTATTTAATGTAATATGTAATAAATATATTTATTTTTATGCACGTTAATTAAAAGTCATGTAAAAAGTTTTATATTAATAAATTGGATTTTTTTAATAAAATGGGACCGATGTCCTAATTTTAACCCATAAAAATTCACTTTTAAAAAGAAAAGTTAATTCTCTTAAAATGGGATCACTCATCCCGATTTTTCCCAAGCATACTAAAATAACTCTTCAATTTTTTAAAGTGAAAATGAGGGAACCAATGTTCCTAATAAACGTCCCGATTTATGTATGATGCCTTTTATTTTATTCTTCTTGTATAGTATTTATTTCGGGCTCTTATAACTAATTTTTTGGTAATTCTATTCATTTATTTATTTATGCCTTTTTATTTTGGGGGATTGTTCTGTCCCATTTTTTCACTTGTAATTTTTTATCGCATTCTTTATTGATTTCTTTACTGCTTTTTTAAAAATGCTTGAAATGCGCTTTAAATTTATTGCATGATCGCGTGAGATGAGAGATGGAATTTCAATTCCTAAAAACTCATTTATAACTTAACTTAAGGCATTAATAGCTAGAAGTTCCGAACACTTTCTCTGGTTTAAGACCTCTGAGATTAGACTAACTTTCCCAATTTCTTGTAAATTGGGTGGCGACTCTAACATACCTCAAAGGTGTCTAAAGGCTTCACGAGATTAGATGATCTTTTCAGTGTTCTATTGGAAGGAGGTGTCCAAAATATCTAATGATTGCCAAAGATCAAAAGATGCAAACCCTTTCGGGCCCTAAAAGCGGGCATCCTGGGAATCGATCGGGGCCGGCGCACATCACACCAGTATAATCATTTATAAATATGATAAAGTAGTAGGCCTCATGCCTTGCCCTCACATTAATTTGATCACATATGTCAGAATGAACTAATCGCAATGGAAATTTGGCTCTAGTTCCTTTTCCAAATGATTTTCTAACTATTTTTCCTTTGAGGCAATGCTCGCACGTAGATAATTCAATCTTATTTGAATCACTTATTAAACCTACTTTGGCTAACCGACTCATTTGGTATTGCCTGATATGGTTTAATTTAGCATGCCACAATTTCACATTATTCTCATAACTATGTGAAAAAGAAGAAATTAAAGGAAAAACTAGCTTTATTCGAATAGTCATGGGACACATCCATAATAATAAAATCATTCAGCTTATAACTAGAACCATAATAAATATCATTCAAGCATAAGCATACGCTGTCATCCTTAATATGTAAACTGAAAATAAATTTCAATAAAGCGATAACAGAAACTAGACTCCTAACAAAGGTATCTCGATCCTTTGTTACATGGTCCATTGCTCCTGAATCTATCATCCATAAAGGATGAAATTCAGAACAAGATATACAAATTCTATCACTCTTGAGTCAGAATAAGGTACCGATCTAGGCACAACACAATCTCTTGCACGATGTCATTTGTTTTGGCAATTGAAAACATTTCACTCTTAAAACATTTACCTTCTTTTTGCCTTTGGACCTTTCATGATTCTGTTTTACTTTTTGCTTTCTAAGTTCTCAAGCCTTTTCCTTATCCTTACTTTTGAAGCTTCTTTTCTTGTTCTGATTAGAACTCATTATATCATAATGGGACTGTGCCTTATGCACTAAGGCATTGACTTTTATCATTGCCAGACGGTCCCCTTTAAGATCTAAATGACAAGAGACATCCTCAAATATCTTAATGCTTGTCCATATGAGTTAGTTGCATCTTCATAGACTCCAAACTCTTATGTAAGGAATGGATAATAGCTTGGACCTACTGTTCGTCAGTCAACTTATGACCAACCTCACTAAACTCACTTATCATTTTTCCAACTCTCTTAGATGTTTCTGCATCAAATGATCATACTTCTTTTGATGAGTATCAAATTTACTCAGAGTCACATCTTTGAATTTCTCCCATAAAATAATCCATAGATCCATAGCATTTTGATACTAACGGAATTGCTTAGTGATATCATCATCCATTATACTTAGCAAGATGATGTGAGCAGTTGAATTTTATTCTTTTTCCATGCCTTATAGGCATTTCGATCCTGCCTATGATGGACTATAGTGTCATCCTTAGGTTCAGCCATAGCCGAATTTATCAAGAGACTTTTGCTCTTCAAGCACATACTGGATTCTCTAATTCTAGATTTCATAATTTTCACCATTTAGTTTAATATCTTTATTAAGTTCAGCAATAATTGTCTTGAAAGCAGTATCTATTAGGATTCTCTGATCTCAAATGGAATAATATTGCACATTTTTAAGGGAGATAAGGCTATACATGCAATTTACTATGCATCTGAAATAATAACCTTGTAAAATTTTCATTTAGGCTCAAATTCAAAAAGGTTACTTATAGTGTAACGAGCCAAAAAGGGCCTAGTCGAAATTCGCAAGCTAAGTCGGGAAATTAAGCGTATTTCAGTAATTTATGCATGTGGAAATTGAGTAATTAAGGACTTAATTGAAGAAATTAATTAAAGTTTTAAGTGAGGAGTTTATCTAGTGGATTATGAGTATGGTACCAAGGATTAAAGTAATTTTAATAAAGAGCTTATCTAGTGTATGTGTGGGTTTGGTGCCTTGATGAAGAGTTAGCCAAGATTTGGACACTTGGGAATCTTGGAGAGTGACACATGGCAAGGGTAGGTGAGAGCATTTATGAGACTTGAATGAAGGAGAGAGGGAAACAAGAAAAAGAAGAATTGTCTTCTTGCTCACATCTCCCTCTTCTTCTCCTTCTTCCTTTCTTTCTTTTGCTCTCTCTTGGTTGCCCTAACGTGAATCTTCAAGATTTGAGTTGGATTTTTCTGAGTTTGAGCTGGGTTTTGAAGAGGTAAGCTTGGGTTCTTCTTCTCCTTCTTCTTTGTTAGTTCCTGGGTTGATGTATGGCTTGATTTATGAGTGTGTATTTTGGCTGGGTTTTGTGAAAGAATCGGAGGAGAGAAAGAAGAACAAGGGAAAGGGAAAAGTGGGATCTTGAAGGGATCGGATTGAAGCTTCTTTTATCAGGTTTGGGAGCTTTGTCCTTTGTGTTCTGGTTTGAGAGTTAACTGCCCTATTTTAACTTGGATTATGTGCATATGTTGAGTGTTGTTTTCTGGAAATCGTAAGTGCTAAGTATGTGTAGATGCATGTGTAGGGTTGAGTAGTGAAATTAGATTAGTATGTTAGTACTATTAATGATGAATTGCATGTTATATTGAAGTGAATGAGCTTGGCCTTGTGTGAATTTCTAGGTTTGATTAGTTGTATTGACTTCAAGAGTTCAACTATATGATTATTGTGTATAATTATGTTTAATCATGTTTATGAGCACGTTTTGAAGGCTTAACAGTGATGAGGTAAGTGAGTTTATTTATATGAGTGCTTGGGCATGTTTGGTGATAGACGTTTATGCTGAGGAATTGAGGGAAAGCACGACTCTATCGTGATCGCGACGCAAGCCTCGAGCGCAATAGAGCCGTATGCCCTTAATTTTCGTGGGCCATTGGGAACGCAAACCTTCATGACACTTGAATTTCTTCACGAGTCATGAAGAATTGCATCTCGGCGGGGTAGCCCGATCGAACGAGAACTCGCTCGGCTAACTCGTTCACTCGACTGTGTCGCTCGAACATTTCTTGCTCGGCTGTCGCTTGTTCTGCAGAATTTTCATTCGGCAAGGCGTGCACCGCTCGAAGCTGGGCTTGTGCACAAGTTGGACATCTTGTCATGACTCATGCTAAGCAAGAGAGGCCAGCATGAGTCGTGCCTCCATAGCACGACTCGTGCCGACCAAGTCCTGCTGTCGCGAGTCTTGCCTCGCGATATGAGTCGCAATAGCTTGCCCTCTGGCTAGTAGCGCTGCGGCTACTGTCACGAGCGTGATGCAAGTCGCGATCACGACAGTAAGCCCCTTCTCCTGCCTGTTCTGTCCTATTTTGCCTGATCAATTTCTTATTTCTCTTTGCATGGCTCCTCAGTGTTATGTAAGATATATTTGTAATTTATACTAGTATATTTTGATGTTCTAGGGTTGTATATATAATTATGATAATTATAGTGTTTTGAATTGTGATTTTAATACTATCAAGTGGAATGTCTTGTGTTGGTGATAGTTGCTATTACAGTGTTATGACTTTTGGTCTTGGTTCAGTCTAGTGTTATGTTTAGAGTGAGTGAGTTGAGCCTGAAGTGTCATTGTAGTGGATAGATAAGCATGCTTATAAAGGGTTTGAGTGCAGCTGCTTCTGTTGGCCCTGTTTGTGTCTTTCGGCCGACCTCTGAGATGGTCATTCTGATAGAGAAAATATTTTGAGACTTCGATCTCCCTTATTTTTGATATAACTCAGTGTAGTGTGTGATCGAGGCTCCGATCTCTCACTTTTGATACTGTTCGCAGTATCCCCCATAGCGAAGTATTCCCATATGCACACAAATGAAATTCAGGCTATTATAGGAGGTGTAACTTTCTTGCTCAGTGAAGTGTTATGTCTTTTTAAGTGACTTCAGTTAGCGCACTGGAATTGTGTATAATGGTGTTATGTTAAATGTTTAAATTTAATGATTATGTGTTTTGTATCCTTGTCTCTTGTTATTTAAAGATCTTAGTCTGTCGCTGTTTATTTATATATGTATTTGCATGATATTACTGCATAGTGCTCTTTGTCTTTGTTTCTCCCCACTAAGCGTTATCGCTTAGCACAGGTTGTTTTCCCATGTAGGTGGCAGGTTTTTGTTTTGCTCAAGTTGCACATCTGCAGGAGTATAGTTTTATTTATTTTGTACTCCTCCTATATTCTTTTTGTATACGTATTCTTAGGATTAGTGGCATATGTAATTTTTGTTAAGGATCCTTATGTAATTCTGAATTATCACTACAAGAAATTTGACTTTTTGTGACAAATTTTTTAATGACGTATAAAATTTCGTCACTAATTATAACTTACAACAACTAATTTTTTAAAACGTCACCATACTATTTATTACTGTGACGAAATTATCTTGCATCATTTTATATTTTAATTATCGTCACTAAAAGATTAATTTTGTGGCAAAAATATATATTTTGTCATGGTTTATTTAGGAGAGATAATTTTCCACCAAATTTTTGGAAGGAAAAAAATATAATGACAAAATAATAACTTATTGCAATGTATAAAATCGTCACAAAAAATTTATTTTTCATGACGAATTATTTTTGTCATAATTAAATAAATTAGTGATAATAAAATAATTTCGTCACAAATAATATATCGGCATAAAAAATTATTATATTTATGACAAATAAATATATCACAAAAAATGAATATACCGTGACGAGATACAATTTCGTCACCTTTGATATGAAGGAAAAATTCCCAACCTTTTTCTTTTGTAGGGAAAAAATATAATGGAAAAATTTACTATTTGCGACATATAAATTCGTCATGAAATACTTATTATTTTTGTGACATTAATTATTTTTGTCATAATTTAATGAATTAGTGACGATAAAATTATTTCGTCACAATAATGTTATTTATGATAAATAAATATGTTACAAAAAAGGAATATATTATGACGAAATACAACTTCGTTACCAATACAATCAATTAATGATAATAATATTTTTTCATAACAGTTGGTTGTGATGCTAATATATGACAAAAAAATTATGTGATGCAGCGAAAGTATAACGAAAAATATATTTTATTAAAAATTCCAAGTCCCCTTTCAAAAGTAGGGTAAACAACAATTTATATTAAAAAATTAATAAAATTACGAAAATACACCCTAAACTTTAAATTGAAAAACGAAAGTCTAAACGTTATTTTTAGCGACCCAAATTGGCTATTATAGGGGGGCTACGTGTAACGCCCTGAAAATTTTGACGTTGTGAACAGTATTTTGATAGGTCAAAATTTAATTGAAGAATAATTTTTGAAGCATAAAAGTGGAATTTTCTTTAAAACTACATAATTTAATTATTCAAATAAATTTTAGACAAGTATATATATATAAATATATATGTATATTTACATGTAAATGGGAAAATAAAAGTAATTATAACATGTGATAATTTCTATGGGTCTAGAATTATCTAGACAAGTGAGATTTAGCTTGAATTATTGGGTATATTGAGAAACAAAAAGAAAACAAAGGGAGGGACACGAACAGGGGAGATCAGGGAAAGAGAGGGAGAAAGAGAGAGAGAGGGAGAGGGAGACGACGAAAGGGGGCGAGGAGGCTAGCGGTGGTCGGCGGCGAGCAATCGGGCCCTCGCAACGCTGATCCCGGCTTCTTTTCCCCGTCGCGATGTCGCCGTTCCTGGAGAGCGGGAGGAAAACCGCGAGCTTCTCCGGCATTTTTCAGCCAGCTCCGGCGGCGAACGATGACACAAAAGACACGATGGGACTCCTGGCGGGCAGACGAACCTACGAGTCGGTGCGTGACCATCGGAAAAGAAACCCCAACGCTACGAGCTCCCTCCTGGTGGTTTCGGTGCCTCCGGTGGAGCTCCGGCGAGGCTCCGGCGACCGTGAAGGGACCAAAATATGCAGAAATCTAGTATGTGGCTGCCAAATTTACTTTTCTAACATGATTTTTATTCAACTAAATTGTTTTAGAGAAAGTTTATGATCTGTGTTGTGTATGTTTAGTGATAATTCAGTTGGTTGGTTATTAATGCTTGATTATTGCTTGGATTGTTAGTTTATGCGTAGAAGAGTATGAATTCTTAAGTATGGAATCTGTACAGATAGTTGATCAGGAAATCTCCTGTATTGTGTTCTATGTTTTATTAAATTAGTGGCTCTTAATTGTTAATAGGGTATAATATTAAAATGGTGTTTAGGTATGTAGAAAATTATAAGATGTAGAAGCTATGTAAGATTGTGATTTTAGTGAATTTATGCTTGAAATGAAAAATAAATAAAAATAGTCATTGATGATAGTTAGAGGACTTGGGGTGTTCAAATGGATATTAGATACTTAACTTGTTTACTTTATGTGGAATTCACATTATCCATATAAGTATACGTGAACTAAGCTAGGAAAAAAATGAAATTAAGTGTATATATATATTAAACTAGGATGGAATTTATCATGAAGAAAATGATTTAAAGTAAGTGAATAAGATTTAATAAGGAAGTATACAGTGAAAGGGGACTAAATTGTAGAAGTTTTCTCTCAAATAGCTGTTAGCATGTTGTCTATTTTGGGTCCGCAAGCTGGCAAATTCACCCTGCAGATCACCCACTTTTCTTGTGAAAATATCATGGCATAAAATAAGTTATATTAATTGTTTGAATTTTATAAAAATTCGACAAGTGTGTTGAAATATTAAGAGGATGTTGTTACTTGTTATATTATTATTACCATCGGCATGATCATTTATTTATTCTACTTGACTATATGTGACCTTATAAATAGAATGCTAATTTCTATAATATTCATAGATTTAATATTTATATTTTTATTTTTTAATTACATTGAGCGGGGGTTGATCTTTGAATTTTAAATTGATTAGAAAAATAGTACGTTTGAATTACATATGATTTTCTTTTAATAGATATTACAGTAGTTTTAACAGTTATATTTTTTTTAAAAAAAAGAACAATATGCTAGTTTAGATTCGAATAGGAGTTTTTAGATTGGAATTTTTCCATCACTTGTAAAAAAAAGTCTTAATAGTTTTATCATTTATGTAAACAGAATTTGCATTGTATTATAGAGCCAGAATGGAATTAGATGGTAAGTGAATGAATTAGAGAAATTAAGTGTAGTTAATAAATAATGAGTATAGTTAATTATACCTGAAGATAATTATAACAATAAAATTAATTAAATTGTTAAGAAAATCAGAGTTTCTAGTCATAAACAAATTAATTGGGTTATACACCTTTAAAAGGGGAAATTTATAAATAGAATTGGACTAGTGAAATGTAGTGAATACTTGTATAAACTATAATATATATAATTGGTAAGATATGAAATAAACTTAGTTTGATGAAATAAAATGAAGGTGGTTCGGAATGGGAAGAAAAAAGTGGTGTCCGAATGTATACTTGTATATACGAGGTATATTATGATTGTTAAGGCATTTTAATTGTATATATATGTGATTAATGGCATGTTGTGAAGATAAATTAGTGAAATGTGGTAAATAAATGGAGTGGTATGAGATAATGATAACTTGTGTTACTGGGATTATTTCTGACATTATGGATCGAAATGTATATCGATTTTAATAGTCTCAACATGAATTGAACGGAGAACCATGTGGTAGGATTGATCTTTATAAGCAAACCCATTATTCAATTCGAAAAGGTTGGTCATCTCAACAAGCAGCCGAAAATTGGATAAGTAATTAATATACAAGTTTTGTAATGTAATTAGTCTATTTTGAGACTTACATAAATTCTATTTTCTTTTAATTTCTTGTGATAGAATTTAATGATAGAAAAGCGAAACCAATATAATGAGCAAGATATTCAAAAGACTGAAGATGAAATTGTTCAAGAAGTCCTTAGCCTTGGTACTGGTTATATAAAAGGCCTTGGATATGGTCCAAAACCTCTTTCAAGACGATTATCATCGGACTACATTGCTACACAAAAGCTTCAAAATGAACTTTCTAATACTCAAGAAAAGTTGAGTGAGTCTCAGTCAGAAGTGAACATACTTAAGAGTCAGGTGACTGATTGTGAGACAAAAGTAAGCGAGTTGAATTTCACTATCCATAAACTGCTTGACATTTTAAACTCAAACGGGATAAATGTCGATTGAATTCTCCAATGTAAGTTTTATATACTTGTGCATTTATTTTTGCAATGTTGAAAATATTTGAAAATAGTTGAAAATATTTGAAAATAGTTGCAGATTTTTACATTGGTTTTTATTTTTCCTTGTTTTATTCTGAGGGGCAAATTTAAATTGTAAAGATTATGTATGTTTTACTTGTATTTGATTTTGAAACTCTTTGACTTGCTTGGTATCTCATGTTTTAGTGGTTTTTAATTTTGCAGTTCTTCAATTTATGTTCATTCCAAACTGTTCAATTGATAGCGACGTTTATGAATTTTCAGGTAACAAGTGTAACTTCTCTTTTATTTACGTGAATGTGATACTTGTGCATTTATTTTTAGCTGATAGTTTTGATGTATTAATATTATACCTTTGTATTTTGTATAATTTAATTGAGTACTGAAATTGAATGATATAAGTATATTATAATATATGGTGAGTGAGATTGGATCTAAATTGGAGGATGGGCAAACTTGTGTTGGAGTTTGAATTGAAGTGGGGTGAATAAATATATGATTATTTGAAGTGTAAAGTTTTTATTGATTACATGGGGATAGGCAATATTATAGAGGGAATTCTGCCGAAATTTCGGTAGAATTAAGTGACATATTTGTATTTTGATTGAATGAATAGTAAAACTAAATAGCTATAGGGCAGATGGGTATAGTGAAAGGATAAAAAAAAATAATTACCTTAATTTCGCAATAATTTGAAGAGTATTTTAAGAAAATCAAGTAATCAGTATCGTTGGAATCGTAATGTGTATAAATGAAGGGTGTTACATGATTGAGTTTTTTTTATCTAATAAAAGATTTTTTTTTTTGGAACAGGATGCAAATTTTGAAGTTTTAACAAATTTTTTTTCTTGATTAGGATGCAAATTTAATTTTTTGTATTAGACAGTATGTTTTTTTAATTAACCTTTTATTTGATTAAATACAATATATTATAAATTTAATTGATTGTATGACATTAAATTTAAAATGTGTCATTTTTAATATAATGCATATATGATAAGTATATTTGTCATAATTTGTCGACTTGTTAGTTCATAAATAACGGTATAATGTTTACAATTACGATATTAATATTATAATAAAAAAATAATTTAATGACAATAAAAAATTGTCACTAAAACTATTTTTGTGATAATTATTTTTATCCCTATTTATGTCACTAAAATGTAACGTAATATGACGATTTATATTCATTGTTAATATACATTAATTTAATGACGAAATTATTTTTCGTCGCTTAAAGTATTAGATTTAGTGACGAAAATTATATTTATTTGTGACGATAATTACGTAACCAATGCTTAATGGTTTTAACAAGAAGCAGAGTTTCGTCATTAAAAATATTTAATTTCGTGATGAATTTTAAATTTGTCATAAAAAATACCAATCTTTAGTGACGATAAACAATATAATGTGACGAAATATAATTTTATTTATGACATAATTTTTGTCATGAAAAGTAAGAACTAAAGATGACGATAATCATTTTCGTCACAAAAAATGATACTTACGGTGACAAAAAAGTAAATCGCCACGTAAATTTTTATGCTACGAGCCTACCATTACGTTCTCTATAACGATAAAAAATCGTCACATTATCTTTTCAGCGACGAAAAATGAATTTTTCATGACAATTTTTTGCGTCATAAAAAGTGTAATTTCTTGTAGTGTATGTATTTAATATATTTTTAATTTAATGTTAAGGTTATGAGTTTTATTATTGTACTGTATGCTTCCGCTGTGACGTATGTATGTTTCTGAGTGAGCATCGCGGTAGCGCTCCAGTATCCTTCCAACGGGGGTATCGGGGTGTTACAGTTTTGGTATCAGAGTGCCAGTTTAGGCGGTTCTGGTTACCTTTAATTATTTGAGTGTCGAGTCGTTGCATGCGAGTCAATTTTGTGTCTTGGCCTAATACAAATGTGTCTTGTGTAGTGTTTAGATGGAGTCCAATCCGAATGAGAATGTGGGCGAGACAAAGGAAAGTGTAAACCCAATTGGAGTTGATCAGAATGTTTTCGAGTGTCCTCCAGTTGAAGATTCTGGTCCCGTTCTCGATGATGAGATATTAGTGCGAGGGTTGCTACAGTTAGTGGAACAATTGGTTGCTTCTTGGGCTTCTTAAGGTTCTGTTCAGAAATTGCCTCAGAAGAGAAAATTATCGGGTGAAGACATGTCAGTGGGAAAGAAAGGTTGGAGTATACCGATATGTCAATATTGTCAAAAGCAACATTGGGGTCAGTGTCGGAAGCTCACGGACACTTATTTTAAGTGTGGCAGCAAGGAGCACTTGCTTGACAATTGTCCTAAGAAGAGAGAGAACTTGGCTTTGTAAGCAAGAAGAGAGGAAAGTGTAGCCGACCGAAAGTTAGCAGTGGATCTTGAGGATCAAGGAACTCCGGGTGGCTTAGCTAGAGCTTTTGCAATGATCGAGAAGGAAATAAAGGAGTCTGCAGGTCCTTCCGATAAGTTTGTATTGTTAAGTTTCCATTTAATGTTCAGTTTTTGGGTTATTGGATATGAGTGGTTAGCAGGAAAATTTTGAGGAGGAAATTTCTTTAGGCAATGTGATTGTAACGACCCAAAAAGGGCCTAGTTGGAATTCGCGAGCTAAGTCGGGAAATTAAGGGTATTTCGGTAATTTATGCATGTGGAAAATGAGTAATTAAGGACTTAATTGAAGAAATTAATTAAATTTTTAAGTGAGGAGTTTATCTAGTGGATTATGAGTATGGTACCAAGGATTAAAGTAATTTTAATAAAGAGCTTAGCTAGTGTGTGTGTGGGTTTGGTGCCTTGATGAAGAGTTAGCCAAGATTTGGACACTTGGGACTCTTAGAGAGTGAAACATGGCAAGGGTAGGTGAGAGCATTTATGAGACTTGAATGAAGGAGAGAGGGAAACAAGAAAAAGCAGAATTCTCTTCTTGCTCACGTCTCCCTCTTCTTCTCCTTCTTCCTTTCTTTCTTTTGCTCTCTCTTGGTTGCCCTAACGTGAATCTTCAAGATTTGAGTTGGATTTCTCTGAGTTTGAGCTGGGTTTTGGAGAGGTAAGCTTGGGTTCTTCTTCTCCTTCTTCTTTGCTAGTTCTCGAGTTGATTATGGCTTGATTTATGAGTGTGTATTTTGGCTATTTATGCAAGAATCGAAGGAGAGAAAGAAGCACAAGGGAAAGGGAAAAGTGGGATCTTGAAGGGATCGGATTGAAGCTTCTTTTGTCAGGTTTGGGAGTTTTTTCCTTTGTGTTCTGGTTTGAGAGTTGACTGCCCTATTTTAACTTGGATTATGTGCATATGTTGAGTGTTGTTTTCTGGAAATCGTAAGTGCTAAGTATGTGTAGATGCATGTGTAGGGTTGAGTAGTGAAATTAGATTAGTATGTTAGTACTATTAATGATGAATTGCATGTTATATTGAAGTGAATGAGCTTGGCCTTGTGTGAATTTCTAGGTTTGTTTAGTTATATTGACTTCAAGAGTTCAAGTGTATGATTATTGTGTATAATTCTGTTCAATCATGTTTATGAGCACGTTTTGAAGGCTTAACAGTGATGAGGTAAGTGAGTTTGTTTATATGAGTGCTTGGGCATGTTTGGTGTGTGTTTGAAAGTTTGGAACGGATGTTTGTGCTGAGGAATTGAGGGAAAGCACGACTCTATCGCCTTCGCGATGCAAGCCGCGAGCGGGATAGAGCTGTATGCCCTTAATTGCTACAGGCCGTTGGGAAGGCAAACCTTCACGACACGTGAATTTCTTCATGAGTCGTGAAGACTTGCGTCTCGGCAGGGTAGCCCAGTCGAATGAGAGCCCGCTCGGCTGATACGCTCACTCGGCTGTATCGCTTGGATATTTCCTACTCGGCTGCCGCCTGTTCAGCAGAATTTTCATTCGGCAAGGCATGCACCGCTCGGAGCTGGGCTTTTGCACGAGTCGAACATCTTGTCATGACTCATGCCAAGCAAGAGAGGCCAGCACGAGTCGTGCCTCCATAGCATGACTCGGGCCAACCAAGTCCCGCTGTCGTGAGTCGTGCCACGCGAGACAAGTCGCGATAGCTTGCGCTCTGACCAGTAGCGCTGCGGCTACTGTCGCGAGCGTGATGCAAGTCGCGATCGCGACAGTAAGCCCCTTCTCCTGCGTGTTCTTTCCTGTTTTTCCTGATCAATTTCTTATTTCTCTTTGCATGGGTCCTGAGTGTTATATAAGATATGTTTATAATTTATACTAGATATTTTGATGTTCTGGGGTTGTATATATAATTATGATAATTATAGTGTTTTGAATTGTGATTTTAATACTATCAAGTGGAATGTCTTGTGTTGGTGATAGTTGCTATTACAGTGTTATGACTTTTGGTCTTGGTTCAGTCTAGTGTTATGTTTAGAGTGAGTGAGTTGAGCCTGAAGTGTCATTATAGTAGATAGATAAGCATGCTTATCAGGGGTTTGAATGCAGCTGCTTTTGTTGGCCCCGTTTGGGTCTTTCGGTCGACTCCGAGATGGTCATTCTGATAGCGAAAATGTTTTGAGACTTCGATCTCCCTTATTTTTGATATAATTCAGTGTTACATATAGTATCCAATTATCCTCTAAGTCCTAATGTCCCAACCTTATAAGTTAAAATTTCATGCATAGTAAATCTAAATTATTGGCTTATTAAGTTCTCAAACTTAAGAGAGAAATTTTATTAGTTTTGTTTTATTCAGTCTCTACTTAATAAACATGCAATCATTTTACTCATAAAATATTGCAACGCAATTAACAATTAAAGTAAACATATTTATTATAAAGTTAAATGCCAAGAATAAATGCATTCATTCAATCAATAAATAAAATTCAACAATCCAAAAATAAGACACTCATGTCAAATAACATTAGGAAACGTAAATCTTATTTAATGATAAACAAACGCAAACTAAAATTAACACTCATGTCAACTATTGTAGAAGGCTAGATTCTATAAAATCTTTCTTGCTACTAGGATTATTTCTTTGACCATGCAACTCATATGGTAAACCATTAGTTTTCTTAATCTATGGATGATGCACTTTTAGTCTACTCCTCAATTCCATTATAGATTTAGTGTTGCTCATCAACACTTCCCTTTTTGACAACTCTATCCAAAAAGTTAAAAATAGATTTTCTATAAAATCTATCTCATATGAACTAGGTAGTTTTCAATAACTTCCTCATTTTTTAATGATATTTAAAAGAGTCGGTCAACACTTTAACCAATACTCGAACCACCGATCCAAATGCACTCTTGTATTTGATCTTACACGTGTACTTAATGATGCACTATTGCATCAATATAATCAGCTCGAATATTCATTTGCATTCTAGTGTTGCTTATTGATTGTACTCTTGCATTTCTCAAAGCAACCTATGCGTAATTTAAGGAAAAACGGGTGTCCTTATTATTTTTGAAACACATTACAGAAATTTAAGTGGTTAATATACTCTTGTATAAATACACATGATTGAAATAAATTTCAATTAATAAGTAAGGATAAATCTAAAAAAAAAATTATATATATATATATATATATGTCTAAAGGCAGAAAACACATTTTCTACACCTTTTTATAATATTTTGATATTTAAAAAATAAATATTTATTTTCTGGTCAATAAAAAATTTTGGAAAAATGACCAAAAAATAGGAAATTTTTGAAAAAATGATTTTACTAAAAAACGAAGCTGATTTGGTGGCTAGAGGATGCCTCACGCGCCATCACCCGCCAGTAGAGGGATGGTAATCGCACCCACATACCCTCCCACTTGACCTGCGATGTGTCAGAACCACATCATGCCATGTGGCAACATGTCAAACCACAATCTTAACACGTGTCATGACCCTATTGGTCCACCTGGCGCCCACGTGGTAACAGATTGACACGTCATCGCCACGTGGCATGGCACATATCATCCACGTGGCGTGGTCCCATTGGCCATGTGTTGATGATGAACCAGCATCAACTATGTGTGGTACGACACATGGCACTACTTTAGTGGTCCATATGTCTCCCTATCATCAGGTCACCTAGCGGCCACATCGCATCTAGGTAACCCATCACTATCGCGTGGCTTGACGTCGATCTACCATGTGACATTATACTATTGGGTCACGCGTCCATAGTGACGCATCACTGAGTATAAGTGTTTGCGTGCGTATGAGCTATTGCCCATGCACACATGCCCAATTTATGGCGGAGCGTGTAGTCCATGCACCACCTTCCCGACTGATTCTGGTCCCCGAATTTTAGCCAATCAGGGGTTTTTTAGGTCTGTGATTCTAATGGTCAGGTTAAAAATTTTAAATCCCGACTTATAGTTTTGTGTTTTGAATATCCATATTCGTCCCCTCGAGTCGCAGTGTACAAATACACAATTTTGAGCCGAAATATATACAATATATATTATTAACACAAAAAATAAATTTATTGTGTTTCATGCATCCTGGATCTACCAATTTTACACATAAAATTTTTGATCTATTTTAAGCCATATGCCAGGACACAAAAAATTTGGCTCTGATACCAATTAAGGTAAAATTATAAATATATAATTTAGAGGTAACATTAAAAATGGTACCTACCTCTTGTAGTGCAAAAATATTGCAGAAACGTGTAATAACCCAAAAAGGGCCTAGTCGGAATCTGCGTGGTAAGTCAGAAAAGTAAGGGTATTTCAGTAATTTGAGTAAGAGGAAAATTGGATTATAAGGATTTTAATAGCAAAGAAATTAATTAAGTGAAGAAAGGGAATTATAAAGTGTACTTGTAGTGTATGGTGTTAGGATGTAAGTGGGTTAAGGGATTTTATTGTGTGGTTTATGTGTGTATGGTGCCTTGGATGTAAGTGGTTTATTAGAAATTATATGGTGTGAGTTAAGTTTGGTGCCTTGGAGATATTATGTAAGAGATGCTTGTGTGTATTTTGTGTTTGGTGCCAAGAGTGGATAAGTCAAAGATTGGATGAAAGAACCATTAGGAGAGTGACACTTGGCATTGGGTAGGTGAGCATCGAATGGAAAAGGAGGAGAGAGGCAAAGGAGGGCAGATTTTTGTGAAGCTTCCCGTGGAAGCTATCCCCCTCCTCCCTTGTTTTTCATTTCCCGTTCTCCCTCTCTCTCTTGCTTCCATTTTCTGCTCTCATCTCCTTTCTCTGCTCTCAAATCCTTTCTCTTGTGTTTTCCATGAGCTTTGGGTAAGATTTCTGAGTTTTTGAGCTGAGTTCTTGAAGGTAAGTGCTTGAGTTTGAGTTGGGGTTTATTCATCTCCTTCTTGATCCTTTGATTTCTGGTTTTGAAGAGTGAATTTTATGATTTGACTTAAGTGTGTTTTGGCTGGGTTTTGTGCAAGAATTGGAAGAAAGAAGAAAGAGTAAAGGGAAAGAGAAGGTGCGTCCTTGAAGAAGAAAGTGAGAAGCTGCAATTCCAGGTTTGGGAGCTGTAATTTGAATGTGTTTGGGAGTGTTTTTCCCTATTTTCTTCTTGGATCAAATGTATTTTGTGGTTGCATGTTATTAGTGTTCTTGAGTGTTACGTTATATGTGAATGCATGTGTGCATCGTGTAATGAATATGGGTGAGATGATAATGATATAGTAAGAATGGCATGTGTTTTTGGAAACATGAACATGTTATGTAAACTAAATGTTAGATTTAGTTTTGTAGGCATCCATGATGTATTGATGTTTGATTATTGTGAAAAATGTGTTTATGTGGCTTTGAGAATGTTACGATGATGTATTAGTGGCTTGAGGTAAGTGTTTGTGCATGATTGAATGAGTGTTTGAAGGTTTGTGTGGGAGCTAGTGCTGGAAGTGCAGATTTTGGGCAAATCTGGGTTCTATCGCAAGCGCGACAGAGTGCAGATTTGGCCCCTTGTTCTTGGAGAGCCCTCTGTCGTGATCGTGACGTTGTCGCGACCGCGACAGAGAGCTTGGTGGCCGAACCATCCGCGCGAGCATGCTGCCAAGCGTGCACGCAAGGAGGAAGGAGCTGGTCTCTGTCGCGAGCGCGACAGAGCTTGGTTTTATGTTAATCTGCCTAGCGTGCTTCGTTGCGAGCATGCCTTCTGGCGCGAGCTCGCAAGGAGTTACCCCGTTCTCTATCGCGAGTGCGACACCGTTGCGATCGCGACAGAGGCCCTTCCTGCCTGCCCTATTTTCAGAATGTGATTCTTTTGTCCCACTTTGCACGGTTTCTCACTATTGCATGGTACATGATCGAGTTTAGGTCTTGTTGACTTTTTTATACTCGTGTCATTGTAATGAATTAATGTGATGTTGGGTTTTGATCTGAGTTTTGTGTAGTAAGTGTTGTGATTGATGAGTGAGTTGTTGAGCCTGAAGTGTCAGGATAGTGGATAATTAAGCATGCTTAAGAAGGGGTTTGTGAGTGCAGCTGCCCGTGTCCGCCCCGTTTGGGTGAAGCGGTCGACCTCCGAGATGGTCGTCTTCCGTATAGTGATAAAGTGTTTGGAGACTCTGGTCTCCCGTGCTACCTTTGGGTATTAAAACTGTTTTTGAGGCTTCGATCTCCGTGCCATGTTCCTGTATCCTCCACCAGTGAAATTCAGGCTATTGTGTAAAGTGTTTGGCATTGGGTTAGTGAAGTGATTTGATTATTGCGTGATTATGTTCATGGTAGTTGCTTCGTGCTTTCTGTTCTATATTTTTTATCTTGCACAGTGTTTCTTGATATTATTTATATACTTCTGCCCTCTAGTACCTAATGAATTCTGTATGTTTTTACTATATCTTGTATAGCGTTCTGTTGTGTTTTGTCCCTCCCCACTAAGCGTTATCGCTTAGCACGGGTTCTTGTCCCGTGTAGGTGATAGGATTTTTGGAAGTTTGCTCGTGTCGCTCATCTGCAAGTCGACCACATAGGAGTAGAGTTGTTTTTGTCTCCTCCTGTAATTCTTTTTATTTTTGGATTATGTATTATTTTTGTAAAGGATTTAAGATGTAATATTTTGGATATTGTACATAACTCGATATTTTGATTATATAAGATTTATGTTCTGCCTTTGTTATTATATTTAGAGAATGCTTCCGCTTAGCTCATGTATACGTGTATGTGTGAATGTTGTGAGTGAGCGTCGGGTAGCGCGCCTGCTGGCGCCCTTCCAACGGGGGCGGCGGTGGGGGTGTTACAAAACGTCTACAAGGATCTCATTTATTTTTGGTCACTAGTCTGGCTCCTACCCATGTGCAGGATAATAGTGGCTATTCCACAATCTAAAACTCGCTAAAAGATTAAGATAAAAAGCTGTGAGTGGGAACGAGCAACCTTGAGACATATACGTTTTCTCGTTACCAAATTCTGAGATCTCCCATCTATTTATAGAGATCCTAAAACCTAGAAACCTATCTCTAGTATTGTGATGCACGCCAAATCTTGTGATGGCCCTAAGACCAGCTTTTAGGGCTTTCGGAATGAGGTTCATGGAAAATTGCAAGTGAAATTGCAAGGGCGTCTATTTCGGGCAACAAGGAGGTTTCATAGAGTTGCCACCCAATAGAACATTAGGAAATTTCGTCTAGCCTCAGTGAGCCTAAGACAGCGCAGCTATGTCCATCATAGGCAAGCAGAATGTGTCTTAGAGGCCCCACCCTAACATTAGGATGGCCCTCTCGGCCTCGCGCTTGGGCAAACCGGCGGTGTCTTGGAGGCTCCACCTTAATAGAACATTAGGATGGCCCTCTCACCTCATGGCGCCTAGAACTGTGCAAATCGAGCCTTTTTACGGGATACAAGAGGTGTCTTGGAGGTCCCATCCGAATAGAACATTGAGATGGCCCTCTCGCCTCGTTGAGCCCAAAGACCAGAGATGGTTTGGAACTTCTCATTTATTCATACCTTAGCTAAATTACAATTTAGTTTTGAATTTTAAGATTTCATCCCTTTTCTCATACATTTTAAATACAGTTTAATAGAGCGCATATCAATCACATATATAAAAGCGATAAAAAGCAAGATTAAAATAAGGTAGAAAGAAAATAAAATAAGCTACAACAAAACTAGGGGCGGAATACAACCCCCAATATAAAATAAATGTAAATCATGCATAAAATGGGGTATTTATTAAGAGTGAGGACATTGGTCCTCGCATGCATAATTAAAAAAATAATTTTGAAGTGACAATTTATTTGGATGAAAAAATTAGGACATTAGTCCCATTTTATTAGAAAAATCCAATTTATTTATAAAAATATTTTTGTTTGATTTTTAATTAAACATGCATAAAATAAATGATTTTATTAATAATTACATGACATATAAATCAAAATAACAAATAAAGGAAAATCAACAAATATAATAAAAATAACCAATCTCCGGATCTCATCCTTCGCTTGCATGGATGCTCAAACAAGGAAAAATAAGGATTAAAGCAAAAAAACACAAAATAAATTAATGTTAGTAATCAAATTAAGAAAATACATAAAATAATAAATGGTAGATTAGAATAAATAAAAATTGCATTATTGATGACAAATTAATTAAATGACATATTAAAATAAATAGATGATTAACATGCTAATAAATTAACACAAATAATAATAATAATAATAATAATAATAATAATAATAATAATAATAATAATAATAAATGAAGAATAGGCAATTAAATAAAATAAAGTAAAAAGAATATTAAAAATGTTAAATCTATAACAAAATCACATAAAATAAATAAAAACACAATAAATATAAAAATCTACATTATTACTAATCAAATATGAACAAAATAAATAAAAGAAAAATAAAATTAAAAAATTGAGCCTAAAATGTTTACCCTCAGATTTTTGATTTGATGGATGAAAAATATGATTGACTTCCTTGATTCAATTCGCAAAATAGAAATAAGAATAATAAAAATTGGAATTTTATTCCAAAAGAAAATTGATTAAAAAAAATAGAATAAAAGAAATTAATTTTCAAAAACAAAGAATTGATTTCTTTGTCTCAAAATTTTTATTGATTAAAATTGTTAAAAAGAAGAAAAGAAATTTAATTTTCAAGAACAAAAAAATTGATTTCTTTGTCTAAAAAATTATTATTGATAAAAAAATCCAAATCTCAAGAACAAATAATGATTTTATTTGTCTCAAGAAAAATTTTTGGTTAAAAATTGGATTTTTTAACCTAAAAATTTTATTTGGAGAGAAAAAAAAGTTAAGAATATTGTAGAGAGAATTCTTAGAGATGAAAAGAAGAAGAAAATCAAATTTTTGATGTAAAATGAACTCCCCCTAATTTCTTTCCCAAATTTTCTATTTAAATGAACAAAAGTGGAAAAAATAATTAATTAGGGAAGAAAATAGGATTTTTAATGAAATTCCCTTAATTAGGGTGTAAAAAAGGAAGAAAACATTCAAAAATCTCGGAAAAGGGTGAAAAAGGTAAAAAAATTGAAGAAAAAACAGAAGTCGGGCGAAAAAACACGTATGCGGCGGATATGGGGCGACCGACGCCCGTTGGCACGTTCAACGAGCCTCGGTCTCGCAGTGCTGGCGCGCGCATAGCGTGAGCAGCGCGTCGCTTGCACGCGGGCAACGCCCTGCGCGTCGCCTGCGAGCGCACGGCGCGCTGCGCTACGTGCTACCGCGCATCGACATCCGATTTTTACGATGATTTTTTTTTAAATGACTAAAAATATACTAAAATTTTTAAAAACTAATTTTAAATTATTTTTATTATTTTTTATTTAAAAATGCAAATTTGACAAGAAAATCATCACTTTTAACCTTTTTTGCCTATGAACGGGCATCTAATTATCCTTAGGTAACTCTGATCTAGACTGACTCAGGACCCTGTGTCTATAGTTGCCCCCAGTTTAGGGAAAGCTAGTACACTAGTGTCTAGGTGAGCCTAAACTCAAAGAAAAGAAGGAAAGAGACACATACCTGAGGCAGCTATCTTTCTGAACTGAATGATGTTGTTGTGGTGGTTGTTGCATATTGTCGGCGTATTATCCTTTGTTGAAGTGGTAGTGCCGTGGTCGTGCTAACTTTCCATAGAATGGTAGTACCGCTATCGTGCTAACCCTTCAGAGATTTGAAGCGACAGTGCCTTGATCGTGTAAACCCTCTGTAGAGTGGTAGTGTCGTCATCGTGCAAACCCTTCTGAGATTTGAAGTGGTGCCGTCTGTGAGCCCTTTTGTTGATCGGCTGCCCCTTGAGAGGTCATTAGTTGATCGCCCCCTGAGAGGTCTTTGGTTCATCGCCTCCTAAGAGGTCTTTGGATGGTTGCCCCCTGAGAGGTCTTCAGTTTATCGCCCCCTGAGAGGTCTTTGGATGGTTGCCCCTTGAGAGTTCTTTGGCTAATTTTCACCCTGAGAGGTCTTTGATTGATTCCCCCCTGAGAGGTCTTTAGTTCACCACCCCCTGGGAGTAGGGGTGTGCAAATGGTCGGTTCGGTTCGGTTTTGGACCGAACCGAACAAACCGAAAACTGAAGTTGAGGAATTTTTAGAACCGAACCGCGGACCGAAATTTTTTGAACCGAAACCGAATAAACCGAAATAATTTTGGTCGGTTCGGTTCGGTCTAATCGGTTCTTCACAAATATAGATTTTTTTTTAAATTTTTAACTTATATGCATCCATAAATTAAATTAACTTATATTCAATAAAATAAAACCATTTAAAATAACTAAAAAAATTATACATAAATTTTTCATATTATTTTTCTAATAAATTAACAAAATTACACTAAAAAAATATATTAAAAATAAATACAATATAAGTTCTTATTAATAATATATTTAATATACTTCAATTAAAAAAAAACATATATGTAAATAAATATAACTATAGTGTATATTTAGATTTAGGTTATATATATATATATATATAAAAGTAAAATGGTGAATTTTAAAAACTTCGATCGGTTCGGTTCTTTCGGTTTTACAATTTTAAGAACCGAACCAAACCGAAATTACCGAAATTTAATTTTGGTTTAGAACCGAATAAACCGAAAACTGAAGAAACCGAACCAAATGGACCAAAATCCATTCAGTTAGGTTCGGTTTTCGGTTCCGGTTCGGTTTTGCACAGCCCTACCTGGGAGGTCTATGGATGCTTAGTTGCCCCCTGAGAGGTCTTCGGTTTATCGCCCCCTAGGAGGTCTTTAGATGGTTACCCCCTGAGAGGTCTTCGGTATATCGGCTGGATTAATGTTTTGTCTTATGTCGTTTTGGTTGGTTGCCCCCTGAGAAGTCTTTGGTTGATGCTTGGATTGATGCTTGAACTTATGTTTGGATTGATGTCGTCACTCGGCTTTTGTCGGTGTTCGCATCTAATCTTTCTTACAGCAAAACTGGAAAACCAAATACGCATGAAAAATAGTGAGCATGCACGTGAAATGTATGTGTCATGCAAAAATATAGGATAAGAATTCATCTAAGTGAGTTTGGAAGCGATAGCTGGGCTGGGCTCAACTAGCTGTATGATCGATTCTTTTTGGAATTGCTTTTGAATTTCATGCTTTTGGGATTGCCAGGTTCTCATCTGATACCTATAGTCATTTTTTTAAAGGTAGTGCGTCCCTTGTAGATTTTCACACTAACTTTTCTTAGTGGGAAATGCGTCC
Source organism: Excoecaria cochinchinensis (assembly GCA_947683425.1). Classification (NCBI taxonomy): domain Eukaryota; kingdom Viridiplantae; phylum Streptophyta; class Magnoliopsida; order Malpighiales; family Euphorbiaceae; genus Excoecaria; species Excoecaria cochinchinensis. The sequence goes on from CANTUQ010000013.1 coordinate 6,213,295, forward strand.
TTCGCGGATTTTCACACAACCCTATGCCTTATTTTTGCCTGGAATGTACCCAACCCAATCCAGTGACTTTTCTTCTCCTTGTTTTTGAACGACAGACTGCCTGTTTTCAGGTTTTCACCCTATCCTTTTGCCTAACTTTTGCTTAGAGTGCCAATTACGATTTTCATCTCTAACGGCATTTTTTTTTTGCAAATTGCTGAAGATGTTGTCAAAAATCTTTCAGGCATCTTAGATCATGATTGTATGAGCTTGATTCTTATCATGAAGGTGTTATAGGATTGGCTTTACACTTGATAGCAAGATGTGTCGACTGAAGCGCTTGAGTGGTGAGAGTAGCAAAGGGTAGACATTAGATGACTTTGATCACAAAAAGTAAACCGCTTTGATCACATCAATATATCACTGCATAAATGCATATGTTTCAGTTTGATTTCATTACACATGATCATTATTTGGCATTAATTTCAAAAAAATACAAGACCTCAGCTAATCTCGGGATAAATCTTGAAAGCATCCAACTCCTGTTATCAATCAACCCTCTTAGACTTTCATGATAGAAGATTTTCTCTCAGCCCTTAATTTTTGTCCAGAATGCTTTTTTTCTGGCAGGTCACCCAATTTTAGCAAGGTCGCCTTTTTTCGGTTTTCGACGCGCAGGGCATTTATTATTTATTTTTCTCTTTTTTTTTTTATCCTTTGCCATGGAACCTCCTTCAGTCTATCGGTGTCGATTGAATTTTCTTTCATCTTCGTTAGCTGGGGAGGTTGCTTCTTCTGACGGTGGTTCTTTTTAGCATCAAAGTCTTGTTCTTGGCACTTGTGCAAACGGGCTAAGGTAGTGAGTTTCTTCGATTGGATCTTGGCCGTGAAAGTCTGTATCTTCCTTTTGTTGGCTTTGGTGGCTCAATTTCTAAAGTAACCTTTAATGGTTGAGATGGAGTTGTACGTTGGTCTCAAATGGTTCAGGACAAAACTATGGTTTAGGACAGGACTATGATTTTTTTTTTTGCTTTTTTTTTTTTACGGTAATGACTTGTCCTTCTAAGTTTGGCTACAAGGTTCCATGCTTTACTCATGTTGGTCTCATATGATTAAAGGTCAGTCTTGATTGGCTTTGAGGTAAACATCTCAAATGATTGGAGGAAAGGAGTCATAAGAGCTTGGTCTTAATGAGCTATATATTTCTTATGAAGGTCCAAAGTTTAATCTGTCTAACTTCTAATGTACCTCTTGGTGGAGTTTAATTTGGCTGCACTGTATGTGTCCTAGATGTTGATGATGTAAAAGAATGGCTTTTTGAAATTCGGCTCGTTATCATGTCGGCATGTTGAAGCAGCGTCACCCTCACAATGTCCTTATCAATTATCAGCATGTCATTCCATGTCCAAGCAAAGGCCCCCTTTTTTTTATATATATCTCTCTCAGAAATTTCCTCTCTTCAGGAGTTATATCAGATGCTATTAAGATTTTCTTTGGGTTTTCTAAAGTTTTGAGATTAAATGCAGTTGTATTAGTTGAATTAATGTCAAAATGTATGTATCATGATCATGGGAAATGAAATCAATAGAAACATCATACAAATAAACAAAAATCGTTCATCGTATTGAAATAACTGATCATTGCAAATATTGCCATAAAAAAGATGGTTTTTGGAATAAAAAGCAACTAAAAAACATAATCTTCTCCTCCGATCACATTCATGGTGGGGGAACTGCATTATAGCCTGCCTTCTTCTTGTCTCTTTTCTCAGGGTCAGTGATCTCTTTGGAGTCAATGAGATCCTAGATCTTGCCCCTCAAAATTCGGTAATGATCTATTAGATGCCCAGTGTGTTGATAGTAGGAACAATATTGATCACTTTTATGCCCCGGCTGTCCCTGACTCAAGGCCGGCCTGGGCGACAATGGTTGCAGCTTGCCCTCCTTCATTAGTCTCTCCAACACCCAGGATAGAGGCCGACCCAAATTAGAAAAGTACCACTGGCCTTGTCCCACTCCGGTGGCCGAAACCTCGGCTGTCTTACCATTTTTACCATTACTGCTTCTAGCTTCGCCTGATCTGTACCCTGATTGGTTCCCAAAGCCTTTCCTAGCAAAGTTATTTTGGCTTGCTTTCTTTGCTAGGTAAGCTCCCTCAGCCTCTACCGCAATGTCTTTAAGCGACTCCCAATCTCTGAGCCCCTTAAAGCTGAGCAAGTCTCTCAGGTAAGGCCGGAGTTCCTAATAAATAGCCTGATCTGGTCAGTAGTGTCAGGCTTTCTCTTCATCTCCATAACCCTATTCCTCCACCTAGTGAGGTATTCGTGGAATGATTCATCGCTCCTTTGCTGTAAGAGCTCAAGGTCCTTTAGGGTGACCTCTATTCTAGTGCTGCAGTCGTACTGCTTCATGAACTTTTCGGTCAAAAGATCTCAGTCCTCCTTAGAACTCCTATCCAACCCGTGGTACCAATCTACTGCTGGACCCACCAGACTAAGGCAGAAATATTCCACATTCTGCTTTTTGATCAACCCTGTGCCTTTCATTACTAGGGTATACTGCTTGATGTGCGCGGATGGGTCCGAAGTACCATCAAACTTCGGCAGCTCAAGCATCTTGAACCTTTTGGGTAGCAGCTCTTCATCCCTCAGATCTCTATCTTCAGGGTTGACCCCCTTTCCAGCTGATAACATACGGGTGATAGCCTTAATCTGCTATCTTATCCCTCTCAAAGCCTTATTCTCCACCCTGGGTGCTCTGGCCCTCACAGCTTGATGGACTATTGGCTCCTCATCTTCCTCCTCCATCATGAAATCTTCATTGGGGTTAGGGATCCTTTCCCTTCTTGGCTCAACAAGCACAACATATCTATGCTCATTGACAGGTTGATGGGCAGCAACTCCAATGAAGGGAGCCTTCCCACCAGTAGGCGATTTGGCTTGCCCCCGAGGAGGGACTGCCAGCGCTTGTGGAGCAACAGGTGCTTATGGGGTAGGAGGATGAGCAATCCTTTCAGCCATGGTACCCATCATATCTAGCATCCTCCGTTCAAAGTCCTCTAGCCTCCTAGTAAGGTCTTGGGTGGTTAAAGCTCCGGTCTCTTCTGTCATTGATTATTCTAAAGAATATTCACTGGTTGATGAGAGTGACTCAGAATCCCAATTAGACACTAATTCTGGCAACTCAAAGAGCATATTTGTCCTCACCAGCTGACTGTCGGAACCTCTAGTCCACTTAAATGGATCTATGATGGCTAAAAATTTTAAATTATTAGACTTATGCATGAATGACATATACAATGCATGATCGTGTGTTATACAACATTTACAATCACATACAAGCAAGTAGATCCTTCCAAACTTATTACTCCCACACGCGATATAATGCGGTCTCTTTTCTAGGTGGGCTTGATCTATGGGTTAATAGGGAATGCAATAGACGTGTATGGTGCACGATGGAAAATCGGCAGCATAACATCTCTTATCTAATGTGCATACATATGAGTTTTGGCATTTATGTATTTAAATATTTCAACTAAATTAAGATGGGCTCACCGAGGCATGAAAGCCTTTGATAAAAGACCATTCAATTTGGTTGATTTTGTTCAATATATAATGTCCCACATAGCAAGCATTGTATTAAGGTACATGTCACCTAGGGGAAGTATCTATTGCAATTACATGAGCTTTGGTCAAGGGTGATGATACTTTGGGGCTACCCAAGCATGGTCCCTGCCAATGGGTCTAGCTCATCATGAGCATAATGACCAATCGGGTCTCCATTTGATATACCATGATGGTACAAGGCTTAGGCTGGTCATTATCCCTAACACTTCCCTACATTGAGTGAACGTAGGGTCATGCTTCGGGAATGCACCGGGGTAAGAATAGGGACCAAACTAGCATAGTTCTAAGGCTCTAACGAAATGCAATGCAATTTCGAAAAGGGATAAAATTTTAAAATTAAAACTCAATTATAATTTTTAACCAATGTACTTTCGAATCGAAGTCTCTTATGTCCCCCGTGAAGTCGCCACTGTGACGCACGCCGAACCCCGTGATGGCCCCGAAGACCCGCTTTTAGGGCTTTCGGGATGAGGTTCATAGAAACTTGCAAGTGAAATTGCAAGGGCATCTATTTCGGGCAACAAGGAGGTTTCATGGAGTCGCCACCTAATAGAACATTGGAAAAGTTTGTCTAGCCTCAGTGAGTCTAAGACAGCGCAACCATATCTATCATAGGCAAGCCGGAGGTGTCTTGGAGGCTCCACCCTAACATTAGGATGGCCCTCTCGGTCTCGCAGTTGGGCAAACCAGAGGTGTCTTAGAGGCTCCACCCTAATAGAACATTAGGATGGCCCTCTCGCCTCGTGGTACCTAGGACTGTGCAAATTGAGCCTTTTTACGGGACACAAGAGGTGTCTTGGAGGCCCCATCCCAATAGAACGTTGAGATGGCCCTCTTGGCTCGTTGAGCCCAAAGGCCAGAGATGGTTCGGAACTTCTCATTTATTCATACCTTAGCTAAATTACAGTTGAGTTTTGAATTTTAAGATTTTATCCCTTTTCTCATACATTTTAAATGCAGTTTAATAGAGCGCATATCAATCACATATATTAAAGCGATAAAAAGCAAGATTAAAATAAGGTAGAAAGGAAACAAAATAAGCTACAACAAAACTAGGGGCGGAATACAATCCCCAATATAAAATAAATGTAAATCATGCACAAAACGGGGTATTTATTAAGAGTGAGGACATTGGTCCTTGAATGCATAATTAATGAAAACATTTTTGAAGTGACAATTTATTTGGATGAAAAAATTAGGATATTTGTTCCATTTTATTAGAAAAATCAAATTTATTTATAAAAATATTTTTGTGTGATTTTTAATTAAACGTGCATAAAATAAATGATTTTATTAATAATTACATGACAAATAAATTAAAATAACAAATAAAGGAAAATCGACAAATACAATAAAAATAACCAATCCCTGGATCTCATCATTCACTTACATGGATGCTCAACCAAGAAAAAATAAGGATTAAAGCAAAAAAACACAAAATAAATTAATGTTAGTAATCAAATTAAGAAAATACATAAAACAATAAATGGTAGATTAGAATAAATAAAATATGCATTATTGATGACAAATTAATTAAATGACATATTAAAATAAATAGATGATTAACATGCTAATAAATTAACACAAATAACGATAATAATAATAATAATAATAATAATAATAATAATAATAATAATAATAATAATAATAATAATAATAATAATAGAAATGAAAAATAAGCAATTAAATAAAATAAAGTAAAAATAATATTAAAAATGTTAAATCTATATACAAAATCACATAAAATAAATAAAAAACACAATAAATATAAAAATCTACATTATTACTAATCAAATATGAACAAAATAAATAAAGGAAAAATAAAATTAAAAGATTGAGCCTAGAGTATTTACACTCAAATTTTGAATTTGATGGATGAAAAATATTATTGACTTCATTGATTCGATTCACAAAAATTGTTAAAAAGAAAAAAAGAATTTTAATTTTCAAGAACAAAAAAATTGATTTCTTTGTCTCAATAATTATTATTGATAAAAAAATCCAAATCTCAAGAACAAACAATGATTTTATTTGTCTCAAGAAAAATTCTTGGTTAAAAATTGAATTTTTTATCCTAAGAATTTTATTTGGAGAGAAAAAAAAGTTAAGAATATTGTAGAGAGAATTCTTAGAGAAGAAAAGAAGAAGAAAATCAAAATTTTGATGTAAAATGAACTCACCCTAATTTCTTTCCCAAATTTTTATATTTAATTGAAAAAAAATGGAAAAAATAATTAATTAGGAAAGAAAATAGGATTTTTAATGAAATTCCCTTAATTAGGGTGTAAAAAAGAAGAAAACATTCAAAAATCCCGGAAAAGGGTGAAAAAGGTCAAAAAATTGAAAAAAAAACGGAAATCGGGCGAAAAAACACATTTGTGGCAGATCTGGGGCAACCAATGCCCAACAGGTATCAATTGCGCAGCGCTGGCGCACACACAGCGTGAGCGGCGCACAGCACATCGCTCGCACGTGGGCGCGCCGCTCTACGTGCTGCCGTGCATTGACATCCGATTTTTCCGATGATTTTTTTAAATGACTAAGAAACACTAAAATTTTTAAACTTCATTTTTAAAAACTAATTTTTAAAATATTTTTATTATTTTTTATTCAAAAATACAAATTTGACAAGGAAGTCATCACTTTTAACCTTTTTTGCCTATGAACGGGCATCTAATCATCATTGGGTAATTCTAATCTAGGCTGACTCAGGACCCAGTGTCTACAAGTATAATATAGACTTTTTCTAAGATAGGATTTGGTAATCTTAATCAGATTGAATTACTCAATTTTATCAAGATTGTAACTTTATCCAAAATAAAGTCATGGGTGTTGTAAACATTGGGTCCTGAGGCAGCTCAAATCAAGGATACCCAATGATGAAATTAAATGCCTAGTCATAGGCAAAAAATTTTGAAGTGAAGTTTTCTAGGTCAAGTTCCTTTAAAAAAAAATGGAGGGGCTGCCTATCAGGGGCGGCTTGCTAGAGGTGGCCTGCCCCTCGTCATCTCCTTCTCCCATCTGGTGTTTTTGCCCCCAAAATCAAGGAATTTGATTTTAAATTGGATTATAACACTGATTTAGGAGATAATTTTTGTTTTTTGTTTCAAAATAGGATGTTTGGATTAACATAACTTAATCTTTTCCTAAAATCTCTAGCTTTGAATAATAAGATAAATAGAATTTTAGAGAGAAAAAAATGGGGGAGGAATTTCATATATGATTTTTTAGAATTTTTGAGAGAGATTAAAACGATTTTCTTCTTGATTTTGCTTTTAAAAATCTTTTGTTTCTGATAAAAAAAATAATACTAAAGAGAGGAAAATTGATTCTTTTTTCTATAGATTGTGAAATTTTCTTTTGTTTATTCAAATAAGTTCTTAAGTTCTTAAAGAGTGAAAGCTTGAGTTCTTTTTGTTTTTTAATTTAATTCTTGTGGATTTTTAACAAGGAAAACAATTCACGATCTACCTTTTCTAGATTGACAATTCTGAGGGTAGAGAATTCTAGTTTAAATATTCTCTCACCTTTTATTTCCACCGTTGATGAACATTTTGAAGCTTTTTAATATTTGATATTTCGTTTATTTTTTTGTTTTAATTTGTATATTTAGGTGTTATTTCAAGTTTCTTGCATGAAAATCATGTTATAATATGTGAAAATCATTTGAAATAGTATTGTTTTGATGGAAATTTAAGGAAAAGAAATGTCACTGTGTGTTGCTCACTCTCCTTCCCACAAAGAGCGGGAAGGAAATGGAGGGTAGGCCGCCCCTCAACCATTTTTTTTTGTCCTTTTGTGCTTTTTGATCTGTTTTGTTCCATTTTCGATCCTTTTTAATTCGTATTTGCGTGGTATGCATTTTTTTGCATGATTTTAATATTATTTTACCAATATAATATTTATTTTTATTATTTCATACAGTAATATTTGTTTTTATTATTTTATATGATTTGATTGATTTTTTAGATTTATTTGCTAATATTAATTTTATTTTGTTTTATTTTGTCTACAATCTTGTTTTTTTTCCTTATTTGATAATTTCTACGAGCAAATGAAGGGATCCAGAGAGCATAGTCATCTTTTTTGGTTTGATTTATATTTTTTATTATTTTGATTATTTTTCTTTATTTTGGCTTTTATTTTATGTACGTTAAAAAGAAAATCACAAAAATATTTTTACTAATAAATTGGATATTCTAATAAATAGGACCAATGTCCTAATTTTCAACCAATAAAATCTCACTTTTAAAAGAAGAGTTAATTTTCCTCAAAATGGGATCACTTATCTCAATTTTCTCAATAATGTCGAAAAATAACTCTTCAATTTTTTAAATGTTTATGAAAGAACCAATGTTCTTATTTTAAATAGTATCCCGTTTTATGTATGTGTTTTATTTATTTTATTTTAATTTTACATATTGGGGCAATGCATTTTTGTCCCAGATTTTCATCTTGTAATTCATTTTATAGCTTGTCTTTTATTTTATTTATTTATCTCTTTTTACTGTTTTCCTCGATGCTTGATGTATGCCTTAATTAAAATTGGATGATGTGTGGGAGAGATATGGAAATTTAATATTTAAAACTCATTTATAAATTAACCAATGCATTAATAAGAGTAAAGTTCTGAATCTTTCTCTGGTTTAAACCCCAGAAATTAGACAAACTTTTCTAATTTTAAATTGGGTGGTGACTCCAAAATACCTCAAAGGTGCCTAAAGGTTTCATGGGATTAGATGAACTTTCCTAATATTCTATTGGGTAGGGATTCTAAAATATCTCATATTACCCAAGATCTAGACACGAACCCTCTTGGACCCTAAAAGTGGGCCTCCCGGAAAACATTAACTGGTTCAGCACGCGTCATAGTGGCGACTCCACTGGGGACTTCAAGACTTTGCTTCAAACGTGTCTTGGTTAATAATATTATTAGGTTTTTTACAAATTAAAATTCAATCTTTTTTTGAAAAATTGCATTGAATTCATGCTAGAGCCTTATATCTATGCTAGATGGTCCCTTTTCTTACCCCGGTCCATTCTTGAAGCACGACCCTACATTCACTTAATGTAGGGAAGTGTTAAGGATAATTATCGGTCTAAGGCTCGTACCATTATGGTATATCAAATGGAGACCCAATTAGTCGTTATGCGCACGATGGGCTATATCCGTTAGCAGGGACCATGTTTTGGTAGACCTAAAGTATCATCATCTTTTACTAAAGCCCATGTAATGGCAATAGAAGCTTTAACTAGGTGAAATGTACCTTAATAATGTGCTTGCTATGTGGGGGCCAATATATATTGAGTAAAATCAACTAAATTAAATGGACATTCATCAAAGGCTTTCATGGCCTGGTGGGCCCATCTTAATTTGATTTAAGTGCTCAAATACATAATGACCAAAACCCATATGTATGCACTTTAGATAAGAGATGTTATGTTGCTAATTTTTTATCGTGTACCACACGCGTCTATTAACTTATGGATCAAGCCCACCTAGGAAAGAGATAGCACTACCTCCTGTGTGGGAGTGATAAGGTTGGAAGGATCTATATGCTTATATATGGTTATGGATGCTGCACAACATGCTCATGTATTATGCATCATTCATGCAAAAAAAAATTAATTAATTAAAAAAAGAAAAATTCCTTCATGTTTGTACGTCCTATTCTATTCTTATAATTTTCACATGTACATATCATCTTGTGCATAAATTTTTTCCATGCATTGCACACATCATTCTACCACTTTGTTTTTTTAGCCATTGTAGACCATTCGTTATATAACACGATCATACATAGCATGTCATTCATACATCTTTCTAACTTCTTAATATTTTAGCCATTGTAGACCATTTGCTTAGTTTGGATAGGGGTTCTGACGGCTGCCTTATCAGAGGGTTTTTTGACTGAGTAACCAGAATTAAAATCAAGTGTAATTAATAGGAATTCAAAAAAATTTTTAGAAATGGCCAATTTACCACAAGAGACTAATGAGGAGACCTGTACCATGATTGCTGAGGAAATGGGTAAAAGGCCAGAGGAGTTTGAGACTCGAATGATGGAAATGATGGGGAACCTAACTGCGACTCTAGCACCACTTGCTGCTCCTTATGTGGAGCAAAATGAATAAGGGCTGGTTAGAGAGGATCCCCTGGCAGTAGTACGCCCACCAACTATGAGGGCAAAGAAGAGTCAGGACTCATGGACCCAAAGATGACTTTATAGAAGAAGAAAACAAGGAGCCAACGATGATAAGGGGAAGGCACCTAAGCTTGAAGAGATGATATGGAGAAAGATGGATGAGAAGTTTGAAGCAATCCCAGCATGTTGATTGTGGGAAGGGGAATGAACCCTAAAGACCAAGAGCTAGATGGCGATTATCCAATCCCCCAAAACTTTAAGATGCCCTACATTCCTAAGTTTGATGGTACCTCTAATCTGTTGGCACATATAAACCAGTACTCGTTAGTGATGAAAGGTACCACTTTGACAAGAAAGCAGAAAACAGAGTATTTCTGCCTCAGCCTTACAGGACCTGCGATAGACTAGTACCATGGATTGGATCGAAGAAATAAGGAAGATTGGGACTTGCTGACAGATGAATTCCTGGCACAATATGACTGCAGTACCAGAATAGAGGTCACCCTAAAGGACTTAGAACTGTTATGTCGGAAGCTAGAAGAGTTTTTTCATGAGTACCTCACCAAGTGGAGACATAGGGTCATGGAAATGAAATGAAAGCCCGATACTATAGATCAAATCAAGTTGTTTATTAGAAATGCTAGCCTATATTTGAAGGAGGCACTCAAGTTGAAGGGATTAAAAGATTGGGAATCCCTTAAAGATATAGCCATCGAGGCAAAAGGAGAGCATTTAGGCAAAAAAGGCAATTGTTGCCAACTATGGTTATGGCAGTACAAAGCTTAAAGGGGGCTTTAGTAACAATAATAAGAACGATGGTGATGAGAGGGCTGAAGCATTGGTCACTGAGACGGCCATAATTTGCGATTCTACCTCAAGTAAACCATTATCTTGGTATCTTGACCATTTCATCAAAAAAGGAAAATTGCAACCACTACCGCCAAGGCCAGCCATGAGCTAGGGAAGGCCGGGACATAGAGCTTATTGGTATTGTCCATATCATCAGCACACATGGCATAACTCTGAGAGAGTGCATACAGAAATGGGTTAACACCGATCAAATTCCAGATCTACGGAAGGAGAAAGAGATAGAGCAATTACAAGACCACAACACCACCAACCTCGGAGGCACCGTCCAGAGAAGAGGAGCCTGAGGTGTTAGAAGATTTTCAAGCAATCTGAGTCGGCAGTAGAGGAAGATTAGAAAGAAGCTATTTTTTTATGATGTCACATATATGTCCATGAACTGATGAATTTGTTTCTCCAATCGTGTTAATAATATGGGCTTTTTCTTATGCGTGCAATGTCTTATTCTTATTGCATCATGCATGGCCATAATCATGACTCATTGAGACATTAATTCAATAAACATTGCTTTATTTAATGTCGTGGAGCAAACATCTTGTTTGCATCCAACCTAACTCCTACAGTGAGATAAAATTTGAGATATAAAAATGGCAATAATAAAAAAAAAGAAGAAAAAGCCTTTGCCTGGACCTAGAATGACATGTTGAAAATTGACAAGTTCATTACTAGGACAACCTACTTCAATTTGCCAACCTAACAGCAATCTAAGCCATTTCTTTGCTTCTTCAGCATCTAAGATGCATACAATGCAACCAAATGAAACCAAGCTCCAATTACTAAGGGGCTGCCTCAGAAGCTGGATCAAATTCAATATAAACGAAGTGTTGGGCCTTCACCATAAAAACAAAAGACGAAAAAAAGGAAAGAAGAAAAGAAAAAAAAAAACCCCACAGTTTTGTCCTAAACCATCTACGACTAACATATAACTCAATCTCAACCATTAAGGGCTACTTCAGGAATTGAGCCACCAAAGCCGACAAAATCAAGGTGCAAGATTTCACAGTCAGTTTCCAAATGGAGAAACTCACCATCTCAACTAGTTGTACAAGCGTGAAGATGAAGCTTTTGGTGCTAAAAAAGAGGCACTGTTAGAAGAAGCAGCCTTTCGGGCTAACGATGACGAAAGTAAATTCAAATAAACCAGTAGATGCCAAAAAATTAAAGAAGGTTCCATGGCAAAGGCAAAGGCCAAAAAAAAGAAGAGAGCTCTCGGGTTGAAAATCGAAAATAGGTAGCCTGGCTAAAATTGGGCACCCCGCTAGGGTGAAAACCTGAAAAAGGCATCATAGGCAAAAGTTAGGGGCTGAGAGAAAATATTCAATAAAGAAAACCCGAGAGGCCTTATTGATAACATGAGTTGAATGCGCCCAAGGTGTTACTCCCTGAGATTGAATAAAACCCATGTTTTTGCATCACATGTCTAGTCATCATTATTGTTGTTGCTATATGGTGCATATAAATAGGAATGCATGTATGAACTAGGCATAAACATGCGATTGAATGGTCAAAAGAAACCTGTGGCATGCATAGGGACATATGTTCGAGAAAGTCTCAAGGCAGTAATGACAACACTTCATATGACAAATCCTACCCAAAAAAAAAGGCCGTTAGAGATTAAAACTGTAACTAGCTCTCTGAGCAAAAGTTAGGCCAAAGGGCAGAGTGAAAACCTGAAAACAGGCAATCTACCCTACAAGAAAAAAACAAACAAATAAAAGCCACTTGATTGGGTTGGGTCCATTCAAGGCAAAAATAACGCACAGGGTTATGTGAAAATCCCCAAAGAGACACATTTCCCGCAAATAAAAGCTAGTGTGAAAATTTATAAGGGACGTACTACCTTCAATAAATGACTTGTAATACCCGAAGCGATAAGGTTGTCCAAATAACATCCCTTTAGGCAAATAGTGTACAATGCAGGACACGAGTTAGACTCCTGGGGGCAAAACGCTGTACAGCTCATAGCAAAAGGTGAATGCTCATGGACTAGGGGGTAAAAATGCACATCGGACGGTTCTCTCTCAAAAGATTATGGGTCAGAATTTCTAAGCCAAGATGACACTTTTAGATCCTTGGGGGCATCGGACAGTATGGGTAGCAGAGTCATACCCTCAACGAATCCCTTAACTACCTAGGATGTAGTTGTGACGCGCGCTGAACCAAAAAGGCCCCCGAGGGCCTACTTTTAGGGTTCGAGGGATTGGTTCGCGTCATTTGATCCTGGGTAACATGAGACATTTTGGAATCCGTACCCAATAGAACATTGGGGAAGTTCAGCTAGCCTCATGAAACCTTTAGACACCTTTGAGGTATTTTAGAGTCACCACCCAATTTATAAGAAATTGGGAAACGTCGTCTAACCTCTATGGTCTAAACCAGAGAGTAGTTCGGAACTCCACTCTTATTAATGCCTTGATTAATTATAAATGAGTTTTTAGTTTAGAAAATTCCATCTCTCCTCTCACACAATTTATACAATTTATTAAAGGTGCATTTCAAGCGTCAAGAAAGTGATAAATGAAAGCGATAAAGAAAGCGGTAAATAAAGTAGTAAACACCTAAAGCACATCATTACAAAATAGAAATTGGGACGAATACAATCCCCCCAAATGAAAAGAGAAGCTAAATAAAATTGCCCCGAAAATAATTAATTACAAGGGGCTATAAGGTATATAAACATAAAGCTAAACAATTAAGCAAGATTAATCAAAATAAATGACATGCATAAGTCAGGATATTTATTCGGTTTAGGAACATTGGCTCCTTCATGCTCACTTAAAAAGGGATCAAAAAGTTATTTCAGCTATTGGCTTAAAAACTAGGACGTATTACTCCCATTTTGAGAAAATTTAACTCTTTGTTTTAATTCATGGTATTTTATATTCATTGGCTAAGATCAAGGACATTGGTCTGAATTTATTAATAAAATCCCAATTTAGTTATAAAAATATTTTTGTGATTTTTTAATTTACACGTGTACAAAATAAAACTATATTGTGTACAATAACAACATGACCACACAAGTAAAGGGTTGGTAGGGTCTCACCCAATTGGCATAGTCTCCTACACGCCATGATCCCTCCATTCGGTCATGATGACGCTCAACAAGCAAATATCACATTTTACCCATACAACAAAAACAACAATAGAAGAATTAGTAATAATTCTGAAATCAACCAAATAAGCATGAAAATAAGGGGAACATAAAATAATATTAGCACAAAATTAGAAAGTAAAATGGGTTAAATTAAGCACACCAATTTAATACGCAAACAACTCACATGCAAAGGGAATTAGAAATTAGTCACGCAAAAATATAATAATAATGACAATAACAATGAAAAAATAATAATAACAGTGATAATAATAATAATAATAATAATAATAATAATAATAATAACAACAACAACAACAACAACAACAACAACAACAACAACAATAATAATAATAATAATGATGATGATGATGATGATGATGATACCAATAATAGATGACGATAATAAAAAATAACAGTAATAAAAATGATAAATGACAATAATAAGAATATTAATAAGAACAATAAGAACAACAGTAAATGACAATGAAAAATAAAATAAAATAAGTAAATAAGATGGGTGAGAAACAAATAAACATGCAACAAAAATAATATTCAAACATAAAAAAAATGATTACCATAAAAATCATACCAAAAAAGAGAAAATCAATAAATCCAATTTTTCACCCAAAATCATATACATTTATCTATTTTCATACCAAAAAAGAGAAAATCATATAAAAAAGATAAATTTCAACTCAAGAAAAACATTCATTCATCAAGTTAATATTCCTACATTTATCAATGCAAAAAAAAATAAATAAAATATGATGAGATAATAAAAAAAAAGGTGGATCCAAAAATCTTTACCCTCAGATTTTATGATTTGGAAGTAAGATGTCTCAATCTATTTTTCCTTGTCAAGATTCAAAAATCTTCAACTTTTATTTCAAAAAATTTCAAGAATACAAAAACTCAAAAAAATTGATTTTTTGAAGTTTGATGAGAAAACCCAAGTTAAGGAAATTAATTTTCCTTGCTCAAGTTAATCCAAACTTACCAAATATTTTCTAGATCTAAAAAAAATCAAGAAAGATAAAGAAAGAATTTTTTTTCCTCTCAAAAATGGGTTTTTATCTCAAGAAAAACCCCTTCCAAGCTCTCCCCCAAAAATCCCCCTTTCTCTCTCTAAACTATTCTATTTATACCCATTACTAAGAAAAAACCTTAATTTAATTAGGAAAATAGTTTAAAAAATCAAAAACACTTAAAAAATGGGTTAAAAACCCAAAAAGGGCCAAAAAGTTGATTTTCAATGGAAATTGCAGCAAAAGGGCCGTTGGCAGGCGAGCAGGGGCACTGGGCGCGCTTGCGGGCTGTGCCTCGCGCTCTGAGGTGCGGGTGTGCCTCGCGTGCTAAGGTGCTGCCTCACCTCGCGCTCCTCGCATGATGGGTTTGCTCGCGCACTTGCGATTGAGAGTCACCGAAAATATTTTTTTTAAAACCTTTTTTGACAAAAGACTATCAATTTCAACCTCCCTTTTTTATTTTTAATTTTCAAAATATATATTTTATATTTATTTTTTAAAAAACAATCTTGATAAGAAAAATATCACTTTCAACCTTCTTTGTGCCTGTGAATAGCAACTAAGTCTCATCATTAGGTAATCCTGATCTTAGACCGTCTCGGGACTCGGTGTCTACAATTGCCCCCAATTTTGGGAAAACTAGCATGTAGGTGCCTATGTGAGACAAAATTCAGAAAAAAGAAAGAAGTGCGTACCTGAGGCGGTGACCTTCTTGAGGCTGCGGGGAGGAAATCATCTCTTCTATTCACCATCTGGACTGTTGAGTGATTGTCATCCTTTCATGTTGCACTGAGTTTGCTACAGACTTACGAAGTGCGAGTGCTATCCTAAAATGTCGATGCGCCGAGTCTGCTCCAGACTTACAAAATGGAGGGGGTTGTTCTCTTCAATTGCACCGAGTCTGCTTCAGACTTACAAAGTGCGAGTGCCATCCTTATATGGCAATGCACCGAGTCTGCTCCAGACTTACAAAACATGGGAAATGTCCTCCTGGACTGCACCGAGTCTACTCCAGACTTACAAAACATGGGAAATGTCCTCCTGGACTGCATCGAGTCTGCTCCAGACTTACAAAGTGCAGGGGCTATCCTTAGATGGTGATGCGCCGAGTCTGCTCCAGACTTATAAAATGCGAGAAATGTTCTCTTGAACTGTACAGAGTCTGCTCCAAACTTACAAAGTGCGGGACTCGCAAATTGACCTCCTCGGAGGACTTTGAGGTTTGCCTACTCAGGGACTTGAAAATTTGCGTCCTCAAAGGACTTTGAAATTTGCCTCCTCCAAAGACTTTAAAATTTGCCTCCTCAGAGGAGTTTGGAAATTTGCCTCCTCAGGGGACTTAGAAATTTGCCTCCTCAGAGGACTTCGGAAATTGAAACTTTAGTAGACTTCATTTTGGCTTGGTTGTCCAGTACGGGTGAGTGCTAATGTTGAGCCAAAGCCGTCATTGGCTGGCTTTCATGCGTGTGGTCTCAATTTGGACTCTTCTTGCAATGCTGTGTGCACAGGCATATATACAAGGAATTGTGCATGAATGTGTAAAATGCCATATGCAGATGTTTGTTAAGGAATTGTATGAAATGAGATGCACGCAAAAATAGATAGACCATGTCTCGGATGGTCAATGGTCCGTTAAGGATACTGTTTATATTGTCTGATGCCCCCAAGGATCTAGAAGAGTATCATCTTGGCTTAGGAACACTGACCCAAGATCTTTCTAGAGAGAACCATCCAGTGTGCATCTCTGTCCCCCGGTCAATGAGCATGGGCCCTTTTATTATGAGCTGCACAGCATCTTTGCCCCTATCGTTCTGGCTCGTGCTCTGCATTATACACTATCTTCCCGAAGGGAGATCATCCAAAGTAATGCGGCCTTATAGTTCCAGGCATTGAAAGTCATATTTTTAAAGGTGGTGCGTCCCTTGTGGATTTTCACACTAGCTTTTCTTTGAGGGAAATACGTCCCTTTTAGGGATTTTCACATAACTCTTCGCCTAACTTTTGCCCTGAATGGACCCAACCCGCTCTAGTGGCTTTTATCCATTTATTTTTTTTTTGTAGGGCAAGCTGCCTGTTTCCAGGTTTTCACCCTGCCCTTTGGCCTAACTTTTGCTTAGAGAGCCAGTTACGGTTTCCATCTCTAATAGCCTCTTTCTTTTTTTTTTGGTGGCTATATGGACTTCGATGAATATGCTGGAGACTAGCTCAAAGCCGATCGCTAGTGCATCTGCCGAAGTATATGACTGATGATATCAACAGAGGCCATACATAGTGAATTGCGCGTATGCAAAGCAGAAACCATGCACTACTTTTTATGCTGGAATTTAAACCATCTTGAGTATGCGAGTTAAAGTGCTCTGCTTATATTAATATATTATCACGTAAATGCATACGTTCCAGTTCGATTTCATCACACATGATCATCATTAATCTCAAAAATACAAAACCCTATCTAATCTCGAGAAGGATCTTGAAAGCATCAAACTCCTGTAATCAATCAGCCCTCTCGGGTTTTCATGATTGAACATTTTCTCTTTACCCCTAATTTTTTCTCAAGATGCCTTTTTTCGGTTTTCACCTTAACGGGATGCCAATTTTAGTAAGGTCGGCTTTTTTTGGTTTTCAACCCGCAGGGCTCTTATTCTCTTCTTTTAATTTTTAGTCTTTAGCCATGGAACCTCTTGAGTCTGTTGATGCTGACTGGTTCTTCGAATTCACTTCCATCACTGTCTGTTGGAATTGCTGCTCCCTTGGACAACAACTTCTCGAGAACAAATGGACCTTCTCATATCGACTTGAATTTATCTCGTATGTCCAGAACACCTAATCTCACCTGCTCGGAGACTAAATCTCCCTCTTTCGGCGGGTGCTTTCTGATTTTCTTATTGAATGATCGGGCAAGTCTCTTCTGATAGATATGGTCATGATAATGGGCTCGCATTCTGTTTTTATCTAACGTCTTCAACTGCTCCTATCATTGCTGTATCCAGTTGGCTTCTGGAATCTGGGTTTCCATGACTACCCTCAAGGACTTGAGTTTCACGTTGGCTGGCAACACTACTTTCTTCCTATACACCAAAGAATAAGGCGTGGCATCTGTAGAGGTTTTGACAATGGTTCTTTAGCCCTAGAGTGCAAAAAGGCAACTTCTCTGTCCAATCGTTATAGTTTTGGACCATTTTGGGCAAGATCTTCTTGACATTCTTATTGGCCACTTTAACCACCCCATTAGCCTGCGAGAAATACGAAGAAGACTTATGATGCTCAAAGCTTTTACTTTTAGAGTAGCTTCTTGGTTTCAGCCATAAATTGCATCCCATTATTAGACACAACATGGTGCGGAAGACTGTATCAAATTCTTCTTAATGAACTTGGGCATATCCACGTATCAGTTCTTTTCCTTCCCTTTTCTCTCTTTTTTTTTATTTTTTTCCTTTTCTTTTTTTGTTTTGTTTGTTTTGTTTTTTGTAGACAAGTTTTGTTCAAATCTCGATAGTTTACAGATACACGTACTTCTCTTCTTGACTATTGGGGACAATGTTAACTAACCAATTTGGATGTCGTACTTTGATAAGAAATTTGGCCTCGTTTCTACTTGTGGACCTCTTCTTTTAACCTTTTCTGCCCATTCTAGCTTGAGTCTTCTGAGCTTCTGCTTGACTGGTCCATGATTGGGATATGTCGACATAGCGTGTTCAGTGACTATTAGGTCATCTCCCAGCATGTCTTCGTAGGTCCAGGCAAAGACTTTTTCATTTTTTTTAGATTCTCTCAAATTTTATTCTCTCTTCAGGAGTGGTATCAAATGCCAACGGGATCTCGAGATTAAATGAGGCAGTATTCGTTAAGTTAACATCAAATGTAAATAACTTATGGTTGTGATAATGCATAATGAAATCATGAGAGACATAAATAAAAAGTCTTTAATATAATTAACATAAACAGTACTGCACACATCAAGATTGAAAAAGTTTGAATATAAAAAAGCATATCTACTAGAAGGTTTCCTCCCTACTTCTTACGGCGCTCTGGATCGGTAATCTGTTTACTATCAATAAGGTCCTGAATAAGGCCCCTTAGAGTTTGACATTCGTCAGTGTCATGCCCTGTATGCTGATGGTAGGCACAGTGCATATCCTCTCGATGCTCTAGATGCCCTTGGCTTCTGGCGAGTCTAGTCGGCATTGACTGCAACTTTCCTTATTTTATCAACCTCTTAAGTATCCAAGACAACGGTCTGCCTGGGTTGGAATAGTGCCTTTGGCTCATTTCGGTAGCCGCTATATCTACCATATTCCCAGTTCAATTCTCGTTGTCCGGCTCTGCCTAACCTCCTGCCCATTGATTACCATGATTCTCCTTGGATAATTGTCATTATTGGCCTTCCTTGCATGGTATTCCCCTCCAGCTTCCATGGCTATGTCTTTCAGGGACTCCCAATCCTTTAGCCCCTTCATCTTTAGCGCCTCTCTAAGGTATGGGCTAGCATTCCTAATGAATAACCTTATCTAGTCAGGGTATCAGGTTTTCTCTTCATTTCCATAACTCTATTCCTCCACCGTGTTAGGTATTCATGGAAAGATTCCCCTAGCTTCTGTTGAAGCAGCTCCATATCTTTCAGGGTGACCTCCATTCTTGTACTGCAATCATACTGCTTAAGAAATTCTTCTGTCAATAAATTCTAATCTTCTCTAGACCTTCTGTCCAACCTGGGGTACCAATCAACTACTGGACCCATCAGACTAAGGCAAAAATACTTTACCTTCTGTCTCTTTGTCAAGCCTGTACCCTTCATGATCAGGGCATATTGCTTAATGTGCATAGAAGGGTCTGAAGTACCATTAAATTTTAGCAAGTCTGGCATCTTAAATCTCTGGGGTAATAGCTCTTCATCACCCAAATCTATATCTTCAAGGTTAATCCTTTTACCTACTGACAGTAAATGCATAATCGCTTTGATCTTTTTTTCCATTTTCCTCACTACATCATCCTCTACTTTGGGAACTTTATTTTTTATAGCCTAAGGAATTACTAGCTCATCCTCTTCCTCCACTATGAAATTATCTTTTGGGTCAGGAATTCTTCTCTGCTCAGCTAGTACCGCTGGTCTAGGCCCAAAAACTACTTGTTGTACGGTAGCAGCTGCTATAGGAGCCTCCTCCATAATAGGAACTTCGACCTGCTCTACAGTGGGAGTTACAGTTGGCTGCCCGGCATTTGGTGCCATTTAAGCAACAATATTTCCCATCATGGCTAGTATTTTCCTCTCAAAATCCTCAAGTCTCTTGTCTAGGCCCTGTACTGTCAAGGCACCAGTTTCTTATGGTAAATCTGCCACTACGGACCCTGAAAATTATTCTGAAGAGAGACCTAAACTTTTGTCCCAATTTAAACCCGATGTAGGCACTAACTCTGGCGATGAATTTCTAATGAGTCATCCGTCAGATCCCCTAAACCACTCGGATGACTCAATAATGGCTGTAAAAACTCAAAGGGTTAGGATGAAGCATGAATGAAGTGCAATGCATGGGCGTGATTCGTGTAGCATTTATAACCACATGAGAGCAAGTAGATCCTTCCAACCTTTTAACTCCCGCAAATGAGGTAAATTGGTCTCTTTTTAGGAGGGCTTAATCCATGGGTCAACAGGGGACCCGATGAATGTGCATAGTGCACAGCAGAAATTCGGCAGCATAACATCTCTCAAAATGCGCATGCATGTGAGTTTCGGCCATTATATATTTAAACACTTCAATCAAATTAAGGTGACCCCACCGGGGCATGAAAGCCTTTAATAGAAGACCACTTCATTCATTTGATTTTATTTAATACAAGATGGCCCACATGACAGGCATTGTATCACGGTTCATTTTGCCTAGGGGAAGTATCTATTGCCATTACATGAGCTTTAGTCAAGGTGATGTTAATTTAGGGCTACCCAAGCATGGTCCCTGCCAATGGGTCTAGCTCATCACGAGCATAACGACCGATCGGATCTCCATTCGATATACCAAAAGGTACTAGGCTTGGGCCGATGATTATCCTTAACACTTTTCCACATTGAGTGAACATAGGGTTATGCTTCGAGAACGCACCAGGGTAAGATAGGGGTCCAAACTAGCATAATTCTAAGGCTCTAAAATGATGCAACAAAATTTTAGGAGAGAGATGGAATTTTAGTTTTAAAAACTCATTTATACATTTTAACTAAGATACTTTCAGAGAAAAGTCATAAAGTCCCCCAGTGGAGTCGCCACTGTGATGCGAGCCAAACTAAAAAAGCCCCTGAGGGCCCACTTTTAGGGCTCGTGGGATTGGTTCACGTCATTTGATCTTCGGTAACATGAGACATTTTGGAATTCCCACCCAATAGAACATTGGGGAAGTTCGTCTAGCCTCATGAAACCTTTGGGTACCTTTAAGGTATTTTTGAGTCTCCACCCAATTTACAAGAAATTGGGAAAGGTCATCTAACCTCTATGGTCTAAACCAGAGAGTAGTTCAGAACACCACTCTTATTTATGCCTTGTTTAATTATAAATGAGTTTTTAGATTAGAAAATTCAATCTCTCCTCTGACACAATTTATGCAATTTATTAAAGGCGCATTTCAAGCGTTAAGAAAGTGATAAATGAAACTTGTAAAGAAAGCGGTAAATAAAGCAGTAAATACCCAAAGCACATTATTACAAAATAGAAATCAGGACGAATACAATCTATCAAATGAAAAGAGAAGCTAAATAAAATTGCCCCAAAAATAATTAATTATAAGGGCCCACAAGGTATATAAACATAAAGCTAAACAATCAAGCAAGATTAATCAAAAGAAGTGGCATGCATAAGTCGGATATTTATTTAGTTTAGAAACATTGGTTCCTTCATGCTCACTTAAAAAGGGATCGAAAAGTTGTTTCGGCTATTGGCTTAAAAACTGGGACGTATTGCTCCCATTTTTAGAAAATTTAACAATTCATTTTAATCCGTGGTTTTTTTATATTCATTGGCTAAGATTAAAGACATTGGTCCTAATTTATTAATAAAATCCCTTTAGTCATAAAAATATTTTTGTGATTTTTTAACTTACACGCATACAAAATAAAACTATCTTATTTACAACAACAACATGAACACACAAGTAAAGGGATGGTAGGGTCTCACCCAATTAGCATAGTCTCCTATGTGCCGTGACCCCTCCATTCTGTCATGATGACGCTCAACAAGCAAATGTCACATTTTACCCATACAACGAAAACAATAATAGAAGAATTTGTAATAATTCTGAAATCAACCAAATAAGCATGAAAATAAGGGGAACATAAAATAATATTAGCACAAAATTAGAACGTAAAAAGGGTTAAATTAAGTACACCAATTTAATACGCAAACAACTCATATGCAAAGGGAATTAGAAATTAGTCATGCAAAAATATAATAATAAAGACAATAACAATGAAATAATAATAATAATAATAATAATAATAATAATAATAATAATAATAATAATAATAATAATAATAATAATAATAATAATAATAACACCAATAATAAATGACGATAATAAAAAATGACAGTAATAGCAATGATAAATAACAATAATAAGAATATTAATAATAACAATAAGAACAATAGTAAATGACAATGAAAAATAAAATAAGTAAACAAGGTGGGTGAGGAATAAATAAACATGCAACAAAAATAATATTCAAACATAAAAAAATGATTACCACAAAAATCATACAAAAAAAAAGAAAATTAATAAATCCAATTTTTCACCCAAAATTATATACATTTATCCATTTTCATACCAAAAAAGAGAAAATCATATAAAAAAAATAAATCTCAACTCAAGAAAAAATTCATTCATCAAGTTAATATTCCTACATTTATCAATGCAAAAAAAAATTAAAATAAGATGAGATACTAAAAAAAAGGTGGATCTAACAATCTTTACCCTCAAATTTAATAATTTGGAAGCAAGATGTCTCAATCTATTTTTCCTTGTCAAGAATCCAAAATAAACTCAAAAATATTGAAAAATCTTAAACTTTTATCTCAAAAAATTTCAAGAACACAAGAACTCAAAAAATTAATTTTTTGAAGTTTGATGAGAAAACCCAAGCTAAAAAAATAAATTTTCTTCCTCAAGTTAATCCAAACTCACAAAATTTTTTCTAGATCTAAAAAAAATCAAGATGAAGAAAGAATTTTTTTGCTCTCAAGAATAGGTTTTTCTCTCAAGAAAAATCCTCCCCAAGCTCTCCCCCTTTCTCCCTCTAAACTATTCTATTTATACCCATTACAAAGAAAAAACCCTAACTTATTTAGGAAAATAGTTTAAAAAATCAAAAACACTTAAAAATGGGTTAAAAACCCAAAAAGTTTATTTTCGACGAAAATTGAGGCAAAAGGGCTGTTAGAAGTTGAGCAGGGGCGCTGGACACACCTGCGGACCTCGCCTCGCATGCTGAGGTGCGGCCACGCCTCACGTGTTGAGGCACGGGCGCACCTCGCTCACTCCGCGCCTGCGTGCACGTGACTCCGCGGCCTCGAGTCACCGAAAATATTTTTTAAAACCTTTTTTTGACAAAAGACAATAGATTTCAACCTCCCTTTTTTATTTTTAATTTTTAGAATTTATATTTTATATTTATTTTTTGAAAAAAAATCTTGACATGAAAACTATCACTTTTAACCTTCTTTTTACCTGTGAACAGGTACTTAGTCTCATCATTGGGTAATCCTGATCTTGGACCGTCTCAGGACCCGGTGTCTACAGCTGCCTATACATTTTTGCATCTCAAGTGCATCCCATATGTACAATCTTTTGCATATCTCTTTACACAACTTTACACTTGCATAGCCTTTCATGGTGCCCAACATTCATTCACACATGCATGAACCTTGTATATATCTTGCATATGCAATTCTTCGCGCATATCCCGTGTACATAACTTCTATATACATGTAACACATAACTCTTTGCACATGTTTAGCATGCATATCACAAGCAATATTACATGCATTTAATCCTTTACGCATACAGTTGTGTACTCATAATTTTGGTACATAATCTTTTGCATGTATTTCATGTATATAGCTTTGCGTATATATTTCACACATATAATTCTATATGCAAACACAATCTTTTGTATACATTGTTGTGTACATAACTCTGAGGGAAAGGTCCAAATAGACCTCATACGCAAAGGTGATCCAAGAGATGGATTCAGCTCAACATTGTTGGCCACTGTAGTTGGCATAAAATCATATGGGTCTATACAGAAGGGGAACACCCAAAAGAACAAGCCTGTCCAGACACACCATGCTAAGGGTGTAATGGCCCCAAATTTACCCTACTAGTATTTTGGCTTAACTAGGGTAATTGGATGAGCTTAATTTGGGATTTCTAATTTGGATTTAAATGTAATTGAGAAATCAAGAACCTAATTGTATAAAGTAAATAAGTTTAAGTGGCTAAAGTGTTATTGTGCATGATTAATTAAAGGTTGGATTAATAAAGTGTTAAGTGGGATTAATTACAGCTGATTGTGATTAAGATTATGGGAGTGGATTCTAGGTCTCCTTTGCTGGCTTTGCCAACTCAGCGTTGGCATGTAATGTAAGAGTGGAAGTGGAATTCTAGGTGTCAATCTCTACCTTTGTCACCTCACCTAGAGCATGCAATAAAAAGGGTTTATGAAAGAGAAATGCACAGAATTTTTGCATGTCTTCTTCAGCTCTTCTGTTTTTCTTCTTCTTCTCTTCTCATTTCGTGGCTCCTCATCTTTAGCCTTTTGATTCCATGATTTTTGTCGAATGATCAAGTGATTATTAGTAGAGTTGAGTTCTTAAGTTAACAAGGGAAGTGTCTAAGTTGGTTTGATCTTCTTCTTCTTTTGTTCTTTTCATTTGAAATGGAAATTGATCATTTGTGTTCAATTTTAGAAATTGGATTGTGCATGTGGTGGTGGCATTGAGAAAAGACAAAGGAAAGGAGAAGGTTGGTGATCAAGGTGTCAATTGAGGCCTTTTAGGAGCAAAGGAGATAGAGGTTTGGGAACCTTTTATCTTAATAGTGTGTAGGAATTATTAATTCATGGATTGTTTAAGAGATTGCTTATTATTGATTGTAGTTGTTGAGTTGCATAGCTTTAGTTGTATATGAAAAACTTGCATACAATTAGTATATCTGATGTTGATGGAAAGATTGAGTAATGTTATGTTATTTTAATACTTATTTTGGGGAAAATAAGGTTTTGGGTGCTAATTTGATTGTATAGAACTCTGAAATGCATGTTGTGTTGTATGTTCAATTTAGTGGAAAATGTGTAATTGTGTTATGTAAAGAACTGAATTAAAGGAATAAGTTATTGAGCTAATATGATTGCCATGAGTTTGGTTGCCTAAGCATGTGATCTTGTTTTATTGAGATTTGAGAATTTGCCATGAAATTGAGGACAATTGGATACTAATAGTGGTATTGAACATTTTAAAGTGTCTATATGTATATCAAGGCAGTTTGGTGTAAGTTTGGAGTAGTGGACATTCCAAATTAGTGAGTTCAAGCTTGAATAGCTTGAGGTGGTAAAACTGGCTTTGTAGGGTAATTTGACGTACTGGAAGGGTTTGTGTCTCAAATTGAGTATTATAACTTTAAAATGAATGGGGTTAATGGGATTAAGTTCCTAAGATATGTGTCTATAATTGTCATAGAGATGGTCATATTGATTTGAGGACTCTAAGGTCTTCAAAAGTGTATATATGTATAGCTAAATTTGGTAGGAGGGCTTTTGGAACAAGTAGTGTTCCATTGGCCATAACTCCCTAATCTTAAGATAAAAAATAATGAGAATTGTGCCATTGTAGACTTAACATGTAGATAAATAATTTCTTAGAAGGCCTTGATGGCAGAAGATGATCTTAGGATGGGTTTTGGAAGTCATTGGTGTGATTTTGGCAAAGTGCATGAGAAAGAGGTTTGTGGATTGGAGCTTTGAACATGTAGTTTGGGTTCTATCGCGAGTACGATAGGGGTCGCAGGCATGATAGAATGCTCCAATAGGCAAAGATGTTAAGCTAAGTTCTGTTGCGGGCGCGAGCATTGCCACGAGCATGACAGAAGTGACTAGTTGGTTCTGTCGCGGGCACGACTTGTGTCGCGCGCACAACAAAAGGGAATGCTTGAGTCTATTGCGAGCGCGACACACCTAGATGTTATGAAGACTTTATAGTTGACCTATTTTAGTGGAAATAATGTGTTTGACTAATGTATAATTATGAATATGGAAATTATAGATGTGTTAATTCGTGAGAACATATATAAATATTGAAGTGCGTTTGTTAGTAACCCATACGTTTGTGCATAATATTAAATGACATGTTAATGCTTCACGTAGTTATATGGAAGATATAATATATATATATAATTCATGTGAGGTTTTCCACAATGAGGCACGAGTTTTTGTGGTAAATCATATATGTGTGTGTGCAAGATATCAAATGTTGTGATAATAGTTAATGTTGGTGTATTAATGTGATTTATAGCCTTGAGCTTATGAACTGCTTATTTGTATGGAGACTATTAATATGGCTATTCAGGTGAGTATATGTATATACTATTTGTATGAATTAATGATGAAGTGTGAGATTGATAATAAGTTATATGTGAATAGAATGAACAGTGTTATGAACTATCTGATATTTATTTAATGTAGGGATATTTATTTAATGTAGGCTTGTGAAAGTTTATATCATGTTTATCTGATTTAAGTAATTGAGTTAGTTGTTTAGCCTGCAAGTCGAGTCGTGGATAGATAGGAATATCTATAGGGCCAAAAGTGCTGCAGCCAATGCGCTTTTTAATTATCGGCCCCGTTTGGGTCAGGGATAATCCTGGAATAGGTTTCCCAAAAGCGAGTGAGTGTGTGTGTCTTTACATAAAGGTATCTATGAATACCAGTGCATAATATAAGAGTATCTACGGATACTAATGTGATATAAGAGTATCTACGGATACTAATGTGATATAAGAGTATCTAAGGATCCTAATGTGATATAAAAGTATCTACAGATACTAATGTGATATAAAAGTATCTACAGATATCAGAGTGATAATCCCGTTATCCACTACTATAGAAGTGCAGACAAGTTAGTAAATAACTAGCAAACAAGTGATTGAATTTCAACTTTACTTATTATGTGGATTTGTGATCATAATTTGTTGAGGATATGTACTATATATATTGGTATTGATAATTGTTATTGTAATGTGAATTTAATGCATAATGGATACAGTATGTGGTATCAGGTAAGCTATGATATAACAAACCAATAAATGATTGTAAAATTTAATATAAACTGGTGAAAAGTGGTATTACTATGGATTGAATAAAAGTATGCATTGTACGGATTTGTGCTATAATTTGATGACGGTGTATATACATATGCAAGTGCTAATAATTAATTTACCATGTGTAAATATATTTATGTGATGCCTGGAAATGGTGATATCTATGGATTTGTTATGAATTAATAGAGGAATACCAAAATGAGCAATTAATATTTGAATTCAGGATACGAAGTAATTAATTATAAAATGGCTCGATGATATTAATAGTTACTAGTGTGTGATTGTTGATGAATGCACTTATATTGATGTTAATTTGAATTGCATATATATATATGTATGTTGCTTGAGCATGTGATTTGTATTGATGGTCACATTGAGTGTTCATCCATATTTTGTTGTTCCCCACTAAGCATTATCGCTTAGCATGGATGTTTTATCCATGTAGGTATCTGAATATAGCATTTTGGAAGACAGTCTTGCATCACCACGGCCAACACATTAGGAACTGTTGTGTATGTAAGTTATTTTGTAATAGTATAAGATGTGTATTTATAGTTGGCATGTGAAAGGGAACTAAAGTTTTTGTACCAAGGAAGTTGTATCTTGTAAAGCAAAAACTAAAGTAAGACTATAAATGTTATGTAATGTAATGCATGGTTTTTCTGAATGTAATTTAACGTTGTTTTTAACCAAATTCATTAATCCTGAGTTTTATGTGAATGTTGATTCGTTTGCATGTGTTTGAGTTGTGACACTCCATAGCCATCGTAGTAAGCTCTACAGGTGGTTAGGGGGTGTTACAGAGGGCAATCAAGAATCACATAAATCTACAAAAAAAGAAGACCCTTCGAGAACCTGGACTGCCAGCACGCACCTTAGTTGGCGCCAATCAGGTAAGTCTCTCTATCATAAGACATATGCTCACACACACCACACAATAAGTGTACAAAAATTCAAATTCAAATGTATAAAAAATACAAAGAATTAAAAAAAGAAGAAGATTTTTTCAAGGCCTTGAAAATTTAACATATTGTAAAAATCCAAACACGTTCAAAATGTGAAAATCCCAAAAATTTACAAAAAAAAGAGAAAAAAATCAAATCAAAACAAATACAAAGACCCCTTCAAAAGGCGAAAAAAGCGGAAAAAAATCATTTTAAAAGACACCAAAGACATTGAAATCCATTCGCCTACGAGCCAACATCTTGAATCTAATTTCCTTTCATTGAGGCTTAATCCAATTTCCTCTCATCGAGGCTTGAATCAAATTTTCCTCTCATCGAGGCTTGAATCAAATTTTCCTCTCATCAAGGCTTAATCAATTTCCTCTCATCGAGGCTTGAATCCAATTTCCTCTCATCGAGGCTTGAATCCAATTTCCTCTCATTGAGGCTTGAATCCAATTTCCTCTCATTGAGGCTTAATCAAATTTCCTTTCATTGAGCCTTGAATCCAATTTCCTCTCATTGAGGCTCGAATCAAATTTTGCTCTCATTAAGGCTTAATCAAATTTTCCTCTCAATGAGGCTTACATCTAGTCTAAGCCTCTCAGTGAGCGTCTAAGCCTCTATGTGAGGATAAATTTTTTAAGCCTCCCTGCGAGCACAAAGACCTCTTAAGAGGCATACAGGTCTTTTTCAACAAGAAGGAGGCTCTGGTTGGAGATGATAGAGGGATCAGTACCTGGTATATCACAATCAGTGAGGGATATCCAAAAGGATGACATTTGCACTTTTGAAGTCTAGGGAATGACTTGATGCAATCCAAGAGGATGCTTTTTCGCAATTTGAAAGTTTAGAAATGACTCGGTGTAATCCAAGAGGATGATATCCGCACTTTGGAAGTCTAAAAATGACTCGGTGTAATCCAAGAGGATATTTCTCGCACTTTGAAAGTCTAGAAATGACTCAGTGCAATCCAAGAGGATGATATCCGCACTTTGGAAGTCTAGAAATGACTCGGTGCAATCTAGGAGGATGTTTTTTGTACTTTGGAAGTCTAGAAATGACTCAGTGCAATCCAGAAGGATGTTTTCCATACTTCAAAAGTTTAGAAATAACTCAGTGCAATCCAAGATAATGTTAATTTTCACACTTTGGAAGTCTAGAAATGACTCGGTGCAATCCAAGAGGATGATATTCGCACTTCAGAAGTCTAGAAAATAACGCGGTGAAATCCAATAGGATGATTTTTGCACTTTGGAAGTCTAGATGACGACTTGGTGTGATTCGAGGATGAAAATCACAATCACCCGTCCTTCAGGGGGCAATCTTTCTTCAGGGAGCATTCATCCTTCAAGGGGCATCACCCCGTTCTTCAGGTAACAAACCATCCTTCGGAAGGCATCCATCTAGCTCTTCAAGGAGCATTTGTCCTTCAGGGGGCATCACTTGCTCTTCAGGGAACAAACCGTCCTTTAGAGGGCATCCATCTGACATCAGCTCAATGGGGATTTGAAATGCCAACAAGAAGACTTCAATCAACCACCAAGAGAGTGGCTCAGCACATCAGCAAATGGGCATTAACTAAAAACCCGCCACAGCTCCATTAACACAGTAGGAAGGTGGCCACCTCATGTATGCATCTCTTTCCTTTTCTCTAAGTTCTGGCTCACCTAGACACCCATGCACTAGTTTTCCCAAAATTGGGGGCAACTAAAGACATCGCGTCCTAAGGCAACCTAAATCAGGGTTACCCAATAATAAAATTAAATGTCTAGTCATAGGCAAGAAGGATGGAAGTGATGTTTTGTAACAACCCAAAAAGGGCCTAGTCGGAATTTAAATGCTAAGTCGAAAAATTAAGGGCATTTTCGTAATTAGTGCATATGAAATTGGATTCATTAAGGATTTAAGTGAAGAAATTAAGTTAATAATATGTTAAGTGAGGAATTATCTAGTGGAACATGTGTATTGTACCAAGGATTATATGTTTATTTTGGAAATTATCTAGTGTGTGTGGGGTATATGGTGCTTAGGAAGTGAATGGTCAAGATTATGACACTTGGGTTTGTAGGATGGTGACAAGTGGCTTGGTAGGTGTGAGCAATTAATGAGAAAGAAGAAAAGGAAAAGAAGAAAGGGAAGAAGAGCAGAAATTCACGTTGGGCCCTCTTCTCCTCCCCGTTCTCTCTTTTCTTTCCTCCTTTCGCGTTGCTTGTTCTTCCTCTCTTGGTTGTGTGTGAGTTGGAGCTGTTTTTGAAGAGTATGGGAGCAAGATTGAAGAGGTAAGTGGTTAGGTTTTGGTTATTGTGCTTTGATCTTCTTCTTCTTCTAGTTTGCTTTCGATTTGAGTAAGTTAGGGTTTTGGTTTAGTGATTCTTGGGTTTGTATGTGCGAGATCTGGATGATTTGAAGATGAGCTAAGGCTAGATAGAGCGGGTTCTTGAAGATTGAGGTTTTGAGCTGCGATTCCAGGTTTGGGAGTTGATTTGGTTACTCTGTTAATTTGATGATTTTGCTCTGGTTTTCTGTGGGATTGTGTGTTTGTTGTGTCTGTTAATTCTAAAATATTTGAGTGATTTGCTTAGGTAAATGCATGTGTTGTATGGGTGACGAATATTGGTTCAAATGCCAGTGCTAGATGGATGTTCATATGTGCTAGTGAGGAATATGTACATGATATGTGAATAAATTCTGGGTTGTTAGTAATTTTGATTTTAGAAGTTCAAAGTGTTTGATTAATGTGTTGATTGTGTTTTGAGCATGTTTTGGAAACTTGGGAGGTAAGAATTTACATGTGTTTGCATGTCAAATGATTTTGGGTCAAATGAGTTTGTTTTGGTTTGCTGTGAATTGCTGGTTTGGCCTTGGAAGTGGAAAACACGATGCTGTCGCGAGCGCGATGCTAGTCGCGATAGCGACAGAATCGCGTTGTCCACTCCGTGTACGGCATACTGAGTTTTCTGTCCGAGTCGTGATGTTTTTTTTTTCTGTGAGTGAGAAGTCACAAGTCGTGAAGGGTGATCACGACTGGTGACTCTCTTCTCTCGCGAGGCTTAGGAGAGATGAGCCTCGTCACGAGTCGTGAGGAGGGATCACGACTCGTGACCCTCTTCTCTGGTGGGCGTGAAGCGGCTTCGTCACGAGTCGTCACTGCGTGTGCGACTCGTGACTGGACTATTTCCCGCCTGGCTACTATCGCGAGCACGACACAAGTCGTAATCGCGACAGTGAGCCCTTTTTCCTTCCATTTTGCTCTGTTTTGCCTATATGTCTTCTTCTTTCTGTTTCACATAGCTTTTCACACTGCATAAGTTATGTTTTGTATTCTTATACTAGTGTATTAATATTTTTTACTTGTGGTATTAATTAATGGTATTGTCTAGTGTGAAATGTTTAGAATAAGTGTTATGAGCCTGAAGTGTAAAGGTAGGGGATAATTAAGCATGCTTAAGAAGGGTTAGTGAGTGCAGCTGCCTATGTCCTCCTCGTTTGGGCGAAGCGGTCGACCTCCGAGATGGTCATCCTCAGTGTAGTGATAAAATGTTTTGAGACTCCGGTCTCCCGCGCTACCTTCGAGTATTAAAATTGTTTTTGAGGCTTCGGTCTCCCATGTTGTGTTCCCGTATCCTCCACCATTAGAATTCAGGCTATTGTTTCAAGTGTTTGGTATTGGTTTCGTGAAGCATTTTGTATATTGCATGACTTTGGTTATGGTAATTGCTCAGTGTTTTCTATTATCAATTCCGATTTCATATAGTGATTCTTGACTTATATCTCTGTCCTCTGATATTGAGGGAATTCTGTATTGTGATGCATGTTTACATTTATATACTAATACAAGACATTATTGTATAGTGCTCTGCATAGTGTCATAATTGTTCAGTGCAATGTTCTAAGTGACGAGTGACTTGATAGTGATTATATTCTGATATGATTTTTAGTATGTCGTGCATGTGATATCTCGCGCGTTGCCATGGTAAGTATTTCAGTATGTGTACGCATTTGTTCAAGCATGGCTTATTATATTCCTGTTTAGTGTACTGGTTTCTGTCTGCTTTGTTCCTCCCCACTAAGCGTTATCGCTTAGCACTGGCTGTTTTCCCATGTAGGTGGCAGGTTTGTTCTGTTCGTGTCGCACATCTGCAGGGTCGGCCACTAGGAGATGGAGTTTTATTTTGTTCAGTTATTGTAGCTTGTGATTTAAGGTTGTATATCGTTCTGTATTTTGTATAAGTATTAAGTAAATGTAATCAAGGATCGGTTTGTAATTTTTATAAGTGATGTGTAATTTATTATTTTATTATTTTTATTGCTGCTTCCGCTGATATGTATGAATGTTTTTGAGTGAGCATTGGGTAGCGCTCCGGTATCCTTCCTACGGGGGTATCGGGGTGTTACATGTTTTCCTTGTCAAGTTCCTCTTAAAAAAAATAAACAAATAAAAAAAATTTGAGGGGCGGTCCCTGAGGCACATCCTATCAGGGGCGGCCTTCGAGGGCCGGCCTGTGAGCGACGGCCCTCGAGGGCTGGCCTGCTAGCCCTTCGTCATCTCTTTCCCCCATATAGTTTTTTGCCCCCAAAATCAAGGAATTTAATTTTTAATTGGATTCTAACATTGGTTTTCGAGATTTTTAGGAGATAATTTCGGTTTTTTGTTTTAAAATAGGAAGTTTGGATTAAATTAACTTAATTTTTTCCTAAAATCTCTAGGTTTTAAGAATAAGATAAATAGAATTTTAGAGAGAGAAAAAGGGGGAAGGAACTTCATATGTGATTTTTTAGAATTTTAGAGAGAGATTAAAACGATTTTCTTCTTGATTTTTCTTTTGGAAATCTTTTATTTCTGATCAAAAAACAATATTAAAGAGAGGGTTTGATTTTTTTTTTCTGGAGATTGTGAAATTTTCTTTTGTTTATTCAAACAAGTTCTTGAGTTTTTAGAGAGAGAAAACTTGAGTTATTTTTTGTTTTTAATTTGATTTTGTGGATTTTTTACAAGGAAAACAATTCAAGATCTACCTTTTCCAAATCGACAATTCTAAGGGTAAAGAATTCTAGTTTAAATATTCTCTCTCACCTTTTATTTCTACTATTCCTAAACATTTTGAAGCTTTTTAATATGTGATATTTTGTTTATTATTTTGTTTTAATTTGTATATTTAGATATTATTTCAAGTTTCTTGCATGAAATTCATGTTATAATATGTGAAAATCATTTGAAATAGTGTTGTTTAGATGGAAATTTGAGGAAAATGAATGTCACTGTGTGTTGCTCCCTCTCCTGCCCACCAGGGGAGGGTAGGGGTGAGCAAATTTCGGTTTAAACCGAACCAAACCGACTGAAATTTTTAATTCGGTTCGGTTTTTCGGTTCGGTTTCGGTTTTCAAAATAATGTAATTTCGGTTTTTCGGTTCGGTTCGGTTTTGAAAGTTAAAAACCGATAAAAAACCGAACCGACCGAACTTTTGATTATATATATATATTTTTCATTTTTTACTAAAATAA
This sequence comes from Excoecaria cochinchinensis, assembly GCA_947683425.1. NCBI lineage: Eukaryota > Viridiplantae > Streptophyta > Magnoliopsida > Malpighiales > Euphorbiaceae > Excoecaria > Excoecaria cochinchinensis. The sequence continues at coordinate 6,246,832 of CANTUQ010000013.1, forward strand.
ACAATATTTTTGTATTTTTTTAATTTAATATAAGTGGATTTAACTCAAATTAAACATATATATTTTTTAATTTGAATTTTTTAATTTTAATTTTATAATTTGTAATTTTTTATAATTTTTAGAGAATTATTTTAATTATAATTTTAAAATTTCGGTTTTTCGGTTAACCGAACCAAACCGACCGAAAATATCGGTTCGGTTTGAATTCAGTTATTGTATTATATCGGTTCGGTTCGTCCAAATATTAAAATTTCGGTTTTCGGTTATTTTGGTTCGGTTCGGTTATTGAACCGAACCGACCGATGCACAGGGCTAGGGGAGGGAAGGAAGTGACGGTCGGCCTGCCCGCCCCTCAACCATTTTTTTATCCTTTTGTACTTTTTGATCCGTATTCGCGTGGTATGCGTTCTTTTGCATGATTTTAATATTATTTTTCTAATATAATATTTATTTTTATTATTTTATGCGATAATATTTATTTTTTTTTATATGATTTAATTGATTTTTTAGATTTATTTGCTAACATTAATTTTATTTTGTCTATAATATTTGTTTTTTTCCTTGTTTGAGTATTTCTACGAGCAAATGAGGGGATCCATAGAGCAGAGTCATCTTTTTTTGTTTGATTTATATTTTTTATTATTTTGATTATTTTTCTTCATTTTTGCTTTAATTTTATTATTTTAGCTTAATTTGTAATAATATTATTTTATTTTATGCACATTAAAAAGAAAATCACAAAAATGTTTTTACTAATAAATTGAATTTTTCTAATAAATAAGTGCAGACATCGAGTCCAAAGGCAGGCTAGATCAGAGTTACCCAGAGATGAAATTAATACTTGTTCACAGGTGAAAAATGATATTTCCTTGTCAAATTCTTTTAAAAAAAAGTGGCTGACGTGGTAGGCCGCCCCTCGTAAGGGGCCAGCAATGTGAGAGGCCGCCCTCATGCGCCCACGCAGCGCACGGCCTGCTGTTGAAAATCGCCCCTCGTGAGAGGTGGGCGCACTGCAGTGCCCCCCCTCAGCGGGGGGCGGGCGCCCTGCAAGGCGGCCCCTCGCCATCTTCTTCGTCTTTCTGGAGCTTTTGCTCCCCAAAAATTTTGTAATTTAATTTTGAATTTAATTCTAAATTTTTTCGAGACTTTTGAGAGTTAAATTCATTTTTTTTCGGTTTCAAAATTAAAGATTTGAATTTAATTGCCTTAATTTCTTCCTAAAATCTGGGCTTTTAGGGAGAAGAATATAAATTCTTTAGACATACAAAATAGGAGAGAGCAACATTCTGAAATTGGATTTTCGTAAGAAAAACATCAACGATTCTTCTTGGCTTTAGCTCAGAATTCGAATTTTGGTCAAAGAAAAATGTCTTTAAAACAGGGAAATCGATTCCCTTTTCTTGACACAGAGAGATTTCTTTTATTTTTTTAATAATTTTAGCTTGAGTCTTGTGAGAGAGAATTCAACTTCTCAGATTTTTCTACTTAATTTTGTGGATCTTAACAAGGAAACAAATTCATAAATCATCTTTTTGATAACTAATCCTTCTGAGGGCAAAATTGCTAAGCTTAATTACACTATTTTATTGTTGTGTTTATTTATTTTGTTTATCTTCACCATTATTACATATTATTGTTATTCTATGTGATAAATTCATTTGACTGTTGTTTTTTGCTTGTGATCCAATTTGTTTTAACTATTTTTTGCACCAATAGGGTATGAAATCAGGTAAAATTACATAAAATTACGAGTTTTTCATTGGATTTTTGAAGAAAATTTGAAATTCTTGTCCCTGTCTCCTTCCTCCCCTTGAGGGGCGGGAAGGAGATGAGGGGCAACTTGCCCGCCCCTCATGGTCAGGCTGCCCCTCAAGTGCTTTTTCGACATTTAGTGATTTTTGCCCCGTTTTCGATCCGCTTTCACGTGGTATGCGGTTTTTGCATGATTTTGATATTTTTTGCCAATGTAATATTTTTTTTATTTTTTATGTATAATATTTATTTTTATTATTTTACTTTATTTAATTGATTGTTAAATTTATTTACTAATAGTAATTTCTTTTTTTTATTTTGTTTATAATTGTTTTTTCTTTGTTTGAACATTTCAAGGACCAAATGAGGGGATCTAGAGAACAAAGTCACTTTTTTGGTTGGAATTTTTTTATTATTATTTTTATTATTATTTTTATTTTATTTTTTATTTATTATTTTAGTTTGACTTGTAATAAATTTATTTATTTCATACACATTAGAAAGAAAATCACATAAAAATATTTTTATTAATAAATTCAATTTTTTTTAATAATATGGGACCAATGTTCTAATTTTAAACAATAAAAATTCACTTTTAAAAGAAAAGTTAATTTTCTCAAAATGGGATCACTCATTCCGATTTTCTCAATAAGACCCAAAAAATAATTTTTCAATTTTTTAAGTGAACATAAAAGAACTAGTGTTCCTATTCAAAATAAATGTCCTGATTTATGAATGTTATTTAGTTAATTGATATTGTTTATTTAATTTCCTATTTTAGGGGATTGTATTTTTCGTCCCAATTTATTTATTTATTTATTTGTTTTAATTTAGGGGATTTTATTTTGTAATTTGTTTTGTATTTTACTTATTTTATCACTTTCTTTACCGTTTTCCTCGTTGTTTAAATCTGCACTTTATTTTAAATGAATGATCGTGTGAGATGAGAGATCAAAATTTAATAATTAAAAAACTCATTTATACTTAACCAAGACATTAATAAGAGTAAAGTTCCGAACTACTCTCTAGTTTAGATCCCGAGGTTAGACAAACTTTCCCAATTTCTTGTAAATTGGGTGGTGACTCCAAAATACCTCAAAGGTATCTAAAAGTTTCATGGGATTAGATGAACTTTCTCAATGTTTTATTGGTTAGGGATTCCAAAATATCTCATGTTGCCCAAGATCAAGACACGAACCCTCTCGGGCTCTAAAATTGGGCTTTCGAGGCTGATCGGGTTCGGCACGCGTCATAGTGGCAACTTTACTGGGGGACTTTGAGACTTTGTTTCAAAACTGTCTTGGTTAATGATATAATTGAATTTTTATGAATTAAAATTCAATTTCTTTTCAAAAAATTTTGCATTTCATCTATGCTAGAGCCTTAGATTTATGATAGATGGTCCCTTATTTTGTCCCGGTGTGTTCCCAAAACACGACTCTATGTTCTCTCAATGTGGGGAAGTTTTAATGATAATTACCAGCTCAAGCCTAACACCTTTTGGTATATTAAATGGAAATCCAATCGGTCGTTATGCTCGTGATGAGCTAGACCTATTAGCAGGGACCATAATTGGGTAACCCTAAAGTATCATCACCATTGACTAAAACTCATATAATGACAAATAGATACTTCCCTTAGGTGGAATGTACCATAATATTGTGCTTGCTATGTGGGCCATTATGTATTGAACAAAATCAACTAAATTAAATGGTCATTGATCAAAGGCTTTCATGCCTTGATGGGTCCATCTTAATTTGATTGAAGTGCTCAAATATGTAACGGCCAAAACCTATATGTATGTGCTTTAGATACAAGATGTTATGCTGTTGATTTTCTATCGCACACTATCATCCCATTGGGTTCCCTGTTAACCCATGGATTAAGCCCACCTAGGAAAGAGACCGTACAACTTCGTGTGTAGGAGTAATAAAGTTGGAAGGATCTATCTGCTTGCATATGGTTGTGGATATTGCATTGTATATTCTTGTATTACGTGTCATTCATGCATATAAAAAAATAAAAAAATAAAAAAATAAAAAAATAAAAAAATAAAAAAATAAAAAATAAAAAATAAAAAATAAAAAAAATAAAAAAAATAATTTCCTTTGTGTATGTGTACATCATTTTCTGTGCATATTATTTTTCACATGTACATATCATCCTGTGCATAATCTTTCCAAGCATCACAGGTATCATTGTAATCTCTTGATCTTTCAATCATCAAAGACCATTTGCATAGCACGATTATACATAGCATAATATTCATACATCATTTTAACTTTTTAATTTTTTGACTATCGTAGACCATTTGCCTAGTTGGTTTAGGGGTTCTGACAGCTACCTTATCAAAGGGTTTTGACTGAGCAACCAGAATCAAAATCAAGTGCAATTAACATAAATTCTTAACAATTTTTAGAAATGGCCAATTTACTAAAAGAATCTGATGCAACCCATACAATGATTGCTGAAGAAGTGGGTAATAGGATGGAAGATTTTGAGTCTTGAATGATGGCTGTTGAGCATTTTCTATAGATGCTAATTATACCGTAAGTATACGGTGTACCGCAATAGTACTTAAGATTGTCGATCCCATGAGGAACGTTTTTACACACTATTACTAATTGATTTTAATCTTGTTTACAATGATTAATTAATGATAGAGTTGATTTTAATCTAATCTAACATATAAACTAAATATGCCTAGTTAATGATAGTCAAAAGAAGATAAAATAAATCATGAAGAATTAAAGACAATGAACTTGATTCCATCATTTTAATTAACATCTTTCATCTTTTTATGCAAGCCAAGTTAGAATAAACTTTTAACTCACTCTCTCGACATGAATTAAAATGCCTAAAACATACAATTAAAATTCTAACTCACAATTTTCATTAATGAATTAGAGGTTTCTAATTACATATTTTAAGAATAAACACTAACCTATAACAATTATCTCAATATACCGATTTCTCAAAATATACCTTGATAATGAAACTCTATTAGATGTCAGATAAAGCAAACTCTCGAATTACTTTAACTTATAAAAATCATACAAAAGATACTAGTAGCGAATCTACATTGAAAGACTATGAAAGTAGATGGAAATAGAATGAATTGTAATATGAAAATTCATTGAAATGATATTCATAAAAATATTGGAGAAGAATTAAAAATAAGAGAATAAAATATAAGCCTTTCAACCCTTTTCTTAATCTCTTGAAATAAAATTTCTCCTCCTTGATCTTCTTCTTCAAATCATAAGACTAAATAGAAATTTTACTAAGAAAAATCTGTCTTGCAAAATACAGAAAAATTACTTAACTAAAATTCATCATTTCTAATTACAGTTAAACTACATATTTATAGATAATAATTTAAAGATTGTGTCTCTTAGAGATGTCCCTTGAGAATGGTTGCAAAGTTTGGTGAAAGAGGATGACTTTTCATGTGACTTTTGGCTCAAAACTGCCCAACGGTCGTCTCTGTCGCGATCGCAACGTTGTCGCGATCGCGACAGAACGCGCTGATCCATTTTCCTCTTTCTTTCTTTCTCTCAGTTTCCTCTTCCTTCTCTAGCCAGTCACGACTCGTTACTCCCCATCACGGCGTGTCTTCGCGTGTGTTTGGCGTGACTGGCGCTCACGTCTCGCTTCCTCCTCTCCTTTCTCTTCTCTTCTCTTCTCTTTCCCTTTCTTGGCCTCTCTCACGCGTCACGAGTCGCCACCTACGCTCACGTCGCGTGACGCTTCTCTATCAGCTTCTTTTCTTCTTTTCTTTCTCTTTCTCTTCTTTTTTCTTCTCCAGTCACGTCTTGTTACCTAAGGGCACGTCGCGTGACTCCTTGTATGAGACATGACCTGCTCCTTTGCTCTCGTGATCCTCTCATTCTATTTCTTAATCTGGTTCTTCTCTTCATTTTTCACCTAAAAATAATAGTAAACACACAAACATGCAATCTAATACAAATAATCATAAACTAACACATCACATCAAATTTACACACAATTTTATAATTAATTACATAAACTCATACAAAATAAATACTAAATTATACCTCAATTAACCTCCTATCAATGGCGATAATGGCGAACCTTTTTGCTACTCTAGCACCGCCGGCTGAACAACCACCTGCCGCTCCTATTGGGGAGCAAGATGAACAAGAACCAATTAGAGAAGGTCCTCCAGTAGCAAATCCACCAGCAATTGAGCCCAGAATGGCAACGCTAGTAGAGCGAAGAGGAGCTTATAGAGCCAAAGATGTCTTACGAAAGAAAGAGCAAAAGGGGCCAGTCATGATAAGAGGCAAGGCCCCCAAGATAGAGGAGATCATCTCAATGAAAATGAAGGAGAGGTTCGAAGCCATGACTCGTTTGCTGGCTGTGGGAAGAGGCATGAGTCCTGAGGATAAAGAGCTGGATGGTGAAGATCTAATCCCCTAGAACTTCAAGATGCTTGACATTCCTAAGTTTGATGGTACCTTAGACCCGATAACACATGTAAAACAATATTTGTAAGTGATGAAGGGTATGACTCTGACCAGAAAGCAGAAGATAGAATATTTCTACCCGAGCTTAATAGGGCCTGCAGTTGATTGGTACCATGACTGGGTAGGAGGTCCAAAGAGGATTGGGAGCTGCGAAATTCCTTAAGCAATATGATTGTAGTACGAGGATATAGGTCACCCTGAACGACCTAGAGCTGCTTCAACATAAGTCAGGAGAGTCTTTCCATGAGTACCTTACTAGATGGAGGAATCGGGTTATGGAAATGAAGAGAAAACCTGATACCCCAAATCAGATCAGGTTATTTATCAGGAATGCTTGCTTGTAGTTGAGGGAAGAGCTAAAGATGAAGGGACTCAAAGATTAAAAGTCGCTTAAAGATATAGCCATCAAAGCTGAGGCCGAGGATCTGGAGAAAATGACTAAATCTACAAACCTGGCCTTTGGCAAGAACTAAGGAAGCAGCAATAGTAACGGGGGTAATGCTGGGACAGCAGAAGTCTCAGCCACAGGACCAACTCAGCACCACTTCTGTAACACCCCTTACCTATACGTAGGGAAGTTCACCTCTCTAGAACAGAAGAGAATGCCCCGATAGATAAGGGTTATCACACACACACTCATACTAAACATATCAGTATAAACATACATCAAAAGAGAAATAAATTAAAACTTCCCGAACATAACAGGAAAACAAGGTTGGAAGAACAGAAATCTGGAAACTTTTCATTAATATCTTAAATATGTTCTTACAAAGCAGAAATTCAAAAGGCATCAATTACAGGAGATTAATATACATACGAAAGTTGTGTCTGAAGATAGAAAATAAAACTTTACATCAACAGTCTCAACATTACATAACACATGAAATACAAATTACAAAGGCCTATACTACAAAATCTCTCAAGCGTGTGTTGGCCCTGCCGATAGCAAATTACACCGACCTAAAATCTCTAATAGCATCCACACCTGCATGGATAAAACACCCTTGCTAAGCGATAGCGCTTAGTGGGGAAAACATAATGAAAAATGGCCACTCACAGTGGACGTCAGAACAAATCACATACACATGGCACATACTGAAATCAAGTCTTAATAAATAATTCATCATGCTCAAAATGTCAACATTATTAATCACACAATCATTCATTCTGAACTGAATTATAATAACACATGAATACAGTAAACCTGCTTATTCAAAATAGTGGATAGCGAGTAATGCATAGATACCTAGAGGTACCAATAATTCATTCTCAAATGCATGGATACCCGAAGGTATCAAAATCATTCTTTTCTTTTTATTCAAAATATTTTCGCATGGCATCTTAAAAAAGATCAAAGACAGAAGGATAGTGAGGATCAAATCAGGGACCTGAACAGGGTCCAGAATGCATGGCTGCAGCTAACTAAACTCTATAGGCATGCTTATTTATCCACTTATTGCCTCTCGCAGGTCATGCATAATACAAATCATATTCAGAACATAACATGTGAATTATCATAAAGAAACCATGACATAATACATATATAAGCATGTTTTTTTTCCATACAGTAGTACCATGAAGAAAAACATATGAAGTCCATTTTAGAAGAAAAGGGCAAAATATAAAACAGGGCAGGCGGGGGTCACTATTACTGTAACACCCCAAAACCACCTTAGTAGTCTGAGCCTGACTGAGTCTGAATGTGCCTGTCTGTATCTATGTGTGTGTGTGCTTGTGTGCATTTGATGTTGCATGCATGTTAATTTATTTAAGTGTGTGGGTTTATGTGAGGAGAGGGGTTTGTTAATGTGTGTGCATAGGATAGGGAAGTAGGATGTGAGTAAGTGATGTTAATTGTGTGTAAGTGAGAGTATGGGAGTAGGGTATGCTTGTGGGATCATTTCTTATGAGAGAGTGACATATGGCAAGTGGATAGGGTTGAATTTAGTGGGTGATGAGAGAGGGGACAGCTGTAAACCACTTTAGTTCTTCTTCCTTTTTCCCGTTGCTTTCCTCTCCCTCACGCCAATTTCATTCTCTTTTCCTTTTTCTCCATCTTTCCATCTCCTTCCTTGCATATTTCTGCTCTTCTCTTCTTCCTTGGGTGAGTGTTTAGCTGGATTGTGTCGCATAAGTTCAAAGGGTGAGTTTAAGTTAGTAATATCTTAGATTCTTCTTTTTCTCCTCTCTAGGTTTGATTTTCATTTATGAGTTAATGGTTAGAATTAAATCGGGTTGTGTTTGATTTTGTTGGTTCAGAGGAGCTTCCTCGAACATCTAAGGGGAAAGAGAAAGCGAGTGGAAGCGGAGCCCAAGATTAGGAGCGAAGGAAATCAGGTTTGGGAATATTTGTGTATTTTGGGTATTTTGTGTATTTCGGTGAATTATGCTTATTGATGGGAATTGATGATATGAATTGGGTGTATTAACTTCTATGAGTTATGGGTATTGTTTAATTTGAGTTGAAATGCATGGGTTGTGAAGAATGGAGTTAAAATGTGGAAATTTTGCATGTTTCTTAAAAATTACTGATTTGAAAACTTTTGAATTTTTGATTTTGTAATTTGCTTGTTTTGATGACTTTATTAAGTTTAAAGGACATGTTTTGAGTTGTATTTAATGGTTTAATGGAATGATTTTACTTAGAATTGAGTTTGGAACCAAATGAGTGAGTGGGTGGAAGTGGAGAGTGAAATTCTGCAATTTTTGGCGTTGGGAGTGGAAATCCCGACTTTGTTGCGAGCACAACGGTGTCGCGAGGTTGCGATAGAGCTCGGTGATTTCCATTCCACCGCGCGTGCCAAACTGCGAGCGGCCGGGCGTGCGCAGCAGGAACTCACTGTCGCGGGCGCGATGATGTCACGATCGTGATAGAGAGCTCCATTTTGGCCAAGCTTCTGTCGCGAGCACGTGCCTGGTCGCGAGCCTGCAACAGATGGAGCGGGTACTCACTATCGCGAGCGCGACAGTGAGATTTGTTTCATCTCCACGTGAGCGTGAGGTTCGCCGTGAGCGCGACAGGAGGCTAACTTCGCCTCTGTTGCGAGCGCGACGAAGTTGCAAGTGCGATACCCTCTGGATTTTCTTTTGATTTCTTTTTCTTTCGTATGATTTCAATGTTTAACCGTCCAAGTTATGTCACCTCAGAAATTGTAGATAATATATATGTGTGAATGCGTTATATGTTTTATACCATGCATAAAACATGATGTAAACATATGCTGTGGAAGGAAATGTGACTTGGATTATGCATGACCTGCTAGAGTCAAGTAAGTGGATAGTTAGGCATGCCTAATAGAGTTATGTGTAGCTGCAGCCATGTTTACGATTTGGACCCTGATTAGGTCCCCCGAATGGATCTTCGTGATCTTTCTGTTGAATCTTACCTAAGATTCTATTTAAAAATATTTTGGAACAAGAATCAAAAAGATTGTTTGGATACCCTCGGGTATCTATGTGTTAGGGGAATATTTCTGGTACCTCCGGGTATCTATGTGTACTCGTTATCCACTGTCTTGATATAGCAGGTGCAAAAGTGTTATTGGATGTTTTGTATAAGTTTTGAATTATTGCTTTTTGAGAATGATGTAATTACAATGATAATATGCGTAAGGTGAATTGATGACATCTTATCAAGTAAATGTGCCATTCGCTTGTAATTGTTTGTTAATGCCACTGTGAGTGGCGGTAATGCATTCTTATGTTTTTCCCCACTAAGCGATTTCGCTTAGCACGGGTGTTTTATCCGTGCAGGTGTGGAAGATTTTAGTATTAGCGGTCGAGGCGTGCCGCATCGGGAAGGCCATCACAGCTAGGGATCGAAGTTTTATAGTATAGGCTTTTCTATCTTTTTGTACAAGATGTAATATTTTGCGTGCCCTATGGAACAGTATTCTTTGGGCCTTGTATATAAAATCTTTTGTAATATGCGCAGACTTCGTTTATGAATATATATATATATATAATAGAAAGAAAAGAATTTATCCTGTTCAGTACCGCTGTGCTTCTCTTTTATAAGCTTTATATTATTTTTATACTATCTGTTTACTTGCTGTGATTGTATGTTTTAGTATGCGTAATGTGACACTCCTATCTATCGGGACTCTTCCCCCCCTACCGAGGTAGAAGTCTCCATGGTATAGGTTGGGGTGTGACATTTGGTGGTATCAGAGTGGATCCAAGTAAAATTAAGGCAATTGTTAATTGGATAACTCCGAAGAGTGTGCCAGAGGTTAGAAGTTTTCTGGGTTTGGCAGGTTATTATCGATGTTTTGTTAAGGGATTTTCAGTGTTAGCCTCTCCCTTGACCAAGCTACTTTGAAAAGAAGTTAAGTTTGTGTGGTCTGAAAAGTGTCAAGCCAGTTTTGATCAGCTAAAAGAGATGTTAGTTAAAGCTCCTGTGCTTACACAGCCTGTTTCGGGTAAAGAATATATCATGTACAGTGATGCTTCTGGGATCGGTTTGGGAGTGTGAATCCTCCTGAGAGAGACCCATCAGTTGGGGCTCCGACTCAGCCTCCTAGGGGACAACCTAAAGTGCCTATGGTTCCGTTGGAAGCGATGCTTAAGGTATCACAGGATATGGCTAGAATGTTTGAAAGAGTGACGGCACCGGTAGCACCTATTGAGAAATTGAGAAAACATGGAGCGGAGGATTTCTTTGGTACGGGTTTGGATGAGTCTGATAAAGCAGAGATGTGGGTTGAAAAGATAAAAAGAGTGTTAAGGGAGATTAAGTGCCCACCTGACCAAGAAGTGGAATGTGCCGAGTCCTTGCTGCAAGGCTCTGCTTACGATTGGTGGAGGTTAGTGATTAGTCAACCTCAGATTCCTGACCCTATGACTTGGAAATTCTTTGAGAACGAGTTTCAGGATCGGTTTGTGACAAAGGCATACAAGGACGCCAAATGGGCGCAGTTTCTAAGTCTGAAGCAAAGGGCAATGTCAGTGGCTGAGTATGAGAATGAGTTCACTAAGCTTAGCAAATATGCACCTCCAAGGGTTCTTACAGATGAGTTCAGGTGTCAACATTTTGAGTTAGGTTTGAATGAATCTTTGAAAGTGATGCTAGTTTCTCTGATGTCGGCCCCGAATGTTAGGTACTATCAGTTGGTTCAAGCAGCCTTGAGGGCGGAGCGTTCAGAGACCATCTTGAGAGAGAAAGCTCAGAGAAAGAAGTCTTCTAGGGGTGGATCTTCTTTCGGTAAGAGATCAAGGGAGTCCCAAGAAAACCCTATTGATGAGTCTGTTGCTAGTCCAGCCTCTAGAGGGAGAAGACAGGGCTCTTCTAGGGGATCAGGCGCAGGTAGAGGTGAAGGAGCTCCCCGATGTACTCATTGTAATAAGCTACATTGGGGTGAGTGTCGGTGGTTAACGGGAGGTTGTTTTAGTTGTGGCTCCATGGACCACTTCCTTGCGAATTGTCCAAGTCGGTATGAGAGTCCTATGGGGCAACAAGAAGTTAGTCGAGCTGGGTCCAATGTACCCCAAGGCAGCCGTAATAGAGGTAGAGGAAGGGGTCGTAGTGGTCGGTCTCGTGGTAGAGAACCCTCAAAAACAGTGGATCGTCCTGTACCGGTATCTGGGAGGGCTTATGCTATGAAGGCCAGAGAGGAACAGAATGCTCCAGAAGTGATTGCCGGTAAGTTCTCTTTGCTTGGCTTTGAAGTTTATGTTTTGATTGACCCGGGTTCTACCCATTCTTATATATGCTCTGGTAAGATATGGGATAGTTTGGGAAATGAGGAGAAGTTGGGATATGAAATTTGTGTATCTAGCCCATTGGCACAAAGTGTTATGGTAGATCGAGTGTGTCGGGCGTGTCCTTTAAAGATTCAGGGTATAGAGTTTGTTGTGGATTTGATCTGTTTGCCATTCCATGAGTTTGATGTCACTCTGGGTATGGATTGGTTAGATAAGCATCGGGCCGTAGTGGATTGCCATAGAAAGGTGATGGTATTGAATAGTAGGGATCAACCGCCTGTGATTGTGAAGGGTATTGGGAGCAGCTCTTTACATAACGTGATTTCGGCAATGAAAACAAGAAGGTTTATTAGAAAGGGATGTGAAGCGTTTTTGGCATTGGTGTTAGATTCTCGGAGGGGACAAGTGAAAATTTAGGATATTTCTGTGGTCAGAGACTTTGTGGATGTTTTTTCGGAAGAATTACCTGGATTACCTCCTAAAAGAGAGGTTGAACTGTCGATAGAGATCGTACCAGGGGTAGCTCCAGTTTCTAAGGCTCCTTACCGGATGGCTCCGGTGGAATTGAAAGAGTTAAAAAGTCAGTTGCAGGAGTTATTGGATAAAGGGTTTATTCGGCCTAGTGTGTCGCCGTTGGGTGCTCCAGTGTTGTTTGTCAAGAAAAAAGATGGAACGTTGCGGATGTGTATTGATTATAGGCAGATTAATAAAGTGACTGTAATGAATAAGTATCCATTACCGAGGATTGAGGATCTCTTTGATCAGTTGCGCGGAGCTGGTGTGTTCTCCAAGATAGACCTAAGATCGGGTTATTATCAGTTGAGGGTAAAAGAGGTAGACGTGGCGAAGACGGCTTTCCGGACGCGTTATGGTCACTATGAATTCCTAGTGATGCCTTTTGGTTTGACCAACGCGCCTGCATCGTTTATGGATTTAATGAACAGAGTTTTTCGACCGTATTTGGACAAGTTTGTTGTAGTGTTTATCGATGATATTTTAGTGTATTCAAGAGATAGAAAGGAACATGAGGAACATCTTCGACTAGTGTTGCAAATGCTAAGGGATCATCAGCTTTATGCGAAACTAAGCAAGTGTGAGTTTTGGTTAAAAGAAGTGGCTTTTCTTGGACACGTAGTTTCTAAAGATGGTATCCGAGTGGATCCAAGTAAAATTGAGGCAATTGTTAATTGGATACCTCCGAAGAGTGTGCCAGAGGTTAGAAGTTTTCTGGGTTTGGCAGGTTATTATCGACGTTTTGTTAAGGGATTTTCAGTGTTAGCCTCTCCCTTGACCAAGCTACATCGAAAAGAAGTTAAGTTTGTGTGGTCTGAAAAGTGTCAAGCTAGTTTTGATCAGCTGAAAGAGATGTTAGTTAAAGCTCCTGTGCTTACACAACCAGTTTCGGGTAAAGAATATATCATGTACAGTGATGCTTCCGGGATCGGTTTGGGTTGTATTTTAATGCAAGAGGGTAAAGTTGTAGCCTATGCGTCGAGACAGTTGAAGCCTCATGAGCAGAACTACCCGACCCACGATTTGGAATTGGTGGCAGTAGTATTTGCACTTAAGGTGTGGCAGCATTATTTGTATGGGGAAACATGCCGGATTTTTACCGACCACAAGAGTCTCAAGTATTTGTTGACACAAAAAGAATTGAATTTGAGACAACAAAGATGGTTAGAGTTGTTTAAAGATTATGATTGCATCATCGACTACCATCCAGGCAAGGCTAATGTGGTGGCAGATGCCCTCAGTAGGAAATCTATGTCTGCATTGCTCTTTAGTCGAGGTAGATGGAGGTTTGATTCTGAAGGTGCTTTAGTTGCTCAGCTTACAGTTAAGCCAAGTCTAAGGCAAGAGATAGTGAAGGCATAGTTAGAAGATCACGTGTTACAGCGGGTATATCAAGCAGTGAAAGATGGCAAGCAGTCCGAGTACCGGGTTGATAGTGATGGGGTACTTAAGCAGGGAGACCGTTTATGTGTACCCGATGTAGGTGAGTTAAGGAAAAAGTTATTACAAAAAGCTCATTCATCGGTCTTCACTATGCATCCGGGAGGTGACAAGATGTACAAGGATCTGAAATAATTCTATTGGTGGCCAAGCATAAAAAGAAGTATAACGGAATTTATTTCAAAGTGTCTTACCTGTCAGCAAGTGAAAACCGAGCATCAAGTACCGTCAAGATTACTTCACCCTTACCCATTCCTCAGTGGAAGTGGGATGATATCACGATGGATTTTGTGTCTGGTTTGCCAATGACACAGCGTAAGCACGATTCTGTGTGGGTTGTAGTGGATCGGTTATCCAAGTCAGCACACTTTTTGCCAGTTCGGTTAGACTACTCCATGGACAAGTTGGTGGAACTTTATGTGAATGAAATAGTCAGACTTCATGGGATTCCGCTATCCATTGTATCTGATCGAGATCCCCATTTTACGTCCAAGTTTTGGAAGGAACTCCAGGCAGCATTAGGAACTCAGTTAAACTTCAGTACTGCATTCCATCTGCAGACTGATGGACAATCGGAAAGAGTTATTCAGGTGTTAGAAGATATGCTTCGAGGCTGTGCTCTAGAGTTCTCGGGAAGCTGGGATCGATATGTGTCTTTGATGGAGTTTGCATATAATAACAGTTACTAGGTGAGTATTGGTATGGCTCTTTACGAGGTTTTGTATGGACGAAAGTGTAGAACACCAGTTTGTTGGACTGAACTGTCAGAAAATGCTTTGATCGGTCCAGATATAGTTAGAGACACGGAAGAGAAAGTAAGGGTTGTTCGGCAGAATTTAAAAGCGGCTAAAGATAGACAGTGCTCTTATGCCAATCTGAAACGTAGAGATATTCAGTATGAGGTAGGTGATAAGGTTTTCTTGAAAGTGTCACCGTGGCGAAAGGTTCTTCATTTTGGAAAGAAAGGCAAGCTAAGCCCGCGCTTTATTAGACCATATGAGATTTTAGGAAAAGTAGGTCCAATAGCGTATCGGTTAGCTTTGCCCATGGAGTTAGCCAGATTGCATAATGTCTTCCATGTGTCAATGCTTCGTCGATATCGATCAGACCCTTCTCATGTATTATCAGTGAAAGATATCCGGGTTCAGTCAGATCTTTCATATGATGAAGAGCCAAAGAGGATCGTGAATAAAGAAATCAGGCAGCTTCAGAATAAGCAGATACCATTGGTTAAGGTCCTATGGCAGCATCACGGTGTTAAAGAAGCTACATGGGAACCGGAGGAAGCTATGAGATTACAGTATCCTCAGTTATTTGGAGCAAGTGAGAATTTCGAGGATGAAATTCTGTTAAGTGGGGGAGTATTGTAACACCCCAAAACCACCTTAGTAGTCTGAGCCTGACTGAGTCTGAATGTGCCTATCTGTATCTATGTGTGTGTGTGCTTGTGTGCATTTGATGTTGCATGCATGTTAATTTATTTAAGTGTGCGGGTTTATGTGAGGAGAGGGGTTTGTTAATGTGTGTGCATAGGATAGGGAAGTAGGATGTGAGTAAGTGATGTTAATTGTGTGTAAGTGAGAGTATGGGAGTAGGGTATGCTTGTGGGATCATTTCCTATGAGAGAGTGACACATGGCAAGTGGATAGGGTTGAATTTAGTGGGTGATGAGAGAGGGGACAGCTGTAAACCACTTTAGTTCTTCTTCCTTTTTCCCGTTGCTTTCCTCTCCCTCACGCCAATTTCATTCTCTTTTCCTTTTCCTCCATCTTTCCATCTCCTTCCTTGCATATTTCTGCTCTTCTCTTCTTCCTTGGGTGAGTGTTTAGTTGGATTGCGTCTCATATGTGTGAATGCGTTATATGTTTTATACCATGCATAAAACATGATGTAAACATATGTTGTGGAAGGAAATGTGCCTTGGATTATGCATGACCTGCTAGAGTCGAATAAGTGGATAGTTAGCATGCCTAATAGAGTTATGTGTAGCTGCAGCCATGTGTACAATTTGGACCCTGATCAGGTCCCCCGAATGGATCTTCGTGATCTTTCTGTTGAATCTTACCTAAGATTCTATGTGAAAATATTTTGGAACAAGAATCAAAAAGATTGTTTTGATACCCTCGGGTATCTATGTGTTAGGGGAATATTTCTGGTACCTCCGGGTATCTATGTGTACTCGTTATCCACTGTCTTGATATAGCAGGTGCAAAAGTGTTATTGGATGTTTTGTATAAGTTTTGAATTATTGCTTTTTGAGAATGATGTAATTACAGTGATAATATGCGTAAGGTGAATTAATGACATCTTATCAAGTAAATGTGCCATTCGCTTGTAATTGTTTGTTAACGCCACCGTGAGTGGCGGTAATGCATTCTTATGTTTTTCCCCACTAAGCGATTTTGCTTAGCACGGGGTGTTTTATCCGTGCAGGTGTGGAAGATTTTGGTATTAGCGGTCGAGGCGTGCCGCATCGGGAAGGCCATCACAGCTAGGGATCGAAGTTTTATAGTATAGGCTTTTCTGTCTTTTTGTACAAGATGTAATATTTTGTGTGCCCTAAGGAACAGTATTCTTTGGGCCTTGTATATGAAATCTTTTGTAATATGTGCAGACTTCGTTTATGAATATATATATATATAATAGAAAGAAAAGAATTTATCCTGTTCAGTACCGCTGTGCTTCTCTTTTATAAGCTTTATATTATTTTTATACTATCTGTTTACTTGCTCTGATTGTATGTTTTAGTATGCGTAATGTGACACTCCTATCTATCGGGACTCTTCTCCCCCTACCGAGGTAGAAGTCTCCATGGTATAGGTTGGGGTGTGACAATCAAGATCGCGACAAGAGTCGCGCTCGACAGTGGCCAGAAAGCCAATCGTGAGGGTAGAAGCAAGGGACACGAGTCGTGCAGGTCAACACGACTCGTGTCGATGCTCCTTGTGACGCGCGCCGAACCCCGTATTGCCCCGAAAGCCCGCCTTTAGGGCGATCGGGAGAGGTTCATTAAAACTTGTAATAAATTACAAGTGCGTCCATTTTGGGCAATAAGGAGGTTTCTTGGAGTCGCCACCCAATAAAACATCGGGAAAGGTCGTCTAGCCTCAGTGAGCCTAAAACGGCGCTGCTATGTCCATTTTGGGCAAGCTAGAGGTGTCTTGGAGACCCCACCCTAATAGAATATTAGGATGGTCCTCTCGCCTCGTGGAGCCTAGGACTATGCAAATTAAAGCATTTTTACGGGACACAAGAGGTGTTTTGGAAGTCCCATTCCAATGGAACATTGAAATGGTCCTGTCGCCTTGTTAAGCTCAAAGACCAGAGATAGTTCGGAACTTCCCATTTATTCATACCTTGGTTAACTTTATGATTGAGTTTTGAATTTATTGTTTCATCTCTTTTCTCATTCAATTTTAATTAAAGCGCATGTCAAACACATAATGAAAGCGGTAAATAAAGTAAATGAAAGCAAAATAAATTACAACAAAACTAGGGGCGGAATACAACCCCCATTGATAAATAAAATACAATTCATACATAAATCGGGCTATTTGTTAAAGATGAGGACATTGATCCTCACATGCATTATTAAAGAAAATAATTTTTAAAGTGACAATTTATTTTGGATGAAAAAATCTAGGACATTGGTCCCATTTTTATTTAGAAAAATTCAAGTTAATTAATATAAATATTTTTGTGATTTTTTAATTAATGTGCATAAAGAAATAATTTATTACAAATTACATATTACATAAAAACAAAATAATGAAAGCAAAGTGATGAAAATAATAACAAATTAACAAATTAATTCCCAAATGGATCTTCAAATCTTCATGGGCTCCCACTTGGCATTAAACAACTCACACATGAAAAAAAATAAGTATTGAAATAAAATAAAAAAAATAAAAGTAATGTTAGTAATAAAAAATAAATTTAGAAATATACTATAAAAACAAAGCAAATAAAAATGCATCTGTGTGACAAATCAATTAAAATGACATAATAAAAATATGCAATCTAATTAATTAACAATTTAGCATGCATTAAAAAATAACATGATAATAATAAAATTCAACATGCATAAACAAGTATAAAATAATGATGATAAAAAAAACATGAATAAAAACATAAAATAATAATTATAAAATTCAACATGCAAAAAAATAAGAAAATAAACATAAAATTCAGCATGTATAAAAACACATAAGAAAATAAACATAAATTTCAGCATGTATAAAAACACAAAATAATAGCATTAATATCCAACATGCATAAAAACCAAAAGTAATAATAAAAATCAGCATGCATAAGAAATATAAATAATAATATTAATAATAATGATGATACTAGTATCAAATGATAGCAATAATCAAGGATAATAAAAATAAAACTAGCAATTGCAACTATAATAATAACAATAATAAACACAATGAAATCAAAGAATATGAACAACCCAAATTAAGCATGCAAGAATAAAATAATATATGGCAAACTAATAAAACATGTTAAAACATGGCAAATAATAATAATAATAATAATAATAATAATAATAACAATAATAATAATAATAATAATAAAGTGAAGACATAGACATAGGAAAAATAATAACATGCATAATGACATGAACAATTAAATAAGAATATAAAAATAAGAAGAAACTAATAAAACTAATAGAATTTACATGATAAAAAGTCTAAAAGAATTTACATATTAACCAATCAATTGGAAATGAAAATTGAATTCAAAATTGGAGCCAAGAATAATTACCCTCAAAATTAGCTTGATGAAATGAAGGTAACGAGATCCAATTCCTTGTCTTGATTTGAAGAATATGACTAGAAAAATAAAATGTCAAAAGTGAATTTTTACCCAAGAATAAACAATTAATTTATTTGTCCTAAAGTAAAAAAATTGTTAATTGAAAGGAAGAAAATTACCAAGAACAAAAATTTATCTTTTTGCCTTAAAAATTCACTTGGGAAAAAAAATTCTTTAGAAAATTTGAGAGAATTTTGTTTGAAAGAAGAAAGAAGAAGAAGAAGAAATAATTTTCTAAAAAAAAAAATCTTCTAATTCTCCTCTAAAATTCCTTTTTATTCCTCACCAAAAAAACAGATTTTTTAATCAAAAATTAAATTGATTTAATTTCAATAAAACCAAAAAAAACTGAAAAAAATCAAAGGTTTGGAATATAAAAAGTTTTAGCATTGAATTCCCTTAAAAGAAATGAAGAAAAAATGAATTTTTGAGCGAAAACGTCAAAATCGGCAGCAAAAGGGCGAGCTGGGCAAGCGACGGGCGTTGTTGCGCCCAGCTCGCGCGCGCGATGCCCTTGGCATCGCTCGCCCAGCGCAGCGCACGCTGGGCGCCTGGTGTACTGGCGAGCCCGCCCAGCGCACTGGCCCGCGCACGACATTCGCCGAATTTTTTTTTTCAAATTTTCTATAAAACACAAAAAATTAAAAACTCACTTGTTTTACCCCAAAATAATTTTTAAAACATTTTTAAAATACATTTTTATTCACTCCTAACAAATCAAAACGACAAGGAAATCATCACTTCCAACTTTCATTCTTCTTGCCTATAAATCGGCACATTTAATTTCATCATTGGGTAATCCTGATCAAGGCTACTCGGGACTCGGTGTCTACACTCCTCTGCCCTGTCACGATTCTTGTCCTTGTACACGACTCGTAACAAGGCTCTATCACAAAGCATGAGTCGTGCTATCATTCACGACTCGTGAAAAACTTCACGATTCGTGAATGCTTCACGCTCCCACACTGATTCGTGAGGAGCTTCACGAGTCATGCATGCCGAAAGCTTCACGACTCGGAGCAGCGTCCCTGTACAGTGAGAACTGGAAGATGCGATTCTGTCGTGCTCGCGACAGTGTCGGGTCTTCCAATCTCAGCCAAAAATGCAGAAAATAATTTCAGAATTCCAAACTTCACCCACAACCTACAATTGACTCAAAACTTCAACATAACCAAAATTAAACTTTCAAAAATAATTCAACAACTTAAAACCCATGTTTTAAACCAACAATCACAATAAAAACACACAATTATCACAATCAAACTCATACTTCATCAAATCTGCATTTTTATTCCAACACTCATCTAAATTCATATCATGGCTCAATACCTCCCAATCAAGGCAACCCAACTCAATTTAATCAAAGTTCACAACAATTAGACAAACATAAATAATTTAAACCTCATAATTTTCCAGAAAATCATACCAAATTATCAAATCAAACAAAAATGCACAAATTCAAAAGTTCCCAAACCTTGGTATCCTTAGCTCCAATTCAAGGGGCTCCACTTCCACTTGCTATGTCCTTCCCTTTAGACTCCCTAGGAGGAACTTCTGCTCACAACACCCAAAGCTTACAAAATTCAAAACCCTAACCCAAGAACACACATACACTAACAAAATAATGGGAAGAGGAGGAAGAAGAAAGAAATCAACTAACACTTACCAACAAGTCTTAGAATTGCCGAAATCCACCAACAAAACTAACAAAAGAGAAAGAGAATCAAAGAAGAGGAAGAAAGAAAAATAAAGAAGAAGATGAAGATGAAAATGGCATGGAGGAGGAGGAAAAAAGAATGAGAGAGGGCAAGAGGGCAGCTGTCCCTCACTCTTTCTCTCTCCTTGGCTTATAAAGCCTACTCCCTTGCCACATGTCACCTTCTAATTGGTGGAATCAACCAATTCACACCCTACTTCCAACTTCCACACTACACCTAAACCAAACCTCACTTACACACACACTAAACCCATACAAACACAATAATAAACTTGATTCAAATAACACATGCCAAAATAATATACGTTTAAAATCACACACCACAAGGCTCAAACTACTTGGGTGGGAATGGGGTGTTACAACTTTACCATCTTAGGAAAGCCATTGTCTTGGCACTTCACTCATCTCATCAAAGAAAGGAAGTTACAACCATTAGCAGCCTAGACACAGAAAAGATTGGTATTGTCCATATCACCAATACACGAAGCATAGAATAGACTACTGTCATCCTCTAAGATACCGCATTCAAAAATTGATGCCGGGCCTAAAGGAAGAAAGAAAGAATTAGAGTTGTTACAATGCCACTCTTTTTATGATATAAAGTGTGTTTCTGAACTATATTATACACTTGTTTCTTTAGTTATTTTAATAGTATAGGTTTTTCTTATGTATGCGTTGTTATATTTTATCGCATCATGTGTAACACCCCCTTCACCCGCATGGGTTACCACGGCAAGTGAGGGATGCCACACAACAAAAGCTATAATCGAAACACTCAAATCTTCAAAAGCCAAATTATAAAATTTTTCTTGTTATTAACTTGAATCATATAGATATACATGCAGAAGCCATCATACTTATATTATTATAATAGAAAAAGTCTCATTACAATATTACAGTATTACAGGCCTGTATAATTATCTTTGCTATTACAACCCATAACTATGTCGTACTCATTCAAAAGTTACATTTACAAAATTCCCTTACAATACTACACAAGAACCTACATATAATGAGCCTCTATTGTGTTGGTTTCAGGAGATGCGGGGTGTCCTTCAAAATCACTATGTCTTCGGTACCTACATAGATGAACACTTGTGTTAAGCACAAAGTCTTAGTGAGGAAACACATGAAATGGATAATAGTTCATAGCGGTTGTCAATGCAATCACAAGCGTATGATATACAAATAAATCAAGGAAATAGAATAGATATGTATAAAATACAACATCATGGTATAGAAATAGTCATATCTACACAGATTCATAACTACATGCTTCTCAAATTACTCATTTATTTCTTATCAAATTACTCGTTTATTGCTTATCAACTGCCTGCATATACAAGGGGGTGGATAATGAGTGAAAACACATAAGTACCCGAAAGTACATCCATTTTTGAACACAGTAGGATCTACCGCGATCCGAAAACACATTAGGGGTCAAATCTAATCCACAATCTATAAGAATCCAATTCAGGATCCTAACACATATATGGACCGTACGATGGTCCAAACATAGGCTGCAACACTCAAAATTCTTATCAGCATGCCTATATATCTATGACTCGATAATTGCAGGCCTAAATAAACAATTACAATTTCATTTATAAGAAATCATTCATTTTCAATTACATTCAATATAATTGCGTATACAAATACACAATAATAATAAACCATGCAGTTATGTTATCATCATAACATTCAATAAATACCCAATACATAATTACTTGTTCAAAGTATTAATCAATTAACTTGTAGAAGAAAGAACACACATTAAGCAATTCAATAGCTAAAACAGGGGAGGGTCACGATGGCAACCATTTGGTTGTGACTGTGACATCCCAAAAATAAGCAAAACAGAAGCCTATGGACATGGGTCACGGTGGCAATGATTTGGTTGTGATCGTGAGGTCATAAACTATGTAATTCTTCCTTCTCTCAGCATTGTTCATGGTGGCAATGATTTGGTTGTCACCGTGACATACCAAAAATAAGCAAAATAGAAGCAGGATCTCAGGACTACTTCACTACTATATTTTGTATAGCCTAAACCAACATCTAAACCTCAATTTTAGGCAAAACTCCCTTCTTAACAATTATTCCCTAGAATGTTAAGTTTCATATGGCACAAATTTTAGGTCATTTTTACTTCTAAAATGATAGATATGATCGAAACAACCTATACTACACCAATGAACCCGCGAAAGTAAAAACACCTCTATTTTTGCCACTTTTAAGGGTCTTAGAGCCATAATTTTCTCATTTTCATTTCTAGGACTTTTATAGGTATGGAAGTCATGGTTTTAAAGGTACTATAATAAATTAATTTGGAGTTCTCAAACTCCACTTATGACCAAAAACATCACACAGAGGTCTAGCAAAATTTGAGCAGAGTTTCGCTTAGAAACTTTACTTACCCAAAATAACTAGTCAACCAAAAACGACACAACAAGGCAACTCAATTCAACATCAAAAAATCATATAATATTCAAAATAGAATTTAAGCATCAGAAATAAAATTCCAAAAGAAATATTCCTAACCTTGTTCACAATCTTTCAATTGGCTCCACTTACACCAATTTTATCTTTTCTTTTAGCTTTGGCTCCACTTCCTTCTTCAAAGAATCAAAACATAGCTATCAACCCACAAAACTCACTAAATTCTTACCCTTACCTCACGGAGGAAGAAGGAGAAGAAAAAGCTGAAGAAAACTCACCTATAAGCTTAAAACATACTTGCAATTACTTATTGACCAAAAGGAAACTTAAGCAGAATTTTAATGAAATAAAGATGGGATTTAAGGGACAAGAGATGGCTGAAATGGGATAGGAGAGTGGTCAGATACTTCAGTCCCAAATGCACCAACTCAAGAGTTAATAAAGTCATGCATATCTCTTCCCAAGACCATCCAATCCTACTCCACCAAATGGCACAATTTTATTGGTCCACAAGTTAAATTTCCAAAGGGTCCTTTGACCCATCCAAACTCATACTTAAGTCACTCAAATCAACGGTAATTCAAGTATGGTCCAACTACAAAACTTAAGTAATGCAATCTAGTCTAAAAAGGTCAAATGACAAAACTACCCCTAACAAATCAATTAATACCGATTACGTCCCAACATGCAAAAGCTCAATCGAAAAGCACATACTCGACCCCTTTGTACCCTGAGCGTATCCAATATGACTAGGGTACAAGTCGGAGCCTTATATCATGCATGGTAATAATCATTATCAAGGCATTGGTTCAATAAATAATTTTTTAATTCAATCTCAAGTAAAAAATATCTTGGCTGCATCCAACCTATCTCCCAAAGTGAGATAAAATTTGAGAGAGAGAAAAGAAAGAAAAGGCCTTTGCCTAGACCTGGAATGACATGCTAAAAATTTTCTAGGGCATTGCTAGGACAACCTGCTTCAATTTGCCAACCCAATAGTAATCAAAGTCTCGAAAGCCATTCATTTGCTTCCTAGGCATCTAGGATGCATACAATGCAGCCAAGCTCCAATTAATAAGGGGTTGTCTCAGAAGCTGGACTATAAAAAGAGAGAGAAGAAAAAGGAAAAAAGAAAAGAAAAGAAAAAAAGAAAAGAGAAAAAAAAAAGAAAAAAAAAAGGAAATGAAAACTCACAGTTTTGGCCTAAACCACCTGAGGCCAACCTGTAACCCAATCTCAACCATTGAGAGCTACCTCTAAAATTAAGTGGCCAAAATCGAAAAATGCAAAATGAGAGCTTTCACAATCAAGTTCCAAAAGGAGAGCTCATTGACTCAGCTAGTTTACGCAAAGGTCAAGATTAAGCCTTTTGTGCTGAAAAGCCAGTGTCAGAGGACGCAACCGTCCCGGCTAACATAATGATGAAGGATTCAAGAATTCAAGCAATGCCAGCAGAATGAAAAGAATTCAATGGCAAAGGAAAAAAAAAAAGAGAGACCGTCTCGCGGGTCGAAAACCAAAAATAGGCGCCTTGCTAAAATTGGGCATCCCGTTAGGGCAAAAACTTGGAAAAGGCACCCTAAGCAAAAATTAGGGGCTGAGAGAAAATATTTAATTAAGAAAATCTGAGAGCACTGATTGATAATAGGAGTCGAATGCACCCAAGGTGCTACTATTTGAGATTGAATAAAACCTGTGTTTTTGCATCACATATGTAGTCATGATTATTGTGGTTGCTATATGGTGCATATAAATAAGAACACATGCATAAGCTAGGCATGTACATGCGATTGAATGGTGAAGAAAAACCTGTGGCATGTGCTGGAGCAAGTCGCAAGGCAGTAATAACAACACTTCATGTGACAAATCCTACCCTTAAAAAAAAAGTATCGTTAGAGATGAAAACTGTAACTGGCTCTCTAAGCAAAAGTTAGGCCAAAGGGCAGGGTGAAAACCTAAAACCAGGCAGTCTATCCTACAAGAAAAAATGAAATGGATAAAATCCACTAGAGTGGGTTGGACCCATTCCAGGCAAAAGTTAGGCACAGGGTTATGTGAAAATCCCCAAAGACACGCATTTCCCGCAAAGAAAAGCTAGTGTGAAAATCCACAAGGGACGCACTACCTTCAATAAATGACTTGCAATACTCGAAGATGACTGTCAATACTCGAAGAGATAAGGTGATCCGAATAACCTCCCTTCAGGCAAATAGTGTATAATGCAAGACACGAGTTAGAATCTTGAAGCAAAATGCTATATAGCTCATAGCAAAAGGTGCATGGTTGTTGACCAGGAGGCAAAGATGCACACCGAATGGTTCTCTCTGAAAAAATTATGGGTCAGAATTCCTAAGCCAAGATGACACTTCTAGATCCTTGGGGGCATCAGACAGTATGGACAGCCGAGTCGTACTCTCAATGAATTCCTTAACCACCTAGGATTTGGCCTATCCATTTTTGCATGCATACGTCATTTGCAAACATTTGCATACAATATCTCACGTGTATCACGCATGTACAATCTTTTGCATATTTGCATAACTCTTTGCATCTCACGTACATCGTACAAGTACAATCTTTTGCATATTTATTTAAATACTTTGTTCCATGCATACATGGTGCCCCACATGCATTTACACGCATGATCCCTTGTACTCATCGCGCATATACAATTTTTGCACTCATCCAGTGTTCATATTCCATAAGGTACACATTCCGTGTACATAGTTTCTGCATACACAAGATGTATATAGGTCTTTGCACATGCTTCGCACGTAT
This sequence comes from Excoecaria cochinchinensis, assembly GCA_947683425.1. Classification (NCBI taxonomy): domain Eukaryota; kingdom Viridiplantae; phylum Streptophyta; class Magnoliopsida; order Malpighiales; family Euphorbiaceae; genus Excoecaria; species Excoecaria cochinchinensis. The sequence continues at coordinate 6,272,485 of CANTUQ010000013.1, forward strand.
AGCGTCACTCATACATCACATGCGTATAATTTTCACAAAGGTCCAGAGGCAACCCAGACCAAGGTTACCCAGTGATAAAATTAACACCTGTTCACAGGTAAAGAGGTTGGAATTGATAGTTTCCTTGTCAAATTTATTTTTTTATAAATAAAAATAATCATAATAAAAAAATATATAAATTTTTTTAAAAATTAAAAAAAGAATGTTGGAAGTGATTTTATTTTTATCAAAAATATTTAAAAAAAAAAATAGTTTTCAGAGGCTTGCAGCCGCCGACGCACAAGGGCAGGAGCCCCTTGCGCCAGGTGCATGTTGGCGCTGGGTGCAGCCCGCGCGGGTGTTGCTTGATTATAAGTTTTTAAATGTGTGTTTTATTGATTATTTTTATGCTTTGATTTGGCATATTTAGATGTATTATGATTTTCTTTCAATAAAAATCATATCATAACACATAAAATCACATGAAATAGTATTTTTTTTATGGAAATTTGAGAAAAGAAAACAAAGAGAATCACTGTGCATTTGCTTCTTTCCTTGCCTATGAGGGGCGGGAAGGAGGTTCGGGGCGGCCTGCTTGCTCCTGGTGGCTAGGCCGCCCCTCAACCTCTTTTTTCATCTTTCAGTGCGTTTTGCTACATTTTGTCCCATTTTCGATCTGTTTTTGCGTGGTATGAGTTTCTTTGCATGATTTTAATATTTTTTGTCAATATAATATTTATTTTTATTTTTATATGATAATATTTAATTTATTTGATTTAATTAATTTTTTAGATTTATTTGCTAACGTTAATTTTATTTTCTTTTTATTTTGTCTACAAATCTTTTTTTTTCTTGCGTGAGCATTTTCACTAGCAAATGGGGGATCCATGGAGATTCGGAGGCATCTTTTGGTTTTATTTGTCATTTTTTTATTATTTTCATTATTTTTTGTTATTTTGTCTTTTATTCTATTATTTAGTTTAATTTGTAATAAATTTATTTATTTTAAGCAAGTTAAAAAGAAATTATAAAAATATTTTTATTAATGAATTTGGAATTTTTCTAATAAAATGGAACCAATATTCTAGTTAACCATAAAAATTCACTTTTAAAAGAAGAGTTAATTTTCTCAAAATGGGATCACTCATCCCTATTTTCTCAATATTCACCAAAAAAATAACTCTTCAATTTTCTAAGTGAACATGAAACAACCAATGTTCATATTCTTTATAAATGTCTCGATTTATGAATGTTATTTAGTTAGTTGTTTTTGTTAATTTAATTTCTTATTTTGGGGGATTGTATTTTTTGTCCCAATTTTTTATTTGTTTATTTATTTTAATATTTTGGGGGATTGTAGTTTTGTCCCAATTTCATTTTGTAGTTTGTTTTGTATTTTACTTATTTTATCGCTTTCTTTACCGCTTTTCTCGATGCTTTAATTTGCGTTTTATATTGAGTGAATGACCGTGTGAGATGAAAGATGGAAATTTAATAATTAAAAACTCATTTATAATCAACCAAGACATTAAAAAAAGTGAAGTTCTGAACTACTCTCTAGTTTAGACCCCCGAAATTAGACGAACTTTCCCAATTTCTTGTAAATTAGGTAGCGACTCCAAAATACCTCGAAGGTGCCTAAAGGCTTCATGTTATTAGATGAATTTCTCCAATGTTCTATTAGGTAAAGATTTTAAAATATCTCATGTTGCCCAAGATCTAGAGACACGAACCATCTCGGGCCCTAAAAGCGGGCTCTTGAGAAACGATCGGGTTCAACGTGCGTCACAAAGCTATTAGCACATAATGCTTTGCGCATGTTTCTTGTATATAGTCTTGCATATATATTTCACACATGCACACACAATCTCTTGTATATGTTCTTGTACACATAACTTTGCAAGAAATGTCTAAATAAACCTCACATGCAAAAGTGGGCCAAATGACAACTTCAGCTCAACATCGGTGCTCATCCATGTTAATAATCAGATCAAGATAAAATCCCCATGGAAAAGGAATCCTGCGAATTCGTACCAAAGAGAACATCTAAAAGAGCAAGCCTATTTATATACACCATGCCGGGGGCAATCGGGAGACTCAAAGTTTAAGTCTCCCAGTGAGCATCTAAGTCTCTCAGTGAGCATCTAAGCCTCTCAGTGAGCGTAAATTTTCAAACTCTTTATGTGAGCACAAATCCCTCTTAAGAGGCATACAAGTCTTTTCAATAAGAAGGCGGTGTCGAATGCCTCTTTATTAACTCAATCAATGTAAAGTTTGCAGAACGACTAAGTGGCATTAATGATAAGCCACATCAAAGGCAGTCTTTAGAAATGACTCGGTGTAATCCAGGAGGACATTTTCTACACTTTGTAAGTCTATAAATGACTCGGTGCAATCTAAGAGGATGTTTTTCGCACTTTATAAGTTTAGAAATGACTCGGTGCAATCAAGGTTGATGTTTTTTGCACTTCGTAAGTCTAAAAATGACTCAGTACAATCCAGGAGGATATTTTCTGCCCTTTGTAAGTTTAGAAATGACTCGGTGCAATCTAGGAGATGATATCCGCACTTCATGAGTCTATAAATGACTCGATGTAACCCAAGAGGGTGGCATCTGCACTTCGTAAGTCTAGAAGAGACTCGGTACTATCCAAGAGGATAATAATCATAGTATGGTCAGGGTAATGGCTCGGTGGGATTCAAGAATATCCGCACTTTGTAAGTCTAGAAATGACTCGGTGCAATCCGAAAGGTTGAAATTCATAATACAAATCAGAACATTGTTCCCCAGGGAGCGACCAGCTCTTTAGGAGGCATCTGTCCAACATCAACCCAATGAGAGTGTAACACGCCAATAAGGCGACGTCAGTTAACCACAAAGAGCCTAGCTTAACACGTCAACAAGCTGGCATTTGTCAAACCCGCCACAACTTTATGAACACTTTGGGAAGGTAGCAGCCTCAGGTATGCGTTTCTTTCCTTTTCTCTGAGTTTTGGCACACTTAGTCACCCATGCACTAGCTTACCCAAAATAGGGGGAACTGTAGACACCGAGTCCCAAGGCAGCCTAAATTAGGGTTATCTATGTAACACCCCAATACCCCCTGGGAGGATGTCGGGTTGTTACGTAATTACATACGCATACATGTACATATAATCATATATTAAAATAAGAAAATATCCATTACGCAAAACATACTTGTATTAAAAACTTTCAAAACTATATATATTATAAAACATCATTGTTTATATCATATGTTCATATAATTACAATTAACATTTACACTTCATATACTATATTCTCTTTACAATATCACTATATAAAAATACTCCTTTTACAAAACACTACTCTATTTTATACAAAAAGAACTCCACTCAAGCTTCCTAGTGGCCTACAGATGAACAAAACTCTATACCAGTTCGAACCTACAAACCTACACGGGAAAACAACTGTGTTAAATGATAACGCTTAGTGGGTATAAACAGAATAAAGGACTTCTTTCGAAGTCACAAAATAACACAACACTACATATCACTAATCATGCAATCATCAGGTATTATTGGTGATAACATATCACTACTTTTACATAAATTCAAGTACTTTCACATGTAACATGTTACTGCTTTCATATATAGGCATAAATATAGAAAAGCCTCCACTACATCTCATATATAATTCTGAACCTTTAATAGACTGAATTCACAATGATGGTGGATACGGGTACTCTGGATACTGATTAACAGTATCAAACATCTAGAGACCTAACTCAAATATTGGAATACACAAGGTATTCAACATCTAGGTACAAACGGTGCCACACTGGCAACTGCACTTTAACCCTTTATAAGCATGCTTATCTATCCACTTCTATGATCATTCAGGCTTATGCATATAAATCTCATTCACTAAACCATATACTTTACATTTATTCCCACTATAAGACATCTATTCAATCATATATGATCAATATCACATGCCATGTCATGTTCAATAATTAAAAAGCATGTATATATTTAATTCCTTTATTAAACTACTATGCTATAGCATCATTTGCATATAATTTCAATTGACAAACATTCATATACTCTCTTCACAATGTTAGACATGAGTTTGATAAGCTATAGGAACTTGAAATGAAGTCCAGGTGCATTTCGGGAAGAAAAATAGATAAAATACACAAAACTGGGGAGGGTCACGGTGGCAATGAACTGATTATGACCATGAGGTCCAAAAATATGCAATTTTGCCTTCTCTCGGCATTGGCCACCATGGCAATGAATTAATTATCACCATGACATACCAAAAATATGCAAAATAGAAGTAAAAACTCAGGACTGCTTCACTTCTCTATTTTTCTTAGCCTAAACAGACATTTAAACCTTGATTTTAGGCAAAACTCCCTCTTAACAATTGTTTCGTAGGATGTTAAGTTTCAAATGAACAAATTTCAGGTCAATTGGACATCTAAAACTTTAGATATGATCTAAACAATCAGAACTGCTCTAATGAACCGGCCAAAGTAGAGACAACTCTATTTTGGCCAATTATAAGGGTCTGAGAGAAATAATTTGCTCGTGGTCATTTCTAAGACTTTTATAAGTATGGAAGTCATAGTTCTAAAGGCAGTAAATCACTTAATTTGGAGTTCTTAAACTCCACTTATGACCAAAACATAACACGGAGGTCTGGTGAAATATGAGCAGAGTTTTCTCAAAACTTAGGGCTCATGGTTTACAATCATCAACACACATATCTACACATTTCAAGCTATGAAATCTATCAATTCACACATAATCACATACAAATTCTCAATTATACAATCATGCATCTATAGAAAGTTAAAAATCCCAAACCTTGTAAAATTGGGCAACTTGTTCAACCTTGCTTCCACTCAAACCTTTTCCTTGCTGCAGTCTTGTCTTGTAACACCCCCTACCCATACGTAGGAGAACCCATCCGCAATAGAGTGAGAACCCATACGAGCAAAGGTGTCACCAAACAAAATGATACAATAAACATACACCCACATAATATACATACAGAAATACAGCGGAATTAAAGCTTTTAAATAAAATGATCATTCATTCATAGATGCAATAATAATATTCATTACAAAACTGTTCTTATATTACAAAATAATTACATCTTCCAAAATACAAGGCGAAAGCTGAACAAAAGAATAATACAATGAGAGTTCACTATTACAAAAAGAATCATATAACAAAAAGCTAAGTCCTATCATCAAATCCCTCTGTGTTGACTAGACTTGACGAGACTCTCCCAAAGGCTAATCACCTTTCGCACCTCCACGGATGAAACACCCGTGCTAAGCGATAACGCTTAGTGGGGAAAACAAGCAACAGTAAATTGGACGGCCATTCACAATGGTCGTCACAGCAGAACACATACATAATGGCATATGCTGATAATCATATGAGATATAATCATAATTGAATCACATTCATAAGCATTCAAAGGCTCATAATCACATTCATATATTAACTGATTCACATACTTATAATCATAGTCATTCGGATTCACATTCTCATAAGCATTACAAAACAAAACACCTGCTGACTCACAATAGTGGATAACGAGTGAACGCATGGCAGTACTCGTGGGTACGATTCAAAAAGCAACATCATATTTTCTCATTCCAAAACATTTTACAGAGGGGATCTTAAATAAGATACAAACACATTAGGGATCGCGAGGATCCGAACGGGGACCTGATCAGGGTCCAAAACAGAACTGAGGGCTGCAGCTACTGAACTCTATTAGGCATGCCTAACTATCGACTAAACTGACTCTTGCAGGTCATGCATAATACAAATCATGCTCAAAGCATAACATATAATTTATCATGAAGAAATTACAATATTATACATACATAAGCATATTTATTCATATACAGTAGTAAAAACCCATGTAGAAAAGATATGAAATTCATTTTAGAAGAAAAGGGCAAAATGGAAAAAATAGGGCAGGCAGAGGTTCACTGTCGCGATCGCGATAAGAGTCGCGCTCGTGATAGTAGCCCACAGGCCAAACGCTAGGGAAAGGGGCAAAGGACACGAGTCATGCATGACAACACGAGTCGTGCATGACGACACGACTCGTGTCGATGCCCAATGCCTTTTCGCGAGTCGTGCTCTAGTGCACGACTTGTGACTTGGCTCCCAGCAGCACGAACAGTGCCCTCGCCTTCATGAGTCACGAGCATCCTTCACGACTCGTGAAATGCTTAACGACTCGTGAAGGTACTCTACTCTTAGCCGACTCGTGACTGGCTTCACGAGTCATGCACGCCCAAGGCTTCACGAATCTTGTAGCCCATCACGAGTCGGAGCATCTTGCCTACAGCGCGCAATTTTACCGTGAAAACTGAATTTCACGATTCTATCGTGCTCGCGACAGCGTCGTGACTTCCAATTTTCAGCCAAAACGCAGGAAAAAAATAGACTTTCAAATTCAAACCCAAATCAACCCAAACTTCATGTTACCTCAAAATGAACCTCCCAATCATTATAAATAACATAAAAAACAACTTAACAAAAATTAATACAATCAAATCATGGATTAACAAAATAAAAATTCCAAAAGTAACAAACCCAGAAAAATTGCAGTAACATTCATCAAACCTAACATTTGCTCCAATAATTCAATAATTATGCATCACAACTTAAATCAAACTAAAACCTATCACATTTATACTAACATGAGCCTCATCAAACCTCAAATTTCCAGAAAATCATTCAAACATACCAAATCACAAAAATGCAACAAATTCAAATAAATTCCCAAACCTATAAATTTCTATGCTCCTAGTTGCAAACTCCGCTCCCACTCGCTTTTTCTTTCCCCTTGGGATCACAAGTAGGCATTTCTAAATTAGGAAACCCAAGAAAACACACAAATGCAAAACCCTAGATTAAGAACACATCTAACAAAGATCAAGAGAAAAGATGAAGAAGAAGAGAAACCACTAAAACTTACCAATAAAGCTTAAGAGATGATAAATTTCCACCCAAAAACCACTTGGATCAAAGCTAGGGCACACTAAAATTGAAAAGAGGAAGAGGAGATAAAGAGAGGAGGAAAAGAACGGGAAAGAGGTAGCAAAATGGCTGCTCCCTCTTCTCTCTCCTTCTATTTATACATACTTCCTAAACCCTAGCCACATGTCACCCTATCTTTGGTGGATCTTGATCACTGACACCCTACACCTATGCAAGACACCACACACAAGACTAACCCTCACTAATGCACGCACTACTACCCTATGAGCATGCACACTCTAACCAAGCCCACAATTCCTGCATATAATCCAAAATAAAAATAACACATGCCAAAACACTCACAGACACGCATGCAATTATGGCTCAAACTACTAGGGGGAAAACGGGATATGACAACTCTCCCCTACTAACAAGAATTTCATCATAGAAATTCTCACCTGAACTGAACAACTGTGGATACTGAACCCTCATCGCCACCTCTGGTTCCCAAGTCGCTTCCTCAACTCCATGATGTTGCTAAAAAACCTTGACCAGAGGAACTTGCTTGATTCTCAACTGCTTCACTTCCCGAGCTAAAATGGCTTTTGGCTCCTCATCATAAGAATAATCCGAGTGAATCCGAACATCCTGAATCGACAACACATGAGACGGATCCGATCGGTACCGTCGAAGCATGGAGACATGGAAGGCGTCATGCATCTTAGCCAATTCCATCGGTAAAGCCAACCTATAGGCTACCGGACCAACTTTCTCCAAAACCTTGAAAGGCCCAATGAACCGAGGACTAAGTTTACCTTTCTTTCCAAATCTCAACACTTTCCTCCAAGGCGACACCTTAAGGAATACTTTGTCCCCAACCTCAAACCGAATATCCTTTCTCTTCAGATTGGCGTAAGACCTCTGTCTATCCTTAGCCACCTTTAGATTTCGCTGCACTACTCTGATCTTCTCTTCTGTATCCCTAATCATCTCTGGTCCAACAAAAGACCACTCTGTCAACTCTGTCCAACAAACTAGAGTCCTACATGGTCAACCATACAAAGCCTTAAATGGTGACATCCCAATGCTCGACTGATAGCTGTTGTAGTAGGCAAACTACATAAGTCGCACATACTTATCCCAACTGCCAGAAAAGTCAAAAGCACAAGCCCGAAGCATATCCTCTAAAATCTAGATAACCCGCTCTGACTGAACATCTGTCTGAGGGTGGAATGTCGTACTGAAATTCAACTTAGTATCTAAAGCCCTTTGCAACTCTTTCTAAAATTTTGATGTGAACCTTGGATCTCGATCTGACACTATCGACAACGGCACACCATGCAGTCGAACCACTTCATCCACATAAATACTAGCCAACTTATCCATCGAGTAGTCCACTCTGACCGGCAGAAAATATGCTGACTTGGTGAGCCGATCCACATAGGAACTGATAAAGGAGTGAGGATCTCGAAGAAACTTGATGCTCAGCCTTTACCTGCTGACAAGTCAAACACTTCGCCACGAATTCTACAATGTCTCTCTTCATCCCAGACCACCAGTAGAATGCTTCATATACCGATACATCTTCTCACTATCTGGATGCATAGTGAAGATCGTAGTATGTGCCCCACTCAAAGCTTCTTCTTTAACTCATCACCCTCGAGCACACACAAACGATTTCTAAACATAAGCACCCCATCCAAAACCAAAAACTCAGACTGCTTACCCTGTTGAACCTCTCATAAAACCCGTTGCAATCTTACATCATCCTTCTGAGCATCCACAATCGACTGTCTCAAGGTCAGCTTCACTCTCAATTGGGCAACCAAAGCCCCATTCAAATCAAATCTCCACTTGAACCGTTGCAAAAACAAAGACGAAACCGATTTCCTACTCAAAGCATCCGCAACCACATTGGCTTTGCCCGAATGATAATCCAAAATGCAGTCATAATCCTTGAACAACTCTAACCATCGACACTGTCTCATATTCAACTCCTTCTGCATGAGGAGATACTTTAAACTCTTATGATCCGTGAAAATCTTACACTTCTCCCCATACAGATAATGCCGCCAAATCTTCAAAGCAAAGATCACAGATGCCAATTCCAAATCATGTGTCGGATAGTTCTTCTCATGAGGATTCAACTGACGAGATGCATAAGCCACAACTTTACCTTCTTGCATCAACACACACCCAAGTCCAACTCCTGAAGCATCACTATACATTACAAACTCTTTAACCGAGATGGGTTGAGTAAGTACAGGAGCTTCAACTAACAATCTCTCCAACTACTTAAAACATGCTTGACACTTATCCGACCACTCAATTCTGACTCCTTTCCTCAACAATCTGGTCATAGGAGCAGCAATGATTGAGAAACCCTTCACAAACCGACGATAATAGCCTGCCAAACCAAGGAAACTTCTCACTTTAGGAACATTCCTAGGCGCTTTCCAATTCACAATCACCTCAATCTTAGCTGAATCCACTTGAATACCCTTAGCTGACACAATGTGACCCAAGAAAGACACCTCTCGATGCCAAAAGTCACATTTACTGAGCTTTGCAAATAAACGGTGTTCCCTTAAAACTTGCAGTACTAACCGAAGATACTCTTCACGCTCACTCTCATCCTTCGAGTAAACCAAAATATCATTAATAAATACTACTACAAATCGGTCAAGATATGGCCTGAACACTCGGTTCATCAAATCCATTAAAGTCGCAGGTGCATTGGTCAAACCAAATGGCATCACAAGGAACTCATAATGGCCGTATCGCATCCGAAATGCAGTCTTAACCACATCCGCGTCCTTAACTTGCAGGTGATAATAACCCAACCGAAGATCAGTCTTGGAGAAGACACCTGCACCTCTGAGCTAGTCAAACAAATCCTCAACTCCAGGCAAAGGATACTTGTTCTTCACTGTGACCTTATTAATCAGCCTATAGTTAATGCACATCCTCAAAGTACCATCCTTCTTCTTAACAAACAACACCGGAGCTCCCCATGGAGATATGCTGGGTCTAATAAACCCCTTATCCAATAACTCTTGTAGCTGAGCCTTAAGTTCTCTCAACTCTACAGGAGCCATCTGATAAGGTGCTTTCGAAATGGGCGAAGTACCCGGCGCTATCTCTATGGACAACTCCCCCTCTCTCTCGGGAGGCAACCCAGGCAACTCACTTGGAAACACATCCCCAAACTCCCTAACAACTGGGATATCCTCAATTTTAACCTGATCACGCTTAGAATCCAACACCACTACTAGAAACGCTTCACAACCTTTCCTCATGAACCTCTTAGCTTGCATAGCAGAAATCACATTACTCAAGGAACTTGAACCCAAACCTTTAACCACCACAGAAGATTGCTTTCTATCTCGCAACACAACTACTTTCCTATGACAATCAACCACAACCCGGTGCTTACTTAACCAATCTATACCCAAGATCATTTTAAACTCTCGAAATGGCAACTCAATCAAATCCGCAGAAAACTCAACACCTTGAACCAAAAGAGGATAATTCCTATACACTCTACTCACATTGACACTATGCCCTAAGGGACTGGTCACACAAACCTCATAATATAATTGATCAACATCATGCAACTTATCAAATAACTTACTCGTGCACAAATATGAGTGTGTGGAACCGGGGTCAATTAGAGCATAAATCTCAGTGTCAAAGAGTAGGAACTTACCTGCAATCACATCCGGGGCATCCTGCTCATCCCGTGCTCTCATAGCATAAACCCTAACTGGAACCATAAGGGGACGATCAACCGACTCTGATGGAGCTCCCTCTCTAGGCTAACCACCTCAACCTCTTCCTCGGCCTCTAACTCGACTGGCTTGCGGTGCATTCGAACCCACCCTACTAGCCTCACGTTGATCACCAGAAGTCTCACTCAACTTAAGACAATTAGCCAAATAGTGATCAGTGCTCCCACATCGGAAACAACCACCCGTGAGCTACCTACACTCACCCCGATGGTGCCTGCTACAGTGAGAACACTCAAGCAATGCCTCAGTCCTATTACCAAAACCACCTCTGCCCACACTACCCATGGCAGAACCTTGCCTCCTACCCCTTGAAGTCAGACCTGAGGAAGACTCATCATGCGGGTTTCTAGACCTCTTACCCGATAACGATCCTCCACGAGGGGGATTCCTTCTCTGAGCTCTCTCCCTCAGAACTGACTCTGATCTCTCAGCCCGCACTGATGCCTGAACAATCTGATAATAACTAATACCCGGAGTACTCATTAAAGAAATGAGCATAGCTCGCAATGACTCATTCAAGCCGGCCTCAAAATGCCTACACCTAAACTCCTCTGTCAGAACACCCTCTGGAGCATACTTCGCAAGACGATTGAACTCTTTCTCAAACTCAGAAACTGACATGGCTCTCTACTTCAAACTCAAGAACTATGCCCACTTAGCATCCTTATAGGCCTGAGTCACATACTTACTGGTAAACTCCCTCTCAAAGAACTCCCAAGTGATTGGGTCAGGCAACTGGGGGTGCCTACGAACCAACTTCCACCAATCATAGGTGGATCCCTGAAGCAATGCTATAACACTCTCTACCTGCCTCTCTGGAGGGTACCGAATCTCCTCTTACACTCTCTCTACTTTCTCAATCCATTTCTCAGCATACTCAGATTTATCCAAACTAGTCCCATAAAAGTCCTCTGCTTCAGCTTTCCTCATGCTCTCTAAAGGGGCTCTCAGAGCGGTCACTCTCTCTAAGACATGAGCCATGTCCTGAGAAATCTTCAACATTGCCTCAAAGGGCATGGTTGTGGCCTCAAGCTGAACCCAATGTATTTGAGCCAAAACAGACACTAAAGGATCTATTGCTTGAGGATTCACACTCTCAGCGGATCCCTCAAGTGACCCACGCACTGAATCAGAATCCATCTAAAATAAACACAAGAACAACTGCATCAGGCAACACAGTCCTAAACATATATCTATACACAACAACACCCAGAAAATGCCTAAACCAAGGCTCTAATACCAAAAACAGTAACACCCCCTACCCATACGTAGGAGAACCCATCCGCAATGGAGTGAGAACCCGCATGAGCAAGGGTGTCACCAAGAAAAACGATACGATAAACATACATCCACATAATATACATACAAAAATACAGTGGAATTAAAACAAAACGATCATTCATTCATAAATGCAATAATAATATTCATTACAAAATGTTCTGATATTACAAAATAATTACATCTTCCAAAATATAAGGCAAAAGTTGAACAAAAGAATAATACAATGAGAGTTCACTATGACAAAAAGAATCATATAACAAAAAGCTAAGTCCTATCATCAAATACCTCTATGTCGGTTGGACTTGCGGAGACTCTACCAAATGCTAATCACCTTCCGCACCTTCACGGATGAAACACCCATGCTAAGCGATAACGCTTAGTGGGGAAAATAAACAACAATAAAGTGGATGGCCATTCATAATGGTCGTCACGACAGAACACATACATAATGGCATATGCTGATAATCATATGAGATATAATCATAATTGAATCACATTCATAAGCATTCAAAGGCTCATAATCACAGTCATATCTTAATTGATTCACATACTTATAATCATAGTCATTCGGATTCACATTCTCATAAGCATAACAAAACAAAACACCTGCTGACTCACAATAGTGGATAACGAGTGAACGCATTGTGGTACCCATGGCTACGATTCAAAAAACAATATTATATTTTCTCATTCCAAAACATTTTACAGAGGGGATCTTAAACAAGATCCAAACACATTAGGGATCACGAGGATCCGAACGGGGACCTGATCAGGGTCCAAAATAGAACTGAGGGCTGCAGCTACTGAACTCTATTAGGCATGCCTAATTATCCACTAAACTGACTCTTGCAGGTCATGCATAATACAAATCATGCTCAAAGCATAAAATATAATTTATCATGAAGAAATTATAATATTATACATATATAAGCATATTTATTCCCATACAGTAGTAAAAACCCATGTAGAAAAGATATGAAATTCATTTTAGAAGAAAAGGGCAAAATCAAAAAAATAGGGCAGGCAGAGGCTCACTGTTGCAATCACGACAAGAGTCACGCTCGCGACAGTAGCCAACAGGCCAAACACGAGGGAAAGGGGCGAAGGATATGAGTCATTCGTGTCGATACCCAATGCCTTGTCGCGAGTCGTGCTTTAGTGTACGACTTGTGACTTGGCTCCCAGCAGCACGAACCGTGCCCTCGCCTTCACGAGTCGCGAGCATCCTTCATGACTCGTGAAATGCTTCATGACTCGTGAAGGTACTCTACTCCTAGCCAAATCGTGACTGGCTTCACGAGTCGTGCATGCCCAAGGCTTCACAAATCGTGTAGCCCCTCACGAGTCGGAGCATCTTGCCTATAGCCCAATTTTATCGTGAAAACTAGATTTCAAGATTCTGTCATGCTCGTATGGTTGTCGCGCTTGCGATAGCGTCGTGATTTCCAATTTTTAGCCAAACGCAGGAAAAAACCAGACTTTCAAATTCAAACTCAAATCAACCCAAACTTCATCTTACCTCAAAATGAACCTCCTAATCATCATAAATAACATAAAACACAACTTAACAACAATTAATACAATCAAATCATGGATAAACATAATCAAAATTCCAAAAGTAACCTAGAAAAATTGCAGTAACATTCATGAAACCTAACATTTGGTCCAATAATTCAACAATCATGCATCACAACTTAAATCAAACTAAAACCCATCACATTTATACTAACATGAGCCTCATCAGACCTCAAATTTTCAGAAAATCATTCAAACATACCAAATCACAAAAATGCAACAAATTCAAATAAATTCCCAAGCCTGTAAATTCCTATGCTCCTAGTTGCAAGCTCTGCTCCTACTCGCCTTCGCTTTCCCCTTGGGATCACGAGTAGGCGCTTCGAAACCAGGAAACCTAAGAAAACAAATAAATGCAAAACCCTATATTAAGAACACATCTAACAAAGATCAAGAGAAAAGATGAAGAAGAAGAGAAACCCACTAAAACTTACCAATAAAGCTTAAGAGATGATCAATTTCCACCCAAAAACCACTTGGATCAAAGCTAGGGCGCACTTGAAGAGAAAAGAGGAAGAGGAGATAAAGAGAGGAGGAAAAGAACGGGAAAGAGGTAGCAAAATGGCTGCTCCCTCTTCTCTCTCCTTCTATTTATACCTACTTCCTAAAACCCTAGCCACGTGTCACCCTATCTTTGGTGGATCTTGATCACTCACACCCTACACCCATGCAAGACACTACACACAAGACTAACCCTCACTAATGCACACACTACTACCCTATGAGCATGCACACTCTAACCAAGCCCACAATTCATTCATATAATCCAAAATAAAAATAACACATGCCAAACCACTCACAGACAAACATGCAATCATAGCTCAAACTACTAGGGGGAAAACGGGGTATCACATGTCTCCTATCCACAACTTCTTGCAGAAACAACCCAAACAAACACTTAATCCAAATTTATTCTACTTTAAATCAAAAAAAGAATCCAAGCAGAAAAAGAAGATCATGCTCCAAAAATCAAACCACTTACCTTCTCAAAACTCTCACACAACTCTTCAAACCAATCCCAGCTCAAAACTTAACTTAAGGTGCTCAAAAGGAAGAAGAGCAAGGAACACGAGAGAAAGAGCAAAGAAAGAGAAGGAGAATGAAAGAAACCAAAAGTAGAAAAGTGAGAAGTCAAACAGAAGGAATTCAAGGATGAGGGCCGGCCAACCAACACAATTAAGGCCACCAATATTCAATTAATTCCTAAGCCAAATATCACTTTAGTCCCTCTATAAAATTATTTCCTTTGTACACTTATATACTCTTGCAATTACATCCTCTATACCCCCAATTCCATACATACTTAATTACTTTTATACTCTTATTAGACAACTTACACTCCAATTCCTTCTAGGGTACTAATCGGGTTGTTACAATCTAGTGATGAAATTAATGCCTGTTCAGATGTGAAAAAGTGAAAAGTGATATTTCCTTATCAAATTCTTTTTTTTAAAAAAAAAAGTGGCTGACGTGGCAGGCCACCCCTCGCGAGGGGCGGATGCACTCGAAGGGCGCCCCTTGTTATCTTCTTCGTCTTTCTAGCGTTTTTGCTCCCTTGGAATTTAATTTTAACATTTTTCTGGACTTTTGAGAGTCAAATTCATTTTTTTCGATTTCAAAATTAAATATTTGAATTTAATTGGTTTAATTTCTTCCTAAAATTTGAATTTTTTGGGGAGAAGAAAATAAATTCTTTAGAGAGAAAAAATAGGAGAGAGAAACATTCTGAAATTGGAGTTTCTTAAGAAAAAGAACAACAATTCTTCTTAGCTTTAACTTAGAATTCAAATTTTGAAGAAAGAAAAACGTGCTTGAGACAAAGAAATCGATTCCCTTTTTCTTGAGATAGAGAGATTTATTTTGTTTTTTTAATAATTTTGGCTTGAGTCTTGTGTGAGAGAATTCAACTTCTCAGATTTTTCTACTTGATTTTGTGGATCTTGACAAGGAAACAAATTCACAATTCATCTTTCTGATAACTAATCCTTCGGAGGATAAATTGATGGGCTTAATTACACTATTTTATTGTTTGTGCTTATTTATTTTGTTCATCTTCACCATTATTACATATTATTGTTATTCTACGTAATAAATTCATTTGATTGTTGTTTTTTGCTTGTGATCCAATTTGTTTTAAGTGCTTGTCACATCAATAGGGCATAAAATCAGGTAAAATTGCATAAATTACAAGTTTTGCATTGGATTTTTGAAGAAAATTTGAAATTCTTGTCCCTGTCTCCTTCCTCCCCTTAAGGGGTGGGAAAGACATGAGGGGCGGCCTGCCCACCCCTCATGGTCAGGCTGACTCTCAAGTGCTTTTTTGTCCTTTAGTGATTTTTGCTCTGTTTTGTCCCGTTTTCGATCCGTTTCGCGCATTATGCGTTCTTTGCATGATTTTGATATTTTTTGCCAATGTAATATTTGTTTTTATTTTTTATATATAATATTTATTTGTATTATTTTATTTGATTTAATTGATTGTTAGATTTATTTAATAACAGTAATTTGTTTTTGTTTTTATTTTGTCTACAATTTTTTTTTTTTGAGCATTCCTACGAGCAAATGAGGGGATCTAGAGAACAAAGTCACTTTTTTTGTTTGAAAATTTTTATTATTATTTTGATTATTTTTCTTTTTTTTATTTTTTATTTATTATTTTAGTTTGACTTATAATAAATTTATTTATTTCATGCGCGTTAAAAAGAAAATCACATAAAAATATTTTTATTAATAAATTGAATTTTTTTAATAATATAGGACCAATGTCCTAATTTTAACCAATAAAAATTCACTTTTAAAAGAAAAGTTAATTTTCTCAAAATGAGATTATTCATTCCAATTTTCTTAATAACACTTAAAAAATAATTATTCGATTTTTTAAGTGAACATGAAGGAATCAATATTCTTATTCTAAATAAATGTCCTGATTTATAAATGTTATTTAGTTAATTGATTTTGTTTATTTAATTTCCTATTTTGGGAAATTGTATTTTTTGTTCCAATTTATTTATTTATTTATTTATTTATTTATTTTAATTTGAGGAATTGTATTTTTATCCCAAATTTATTTTGTATTTTACTTATTTCATCGCTTTCTTTATCGCTTTTCCCGTTGCTTGAATTTGCGCTTTATTTTAAATGCATGATAGTGTGAGATGAAATATAGAAATTTAATAATTAAAAAACTCAATTATAATTAACCAAGACATTAATAAGAGTAAAGTTTCGAACTACTCTCTGGTTTAGATCCCGAGATTAGACGAACTTTCCCAATTTCTTGTAAATTGGGTGGTGACTCCAAAATATTTCAAAAGTGCCTAAAGGTTTCATGGGATTAGCTTAACTTTCCCAATATTCTATTGGGTAGGAATTCTAAAATATCTCATGTTGCTCAAGATCAAGACGCGAACCCTCTCGGGTCCTATAAGCGGGCTTTAAAGGATGGTCGGGTTCGACGCGCGTCACAATAGGACCAATGTCCTAATTTTCAACCAATAAAATCTCATTTTTAAAAGAAGAATTAATTTTCCTCAAAATGGAATCACTCATCGCGATTTTTTCATTAATGCCTAAAAATAACTCTTCAATTTTTTAAGTGTACATGAATGAACCAATGTTCCTATTTCAAATAATACCCCGTTTTATGTATGTGTTTTTTTTATTTTATTTTAATTTTATATTTTGGGGGATTGTATTTTTGTACCAGATTTTCATCTTGTAATTCATTTTATAGGTTGTTTTTTATTTTATTTATTTATAGCTTTTTACCACTTTCCTCGATGCTTGATGTGCGCCTTAATTAAAATTGCATGACATGTGAGAGAGAGATGGAAATTTAATATTAAAAACTCATTTATAAATTAACTAAGGCATTAATAAGAGTGAAATTCCAAATCTTTCTCTGGTTTAGACCCAGAAGTTACACGAACTTTTCCAATTTTAAATTGTGTGGCGACTCTAAAATATTTTAAAGGTGTCTAAAGGTTTCATGAGATTAGATGAACTTCCCCAATGTTCTATTGGGTATGAATTCCAAAATATCTCATGTTATCCAAGATCTAGATGCAAACCCTCTTGGACCCTAAAAGCAGACCTCCCGGGAAACATTAGCATGTTCAGTGGGCGTCACAGGCGTATCCCAACTCTATCAAAAATATTCAAGATATATAATAAATTTGACATTGTAAAAATATAAAATTAATAAATATCAATTTTTTTTTAAATGTTGGTTTAGTTAGAGTTTGCATAATGATACACACATTTTACACCATATTTGGATCATGGTTACACCATATTTGGATCATGGTTTTCAATGGAGTGCAATAGAATGGTATGATTTAATTACTTATTTAGAAAGATGGGCTCTTTATGGTTATGGGTTTCCATGGTTAATTCATAGATCTATCTTGTCCAAATTTTAAAGGGATAATACATAAGGAGCCCTCAGACTTAACACCAAAAATCATTTGGATACCTGAACTATTACTTTGACAAAATAAACACCTATAGTTGGCTAATGTACATAAAATAAACACAAAAAAATGTCTTTGTTCGAGTAATGAATGCGTGTGAGTGACAGACACGATGACATGGGATATGACCATTTGAAAAATTGATACGTGTCCTTCATTAATGGTCATAACTAAAATGCAATGTTTTCCAACAAAAGCACAAATATGGAGACAGCAGAAGTGAAATTTATGGAAGAGAATTAATTATGAGAAATGAAAGATTTGATTAATAGAATCAAATGGTTTGCTAGTTGAGAGTTAGGATTTATGGTGAAGAAACCATGCTGCTGTCCTTCAAACTCAACATACTCAACATAATGGAACTTCTTTCCTTTAGCTTTCAGTCTCCTGCATAATCCTTTGCACAACCTGTCAGCAGATCCTTTTCCCTCACCACTACCGACATGGGATCAACATCTACTGTTTTAAGCCTCTGGCTGCGTGCCCCAAATGCATTCACTATTGGGTGATCTCTTGTGTTCCTAACAAGAATTGATAATCTTCAAAGCCTACACACACATTTCTAAAATTTAATGGCTTAATCCCATTTCATAATTCAGCTATTTTAATAAACTCTGGTGCAATTAACTCCATTTCTAAACTAAATTTAATAATTTGGAACATTAAAAATTTTTTTTAACACAATAATTTATAAAAGAATCATACAAACCTATTAATGAGTTCCCAATTAAGGAAAGCATCTTTAAGTCCTTCAGCTTCAGACTTAGACAAAATAGTGCCACCAAAAAAGGGTGCCAAAAAGTGCATATGTAACACCCCCACACCCCCTGGAAGGATATAGGGGCACCACGCGGACACTTATGTATACATGTACATATATATACACTAGCAGAAGCGATAGCATTATACACATTCATATAAGAATAAATACAATAAAATAATACTACACTAGGGCCCAACATGTATTTCATATAAACTATATATATATATACATGTTTATCTTTGTACATGCTCATATTACAACTTATTTTCATTTAACTTTACATATACATTTTACATGTGATTCCTATACTTGTATTACATAATGATGTTACTCAAAACATCACAAACTCTATTTCTATCTTATATAAAAAGACATCAAAACAAAACTTCCTAGTGGCCTTGACCCGCAGATGCATGCTCTCACTGAGTGCAAACCTGTAAACCTACACGGAAACAAACATCCGTGCTAAGCGATAACACTTAGTGGGGATGAAAATAATGCAAAGGACTTCTTTTCGAATTCACAAATAAACCACACATTTTATGTAACAATAATCAAATAGCTCATGCATACAACTTCCACACGTGTACAGGTCATTTATTCAATTATACAATAATCAGGCGTTCACATTCAAGTAGACATATACTTGTAAACAGAACTATCATATACTTAAAACATTACTCTCATGTACTATAACACCTATTCGGAACAATCCTCTGAATCGCGTGATGTTCACTATACAGTATTAATAAGCCTGAATTCCTTTCATTGTGGATACGGGTAACTCTGGATACTGTTTACAGTATCTTACACGTGGAGAATTAACTCAAACTCTATGAAATACACAAGGTATTCAAAACTTTAGGCACAATTAAGGCCAACTCTAGCAGCTGCACTCTAACCCTTTATAAGCATGCTTATCTATCCACTATAACGGTAATCAGGCTCAATAATAGCTCAATTATGCTTTGCTTTATTACCAAAACATAGACTATAATTGAAGTAAATTTATCAAATTCAGAAATATTTAATTCATGTACAAACTTTATTAATCATGTTCATTTAACTTGTATTTATCATGCAAGAGGATAAAAAGATCATTTTTGTAAGAGACAGAGACCAAATGGAAGTATAAAAACCCTACATATTTATATCTCAGTTCAATATACACAACTCAAAACAGAATCAACTTACACGGCGGTATGAGAATCTCTCACCGCCGTGTAAGGCGACGCTACAAAGAAAGACGAGCACGACTTGTTCTCATTGAGCACGTTTCGTGCTCTCCTCTCTTCCTCCTGGAGCACATCTCGTGCTCCCCCCCTTTTTCTCTCTGGTTGAGCATGACTCGTGCTCCCTCTCCCTCTTCTTCCTCTCCTGGAATCAGCCTAAGGGAGCATTACATAGAGGAGAGCACGACTCGTGCTCATGGAGCACGTCTCGTGCTCCTCCTCTCATGCTCCCACAAAGCATCCTATCCAGAGAGCATTTACACGGCGGCATGAACTACCCTTACCGCTGTGTAACTGATTGGACAAACAAAATAACAATTCCATAATGTTTACACGCCGGTATGATATTCCATACCGTCGTGTAACCCATCCCAAATCCAGATTCTCTAGAAAAACACATACTTTTAACTTGTAAAACCCATTGTGACGCGTGCGAGCCGGATCCCCGTGGCCGCCCCTTTGACCGCCCACTTGAGGGCGATCGGGCAATTGATGGTCCGCTGACAGCTTACAATAAATCGCAAGTGCGTCTATGTTGGGCAACAAGGAGGTTTCATGGAGTCGCCACCCAATAGAACATTGGAAAAGTTTCTCTCGCCTCGGAGAGCCTAAGACTGCGCTTAGTATCCATTTTTGGCCAACCAAAGGGGTCTTAGAGGGTAAACCTCTCGCCCTAAGTAGCCTAGGATTAACGTCAAAGTCTCGTGACACAAGAGGTGTCTTGGAGGGTAAACCTCTCGCCTCTTTGAGCCCAAAGACCAGAGATAGGTTCGGGACTTCTCATTTATTCGTACTTTGATTAATTTTACAATTAGGTTTTGAGTTTATTAGTCCGCTCTCTCTCCACATGATACAATTTAAATTAAAGGCGCAATCATCCATTTAAGAGCATAAAATAAAATAGCATTAAAGTATAAAATAAATTTACAATAATACTAAGGGCAGAATACAACTCTCGCTTGTAAATGTGCGATACATGCATAAAACGGGTTATTTATTAACAAAGAGGACATTGGTCCTCGCATGCATTCATTATGGAAAACGATTTTTATATGATGGTTTTATTGGGTAAAAATAGGACATTGGTCCAGTTTTATTTAGCAAACATTTTATTTAATAGAAAACATTTGTGTGGTGGTTCTTTTTAAGAACGGTCGAAAATCGTTTTATTATTATAGACCACAAATAAATAAAATAATATAAGATAATAATTACATGCTTCTAAATAAATAAATAATAAATATTAAACTATTCGTCTCGACTGTGCTCCCCGAATGAGTCGCATTGCCACTCTCGTGGTTACAGTCATGACAGGACAATAATAGCAATTAGCAATAAATAAATAATTGCATAAATAAATGAATGCATAAGCAAATAATAAAATAAATTAAAGAAAATAATCAAAATTAATAATTGACTAAATGAAATGAAATAATAAATAAATGAATGAATAAATGAATGGTTTAAATGAATAATTAAATGAATTGAATAAATAATTAAGTAAATTAATAATTAATTCGGTGTGGTAAAAATGAGGTTAATGCATGTAAATGACAATTATGGTGATGAAAACCAATGAAAATAATAATAAGACAAATAATAATATTAATAATTACACAACAATAATAATCATACAATGCATTAATCATAAAATAATAACATTAAGAATAATAAATAATATAATGTTAATATAGCAATGA
This sequence comes from Excoecaria cochinchinensis, assembly GCA_947683425.1. NCBI lineage: Eukaryota > Viridiplantae > Streptophyta > Magnoliopsida > Malpighiales > Euphorbiaceae > Excoecaria > Excoecaria cochinchinensis. The sequence goes on from CANTUQ010000013.1 coordinate 6,294,277, forward strand.
CAATAAACAAATAATAATAAAATTAACACATTCATAATTAACAATAATAACATTAACATAAAATTAACATAAATTAAACAACCTAACACATAAACACTAATAATAAACTGATAATAAATAATATTAATATTAATAATAAAAAACAGAAAATAAATAAATAAATATATATATATATAATATTAAAAATAAATAATAAAAACATAAATTAAATAAATATATATATATATATATATATATATATATATATATATATATAAAATAAGAAGAAAGGGGGCTTACCGTCGCCGGAGGAGGGGTGACCGTCACCTCCACCGCCAGATCGGAGGTCAGGTCACCGGAGGCAAGGCGGGAGGCTCCACGCGCCGGTATGTCACCCACCGTCCCCGGAAAATGCGAAAGATCGCCCTGGTTTCTTCTCCCTCACGCGCCGGATGCCGGCCACCGACGGAGGAACGGCGGCCACCGTCTGAAGCGTCCAGACCTCCTCTCCACAGCAGCGGGGCACGTGCGACGATCGGCGGCCGGAGCTGGCCGGCGGAGGCGACGCCTCCTTCCCCTTTTCTTCCTTCCTTTTTCCCTTGGTTCCGGCATCGTTCTCCGTTGGCTGGTCCCTGCTCCTCCCTCTTTTCTCTCTTCTTTCTATTTCTTTGCTTTGGTTCTTTGGTATAAATCCTTTGTTTGTTTCTTTGATTTCTTTTATCTTTTCTCAATTCTTGCCCTTTTCTTTCTATTTTCTCTGGCTTATTCTTGCTCTCTCTGTATTTTTCTTGCTCTCTCTTTCTTTTCTTTTTCTTTGTTTCTTTGGCCGGCTCCCTCTTGCTCTCTCTTTCTTTTCTTTTTCTTTCTTTTTCTTTGGTTTTCCTGGGTTCTTTTTTCTTGATCTGCCGAGCCTCCTTTCAATTTTGCTCATCCTTTTCTACTTATACCCCTAAATTAGGGCTAAGGGTCATCCAAGTAATTTTCTCCATTTTTCTATTTCTTAATTAAACTAACTTAATTCAAATTAATATACACACATACTAATTAATTAAACATGCACATATTAATTAAACACTACATTTTAATTACATTTTAATCTATTTAATTTATTTAATACATCACATATATAATTTATCTAATTTAATTAAACGTTACACTAATTACTCATTACATATATTATATCTTAATATAATTATCACATATATTATCTATTTAATTAAACACTCTACATACTAATTAATATTAATTAAATAAACTTTAATTTTTCATGCATTATAATTACACAATAATATTAGCCATTTAACTAACCAATAAATTAACTAATTAATTAATAAATAACATTAACTAATTAATTACCTAATTTTACACACACATATATTTATATATTTATTACATATATATATATATATTTTTTGGAGGGAATTATCAAGGATCCAGAAATCACCTTTTTTCATTTTATGCCGAACTCGGGACCCGGTGTCTACACCCATACACAACCCATATACTCAAATAACAAAATCAACTTCAAACATTTAGACACTGCAAGCAATCAAAATGGACATCTAACACATGTAATCTAAATGAGCAGTTAAGTCAATTAAGCTCATCATGTTCATCTTTGTTCAATAATACCTCTACTCAATCATACATTTCATGTAAACACATGCAAATAATAAAATTGCACACGATCCCTACCTCTAGGAAGCTCAAATTCGGTGTTCTATTCAGCTCCAACCCTTTCCTTTCCTTTATCCAATCTCTTGTTCACAGCTTCCATGCACAAACCATTCAAAACATTTGAGTTAACCTTCTCTCTACTTTAAATCGGAAAAAAAAAACCAAGTAGAAGAAGAAGAAGAAGACCAATACACATAAAGTCATATTACTTACCTTCTCTAGAATTTAACTAACCCTTCCTTACACTCTCTTCAAACCAATCCAAGTTTATTCACTCAAAATAGACCAAGAAGAAGAAGGAGGAACAAAAGAAATGGAAAGAAGAAGAGAACGGTAGAAAACCAAAGGAAAGAAAAGAAACCAAAAGCCAAAGCAGAAACCAACGTGGGAAAAGAGAAAGAAAAGAAAATGAGCAGATGGTCCAACTCTATCCAACATTTACTGCTCCAATTAATATCATTTACCTTAATTAAATACATACATATCTCTTAACCCACTAATTCCTTTTAATTTTTAACCAAGCCAAATGTCTTTTATTCATTGGTCACTTGTTTCATTCTTAACTCATGTAAAATACAACAATTCTTGCCACTTGTCAAACTCCTACAATGCCACATGTTAAAATGCCACATCAAAATTTTTAAAATATTTTTGGGCCATTTTGGGCTGTTACAGCATAACCCCTAATTTTAATAGGAGCTAGCTTCGGTGACATAGCTCCCAGTCGAACAGCCAAACTATGAGCAATATTCCAGCCCGCAGAATCCCCTAAAATAAACACCTTCTCAATGTCAACAACATCATCACTAACCCAATCATCAACCTGAGATTAAAGCCATTCCAGTGCCTTAAAGCCATCTTAATAGCAGTAGACAACCTATTTTTAGGCGTCAACCGATAATCAGGAGAAATTATCAAAGCTTGAAGCTCTTTGGCAAGCTTAAAACAGTAGTTCTGGCAACTGGGCCAAGTTCGAGACCCAATGCAGAACCTACCACCATAGATGTAGAAAAAGATTGAAAGCTTAGTATTAGCAAAAGAATTAGAGGATGGCTTGTAAAGATGAAGATAGAGATTATGTTTAGGGTCAAAGAGAACATCTTTCCAACCAACAGAACCATCATCACCAACATGAACCTTAATGCTTGGGTCAGTAGAATGCCAAATTGAGCCATCGCTGTAAATCCAGAGAACTCCTCTACATTTATCAACCTCATATGGAGTAGGAGTGTTAGGGTTAAGACATTTTTGAGGTGTGAGATTAAGATAATTTGTGAGATTAATAAGAGAAATTGAGAAAGGAAAAGAACAGAGGAAGAGTTGAAGAACGACGGGTTTAATTTATTTTTGTATGTATTTGGATGGATCTCTTCTCACCAACTATTTTTATGAAATTCAGATCTTCTTTTTGGTTTTAAGGCATAAACATAGAAAATTGAAGAAGAAGAAGAAGAAGAAGATGATGATGATGATGATGACATGTTAATATAGGGTTTCTGAAAATTTTCCCATTGATAACAGGGTTAACACCTTTAATTCGGTAGGTTGCACGCATTTTGCTATGTCACATTTTGTGTTTATTTTATGTATATTAGCCAACTATAAGTGTCTATCTGGTCAATATTCAGGTGTTCAAATGATTTTTAGTGTCAAGTTTGAGGTGTTCCTTATGTATTATCTCAATTTTAAAACCAATAAATTAGTAGCTTTGCATGATTTTCTAATTTTTTTTCTTTTACCACTTTATTTAATTTTAAAAACTCAATTTAGATTATAATATAACCCTAATCTTTTATTTTCTATTAAAATTATTTTTAATTTTTAATTATTTGAATTTTTCCTTCTATCAAAAATATATTAAACCATACTATTTTTTTCAAACACACTAGCAAATATTACCACCCCACCCCACCCTATACCACCACATGCATTATTTCATCCAAGCATAGTGTTAACGAATTTAATAATTAAAAAAATATATATCTTTTTAATATTTTAAGCGTAAAAGATTTAATTTATTTCTGTAAGTAATTAAAAATATAGCATAATTTTTTTATTCTACAATTTTAATAATTTTTGTAATATTATAATTCACAAATGTTTGCTTATAAATAATTTTTTTTTACTTTTTCTATAAACCATTTGTTCTCATTTGATTTAATATTATATAATTTTTATGTTATATTATATTAATATATTATTGTTGCCTACATATATGGTCATAATAGTTGTACAATTTTTTTTTTTTTTAATAAATCACTTATTCTCATTGTATTCAATAATTAAATTAGACAATAAAAAATGTTATGCTGCAATTTTTTTAAAACATCTAAATTTTCTTACAGTTATATCTTATAGTCTGTTGACTGTTCATTTTATTATAGATAAAATTCAATTTTCTATATTATTTTCAAAAATGATATTTCATGTTCTTTTTAATATTTGTCTATATTAAAATTGATGAGTATCTCAAAGTTAATGATTTTTTAAATTAATTTATACATATTTAATAAAAAATAATAAAATTTGTGCAGCGCACACGCACTAGTGTGTATATATATATATATACTAGTTTTTCGTATATATATATACACTCCAGCCATGCCACGCATCCAAGTGCCATCGTAAGCTTTTAAATATTGTCTTTGGCACTTCTAACTTTCCTCCAAAATTTTCCATGCACTCGTATAATATAACTGGGGATATATCCTCGCTCCTCCCCTTGGTGTAAGGTACAAGAGAAAATACATTCCGTTAGCAATAGGGCCCTCACGATGAAAGGAGCACAAAACTGCTAAGAAGGAAGATTCTCATTAATGAAGAGAAATATAAAGTAAAATTCCGATAAAAGGAGAGGGAAATTCAAGATAGTTAGGTGAGGTTATCTACTCTTAAAGATAGAGAGGAGAGAGAAGAGGAAGAAGAAAACAATACTATTAAAAATGGCTTAATCTAAGATCCTCACAATTTGTTCATGCTAAATTTAATAATTGAAATTAATTTTGAATTTTCAAAATTTGTGACTATTAAATTCTGACGGTGAGAACTATAAAAAAATAGCAACAGCCACAAGTGCCAGAAAAGAGGGAGGAGTATTGAAGAAGGGAGAGAGAAACAGGAAAGTCTGCATCCTGCATTATGTTGCTTAAAGCTCAAGACTAGCTTTTGATTTCAGGATGTCAAAAGTAAAAAAGAAGGTTGAGTTGAGGTTACAACAGCTTTTATTCTATGTAATTATGAGGGAAACAAGGAGAAAAAAAAAAGGCTGATGCAAGGTATGCCCCTTTCTCAATTTTATATACTAATTTTTCCCATTAGCGTAGTCACATATGCTTTGACACCTTTTTCTTTTATAACAATGATCATAATAACAAAGCCAAATTCGGTCAACATTATTTGATTTAGACAATTATCATTATTTTGTCCTAATAGTGGATGTCAATCAAATATGCTTAGATAAACAATTTACAAAAGCGGGTGCTTTAAATGGGAATTTTTTTTCCTTTATTAAAAATAAAATGATCATCACCATGCAGAGATGAGGAACCTCTTGAGATGTGCTATCTTAGGGGTGTGATATGGCGTAGGCCTTTTTAGATAATTCAATCAGTGCACGCGATCGGATGATCTAAATACAAGCACGCCACCGTACTATGCTCTTATTTTGAATTCAAAAAGAGCACAAAAAGAAACTAAGAAAGCTTTAAGAAAGCTCTCAAAATAAGTTATGGTACTTAGGTGTGAGAACTGAATTAATCAAAAAAAAAAGTATTAAAAATTCAACAAATCGAAATTGAACCGAAATACTATGACAAGTGAATTGAAACTAAACCAAAACTTTCACTTGATTTGGTTCAATTATACAGCTAACCGAATTTTAAATTGTCATAAGAAAATTAAAAATTTTATCTAAAAATTGTACAAAATTACAAATCATAAAATAAAAATAAAAATATCTAAATTAAAAAAAATATAAGTCCAAATTAAAAATATGACCCAAATATTTAACATCATACTGTTGAAACTATAAGCCCAAATTAAGAATACAACTCAAAAAATCCTAATTTAGTTACACTATTCATCCTGTTTGGTTATTTTATGGCTTTTGCCTTCCAAAACCAAACTGAACTGAAATAATAGATTTTGTTGAAATTTCCAAACCGAAAAATCAAAAAACTGAATCAAATTGAAAAAATCGATTGATTTGGTTCAATTTTAACCAAAATTTGGTCACCTTTGGTAGTGTTACCATTTGCTACATTATATAGTTTAGCATCAAAATTATTTCAAGACCAATGCTGCTGGGAGAAGCTGCCTGAACCTCCTATCAGCCAGTTACAGAATGCATTACTAAAGACTTCAGGGGAAAAATTATAGATCATATTGTTGAAATCTTAATATTCCTCATAAAAATATCGTACATTGGTGGATGATCCAGGCCATACCTGTTTAACATGATGTGGCAGTGAACATTGAGAAATGAGAATGCTGTGGCCCAAAGAGTGGTAAAACTATATGCAGATAGGTCGAAATAAATCTTCTCAAGTATGTCATTTCAGTAGCAAGCAGCATAACTGAAATGGATACTACTTGGATACTTGAGATGTCCTCTGCCCCACCAACCCCCGCCAAAAAAAAAATTCAAGAACTTAAGTTAGCGGACATACTCGAAAATAAGCAATCAGAAGTTCGTCTCAATCTTGTCGTGCAGGGTGACCACTAAGTCATGTGCGTCATCTAAGAGCTTCCATACATTAAGTTGCCCAGCCATGCTATTGCACTCCCTTAAAATCTCATCCATGCTGTTATACTTCTCTATAATCAACTTCCTTCTCTGTAATACAGATGCCGCAATGGCATAAAGCAACAAATCATCTGTTGGTGGTGCCCGCTGGCTTATCCTGCTCCATGCCGACTTTCCAATCCCAGCCCTTATGGCTGCCTGATCTGCCCACATCACCTCCCAGAGACAGATTGTCTGTTCAAATGTCAGCTCCCTCCTAAATAGCACCACCACCATCCTATAGACAAAGAAGCAATCCTCAGCCTGCAGCTTCTCCAAGTGCCTGAAGAGATGTGAGTCTTTGCATTTGATAATTTTGGAAACAATATTCAATTGCCTTCGGATTCCAACTTCATCGAGCCTAAAATTGTGGCGAGCCTTCTTCATGAATCCCACAAAACACCAGAAAGCCTCATGATCCTCTGTAATAACTGCGATTATTGGAGAAAGCAGATCACTCATGCCCTGGCAATAGCCAATTTCAGGGTCAAAAATTGCATATGCTTCAAGAATGGCAACTAATCGAGCAGCATGAAAAATTCTCCAGGGTTCCAGGTGATCATAGTCCTTTAACCCAACAGCCTCAGCAGAACTGCTAGCTCTATCATCTGATACAGAAGCCTGAGATGGGGAGTATGGTATCCATTCTGAATTGGCACGCAATGCATCAACACGAATGATTCTCTGCCATGTGGAGAAATTCTCTGTGGCATATCGGTTTGAGTGGAACTCCATCCTTGATGGAGAAATAAACTTATTGGAAGGCAAATTAGGGTCATTCATATGAGGATCATTTTCTCTGCCTTCTGAAGAGGAAGAAGCCTGGATAACTTCAGGGTCTTCGGAGGAGTCTGAGTCCGATGACTCAGAGTTTAGTGCAGATGCATCAGTTTTTGGCAATTCTTGTCTACAACTATCATCACCTTCCAACAGTTCACTAGAGGGATTATCAGAGTAATCAAAATCTGGAGTTCTTTCCTCACTGGAAAGTGATTCCCTGGCACTAACCACATCTTCATAACTAGAAGAGTCTGTGTCTTGTGCCTGACTCTTTCTTTCCTCATTGTTGCTTGATTGACAATTTTGATCCTGCCTAAAGCTCTCATTGCGATGTTTGTGGAGTCGCTGACACTGTCTACGGAGTTTCTCATATTCCTTTCTGCAGCCACAAATTTTCACAAAGAAATGACAAGAATTAACCGTAGAAAAGGGTGAAATCCATGCATCATCTCTAAACTTGATACTAATGCTTATGAAGATCCTTAAAACATCAATTTGTCTCTAGAGATCCATGTACTTATATATTCATCTCAACAATGTCCTTTATAGAATCCAATGGCCAGAAATGTGATTTATTTATGTTTCAACATTTTTTTTTAACATTTTATTCATAAAAGGATCTAATACAATCAATTTTGGTTTTTAAATTGAAATTTTATTCTAATTTTAGAATAAAAATTAATTACCAAAAAAGAAAATATTGTTGATACAAAAATAAAGTCACAAAATTTTGCCAGTGACAGAAATTCAAGATGTTAATGTATACAAGTAACAAGTTCATGGAAAGATGTGAAATTTAACCCAAAAGAAAAAGAAAGAATCAAGTTCATTTACAGCTGGAAAACAAGCAATCAACTTATCTAAGACTCAAAATAGCTTAAAGGGTTAAGTAGAATTCTCATGATGAGCTAAAAGTACCTTTTGCGGGTCCTTATGATATCTCTTTCTTCTCTGGAACTGTCCAAGTTATAGCTGTTAAAGGAGAAGTAGGGAAAATCAGTCATCGCCTTTCTCTAAGAAAAATAAAAAGGGAGTAGAAAACAACATTATTTAGTTTGAAGTACTTAAGACTTATTCAATGCTAGACTTTGCTCGAAGAAAGAACTGCAACTAATCAGCTGAGATCTAGGTATGATGAAAAAACAAAAAAGAAAAAAACAAAAGGAAAAGAAAAAAGCATTCACAACCTTAGCAATACACATGCTGATATATAGAGAGCTAAGATCTTACCATCAAAAATAACATTAGGCATAACTGAGCTAGAGACTTAAAAGTCAGCAGCTATGATATTACTTCCAAATGCCAGAACAAAATAACATGTAAATTCGAACCCTTGGTTAAAGTGTCTACATTTGGGGTTAACATTGACAAGGTTAGAGATGCTTACACTCCAAGGAGGAACGGCCAAACTTCTGCTCGAATACTTGGATCTACACCCTATATGAGTAACATAAGAGATCAATCAATGTTCCCAAAATTAGGGCATAGGAAAACATATACAGAACTAACAATTTTTACTCACTCCACTCCGAACTTTTTTCAGAAACTTAATTCCACCACCATGGAGTTTTCCATCTGCTGTAAAAAAACTTCTCCATTGCCGAGGAGAAAGAGTGTGTTTTCTTTTTCTTCGAGACCAAGGAGATTTAAGATGACTTCTTTAAAAAAAAAAAAAAAACAAAGAGACACATAAGACGCTGCTAGTAGTTAACAAACACAAGTAAATTTGTAAACTAACAAAAACAAGAGCAAGAAAAATAAATCAGCTTTTGAATGGAATCAGCTGGTAGCTCAATTTTCAGTGCACTGCATTTGGTCCTATAAGAGAAGAAGCATTGTGTACTACCAATTAAGGCTATGTCGACCTATATGAGAGACGAAATCCCAAAGAATTTGGTAAGCTGATACTAAGACAGAGTAGGAAAAAACAAAAGGCAAGATTTTAGCCACTACATTGTTACTTCAAAACAAGCAATCCACTAAACTACTGGTGAGAACAATTACTCATATCCAAGTAATTTCAAGCGCCCAATAACATTTATATCATCAGCAGTAGAAAAGTTGCATCTTTTTATCGGAAAACAATGTAAACCAACAGATATTAATACTTATTAAAGCAGCCAATATCATTAATACGATCTGTAGTAGAAAAAGCTCGATCTTTTTTATCAGACAACAATATTCACATCCCATAACCTTGAAATCAAGCAGCAAAATGCAGTAAAGTGGGAGAGAGTATATGCCAAAAACATGACAGATCGGATCTCAGAAAAAAAAAATTAAAAAAAAAAAAGATAAGAATGATCGAAGAACACAAATGAATCAGTAATTAAAAGAAAACTCACCGATCAGAAGAGGAACAAGAAGCTGGTGAGGAAGAATTAACAATTAAAAGAACAGAACGCAAATGAATCCACGAAGAAGACCCTGATGAAGAAGATGATGGGGAAGACGAATTTGACGATGACGACGAAGTATGACTCCGTCTTAAAGCTTTCATTTACTTCAAATTTTTTTTTTTTTTTTTAGATTCTTACTTTCTCTCTAATCACTGAAGCTCACAAATCTCAAAATCAAAAGAAAAAACCGAACAGAGCTCACTTTCCTAGGTAGAAATCCTAATCCACTCCTCATTAAACTCCCCTAGATTTTCCTTTTCTCATTATTACCAACTGCTACTGTAGAAGACTCGACCACTACAGCAGCTGTAAAGGAAAGTGGCGCCACCAAAGCCCACCGGAATCCGCCGGAACCGACGGAGCGAGGGGTTGCAAAAAGAATGTTGTTGAACATTGAAGGTATAGGAAGCCGGATCCAAGAAATTGCATGAATAAAAATGCCGTCTTTTTCCACCTCCTCCGCCGCCGCCGTTTCTTGTTACGGAGGTAAAGTTGAGTTGAGGTTGCCGGAAAGAATTACGCAGCGGTTGATTCTGTGAAGAAGAGAAGATGACTTGTTATGTTTTTCTTTTTTTTTTTTAATTTAGTTATTATAGTAAAGACTAAAGAGTATGGAGAGCAAAGAGAGTGACCAATGAAAGAAAGAAAGAAAGTGAACTATTAACGAATCTGCACGCGCAAGGTAAATATACTCGCTTTCCCTCTCTACCAAATGCTAACTATTCTTCTCTTATGACTTTTGTGGGGCCTTCCATTTCTTTTTCTTTTCTTCTTTCGCCTTTTTTTTTTTTAATTACACATTGTGGGATTGGAATATGATGGTCGCATCCTATCATATAGATGCAACCGATCAAACGGTTTAGGTGTATATAGTACTCCAATTTATTATATTTATTATAAATAAATAACCTTTTATATATTTTTTTATTGTTATTAAATTCTAATTTATTTATAACTTCTACTTAAAATTTTGATTCTTTCTTATAATTTTTGAAAAAAATAAAGGATAAAGGTCCAAAATTACCCTTTACTTTTGCAAAAAATTCAATACAAACCCTCTACTTTATTTTGATGTAATCATTCCCTTAAGCTTTCAAAATTTGAGAAATATTACTCCTATTTAAGGATGTGCATCAGTCGGATTTGGATCAACTCGACCAAAACTCGAATAATCCGATACCCAAAAGGGTTACATTGCACTTTTAGGAAAAGTAAAAGGACAATTTTGCATCTTCATCAAAAAAAATAACGATCCCTTCTCATTTCAAATAAGTTATAAAAAAAAAAATATTATTGTGTTCATTTCAAAATGCCATTCCTATTTTATCATTGTTTAAGAAAAATTAAATTTTATTATTATAATATATAATTTTAGGTATAATTTATCAATTATATTTTTATTTATATTATATACAATTATTATGGTAAAAATTAAAATAATAATTAATATTAAAACAATATTTAATGTAAGTTGCCAAAAATTAATTTGACAAAGCGAATAAACTCTAATAGAAAAAAAAAATTGAGGGTTATAAAATTAGAATATCAAATATAAGATACTCTCGTCACTATAAAATCGTCACATTCTCCATCAAGATATTAGGTATTAAAGCTAGTAGAAGAAAAATTGGTATTCTTTAAAAGACAGTTAATATAGGGGCAATATTGCTCTAGTTTATAAAGTGCAGGAGTAAAATTGCACCAAAGTAAGAGTAAGGGGCTAAATTGCACCTTGAGCAAAAATATGTTAAGGTTAATAGACAAATGTTGGGTTATTTCTATAGATGCTAATGACCGCAAGTATACAGTGAACCGAAGCAGTACTTAAGAATGTCGATCCCACGAGAAATGTGATTTACACACTATTACTACCTAATTTTAACTTTGTTTATAATGATCAATTAATGGTAAAGTAGATGTAAACTATTCTAGAATCTAAATTAACTAAACCTAATTATTGATGGTCAAAGAAGATAAAAAGATAAAGGATGATAAGTATAAAAATGGAACTTGAATTAATTGTTCTTAATTATTATAGTATTCTTGTCATGCAAGTCAAGTTGAATAAATTTCCTACTTACTCTCTCGACATAAATAAGATTGCCTAAAACATGCATAAGTAATTCTATTTCACAACTTTCATTAATGAACTAGAAAATTAAACATGCAAATCTTAGGTTAAGTCACAACCTATAACAACCATTTTAACACTATGATTTCTCAAATAATGTTTCAATGATGATTTCCCATTAGATTGTAAATATGAATTCATTTTTCAATTAAACTCATACTTATAATGATCATACATAGTATCCTAATAGGAAATTCTACAAGCAAGAACACATGAATTAGTATGAACAATAAAACATTTAATATTAGGTATTCAAGTTCAGAATTTACATCACAAAATTTACAAAGAAGAGTAAAAAGATAAGAAATGAAGAAACCCTTTTTAAGTCACCAAAGGTAGTCTTCTTCTTTGTATGCTTCTTCTCTTCAATGCATAAACTCTACTTGAGAAAATTAGACTAAGGAAAGAAAAACTATTCTAACTTACAGAAATTTTTACTTAATCAAATATTCAACTCCCTAAATTACAATTAGAAGTATAATTTATAATATCTACTTATACCCCTTCAGATGACTCTTGGTAATAGCTGCAAAGGTTGGTGGAGAAACACAACTCTTCAATGTGAGATTTTATCTTTTGGTCTCTAACGGATCTCTCTATCGCGCTCGCGACAGAGCGCGCCTCTTTCATCTCTCCACCTTCCTCGCGTTTGCCTTCTCCGTGCTCTGTCGCGACCTCGCAATGAGCTCCTTGGTCGCGACAGGCTCTCTTCTTCCTTTTTCTCTCTTCCTCCTTTGGCTTCCCTTAGCGTGTTCTGTCGCGCTCGCGACAGAGACACTTCTTCCTTTGCTCAATTCTGCTCTTTTCTTCATCTTTCTCCACTTTTTCCTCCAATGTTCTCCTATACCCAAAACTCAAACAAAACATAAAATATCCCTAATTCTAACACAATAAACACACTTAATCATAATTTCTAACCCTTAAACATGGGTTAAATATGAGCCAATTAAGCTCATATCAACAAACATTGGTCAACTTTAATATATTGCTAATGGAGGGATAACATTGTTCCACTTATTAAAATTCAGGGATAATATTGCACCAAAGTAAAGTAAAAGGGTTACATTGCACTTTTAGGAAAAGTAAAAGGACAATTTTGCATCTTCATCAAAAAAAAATAACGATCCCTTCTCATTTCAAATAAGTTATAAAAAAAAATATTACTGTGTTCATTTCAAAATGCCATTCCTATTTTATCATTGTTTAGGAAAAATTAAATTTTATTATTATAATATATAATTTTAGATATAATTTATCAATTATATTTTTATTTATATTATATACAATTATTATGGTAAAAATTAAAATAATAATTAATATTAAAATAATATTTAATGTAAGTTTCCATAAATTAATTTGACAAAGCGAATAAACTCTAATAGAAAAAAAAAATTGAGGGTTATAAAATTAGAATATCAAATATAACATCGTTTTTTCAAAAAAATATATAAAAATATTTTAAAATAAGTAAATTATAAGTTATTTATAAGATAACTCCAAGATATAAAATAACAAATTGACTATATTTAGGACAAAGTAAAAAAATAAATAAATAAAACTATTAGGCTTAATACCTAAAATACCCCTTGAACTTATATTAAATTTCATAATTCATACATGAACTTTGAACATTTTTAGTTCACCACCCAAACTTAAAAAAAGTGTGATAATTTACTATCTAACTGATTAATTTTGTTGATGTGGAGTGGAAAGTGAAGTGCATGTAATGAGAGAATGTGAGATAGGAAGAAATGAAATCTCAACGGTAAAAAAATCCTCAAAATATCATTTATTCTCTTCATTAAATCCTAATAAAAAAATTCTGCTCCATCACTCACGGTTCTTTCTTTCTCAAATAGAATAAGTACTCATCTATATTTGTTCTTCCTTGCAACTATTTGTTAATCCTAACATATTTTTATAATTATCTAAAACCTAACCTTAATAGTGAGAATGGTGGTGCTCCTATTTGCACTGGTAGTTGAGATGAAGTGTTCATAGACCGACACAAATCTAGGGAGACGCTTTTTTAGCTGCCAAAATTATAGGATATGTTGGGTTTAAGGTTTAAATTTGATTGATGATACAACTCTGAGCTTGCATTTTTTGCCACCATGGTGAGAAAATTTCCGTAATTTTGCATAAGCGATAAATGATTATAGGTTTTTCTGTTTCCCAACTCTTTTTCTTAAAAATTAAAGCCTTTAGAAACTTAGCATATTTAGGAATTTGAGTTATAGCCTCAATAAAATTTAAATTGATATTTAAATGCTTTAATTTATCAAGAAAGGTTTAGAATTGCTTATCATGGTATTGCTGCTTAAGACGTTGCAGAAACGATGGACGAGGTTGGAACACTTTTGGCAAATTTGCCTTGGAAACCCCTTCTATCGCGCCCCCGACAGGATGCTCCTTCTCTACTATCGCGCTTGCGAATGGAATCGCGCTTGCGATATTGGCCGGCTTCCCCTCTGTCGCGCTCGCGACAGAAGGCTCATCTTCCTTCTTCATTTCCTTTTCCTTCAAAACCTCATTTTTGTTAAAAGAAATAAATTCATGGGTGTAAGATTTACCTAATCTCAATGTGATTGCCTTCAAGTGCTCCCTAGGATTATCTTCAGTATTACTTGGAAGGCATCCTTGTGATCTTGAAGGTAATGCATTGGCAATTTGCCCCAATTGAACCTCAAGGTTGTGAATGGATGAAGCTTGATTCTTAGCTATTTAATCAAACTTAGATTCCAGCCTCTTATAATTCTCCTCTTGTGAATTAAACTTCAAATTTATTCCCTCCAAGAATCTATCCATTTTAACCTCCAAAGCTCCAAATTTATCTTGTGGTGGTTGAAATCCTACACCTCCTCTATTCTAATTATTATTATTCCCCCATGAGAAATTTGGATGGTTCCTCCATCCGGGGTTATAAGTATTAGAATAGGGATTTCGACGCCCTTGTCCTTAAATAAAACTCACTTGCTCTTCAGTACTTGCTATTCCCAAATTACAACCTTCACTTGCATGACCTTATTGTCCATAAATTATACATGCATTTGATGAAATTCCTCCCATGTTCAAGTTGTCTATTTTATGTGTCAAAACTGCTACTTGTGCTTGTAAGGCAACAACCGAGTTAATAGAATGTAAACCTTTAACAGGGGAAAAAATTTGATACCTTAGCCCTTTCGGTTGGCCACATGCAATTGTTTATTGACATTTTCTCAAGCAACTCAAATGCAGCATTTGTTGTTTGTCTCATAAGACCATAATTGCATCAATAGTTCCTCTTGTGGTAGGATTTACTCCATTATAAAATGTTTGCATGAGCAACTCCCTTGGAAGATTGTGATGGGGATAACTTCTTTGCAATTCCTTAAATCTTTCCCATGCCTCATACAAAGATTCATTGTCATTTTGCATAAAGGTAGTGGTATCTTTAATAACCTTTGCAGTTTTATTTAGAGGAAAATACTTAGATAAAAATGCTTGAGCCAATTGGTCCCAAGTTGTAATAGATCCTCTAGTAAGGGAATTCAACCAAACTTTTGCTTTGTCTTTTAACGTGAAACGAAATAGCCTAAGTTTGATTGCAACCGCTGAAACTCCATTGATTTTAAAGGTATCATAAATTTCTAAGAAATTTGCCAAATGAGCATTTGGATCCTTATTTGCCAAACCATAGAATTGAATACTATTTTGAATCATTTGTAAAAGAGATGGTCTAATTTCAAATTGATTTGCATTTACCGTAGGCCTTACCACTCTTTGTTGAGCCCCGCTCAACGCCGGCATAGCAAAATCCATCAATTTAGGTGGATTCTCTTCTTTAGCCATAAATAGTTTCCTATTTTTATTTTTTTTTCTTATTGGATTTACGGTTACTCGACAAAAATCTTTCTATCTCTGGATTGAATGGTTCAAGTTCTTCTTGAGAACTCCTTGTATTAGGCATAAACTTGAACTATCCAATCCTGCAAAACAAAACAAAATAAAACAAATTAAATATTGTAATCCAAAATCATAAATCAAGTTTTATAATGGCAATTATATCAAACATAACTGTTCCCCGGCAACAGTGCAAAAAAATTGTTGTGCTAAATCCGCAAGCGCACGGTTTACCGATTAGTACTTAAGATATCGTTCCCATGAGTAACATATGTTGATTATTACTCACTATTACTACTTGATTTTACCTTGTTTACAATGTTCAATATCTTGTAAGGTTAATTTTATACTACTCGTGTAATGCAAACTAATTAAACCTAATTAATGATGATCAAAGAAGACAATTTAGATGATGAAAAAATAATGATTGTGAAACTTGATTCCATCTTTAAAATATAAATATAATCTTATAAGCAAGCCAAATTGGAATAATATTCTAATCCACTCTCTCGATATGAACTAGAGTGCCTAAACCATACAATTACAATACTAATCCTTAATTCTCATTAATGAACTAGTTAATTCCAATCACATATTCTAAAATTAATTACCAATTTATAGCAATTATCTTAACATACTGATCTCTCAAGCAATGTTTTAATAATGAACTTTTATTAGTTATAAGATAAAGTGAATCTCTTAACTCTCCTTTAACTTATAATGATTATGCAATAATACCAATAGACAATTCTGCATTAAAAGATTATTAACATTGATGGAAATAGAAAATAACATTAATATTATTTGAGTTCCTTCAGTTAATTACAAAGAATAAGTAAAAGATTAGAAATAAGAAGAAGGAGATCTCTCAACCCTTTTTCTTTTCACAAAGAATGATCTTCTTCCTTCCAATTGTCTTCTCTTCAAAACATAAAATCTAACTTAAGAATTTCAACTGTATAAAATTGTTCTTCAAACTTACAGAAAAATACTTAGTTAAAAATTCATCTCTTAAAATTTACAACTGAAATTAATATATAATATTCCAAAGTTCATAACTCTTGAAATGCCACTTCAAAGGGTTGCAAAAGTTGGCAAAAGGCTCAATTGTTCAAATAGCTTTTCAAAAATAAACTGCCCAATAGACCTCCCTGTCGCGCTCGCGATAGGACACGAACTCTTCTTCATTTGATTTTCCTCAGCTGCGTTGACTGCTTGACTTTCCTTACTCCGTCGCGCTCGCGACGCCTTCACGCTCACGACAGGACACTCTTTTCTCTTCTTTGCTCTTTCTTCTTCTCTTTTCTTCCTTGTTCTTAGGCATCATATGTCGCGCTCGCGACAGTGCATCCTTTCCTTGCTCATATCTACTCATTTTTCCATATTTTCTCCTTTTTCTCCTACAAATACAAAACTTAACACAAATACATAAAACACACCTAATTCTAACATAATTAACCATAACTAAACATAATTTTAATCACAAAATAATAGGTAAATATGAGCTATTTAAGCTTATATCACTTTCCCTTTGATCCACAAGCCTCCTCTACTTTAATTTTAATTCCAATTTTTAGAATTGAAGTTAGAAATCAAAGTCCCAATTCAAACCATGAGGAGAAGAAGAAGAAAACTATACTAAAATCCTTACCTCTAACTTGCAAAAACACCAAAATTACACAGCCAACTTAAAGTGCACTTGATAACACTTTAATGGAGTAATGGATTAGAGTTAAGAAGAGGAAGAAGAAGATGAAATACATAAGTTCTTTTCCCTTAGAATGGCCGGCCAAAGTTAGGTGAAAAAGCCAAATTCCATGTAAGGACCCAAAATACACCCTAACTGTATTAAGGCATGTTTAGGATGAAGAGGAAACCAAATATGCTTGATTTAGCGACGGAAGTGACAAAAAGGACACAACCATCATTAATTCGAAAGTTTTGGCAAGTTTCGGTAAATTAGACAATTATATCATTATGCCTTAAATGGCATTAAAAGAATTATTTTGGGTGACCAAAATATGTAACTGGAGGATGAAAATGGTTAATTGTAGTAAATGACGTATTCGGTATTAAGTAAAAAGGCTAAGGGTAATTTGGTTTTTTTACACCCATCAATCAAATTGAATGAATTAGTTAATTATGTGGGCCAATGTATGAAATAAAAATTTGGTATATGCCAATGTATGATTACAAGAGAATTAAGGCTCAAAGTGGATATTTTACAAATATCCTCAATGGACCAATAAGAGTTTGATATGTGGCTCATTGTAGACCAAGTATGTATGAGTATATAAAAGGGAAAGAGAGAGATGAGGGACACAATTTATTTGGCTCAAAATTCTAGCAATTTTCTGCTTCTTCTCTCTTTTTTTTTTTTGTCTACTAATTGATACAAGAGAGATGAAAGTTGGGAAAGATTAAGCAAGATTTGATGATTTTTTAGGTAAGTTTTAGGTCTTTTCTTATTTTTCCTCCTTTTCTTTGTATAAGATGTTAAGTTATGTGTTTTTGAGGATAAAAATCATGTGAGTTATGATGTGTTTTGATTGAGGTAACCAATTGATGCAAGTTGGAATTTGATGCAAAGTGAAGGAGAAAGAAGGGATAGAAAGTGAAGTGAAGATAAAAGGAGTCATCACATGAGGTTCGAAAACTATATATTTAGTTTATGAGGTTTGATGATAAAGAATGTGACTTGAGATGTATGTGAATAATATGTGTTAAATATATGATGATAGTAGTGAGTTTTGGCTTTAATTTGTTAAAAATATGTATGTGAATAGGATTGGGTGAAAAACAGTGTTGGGGACACTTGACATCTCTTCGGTTATTAGGCTGTTACTAGAGTTTTAGAACTCTAAATTGAATGAACCTAGTCCGGTTCGTAAGCTAAGACACATTCTTACAAATGTCTTAGAAATAGTCATAAGCCAATTTTAGCTCTACGTGCTCCAAAATTGGCCAGAACAGAGGTGTCTCTGCTTTGGCCGGTTCATTGGAACATTTCAGGTTGTTTTGATCATATCTGATGATTTAGATGTCCAAAGGATCTAAAAGTTATGCCATATGAAAGATAACATCCTAAAGATCATTTGTTAAAGGACTTTTTGCCTAAAATGAGGTTTAGATATTGGTTTAGGAGTTCAAGTTTGAAGTGAAAAGCGATCCTATTTTCCTATTTTCGCAAGACACCTGATGGAGGCTTTTGTAGCGAGCGCAACCTTGGTCGCGAGGGCGATAGAACATGCTAGATGAGGGTTTATCTTCTTATTTAAGACCTCATGGCTGGCATGAATCATTGCCCACCATTACCCCTCCTTTAATTTGTGCATTTTCGTGTGTTTTTCCTCCCGAAACACACCCGAACTTCCCTGAAATTTTTTAAGACTTATCCATCACATGTTTAGAGCGTGTAAAAAGTAAATAAATGGCTATCACTTAGAAATACAAGTGACTAAGGTTATAAATATGAATAATTGCTAAGATACTTAAAGGCATAATTAATAAAACATTTCTGAATGAATCCAAAAGTGACATGTTATGATATGTTAATAGGTTATAAGTGTAAATATTTCAAATTGCATATTGAACCTTTGAATGGAATATAATTCACATAGTTAATAAATATAAATACTCATTTAAAAAAAATAAAAACACATAAACTTTGTCTACAAAAATTATGACCATAATATATTTATTTTTTTACAAAGACCATTTAGAAAATATAATTTATATTTTCATTATCTCTAAAGTTTAAACAGTTATCATATTTTTGAATAGATTTGGCAAATGGGTCGGATGGGTTTGAGTCAGTTCTTTTTAGGTTCGATTTTTTTGGGTCATCAATTTTTTGAGTCACTTTTGGATCGGGTCATTTATTTTTCAAGCAGGTTTGAGTCAGATCTTGGATCACAATTAAGACTAAATAATTGGACCAAAATTAAATCGGTACTTACAGTATCAAATCAGATAAAAAAATAATTTAATATATTCAGTTTGGTTTTGAAATATAAATTTAGTTATATCAATTTGATTTTTAATATTTAAAAACCACTAAAATTGAACTGACCTAACTATTAGTAAAATTATGGTTGATGCTAAAACTAGAAAGCCGATGGCAATAAAGATAAAGTGAAATAAAGAGAGCAGCGAGATAAGTGCAATGAGCAATAGAAAAAAAAATCAAGATATTAAAAGTTTAAGATTCTGGCATATATATATATATATATATAGGTGCGCACACACACTCACCAAATTAAAATGACGTCATATTGAACTTCGGTTGACTCACATTTGAAATTTTTATTTCTTTTTCTTTTACTTTTTATGTACTGCTCAAAATTTAAACAATTAGATATTTATTCTTTTCTTTAAATTTAATTTAATTTTTATATAAAATTTGGGATGAAAATATTAATAAAAAGGTATATTGTTAATATAATATATGTATATAATATAAATATGATATGTTATTTATAATTTTATTATTAATATAATATATTATTTATATAATATATATATATATATATATATATATATATATAATATTAAACTATAATTTATAAATAAATATGACAAAATAAAATTTAATTTAAAAAATTCGAATCATAAATTCGGGTGGGGTTGGGTTTCAGCTTTTTTCAGGTTTTAGTTTGGCTCATATTCGATCTTAAATTTCTTGGGTCATTTAGATTTCCTTTGTCATCTTCTTTGAGCGGGTACGGGTGGGGTAAAAAATTGCCCGGTTTATGTTTGAAAGAAATGAATTTTATAAAATTTTATAAAATTCATTTGCAATTCTAAAATGTTATATGAAATGAGAAGGAAAATTGCTAAGATACTCATTTTAGAAAGGAAGCATCCATTTTGTCCTAAAGGAGCAAGTGTTAGTTATATATCTTAGAGCCCATATATAATAGGGATTATTTCATTGTATAAAGATTCTATTTAAATAATAACAAGACATTTCTTCATTCTTTAGTGCTTTTCTGCGTTAACATCTACTTGCATATGACTTAAACTAGAGAATGTAGTATTTGGTATATGAATACAGTACAAAAGCAATCATGAAAAGTTCATGACATGAGATGCCTATTGTAACCATAGGGTTTGACCTGATTTTCTTCATGGCTCTAGGAAACCAAAGTAGAAAATCTATAACTAGCTCATGTATTTAAAAGTTAAATATGAATGCGTGAATGATAGTACCTAAAAGGAATAAACCCCCCAATTAATATTAAGATATAAAACCTTTTGTTAATTTGAAGAGAACCAGAGTTCTTTGTAGCATTGGGTTATTGAGCAAACTCAAGCCCATATTATATCGAATATATTCGAATCATATTAATGGGTCGTCTTGAATAATCCATTAGTTTGTTAAGCAAACTAAAGGTTAATGGACCTAGAAGCAAGATTGGGTTTTACATATATAGATATGCATTCATCAAGAGTCGGTGGCCTAATGATTCAATAATTGCATATAGATGCAATTAGTATATAATACCTACCTCTCAAGGTTAAATTCTTAACTAAGGATTGGATATTGACCCACTGAAAACCCACAAGATTTTCTCGAATCAATAATGAAGGCTATTGGTTTACAATAAAATAGTGGGACTAAAATGGATTAATAAAATCCTTATTAAAGCATTCATATACATGGACATGTTCTACAATGCTTAATTCTTCACATCTAGGTTATTACATCATGAAAACCTCATATGTTAACTTATGATCAATCTTTGACAATAATAAGTTAACTGGCATCAGCTTTATGGAATGACTTTGGAATATAAGTATTGTTCTTAGTTTTAAAAATATCCATTATGTTTTATATCAAGAGCTACCATTGCATCCATCGGATAATGCTTCTACAAGTGAGCAGCTAGCTTAAAAGGATAATGAGATAGATGCATATGCCATGCTTGCTACTATGTCCTCGAAGTTATAAAAATAGCATGAGAAGATGGATACAACAACTATCATTTTCCGTTTAGAGGAGCTACTCGGTTTTCAAGCTAGAATCAAAATGTACAATGTAGCTTGCGCTCTTTTTGGATGTACGATGATAGAGGGAACTTTAGCTGCAGCTCATGCATTAAAGATGAATAGCTATATTGAGCATTTAGGTAGGCTTGGGTATGTAATAGACAATGATTTGTTAGTTATATGCCAAAGATCCCATGTTAAATAAGGATTATTTTCGTGTATAAATATTCTATTTGAATAATAGTAAGGCCTTCCTACATCTTTTAGTACTTTTATGTATTAACATCTGCTTGCATATGACTTAAATGTTAGGAATTACTATGGTTACATGCATCTCATACAAGGCAAAAAATTAAAATTTTAACAATATTACATTAGGATCTTGCCATGAAATTATATGTTCTAACTAGGTAATTTGGAAAATCACCTATGAGTGTTGTTGAACAATTGATTACTTCGCACAGAGTTATTGTAAACCATAGTGTCCAATGGCGAACACCTTTAATGCTAATTCGCACTAGAGAAGGATCAAATGTGCTAAAGATTTGGGTGACTACAGGCAGTCGACATTTCTGTGACCAGAGAGAGAAAATTCGGCCAAAAGGAAGAGAGTGAGGAGGAGTGTGACTCTTCTGTTCAATTCAACTCCCACTTTTATACTCCAAGTTAAAAGCATAACTCTAATGGGATTAGAACTCTAAAATAGCTGAAAAATTAATTCATAATTAAATCAAATCTAGGCCTATTCTAAATAGGCCATGTGCAAAAGCCCTGATACTAAGCCTTTTTATGCGCCCTTGGATTTAATTACCCAAATGGATTCTAAATCCAACCAAATGAAATATGTAAGGTCCATAACACTTATGATCATATTTAGCTTGATTTTTTAAGCCATTAAGGCCTTCTATATGCTTTCTACGCCAAAACCCCTCCAGTAGGCTTATATGCAGATGACGTTCATTTTAGGCCTTATTTTTATTCTCTAATTGATCCAATATTATTATTTCAGTCCTATAACACTTATAGTCCAATAATATTTCATTTCAAATCAATATAGACCAGCCTAGTCCATTATTACAGACCATGAGCAGAAAGTTCTATCGACTTTTCTGTGTATGGACAATTAATTAAATTCCTTTAATTAATTATTTCCTTCTTCATTTCCTCTATCCATAATAATATCAAATATTATTACATATATCATTTTATCATTATGCCTTTTTCCTATAGGTGTATGACCCATTGGATTTTCTAGTCTACTTGGCAGTACAAATATATATGCAATTAATGAATTGCATAATTTAAACTCTTTAAATCATTATATTAATTCTCTAATTACTATTAAAACTCATGTTCATATATAAATCATGAGAGGCTTCTAGCCAAGTATCATGATTGCGCAAGTGAAAGAAAAGTCAAGTGGTTTTTAGTGAACCCTTCCATATAACAATTATCATGCAATTACTCCTTTCACCTTACTTTATCTCATTTAGGTTTTGAGTATGGATTGTACCAACTCATATAAACCTAAATATAGCTATTCTAATAATTTAACTATTATTGCCAAAATGTCCTTTGTGGATATCATCCACCTTGGTATTCCACTTTGGCTAGAGATTCTCTAAATAAGTGTATTGTAGAACATATCAGATAACTCCCTTAATAAATCTGGGATGGTGTCTCCTTTATTGATCACTCAACTATCTTTTAATAGGTCATGATATACCCAACCTTCTGACTATGTTCACCCATTGATGAAGGTAAGCAGTTATGGAGTTAAAGTATACCACTTACTACTTAAGATAACTTTGGTGATCTCAAGTCTAAGGATACTTTCACCACTGCTATATAGACACTCCTCACTGATATAGATTTAATATCCATGTGAGGATTCTCATGGTAGGTCTCTAATGTACTTGTTCTTCTAACAAGCATCCATATGTTAGCTTTGATAATCTCCATGATCACAGTTATGAGAACCACTGCTTCAACTTTTCAAAAAGCATAACATATGCTAGTTTTTGCATATTAATAATATCTTGTCTTGTTAACACTATAACTATGGGTATTTAGGTATTAACACATTTGTATGCAATAGGCATCTCACATCTTGAACTCATTCATGATTGCTTTGAACTATGTTTATAACCCCAATGACTACATTTATTAATTTAAGATACAAAATCAAATCAGAGGTAATCACAACATAGTATTAATAAATAAATGATGCCTTCTTATAAACAATAATAAGTTCATATATATGGAAAAGATACCTAATCTACATGGGTTATGTGGCACACTCATAACATTAAACTATAGAATGTAGTCCTTGGTATATGAACACAATACAAAGGTAATTATTAAGAGTTCATGATGTGAGATGCCTTTGTATGCCAATGTGTTAATACGTAAATTATCTATTGTAATAGTATTAACAAGACATGATATTGTTATTACAGATAAACTAGCACATGTTATTGTGACGTGCCAATTTCATTGTCCGATTTGAATCTTGAATACCCACTTTTAGGGTCTAAGACTAGATGAAAAGGTTCAATAACTCATGAAAGTTGGTTACTTAGCAATGGACGAAGGCTTCTATCCAATTTTGCCAATCCTTGACTCTTAAAGGTCTATACTAGCATTTTACGATTTCCCCATTCCACTGTTAGTTATTGACTTATGAGGACGTCTGTTGGGCATCACAAGGCAGGTTTAAAAGGAGTCGCTACCCAATAAAATATTAAAAAATTAGTTCTAACCTTATGAGGCTAAAACCAAAGAGAGTTCGGGACTTCACTCTTATTTATACCTCTGGTTAATGTTATATAAATGGGTTACTTAGATTAATTATTTTACTTCCTTTCTCACACGCATTATTATGCATAAAGAGAAAGGTGTACTCAAGCACATTAAAAAGCTGTAAAGCATGTATATTAAAAGTAGTAGAAGCATGGCATATGGTTTCAATTCCACTAAATGATAGTATACATAAAATGAGCAGTTTGACTGAAATATTATTTTTGAAAGGAACAATGGTTCGTGCATGCAATTATAAAATGACAATTTATTATGTACATTTTGAGAAAATCGGGATAAATGATCCCATTTTATTAAGGAAATTCAGGTCAATTTTTATATAAAAAAATTTTATATTATTAAGAAAAAAGGTTATTAATTTAAGTGTGAATTCCTCCTATGATGAAAATTTGGACATTGGTCTAGTTTTATTACTAAAATTTCCATTTATTAGTAAAAACCATTTTGTGTGTTGGTTTTTTTAAACGGTCGAAAAACCTTTATTTTTACATCACTAGGCAAAGATGAAAGGCATAAAATAATTATAGTACAGGTTAAATAAGCAAATTAAAATGAAGTAAATTCCTCAATTAAACTCCGCTGATTGTTTGGTCCATTCGGGGACACACAAGATGTCCCTCAAAGCATATTCATAGCAGAAAATAACATTGGTTAATATTATTTAAATTAATTAAATAGCAAATATTGAATGAAAGGCTAATAAAAAATTAACCACATAAATTATTCCAAATATTAAATGGTAAATAAATGCTCAATTTAAATAATACTAATGAAACAATAAAAATGCATGATGCAGTCCAAAATTATGCAGCATGCAATTGGCATGCGTATGTTAACATATTTAAATATCATAAATAAGAAATACACAACAAAATTAATAAATTAACAAATATAAGAACATAAATAATATCATAGCATCAATAATAATAATAATAATAATAATAATAATAATAATAATAATAATAATAATAATAATAATAATAATATATGACAATAATAGTTAAATTAAAAGGAAATGAATATGTGTAAATAATGATAAATACCAATAATAATAAAAATAATAACAAAGTTATTATTAATGAATAGGAAAATGAATATAAATCGTATATAGATAATATTGCAATTTGTCAAATATTATGTAACATAAATAATATAGGAAATAATAAAACAAATTAACTAAGAATATATAAATAACAAGGCAAAAATGAAAAATGCAACTCACATGCATGTGATGACAAGCAAGAAAAGGTGGCCAAAATAAGTGACTAAGCATGCAAACCATGTAAAAAGAAGGAAAAGAAAATAAAGAAAGAAAGAGGAAAGAGATGCACACACCAAGTTTTGGAACGGCGTCACTGGCAGTGACTCGGCCTGGTTAGGCCATGAGTCATTCCAGAATGTGAACTGACGCCATGGATGCAGGAGGGAGAAACCATTTTTGACAATTAGACCTCGAAATTTTAGTTTTATGCATTATTTGTGTCAAAAAAAAAAACAAAAAAAAATGCATATTTATTCAAAGTAAACTTGATTTTGAGGGAACAGAGAGAAATCACAAAAAACCATGAAATTTAGAGAGAGAAAAAGAGCATGAAAGTGATGATGAATAGTACATTCTATTATGTTGATTTTAGTTTATTTTGTTCAAGGAAACTATAACTATTAGAAGACAAACCCAAAATAGGATGAAATAAACATCAATTACATAGTATTATTAACAAAATTCAAAATCAAAGAAATCAAAGATTAAGCTAAAAGTGAATATTTACAAATTAGAACATGGTTTCTTCTTTTTTATTTTTTTATTGAGTCTAGAGTTTTAATGTTTTGATATTACCTTCAGTTTTGTTAGCTTAAAGTCAAGAGAACCTAGCACACTTAAGCTTCTCTTTTTTTTTTCTCTTTTCTTTTCCCTCTGTCCTTTTCTCTTTTGAATTTTTCTTTCTTTTTTCTTTTTTGGTTTTTCTTGTCCAAAAAACCTTCCTTTTTTTCTTTTTGTCCAACCCTTTTATAACCCCATATGAGCATTATATGCTCAGGGCAAAAGGGTTGAAATAAAAAGAAAAAAGTAAGAAAAACATCCTCCTTTTTTTATCCCTTGTTTCTCACTATAGAATATTTGAGAAAAAGAGGAAAAAAACCCAGTCGCAGCCTTGACTCGATGAGTCACAAGAGTGATTGGAATTGAGGGAAAAAACGAGTAAAATGGCCCTTTAGAACATTATTGGGGCTGAGCTCCTAGTGAACAAGGGAGTGAGCATAGCCTAGGGCGTGAAAGATGCCCTGGGCATGACTCAGAGCGAGTCACGGTCTTGGCTCACTAAGCCAGGTTGTGACTCAACTCAAAGTCATTCATTTTTTTCTGCACATCATTGCCTTGCCCAGAAGGGAACAGGAGAAAGCCACTCCTAAGGAGGGATTTTTAAACCCCAAAAATTTTAAAAGAATTTGACAAAAGTTGCCTCAGGATCCAGTGTTTACAGTTTCCCCGAAGTTTAGGGTGGCCAATAGATCGAGTATCTAGGCATGCCAAAGTTCAGAGTAGAGATGCATTCCTGAGGCAGCGATTCCCTCATTATGACAGTTGAGTCAGTGTAAATAGCGATATGGTGTTGCATGCCTTTTGGTCATCTAAATCGAAACATGCAATCTTGATCTTGCTCTATAATCTATGGATGGACTTCGGTGCCTCTTAAGGGACTAGGAATTCTCTTTTCTTTTTGGAAAAGAAATTTTGATGCCTTTTAAGAGGATTTTGTGTTCCTGAGAGACTTTATTGATTCGGATATTTGATGCCAGCTTGTCGATATGTCAAACTTCATTGGTGAATTAATTGATGCCATCTTGTCTGCATGTCTAATCAAGATTAATATCTTGTCAACGCCCACTTATCGACATGTCTAAACAAGAATAATATTCGGTCGATGCCACAAAGCTCCATTTATGGATTGATTTATGCCAACTTGTTGGCATGTCCAAATAAGACTAATATCCAGCTAACGCCAGCTTGTCGGCATGTCTAATACAAGATTAATATCTTGTCGACTCCTGCTTGTCGGTATGTCTAAACAAGAGTAACATTCGGTTGAGACCAACTTGTTGGCATGTCAAAACTCCATTGGTGAACTGATTGACGCCATCTTGTTGGCATATTTAATCAAGAATAACATCTTATTGACACCCGCTTGTCGGCATGTCCAAACAAGACTAATATCCAATTGATGCTAGCTTGTCGGCATGTTTAACCATAAGAAGTCAAATGATTGATGCTAGCTTATCGACATGTCAAATCATAATAAGTCGGATGACTAATACCGGTATGTCAATTCTCCATTGATGAATTAATTGATGCCAGCTTGTTGGCATGTCTAATCAAGATCAATATCTTGTTGATGCCCGCTTGTCAGCATGTCTAAAAAGACTAATATTCAGTTGACACTAGCTTATCGGCATGTATAATCAAGATTAATATCTTATTAGCACCGCTTGTCGGCATGTCTAAACAAGACTAATATTTGGTTGACACCAGCTTATTGGCATGTCAAAGCTCCATTGGTGAATTTATTGACACCAGCTTATCAGCATGTCTAATCAAGATTAATATCTTATTGACACTAGCTTTTTGGCATGTCTAAACAAGACTAATATTCGGTTGACCCCAGCTTGTCGGCATGTCAAAGCTCTATTGGTGAATTGATTGTAGCTAGCTTGTTGGCATGTCTAACCAAGATCAATATCTTGTTGATGCCCGCTTAACAACATGTCTAAACAAGACTAATATTCGGTTGATGCCAGCTTGTCGGCATATCTAATCAAGATTAATATCTCATCGATGCCTGCTTGAGGGCATATCTAAATAAGACTAATATTCAGTTGACACTAGCTTATTGGCATGTTAAAGCTCTATTGGTGAATTTATTAACGTCAGCTTATCGCCATGTCTAATCAAGATTAATATCTTATTGACACCCGCTTGTCTGTATGTCTAAACGGGGATTAATATTTAGTTGACGCTAGCTTATTGACATGTCAAAGCTCTATTGGTGAATTGATTAATGCCAGCTTGTCGGCATGTCTAATCAAGATCAATATCTTGTTAATGCCCGCTTGTCGGCAAATTTAAACAAGACTAATATCCGGCTGACACTAGTGTATCAGCATGTCTAATCAAGATTAATATATTGTCATTTGTCGGTATGTCTAAACAAGACTAATATTTGGTTGACACCAGCTTGTCGGCATGTCAAAGCTCTATTGGTGAATTGATTAACGCCAGCTTATCAGCGTATTTAATCGAGATCAATATCTTGTTAATGCCTGCTTGTCAGCAAGTCCAAATAAGACTAATATCCGATTGACGCTATCTTATGGTTATGTTTAACCATAAAAAGCTGGATGATTGACGCCAGCTTGTCGACATGTGAAATCATAATAAGTCGGATGACTGATGCCAGCTTATTGGCATGTCAAATCTCCATTGATGAATTGATCGATGCCAGCTTATCAGCATGTCAAATCAAGATTGAAGGAATTGAATCACCCCTTTTATGGGTTTGCATGATCTCATCTTGTATGGACTTTGTCTTGATTTAATTGTCTAGTAATTGACTTGCATTTGATATGCGGGAAGAGTCGCCCCTTTCTATCCTAAAGGATGTCTCAAAAATATCACCCCTGGTGGCCATTGTGCGAGGGACCTGGTGGTGGTCGAGATGGGTGATGTGGCTTAGATGGACCTGCCCGGGACGAACTGGCCGATCATATAATGGCCCAAATTCTAATTTTTGTGAATAGTAGTTTTTGGACCGAGAATATTGATATTGGGGTAAATAGTACCCCCCGAAGTCAAAAAATATTTTATTTGACCATTGGGAAGCACAAGTTATAAGGAATCCAAGGATGTAATTTGATGTGAAACTGAAGTCAAATAAGCTCTCAAAAGTTTAAAATAAGAAAAAGTCACGGTTTGGTTCAAATAGTGAACCAGTTTGACCGAGCCTAAAAATGATGCTAGAGACCTCCAAAAAATTATTCGAACGCAAGGATACACTCTAACTAATATGGGGAATTGTATGGTCATGGAAAATAAATTTTATAGTGACGAAAAATTAAGTTATTAGGCTGGTAAAAATTTATCAAACCGACAAACAGTGCCCAATTGACCCAAAAATATTCGTGTAGCCTAATAAATATTTTTTTGAGAATTATGGATGCATTTTATGAGAAATTAAGCTAGAGATGTGGTAAGAAAAAGGGCCAAAATAATCAATTATTAACCAAATTGGGCCTTTTGGGTTGGCCCATTCGGTCGAACCTAAGGATTGGCCTATTTAGAGGGTATAAATATATGAAAAATCAGATTTATGTGGAGCATTCTCCTCCTTTCTTCAGCCGTCCACCTGTAACTTTCTCTTTCTCACCATTTCCATGCATTTTCTTCATGCTATATCACCAATTCCACTCCAAATTCTCATCTTAAGTAATTTATATGCTCTAATTCCATAGATAACCATTTCAAGAGCTCAATTGACGTGAAAAAAGTGAGGAAGGAATGTGTAGCATAAAAATCAAGTAAGTTAATTTAGTTATAACTTAATGATTTTATAGGAAGAATTGAGGGTGGATATGATTGTTACGTGTTTAATTTGAATTATGGAAGAAGAATTTTGGAGGAATCCTTATGTGCAAATTTGGCCTATGTAGGAAATAAAGAAGAAGAAGAGAAATCAAAAGGGAAAAGGGAAGAAAAACGTAGAGTGAAGTGTGGAGAAGAAGAATTTAAAGTTAGTGGAAACATAATCTACTATTTTTCATTTAATTTAAATATGTTAAAGTGTATGTTTGTGTTTGAGGTGATGAATTATGCATGTATAATGTGATGTAGGTATAGAAACATGCTAAATAGGCCAGAAAATGTTGGATGACATGGCAAATATGGAAGAAATAATGTTTGAATGGGAAACCTAGTGTTAGGCTAAAACATGAAGAATTTTGATGTTATAATGAATATTAGGCATAAAAATGAAAATAAAAATAAAAATGAGTTTGTAATAAATTAATGAGAATATTTTGAAATTAATTGAATATATTTTAAGTTATGGATAAGTTATGTACTAATTGTTAATAATGGAGTATGTAGGTTTAAAATTTAAGAATAGTGTATTTAGACACGAAATAAACATTTAATAACTTGAAATTATAATTAGTAGAAGAAAAATAAAATAAAAAGGATAAAAATAGAAATAATTGAATGTTAGAAGGGCAAAATTGTAATTATATAATAACAATAGTCAAAATAGTAAATATGAAGAAATAAGTGAATTAAATGGTGAAATAAGTTAAAAAGTATTAAAAATAAGGGTTAAATGTGTAATAAGTACAAAAATAGTGTTTAGGGACATAAAGAGGATATTTTACTTGTAAAATCATAGATTAAGAATAGTGAGAATAAAAAAAGGGTGATAAGAATACTAATAATATTAATATGAAGAGTAAATGAATAATAATGGAATAAAAGGAATATTGCATGAGAATAACAACATCAGGTTCATGCAAAAAAGCTTTCACGTGTACATACATGTTAAAGAACAAAACAATAATAACAATAATAGTAACAATAATAAGAAGAATAGTATTATTATGATAATAATAGTAAATAGAATAATAGTGGTAATAAGAATAATGCTGAAAATAATAGTAAGATTAATAATAAGAATGATAATAACAATAGTAATAGCAATGGTAATAAGAACAATAAATATGTTAATAATAAAAAAAAGAAAATGCATAATATATAAGGGTTATTTTTATATGAGATTATAATAAAAAGAATATTATAAGAAATGTTAGAATAAATATGGACATTAATCAAAGGATAATGTAATGACCTGAAATCTACCATAATAGCATTTTGGCTTAATTAGGGTAATTGGACGAGTTATATTTCGGATTTCTAATTTTGGATTCAAGTGTAATTGGAAAATAGGACTTAATTGCATGGAATAAATTAATTAAGTGACTAAAGTGTAGTTGTGCATGATTAAATTAGGAGAGGATTAATTAAGTGTTAAGTGAGATTAGCTTAAGCTAATCATGATTAAGAGAATTAATGGATTCCATGTGCTTTGTGTTGGCCTAGCCAACACATCAAATTGCTTGCAATATAAAGAGGATTTGAGAGGCAGATTTGACCCACTTGTGCATTCCTTTGTTCGGCCATTTCTTCTCTCTTCTGTACTTCTTTGTTCTTTAATTGTTCTTCCTCTTCTTCTTTATCATCTTCGGTTATTCATTCATCAATTACTGTTAGGTTGAGTCGTGAGCTGTGTTGTATATTCTTGACAAGTTATGTAAGTGATTGTGTTAAATTGTTCTTCTTCTCCTTCTTTTTCTATGTTGATTGGATAATGATTTCTTGTTCCCAAATTCTAGAAATTGGATGTGTATGCAGTGAAAGAAATTAGAAAAGATAAGGGAAAGGAGAAGATTGGAGAGCCAAGTGCCAAGTGAGCCCTTTTGGAGCAAAGGAGATAGAGGTTTAGGAAACTATGAGCTATGTGCTAAATTGCTAGGTTTTACATTTAAAATGTGTGATTAGGTTGAGTGTTGAACTGAATTGAAAACATGAATTTATTATATTGAATCGATTGTTATGAGTTCATTGAATAATAAGCATGAAACTCTGTTTTCGTAGAATTGAGAACTGTTGTGTAATTCTTGAATTAGTGAATATCTATTGTGTGATTGAATGTGCCAAAATATTCATGCATGTATATTGGTAGTCTAATTAAGTTTGGAGAATTTTCTATGTCAATTTAGTTGGTTTCAAGCTTGGTGAGCTTGATAGTGAAAAATTGGTTTTGAGCTTCATCTTGACCTACTTAGATGGATTGTGTTATAAAATGAGTTTTACAACTCTAAATGATGAGAGGTCAACTGGATTAGAATTCTAAGGTTTATGCTTGTAATTGTTATAGAAATGGTCCTTTTGGTTTGAGATCTTTGAGGTCTTCAAAATTGCACATAAGTGTAATTAAAGTTTTGTAGAAGGACTTTTGGAGCAAGTTGTGTTCCCTCGGCCACAACTCCTTGGTTTTGAGTTCAAATATAGTGAGGATTGTACCATTATGAAGTTAACATGTAGATGAAATTTTAGTTTGAGGCCATGTTAGCTAAAAATGGTGTTTTGGTTGGTTTTAGAAGTCATATGTTTGGAAGTAGGCAAGTGCTTGAAATGAAGTGAGTGAATGAAGATTGAACTCATAGTTCAGGCTCTGTCGCGCTCTCGATAGGACAAAATTTTCCCAACTGTGTTCTGTTGCGGATGCCAGATGGAGAGCGAGTGTGACAGAAGTCTATGTGTCATGTTGCGTGCATGACTTATGCCGCGAGCATGATAGAAGGTTATGTTGGAGTCTATCGCAGGCGTGACATGGGTCACGAGCTCGACAGACCTATGTGTTATGAATGCTTTTTGGTTGTCTTATTTTGGGGTTAACTACTGTATTTGGCTATGAATTATTACATATATGGAAATTATAAATGTGAAATTTTGTATGAATTTATATAATGAAATGTGGTATTGTTTGACAAGTTATACATGTATACCAGATGTCTGAATGATTTAATATTGATTAGTATGGTTATATGGTTATTAAACAATGTGATAACATGAACATTAAATAGATTAATAGTTTAGCCTGCAAGTCAAGTAATGGATAGATAGGCATGCCTATAGTGCTGCAGCCGAAACATTTGATTCTTGTTTGGAATCCTCAATGTGTATAGAATCCCGTTTTGATTCACATTAGTGTATATATATGAATGAATATATTGGTATCTGCGGGTACTAATGCGAAAGTGTTGTATCTATGGATACTAATGTGATATGTGGTACTTACAAGTACTAATGCGATACCCGTTATCCACATCTATGAGTTGCAGGCAAGGTAATTAATGAGTTATAAGAATGTGAATGTGATACGTTGTAAAATTGTCATGTTATTCTGAAATGTGTGAATATAATTTATGGACGGTGTTATATGTATACCGAGGTATATTCATTGATATGTTAATGAAGCATGTATATGTTGTAGCTTTAATTTAAGGCATGTATTTGTTATTATACAATGATTGTTATGAATAGAAATTGTGTATTGTTTCACCACTAAGCATTATCGCTTAGCACGGGTGTTAATCTGTGTAGGTTCTGAAGTGAAGTGCAATTTAAGGACGGCCCCACATTATCTCTGGTCAACACTAGGGTTCGCTATATTTTTGTGTAGGTCTTTTGTAATGTGTAATGTAATTACCAGTTTTGGTATGTAAAGAGAAATAATGTAATAGCTGAATATCGTTTGTAATATAAGTTGACTGTATGTATATAGTATGAATTTTGGAAATGTATTTCGCTGCATTTGAAAGAAATTTGTTTAATCAGGATTTTTTATTTAACTCAATTGTATGTGCTTTTACTATGTGATGCGTGTTGTGGTGACCCTCTTTGATTGCCGTAATGAAGCTATTTTGCAGTCAGGGAGGGGCGTTACAGGTTGTGGTATCAGAGCATAGGTTTAGTCATTTCTAAATAAAGTGTATAATCGAAATACATATAGTTGTGCTGACCTAATGCGGACATTCTTGTGTATGTATCAGATTGATGGATTATTCTCAGATGCTAGAGAAGAGACCAAAAAGCGTTAAACTGAGAGAACCAGAGATGTCTGTGTCTGGTCCATCTTCACTAATGAGTGTTAAACAAGATATTTCGATGGTACTGGAGGCTCTGCTTAAGATGTCTCAAGATACAACAAGGGTGTTAGATCGTATGACAGCACCAAAAGCTCCAATGTATTTGTTGAGAAAACATGGGATTGAGGAATTCTATGGTTCCAATTTGGACGAGTCCTTTAAAGCTTAATTTTTGATAGAGAAAGTACAGAGGGTACTTGATGAAATCAGATGCCCTCCCGAGCAGAAAGTAGGGTGTGTAGTGTTTCTTCTGTAAGGATCTGCCTATGACTGGTGGAAGTTAGTCCTAAGGCATCCATTGCTTCCTACTCCAATCATTTCGGAGTTATTTGTTTAAGAATTCCATAACAAGTATATTACCAAGGTGTATCGGGGAAGCAAATTGGAAGCAATTTCTGAATTTAAGGCAGATAACCTTATCAGTGGCAGAATATGAAAAGGAGTTTTGTAAGCTCAGTAAGTATGCACCTGAAGGCATGCTTACAGAAGAATTATGATCAACAGTTTGAAGAAGGTTTGAATCAGTCAATAAAGTCATTGTTGATTTCCATGACTAATTCTCAGAATGTGAGCTATTATCAGATAGTTCAGGTAACCATGAGGGTCGAAAGTCACAAGAGATTCAGAGGGAAAGAGTACAGAGGAGGAATTCTTCTAGAGGTGGTGCTCATTCGGGAAAAAGATCGAGAGATTCTCAAGTGGCATCTCAAGCTGAATCAGTTAGTAACCTAGCTACCAGAGGTAGAAAGAAAGGATCTTCTTTTGCATTTGGTACTAGTAGAGGTGCGTCTGGTAATAGAAGTGATGTATCTGAGTGTCCCTATTGCTACAAACATCACAAAGATGAATGTTGGAAGTTGACTGGTGCTTGTTACTGGTGTGGGAGCACTGAACACTTCTTGGCTAATTGTCCTAAAGCCTATAAAGTGAGAGGGAATCAGTAGCAAGCTAGCAGAGGTGGATCTAATATGCCTCCAGTAAATTGTGGAAGAGGTAGTGGACGTGGTAGAAGTAGCCAGTCTAGAGGTGGTCCAGTGTCAGAATCTGTTGATCGACCTCCTACAACACCAGCACGGGCATATGCTATGAAAGCTTGTAAGGAGCAAGATGCACTAGAAGTTATACTTGGTACATTTCTACTCTTTGATATGGAAATATTTGCATTAATTGACCCTAGATCTACACATTCATATTTATGTTCTAAGAAGTTATGTGATAAAATGTCTTCAGTTGATCATTTAGAATATGATATGTGTGTGAGTAGTCAATTAGGGAATAGTATTAATGTGAATAAGGTGTATAGAGATTGCCCTTTAGTGGTTCAAGGTCAGGTATTTCCTGTAGATTTGACAGAACTGCCTTTTGATGAGTTTGATCTAATTTTGGGGATGGATTGGTTAAGTAAGTATCGAGCTGTGGTTAACTATAGAAAGAAAATAGTTGTGCTTAAAAGTTCAGAACAGTCTAAGGTGATTGTGAAGGGTGTGCATTCTAATCCTTTAGTAGATGTAATTTCTACTATGCAAGCTTATCGGTGTCTGAGGAAAGGATGTGAAGATTTCCTTGCTCTTATATTAGATTCAAAGAGGGAACAAGTTAGAATAAAAGATATACCAGTAGTGAAAAAATTTCCTGATGTGTTTCCAAAAGAGTTGATTAGTATACCACCTGTAAGGGAAGTGGAACTGTCGATTGAGATTGTGCCGGGGTACCACACCTGTCTCTAAGACACCTTATCTTATGGGTCCTACTAACTTGAAAGAATTAAAGAATCAATTGCAAGAGTTATTAGATAACTTTATACTACCGAGTGTATCACCCTGGGGAGCTCCAGTTCTGTTGGTTAAGAAGAAGGATAGTACAATGAGAATGTGTATTGATTCCCGAAAGCTTAACAAGGTAACAATGAAGAACATATATCCTTTACCGAGGATTGAAGATTTGTTTAATCAGTTGAAAGGAGCTAGCATGTTTTCAAAGATCGATTTGCAATTAGGATACTATCAGTTACAAGTTAAGAAATAGGATATTCTGAAAACTGCATTCAGGACTCGACATGATTATTATGAATTCCTAGTAATGCCATTCATGTTGACCAATGTTGTAACACCTCCTAACCACCTGTAGAGCTTTACTACGATGTCTATGGAGTGTTACAACACATCATATGCGTATAAATCAGTATTCCATACAAAGTTCCAATTAAATAAATTTCTTTCGAAAGCTACATTCAATTATTTTCTGAAATTCCATGCATAATATTACAAAACACTTAATGTCTTACAACAGTTTTTGCTTTACAAAATACAACTTCTTGATACAAAAATTTCAGTTCCCTTACACATGCCAACTACAAACTCACCTTTCATACTGTTACAAAATAACCTACAATTACAGCGGTTCCTATGTGTTGGCCATTGGCGATGCAGGACTGTTTTCCAAAATACTATCTTCAGATACCTACAAGTATAAAACATCCATGCTAACAAATAATACTTAGTGGGGAAATAACATAATATGGATGAACACTCACAGTGATCATCAATACAATTACATGCTTAGGCAACATATATAAATATACAATTCAAATTAACATCAGCACTAGAGCAATCATCACAATCACAAAAGGTGACATTTTATAATTCTTTACATTTAATCTTAAATTCTCATATGCTATTTGCTTATTATATCATCTTTTATTCATGGCAAATTTTATAATTTCACCAGTCACAAACATCACATATATATATATTACACATGACAAAGTAATTATTAGCACTTGTCCATATATAAATATATAATCATTATCAAATCAAAAATACAAATCCGCACTATGCCTACTTTTATTCCATCCCTAATATTACCGCATACATACTAATTCATATAAAGTTTTTAACATTTACTTATTAACATATCATAGTCTACCTGATACCACATATTGCAACCTTTATGCATTAAATTCACATTCTACACTAATAATGATCAACACCAATATATATATATATATATATATATATATATATATATATATATATATAGTGCATAACCTTATCAAATAATAATCACAAAACCACAATGCTTGCACCAAAGCCTATCAATATTATACACTCAAGAATTCACATAACACACTAAGTTGACAATCAATCACTTGCTCACTAGCTATTTCCTAATTTTGCCTGATACCTTTAAGCTAGTATCTGCAAATATTGAAATAATCAATCGCATTAGTACCCGTAGGTATAGAAATAATCAATCGCATTAGTACCCGTAGGTACAGAAATAATTAGTTGTATTAGTACCCATAGGTTAGAAATAATCAATCGCATTAGTATCCATTATTACCTTAATATGTCGTTAGTATCCGTAGATACCTTATTATCGCATTAGTATCCGTAGATACCTTAATATCGCATTAGTATCCGTAGATACCATAATATCGCATTAGTATCTGTAGATACCTTATTATCAAATATACAATCACTCGCTTTTGGGGAATCTATTCTAGGATTACCCATGACCCAAATTGCGCCGATTAATAGAAATCACTCGCTTTTGACTGTAGCACTTTAGACCCTATAGGCATGCCTATCTATCCACGACTCGACTTGCAGGCTAGACAACTGACTCAATTACTTAATTTGAACTCACATGTTATAAATCTTTGCCTAACTGTGTCAACAAATATCAGATAGTTCTTAACACTATTCACTTTCATACGCATATGGCTTATTTTTGTCAATCTCCCACTCCATCATTTAATTCATACACATAATATACATACATATATTCATAGACACATACTCACTTGATTTGTCACATTATTAGTCTCCTTATAAATAAGTAGTTCTTAAACTCAAAGCCATCAGTCACATCAATACACCAACATAACTAACATCATAACATATGTTATCTTACACACACACACACATATATATATTTCACCACACAAGCTCATTCCTCATTATACATAACCTCGCATGAATTATATATATACAAACTTATCATTTTCCATATAATTATATTAGGCATAAACAAGTCATTTAATATAATACACTTATGTAGGTTTATTAACAAACACACACTTCAATATACATATGTTTACTTGAATTAGCACATCTATAACTTTCATATGCATAGTTATTCACAAGCAAATATCACAATTTACACAGAATAAGATATTTAGAAAATATTCTAAACTTGGGACTCTGTCGCGCTCGCGACACATGTCGCACTCGCGATAGACCTCGAAAGTCCCTTCTGTCACGCTCGCGGTAATGCCCGCGCTCGGGATAGAACACAATCTTGCATCTATACTCATCAAAGCACACTGTCACACCTGCACCCCCTGTCGCGCTCGCGATAACAGCTGAACTTTAAGTACAAATCTCCACTCCACAAATCTCTTTCAAATTGTAATGGCCTGTTTTATAGCCTAGAAGTATTCAGTATTTTCTGTAGAGTCGGTTGTCCTATAGGTGGCATGAGATGATATTTTTGGTATCTTATATACAGTAGAGTTTAAAGGTTAAGCGTGCTTGAGGCATAGCCATTTTAGGATGAGTGACCTATTGGGTAACACTATAGCTGTCTGTAGCAGCTGTATGTTAAAAAAATATTATTTTATAGAAATGATCTATGGACTGTCAGGAGTCTAGTGGTATAATTTTGTGCGAAAATGAGGTTAAATAGGCCCCCAAAAGTCAGTTTGAAGTTTGCGTCTAGTTCAGTTTGGTTGAACCAAAGTTTGATCGAATTTTTAGAAATTATTAGAGTGGATAAAAAGGTCTACTATGGGAAGTGTACAAGCTCAGAATGATTTTTAGAATTTTTTGACAGCTTTAGATTGGTGTTTTATGGCAGAAACCAACTAAATCGAACTGGACCGATTTAGGTGAACCGGGCCCCAAATGGATTTCAATTGAGCTAAAATTTTATGTGGAGGCCTTATTTGATATTTTAAGAATGATGAAATTAATTAGGAGTGAAAATGAGTTCAGTAACACTCAGTTACCCTTAAATAGTGAAAAATGACCCAAAAATCGAAAATCGGACCAAACCGATTCAACCACTCCGGTTGGACCTAGTTTGGTTCAATTGGACCCATATAAATACTTCATTTTAGCTAGAGAAAGCTATAATTCTCCATTTTTTCCACCCTCCCCTTTCCCATCTCTTGGATGAATACATCTTCCTCCCTTCTCGACCATTTTTCTTCCAATCTTTCTCCATTTCACCCCATATTCAAGCCTTCCTAACATATTTCAGCTCCTCTAGATTCCATTGGTGGCCTTGGAAGTCCATTTGAAGGTGTATAAGTGGGTAAAACCTAGACTTGAAAGTTTAGGTATAATTTTGAGGTAAGTGATTTAAGAGTTTTTAATTTGGTTTCAAGGTTCCTAAGGGTACTTTAGGATGTGAATAAGATTTTTATGAAGTTTATTTGTGGAAAGGAAGCTTGGTTTTGATGAAATCTTCATCTTTGTGTTTGGACATGGTTATGTCAATTAGGTGAAGAAAGTTCCAAGCAAGCTAAAGGCAAGGAAAAAGAGTATTGAGAGGTGTATTGCAAGGATATAAGGTTTGTGATTGCAAACTCCATCTATTTCCATGGTTTGTTATGTGTTTTAGGTTATGTTTGTGAAGTAAGTATGTGTTTAAGGTATGTAAAATTGAAAATAACATGATATTCATGCTTAGGGATGCCAAAAATGATGATATTTATGCTTAAAGTGAGAAAATAAAATTTGTATGAAAGTTACTTCTTTGGCCGAATGGTATATATGGGATTTTGATGTGTTTAATGATGTTTGTGGCATGTTTATGATGTATACATGATGTTTGACATGTAATTAATCTAATGGTATGTGTTAGAGCATGTAAAAATGGCACGATGTATGATGTATACTTGTGGCCGAATGGGTAACATGTGTAAAGGTATGATTTTGATGAGTTTTAATAGAAAATAATGGTATGGCTATGTTATTCAACATGTAAATGACATAAAGGAATGTTAAAGTTGATAAAAAGAATTAATGGTGAAAAATTTACATGTTGGCCGAATGATGTACATGTGTGTTTAAATGTGTACCATGATGATAACATGAGAATTATAGTATGTGATGATAAATGGGTGTGAATCACATGTATAAGGATGTGATAACATGATAATATACCCTAAAAAGTATGTATGATAACTTAAAAATGTGAAAAATGGAATATTAATGCCCTATGTAGTATTCTGGTAGTCAAGTCTAGTTCTGGATATAGTGGCTAGCCATAGGGACTCTGTAACCGTGGGTGTGACCATGGTGTCTCACTCTTTATAGGCTAATAACAGTCCTATTCTGTAATATTCAGTTTTAATATTGTATTTATATTTTCTGTATTATAGGGGTGGTCCCACGGGGTCCCTCTATTCTGTATTGAACATATTGAGGTTTATGTATCGTTTATCCCGATCTTAGATGTCTGCCAGTTTTATATAAGGGGCAATGTGGTAAAAATAAGTTTAAAAAGGTTAAAGTGTGATTAAAATAACATTTATGTGAAAAAGAGCATAATTGAAATTATATGAAAAATTTGAGGGCAAAATGGTAATTTTGTACATATGTATGTTAATGGTGGTTAATAAGGGTAAAAATGTAATTAAATGGTTAAGTATGAAAATTGGGCACTTTTTAGGGACTAAAATGTAATTTGGCATGAAACTGGTAATTGGAGGGTATAATGGTAATTTGTATGTTAATTAATGGTTAATTAGTTAATAAAAATGAACTAATGGCATAATTGTAATTTTGGTGAAATAAAATTAACTAAGGGCATTTTCGTCATTTTAGAAAAGTTAAAGGGTATAAATGTAATTTTGACATAAGTTGAGGGTAAAATGGTAAATATGGTTATTTATGTGTACTAATTATGTAATTGCCCTAATTATATGATTTAAAGGTAATTAAATGTAATATTGCATGCATAATTGGTAAATAAACAAATAATATTTAATTATGAATATTTTTATTATATTTATATTATCTATTATGCATGATGCCTTAGTTTAGTAGAAATACCTGGAATTGCAATCACCACTAGGCATATTTAATGCTTAGGACATAATTTTATTTGATTGCGTGTAGGTACTCCTTAGGACTCGGAGCAGTGCATACCTCACATATTTTGGGAGCTGATTTGAAGAAGTTATTTTGGAATATTTAAGTATGTTAAGACTTTTAGCATGTATATGACTTATAGTATTGTTTTGGGTTGTGTTCTGTAATAGACTGTTATAACTGTCACCGGTTAATGTGTGTGATGGTTTTATTTACCTGTGTTTGAATGTCTGTGACTGTATGTTTGGCATGCCTAATAATTGGTAGAAATTAAGTTAAGAAAATTGGTAAAATAAAATGTGTTTGTAAGTTAAAAGGAATTGACCAACTGAATAGTAACTTAAGACAGTTATAGGTCAATCGGTAAAATTGATAATGTGTTAAAAAATGATTAGTAAATTTATTGATTGATTGAACATTGTCAATAGACTTAGGTAATTATAATATTGAGGCTGCCGAATTTTTTTTTAAATGTACCGGTTTTAATTAATTGGTTATTATAAGAATCTGGTTTCTTAATTTGGTTAACCCTCATAGAATAAATGTTTAAGAAATGGAACGTAAGGTATTAGAGTGTTACACAAACACTTATCCAATATTCACCTATATGACTTCTAAAGACAAGCATACATCACTTTCAGCCATCATGGCCTCAAATTAAATGATTATCTGCATGTTAACATTTCTATGATACAAATCTCGTTATAATTGGACTTGAAATTAAGGAGTTATGGCCAATAAAATGCCACTTGTTCCAAAAGCCCTCCTACAGAACTTAATTACACTTAACGTACCTTAATCCTATGTATTCCTAAATGGCAACCATTCATTTACTTCTTTACAAGACTCTAAACATGTGTTGGATAAGGTCCACAATGTTCTGGTGAGGTTCAGGTGTGTTTCGGGAGTAAAAACACACCGAAATATACAAAACAGGAGAGGAGTATTAGTGGGCAATGACTCGTACTAGCCTTGGGGTCCCAAATAAGAAGAAAAGCCATCAAATGTCATGTTCTGTTGCGCTCGCGGCAGAAGCATCCATTAAGTCCCACGCAACAGAATGTCAAGACTGGTTTTCATCTCAAACTTACACCGCTTAAACCAACATCTAAACATAATTTTTAGGCAAAATGTCCTTCTTAACAATTGTTTCCTAGGATGTTAGGTTTCCGATGGGACATATTACAGGTCATTTAGATATGCAAAATGTTAGATATGGTCTAAAACACCTATACTATTCCAATAAACCTGCCAAAATAGAGACACATCTGTTTTTCCCACTTTTAAAGGTCTTAAAGCTAGAATTGTCTCATGGCTATTTCTATGACATTTAAAGGTATGTGTCTTTTCTTTCTAATGGCGCTAGATTCATTCAATTTAGAATTTCTTAACTTGACTTATGATAAAAACAATCAACGGAGGTTCAACTAAATTTGAGCATAGTTTCCTTTAGAAACTCAACATGCCCAAATTATCAAATCTACCAAAACTATTACACAAATCAACACAAATATTTCATGTACACTTCAAAACAAGAAGTTAAACATCAAAAATACAAAAGTACACAAATTTTCCAAACCTTTATTTTTTTAGCTCTAATATGCTCACTCGGCACCTTGATCATCAATCCTCTTCTTTCCCTTTTCTTATCTCATAGCCACCACCACATGCACAATCAAATTCCAAAGTTAGGAGTAAAGGAAATCAATTTCCATCTTAACATAGAAATGAAGAAGAAATAGAAGAAAGAGAACAACAACCAAACTCAACCACTTATCCTAATGATTTAAAATCCAACAAAACTCAGTATCACTTAACCAAATAGCAGAAATTCAATTAGATTAAACTTTGAAGAGAGGGAATGAAAGAAGAAGAGCAAAGATGAGTGGATGGCCGAAAATGGCATGCATAATTCCCTGAATTTCTCTCTCTTCCATTCCTTTATATTGCATGTGGGGAGCTAAGGTGTCAAGGATAGATTTTGCCACTTGGATTCTCTTACTTTGCAAGCAATTGCTGAGTTTGCAAAGCCAAAGGAAGACACTTGGATTTCCACTTCCAAACCTTAATCAAGATTAATTTAATTAATCCTCCACTAACTCTTAACTAATCCTTCTTTAGTTTAATCATGCACAAGTGCTTTGCAGCCACTTAACTTATATTTTTCCTGCAATTAAGTCCTCAATTCCAAATTACACTTAAGTCCAAAATTAGAAATCCCACTCAAGCTCATCCAATTACCCTAGTTGCGCCAACATACTACTAGGGTAGATTTTGGGCCGTTACAAATGTGCCTGCAGCATTCATAGATTTGATGAATAGAGTTCAGGCCATATTTGGATCAGTTTGTAGTGGTGTTTATTGATGACATACTTGTGTATTTGAAGAGTGAGAAAGAATATGAGTAGCATTTGGGAATTGTGCTTCAGACCTTGAGAGAACATCAGTTGTATGCTAATTTTAGTAAATATGAGTTTTGGCTTAAAGAAGTATCTTTCTTGGGTCATGTTGTCTCTTCTGAGGGCATTAAAGTTGATCCAGC
This sequence comes from Excoecaria cochinchinensis, assembly GCA_947683425.1. NCBI lineage: Eukaryota > Viridiplantae > Streptophyta > Magnoliopsida > Malpighiales > Euphorbiaceae > Excoecaria > Excoecaria cochinchinensis. Next base: position 6,338,114 of record CANTUQ010000013.1, read on the forward strand.
TAAGATAAAAGCAGTTGTGAGTTGGAAACCGCCATAAATGTGCCTAAGATTAGAAGTTTCTTGGGCTTAGCAGGTTATTATCGACGTTTTGTGAAAGGGATTTTAGTTATTGCTTCCCCGCTTACCAAGTTGATTCATAAAGGGTTAAGTTCGTATGGTCAGATAAGTGTCAAGCTAGTTTTGAATAGTTAAAAATGATGCTAGTTGAAGCACCAATTTTGACCTAATCCATTTTAGGTAAAGAGTATGCTATGTATAGCGATACTTCGGGAACTGGATTGGGATGTGTACTGATGCAAGATGGGAAAGTGATAGCTTATGCTTCAGGACAACTGAAACTGCATGAGCAGTACTACCCAACGCATGATCTTGAGTTAGCTGCGATAGTGTTTGCTTTAAAGATTTGGTGCCATTACTATAGGGTGAAAGATGCAAGATTTTTACTGATCACAAGAATCTCAAATATTTGCTTACTCAAAAAGAGTTGAATTTGAGATAGAGAAGATGGCTTGAGCTATTTAAAGATTATGACTGCATTATGGATTATCATCCTGGTAAAGATAATGTAGTAGCTGATGCTTTGAGTAGAAAGTCAATTTCGGCTTTGACATTGCAACATGTCAAATGGAGATTTGCATCGAATGGGGCTTTAGTGGCTCAGTTGAGAGCAAGACCTGGTTTAAGGAATGAGATTGTTGATGCACAAAAAGATGATCTTAGGTTGTAATAGATTCCGCAGTCAGTCAGAAAGGGTGACAAGACTGACTACTTAGTGAGTAAAGAAGATGTTATGTATTACTAGAATCGGGTATGTGTAGCAAGCAATAGTGAGTTAAAAAAGAAGCTTTTGCATGAAGCTCATAATATGGTATTTACCTTGCATCTATGTGGCAATAAGATATATCAAGATTTGAAACAGTTATACTGGTGGCCTGGTATAAAGAAAGATGTGGCTAAGTATGTTTCTAAGTGCTTGACTTGTCACCAAGTGAAAGTAGAACATCAAGTTCCATCGGGTTTGTTGAATCCTATTCTGATTCCACAGTGGAAATGGTATAATATTACCATGGATTCTGTCATAGGTCTTCCTATGACATCTAAACAACACGATTCTATATGGGTAATTGTTGATCGATTTTCCAAGTCAGCCCATTTTATACCGATTGGACTTGATTACTCTATGGATCGTTTGGCTGAACTATGTGTGAAGAAATTATGCGACTTCATGGTATTCCTTTATCCATTGTTTCTGATCGAGACCCGAGGTTTACTTCTAAGTTTTGGAAAGGTTTGCAATCTGTATGTGGTACACGACTGCATTTTAGTACAACTTTTCATCCATAAACTGATGGACAGTCAGAAATAGTGATTCAAGTGTTAGAAGATTTGCTTCGAGCTTGTGTTTTGGATTTTTCTAAGAGTTGGGATAAGTATATTCCATTGATGGAATTTGCATACAATAACAGTTATCAAGTGAGTATCGGCATGGCACCTTATGAAGCTCTTTATGGAAGGAAATGTCGAACTCCAGTATGTTAGATAGAGTTGAATGAGCATAAGATAATTGGTTCAGATTTGGTAAAAGATACTGCAGAGAAAGGGAAGATTATTCAACAGTGGTTGAAAGCTGCAAGTGACAGGAAAAAGTTGTATGCAGATTTGAAGAGAAAAGATATAGAGATTGATGTGGGTGATAAAGTCTTTTTAAAAGTGTCTCCTTGGAGAAAGGTGCTTCAATTTGGAAAGAAAGAGAAACTGAGTCTGAGATTCATTGGACCTTATGAAGTGCTAGAAATAGTTGGGATAGTGGCATATTGGTTAGCCTTACCACCGACTTTGGCTAAGCTTCATAGTGTCTTCCATTTGTACATGCTTCGCAGATATCTTTCAGATGAGACATGTTTTGTTAGTGCAAGATGTACAAGTGCAACTGGATTTCTCCTATAATGAAAAACCAAAAGCAATATTGGCACAGGAAGTGAAGTAACTTCAGAATAAGCAAGTTCCATTAGTGAAAGTACTTTAGCAGCACCATGGGATAGAAGAAGCAACATGGGAACTGGAAGCAGTGATACGAGTTCAATATCCTCATCTGTTCAATACAGGTATGAATTTCGTTAACAAAATTCTTTTTAGGAGGAGAGAGTTATAATTACTCGAAATCTACCTTAGTAGCATTTTGGCTTAATTAGGATAATTGGACAAGTTTGATTTAGGATTTCTAATTTTGGACCTAAGTGTAATTGGAAAAGACAACTTAATTATATGGAATAAATTAATTAAGTGATTAAAGTATAGTTGTTCATGATTAAGTTAGGAAAGGATTAATTAAGTGTTAAGTAAGATTAGCTTAAGCTAATCACAATTAAGAGAATTAATGGATTCCATGTGTCTTGTGTTAGCCTAGCCAACAGATCAAATTGCATGCAATATAAAGAGGATTTGAGAGTCAGATTTGACCCATTTGTGCATTCCTTTGCCCGGCCATCTCTTCTCTCTTCTGTACTTCTTTGTTCTTCAATTGTTCTTCCTTTTCTTCTTTATCATCTTCGGTTGTTGGTTCATCAATTACTGTTGGGTTGTGTTGTGAGCTGTATTATATATTCTTGGCAAGTTAGGTAAGTGATTGTGTTAAATTATTCTTCTTCTCCTTTTTCTTTTTCTGTATTGATTGGATAGTGATTTCTTGTTCCCAAATTTTGGAAATTGGATGTGTATGTAGTGGAAGAAATCAGAAAAGATAAGGGAAAGGAGAAGATTGGAGAGCCAAGTGCTAAGTGAGCCCTTTTGGAGCAAAGCAGATAGAGGTTTGGGAAACTATGAGCTATATGCTAAATTGCTAGTTGTTACATTTGAAATGTGTGATTAGGTTGAGTGTTTAACTGAATTGAAATCATTAATTTATTATATTGAATCGATTACTATGAGTTCATTGAATAATAATTAACTTTAAATTTCTATTTTCGTAGAATTGAGAACTGCTATATAATTCTCAAATTAATGAATATCTTGTAAGCACCGTGTCCTGGAGCGGTCCGGATCGGAGGTTACCCTATGATGAAATCAATGTTCAAGGCCTGTACAGGAGGCTGAAGTTGGAGGTTTTAGTCCCGCGTTCCATGAGAAATGAGGTTTTTCTACACTTCAGGGGCAGAGGGGGAGAAAACAGGAGTTTTCCGAGTAAAAAAGGTTTTTTGTCCTCCACAGACGGCCAGCCCGTCTGTGGAGATAGCCCGTCGCTTCGAGTCACCGACGGCTCAGGGTTTTTCCGACGCCCGTCGGAAAGTCACCGCCCCTGTCAGGAGCCGCCTGGTTTCCCGGAGAACGCAACCGTTCCGACGCCCGTCGGTGGGTTCTGCCTCCATTTTTTTGATCATTTTCCATCTCTATTCAGTCTCTTCGATTTCTTATGTGTTAATTTTATGAATGTTAACATCTCTTAACTTTCTGTGAGTGTATATTGGTCCTCTTGGATAATTTCGAGCTTGAGCGGTTGCCTACCATGCGTGGTGGATTTCGTCCGGTTTAGTTTTCTTAAACCTCTTGATTTATTTCTCTCGCTCTTTCATTCATTGATTATTTTATGTATATGAATAAGCTCTTTTTATCCCGTCAAATGTAAGAATAGATTAACGATTTGTACTTAAATAAAATTGAGTTTTGTATAAAATGCAAAAAGGGTCCAACGCCCTATTTTCATCCAATAAAAATCATCACATATTAAATATCCCATTTTTAATGATGATGCATGAGAGGACCAAAGTCCTCAAAATAAACAATGCCCCGATTTGTGTATGAATCGCACATTTATAAAGGGAGTTGTATTCCGCTCCTTGTATTATTGTAATTTATCGCTTTGATACTTATTCTGCCCATTTACTGCGTTCCGTATGTGAATATATGCGCTTTTCAATTAAACTGCATAGTGTGGAGAGAGAGCGAATTAATGACATTAAAATTTGATCATAAACTAATTGAGGTAGAAATAGATGAGAAATCCCGGACCCAGCTCTGGTCTTTGGGCTCAAGAGGTTAGAGGTTATCCTCCAAAATACTTCTTGGGTCACGAGACTTTAGCGCTAATCCTAGGCCTCATGGCCCAACATGGATAAAATGCGCAAGTCTTAGGCTCTCCGAGGCGAGAGTAACTTTCCCAATGTTCTTTTGGGTGGCGACTCCATGATACCTCCTTGTTGCCCAACATAGACGCACTTGCGATTTATTGCAAGATGCCAACGGACCCGCAAATGCCCCGATCGCCCACGTGCGGGCGGTCCGAAAGGGCGGCGCATCGGGATCCGGCGCGCGTCACAGTGGCGACTCCACTGGGGACGTTTATGGTTCGAGATTTCGATTTGAAAATACCTCTTTTAACATTTATGATTGAAATTTAATTCATAAATTCGCTTTCTCTCAAATTTGCATTTGCATATCATTAGAGCCTTAGAATAAGCTAGTTTGGTCCCTCTTCTAGCCCCGGTGCGTTCCTGAAGCACCTCCTCATTTTCACTCAATTTGGGGAAGTGTTAAGGATAATCACCAGCCCAAGCCAGGTACCTCAATGGTATATCAAAATGATGACCCGATCGGTCGCTATGCTCGTGATGAGCTAGACCCGTCGGCAGGGATCATGCTTGGGTAGCCTCAAAGAAACATCTCCCTCGTCCAAAGCTCATGTAATGACTGTAGTCACTCTCCACAGGTGAAATGAACCATAATCTCATGCTTGCTGTATGGATCCTCACATATTGGATGAATCCAAATATCTCGCTCGGTAACCTAGCCAAAGGTTATCATGCCCCGGCAGGGCCATGTCGAAATTTATGGACCGTCCTAATACGTGACGATCATTATCCATCCGCTTGTACATTAGCATAGGAGTGTTATGTTGCCGGTTTTTCGCCGCGCACCATACGCGTCCATTGGGTTCCTCGTTGACCCTTGGGCTAATCCCACCTAGGAAAGAGACTGCACGACCACGTGTGTGGGAGAAATAAGGGTGGAAGGACTTACTTGCTTGCTTGTGCTCTGTAAATGTTGCATATCACGATCATGCATTATACCTACATTTCATGCATCATTCTAACTTTTGTCCCTGTAGCCATCATAGATCTGCCCAGGTGGACTAGATCACCGACCGGGCGACTGATCCGAGTTCTTACTCCTGAGCTGTCAGATAGAGAAGGTCTGCCGGAGATTTTATCAGAAGTAAGTGGCACAGTATCTCAGATGGCAAACTCACCCAGGGGGGAAGATGCCACCAGGGCCATGATTGCCGAAGAAGTGGGCCGTCGATTTGAAGAATTCGAGGGAAGGATGATGAATATGTTGGCCGCCTTGACGCAGCAGAACGCTCAGCCGAATGTTCCCCAGAATCCTCCTCCTCATCCTCCAGTAAGACTGAATGAGCCTGAAGAAGAAAGGGTTGAAAGGCGAGAGGAGCCCGTTAGGCCGCCGCCGGTAGAGTTGAGATCAGTGGCTTCGGGAGAGCTGAGAAGAAGGCCAGTGCTGAGAATTGATGACGATAGAGATATCGAGGATGATAGGTTGAGCATGGCATCCGAAAAGGGGAAGGCACCTCAGGCTGATGATTTTATTTTGAAAAAGATGGAAGAGAGGTTCGAGGCCATGGCTCGTATGATAGGTAGAGCTCACGGGATGAATCCTGAGGATAGGGAGCTGGACGGAGAGGACCCGATCCCTTATAACTTCAAGATGCCGGATGTGCCGAAGTTCGATGGTACTTCTGATCCTACTGCACATGTGAAGCAATATTCTCTGGTCATAAAGGGGACCACATTGTCTAAGAAGCAGAAAGTGGAATACTTTTGTCTGAGTTTGACCTCTCATGCCATAGATTGGTATCACGGCCTTGACCGCCGCACTAAAGAAGATTGGGATCTGCTCACTAAGGAGTTTCTGAAACAGTACGATTGTAATACCAGAATGGAGGTGACTCTGAAAGATCTTGAGCTGCTCCAACAGAAGGCCGGGGAATCCTTCCATGAGTACCTTACCCGATGGCGGAACCGAGTAATGGAGATGCGCCGAAAGCCTGATACCCAAGATCAGATTCGTCTTTTCATTAAGAACGCGAGCCCATACTTGAAGGAGGGACTGAGGATGAAGGGGTTAAAGGACTGGGAGTCTCTCAAGGATATAGCCATCGAAGCAGAAGGGGAGTTCTTGACCCGAAAAGCTAACAATGATAATTTTGCCAAAAGGGCTAACCCTGGTCAAGGAGCCAGCAGGCCGGCAGGTCCTAGTAATAACAATAGAAGAATGAGTGAAGTGTCTGCTACTGAGGTAGCCACCTCGAGGAAATTTTCGAACTTAGGGAGACCATTATCCTGGGTCTTGAAGAGACTGATGAAGGAGGGAAAATTGCGTCCTCTAACTCCTAGGCCGGCTTTGACACAAGGGAAGCCGGGACATAAGGACAACGAATTCTGTGCATTCCACCAGCACTCGGGCCATATCACTGATAAATGCAAAGCACTTCGGCACTCCATTCAAGATTTGATCGATAGCAAACAGATCTCTGACCCTGAGAGGAGGGAAGCTGAGAAGAAGCCTGGTTATAATGCCGTACCCCCACCTGTGTTTATGATCCAATCTAGCCTGCCAGAGTGGTACGTGCTACAAGATCTGTATGGGAATGAGGAATCTGCTGTCGGTAGTTCCGAGAATGAGAAGGAGAAAGCAGTTGTGGCGACTCTTGATTGCTGGTCTAGCAGTGAGAGCGGTGGAGAAGCCGATGATGAAGAGGGATTGAACCTTGATCTGTGGGGCTCCGATGGAGAAGAGGGGGAGATAAGCGCTGTCACTAGAAGTGGAAGGGTGATCCCCGAGATTGCAAAGCTACATGAGCCAGTACAGCTAGTGGCAGAGAAAGAGCCAGAGGAGGAACAGATTATAAAGCAATTGAAGAAAACCACGGCTCAGATATCCATTTGGGATTTGTTGAGGCAGTCCCCCTCTCATAGGCAGAAAGTAGTAGAGGCTTTGGTTGAGGCCACAGTTGCCACCACTATTTCCCCATCAGAGCTTTTGGGTCTAATCAAGGGAGGATCCGAGGAGAGGTTGATCTTTTCCGATGCTGACTTACCGGCAGAAGGCCGTAATCATAACCGACCCTTATACATTAAGGCACAGATTAGCGGCAAGCACACTGCTTGCGTTATGGTGGACGATGGGTCTTCTATCAACGTATGCCCTTTGATAGCTTTGCAAGCTTTTGGCTTAAGCAAGGATATGCTCAGCGAATCCGACCTGACTATCACGGCCTATGATAACTCAAGGAGGCAAGCCTCGGGAACCTTCAAGACCTTGGTCAAGACAGGACCTATCGAAGTGGAAGTTGAATTTGTGGTTCTGCCCATTCCTGCTAATTTCTCGGCTTTGCTAGGGAGACCCTGGTTTCATAAATTAGGAGGAGTGCCATCCACACTGCATCAGATGATAAAATTCCCGCACGAAGGGGAGGTGGTGACTATCAAGGCGGCCAGGGAAAACCAGGTCTCAGCGCTAGAAATTGCCAATCAGCCATTCAGTGGTTTTCATGTATCTATGATAAAGGAAGAGCACGGATCAGGAGGTAGCCCGGCTGTGGTTAATATGATGAAGAAGATGCACTATCTTCCTGGCGCTGGTTTGGGTAGAAGCTCCCAAGGGCTGCAGACCGCGATCACCACTCGAGGGCAGAAGAACCGTAAAGGTCTGGGGTACAGAGGTGGTTTTGGCAAGAAGAGGGTAACAGACAGGATCCCCCACATTTCGGAAAGCTTTGTCCCCGCATCCTCAGTATGTGCTTATACTGGTGAAGATGAACCGCAGTGGGTAGATGGGAGGATTGTCCCTGGCTTTGAGATTTTTAATGATGTGTATGACTGGCACATCGGATTTGTCAAGACCGCTGAAGGCTTTTGGGATGAAGAAGTCATGACTCAGGGGATCACTTGGGACAAGTGCGAGCTTGAGGAGGTCGTTACTGAGAAAATGGTAGCTGCCAGGCTGAAAGGAAAAGGGAAGATAGCAGATTTAGAGCTGGAAATGGAGGATTTGAAGATCTCTTCCGACGTGCCTGAAGGGCCTCTGCTAGATCAGAAAGTTAGTAAGCAAGCTGCAATAGCGTCAACCTCGGGAGCGGCAGAGGAAGACTCTAGCCTAGATTGTCTTTTTATTCCAGAACTCTTTTATGATGTAAATGATAACAATAATATTATCAATAAGATGAACAATTTCACTTATTTGTGCGATGTTTCTGATGATTTCAACATGCATGAACATGATCATATTCCATCAATTTTTGACATTGACTCTACTGGCACAACGCCTTTCAATCTTGGAACTTCGGAAAATCCGAGAGAAATTCTAATAGCATCAAACATAACTCCTGAGGAGAGAAAAAATTTTGAGAGAATAATAACAAAACATGAAAAAGTCTTTGCCTGGACCTACGAGGATATGCCGGGGATTGACCGAGCCGTGGCGGAGCACGCCATCCCCACTTACCCAGATTGCAGGCCTGTGAAGCAGAAGTTGAGAAGGCTAAGGCCAGAATGGGCTGATAAGGTTAAGGAGGAAATCCGACAGCAGATCGAAGCTAAGTTTCTGGTGGAAGTCCAGTACCCTACTTGGCTGGCGAATGTGGTTCCTGTGGCTAAGAAGAACGGAAAGGTCAGGGTGTGCGTGGATTATCGAGATCTTAACAAAGCCTGTCCTAAAGATGATTTTCCACTACCCCATATTGATGTATTGATAGACAGTGCCGCCAATTGCGCGATGTACAGCTTTGGGGATGGATATGTGGGCTACAATCAGATCCTGAACAAGATAGCTGACCGGGTCAAGACTGCCTTCATCACAGAGTGGGGTACCTATGCCTATCGGGTTATGCCTTTCGGCTTGAAGAATGCGGGGGCCACGTACCAGAGGATGGCGACCAAGATCCTAAGCGACCTGATTCACAAAGAAGTGGAGGTGTATGTTGATGATATGATGGTCAAATCAGCCACCCGAGAGGGACACTTTGAAGCTCTAGAGAAGTTCTTCACTCGGATCGATAGGTATAATCTGCGACTTAACCCCAAGAAGTGCATTTTCGGGGTGACTTCAGGAAAGCTGTTGGGACATGTCGTCAGTCAGAGGGGGATAGAAATTGACCCCGATAAGGTGAAAGCTATCAGAGAGATGCCTGTGCCACAAAAGGAAAAAGATGTAAGGAGTTTTCTGGGCAAGTTGCAGTATGTTAGCCGGTTTATTGCCAAGCTCACTTCGATATGCGAACCTGTTTTTAAGCTGCTTAGGAAGAATCAGCCCGTAGTCTGGAATGAAGACTGCCAGAGAGCCTTTGATAATATCAGGGAGTACCTGTTAAATCCGCCAGTACTAAGACCTCCGCAACCTGTCAAGCCGCTTATTCTGTACCTGGCAGTAGAAGACGGTTCAGTGGGCGCCATGATGGCTCAAGAGGATGAATTTGGGGTGGAGTTTGCAGTTTATTACCTCAGCAAGAAGTTTCTGGCTTACGAAATAAAATATGCTGAAGTAGAGAAGATCTGCCTTGCAGTGATTTGGGCATCGAAGAAGCTAAGGCATTACTTCCACTCGTACAAGGTTCAGGCTGTAGCCAAGCAGAATCCTTTAAGATATTTGCAGGAGGCGCCATCTTTGCTTGGAAAGATGGGGAGATGGCTGCTCTTGCTACAAGAGTTTGATGTGCAATACATCACCCGCAAGACTATTAAGGGGCGAGCTGTAGCCAAATTTCTTGCTGAGCATCCTATCCAAGGGGACACCCTCGAATTTACCTTTCCTGACGAGAGCATAGGCACGATTTCTGTTCAAGGATGGCAGTTGCATTTTGACGGGGCGGTAAACAACAAAGGAGCCGGAGTCGGAGTCATCCTGACAACCCCAGATAATGAGAAACTTCCTCTTGCTAAGAAACTGAGATACAAAGCAACCAACAATGAAGCTGAGTATGAAGCATGCACTTTCGGGTTAGAAGCTTTGGCCGTGTTGGGGGCAAGAAATGTAGAGGTATTTGGTGACTCGTCCTTGGTAATAAACCAGATCCGAGGTGAGTGGGCTGTTAAGGAAGAGCGACTGGTCCCCTATGTTCAATATCTGAAAGGGATGTGTGGGCAGTTTGAGATTTGCACCTTCCACTTCGTGCCAAGAGATGAGAACCGTTTGGCTGATGCGTTGGCAACCTTAGTGTTAATATGGGATAACCCTGAGGGAGTGGCCATGAAGCCGGTGCTGATTTCGAGCTCTGATAGGCCCAGCTTTGAAACCGTGCCTGTAATGGAACTAGAGGCGTCAGATGGGAGGCCGTGGTACTTTGATATCATGAATTACTTGGAAAGCGATAGATTTCCAGAAGAAGCCACTGAAAAGGATCAGAGGATGATACGTAAGTTATCTACTCAGTTCATATCCTTGGAAGGGGTGCTGTATAAGAGACGGTCAGATGGGATCCAGCTCAGATGTTTGAATGAGAGAGAAGCGCGCAAGATAATGGAAGAAACCCATGCAGGGGTCTGCGGGGCCCACATGAATGGTTTGACCTTGGCCAAAAAGATAATGAGGCAAGGCTTTTATTGGCTTACGATGGACACTGATTGTTCAAAATATGTCAAGCAATGTCAGTTGTGCCAACAGTACGCGGATCTGAGGCACCTGCCGGTATCAGAGCTACATAACTTAACATCTCCTTGGCCGTTTGCCGCTTGGGGGATAGATATCATTGGGGAGATTCGCCCTACGGCGTCCAATGGGCACATGTACATCATAGTCGCGATCGACTACTTCACCAAATGGGTCGAGGCAGAATCTTTCAAGAAAATTGACGCAAGGGATATGGCCAGGTTCATAGAGAGGAACTTGATCTGCAGATATGGTCTCCCTCACCACATAGTGTCTGATAATGGAGTGCAGTTTATGGGAGAGACCAGAAAACTTCTTGAGAAATACGGTGTTGAGCATCATAAATCCTCTCCCTACCGACCGCAAGCGAATGGAGCAGTGGAAGCCGCCAATAAGAATGTGAAGAAGATCTTGTCCAAGATGGTCCAAACCTACAAAGACTGGGCTGAAAAGTTGCCCTTCGCCCTGTGGGGATACAGAACGACAGTAAGATCATCTACGGGCGCTACACCATTTTCTCTGGTATACGGAACAGAAGCAGTATTGCCGGTAGAGATAGAGCTTAAATTATTAAGGGTGGTCATGGAGGCCCAAATCCCGGAAGCCGAATGGGCGCAGCAGAGATTGCAGCACTTGAACTTGCTGGATGAGAGTAGGCTGAAAGCTTATTATCATAATCAGATATATCAGAAGAGATTAGCGAGAACTTTCGGAAAGAAGGTGAGGAAGCACCCGCTGAAAGAGGGGGACTTGGTGTTCAAGCAAATGAGGCCAAGAATACCAGATATCAGGGGGAAATTCAGACCTACCTGGGAAGGGCCGTACATCCTTAAGAAGCTGTTGTCCAAAGGGGCTGCAATCTTATCAGACAGCGATGGGAACGAGTTCAAAGAGCCAGTCAATGTCGACAGACTCAAAAGGTTCCACGGCTAAAGACCAAAAAAAAAAAAAAAGAAGAGAATAAAATGCCCTGCAAGTCGAAAACCGAAAAAAGGCGGCTATGCTAAAATTGGGCGCCTCGACAGGGTGAAAACCGAAAAAAGGCATCCTGTGCAAAAATTAGAGGCATGAGAGAGAATGTCCGATCGTGAAAACCCGAGAGGGCCGATCGGTAACAGGAGTTGATGCTGTTAAAATTTGGTTTCATGTATTGATAGTGCATAAGCAGCTGAGTAAATGCCAAAACTGATCATGTATGCTGAAATTATCTAGAAATGCACACGAAACTCGTGAAAGGGAGGAATATTATTCTTTTTACTTTTGTCATTTTCTAGTTCTGCATTAAAAAGAAATGTAGCAAAAAATACACATGTAGGCTAAACTAGGTCTTGCTGCTGCTCTCGCCGATCAGATGCTTGAGCCCTCGAGTCCTATTATCGGAGGTTGGGCTGGGGATCCACTTCTTGTACCCGCTGGTTGAGGATACAGAATGGTTGCCAAACCTCGGGATGACAGTCTTCACAGGTAATCTGCCCCATAGCTCATGATACCGGGAAGCAAATGCGACCGAGAGATCCCCCCCTCGGAAAGAAAGGGGAACCCTCACTATATCCTGGGTCATCCCAAGCTGCCGTGAACATCGCGAGGTAATGCAGAAGGTGGCTTGGCGGAGGCCGCAGAGGGGGACGCAACCTGATGACCCATCGGTGACCGTAGGAGACAGCGGGAGCCAGGCGGATGTAAAACTGATATCGTCATCTGACAGCTCACTAAATCTGGTAATGCCTTCACCAGTTGTGGCACACCCATACAGTCGCCGACGAGGCAAGAAATGGCTCGGCATGTACCGCGGAATGACTCGAGGGGGTGGTTCAGACAGCATCTTCAGTTTTTCCTGTAGCCAGATCTGAAAAAAAAAAAAAAAAAAAGCCGCTGGAGTAAGTAGGGTTTGCTTCAGGCAAAAATAAGGCACAGGGTTGTGTGAAAATCCGAAAGGACGCACCTCCCGCAAAGAAAAGCTAGTGTGAAAATCCATAAGGGACGCACTACCTTTAAAATAATGACGTACCTGGAGTAATAAGGGGCTACCGGTAAATGTTGTAGTGGACCCAGAGCTCACAGCGTCCAGACCTAAGATGGTTTCGGCCAAGACAAGTGGTAGAGGGGACAATCCCAGATGAAAGTCGCTCAGAACTCCAAGCAGACGAAAGTCGCCTGTCAGGCCTCCTGGAACAATAGTAAGGAAGTTCACCATGCAGAATAGGAACATGATACTTACCCGATAGGTGGGGATGTCAGTGAACTGATCTAGGGCCTCGATCAGTGGCTCCAGAGAAAAGGAGGAACTCAGAGGGATCAGCCGGTTGGCCGCCGAGGGGGATATGCCCAGGGCTAGGGCTACGTCCCGGGTCTGAAGTAGGCCGCAGCGGGGGATGCAAGGCAAAGCGCCAGGAGGGAACTGGGCTCCCAGAATGGAAGCCAATTCTTCAGAAAGAGGGCACAGTTCCTGATAGGTGAACTGGAAGACGTGAAATCGAGGGTTCCAGAAGTGGGTCGCCGCCAGGAGGAGGTTCTGGTTGATTTTCACCCGACACAGATATTTCAGCCCAGCCAGAGAGGAAAGGGCGCCTTCTCCCCAAGTGTGTTTGTCATCTAAAATACGGTGCATCCTTTGAGCAGGAGGGGAAAACATTTTGAGAAGATTAAAAGCCCAAAGTGCTGGAAAATGAAGAGACAAGAAAATCTTGCAGATTTTATAGGAGAGGGTCACCGACGGCCTACCCGCCCCTCTACAGAGACGGTCTGCCCGCCTCTCTACGGAGACGGCCTGACCGCCCCTCCATAGAGGCGGCCTGCCCGTCGGAAGTCCACCGGGCAGAAACACGCGTCATCATCGCATTCATCACGACATTAAATTGCATTCATTTCGCGACAGACGGCCAGCCCGTCGGTCGCTTTTACAGACGCCCTGTCCGTCGGTCACGAAATTCTATATAAGGGCGAGTGACAGACGGCGCAAACGTTGCTGTCCCTTTCTCCTTCCTCTCTCAAGCGGTTTCTAAGTAGTTTTTAGCGTTTTTTGAGTCTTTTCTTCTTATTTTTTCGCGATTTCTTCATTTTTTCGCATTATATACTCACCCGGTGCTCGGATATTTGTATTTCCCTAATTTCTACACTTCTCCGGATTGCAAGTAAGTAAATAATTACTTCTTTATTATTTATTTATCTATTTATTTAATTCATTTCTACATTCTTTCTTCTTTTAACTCTAAGGAGTTTTAAATAATTTTAGAATTCAGGGGGAAATGCTGCCCAATTTTCTATATTATTTTGTAATTAAATCCGAACTTTTTGCATGATCACATAGAAATAGAGTTTTTCTATAACCTTGATGCTGTAGAATTACACCCTTTTTAGCGCACCATTTTGTGCATATCTGTGCTTTTATGGCCTGAGGCAATTATTTTGATTTGTTGGGGGCACACTCTTGCCGGGGTGCGCCCCATTTACAAGCATTTAACATTGCTAGGGCCTGAGGCCTATTGTCTTGCTTTTTCACGCAGGAGGTAGGGCACATCCCTGCCGGGGTGCTGCCCAATTTTTTATCTCTTATTCTAGAATTGAATATCTATTTACTTTCCCAGTATGATGCATGCCTTAGGACTTAGAAAACCCATCTTTATTCGCTTTAATTATCTCCGTAAGGATTACATGTTCCTTTGCCATGATGCGTGCAAAGCATGTTAGGATACTTCCGTAGACAGGATGTTTGCTTTTTTTATCCGTTATTACTTTTGTATCTCATGTTGGGCCGCCATTGCCCTGTTAAGGCCTAGATGGACCTTAGATTTTGGAAAATAAACCTGATAGTGCTTGTTTTGCCAAGTTTTCGCTATCTGACTCTTTCCTTTTTACAGGATGCCTCCCAGACGCAGAGCACCACAGGCCCAGCCCGAGCTTGAGGCCCCGGCTTGGATGGATGATGAGTCCGCCCAGAGGTACAGGGCGTTGGCTCAGGTAGAGTTTCGGGCCAGCCGCTTTGTATCTCGCCCTTTTCTAGAGGCCCTCGGGTTGGCCCCGGAGTTCGATTTACTTGCCGAGGGAGCGGGTTGGACAGAGTTTCTTGAGCCTGCCTTCCAGACATTTCCAGAGGCTACCCGCCAGGTCTTGGCCACTCTCCGTTACACAGGCTTTCAGAGCGCAGATACTGACCCGGGGGTGATACAGTTTTGGTTTGATGGCGACCATGTCAGCATCACCAGGCAGAGGTTTGCTCAGGCTATGGGGCTTCCTTCGGGGGAGGAGGTTGAGATCCCGCGGCGAGCGGTGAGACGCGCCCATTGGGCGGCTATTGCTATACCAGGAGTGCTGTATGATCACGATACAGCGAAGAGCACCGTACTGGTGTCTCAGGCACTCCGGTATCTGCACAGAGTGCTTTCCAGCTCGTACCTCGGTCGAGCTGGTAATCCAGGGTCGCTTAACGCGGCCGAGATCTGGAGCCTCTGGGCTATGGTGGCAGGCCAGCGTCTCAACATTAGC
The DNA here is from genome assembly GCA_947683425.1 of Excoecaria cochinchinensis. Lineage (NCBI taxonomy): Eukaryota > Viridiplantae > Streptophyta > Magnoliopsida > Malpighiales > Euphorbiaceae > Excoecaria > Excoecaria cochinchinensis. The sequence continues at coordinate 6,353,249 of CANTUQ010000013.1, forward strand.
CACGAGATCTTGGCCAACCTGACCAGAGTAGGCAGAGGGTTGACACCGGTGGTGATGGTAGGAGGAGTCATCACCCGATTACTGTTGGGATTGGGGTTTACACCCGAGAGGCTGAGAGGACCTCTACCGGAGGGGATCCATGTAGATGCTGCAGCAGCGGTTCAGATGGGGATGATCTCCCCGATTTCTGGCCAGGCAGAGGCCTACAGGGTGTTGACTATCCATGAGACCCGGTGGCTGTTCTCGCTTCCACCCTTGGGGGCAGATCCTGATCACCCAGAGCACCAGGAGGAGCAGCCTCCACAGCCCGAGCCACAGCCACAGCCCGAGCCACAGCCCGAGCCACAGCTTCAGCCTCCACAGGTACAGCCGCAGCCTCCACAGACTGAGCCTCGGCCGGAGCACCAGCCTCCTCCACCTCCTCAGTCCCAGGCAGTGCCTCCGCCACAGCACCAGGAGCCTCCTAGGACCCCCATGGATTTTGATTTTGAGATCACGATGGACGAGCTCTTCGCCTCTTCACCGGCATCTAGGGCCCCGACTCCGGCCCCGTCACCGGGTACCAGGGTACAGAGGCCTGCCCGCGAGCCCTCCGAGAGATACCATCCGTACTCCCGAGGCGATCCTGGGGCATCCACTTCTTCGGCACCACCACCAGAGCCAGCGCCACATCAGCCAGCTCAGCCAGACTATTTCCAGCTCCTCTCCTCCATGTTTACGGCCTTTGAGCGGCGACAGGATGAGAGGGATAGGGCCATTCATGAGAGGTTGGATCGCCAGCAGACTGCTATCCAGGAGCAGTATCAGGCAGTGGAGCGCCTATCCCGAGAGCAGGCAGGCTACATGGAGCATGCAGCGAGGGAGCAGACTCGAGCCATGGATGCCCTTAGAGATGAGCAGATTCGAGTTCTGGAGGCCTTCAGGGGAGAGCAGATGAGGCTAGTTGAGCAGATTGCTCAGGGGCAGAGAGAGTTGAGGCAGCAGCTCGCTCATGATGTGAGGACATCGCAGGACCAGGCGTCTCAGAGGGTTGACATGACCCTTCAGATGATTGACGAGTCATTGGACTCTCTGAGATCCCGCGTCTAGGCGATAGAGGGGATTCTCCCTCCTCTTTCCCAGACCATGAGAGAGTTCAGGGAGCAGACGGAGCAGAGCTTAGAGCGTAGGAGAGCGGCCGCCGTTGAGCAGACCACTCAGCTGAGCCAAGCCTTCAAGAAGTTGGGGGACAAGATCTCTGAGACCTTAGGGTTTTTGGGCACTTGTACCCAGCCCTTCTTAGACGGCTATGCTCAGGTACAGTTCAGGCGAGCCCATGATCACGAGGCAGGACCCTCTCCAGCTCCGCCACCCCCTCAGGCCCGTCCACCTCCGCCAGGGACCGTGCATATTTCGGATGATGAGGATCCCGATGAGCCTTCAGACTACACACCTCTCTGAGCTTCAGGGAGTTATTTTTGTATCTCTTGTATTTTGTATATGCATTGTACAAAAATGATGTTTTTAGTGGAAAAACTTTTGCTCTATTATTTGCATGCTTTCCCTTTTTTCCTTTTCGATTAATTGCTTAAATAACACCACAGGAAGTGTATATTCTCCTACTTACTCATGTGTCGATAAAAATGACAATGAAAAAAATAATAATAACATGAAACGAAGACAAATAACAAAAGAATAATAATCAATAGCAGGTCAAAAGATGACCTTTCAAACATGAATTAACAAAATCTTTTATCTCACAGGTACAAAGGAATACCAACCTAAGCACGGACATCGATTAAGGAGGTCTCCTTCGAAACAAGGAAACCAGCGGAGTTTTCACACTCCAAGATCGAAGCTGCAGTTGAAGAAACACTGCTCTTCACCCCGAAGCTACGGTTGAAGAAACACCGCTCTTCATCAGATCGAAGCTGCAGTTGAAGAAACACTGCTCTTCACCCCGAAGCTGCGGTTGAAGAAACACCGCTCTTCATCAGATCGAAGCTGCAGTTGAGGAAACACTGCTCTTCACCCCGAAGCTGCGGTTGAAGAAACACCGCTCTTCATCAGATCGAAGCTGCAGTTGAGGAAACACTGCTCTTCACCCCGAAGCTGCAGTTGAAGAAACACTGCTCTTCACCCCGAAGCTGCGGTTGAGGAAACACTGCTCTTCACCAGATCGAGATTGAAGCCAAAGCTTGCTGCATCTCACCAAGCCCTACGGATCGAGATGAGGTCTAACTGTCAAAAAGGCATGGAAGGTGAAAAGCCGCCGAAGGTACGCTTTCTTCCAACCTTTCTCTGAGTTTTGGCTTATCTAGGCGCTTGTGCGCTAGTTTCCCCAAAACTGGGGGCAACTGTAAGCATCGTGTCCTGGAGCGGTCCGGATCGGAGGTTACCCTATGATGAAATCAATGTTCAAGGCCTGTACAGGAGGCTGAAGTTGGAGGTTTTAGTCCCGCGTTCCATGAGAAATGAGGTTTTTCTACACTTCAGGGGCAGAGGGGGAGAAAACAGGAGTTTTTCGAGTAAAAAAGGTTTTTTGTCCTCCACAGACGGCCAGCCCGTCTGTGGAGATAGCCCGTCGCTTCGAGTCACCGACGGCTCAGGGTTTTTCCGACGCCCGTCGGAAAGTCACCGCCCCTGTCAGGAGCCGCCTGGTTTCCCGGAGCACGCAACCGTTCCGACGCCCGTCGGTGGGTTCTGCCTCCATTTTTTTGATCATTTTCCATCTCTATTCAGTCTCTTCGATTTCTTATGTGTTAATTTTATGAATGTTAACATCTCTTAACTTTCTGTGAGTGTATATTGGTCCTCTTGGATAATTTCGAGCTTGAGCGGTTGCCTACCATGCGTGGTGGATTTCGTCCGGTTTAGTTTTCTTAAACCTCTTGATTTATTTCTCTCGCTCTTTCATTCATTGATTATTTTATGTATATGAATAAGCTCTTTTTATCCCGTCAAATGTAAGAATAGATTAACGATTTGTACTTAAATAAAATTGAGTTTTGTATAAAATGCAAAAAGGGTCCAATGCCCTATTTTCATCCAATAAAAATCATCACATATTAAATATCCCATTTTTAATGATGATGCATGAGAGGACCAAAGTCCTCAAAATAAACAATGCCCCGATTTGTGTATGAATCGCACATTTATAAAGGGAGTTGTATTCCGCTCCTTGTATTATTGTAATTTATCGCTTTGATACTTATTCTGCCCATTTACTGCGTTCCGTATGTGAATATATGCGCTTTTCAATTAAACTGCATAGTGTGGAGAGAGAGCGAATTAATGACATTAAAATTTGATCATAAACTAATTGAGGTAGAAATAGATGAGAAATCCCGGACCCAGCTCTGGTCTTTGGGCTCAAGAGGTTAGAGGTTATCCTCCAAAATACTTCTTGGGTCACGAGACTTTAGCGCTAATCCTAGGCCTCATGGCCCAACATGGATAAAATGCGCAAGTCTTAGGCTCTCCGAGGCGAGAGTAACTTTCCCAATGTTCTATTGGGTGGCGACTCCATGATACCTCCTTGTTGCCCAACATAGACGCACTTGCGATTTATTGCAAGATGCCAACGGACCCGCAAATGCCCCGATCGCCCACGTGCGGGCGGTCCGAAAGGGCGGCGCATCGGGATCCGGCGCGCGTCACATATCGTAGTTCAGGCTCTGTTGCACTCTTCGTAGGACAAAATTTGCCCAACTGTGTTCTATCGCGGACGCGAGATGGAGCACGAGTGTGACAGAAATCTTTGTGTCCTGTCGCATGCATGACTTATATCGCGAGCGAGACAGAAGGTTATGTTGGAGTCTATCATGGGCACGACATGGGTCACGAGCGCGACAGGCCTATGTGTTATGAATGCTTTTTGGTTGTCTTATTTTGGTGTTAATTACTGTATTTGGCTATGAATGATTATGTATATGAAACTTATAAATGTGATATTTCATATGAATTTATATAATGAAATGTGGGCTTGTTTGATAAGCTATATGTGTATACCAGATGTCGAATGATTTAATATTGCTTAGTATAATCATATGGTTATTAAATAATGTGATAACATGAACATTAAATGGATTAATAGTTTAGCCTACAAGTCTAGTAGTGGATAGATTGGCATGCCTATAGGGTCAAGTGCTGCAGCCGAAGCATTTGATTCCTGTTTGGAATCCCCAATGCGTATAGAATCCCGTTTGGATTCACATAAGTGTATATATATATATGAATTAATATATTGGTACCTACGGGTACTAATGCGAAAGTGTTGTATCTATGAATACTAATGTGATATGTGGTACTTACGAGTACTAATGCGATACCCGTTATCTGCATCTATGAGTTGCAGCCAAGGTAATTAATGAATGATGAATCAATAATAATACGTGTGAGTATTATGCGTCATAAGAATGTGAATGTGATGCATTGTAAAATTGTCATGTGATGCTAAAATATATGAATATAATTTATGGACGATGTTTTATGTATACCGAGGTATATTCATTGATATGTTAGTGAAGCATGTATATGTTATAGCTTGAATTTAAGGCATGTATTTGTTATTAAACAATGATTGTTATGAATATATATTGTGTATTGTTTCCCCACTAAGCGTTATCGCTTAGCACGGGTGTTAATCCATGTAGGTTCTGAAGTGAAGAGCAATTGAAGGACGGCCTCGCATTATCTCTGGTCAACACTAGGGTTCGCTATATTTTTGTGTAGGTCTTTCTGTAATGTATAATGTAATTACCATTTTTGGCATGTAAAGAGAAATGATGTAATAACTGAATGTCATATGTAATATAAGTTAACTGTATGTATAAAGTATGAGTTTTGGAAATATATTCCGCTATATTTGAAAGAAATTTGTTAATTCAGGATTTTGTATTTAACTCAATTGTATGTGCTTGTACTATGTGATGCGTGTTGTGGCGACCCTCTTAGATTGCCGTAGCGAAGCTATTGTGTGGTCAGGGATGGGCGTTACAGATAATAAAAATAAAAATGGAATAATGTGATTTAAGAGTTATATATAGAAGTATAACGAAATTAAGGATAAATATTAAGTCACTAAGTGGCAATTGATCGGTGTTTAGCAAGTGTACTGAATCGACAAGTAATATAGCGAGTATAATTAAATACTCTCAAATATCAAACCCAAAGGAAAGGGGATTGTTAAACTAAATATCTATTGTTGAGTAGAATTAATCTGAGATGTCCCTATGTTTGATGGAGGGAATCTAAGCTAAGCAAGAAATTAAAAATACAAACTAACAAATAAATCTAAAAATAATCATCAAGAAATCATTCAGGATTAAATGGATGCTTAGTAAATTCTATCCTCATAATTTGCAATAGGAAACGAGTAAAATGATACAAACATGAAATTCTGGACAACTCATCTAAACCTAAGCCTGCCATTTTGGACTCAAAAATTCTAATAAAAAAGCCTACCATTCTGGACTCAGTTCAATGATTAGCATAAGTGCGGATTACCAAATCCTAGATCCAAGACAACCTACCATTCCGGACTCAACTATCTAAAACCCATTCATCCTTCACTATTCTGAACCTAATAACATCCGTAGACACATGCCAACCTACCATTCCAGACTCAGTTGGAAATATAGATTTAAATATTAAAATAACAGAGCATATATATGCAATAGTTAATAAATACATTCATTTATATCACAATTCCGGACTAAATATGTATGCAATAGTCATCAAATACATTCATTCATATCACCATTCCGGACTAAATCTAAATAAAGCAATTGAATCACATTCATACAGAGATAAACAAGAAGAATAAAAGAAAATATGAAAATATTCATTAAACCCATATATCCAAAATACAAAATATGATTCAAGAATTCCTAAGCATAAAGAATTACTCTAACATAAAGAATATAATCATCAAATACAGAAAATTAGAGTTTAAAATACACCTTTGATGAGAGAGAAAATAGATCTTGAAGCTCATCCCAAAATAAAATTCTAAACTAGATTAATCTAAATTATTTATAAATAAAAACTAAAATTAAAATTAAATAAACTAAAATTAAAATTAAATCAAGTTTAAAAATAGTGTTTAAAATGAGAAATATAAAACCTAAAAATTATAAAAATTGTCTGCTCCTATTTCTCTATCTCCTATCTACTCTTTTGGAAGATGGAATGATGTTCCTTTTATATTTTACAAAAAAACATTGCTGTGTTTTGGAAAACATAGCTGTGTTCTTGAATAAATGAGTGCAATTAGGGCTACTGCATTATGCGTGAATTGGTGGTGACTGGAAAACACAGCTGTGTTCTCGACGAGAAAGCACGTGATGCCGGACTTCTTTGTGTTGTGAATCTGGTGATCAGGTAAAAAACACAGCTGTGTTTTGGAAACACGACTCTGTGTTAGTGTAAAATTTACCAATTTAACATATAATTAGCCCTACACCTCTAATTTAGCCCTGAATAGAAATAAAACGCCTGAAAACATCCCAAAACTTATTAAAAATTAAAAAAACATAATAAACTAGTAAAATGAAATAAACTAAACTAATAAAGATTAAAACTAATAAAGAAAACACAAAATATACCAAGAAACAACCCAAAATATAAATATAATTGCAGCTTATCAACTACCCAAAACTCAAACCTTTACTTGTCTTTGAGTAAACTGAATGAACCACATCCTCATCAATTTCAATCTCAATAAAAGAAAATTGGGAGTCATTCTCAATTAAGGAGCAAGAAGATAGATATGCAAATACCAATGCTCACTAAATAACAAATAAGCACAAGAGTATACCAAGCAATTTCTATGTGTGTACAAAAGGCCAAAACAAAATTTTTTTAACATTTAAAAACAAAACGTGCATATACAAAGTTGGGAACAAAAATCAACTCGAACGCATAAATGCACTCATGGCTTTTCACTCAAAGATCAAGAAACACCATAGGCCTCTTCCTACGTACCAAACCTTACTAGAAGGTCATCTCCGCTAAATTGGACAAAACAAAACTAAAATCAAGAGGTCTTATACTTTGGTTGCAATGTTAGGCTTAGGCAAATTGGCTAACAGAGAAGAATTAAGTCACTAGAGAAAAATTGCCACTACCCAACCAACACATACAATCACCCAACTAAACAAAACAAAATTCCCAACCCAATTACATACTATCAAAACAATTTGGTCTTAATAACACCTTAACTTATCAAACTAAGCTCAAAACAATAATAAATGCCCATAATATATTCAACAAACTCATCACAAGACAATAGTTCAAGTTATACCAAAATTTGTACCCCAACTTACATTTGACTTAGTTAGATAGGAAAAACTTGCAATATTTCTTCTTATTCTTCTTCTTCTTTAAATTTTTTAGAAGAAACCCAAAAACCAACTAGCCAATAAAAATCAATAAAGTAATTAAATAATTCCATAGACTTCAATAAGAACTAGATTGAGCTTTATCTTCCATATGACCAATAAATAACTTAAATCACATTCCCCTTGACAACCCCAAACTCATTTCTTTAAATGGGCTCAACTCTCTATTCCACATACCAATCAACCCTCAAATAAAAATTTACACTAAAGATCAACAAAAACTAAACTCCTTTTTTACCCAAAGTATAAATCCAACCTTACTAGAGTGGCCACTCTTCTAAGGGAAGGCAAAAATTATTTTAGGTTAAATGTAGCTTTAATATGTGTAATAATAAAACAAGCACACATTTAGCATACTAAAATAATATACTCAACGGACTAGCAAGAGACTATGAAATTAAGGTAGGAAAAGTCATTTAGAGAGCTATACAAAGAAGGGATGCTTAAATCATATTCTAGGTTCTGTCTCATCTGAGGGTTGCTTTGATGGGTAATCGAAAAGTTTCTAGCGCTCTTAGTGAGTTTTCATCTAATCTCCTAATTGCAGCTAGATTTTTTCTCAATTTATTTTCAAAACAGAACCAAAGTGCTTAAAATTTAGAAATTGCAAAGTATAATCAAGGTCTACATGCAGTTTAGAAAATAAAGATATAAACATGACTACTTCTCACTTAACTTAAAATTAAATGAAACATAAACTTCCAAAACTGAGATCAAAATCATTCACAGTTAAGAACTATTAGGATGAAATAAAAATTTAAATTAAAGGTAAATAAAAAAAGAAACAACCATAAAAAATATTAAGGTATAAACTTGGGATAGAGTCACCACAAACAAAATAAAAATAATTAAAAACTATTCAAAAATTTTAAAATTACTCTAAAAATACAAAAAGACACAAAACAAAACAAAATAGGTTTTGGTTTGAATTATTGAACTAATACTCCACCCCAAACTCAAAATGTTGTACTATCTTCGGTGTAAGAAAATAAAGCACAAAAAAATGATCCTCAAAAATTTTCTCCAATGTTGTGCAAATAGCTCATTGCAACACAAAAATTCTTGTAATAATCTATGGTGATGCACAATAAAATGAAGATGCAATATTTGCTGTAATAATGCTTTATAAGCAAACATATAGGGTAATAATCAGAGTTGCATGCAAAAAAATTTTGACATTTAGTATCAAATACAACTCATCCTAATCCCATCAATTTGGGTTCTTGCAAACATGCATTTATCTCAACAAAATTTAAGCATAATCATCCATTACATCACATTCATGAACTAATGCTGCGGCAAACTTTACAACACAGTAAAATACCAAGCATAACTTCAAGTAATTCAAAATAAACTTGCAACAAATTCCCCTATTCAAAGTTATGCCCAAATGAGTTAATTCAAAGAAAACATTAAATTTCCTCAACTGAAACTCAAATTTCAACCTCCGTAATTCTTCTTTTCAAATGAAAATTCAAGTGATAAGTACATGCTAGAAAACTGATAAACAAGTTTAAATTCACTTTAATGACAGCCTCAACAACTCAACACAAAGTGATTGTTATGTATAAATTGTTATGAATTAAGCTCAGAAGTGATTGTTATGTATAAATTGCTCAATTAAAACTTTGGTAACTATCCAGTAATAAAAGGAGTTCAAATCTAGCTATGACAGTGCCACAAGCGATAAATTTCATTTTGTCTTAGCACTTAATTCATGCCATCCAATTCTAAAATAATCCTCACAATTCACATTAATAGTTTTGACAAGAATTAATGTACAAAAATATTGTACAGATTAGTTAAGAAGCATAAAATTGACATGAACATTCATTGAGAAAATTAAACAAACAGTTGCTGTGTGCATGAACCTAAACTGGATTTTATGGTAAAACTTTACAATCCCAACACTCAAATTCTAATCAAATATGCAAAACCAGCAACACACATCAATTAATCACAATTAAATAATAACATCTTAGAGAATTTCAGTGAAATCAGATGCAAAATTCGAACAAGTAAAATTTAGAACAGAGTTAGGAAAGTGGCATACCTGGACTTGCAGAAATTAACTAGCTAAGTAATGAAAATTGAAAGAGAGATAGTGAAAGACAAAGAGAGAGCTCTTAATTCCTACTTAAAATCTATGATTTTTGCACAAAAGAGAAAAATTATTACTCTAGCAATAATGGGAATAAATGTAGAATTTAAAGAGCCAAAAGAGAAAAAATTTTAATTACAGCTCTTAACGAAAAATTAAATTTAAATTACCTAAAAAAATTGTGGCTTTGCTTTCTAATGAAGATTAAAGAAAATTTGACAGAAAACTTGAGAGAAATTGAAGAACTGGAGAGAGAAGGGAAGAAAATAAATGAGAGCAGTGCGATTTAAAATGAAGATAGAGTGTTTATACCGTTCTAGAACAAAAGCGTAGTTGTTTTTTTAATTAAACAAATTAAATTAAAACTCAACACAAAAGCATAGCCGTGTTTTGTAAAAAACACAACTGTATTTTTAATAAAACATGTTATTTTCCAGTAGAATTTTACAATTTTCGACAGCAGTGTAAATAGTTTCTGGTATTGCTGCAAAATTGAAAATTTATTTGTTTTCAATTGTGAAATTCCAAAACAATAAAACAAACCAAAACAAAACTGATTTTTCGAGGCTATTAGGATTTGTAAATACCCTAAATACCCATCTAAAAAATAGCAAAACCTATTACCCACCAACTTGTCAAGTATTTGGCCAATAAAATGTAGGGAAGTGATCTTTTCGGGTTGCATTGTTTAACCTCCTAAAATGTATACATACTCTCCAACCCGTAATTGTATGAGTTGGAATGAGTTCATTTTGCTCATTCTCAATCACAGTCATCCCCCCTTTCTTAGGAACACATTGTATGGACTAGCCCAACTACTATCATAAATAGGAAAAATTATACTTGCATCCAGCAATTTAAGGACTTCCTTTTATGCTACCTCTTGTATGGTTGGATTTAATCTTCGTTGGGGTTGAACAATCGGTTTGAAATTCTCCTCCATTAGAATCTGATGTGTGCAGTAACTTGGATTGATCCCTTTGAGATCAAAAATCTCCCATCCTATAGCCTTTTGGTGCTTTCTAAGCACTGCAATCAATAAATCCTCTTCTTCCCCTGTCAAAATAGAAGAAATTATTATCGGTTTTGCACTATTTTCTAAATACACATACTTCAAATGTGAGGGGAGGGTTTTAAGTTCAGCTTTTGTCTCCTTTTTTGTAAGTTCAAAGACTTCTTCCTTCTTCTCTTCTTTTCCATACTCAATTTCCAATTCTTCCAGTAGCTCATTCTCAACTTCATTTAACACTTATTCCTCACAAGAGTGCATCAAACAACTCTTTAAAGAATCATCCAACAAAATATTCTCTTGAAGCTCTTTCGTGCAATCTCGAATTGCATCTATGAAATGCACGGACTCTTCAAAGTCGCAAGATGGATGCTTCATCACTTTATTCACATTGAAGAACACCTCTTCATCATTGAATCAGAGGGTCACCGTTTGCCCATGCACATCAATAAGAGCCCTCGAAGTGTTCAAGAATGGCCTTCCAATAATAAGAGACACTTTTTGTCCTCATCCATATCCATAACCATAAAATCTACCAAAAATATAAAATTCCCCACCTTTACGAACAAGTTCTCAATTATCCCTTTTGGATACTTCACTAAATGATCCGCCAATTGAAGCGCCATTCTTGTCTCCTTGATGTCTCCCAATTTCAGTTTCCTACATATTCAATATGGCATCAAGCTAATGCTAGCACCTAAATCACATAATGCATTACTAACAAAATTTCCACCTAATTCACAAGGTAGTGTGAAACTACCTGGATCTTCCAATTTTTTTGGAATTTTGTTAGTTAAGATAGTACTACAGGTTTTGTACAATTGCACCGTACCTACACCCTCAAACTTCTTCTTATTAGAGTAAAGCTCTTTCATGAACTTGGCATACTTAGTGTAAGCACCATGTCCCGGAGCGGTCCGGATCAGAGATTACCCTATGATTAAATCGGCATCCGAGCCTGTACAAACGGTTTGGATTCGGAGGCTTTACTCCCATGCTCCACGAGAAACGAGTCTTTTACCTTTCGTAGGCAGAAGGGGAGAAAACGGGGGAGTTTTTAAAGTCCAAAAAAGTTTGTTTTCCTCGACGGACGACCAGCCCGTCGGTCAGGGGCCGGCCCATCGGTCGGCTGGCAGGACCGTCGGATGAATCCTTGTGTCAGAAGGATTCTTCCGACGTCCGTTGGTAAAGGTGGCAGGCCCGTCGGTCAGGTTGTAGGGCTGTCGGATGAATCCTTGTGTCAGTAGGATTCATTCGACGCCCGTCGGTGAATCACAGACGCCCGTCGGTCATCCCTGGCTTATAAAAGCTTTGAATTTTCTCATAAAATGGGGTTAGAAAATTTGCAAAAATAGGGGAAACTCAGCCAAAATTCACGCGCATTTTCTCTCTCTTCCAACAAACACATTTCTAAAAAGATCTAACTAATTCAAGAATAAAATCTTCAAAAGAAAGAGGATTTTTTACGGGTTTATTGATTTCCAAAACTCAATTTTCGTCGAACTGTTGAGGACACACTCTATCTTCAACACTTGATCTTTTTGTTCGGACTTTCTCGTGGAGCGTGCGGGAAGCCAGACAACAACAAGGAATCCAACCAAGAGGTTGTTCTGAGGGTAAATATTCTGGACCCTTTTTTGTTTTTTTTACCTTCATTTTCGATATTATCTTTGCTCTTGTCCCCTTTTTGCATTTCTTATTTCTATTCTTCTTGGGTCTATGTAAAATTTGTGTTTTGCTTTTTGAAAAGTTTCTATTTTTTTCAGGGACAGTGGTGACCGACGGGTCATCTACTTTGACCGACGCCCGTCGGTCACTAAGCATAACCCGTTGGTCACCCTCACAGACGGCTCCCTTCGAGTGAGCGGCGGGCTGTATTGGTCACCTTGACCGACGCCCGCCGGTCATTCAGCATAGCCCGTCGTTGGGTTCTATCCCACATTTTCAAATCTTTTCCTTTTTCCCTTTTTTGTTCACTCAAATTTTTATGTTATTTATGATTTTTCTTCTATATTTTAACATCCTTTTGGCTTGTTTTATGAGAATATGTTTATGTTCCTTAGACTGGCTGGAGCCTGAGGGAGTTCTCCTGTATATAGAAAGTTCGCCTGGTTTAGTTCCCTATCTCCCTCTCTTTTTATTTCATGTATTTATCTATTATTTCTCCTGTATATGACAAAATTGTTGTATTTCTCGCTAACGTAAAAATCGGCCAAACGTTTTATATTTAATAAACTGAATTCTTCATAAAATCAAGGACCCAATGTCCTATTTTTATCCAATAAAATCCTCACAATAGAAATATCCATTTTAATAATGATGCATGCAAGGACCAAAGTCCTCAGAATAAGCAATGCCCCGATTTGTGTATGTATCGCACATTTATAAAAGGGAGTTATATTCCGCTCCTTGTGTTATTGTAATTTATCGCTTTCATTACTTACTCGTTTATTTACTGCTTTCCAAATATGAATAAATGCGCTTTGATTCAATTGCATCGTGTGGAGAGAGAGCGAATTAATGAAAATTAAAACTTGATCATAAAATAATCAAGGTAGAAATAGATGAGAAGTCCCGAACCCAGCTTTGGTCTTTGGGCTTAAAGAGGCGAGAGGTCTATCCGATCACTCATTGGAACTATGACCTCCAAGACACCTCTTGTGTCACGAGGCTTTGACGTTAATCCTAGGCTCCTTAGGGCGAGAGGTTTACCCTCCAAGACCCCTTTGGTTGGCCCAAAATGGATACTAAGCGCAGTCTTAGGCTCTCCGAGACGAGAGAAACTTTCCCAATGTTCTATTGGTTGGCGACTCCATGAAACCTCCTAGTTGTCCAAAATAGATGCACTTGTAAATATCTTTACAAGTTGCCAACGGATCCTCAATTGCCCGATCGCCCTCAAGCGGGCGGTTAGAGGGGCGCCAGTGGGGTCCGGTGCACGTCACACTTAGGCATGTGTAACAAAGCTTCAGCAAAAGGCAAATTAACATGCAATTTCTTAAACTTGTCTAAGAATTTAGCTAATTGTTCATTCTTTTTCTCTTTCAAAGCAATAGATGGGTAAGGTAACATATTAGCATCCAAATCTCTTTCACACCAGTTCCCATAATTTTCTTACCTTTGTAAATCTTTTTAGGCTCCTTGACTACCACCTTAGAGTTAAAATCACATACCTCCGTTATCGATTTCACTATAGTTGGAGAAGGATTACCTTTTTCAGCATTGGTTACCTCCTTGCCACTCCTAAGCATAATTACTTTAAATTCCTCTTTTGGGTTCCTATCCACATTGGATGGAAAAGTTCCTTGAGCTCTATTTGAAAGAGTGTTGGCATGAGTTTCAAGGTTCCTCATAGAGGCATCTTGATTTCTATTCCATTGCTCTTATGCCTTCCATCTTAAATCTTGGATTGGCATAAAAGTTGCTTGAGTAGACATGAAACTAGTGAACATCTCTTCCAAATTAGGTTTCTTTTCTTGAGGTGGTGGTGGCCTTGGTGTGTAACCTGGTGGTTGGAAATTCTGATGTGCATATTAGTTGGGAAAAGGTGCATGAAAATGTGTTTAGGGTTGGGGTTGATAACCTTTATGATATGCTTGGTTATGGGTAGTTTGATGGTGTAACACCCCCTACCCATACGTTGGCGAACCCATCCGCTAGGGAGTGAGATGTCATATGCACAGGGTTGTCACCATTTAAAGGATATAGGAACATACATTCTATCACATTGTACATACAATAATACAACAGAAATAAAACCTTTAGAAATGTCAGAATGATCATTCATTAATATAACCAAAATTCGTTACAATAATGTTCTGGTCAAAATAGCCAATACAACAAAATTACAACTGTCAGAGATAAATATAGCGAAAGCTTACAAAAATGATATACAATAGAGAGTTCTATTACAAAAGATTCATGCTACAAAAATAAAGCCCTAACACTAATCCCTCTGTGTTGGCTTGACTGGCGGCGACTCTTCCAAAAGCTACACATCTTCTGCACCTGCACAGGTGAAAACACCGTGCTAAGCGATAACGCTTAGTGGGGAAATAAACAATAATATATGGACGGCCATTCACAATGGTCATCAAGGCAAATCATATACATAATGGCACACTAAATATCATCAGATATAATCACAATTGAATTCCATTCAAAGGTTCAATAAACACATTCATATGACAATAGATTCGTAAGCTCATAAAAGAGTTATTCAAATTCAAATGCTTATAATCATACTCATTCGGATTCGCATACTTTAGATCATATCAAAACAAACCATAGCACAAGCTGACTCAAAGTAGTGGATAACGAGTAAACGCGTAGAGGTACCTTATGGGTACGAATCATCACATAGCAGTACCTTACAGGTATGAGTCGAAAAATAGTATCACTTTATGTCTTTTCAAAACATTTTACAGAAGAATCTTAAAAAAGATTCAAACACGTAGAAGTTCGCGAGGAACTAAAGGGAACCTGATTAGGGTCCAAAACAGTACAGAGGCTGCAGCAAAAGGACTCTTTTAGGCATGCCTAAGTATCCACTAGACTGACTCTTGCAGGTCATGCATAATCCATCAAATCACATTTATAGAATTCATATAACTGTACATGTATAATACACCCAATTATACTCATATGCTTCATAAAATAGTCAAAGAATAATTATAATAACATCACAAGTTCAAAAAATAAATATTGAAAATCACACAAGAAAACACAATTTTTGAAACCAAGGGTGTCACGCTCGCGGCAGAGGCATAACTTGCCCCGTGTCGCAATCGCGGCAGTCCTCACGTTCGTGCAAAAATAAAAACACGCCTCACTGTAACACTCGCGACAGTGAGCTGTCACAGAGGCTGTCGTGCTCACGCGCATGCACGCATGCTCGTGACAGGGAACTGCCCCGAACTATCTGGCATCCGAGCGCTCTATTGCGCTCACGATAAGTGTCGCACTTACGACAGAGAGCTCAAGCTGCGAGCTCGGTAGCCCAACTTGCTCGGAAGTCGAGTGCTCCGCAAACCAATCTGCTCGGCAGTCGAGTGCCCTATCGTGATCACGCTCGCGACTGAGAGCTCCTGTTGTGAGCATTCGGCAGCCCAGCCGCTCGGCCATGCAAATCCGCTCAGCCTCGCGCAAGGGTTGAAATCACCGAGCCCCATCGCGACAGCGTCGTGATTTCCAGCTCTTGCATGAATTTCTGCAGATTTCCTCATTTTCAAATCACCTAAATTTCCAAACTCACACATGCATCACCTCAACTTTACCTTACCTTCAAATCAACCTTTCCAACACCACAAATAACATAAACCACAAATTAAATCCACATTTAGCACAATTAAAAACATGCATCATCAAAATTAAACTCCTCAAGAACACAAACCCAGAAATTTATAGCAAACATTCATCAAACTTCAATATTTTCTCAAAACTTCAACATTCATTCATAATAGCTCAAATCAATTAATTACCCATAACATTAACACTATAATATGCCTCATCAAACATCAATTTTCCAGAATTCACATACAAAAGCATGAATCACCATATGAACATCAACAATCAAATTTCAAATAAAATCCCAAACTTGCAACTCCTTAGCTCCAAATCTACTTGGTACCACTTCCACACGCCTTCTCATTCCCCTTGGGATTGCGAGGAGGCTCAACTAGAAATGATACCCACAATCACACAAAATACCAACTGTAGATTAAAAACCCAAACTAGAAATGAAGAAGAAAAGAAGAAGATGAAGAAGAAATGATACAAAACTTACCAATTTAGGTCAAGAGATGATCAATTTCCACCACACTTCCTCGAATCCAAGCTAGGGCACTCTTTAAGAAGAGAAAAGGAAGAAGAAGGGTAGAGAGTAGAGAGAAATGGGAAATGAAGAAGCAATTTTTGCTTTTCCCCTTTTTCTCTTCCTTCCTCTATTTCTTTTCCTAACCCTAGACATATGTCATTTCCTCATTGGTGGAGATTAATCACTCATACCTAACAAGCATGCACTACACACACACAAGGCTATCCTCACTAATGCACACCCTACCAACATGTGAGTATGCACACACTAATGCCACCCATACACTCACATCCTACAACTCTACATGCATTCACACCATAATAAACCCATAAAACATGCATTTTACCCAAAATACCCTTATCATATGCCAAACACACCCAATGCACACATGTATAAATGGCTCCAACTTCTAGGGGGCAAACAGGGTGTTACAACTCTCCCTTACTAATAAGAATTTCATCTTCGAAATTCTCACCGAACTGAAAAGTTGCGGATATTGAGCCCTCATCGCTGCCTCTGGTTCCCAGGTTACTTCCTCAACTCCATGATGATGCCATAATACTTTGACCAAAGGGATATGCTTATTCCTCAACTGTCTCACTTCTCGAGCTAAAATGGCCTTAGGTTCCTCATCATAAGAATAATCCGACTGCACTTGCACATCTTGAACCGACAACACATGCGAAGGGTCTGATCTATACCGACGAAGCATGGAAACATAAAAAACATCGTGCAACTTCGCCAACTCCATCGGTAAAGCCAACCTATAGGCTACTGGACCAACCTTAGCTAACACCTCATACGGTCCAATAAACCTAGGATTAAGCTTGCCTTTCTTACCAAATCTCAACATTTTCCTCCAAGGTGAAACCTTAAGGAAAACTTTGTCCCTGACCTCAAACCGAATATCTTTCCTCTTTAGGTTAGCATAGGACTTCTGTCGATCCTTAGCCACTTTCAGATTTTGCTGCACAACTCTGATCTTCTCCTCAGTATCTCTAACTAAATCTGGCCCAATAACGGAACGCTCGATCAACTCTGTCCAACAAACTGGAGTCCTTCATGGCCGACCATACAAAGCCTCAAACGGTGACATACCAATACTTGACTGATAACTGTTATTGTAGGCAAACTCTATAAGCTGTACATATCTATCCCAATTGCCAGAAAATTCCAAGGTACAAGCTCACAACATATCCTCCAAAATCTGAATGACCCTTTCTGACTGACCATCTGTCTGAGGATGGAACACTATACTGAAGTTCAACTTAGTACCCAAAGCTCTTTGCAACTCTTTCCAAAATTTCAATGTGAACCTTGGATCCTGATCTGACACTATAGACAACGACACTCCATGCAATCTGATCACCTCATCCACATAGATACTGGCCAACTTATCCATCAAATAATCCACTCTAACCGGCAGGAAATGAGCTGACTTCATAAGCCGATCTACAATCACCCAAACAGAGTCATTCTTCCTCTGAGTCGATGGCAAACCGGACATGAAATCCATAGCAATATCATCCCATTTCCATTCAAGGACAAGTAAGGGAGTGAGCAATCCTGAAGGAACTTAGTGCTTAGCCTTTACCTGCTGACAAGTCAAACACTTTGCCACAAAATCCACAATATTTTTCTTCATGCCGGACGACCAATAAAACTGCTTCATGTCCCGATACATCTTCTCACCTCCAGGATGCATAGTAAAAACCATAGTGTGTGCCTCACTCAAAAGCTGTTTCCTTAACTTATCATTCTTGGGCACACACAAACGATTCCTATACATAAGCATCCCATCTAAAGCTGAGAATTCTGACCGTTTACCAGATCGGACCTCTTGCAAAACCCGTTGCAATCTCAAATCATCTTTTTGAGCATCCACTATCAACTGTCTCAAGGTAGGCTTCACTCTCAAGTGGGCAACCAAAGCCCCATCTGAATCAAATCTCCATTTAAACCGCCTCAAAAATAAAGCCGAAACTAACTTCCTACTCAGAGCATCTGCAACTACATTGGCCTTACTCGGATGGTAATCCAAAATGCAGTCGTAGTCCTTAAACAACTCTAAATAATGGCGCTGCTGCATGTTTAACTCCTTCTGCGTGAGGAGGTACTTCAGACTCTTATGATCCGTAAGGATCCTACACTTCTCCCCATATAGATAATGCTGCTAAATCTTCAAAGCAAAGATCACAACCGCTAATTCCAAATCATGTGTCGGATAATTCCTCTCATGTGGCTTCAATTGATAGGAAGCATAAGCCACAACTTTCCCCTCTTGGATCAACACGCATCCAAGTCCAACACCTGAAGCATCGCTGTACATTACAAACTCTTTACCCGTAATGGGTTGAGTAAGTACAGGAGCTTCGACTAGTAACCTCTTTAACTTCTCAAAGCAAACCTAACACTTATCCGACCACTCAAACCTAACTCCTTTCCTCAACAACCTCGACATAGGAGCAACAATAACTGAGAAACCCTTCACAAACCGACAGTAGTAGCCTGCTAACCCAAGAAAGCTTCTCACTTCTGGAATATTTCTAGGCGCTTTCCAATCAACAATTGCCTCTATCTTTGACGAATCAACTTGGATACACTGAGCCAAAATAATATGCCCCAAGAAGACACTTCCCGAAGCCAGAAATCACACTTGCTAAGCTTCACAAACAACTGATGTTCCCTCAACACTTGCAATACCAACCGAAGATGCTCCTCGTGCTCACTCTCATCCTTCGAGAAAACCAAAATATCATCTATGAAGACCACTACAAATCGGTCAAAATATGGCCTAAACACTCATTTCATCAAATCCATGAAAGCTGCCGGTGTATTGGTCAAACAAAACGGCATCACAAGAAACTCATAGTGACCATATCGTGTCCAAAATGCAGTCTTAACCATATCTGCATCCTGAACTCGAAGCTAGTAGTAACCCGACCGAAGATCAATCTTTGAAAAGACTCCCGCACCTCTAAGCTGATCAAACAAATCCTCGACTCTAAGCAAAAGGGTACTTATTCTTCACTGTGACCTTGTTGATTTGCCTATAATTGATACACATCCTCAAGGAACCATCATTTTTCTTCACAAACAACACCGGAGCTCCCTATGGGGATATACTGGGTCTAATAAACCCCTTATCCAATAACTCTTGTAGCTGAGTTTTGAGTTCTCTCAACTCTACAGGAGCCATCCGATAAGGTGCTTTAGAAATGGGCGAAGTACCCAGCACTATCTCTATGGCCAACTCCACCTCCCTCGTCGGAGGCAAACCAGGCAACTCACTAGGGAAGACATCTCCAAACTCCTCAACCACTGGAATATCCTCAATCCGAACCTGATCACACTTAAAATCCAACACCACTGCTAAAAATGTCTCACAACCCTTCCTTAAGAACCTCTTAGCTTGAATAGCGGAAATCACATTGCTCAGAGAACTAGAACCCAAACCTTAAAAACCACAAAAGACTAATCTCTATCCCGAAGCACAACTACCTTCCTATGAAAATCCACCACTGCTCGATGCTTACTAAGCCAATCCATACCCAAAATTAAATCGAACTCTGTAAAAGGTAACTCAATCAAATCCATAGGGAACTCAACTCTTTAGACTAAAAGAGGACAATTCCTATGCACCCTACTCACATTGACACTATGCCCTAAAGGACTGGTCACATAAATCTCAAAGTCTAACAAATCTACATTATGCAACTTATCAATCAATTTATCCGTGCACAAATATGAGTGTGTGGAACCAGGATCAATTAGAGCATATAATTCAGTATCAAGGAGTAGAAACTTACTGGCTATCACATCGGGGGCATCCTGCTCCTCCCGAGCTCTCATAGTATAAGCTCTAGCTGGCACTGCCACAGGATGTTCAACTGACTCCGACGCAGCTCCATCTCTAGGTCGATCGCCTCGACCTCTGCCTTGGCCTCTACTGCGACTCTCTTGCGGAGCATTAGAGCCGACTCTACTAGCCTTGCGCTGATCACCAGAAGCCTCATTATACCTTAGACAATTTGCCAAGTAGTGATTAGTGCTACCACATCTGAAACAACCACCCGTGAGCCATCTACACTCACCCCAGTGGCGCTTCCTGCAGTGAGAACACTCAGGCATAACATCCATCCTATTTCCAGAATCACCTCTGCTAGAACCCATACTCATGGCTGAACTCTGCCTCTTGCCTCTCGAAGCTGGGACTGAAGATGACTCATCCTGCGGGTTTCGGGACCTCTTACCCGAGGATAAAGAAGATTCAGATCAACCACTAGGGGGATTCCTCCTCTGAGCTCTCTCTCTTAGAACCGACTCCGACCTCTCGGCCTGCACTGCAGCTTGCACAATCTGATAATACCAAACACCCGGAGTACTCATCAGCGAAATCAGCATAACCCTCAAAGATTCATTCAATCCAGTCTCAAAATGCCTACATCGAAACTCCTCAGTCAGAACACCTTCCGGAGCATACTTAGCCAATCTGTTAAATTCCTTCTCAAACTATGAAATCGATAACGCCCTCTGCTTCAGACTCAAAAACTGTGCCCACTTGGCATTCTTGTACTCCCGAGTCACATACTTACTCATAAATTCCTTATCGAAGAACTCCCATGTGACTGGGTCAGGAAACTGGGGATGCCTACGAACCAACTACCACCAGTCATAGGCAGATCCTTGCAACAAAGCCACCACACATTCTACTCGCCTCTCCTGAGGACACTGAATCTCATCCAAGGCTTGCTCTACCTTCTCTAACCACTTCTCAGTATACTCTAATTCGTCCAAACCAGTTCCATAAAAGTCCTTTGCACTATCCTTCCTCAAATTCTCAGTAGGGACTCTAGGAGCGGTCACACTCTCAATGACCCTAGCCATGTCCTGCGAAATCTTCAACATGACCTCCAAGGGCATGGTTGCAGCCTTAAGTTGTGCCCTAGCAGGTTGAGCTGACCCAGACACAAAAGGATTGACTTCTTGAGGGTTCACACTCTCGGAGGACTCCTCAAGTGATCCACGCACCGAATTAGGAGCCATCTAAAACAAACAAGAGGACAACCGCATCATCCAACACAGTCCTAGACAGATATTTATGCACAACAATCACCCAAAAAATGCCTAAACTGGAGCTCTGATACCAAAAACTGTAACACCCCCTACCCATACGTTGGCGAACCCATCCGCTAGGGAGTGAGATGCCGTATGCGTAGGGTTGTCACCACACAAAGGATATAGGAACATACATTCTATCACATTGTACATATAATAATACAATGAAAATAAAACCTTTAGAAACATCAGAATGATTATTCATTAATATAACCAAAATTCATTACAATAATGTTATGATCAAAATAGCAAATACAACATAATTACAACTGTCAGAGATAAATATAGCGGAAGCTTACAAAAATGATATACAATAGAAGTTCTATTATGAAAGAATCATGCTACAAAAATAAAGCCCTAACACTAATCCCTTTGTGTTGGCTTGACTGGCGGTGACTCTCCCAAAAGCTGCACATCTTCTGCACCTGCACGGGTGAAAACACCGTGCTACGCGATAACGCTTAGTGCAGAAACAAACAATAATATATGGACGGCCATTCACAATGGCCGTCAAGGCAAATCACATACATAATGGCACACTAAATATCATCAGATATAATCGCAATTGAATTCCATTCAAAGATTCAATAAACACATTCATATGCTAAAAGATTTGTAAGCTCATAGAAGAGTCATTCAAATTCAAATACTTATAATCACACTCATTCGGATTCACATACTTTAGATCATATCAGAACAAACCATAACACCTGCTGACTCAAAGTAGTGGATAATGAGTAAACGCATAGAGGTACCTTACAGGTACGAATCGTCACATAGCGGTACCTTACAGGTAAGTGTCGGAAAACAGTATCACTTTATCTCTTTTCAAAACATTTTACAGAGAAATCTTAAACAAGATTCAAACACATAGAAGTTTGCGAGGAACTAAATGGGGACCTGATCAGGGTCCAAAACAGTACATAGGCTAGAGCAAAATGACTCTTTTAGGCATGCCTAACTAAGTCATGCATAATCCATCAAATCACATTTATAGAATTCATATAACTATACATGTATAATACACCCAATTATACTCATATGCTTCATAAAATAGTCCAAGAATAATTCTAATAACTTCAGAAGTTCAAAAAATAAATATCAAAAATCACACAAGATGTCAAGCCCCAAATCGGGCCTAGTCGGAATGTGCATGCTAAGTCGGGATGAGTGAGGGTATTTTGATAATTTTGACCAGTATAATTGGAGTATTAAGGACCTAATTAAAGAAGTAATTAAAGTTCAAGTGAGGAATAATGGTGTTAGTGAGTGCAGTGTAAGTTGCTAAGGACTTAAGTGAGCTTTATAGGGACAAAAGAGAAGTCAAGGAAAGTTGACCCTTTGGACCAATAGGAGGCTACCATGTGTCTTGGTAGGTGGGCAATTAATGGGAAAATGAGAAATAGAGAAAAAGAGAGAGGGAGAAGAGCAAATCACGTTTCTGCTCTCTCTTCTCCTCCTCCTTGTTCTTCTTTCTTTCCCTTCTTCCCGTTTCTTATTCTCCCTTCCTTGGCTGTGTGTGAGTTGGATGCTCTTGGTGGAGATTGAAAGCAAGATTAAAGAGGTATGTATTTGGGTTTTGGGTGCTAGGGTTTCCTGCATTTGGGTTCTCTCTTCTTCTTCTTGTTTTATTGAGTTAGGGTTTAGATTAAGTGATTTTCTAGGTTTTGGTTTGTGCAAGCTTTGGGTGGCAAGAGAAAGCATAAAGGCAAGGAAAAGATTGAAGGTTGAAGAAGAGTGATTGTAGATCTTCATTTTCAGGTTTGGGAGCTCTGTGTTCTTCCTTTTCAGTTTTGGTGTTTGTCTCTACCCTAATTCTCACTTTGATTGTGTATGTGTTTTGGTAATGTAAATTTCTGGAATTTTGAGTGTCTTGGCATGTGCATGTGCATGAATTTATGTGGGTAATTGTGTTAGTAATGCATGATTTAGGATTGAGTCATATGTATGTGGGATTGGAAGGGAAAATGCATGAATTGGGTAAGTTTGTTCTTGGTGTTCTTGATCTACAATTTTTGAAGTTTTCCTTGAATTGATTGTTGAATATTGTGATAATTGAGTGTATTTTGATCATGAGCATGTGGTATTATGCATTTGAGTGATGAGGTAAGAGTTTGTGCATGTTTGAGTGATTTTTTTAAAAGGTTTTGAAATGGTTTTGGAAAAAGATGAAGTTCTGCATTTTTGCTGGGAAACCGAGACGCTTCTGACCAGGAGAGAGGAAGAGCACGAGTTGTGCTCAAGAGCACGAGTTGTGTTCATCCTCTCCCCTTCAACTTGCTTGCTTGCTTTGCTTTTATTCGGAGGAAGAGCACGAGAAGTGCTCCATAAACACGACTCGCACTCAAGATCACGAGTCGTGCTCTTGAGACATGAGTCGTGCTCCCTTTGCCTCGTGCTATTTCCTCCTTTTTCCCCAGTGTGACTAGCCAGTAGGGATGAGCACGAGACATGCTCGAAGAATACCACTCGTGCTTAAAGAGCATGACTCGCACGCGTCGGGCTCATGTGCATGAGTCGTGCATAGCTCTGCTTAGCGTTGCCCCTTCAGGCTTCTGTCACGAGCGCGGCTCCGTGTCGCGATCACGACAGAACCTTCTTTTGCCTGTCCTATTTTCTATTCAATTTTCGAAAACAATCTTTCTTCTTTCACTTTGCATCATTTCCCACTATTGCATGGGACATGTTTTTGCCTAATTATTGTTAGTATTTGTATTTTGAAGTGTGTGGTTGTTAAATGATAGTATGTCTATATTTGATTATAATATGTTTGGTAGTGGTAATCCCTATTAAACCATTGTTTAGTTTAGTCTGTATGATGTGGTTTATCCATGTTAATTATTGTGACCTGTATCGCATGTGCCTTTTGAATACGAAAGAGTTATGAATGCCAATTTCATGGTTGTTCATTATGAGCATGTCATATTAAAGTATGAAGTGTATTATTGCATGAATGAGGCCTTGTATGGGTAATCATTGGCATCATATGGTTTCCCATATTTGATTTTGATATACTTTAGAATAATGAATAATGTTAAAGTGTGTGATTGGATTATACTATATGCTTGGCGATGTGAATTGTATGATGTGTGTCGGGCATCAGGAAGATATTTATATGTCTATCATACTCAGGTTTGTGCATGATGATATATATATATATATATATATATATATATATATATGTATTGTGCGATGTGAAACATGAATTGTTTTATGCATGACCTGCGAGAGTTATTCTAGTGGATAGTTAGGCATGCCTAATAGAGCTTTGTAGCTGCAGCGCCCTTTGAACGAATGGACCCCGATCAGGTCCCTGACTGGTTCCTCGCAAACCTTTATTGTGTATGGATCTTGTTTAAGGTCCTTTTAGTGAAATATTTTTGAATGTGGAAAATGATGTTGCTTTTTGATTCGTACCCGTAAGGTACGCTACCGTTCGATTTGTACCCATAAGGTACACTACCATATTTTCTTATTATCCACTAAAGTGAGTTAGCAGGCATTCTGTTTGCTTTGTCTGATATGAATATGAGAATGTGGTTTCCGAACACTAAGAGAAAATCAACAATTACCGATGAAAAATTAAATAGCGACGGAAACGATATATCCGTCGTTAATTTTCGACGAAAAATAATTCCGTCGCTAAGTAGCAACGGAAAAATTTAACCGTCGCTAAATTTGGCGGGTAAAATTCGCGGCATAAATTGCTACGTAAATTAGCGACGGAAATCCAATTCCATCGCAAAAATTAGCGATGGAATTGAATTTTCGTCGCTAAAGGAAATTAAATATATTAATTAAAATAATTTTAGCGACGAAAATACAATTCCGTCTCTAATTTTGGCGACGGAATTGGATTTTCGTCGTTAAATGAAATTAAATATATTAATTAAAATAATTTTAGCGACGGAAATCCAACTCCGTCGCTAATTACCGACGGAATTAGATATCCGTCGCTAATTTTAGCGACGGAAATCTAATTCCGTCGCTAAATGAAATTAAATATATTAATTAAAATAATTTTAGCGACGAAAATCCAATTCCGTCGCTAAAATTAGCGACGGAAATCTAATTCCATCGCTAAATGAAAATAAATATATTAATTAAAATATTTTTAGCGACGGATATCAAATCCATCGCTAAAAGTTTTATATATAAAAAATATTCTGCCCTTTTTTTCCCTCCTCTTTCTTTCTTTCTTCCCTCGCCCCAGCCGCCCTCACCCCCTCTCCCCAGCAGCCCTCCCCCTCGCCCCTTCTCCGCCCCCCTCGCCCTCGTCGCCTCTCCCTCGCCCTCGCCGCCTCCCCCTCGCCCCCTCTCCGCCGCCCTCGCCCTCGCCCTCGCCGCCTCTCCCCCCTACTCAGATCGCTCACCTGGCCACTCCGTGCGTGCCCCCCCTCCTCCGCGCGCCGCCCCTACGCCCTGCTCAGATCCACTCGCCCGGCCCCTTCGCGCGCCGCCCCTCCTCACCGCTCAGATCCGCTCGCGTGGCCCCTTTCGAGCGCGCTGCCCCTCCTCCTCGGCTGGATCTGCAGGTTAGTTTTTTTTTCTTTTTCTTTTTTAATTTATTTTTTCCATTTATTTATTAATGGGTGTATTAGTTCAAGAAGTAGAGAATTTGGATTGTTGAGCATTTTCAGGTTCCGTTTCTCTTTTTTTTTTCTTTGAACTGTTGTTTTGCATTTGATGGTTAGCTTAATTATTATATGCCGGATTGTTGAGTTTGATTTCATGTTAATAAGAGCTGCAAATCTGTTTGTTCCATCTTTGATTAGTTATAACTCTTATTATGAAAGTTTCCATCTTTAATTTTCTGCTAACTATGAATGTTATGGAAATTATATGTTCAGTACATTTTTTCCTACAGCTGGTGTATCCACTTAAATTAAAAATATTTTTGCAATTTTTCATTGGCTTAGTGTATATACACAAGATTTAGGCAAAGAAATTTCATAGATTGCGTTTGAAATTGAGAATTATATTTTATCTAGTTCAAAGCCATAATTGATATGTGCAGTTGAACAAGCAAACAAAATTCCACATATAAGAATTTGGTGTAATAATGAAAAGAAATGGATGGTGGTGTTGACAAAGCTTAGAAAGGTCAGAGGGAGATTGAAATAAAGCTGAGTAAGTGACAGAATTTTGAAAGGGAGGCAAGAAGGGTTTAAGTTATTTACGAGAAGCAAAGAGGTATGGGCAAAGAGTAGATTGTTTTGAGGGTTTTGATTTGATATAGAAAATGGAGACATGAAAATATTTTTGGGTATTGGTTTACACGTGCATTGCTCTGAATGAAAATTGTTGGCCTTTGTTTTGTTACAGGTCTACGGTCCCAAAGCAACAATGACTGGGATATGCAAGCACGCAATTGATTGCATCACTACAGCTGCATGAGCAGCTACTGGCCAATTGGTTAGATGAAATCTGTGTTCATTTTCCGATTTCTCATGGCAAATTTCATGACTTCTTTGTTTAGATAATTAGTGCAATTTCCTTTGTACCAGAAAATCAAC
Source organism: Excoecaria cochinchinensis (assembly GCA_947683425.1). Classification (NCBI taxonomy): domain Eukaryota; kingdom Viridiplantae; phylum Streptophyta; class Magnoliopsida; order Malpighiales; family Euphorbiaceae; genus Excoecaria; species Excoecaria cochinchinensis. Next base: position 6,380,190 of record CANTUQ010000013.1, read on the forward strand.
AAAAGAAAATGTTAGATTTGTAAGTTTAAAAAAAAAAGAGAGCAAGAGAATGAATGATATTCGTTGTTCTCATAATTAAGAGCTTCTTACTTTTACTATTTGCCATCTTTCTGAATCTTTGGATTTCATTTGATAGGGTTATTGAAGAATGACATGCTTTTGTTGAATATGATATATAAGATTTATATACTATTAATTAGATATTATTATTGTTAATATAATAAGCTCATTAGGCATTGATAACCCTTTTCAAGGCAAAGCCATAACACTTCCACCATATAAAGGCATTACATTCTCTTTCATAGATTTAAAGAAGAGGTGACTGGGTAGGTGTTGAAAGATGAGTAAGCATAAACATGCTCAGATTCTCTGCACTTTCCTTAGTTACCTTCATCTCCATGTATATGGATTAAACTTAGATTTAATTAATTCCTATTGTTTCTGATTTCTTATACCAGTGAAGGAATTAAAAGGGTTAGTGGGACTTCCTAGTCTTAATTGTTCTGTCAACTACAAATCCATGAGTAGGTGTACTGTTATGCCTTGGTGCACTTTGAAATGATTGCATAATAATATATTATCAATAATGTATTATCATAATAATATATTTGGTTGATTAATTTTTTGGTTATTAATTTGTTGGATTACATTAGGTGCAAAATGAGAATGATGAAGAAGAAATTGGTGGATGGAAGGCGAGTTGTGTTTATATATGAATTTAGGTGCCCTTTACCTTATCATGTACAAGCTTTGGATTGGGTATTTGTTAAAAATGTAATTGTTGGATAGTAAGAGTATGATAATACATTTGTAATTAGTTAGAAATTTATAAACAATTTAATTTTTGTAATTATTTTTATGCTAATACATTATTGTTATATTTTTGCAAATATTATTTGCTATAATTAATATATTCTCAATTATATTATTTTTTGTTACTTATAATTTTTATATTTTTAGTAATTTTATCATTTAAAAACAAAAAAATAAATTAATATAAATAAATAAAAATTTTATAAGAAAACTAGTGGAAAATGAGAAATGGGAATTTTTTTATTAGGTTTTTTAAATTACCGACGGAATACTGATGGAAAATTCCGTCGGTAAAAATAAAAAAAATTCAAAATTTCCCAACGGAATAGTAATATTTCATCGGTAATTTCCCGATGGAAATTACTATTCCGTCGGCAAGATTTTCGACGGAATAAATTTCCGTCGGAAAATTAGCGACGGAATATTATATTCCGTCGGTAATTTCCCGATGGAAATTACTATTCCATCGGTAAAATTTCCGACGGAATAGTAATTTCCGTCGATAAAATTACCGACGGAATTTTAGCTACGGTCAAAATGCCGACGGAATTTTAATTTCCCGACGGAAAATCCTGACTTTCCGTCGGGAAATCTTTAAATTCTTGTAGTGGAATGAGCATGATTTTGGATATGTGAATCAGTTATTTATCCGAATGTGATCACGAATCTCTGAACAGGTTTAATGTGACTCAAGCATGTATATTGTATATGTACATCGTAAAATATGTATACTGCTCTTCTGTATAATGATGAGATAAATTAATATGTATATGAATGCTAGCTAGAATTACTGAATGCTATGGTTAAATCATATGTATATTAATGTGATTTTGTATTGTTAATTGTTATGGTTAAGTATGTGGATTGCCATGCATATGAATATGATCTTGAACTAGCGAATGCAGTGAATTTAATTTTATGCTATATGTTTCTTTAGTCTCAACTATCATAGTATCTTCGGCATGTTGTCATGTGTTTATGTTTCATGGCATGATATTTTATGTATTAGAGTTGCGCAAGGAAGTGTGGTGTTTTGGACGTTGTCCCTTGGGTTTTGGCTAGTGTGTGTGTTATGGCCTGACAAAAGTATGTTTAGATATCTAGTAATTTTACATGATAGTTGAGTGCGTTATTGCATGGTAATTGTATTGCATGGTAATTGTATTTTCAGTTAACGTTTGGGTAATTGATATAATGACCGCATGCTTAGTTATTTAGTAGCTAGGCTTGATTCGGTTCTGGTATATGATATCTCGGTAAGTACAGGTAAGACCAATTGTACTTTTGCATGACGTTACGTATATCAATAAGAAAATATGTATATGCATGTGAACCTGAGCTTCTGAATAAATGTCTCTAAATGCAAGCATGTTTATCTATGTGTTGTTAATGTCCGCATATGCCATTTTGAATGTGTTATGCCTTGGCGACCATTGTGAATGGCCGTCCATATTGCTTATGTGTTCTCCCCACTAAGTGTTATCGCTTAGCACGAGGTCTTTTCCCGTGCAGGTGGCAGGTTTGGTTCGGTTCCAGTCGTGCATCTGCAAGGTCGACCACATAGGAGTTAGAAGTTCTGTTATTTTGTTATCAGTTCCTGTATTTTGGATTTTGTATTTCTGTAGTCTTATGTTTATGTAATTATATGCAAGGATCTGGATGTAATATTTGGGCTATGTAAATGTTATCATATTTTTGCATTAAGTTATCCCTTTGTCGTAACTTTCGCTTTATGCTTCCGCTGAATGATCGTATGTATGCACGTGTGTGAGTGAGCGTAGTTAGTGCTCTTCGGCGTCCTTCCAATGGGGACGTAGGGGGTGTTACACAAGAAAACACAATTTTTAAAACTAGGGGTGTCGCTCTCACGACAGAGGCATAACTTGCCCCGTATCATGATCGCGACAGTCCTCGCGTTCATGCGAAAATAGAAACACGCCTCACTGTCGCGCTCACGACGATCATCGTGCTCACGAAAATGAGCTACCACAGAGGCTGTCGCGCTCACGACGATCATTGTGCTCACGACAGTGAGCTACCACAGAGGTTGTCGCGCTCATGCGCATGCGCGCGCGCTCGTGATAGGGAACTGCCCTGAACTATCTAGAAGCCGAGCGCTCTGTCGAGCTCGCGACAGAGAGCTCACGCTGCGAGCTCGACAGCCCAAATCGCTTGGCAGTCGGGCGCTCGGCAAACCAATTCGCTCGGCAGTCGAGCGCCCTGTCGCGCTCGCGACAGAGAGCTCCCACTGTGAGCGTTCGGCAGCCCAGCCGCTTGGCCACGCAAATCCGCTCGGCCTCGTACAAAGGCTGAAATCACCGAGCCCTATCGCAACCTCCCGATAGTGTCGCGCTCGCGACAGCGTCGTGATTTCTAGCTCATACGTGAATTTCTGCAGATTTACTCATTTTCAAATCACCCAAATTTCCAAACTCACACATGCATCACCTCAACTTTACCTTACCTTCAAATCAACCTTTCCAACACAATAAATAACATAAACCACAACTTAAATCCACATTTAACACAATAAAAAAAATGTATCATCAAAATTAAACACCTCAAGAACACAAACCTAGAAATTTACAGCAAACACTCATCAAACTTCAATATTTGCTCAAAACTTCAACATTCATGCATAATAGCTCAAATCAATTAATTAACCATAACATTAACACTATAATATGCCTCATCAAACATCAATTTTCCAGAATTCACATAAAAAAGCATAAATCACCATATGAACATCAATAATCAAATTCCAAATAAAATCCCAAACCTGCAACTTCTTAGCTCCAAATCTACTTGGTACCACTTCCACACGCCTTCTCCTTCCCCTTGGGATTTCGAGAAGGCTCAACTAGAAACGATACCCGCAATAACATAAAACACCAACTCTAGATTAAAAACCCAAACCAGAAATGAAGAAAACAAGAAGGTGAAGAAGAAGAAATGCTACAAAACTTACCAATTTTGTTTTCCTTCTTCCATGAGAAGTTTAGGCGATTTCTCTAACCCGGGTTATAATGATTGCTAAATGGGTAATTCCTCTTATAATCATGAATTGCATTCACATCTTCCATCCCTTAGTTGTAAAAATCAGTAACCTTTTGCTCATTCACCCTATTTCCTGCTTCATATGATTCACATCCTTGAGATATGGATGACACATTTTTCATTCTCAATCCGCTCAACTTCTTCTTGAGTAACTCCATTTGTGCCTTAAGCATAGCTACCTCATCAATACTATGTACCCCCTGCCTCTTGTTTAATGCTCTAGTGTTAGCCTATTGTGCTTCATTCATTACCATTTCATCCAGCAAAAGGAAAGCTTCCTTTAGAATTTTATTCATAAAGCTCCCTCCCGAAGCTGCATCCAATGAAGACCTTATTGTGGGATTTAAAGCTGTGTATAAAAGGTTGACATGAGTTGGTGCATAGCTATCTCATGATGGGGACAGCTCTTTAACAGCCTCCGAAATCTCTCCCATGCCTCATGAAAGGCTTATTCACACATCTGTTGAAAATTATAAATGTTGTTCCTTATATTTGCTGTCTTAGTTGGAGGAAAGAACCTCACCAAAAAAATTTCTTGCATCTGTTCCCAAGATTGGATTGACTGACTTGGTAACATTTGTAGCCAATCTCTAGTTTTCCCAATTAATGTGAATGGAAACAGATTTAGATGAATTGCATCTATGAGAACTCTTTGTATCGGAATAGTATCGCTAATCTCCAAAAATATGTCAAGATGCTGGGCTAGATCCTCCAGTTTTGAACCCGAAAATTGGTTCCTTTGAACAATGGTAATAGTGGCCAGTTTTAGCTCAAAATATTGTGTTTAAGGCAGCAAAATTGTCCTATGCTCCTCATTCCATCTTGGAGTTACATAATCACGGATGGTCCTTGGTCTAGGATCATCCCTTCTATTTTGATCTTGCCTAACTCCTTGATGATTCTCGAGTGGGACATCGTTGTTGGGTCGATCCATATTCATCTCTTGATTCTCCCTGTAACACCCTTATACTGTATGTACATTATGCTTACTTAGACGTTTACTAAGATTGTATGGAACTAGCGGTCATTCGTTGACCATGAACGCAGATAAGTTTCTTTCCTACTTAACCATATATGTCTTTAACCTCGAATCATAATAACTGGTCTCCATTTGATATTACATTATCTATTATATGAATAATTATAATTTAATATTCATCCCAAAAATTTATTGATTTGTCATTTGACCTATAACTGTCCAAAATTACTATTTATTCAATAAAAATTTCAGCAGTATAATGGCTATATACTTGAGCCACCCATCCTGCAAACAAAATAATACTCAGCCTAGCTCAGGGGCACAATAACATATAACATCATAACATATTTATAAATGGTCCAAAATTACACATCGTCCATCGATACCATTTTACCATTCAAAATATATAAATGCTCACATACATGCCTTAATACACAACCATGAATTCTTTCATCTACATATACATGCTAATAACTTTAACATTCAAAATACTCTTTAACTATATCCTTCTCCGGTCCACTCCCAAAATAACATGGTATGGATGCTCCAAGCATCCTATTGAGTACCTATACATAGTCAATAAAACAACGTGTTAAGTATTAAATAGGCACAGTGGTGGTTACAAATCCAAGGATTTCCATTAACTAGTGTTACACACACACTTGTATATTTCAATTTTTTTAAGTCATTTAACCTATTATTAGCCACTTCCCATTTTACATATATTTTTATTTCTTATTCCAAAATAATTTAATTTATTAATATTCCACAACAATTTACTTATTATCTATTCAAGTTTTATATTATTATTACTAATATTATTAATATTGTTCATTCATTTAAATATCAATTATCTCTTAATTACTCAATTAATTCTTACATTACTACTCAATTACACTTTATTCCTTAATTTAACATTTTTATGATAAATTTACAATTAGTCCCTAAATTTTATCAAATTATAATTTTACTCTCTTTTTTTACTTTTATTTACAAAAATGCCACTAGTTAACTTAATTTTCACATTTAATTCATTAATTAGCTCAAAAATTACCAATTAGTCCTCGAATTATTATTTTCACGTTAAATTACATTTTAATCCTAATACAATAACTAATTTACTTATTTTACCAATTTAATTCATATTTCCTCATATTTACCCCTATTAACTATAAGATTAATGTTTTTACCATTTAATCCCTAATTCTTTTTATTTTATTGCAATTAAGTCATTTTTCACTCTTTTCTTATATTAACTCTCATTTTCTCAATTTTATTCATCTTTACCATTTTGCTCCTAGTATTAATCCAATAGAAATCTCTGAACCAAATATACAGAACGTGAACCCCACAGGTTCACTATTTTAATAGTAATACATAATAGTAATACAATAACAGTAATAGTAATACAATATAGTAGCAGTGATAGTATTAGTTGTAGAGAGGCCGGACTTTAATGAGGAAGCTTGAATTTTAGTGTGAGAATTAGAGAGAAAATGAAAAATGAGAGGGAAATGGAGAAGGCCAATTCGGCCAAGAGGTAGAGAGGGGAGAGATGAAGAGAAAATGAGAGATTTTTGGAATTCTCTGACTTTTAGACTATGTATAGGTGATTGTGTGGGTCCAACCATGTGGGCTAACCTGTTTAAGCCCATTTATGCATTTAAGCATAGTAAGAATTTCTAAATTATTTCTCTTACTTTCCAAGCTCAATTGCTCTGAAATTTTATTCCATAATTCATAATATATATAATATATGCCACACAAAATTTTTTAGGTCAATCAGAGTCCATTTTTGGTTCGGTTACTCAAACTGGTCCGATTCACACTTTTCATTGTTACCGTAAAAATTATTTTTCACGTTCAAATAATACTACATACTATATAGAGTGGATCTGCACCTTTTAACAAATTTTAAAAATCATTTACTATTTTTAAAGGCTTGATCAAATCCACGGTCAACTAGCTTCTATTTGAACCGAATCGTGACTTTTTCTTGTTTTCGACTTTTGGAGTTCTATTTTGCCTCATTTTCACTCTAAATTTTACTCTCAAACTCGTCGTGACTAGTATTTTTCGATAGATAAATAAAATATTTTTTTACCTCCGAGTGCATTTTCTACCCCGAGTGCACTATTTACTATCGAAAAATACTATTTATGACTAACACGGTATTGAGGCCATTACACTCCCTCCTTCTACGATGTAAAGTCTGCTCGATTTCAAGGTTATATGGTGCTAATTATTGAAGTTGCAATCTATTAATGCACTACTAACACCTAAGAAAGAATATAAAGAACTGAGAATAAGAAATAAAAACACATAAAATTAATAAACAAAATCTCAAATATGCTGATCCCTAGCAACAGTGCCAAAAAATTGATCGGTGTTCAGCAAGTGCACTGAATCGACAAGTAATATAGCGAGAAAATTTATGACCAGCAGATATCGTACCCAAGGGAAAGGGATTCAAAAATAAGGTTGTTAAAATTATGCTAAAGAATTCCGAATATTTTTGCGAAGTTTTTGGCTAAAATAACAATAAAAGCAACTAAAATAATTTACCTAAGAAATTAAAAATTAGACGAAAGAAACTACAAACTGATGTAGCAGAAAATTAGGATAAAGAAAAATAGAGTTAATTCAAATTGATTAAAAACCTTCCCAAGGAATACCCATTCTCCCCAATACGACCACGCAATAAACCTCATAAAACACTCACATGTGCTAACAGTGGACAACCCAACTAAACCTAAGCCTACCATTCTGGACTCAGTTATTCAACCCAATACACCGGACTCAGCATATTGAATAGCATAAACATGGGTTACTAGATTCTAGACTTAAATACCCTACCACACTGGACTCAGATATCTAAAATGTAACACCCCGATTTGGATGCTAGTAGGATTTATGGAATTATTTGCATGATTGAGGGTATAAATGTAATTAGATAAGTATGAATTCGGTTTAATTAAGGACTAAATTGAAAGAGAAATAAAGCTATTTATGGAAAGAATTATTTATGTGAGTGAGTGAAGATTTTCCATGGACCAAAGAGAAATTAGCCAAAGATTTTATAAGTTTGACCAATTGGATATTGACACCTAATTAAGAATAGTTAGGAGCATTAAATGGAGAAAAGAAAGAAAGGAAGAAAAGGGGAAACCAAATTCAGATTTTTGTTTCCCGTTCTCGCTCTTCTCCCTGTGTTTCTTCTTCTTCTCGTGCTCTTTGCTTCTCCTTCCTAGGTGTTCCTTCTTGAGCTTTGGTTTGGATTTGAAGAGGTAAGTTTTGTTTGATTGATTCTTCTTCTTCCCTGTTTTTCTCTGATTACAAGTTATTGGATTTGGATAATTTTCTCTTTGGATTAACAGGGTTTTGTTTGGTTTGTTTGTGCAAGAAGTTGGTGACAAGAGGAAGGACAAGGGTAAAAAGACGGTGGGATCTTAAAGAGGATTGATTTTGAGCTGCATCTTAGAGGTTTAGGAGTTTTGTCTTATCGTTGTGTTTTGGGTTTTTATGGTTACATTGAGTATGACTGATGTTTAGTTGTCAGTAAATTGCATGTAACCACTGTAGCGAGCATGACAGAGAGCTCGGTAAGCTGAGTTCCTGCCGGGCTGTTCTTTATTGCTACTGCGCATGTGCGCGTGAGCGCCATCAGGAAGTACCCGCCTTTTGTTGCGAGTGCGATAGAGGCCTATCCGCTGCCTCTCGCAAGCGCTGAGCTTATTGCAGGTGCAACTTAATGTGAGATTCACCTCTGTCATGGGCGTGACAGGTGGTCACGAACGTGACCATCCTCCCCTATTATTTAGTTGTGTTTTAATTGTTGTCTTTGCATGGTTTCTCACTCTTAAGTTATATCTATTTCATTTTGTGAATATTAAGTGTTGAGTACTCAGTGAAATGAATGGAAGAGTACTGATTGAATTGAATCTTAGGTACGTTTATAGTTTTATGCATAAGCTTGAAGAGTCAAGGTAGTGGATAGATAAGCATGCTTATAAAGGGCTAGTGATTGTAGCTGCTAGTGTGGAACCCGTTTGGGTCTAGTATCGGCCCCATTTTTGTCAAGTGTTTGATGCCTTCAGGTATCCAAAGATTGCTTTTAAAAGTTTTGAGACTTTGGTCTCTAGTGTTTGATACTGCTAGTCAGTATCCAGTGTACCCGTATCCACCATCACTGTAACTCAGGCTATTATTGTGTTCTTTTATAAGTGGCTGATAGAGCTTCAGTCATGTAATGTGTATGATAGTATGTGTATGGGATTGATATGATAATTGCTTAAGTCTAGTGGTATACATGAAGTGTTTGTATACTTCATGAGTTATGCATATGATATGATATGATATTATGGTGTGATGTTTTTCTCACATTTATGTTTAAGTTCATGAATGTTATTGATTTATATATTGTACTGCTTATGTTATGTGACTTCGATAGAAGTCTTTTGATTTTGTTCCTCCCCGCTAAACGTTATCACTTAGCACGAGTGTTTTCCCGTCTAGGTGGCAAGTTTAGTTTGGAGTTGGGCATTCACAGGTCTTGGCCACTAGGAGTAAGAGTTAGAATTCTTTTTGTATTTTATTACAGTATTTTGTATAGTTCAGATTAAGTATTGTATAGAATTTTTGTATAAGTTAATCGTAAATTGTATAAGGATATTCTTATAATATGTGAATTATATTATTATATTATATCAATGTTTTATTATTTTTATTTCTTATCTAATTATTTATTTCAATTTCGCTATTGCATGGATATGTATGAGCTTGTGTGTGTTGCACTCTGATATCCTCCCAAGGGGTATTGAGAAGTTACAGTTTTATTAGTATCAGAGCATAGGTTTAGGCAGTTCGGGTCTATAAGATGAAAGAGTATAGAGTATATACATGAGTCTGTTTAATGTCATGGCCTAATACATATGCTATTTTTTTGCAGAGTTAGATGGAGTCTGATCCGAGTGAGGAGATAGGTGAGACGATGGGTAGTGTTAATCCAGCGAGGGGTAATTGGCCAGCACATGAGTGTCCTCCAGCTAAAGGTCCTAGCCCTGCTTTTGATAATCCCGCTTTGATGTAAGGGCTATTGCAATTGGTGGATAGATTGACCGCTTCCAAGGCTCCTACGAACCTTTTGAGAAAGAGGGGAGTTGAGGAGTTTAGTGGAACCTCCTTGGACCAATCGGAGGTAGCCGAGGTCTAGTTGGAAAGGGCAGATAGAATATTGCAAGAGATCAATTGTCCCCAGAACCAGCAAGTAATGTGCGCAGTATCATTATTGCAAGGGTTAGCTTATGATTGGAGGAAGCTTGTGTTTCGCAATTCTCAGAGGCCAGATGAACTATCTTGGGAATTCTTCATCCAAGAGTTCGAGAAACAGTATGTCATTAAGGCCTACAGAGAAATAAAGTGGAAAGAATTTATAAGTTTGAAGCAAAGGAATATGTCAGTCAGTGAGTATGAGAAAGAGTTCAGCCGGTTGGGCAAGTACGTGCCAGTTGCTTTGTTGACTGAGGACTTCAAGTGCCGACAATTTGGGGATGGTTTGAGAGAGGTGATTAGAGGGCCCTTGTCAGCAATGGCAGTTATGCACCAAGTGGGCTATTATCAGTTGGTTTCAGCAGCCATAAACTTAAAAGAGTCCGAGTTTGTGAAGCAGAGAAGAGAACAAAAGAGGAAAGTGCCTGATAGTGGTGTAGTTAGTAGGAAGAAGGCTCGGGATGTTGAGAGTGGACAAGTTGCTAGAGGGTTGGCTTAAGTGCCGTCAAAGGTTGGAAGTGTAGCCCCACCCTCTAGTAGAGGAAGTTTGGTACCTGAGTGTGAGCATTATCAGAAACACCATTGGGGTACGTGCCGAAAGATAACGGAAACTTGCTTCAACTGTGGCAGCATGGAGCACATGCTAGCCAACTGTCCAGCATTAAAGGAGAAAATGGTTCAGCAAGGGAGTAGAGCTAGTGGAGATAAATCAAGATCTGCTAGAAGTGGTAGAGGTAAAGGAAGTGCTGCCCAAGCGCCATTTGAGACTGTGAGTAGCCAGCGGCTGCTAGTGGTCTTGCTCGAGTTTATGCCATGATCAGAGAAGACGTAGATGAGCCCGCAGGTCCTTCAGGTAAGTAAGCTTATTCGATTTTATTATATAAGTTGGTTGTTGGAATATGAGTTGATCCTTGGGTTTGTTGGCGTGGAAATTTTGAGGACGAAATTTCTTAAGGGGGAGAGAATTGTAACACCCTGATTTGGACCCTATTAGGATTTATGGAATTATTTACATTATTGAGGGTATAAATGTAATTGGATAAGTATGAATTCAGTTTAATTAAAGACTAAATTGAAAGAGAAATAAAGCTATTTATGGAAAGAATTATTTATGTGAGTAAGTGAAGATTTGTCATGGACCAAAGAGAAATTAGCCAAGGATTTTATAAGTTTGACCAATTAGATATTGACACCTAAGTGTAGACACCGGGTCCTAAGTAAACCTAGATCGAAGTTATCTAATGATGATAAATTGCATATTCACGGGCAAAGAGTTTGAAAGTGATGATTTTCTTGTCAAATTTGCATTTTAGAATAAAAAATAAAAAATAATAAAAATATTTTAAAAATTAGTTTTAAAAAATGAAGTTTGAAAATTTTACTGTTTTTTAGTTATTTTTAAAAATAAAAATAAAAATAAAAATCGAAAAATCGGATGTCGACGCGCGGCAGCGCGCAGGCACTGCGCGAGCGATGCGCTGCATGAGCGACAGACGCCCGTCGAGCGCGCCGAGGGGCGTTGGTCGGCCCAGATCCGCCGCAAACGGGGGTTTTTTCCCCTTTTTCTGTTTTTTCTTCATTTTTCTTGATTTTTTCATCATTTTTTCGGGATTTTAATGTTTTTCTTCCTTTTTTACACCCAAATTAAGGGAAATTAGCTAAAAATCCTATTTTCTTCCCTAATTAATTATTTTTTCCATTTTTATTCATTTAAGTAGAAAATTTGAAAGGGAATTAGGGGGAATTCATTTTGCATCAAAAATTTTATTTTCTTCTTCCCTTCTTCTCCAAGAATTATCTGTACACTTTTTTCATTATTTCTTCTCTAAATAAAAATTCTTAACGTTAAAAATTGAATTTTTAATCAAAATTTTTTCTTGAGACAAAGAAAATCATTCTTTGTTCTTAAGATTTGTTTTTTTTTTATCAATTGTAATTTCTTTAAACAAAGAAAATAATTCTTTGTTCTTAGAAATTAAATTCCTTTTCTTCCATTTTTTTTTTACAATTTTAATCAATAAACATACTTGAGACAAAGAAATTAATTCTTTGTTTCTTGAAAAATTAATTTTTTTCTTCTATTATTTTTAAGCAATTTTTATTATTTTTATTTCTATTTTATGAATCAAAACAAGGAAATCAATCATCTTCTCTATTCCATCGAATGCAAAATCTGAGGGTAAACATTTTAGATCTGAACTCTAAATTTTATGTTTATTTTATTTATTTTTGTTCGTATTTAATTAGTAATAATGTTGATTTTTATATTTATTGTATTTTTTATTTATTTTATGTGATTTTATATATAGATTTAACATTTCTAATATTCTTTTTTTGCTTTATCTTATTTAATTGTTTATTCTTCATTTCTATTATTATTATTATTATTATTATTATTATTATTATTATTATTATTATTATTATTATTATTATTATTATTATTATTATTATTATTATTATTATTATTATTATCATCATAATTTTTTGTTTTAATTTATTAATATGTTAATACTATTTATTTTAATATGTAATTTAATTTATTTATCATCCGTAATTCATATTTTATTGATTTTAATTTATCATTTATTATTTTACGTGTTTAATTAATTTTCTTGATTTGATACTAATATTAATTTATTTTGTGTTTTTCTTTATTTTAGTCTTTATTCTTCCTTGTTTGAGCACATTTGCAAGCGAATGAGGAGATCCGGAGATTTATTATTTTTAGTATTTTTTCTTTATTTGTATTTTTGTTATTTATTTGTCATGTAATTATTAATAAAATCATTTATTTTATGCACGTTTAATTAAAAAGCACACAAAAATATTTTTATAAATAAATTGGAATTTTTTCTAATAAAATGGGACCAATGTCCTAGTTTTTTGATCCAAATAAATTGTCACTTCAAAATTATTTTCTTTAATTATGCATGTGAGGACCGATATCCTCACTCTTAATAAATACCCCGTTTTATGCATGATTTATATTTATTTTATACTGGGGGTTGTATTTCGCCCCTAATTTTGTTGTACCTTTTTAATCTTTCTTTTTATCGCTTTTATATATGTGATTGATATGCGCTCTCTTAAACTACATTTAAAATGTATGAGAAAAGGGATGAAATCTTAAAATTCAAAACTCAACTGTAATTTAACTAAGGTATGAATAAATGAGAAGTTCTGAACCATCTCTGGTCTTTGGGCTCAACGAGGCGAGAGGGCCATCTCAATGTTCTATTGGGATGCGGCCTCCAAGACACCTCTTGTGTCCCGTAAAAGGGCTCAATTTGCACAGTCCTAGATGCCATGAGGCGAGAGGGCCATCCTAATGTTATATTAGGGTGGGGCCTCCAAGACACCTCTGGTTTTCCCAAGTGCGAGGCCGAGAGGGCCATCCTAATGTTAGGGTGGGGCCTCCAAGATACCTCCGGCTTGCCTATGATGGACATAACTATGCTGTCTTAGGCTCACTGAGGCTAGACAAACTTTCCTAATATTTTATTGGGTGGCTACTCCATGAAACCTCCTTGTTACCCGAAATAGACGCCCTTGCAATTTCACTTGCAAGTTTCCATGAACCTCATGTCGAAAGCCCTAAGAGCGGGGGTTCGGGGCCTCCCGGGGTTCGGCACGCATCACACTAAGCAAGTGTAGTTAAGAGCATTAAATGGAGAAAAGAAAGAAAGGAAGAAAAGGGGAAACCAAATTCAGATTTTTGTTTCCCATTCGCCCTCTCCTTCCTGCATTTTTTCTTCTTCTTGTGCTCCTTGCTTCTCCTTCTTAGGTGTTCCTTCTTGAGCTTTGGTTTGGGTTTGAAGAGGTAAGTTTTGTTTGATTGATTATTCTTCTTCCCTGTTTTACTCTGGGTACATGTTATTGGATTTAGGTAATTTTGTGTTTGGATTAAGAGTGTTTTATTTGGTTTGTTTGTGCAAGAAGTTGGTGACAAGAGGAAGGACAAGGGTAAAGAGAAGGTGGGATCTTAAAGAGGATTGATTTTGAGCTACGTCTTAGAGGTTTGGGAGTTTTGTCTTATCGTTGTGTTTTGGGTTTTTATGGTTACATTGAGTATGATTGATGTTTAATTGTCAGTAAACTGCATGTAACGAGTGTATAATGTTATTGGTATAAGTATTAGGATATTTTGAATGCAATTGTTGATTGAATTGAGGTTGTATGCATGATTGTACAATTTTGGTGTAGTTGGGTGTGAGAGGGGCTGGTAAGTTTGGAATAGAGTTTGAGAATCATGACTCTGACACGAGCGTGATAGAGTGCTTGATTGCCGAGCTACTATTGAGGTGCTCTCTGTCGCGGGCGTGGTCGTTGTTGCGAGCTCGATAAGCCGAGTTCCTGCCAGGCTATTCTTCATCGAGACTGAGCGTGTTCGTGTAAGCGCCACGAGGAAGTACCCGCCTTCTATCGATAGTACGACAGAGGCCTATATGCTGCCTCTCATGAGCACTGAGCTTATCGCGAGAGAAAATTAAGTCGAGATTCACCTCTATCACGGGTGCGAAAGGTCATCGCGAGTGCGACCCTCCCTTGTTCTTCAGTTGTGTTTTATTTATTGCTCTTTGCATGGTTTCTCACTCTTAAGTTATGTCTATTTCATTTTGTGAATATTAAGTGTTGAGTACTTAGTGAAATGAATGGAAGAGTAGTGATTGAATTTAATCTTAAATTCGTTTATAGTTTTATGCATAAGCCTAAAGAGTCAAGGTAATGGATAGATAGGCATGCTTATAAAGGGCTAGTGATTGCAGTTGCTAGTGTGGACTCCATTTGGGTCTAGTGTTTGATACCTTCGGGTATCCAAAGATTGCTTTTAAAAGTTTTGAGACTTCGCTCTCTAGTGTTTGATACTGCTAGTCAGTATCCAGTGTACTCGTATCCACCATCGATGTAAGTCAGGCTATTATTGTGTTCTGTTATAAGTGGCTAATAAAGCTTCGGTCACGTAATGTGTATGATAGTATATGTATGGGATTGATATGATATTTGCTTAAGTCCATTGGTATGCATGAAGTGTTTGTATACGTCATGAGTTATGCATTTAATATTATGGTGTGATGCTTTTCTCACATTTATGTTTAAGTTCATGAATGCTATTGATTTATAAATTGTACTGCTTATGTTGTGTGACTTCGATAGAAGTCTTTTGCTTTTATTCCTCCCCGCTAAGCTTTGTCGCTTAGCATGGTGTTTTCCAGTCTAGGTGGCAGGTTTGGTTTTGAGTTAGGCATCTGCAGGTCTTGGCCACTAGGAGTTAGAGTTGGAATTCTTTTTGTATTTTGTTACAGTATTTTGTATAGTTCAGATTAAGTATTGTATACAATTTTTGTATAAGTTAATAATAAAATATATAAGGATATTCTTGTAATACGTGAATTATATTATTATATTATATTAACATTTTATTATTATTTTTTCTTATCTAATTGTTTATTTCAATTCCGCTATTGCATGAATGTGTATGAGCTTGTGTGTGTAGCACTTCGATATCCTCACAACGGGTATTGAGGTGTTACAGTTTTATTGGTATCAAAGCATAGTTTTAGGTGGTTCGGGTCTATAAGATGATAGAGTATAGAGTATGTGCATGTGAGTATGTTTAATATCATGACCTAATGCAGATGCTGTCTTATGCAGTATTAGATGGAGTCTGATCTGAGTGAGGAGATAGGTGAGACGACGGTTAGTGTTAATCCAGTGAGGGGTAATTAGCCTGAACGTCGGTGTCCTCCAGCTGAAGATCCCGGTCCTACTTTTGATAATCTGGCTTTGATGTAAGGGCTATTGCAATTGGTGGATAGATTAACCACTCCCAAGGCTCATAAGGACCTTTTGAGAAAGAGGGGAGCAAAGGAGTTTAGTGGAACCTCATTGGACCAATTGGAGGTAGCTGAGTTCTGGTTGGAAAGGACAGATAGAATATTACATGAGATCAATTGTCCCCAGAACTAGCGAGTAATGTGTGCAGTGTCATTATTACAAGGGTCTGCTTATGATTGGTGGAAACTTATGTTTATCAATTCTCAGAGGCCAGCTGAACTATCTTGGGAATTCTTCGTCTAAGAGTTCGAGAAAAAGTATGTCACTAAGGCCTATAGAGAAATGAAGATGAAAGAATTTATAAGTTTAAAGCAAAGGAATATGCCAGTCAGTGAGTATGAGAAAGAGTTTAGCCGGTTGAGCAAGTACATGCTATATGTTTTGTTGACTGAGAACTTCAAGTGCCGACAATTCGAGGATGGTTTGAGAGAGGTGATTAGAGGGCCCTTATCGGCAATGGCGGTTATGCATCAAGTGGGCTATTATTAGGTAGTTTTAATAGCCATAGAGTTAGAAGAGTCCGAGTTTGTAAAGCGGAGAAGAGAACAAAAGAGGAAAGTGCCTGATAGTGGTGTAGTTGGTAGCAAGAAGGCTCGGGATGTTGCGAGTGGACAAGTTGCTAGAGGGTCGGCCCAAGTGCCATCAGAGGTTGGAAGTGTAGCCCCGCCCTCTAGTAGAGGAAGTTTGATACCTGAGTGTGAGCATTGTCAAAAACACCATTGTGGTACATGCCGAATGCTAAAGAGAGCTTGCTTCAAGTGTGGCAGCATGGAGCACATGCTAGCCAACTGTCTAGAATTGAAGGAGAAAAAGGTTCAGCAAGGGAGTAGAGCTAGTGGAGATAGATCAAGATCTGCTAGAAGTGGTAAAGGTAGAGGAAGTGCTGCCCAAGCACCGTCTAAGACTGTAAGTAGCCAGCTGCTGCTGGTGGTCTTTATCGAGTTTATGCCATGATCAGAGAAGATGCAGATGAGCCTGCAGGTCCTTCAGGTAAGTAATCTTATTCGATTTTATTATTTAAGTTGGTGATTGGAATACGAGTTGATCCTTGGATTTGTTAGCGTGGAAATTTCGAGGACGAAATTTCATAAGGGGAGAGAATTGTAACACCTCGATTTGGATCCTAGTAGGATTTATGGAATTATTTGCATGATTGAGGGTATAAATGTAATTGGATAAGTATGCATTCGGTTTAATTAAGGACTAAATTGAAAGAGAAATAAAACTATTTATGGAAAGAATTATTTATGTGAGTAAGTAAAGATTTACCATAGACCAAAGAGAAATTAGCCAAGGATTTTATAAGTTTGACCAATTGGATATTAACACCTAAGCAAGAGTAGTTAGGAGCATTAAATGGAGAAAAGAAAGAAAGGAAGAAGAGGCGAAACCAAATTTAGATTTTTGTTTCCCATTCCGCCTCTTCTCCCTGCATTTCTTCTTCTTCTTGTGCTCCTTTCTTCTCCTTCTTGGGTGTTCCTTCTTGAGCTTTGGTTTGGGTTTGAAGATGTATGTTTTGTTTTATTGATTCTTCTTTTTCCCCATTTTTCTCTTGGTACATGTTATTGGATTTGGGTACTTTCGTGTTTGGATTAAGAGTGTTTTGTTTGGTTTGTTTGTGCAAGAAGTTGGTGACAAGAGGAAGGACAAGGGTAAAGAGAAAGTGGGATCTTAAAGAGGATTGATTTTGAGCTGTGTCTTAGAGGTTTGGGAGTTTTGTCTTATCGTTGTGTTTTGGGTTTTTATGGTTACATTGAGTATGATTGATGTTTAATTGTCAGTAAACTGCATGTAACGAGTGTATAATGTTATTGGCATGAGTATTAGCATGTTTTCAATGCAATTGTTGATTGAATTGAGGTTGTATGCATGACTGTGTGGTTTTGGTGTAGTTGGGTGTGAGAGGGGTTGGTAAGTTCGGAACAGAGTTTGAGAATCACGACTCTGACACGAGCGCGACAGAGTACCTGATTGCTGAGCTACTACTGAGGTGCTCTCTATCACGGGCGGGACCGTTGTCATGAGCTCGATAGAGAGCTCGGTAAGCTGAGTTCCTGCCGGACTATTCTTCGTCGAGACTGCATGTGTGCGTGCAAGCGCCACGAGGAAGTACCCGCCTTTTGTCGAGAGTGCGATAGAGGCCTGTCCGCTGCCTCTCGTGAGCACTGAGCTTCTTGCGAGAGAAAATTAAGTCGAGATTCGCCTCTGTCGTGGGTGCGATCCTCCCCTGTTCTTCAGTTGTGTGTTAATTGTTGCTCTTTGCATGGTTTCTCACTCTTAATTTATGTCTATTTTATTTTATGAATATTAAGTGTTGAGTACTCAGTGAAATGAATGGAAGAGTAGCAATTGAATTGAATCTTAAGTACGTTTATAGTTTTATGCATAAGCCTGAAGAGTCAAGGTAGTGGATAGATAAGCATGCTTATAAAGGGCTAGTGATTGCAGTTGCTAGTGTGGACCCCATTTGGGTCTAGTGTCGGCCCCATTTGGGTCTAGTGTTTGATACCTTCGGGCATCCAAAGATTGCTTTTAAAAGTTTTGAGACTTCAGTCTCTAGTGTTTGATACTGCTAGTTAGTATATATTGTACCCGTATCCACCATAAATGTAACTCAGGCTATTTTTGTGTTATATTATAAGTGGCTGATAGAGCTTTGGTCACGTAATGTGTATGATAGTATGTGTATGGAATTGATACGATAATTGCTTAAGTCCAGTGGTATGCATGAAGTGTTTGTATACATCATGAGTTATGCATATGATATTATGGTGTGATTCTTTTCTCACATTTATGTTTAAGTTCATGAATGCTATTGATTTATAGATTGTACTGCTTATGTTGTGTGACTTTGATAGAAGTCTTTTGCTTTTATTCCTCCCCGCTAAGAGTTATCGCTTAGCATGGTGTTTTCACGTCTAGGTGGTAGGTTCGGTTTGGAGTTGGGCATCTGCAGGTCTATGCCACTAGGAGTATTCTTTTTGTATTTTGTTACAGTATTTTGTATAGTTCATATTAAGTATTGTATAGCATTTTTGTATAAGTTAATCGTAAATTGTATAAGGATATTCTTGTAATATGTGAATTATATTATCATATGATATTAATATTTTATTATTATTATTATTTCTTATCTAATTGTTTATTTCAATTTCGCTATTGCATGGATGTGTATAAGCTTGTGTGACTCCCAAGGGGTATTGGGATGTTACATAAAACCCATTCATCCTTCACTATTCTGAACCTATTAACATCCACAACTAAAGATCAAGCTACCATCCCAGACTCACTTGACATATAGAAGAAGAAAATCAATAGAATACAACATGTATATGAACAATCATCAAATCCATTCATTCAGATCACTATTCTGGACTAAATCCAAATAAAGCATTTGATTCATATTCATACTGATAAATACCAAGGATGAAACTGAGCAACATGCATAAATCATTAAAATAATAGAGTATTACATGGGTATTGTGGATTCAAGGAATCCCTTAGCAAGTAAAGTCTACTCACCTCTCATTGTAGCTAGCATTGAAATAAAAGGAATGAAACCGAAAATACCCATTGAATAGCTCAAATCTGAATGTCTTACCGTATTAAAGTTGTTCTTCAATAGTAAATCAAAAGATGTAAACAATAAATCTAAAAATCAAATCAATGGAAACTAGTCTAAAATACTGAAAATAAATGCTTAGATCTAAAAAACGAGAGAAAGTTAAAAAATAAGTTTTTAAAGAAAAAGCATCAGATCCCCCCCCCCCCCCCCCCCCAAAAAAAATAGAATTTCAGGCTTAAATATCCAACAGACTACATGGTAGGGAGACATTTTTTCCCGTCATGTAGAGGCAGTTATAATTGACATTCGATGGTTACACGGCAGGGAAACATTTCTGCTCACGGTGTAAAGTGTTTATGTTTGGTAACTTTGCGAAATCCTCCAGTTTACATTGCGGGGAGGATTCTATGCCTGTTATGTAAAATGCTACTGGATGGCATCTTACTGGAACCTTTGGAATCTTTCAATCTACATGGCGGCGAGGATTCTATGCCCGCTATGTAAGCCATCGACAAATTCTGCTATACCACAATCACACAGTGGGCAGAAACTCTTTGTAACACCCTTATCGCTTCTGTACAAAAACATACACTGCAATGCTAATTACAGTCTTATAACAATTGCAATTTTTTTTTGTATCATCTCACATCATTCAATTACACTCTATGACAATGCAGTTTATCTATACATTTATCGCATCATTTCAACATAGTCTATAATACGTAATACATAAACAAATATAAACTTTTACATATACATGCCACTAACAATTTAAACATTTTATTCTTATACATACTATTCTTCGCTTCAATCTGGAGGTCCACTCTTAGCTCAAAGCTGATAGCACGCTTGCTCCTTAGACATCCGACTCGGTACCTGCACGCAGTCAGATAAAATACGTGCTGAGCATTAAAAATGCCCAGTGTTGATTACGAATCTAAAAATTTCCAGATCTAGCTTAGACACATACATACATGCATACACTTTGGTCCTCATATTCTGGCTTATCAATGTCTTATTATTATCTAGACCTTCATCCTTCTTAAGTTTCACAATTTACTCCTTGACTTATTCCTATTTTAACCTTTACTCTAGCATTTTTCACTTATCTTATTTTATCATTTAACCTTTCTTCTTCTTATTGCACTCTAACCTCAGTTTCTATAAATACTCATTCTACTCCTTTACTTTTAAATCTCTACATTTCAGTCCTCTCACTTTATTTACCTTAATTACTACATTTTGCACTATAAACTTATTTCTCTTAATACACTCACTTCATTCACTTCCTATATTTTTCTAATGCATTTCACTTTGATAAATTCCTAAATCTCATTTAAGTCACTCATTTAAATCTAAACTTTCATTTGACATGAAATTTACGTTTCCATGTTCATTTCACATATTAGTCCATATTATGTCGTTACATTGCAATTAGGTCAATTAATCGTTATTTGGGGTTATTTCCATTCATTAAACCTTATTATTTAACTTAATTACTTCTTTTACACTTTATTTACAATTTTACCCTTCAATAACCATTTAATTATCTTTGAGACATCTTTCATTTGTTTCACATTTTTACACGTTATTATCTCTTCACTTTTCATTTTATTGTAATAGGTACCATCAATATGGTAAAATTTCACTTTGGTCCCTGATGTTTCAATTACTTACAAAGTTATCATTTTTACCCCATAATTACGATATGTCACTAATTCATTTTAATCCATTATTTTGCTTTTAAACTACATATTAGTCCTTATTTTAGTATTTCCATGTCAAATTACGTTTTGGTCCTTAAATTTCACATTATTTGCATATGTGTCATTTTAGTTTCACCTCTCTTTTACGTACCACTTATTGACTTACTTTAACACTCAATTTCGTTTTTGCCCCTAAACTTTGTCAAATTACAACATGGTCCT
Organism: Excoecaria cochinchinensis; assembly: GCA_947683425.1. Lineage (NCBI taxonomy): Eukaryota > Viridiplantae > Streptophyta > Magnoliopsida > Malpighiales > Euphorbiaceae > Excoecaria > Excoecaria cochinchinensis. The sequence continues at coordinate 6,401,635 of CANTUQ010000013.1, forward strand.
CCATTTAACTCTGACTTAGAATTTTTCCATTTATTAATTATGTTTATACATTTATTCACTTTTTACTTGTAATTTACCAGTTAGTCTTATGACTAATTATCTTTACGGTAAATAACACTTTAGTCCTCAAACTTTTATTTTCTTTCATTTAGGCCCTTTTTCATTCAATTTGTCATTTTCAATATACTTTTCACCTTTCCAAGTCATTTCTATCATTCTTACCCGTTTGACTTATTATTTGGGTAAATTACCAGTTTGGTCCCAAACTTTTTATTCTCTTACACTTAAGTCCTTTTCTATATCAATATTCATTTTCATGTTACTTTTTACATTTCAAATCATTTTACAATATTAGATTACATTATCATTTTTCTTGATCACTTTAATTACTATTTTGCCCCTAGTATCACTCTGGTAGAAGTTTATGAACCGGATAAATAGGGCGTGGATCCCGTGGTCCACGATAGTATAAAGTAACCCCGAAGGACCACTCAATAGAATCAGAAAATAGGATATCAGTTATCAGTATGCTAGTCTGTCATTGGCCTACCTAATGGAGTCATCATGCTCCACAACAGTACAGTATCCCTATGGCTATATCCTGAACTAGATCACTACCAGACACTACTAAGGGCCAAACTTTTTCAACAGACTTTTAAATCCACTTTTGATGCTTAACATTTCCATTTTACACTTGCATTTTAGATTCCTTTCATTCATTAATTATACAACATTTCATCAATGTTGCACATTCTTATTATATACTTATTTTACTTAATAAGTATACTTTGGTCCTTAAATGGCTATGAAATCATTTCAAAGCCGCAATTATTCTTTAAATATTCATTTAATCAAAAATAATTTCAATACACTTATAGTTTCAATAATTTCAATCTTTAACATTATTTCCCACCATGGACATAATGGGAAACTAATCTCAAATTATTCAATTAAATTCTTATAATTTCAATTAAATGCATTTACTTTCAAAACATATATACACATTCATTTAATGGCTTAAATATCATTAAGTAAATTGATTACATATTTTGTTCATTAAATTAATTATTCAATTTTTATGCAATTCTTTCATTAAATTATCTTTTTTTTTTTTCTAATTCACTCATTTATCAATTTTTCTATCTTATCTAACATGTATACAACCTAGTATACCACACTTTCTTCATTAAACCATTCGGCCACGCTACAAAATTTCCCTAACACATCATTTATCATTCAATCCTCACTTATTCCACTAGATTAAGCCTCAATTATCATGCATATACCCTTTAATCACAAATAAATCACTAGGTATTCTATGAATATACCTATGGATGCCATTATGTTTTACCATGATCAATCTTTACACTTAGTTTTCTTTCAAACTAACTATGCTAATTAACTTAGTCACCTTCCTTAACTTTAATTTACACTTCAATTCTAATTATACATACAATTTACACATACTCACTTTATAACATAATGAAAAACCCCAAGTTTTCAAATGAAAATTCTTGGATATAGCAATCACAAACCTCAATTCCATGCTTTAACCTCCTCACGCTTCCTTTTCCTTGGCTTTTCCCTTGGAAAACACTTTTTCCCCATCACAAAGAAACACTCATCAATTTCCTTCTTTTATGCAATATAACTTCATAACTACTCTTAATACACTCTAATTTATCATTTAAAACTAATAAATCAAATTAAAATAACTTATTTCACTTACCCCTATTTGAAGACATAAGCTTGAATCCTTAATTTTCCTTGCTTTTAACCCACCAAATGGACACTAGAGGTTGCTATCATCTTAAAGAGGGGCTGAATTTCATTTAGTTGTATCTAGAGAGAAATCAAGCATAAAAGGAAAAAATTGGAGAGAAAAGAGGGAGAGGGAGCTTCAGCCAACCAGAGGAAAAAGAAGGCAAAAAAGATAATGGTGATCCAACCGCCAACCTACCAAATTTAAGTGCTTTTACAGTGGACCAAAATTCGTTCAACCAATGGTCCAAACTATTAAGCGGAAATAGCCATTTAAAGCCTATTTGATATTTTTTTCTATGGTTTTCTCACTTCCCAACTCCAATTCACTTCAAATTTCATTTCATAATTCATGTCATGCATAAACTAGGCTGTACACAAAATTTCACCTCAATCAGAGCCCATTTTCGGTCCGATTCAATCAAATCAATCCGATAAGTAAATTTTTAGTGTCCTCAAAAAATTCTCTTTTCACTACCAAAAATTCTTAAATATCATCCAAAGTAAATCTAGAAACTTTCATCAATTTTGAGCATCACTTACTATTTTTAAAGTCTCTGTCAAAGCTCCGGTCAATCGAGTACTATTTAAATCGCAATCATATCTTTTTCCTTACTTTCTAAATTTAATTCCTCATAAAAATGATTCCATAATACTTAAGATATATTCATTAGACTCCATGAATATTTTCAGCTCAATCGGAGACTATTTCTCGGTCCAATAATTTTTTACCTGTCGGATAGCTGAATTTTTACTGTTACCAAAATTATAATTTTTTTAAACCATTAGATTCTAATATTCATATGAGTACGGAGGCAATATTTTCAGAATATTTTTCGGAGGTCCGTAGCTCAAGATGTGGTCCGATTAATTTCAGGTAAAAAATCGGTCAAATCGGGTTGAAATCACCTTCAGACGCCCGTCTGAAGCCACAGATGGCCTGGCTGTGCCTTATCGACTACCTCGCTGTCTGTCACCCCATAGATGCCTATCTTTGGAGGACAGACATGCCAAAGCCCTTTTTTCCACTATTTTGGCCATTCCGAACCCGTTTAACCCTAATTGACCTCAAATTTTCCCCTACGGACTCCTGCTGATGTGCTCTATCCAATGGTCCGATAAAATATTTTTTAACTCCGGTAAGTACTATTCACTGTGATGTTACTATTCACTATCAGAAAATACTATTTACTGCTAACCCGGTATTGCATTACACTCTTGCCCACCGTATGGAATTCTGAACTTGAATTTTTTATCACACAGTGGGAAGAAAGTCTTGCGCGCTGTGTGAAATGCTAAAAACCTGCAAAAGTTAAAGAGAACGGGTTAGAAAAAGTTTTAGTTTATAGAGTCCCAACTCGACTTATGTTACTCTCGGGTGGACGAGCTTATGATCTGAATAAGGGTCTTTCTGGTTTCTGCTCCTAATTTCCCCCGTCAATAAGAAAAACCTATCAAAAACTACGAAGGCAAGAAATTTCATGTCTTTAATGAAGTATGACTCCATCGTGGGTTTGCTATAAACGAAATCCTTCAGCTCTTCTAGCCTAAATATATTCTTCAAATGGACTGAATTCAGTGCTTCCATTTGAGAATTAAACACTTCTTGCTCCTTTGGTATAAAATTCTCCACTAAAGATTCGAACTCATATACTAAACAAACACAAGACTTGTCCTAAAAAATGATTGGTTCCTTCTCTTCATGCAACCCATCCTCAAAATCTTCCAAATTTGTTGTAACTACCATAGGGGCATGACTTAATTCACCACCATCACTTTGATTATACATAGAAACAATTAAGTATTCAAGCTTGGAATCCAAGTTATGGATCCATAGAAACAATTAAATTCAGTAGAGTTAAAGAGTTAAGCATGCTTGAGGTATAGCAATTCTAGGATGAGTGATCTCGAGGTTGTCATATAGCTGAAACCGGCAGCAGTTTGCTGAAAAATTTTTATTTGGCATTTTTTATCTATGGACTATTAGGACTCTAGTGGTAAAATTTGGAGTGGAAATGAAGTCATGTAAGTCACCAAAAGTCGAACAGAAGTTTGCCTTTAGTTTGGTTCAAATAGTAACCAGGATTGACTAAGCTTTGACTTAATTTTTAAGAGTAGTAATTAAGGAATATTTTATGGGGAATAAAATGGCTTTAAATAATTTTTTGGAATTTTTGGCAGTGAAAGATTAGTAATTATGGCAGAACCGAAAAGTGTCGAATCAGACCGATTTAAGTGAACCGAACCCCAAATGAATTATGGTTGAGATAAAATTTTGCAGGGAGGCTATTCTTCATATTTTAAGAATGATGGAATTGGTTGGGAGTGAAAATAACTGGAGGAACTTATAGTTACAATTAAAAAGTGGAAAATGGCTTAAAAATCGAAAATTAACCCAAACTGGTTGGACCACTTTGGTTGGACCTATTTCAATTCAAATCCTCACTCTATAAGCCTTCACAAAGCCAAATTTCTCTAGAGAAATCCAGCAGCCACCGCCTTCTCCTTCTCCCTCCTTGGCCGAATTCAACACCATAGTTCTTCCTCCATTTTTCTTCAACTCTCCTCCCATTTCTCCACAAAATCAAGCCTCTTAAATAAATTTCAGCTCCTCTATAACATGAAGATAGTATTTGGAGTCTATTTGAAGTGTTGGAAGTAAAGAAATCTAAGGTGACAAAGTTTAGGTGTGATTTTGAGGTAAGTGATTTAGGCATTTTTAATTGGGTTTAAGGCTTCCTATAGGTACTTTCAAGTGTGTAGAGTATGTTTATGAAGTTATTTTTTAAAAGGAAAGCATGAAATTGATGGAATCTCATTGTATGATTTCGGCCACCATAGGTGAGCAAGGTGAGGAAGGAGTTTTCGAGGCTAAAGGTAAGGAAAAGGAAGCCTAGGAAGCTTAGTGGAAGTATTTGAGCTTTGTGGTTATAAAATCCCTTTATTTTCATTGATTTAGTTTGGATTTTAGGTTAAGTTTTGATATGAATTGGTGATAAGTGCATGGATAATTGAATCTAACTTGATAACTATGATTAGTGAGACTGAATAATCTTATGAATGTGTTTAAAATGAAAAGATTAAACATGGAAGTAAAACCCTAACATAGGCTGAATGGAATCATGGTGAAATTCTTAATGTACTTTAGTGTTCAAGGCATGTAAATGATGTATGTGATGTGTATAACATGTGATTCAACTAATTAAGTGAGTAAGTGAAAGAAAAGTGGGCATAGTGAATTAATGACGGTTAGGCCGAATGGGTATTGATAGAATATTAATGTGTATTTTGATGTATTATCACATATAATGACATAAGATGAATGTATGATGATAAATAAGTGTGTATGAAAAATTATAAGTGAAAAGAATGACATGGCCGAATATGACATGTTGATATTTCTAGTGATATGAGTAAAAATTTGATGTTATTTACCCTTAGTAATTGTCTGGTAGTAAAATCTAGTCCAGGATATAGTTGGCTAGCCATAGAAATTCTACACCACGGTCCGAGTCATGATGACTCATTATCGATAGGCTAATGACAGTCTATCTCAGTGTACAGCATTTAAAGTGTTTAGTGTAGTGCAGTGCCAGTGTTGAATGGTTCCTTTGGGATCATTCAATAATGTAGTGGATCTGTGGGATCCACATCCCGCATGTCTGGTTAAAAAATTTCTACCGGGTGTATATTTGGGGCATAATGGTAAAATGCATTTAAATTGATTAAAATAGTGAAACCCACTGAAAGGCTGTCTCGCAATCTCCAATATTGAGACCTGATTCTCCCTTGCAGCCTTTATAGTCACAACCTGCCTCTCATGAGGAATCTTAATCATCTGGTGCAAACTAGAGGGGACCCCTCCCAACTTATTGAACCAAGGCCTTCCCAAGAGGGCTGAGAAATTAGCGAGAATGGGCAAAACTACAAATTCCACTTTGGTTTCCACTGGCCCTATCTTGACTGTGGTCTTGAATGTCCCAGAAGCCTGCCTTCGTGAGTTATCATAAGCTGTGATTGTTAGATCAGACTTAGCCAGCATGTCTCTGTTACCCCAAAAGCTGCCATTGCCACCAACGGGCATACATTAATCGATGAACCATCGTCCACCATGACACATGCCGTGTGCTTTTGATTGATCTGAGCCCGTATGTACAAAGGGCGATTATGATTGCGTCCTTCTGCTGGCAAGTCTGCATTTGTAAATACCACATCTTCCCAAGCACCCCCCTTTACTACCTCCAGCAACTCTATGGGTGATATGGGTGTGGCCACCGTTATCTCACACAAAGCCTCCACTATCTTCTGTCTATGCGATGGAGACTGGCTTAATAGATCCCATATTGAAATTTGAGTCGGCATTATTTTCAATTGCCTCATTATCGAATCCTCTTCTAGCTCTCTTTCTCTTTGGTTTACCATCGGATCTTGCGGTCTCTCAACTTCAGGAGCTGCCCTTCCACTCCGGGTTATTGCTCCGACCTTCTTCTCCTACTTTTTCTCTTCTTCCTCCTCCGATCCCCACGGGTCGGGAAATTCTTCATCTTTAAAATCAATGTTTTCATCTCCACTTTCATCAGTGGACCATCAATCGATCACTGCCACGGGAAGCCCTTCTTCACTTACCTCGTAGAGGCTCGCGATACCAGTGTTGGCATCGATGCCATATAAATCTCTCAATACAAACCATTCAAGCAGACTAGAATTGATCATGAATACAGGTGGGGGCACTGCATTATAGTTGGACTTCTTCTTACTCTCTCTCCATTCAGGATCAGTGATATGCTTACTATCAATTAGATCCTGAATCTAGTGCCTGAGCATTATGTAATTGTTTGTCAGATGTCCAGTATGCTAGTGATAAGCACAATATTCATTCTCCTTATGCCCTGGCTGTCCTTGGGTCCTAGTTGGCCTAGGTTACAGGGGTTGTAGCTTCTCTTCCTTCATCAATCTTTTTAACACCCATGATAAAGGTTAACCCAAATTTGAGAAGTACCCCTGGCTCGCACCTATTGCCGATACCTCAGCTATCTTCCCACTTTTATTACCACTAGTGGAACTTGCTGACTTGTTTACCCCCTGATTAGCATAGCCCCTCTTGGTATAAGCTTCACTGTTGGCCTTTCTCAAAAGGTACTCTCCCTCAGCCTCGATAGTGATGTCTTTCAAAGATTCCCAGTCTCTCAATCCCTTCATCTTTAGTCCATCTTTTAGATACAGGCTCGTATTTTTGATGAACAGCCATATCTGGTCTTGAGTATCTGGTTTGCGCTTCATTTCCATTACCCGATTTCTCCATCGGGTCAGATACTCATGGAAAGACTCACCTGCCTTTTGCTGCAACAATTCCAAGTCCTTCAGAGTTACTTCCATCCTAGTACTGCAATCATACATCTGAGAAACTCCTCTGTCAGTAAATCCCAATCCTCCTTCGTCCTTCGATCTAGCCCATGATACCAATCCACCGCCGGGCCGGTTAAGCTCAAATAAAAATACTTAATCTTCTATCTCTTTGTTAAAGTAGTATTGCCATCAAATTTGGGAATATCAGCCATCTTGAAGTTCTGAGGGATCAGATCATCGCTGTTCAGCTCCCGATCCTCAGGATTCATTTTTCTTCCTACCTTCAATGTCCTTGTCATGGCTTCAAACCTTTCTTCCATTTTCCTCCACATCGCATCCTTCGGCTTGGGCGACTTTCCCTTTACTACTGTCTGTTCGTTTTGTTCCTCCCATAAGTCAATCATAGATTTAGTACCTTCTCTACGCTCGATAGGTGATATGAGCTTAAATAGCTCATAATTAAACTATATTTTGTGGTTAGAAGTAATGTTTTAAGTGTTTTTATTTGTTGGAATTGGGTATGTTTTATGTGCTTTGTTGAGTTTTGTATGTAGGAGGAAAATGGAGAAAATGTGGAGTAAATGAAGAAAAGCAGAAGAAATGAGCTAAGGCAGAAAAGCTTCTGTCATGAGTGCGACAGAGCGCGCTAAGGGAAGATCAAGAAAAGAAGAGAAAAAGAGAAGAAGAGAAGCTGTCGCGACCAAGGGAAGGCGTCGCGAGGTCGCGACAGGGCGCGGAGAAGGCACACGAGAGGAAGGGCGAGCGAAAATGAAGGTGTGCTCTGTCGCGAGCGCAACAGGCGTCGTGATCGCGACAGAGGGATCCGTTAGACACTAAAGTTCAAATTTGAACTTGAAAAGTTATACCTTTCCACCAACTATTACAACCTTTGTAGAAGGGCATCTGAAGGGGCATGAGTTGATATTATAAATACTATTTCTAACTGTAATCTAGGGAGAAAAAAAAAAGAATTGAACATTTGAATAATTTTCTGTAAGTTAGAATAGTTTTCTTTAGTTTTTCTTAAGTTGAGTTTAAGTGTTGAAGAGAAGATAACATACAAAGAAGAAGACTACAATTGGTGACTTGAAAAGGGTTGAGAAATCTCCTTCTTCAATTCTTATCTTTTAATTCTTCTTTGTAACTTTTGTGATGTAAATTCTGAATTTGAGTACTTAATATCAAATATTTCATTGTCCATATTAATTCAAGTGTTTTTACTTGTAGAATTTCTCATTAGTACATTATTTATGATCATTATAAGTTTGAGTTTAATTGAGAAATAAATTCATTCTTATGTCTAATTGGAAATTCATCATCAAGATATTATTTGAGAAATTATAATATTGAAATGGTTGTTATAGGTTGTGCTCTATTCCTAAGATTTGCATGTATAATAATCTAGTTCTTAAATGAAAGTTTGGAATTAGACTTATAAGTGTATGTTTTAGGGAGTCCTATTTATATTGAGAAAGTAAGTAGGAAATTTATTCAACTTGGCTTGCAAGATAAGAATGTTAAAATCATTAAGAACAATTAATTCAAATTCCATCTTTATACTTAGCATCATTAATCTTTTCTATCTTCTTGGATTCTCATAAATTTGGTTTAATTAGTTTACATGTTAGATTAGTTTAGAATCACTTTTCCATCATTTTATCATTGTAAACAAGATTAAAATTGATTAGTAATAGTGTGTAAGCACATTCCTCTTGGGATCGACATCTTAAGTACTATTGCGGTACACCGTATACTTGCGGTCAATAAGCATATATAAAAAATGCTCAACAAGTTTTTGGCGCCGTTGCCGGGGAACGGTTGTTTGCCATTATGAAAATTGATTTATGATTTTGGATTACTTTAATTTGTTTGTGTGTTTAATTTAACTTTGTGTTTTGTTTTTGGTTTACAGGATTTGAAAGTTCATGCCTAGTACAAGGAGTTCTTTAGAAGAGCTTGAACCCTTAAATCCTAAAATTGAAAGATTCTTGTCAAGTAACCGGAAGTCAAATAGAAAGAAGAACAAAAATAGGAGATCAATTATCATGGCTGAAGAAAATCCACCAAGACTCATGAACTTTGCCACACCTGCTTTTGAGTGCTGCTCAACAAGGAGTGGTAAGACCAACGGTAAATGCAAATCAATTTGAGATTAAGCCTTCATTGTTACAAATGATTCAAAATAGTATTCAATTCTATGGTTTGGCAAATGAGGATCCAAATGCTCATTTGACCAACTTCCTTGAAATTTGTGATACCTTTAAGATTAATGGGGTTGCGGCTGATGTAATCAAGCTTAGGCTTTTTCCATTCACTTTGAAGGATAAAGAAAAGGCTTGGTTGAATTCATTAACAAGGGGATCTATAACTACTTGGGACCAATTGGCCCAAGCATTTTTATCAAAATATTTTCCCTTAGCCAAAACTGCAAAAATCATAAAGGATATTACTACATTTGTTCAAAATGATAATGAATCATTATATGAGGCTTGGGAAAGATTCAAGGAATTGCAAAGGATGTGTCCACACCATAACTTGCCAAGAGAGCTATTGATGCAAACATTCTATAATGGAGTTAACCCTACCACAAGAGGGACTATTGATGCTGCTGCTGGAGGTTCTTTGATGAGAAAAACTACTGAAGCGGCATTTGAATTGTTGGAGAAGATGTCCATGAACAACTGCATGTGGCCTACCGAGAGAAGTAGAGATTCAAATTCTACTAATGTGAGAGGAGTTCATGCACTTGATTCAGTGGTTGCATTGCAAGCTCAAGTGGAAGCATTGACTCACAAACTCAATAATTTGGGTATGGGAGGTAGTCAACCAAATAGATGCAATATTTGTGGACAACAAGGACATCCAAGTGAGATATGTAATTTGGGCATAAATAGTACGGAGGAGCAAGTTAGTTTTATCCAAGGACAAGGAAGAGGTAACCCATTTTCCAATACATATAACCCTAGATGGAGGAACCATCCAAATTTTTCATGGGGGAATAGTAGTAATCAAAATAAAGGAGTAAGTTTTCAACCACCCCAAGATAGGTTTGGGGCCTTGGAGGTTAAAATGGATAGGTTCTCAGAGGGGATTAATATGAAATTTAACTCACAAGAGGAGAACCAAAAGAGGCTGGAAAATAAGTTTGATCAAATCACAAAGAATCAAGCCTCATCCATTCATAACTTAGAAGTGCAAATTGGGCAATTAGCAAAGGCTTTACCCTCAAGATTACAAGGTACTTTACCAAGTAATACGGAGGAGAACCCAAGGGAACATCTAAAAGCCATCAATTTGAGGTCAGGTAAAACTTACACCAATGAATTTGTTATTACTAACAAGAATGGAGAATTTTAGGAAAATAAAATGAAGAATGACTCTTCTGTCGCGAGCGCGACAGAGGAGAAGTCGACCAATGTTGCAAGCATGACACTAGGCATGATACCAGACGCGAGCGCGACAGCAGGAGGAGAGCCTTCTGTCGCGATCGCGACACCTGTGACAGAAGGGGTATCTAAGGAAAATTTTCCTAAGGCATTTCAACCTTACCCACCGTTTCCTCAATGCCTAAAGAGGCAAAACCAAGATAAGCAATTTCAATCTTTTATTGATAAATTGAAGCATTTGCACATAAATTTGAATTTTATTGAGGCCATATCACAAATTCCTAACTATGCAAAATTTCTTAAAGAATTAATTTCTAAGAAAAAAAGTTGGGAGGATATATCCACTATTGCATTGATTGAAGCATGTAGTTCCATAATCACAAATAATTTACCTACAAAACTTAAAGATGATGGGAGTTTTACCATTCCATGTACCTTAGGGGATAAAGAGTTTCCTAAGTGCTTATGTGATTTGGGGGCAAGTATTAATCTCATGCCTTATTCTATCTTTAAAAAGTTGGGTTTAGTACTTCCATGGTTTTGCAATTAGCTAATCAATCTATTAAGAAACCATATGGAATAGTTGAAGATGTGTTTGTAAAAGTGGATAAATTTATTTTGCCTGCTGATTTTGTCATTTTAGATTTTGCATATGATGAGAAATGTCCCTTGATATTGGGTAGACCTTTCATGAGGACTGGTAGGGCTTTAGTTGATGTCTATGAGGGCACATTAGTCTTAAGAGTAGGGGATGATAGTGTTGAATATCAAATGGATAAGGCACTAAAATACCCAATGGATGAAAATGTGTGCATGAAAATAGATATCATTGATGCGTGTGTTGTGGAAGTATTAGAAAATGCAGATGAAGAGGAAGTCCAAATGGAAGAGGAAGTTCATAAAGAGGTAGAGCAAGAAAGCTTTAGAAGTGAACCTCTTTATCGTAATGAAGCACCTTTGCCACCTTCAATTGTAAGTCCTCCAAATGTTGATCTAAAGGAACTACCAAATCATTTGAGGTACGCCTTTCTTGGACCTAATCATACTTTGCCTATTATTATTTCTAATAAACTCAATAAAGAACAAGAGCATGCATTATTAGAAGTTGTTAGAAAAAGGATAAAAAGTATTGGATGGCAAATATCTGATTTGAAGGGTATTAGTCCTAATGTTGTTATGCATAGGATAAATATGGAAGATGACTATCAACCAAAGGCTGATAGACAAAGGAGGCTTAATCCTCATATGAAAGAGGTAGTGAAAAAAGAAGTTATTAAATTGCTTGATGCTGGAATCATTTATCCCATTTCGGATAGTGATTGGGTGAGTCCAATACATTGTGTTCCAAAGAAGGGGGGTATGACGGTAGTGAGGAATGACAATGGAGATTTAATTCCAACTAGAACCACCACAGGTTGGAGGGTGTGTATAGATTATAGGAAGCTTAATTTGGCCACTAGAAAGGATCATTTTCCTTTACCATTCATTGGCCAAATGCTAGAAAGAATTGCTGGCCATTCTCATTACTGTTTTCTTGATGGATATTCAGGGTATTTGCAAATTTTTATCTACCCTAGTGACCAAGAGAAAACCACATTTACTTGTCCTTATGGAACTTTTGCTTATAGGCGAATGCCTTTTGGGCTTTGTAATGTCCCAGCCACATTTCAAAGATGTATGACTTCAATTTTTTGAGATATGATAGAGGATATAATGGAAGTCTTCATGGATGACTTTTCTGTATATGGGGATTCATTTGAGCTTTGTTTACAAAATTTATACAAAGTTTTGGCTAGGTATGAAGAAACTAACTTGGTTCTTAATTGGGAGAAATGCCATTTTATGGTAGATGAAGGGATAGTCTTAGGGCACAAAATTTCAAGTAGGGGTATTGAGGTTGATAGAGCAAAAACAGAATTAATTGAGAAGTTATCTCCACCCACTACACTTAAGGGGGTAAGATCTTTTCTTGGACATGCTGGATTTTATAGAAGATTTATAAAGGATTTTTCTTTAATTGCTAAAACTTTAACTAATTTGCTAGTTAAGGATGTTTCTTTTAAATTTTCTAAAGAATGTATGCATGCTTTTGAAACTTTAAAGAAGGCCCTTATAAGTTCTCCTATTATTGCTGCTCCTAATTGGGAATTGCCATTTGAGATTATGTGTGATGCAAGTGATCTTGTTGTGGGTTATGTATTAGGTCAAAGACATGGTAAGAATTTGCATGTGATATATTATGCTAGTCATACTTTGTCTCCTCCTCAAGTTAATTATACAACAACTGAAAAAGAAATGTTAGCTGTGGTTTTTGCATGTGATAGGTTTAGATCTTACTTGTTGGGATCTAAAGTCATAATCTATACTGATCATGCTGCATTGAGGTATTTATTTGCAAAGAAAGATGCTAAATCTAGGTTAATTCGTTGGGTATTGTTATTGCAAGAGTTTGACCTTGTAATTAAAGACAAAAAGGGAAGTGAAAATCTTGTTGCTGACCATTTGTCTAGGTTAGAAAGCAATGAACAAACTTTAGGTGATGGTATTGAAATTAATGAATCATTTCCGGATGAAGCATTGATGTCAATTTTGAATATGCATGTACCTTGGTATGCTGATTTTGCTAACTATTTTGTTGCTGGAATTGTACCTGAAAATTTGACATGGCAACAAAAGAAGAAATTCTTTAGTGATGTTAAAAATTATCTTTGGGAAGAACCTTACTTGTTTAAGATAGGTGGGGATGGTATAATTCGTCGTTGTGTAAGTGAGGGGGATTATCAAAACATCTTGATGCATTGTCATGCTGCATTGTATTCGGGTCATAATGGTGCCAATAAAACTGCATCTAGAGTGCTTGAATGTGGATTCTTTTGGCCAACTTTATTTCATGATGCAAAGATGTATGTAGCCAAATGTGATAAATGTCAAAGGGCTGGTAATATTGGGAAAAGAGATGAGATGCCTTTGAATAATATATTGGAAGTTGAAGTGTTTGATGTTTGGGGGATTGACTTTATGGGTCCCTTCCCTACTTCTTTTGGTCAAAACTACATTTTGGTTGGAGTTGATTATGTATCAAAATGGGTTGAAGCCAAAGCCACACCTACCAATAATTCAAAGGTGGTGATCAAATTTTTGAAGAAGCTTTTCCCAAGATTTGGAGTGCCAAGAACCATCATAAGTGATGGAGGTAAGCATTTCATTAACCGTTCTTTTGATTCCTTATTGCATAAATATGGTGTTCATCATAGGGTAGCTACACCATATCACCCACAAACAAGTGGTCAAGTGGAAGTGTCCAATAGGGAGTTAAAGTGGATATTAGAAAAAACAGTCTCTATTTTTAGAAAGGATTGGGCACATAAATTAGATGATGCCTTGTGGGCATATCGCACAGCATTCAAAGCCCCAATTGGTATGACACCATATAGGATGGTTTATGGAAACGCGTGCCATTTACCTGTGGAGTTAGAGCACAAAGCATATTGGGCCATTAGAACTTTGAATTATGATCTTAAAGATGCAAGTGTCAAAAGATGTTTACAATTAAATGAGCTAGATGAATTGAGACTTCTTGCATTTGAAAATGCTAAAATCTATAAAGAAAGGACTAAAAAATGGCATGATGCACATATACGGATTAAAAATTTTAATATTGGGGACAAGGTTCTATTGTATAATTCTAGATTGAAACTCTTCCCGGGAAAATTAAGATCTAGGTGGAGTGGACCCTTTGAAGTCACCCAAGTTTTTGATCAAGGGTTTTTAGAGCTAAAAAATGGAAAAGGGGAGTTATTTAAAGTCAATGGTCAAAGATGTAAGGTTTATTTAGAGGAAACATTTCATGGAAGGGAGGTTTCATTTCTTTCTTTGAAAATTGTTTAAAGGTTACTTGGTGTATTTTTTTCTTTTTAATTATTTGTTATTTTCTATGTGTGATATTTGTATATACTAATGTAATTCTTTGTGTTCTACAGATGATCTTAGTTTGTAAGTTAGATTTATATGTCTATTTGTTATGTTTTTGAAAGGGAAGGAAATATGATTTTTCAATTTTCTTTCTGTCGCGAGCCCGACATAGTTGCGAGCGCGACAGAGGGGGAAGATGTTTTATAAGTTTTCATTGCGACGACGCGACGGTGAATATCATCGCGACAGCTCCTTTTTGTTTTTTTCTATTTTTTGTCTGTCGCGAGCGCGACGATGTCGCGAGGTCACGATGGAGAGCAGAATCAATTGTCACGATGACACGACGTATATCGCGATAAGGGCTTTATCAATTCGCTTCTGTCGCGATCGCGCCGATGTCGCGACAGAACGCGGATTTTGAATTTGTTGGTCAAACCAACTGTTGGGATCTCATTTATTTCCTTAACTTCCCTTTTATCTACCCTAATTACTCTTTCTTTCTAATTTCTTTTGCCTTTTCGGTTTTCTTCTACTTAATTTCTCTCTTCTCTCTCAAAATCTTCCTCACGATTCTCTCCAACTTCCTCACGCAAATCACGTATTTCTTTCTTTTATTTCTTTTTATTTTTATTTTGTTCATCAAGTGGTAAAACGGTTTTACAATGGTGAGGACTAAGCATGTTGGAGACAAGAGCAAGGGAAAGAGGCCTATGGGAGAGTCAAGCACACAAGATGAAGATTCTACCCCTGCAGCCATTCTCTTTCAAAATAGGTATGATTGTCCTTTTTCCATCTTTTCTGATGAAGAGGGTGAAAATTTTCAATATTTTGCCAAGAAAATTTATGTGGGTATGTGGGCTTTGGATTTTGCAATTTTGAATACGTTGGGCTTGCATGATCGGATTAATAGTTTTCTTAAATATATGAAATGGGGAAAATTTATCACTTTCTCATTACCTGTGAGGAAAGACTGGGCTGTAGAGTTTTTTGTCACACTAGATTATGTGGATAAACGTAGGGATTCTATGAAATTTAGACATCAGGGCATAAGTCATACCTTTAGCTATGATGATTTGCATTCTTGGTTTGGTTTCCCGTTAAATGGAAAACGATTTGATTCCCATATTTTTCAACCTTCACCTGTTTGGAATAGACTGTCTGGATTAGAGCATTTTAATAATAAGAATTCTACTAACAGGCAAATCAAAGATAATGCATTGATGCTTTTTCACAAGTTTCTTTGTCATGCTATGTATGGGAGGGTAGAGAGTACCAAGGTGCAAACCAAGGATTTGTTTGTTTTAGACCTATTGCAATCCCATAAAACCCCTGATTCCATTGATTTCATTTTAGATGGTCTTTACCATGCATCTATTGCTCGTAGTAAATCAGTGGGGATGTGCCATATGGTGACGGGTATTATTTTGGGATGTATGGGTGATTTGAATAATTTTGTCATGGCTGAAAATGAATCGATTCCTTTGCTTGATGTTGTCTACTTGCAGAGAGCTAATATTTTAACCAAGGGAGCTTGGCCCCCAAGGTTTGTTGATCGTTTTGCAAGAGGACCTAGTAGGGCTGAACCTAGTGTGGCTGGACCTAGTGTGCCACATAAAAGGGCACGTGAATGAGCCTCAACAGCTGATGCTCATGACTCCTCGAGTGAGGATGAGGCGGCTGCTGGTGTTGACGCTGATGAGAGAAGGAATGTTAGTGGCGCTGCTATTGATTTGGAGCCGGTTTTACAAAGATTGGATGGTATTGAGGCCGCCAATCAAAATATGGCAGCGCGAATGGATGTTCTTGAATCAGATGTGCGGGCTGTACTTAAAAATCAGAAGAGTTTGGGTCACAAGCTTCTCAGTTTTTTCCGCAAGCAAAATGTGGATCTTTCTCCAACTCCCCCAAGCTCCCCTAGTGGGAGTTTTTGAGTTTGTCTCATCTATTTTTCTCCCTTTCTATTTATTTTCTTAGTTTTTTTTGTTTTTGTTTTCATTTGTGTTTTTTATGTTAGTTTGTTATTTTAGTTTATTCCTTTTTACACAATGAGGACATTGTGTCCTTCAAGTGTGGGGGGAGTTCTGTGTTTTGATTTTGTTTCGCATGTATGTATGTATGGTTATATTTGTCATAAATGAGTAGTGTAGCTTGTGTTTTGCATGAATTGTTAGATTTAGGTATGTATTGTTTTAGATTGTTTTAGGTTGTTTTACAATAACATTCTGTTTTGGAGCTTGTATTTGATAATTATTTGGGAATTAGAGCATGTATAGGTTTTATATTTTTAGCCATTAGCCTAGATAGTAACTTTTTGACCATTTTTATTATTTGTTTTACTTTAGCATTCTGTTGTACATAGTGAAGGGTATGACTTAGCAAAACACTTTGGTGTAGGTTCTTTTTAAGTTAGGTATCTTTTTACATGTAAATAAAGATTGTTTTGCCAATTTATTGCCTATGATAGTTTGACCTATAGCCATGTGAGCTTTTGAAGCCTTATACACTAATTTTTCTTTTTATGAGAGCCTTATTATGCCATATCCTCCAGAACTTGTTTTTGGTAAATTTCGAGATTGCATTTTAGTATGAGATGTACGCGGGATATGATAAGGGCACTTAGAATGAACTATTTTTGGCTTACTTTTCAATTCCTTACCTTTTGACTTTAGGTAGCCAACTTTGAGCCTATATCCTATTTTTCTTGTTTAAACATATAAATAACCCAATTTTTTTTGCTTAAACAAGGTCCTATTTCTTGTTAATTACCCTATTGTGGAGGGATTAGGATTGATATAGCATGGGAGATATGTTTATTATTGAAAAGCATGAAGTTAGTAACAATTTGCAATTGACTTCCCTTATTTTCAAAAGTTAGAGTTACAAATACCATATTAAAAAAAAAAATGGGAATAGCAAGATGTACATCTAAAATTACTTATGTGTGGGATGGAGAGTAAAACGCACCTATACTAAATTCTCTTGCTATCCTATAAAGAAACAAAAAAAAAAGTAAGTATAAATTAAGAGCTAGCAGAAAATTTGTATTCTTAAGAAGGGAATTAGACTAACGTATCCTGCTTGTTAATATTCTGTTTTTGTTAAATCTCCTATGTTGTATTGATGGTTTTCTCTACACAATACTAGCTACTTAAATCAAAAAGTTTCCTACCATAACCTAAGCCACATTACAACCCTTTTTAAGACCCTTTGATCCTCTTTACTACTTTATACTAGTAGTGGAGATTTTTACTACTTACAAGCCTATGGTATGTAATGGCATAATCAAGGAATGAGGGAAAACACTAACCTTTATATACTTGAGTGATTGAGTGTTTATCAAAATAAGTATTGAGTGAAAATTATCTTAGGCAATGCTTTGTGTGAAATAATCTATACATGTGTTAAGATATTTGATTTCTTGAGATCCAACATCCTTGTGTTTTGCTATTTCATGGTTTTCTAATTGTACATAGAGGTTAAAGTTTAATGAATGATGGGAATGTTTAAATGGTTGCATATTTTGGCTAGTGTGTTAGAAGGATAAGTCTATGCATGGTGTCTTCAAATGATTGTCAAATGTCTAAGTGAGCTCCAAAATATTGTGTTTATTGTGTATTTTGTTTTTGTGTTGTTTAAGTGTTTTGCTTGGGGACAAGCAAATGTTTAAGTGTGGGGGTTTGATATGAGCTTAAATAGCTCATAATTAAACTATATTTTGTGGTTAGAAGTAATGTTTTAAGTGTTTTTATTTATTGGAATTAGGTATGTTTTACGTGTTTTGTTGAGTTTTGTATGTAGGAGAAAAATGGAGAAAATGTGGAGTAAATGAAGAAAAGAAGAAGAACTGAACTAAGGCAGAAAAGCTTCTGTCGCGAGTGCGACAGAGCGTGCTAACGAAAGATCAAGAAAAGAAGAGAAAAAGAGAAGAAGAGAAGCTGTCGCGACCAAGGGAAGACGTCGCGAGGTCGCGACAGGGCACGGAGAAGGCACACGCGAGGAAGGGCGAGCGAAAATGAAGGCGTGCTCTGTCGCGAGCACGACAGGCATCGCGATCGCGACAGAGGGATCCGTTAGACACTAAAGTTCAAATTTGAACTTGAAAAGTTGTACCTTTCCACCAACTATTACAACCTTTGTAGAAGGGCATCTGAAGGGGCATGAGTTGATATTATAAATACTATTTCTAACTTCATCTAGGGAGAAAAAAAAAAGAATTGATCATTTGAATAATTTTCTGTAAGTTAGAATAGTTCTTTAGTTTTTCTTAAGTTGAGTTTAAGTGTTGAAAAGAAGATAACATACAAAGAAGAAGACTACAATTGGTGACTTGAAAAGGGTTGAGAAATCTCCTTCTTCAATTCTTATCTTTTAATTCTTCTTTGTAACTTTTGTGATGTAAATTCTGAATTTGAGTACTTAATATCAAATATTTCATTGTCCATATTAATTCAAGTGTTTTTACTGTAGAATTTCTCATTAGTACATTATTTATGATCATTATAAGTTTGAGTTTAATTGAGAAATAAATTCATTCTTATGTCTAATTGGAAATTCATCATCAAGATATTGTTTGAGAAATCATAATATTGAAATGGTTGTTATAGGTTGTGCTCTATTCCTAAGATTTGCATGTATAATAATCTAGTTCTTAAATGAAAGTTTGGAATTAGACTTATAAGTGTATGTTTTAGGCAATCCTATTTATATTGAGAAAGTAAGTAGGAAATTTATTCAACTTGGCTTGCAAGATAAGAATGTTAAAATCATTAAGAACAATTAATTCAAATTCCATCTTTATACTTAGCATCATTAATCTTTTCTATCTTCTTGAATTCTCATAAATTCGGTTTAATTAGTTTACATGTTAGATTAGTTTAGAATCACTTTTCCATCATTTTATCATTGTAAACAAGATTAAAATTGATTAGTAATAGTGTGTAAGCACGTTCCTCGTGAAATAAGAAGAAAATATATAAGATGAAAGGGAGCAAAATTATATTATAATCATGCATTATACTATTCGGATACTTAAATAAAACAGAAGAGAGAAGACGAAACGAAAGGAGAGGAAGGAAGGAAGTGCACGACTCGTGCAAGGGGTGCACAAGTCGTGCACAACCTTTACGACTCGTGCATGAATGCACGAGCTATGAAGGCCCAACCGGGGACTTGAATCGTGCAAAGATGCACGATCTGAATGAAGAGAAGGGGAGAGCGACTCATCCGAACGGGCGAATGGGGCGCACGACATGTGAAACAAAAACATGACTCGGACAGGGAGAACAGGGGAGCACGACACAATCCGATCGGACAGCAAGAAAAAAAAGTAAGGGGTATGACTCATACAACAGGGACACGAGTTGGACGGGGAAGACGACTTGGATGAAGAAGATGTGATCCGATCGGAAGAAAAACAGAAGAATGGACGAACAGACGAATCGAAGACAAAAAAAATGACTCGATCAGAAAAGTCACGACACGAACGAAAACAAAGGTAAGATCCGATCGAAAATCAAGTCTCGGACAAAAGTAACAGAAGCACGACTCAACCAACCACAAAATAGGGACGAATAGAGGAACACCAACAAAATAGAAAACATAATAATATACCATCAAAACATGCATAATAAAGCCACAAACATGTTTATTTAATCATAATAAATACTCAGAGTTCATATCTGATAACAAAACAACAAAAACATATGATATATAAATTACTAAGATCAAACAAAACATGAACACAGTATGTACAATGAAGGTCACTGAGTAAAGTAAAACAAAGAAGAGAAAAGAAAGAAAAAAAAAAGAAAGAAAAGGGAGAAAACGATAGTGATCCCAATATTTACCCTAAGATATAATCTCTGATCAGCAGATGAAGAAGTTCTGGATTTCCTCTTTGCTTCTCCCATATATAAACAAAACAGGGACTTATAAAACTTTAAAATGCTAAGAAAAAGATGAAGGATGTTTGAATCTCAAACCTTTCAAACCTCAGGAATTAATTTCCTGGATTCAAGTAATAATCCAAGAATGCTTTGAGAAACCAGAATTGTTTTTCTTGCTCTCCTGCTTTTTTTTTTGGCCTCCTCCAGCTCTCTTCCTCAGTTTCTTAGCATTTTCTTTTTATATCTCAGAGAAGATTAAATCTTTTCTTTTCCCCAAATTCAACCATAAACCATCATTGTTCAACCAAATCTCTTGAAATAACTGAATAGGGAGTGCTAAGGGCAGTGGAGCGCGTGAGGCAAGTGAGACCTGTCTCACGCTACCCCTCACCAATGTGAGAGCTGCATCTCACGTTAACGTGAGATGGGCCTCACCTAGTGAGTTTGCCTCTCACCAACGTGAGATGGGCCTCACACCACATGCCCCCAGAAATACCCCCCCCCCCTTCTCTCTCTCTTTTTTTTTTAATTTAAAAATGGAAAACATATTTTTCGAGGAAATCATCACTTCTATCTGTCTTTTGCCTATAAACAGGTATCATTTTCATCATTGGGTAACTTCGGTCTGTGCTGGCTCAAGACCCGGTGTCTACACCCATATGCAGTGCACTACACCTATAAAGGCTGAGTTACCACTATGACTAAAGGATGTTGCACAACTATAACATTAACCTGATTAAGTTCATTAAGCTATACCCAGAATTATAAAATTTATTTCCAATAAATTAAAAGAATTCAAACTCATGCATTTATCCATATACCACACACACATATCCATTAACTTATACGAAAATTAAGTTCTCAAATTACATATTACTAATTCCTTTTTAGTCAAAAGATTATAATTAACATATTATAATCACTATACAAAACCTACATAGTACACGCCCCTAATGTGTTGGCCATTAAGTATGCTGGACTATCCTTCAAAATCATTTACCTTTGAAACCTACATGGTAAACACTCGTGCTAAACATAAAAGTTTAGTGGGAAAAACATGAGATGGATGATCACTCACAATGGTCATCAGTGCATGTCAACATATATATGTAGCATATTTATAACAGACTAATTAACATGCATGGTATCCAAGAAAAATAATCATCATAAAACCACATATCAGAATTACACTCATTAAATCATACTCCTAAATTGACATATTAGTTATTGACAATTTTATTCCATTTTATTCACATATTGCTTGCATTTACAATGTAGTGGATAATGGGTCGAAACACATAGATACCCGAGAGTACCCCGTGCTAAGCATAAAAGCTTAGTGGGGAAAACATGAGATGGATGATCACTCACAGTGGTCATCAGTGCATGTCAACATACACATGTAGCATATTCATAACAGACTAATTAACATGTACGGTATCCAATAAAAATAATCATTAGAAAACCACATATCAGAATTATACTCATTAAATCATACTCCTAAATTCACATATTACTTATTGACCATTTCATTTCCTTTTATTCACATATTACCTGCATTTACAAAGTAGTGGATAACTGGTGGAAATGCATAGGTACCCGAGGGTACAATTTCATTTACACATAGGGATCCAAAACACATAGGGATCCTAACAGGATCTAGAAATGCATAGGGACCCAAATGGGGTTTAAACACATAGGCTACAACAATAAACTTTATAGGCATGCCTATCTATCCACGACCCAACTTTTGCAGGCTAATTAATAATTAAATCTAATTGTTCACATTTTCACATTAAATAATATTCGCATAAATTACTTACACAGAATAATTCCATACACATATTAGATAAGCCTTTATAATGTTATTTAATTCATATTACATAATTCATAGCATTTATTTAAGTGCAGATTAGAGTATACAAAAAATAAACAAAACAAAAGTGAGGGACGACCGTGATTCATTGCGGGATGGCCGTCGCTCAACACATGTGATTGTCCTTAGCAAAGCTGTTTGTCACACCCCCAAACTGGGCCTAGTCGGAATATGCTTGCTCAGTCGGAGTGAGTGAGGGTAATTCGGTAATTTGTACATGAGTAATATAGATAATAAGGATTTATTTGTTAAGAAATTAATTAAATAAGTTAAGTGAAGAAATTATTATGGTGTGCTTGTAGTGTATGGAAATAGGATATAAGTGGGGTAAGAGGTTTTATAGTGTGGGTTGTAGGTATGGTGCCTTGGAGATATTTACATAAGAGAAATAATTATCAAGTGGATTATGGGTATGGAACTAAAGATGTAGGATATTTTTATGAGAAGTGATTTAGTGTGTGGATGTGTATGGTGACTTGAATAGAGAAGTCAAAGTGAATTATTTGGACCAATGGGAAGTGGACAAGTGGAATTGGGTAGGTGTGCATTTAGTGTGAAAGAAAGATTAAATGTTAGGTAGAGGAGTCCCCGTTTTTGTCCTCTCATTTTCCCTATTCCCCATTTTCTTTTCCTTTTCTACCCTTTCCTTGCTCAATCTCTTGGTTTTGAGTGAGTTAGAGTTGTTTTGGTGGAGCTTGGGAAGTAAGATTAAAGAGGTAAGTTGGGGTTTTTAGGATTCCTGCGTTTGAGTTCTTTTTCTTTTTCTAGTTTTGTTTAAGTTATGGTTTGAATTAAGTATTGTGGGTTTGTTTGTGCAAGTGATTGATGATAAGAAGAAGCAAAGTAAAGGAAAAGAGAAGATTAAAGCTTGAAGAGAACAGCTATTGTGCAGCAAGAGGTTTGGGAGTTGATTCCTATATTTGAGTTTTAATTTGTCTCTGCCCTAAATTCTTCTTGAATTATGAATATACATTTGTATATGATTTCCAGTAAATTGAGTGTTTTGATATGAGTCTTATGCATGTATTTGTTTGGGTAAATTTATTAGTAATGCATGATGTTGATTAAATTGAAGGTGTGTGAGGATTGAAAGTGAGTGCATGATTGGGTAAACTCTATTTAGTTCTCATCTGAGCCTTGTGCAATGTTTTTGTTTTAGGTAGAGTTTTAGAACTCCAAATCATGTGCTTATTGAACCATTAGAACCATGACTTCCATAAATTTAAAAGTCCTAGAAATAGCCTTGGGCATATTCTTGCTCTAAGACCCTGAAATTTGGATAAAGCCATAGTGTCTCTTTTTGTGTTGGGTTGTTTGACTAGTATGGGTTGTGGAGAGCATATCTGGAGTTTTAGATGTCATTTGGATCTGAAATTTGTTGTATTTGAACTTTAACATCCTAGGGAACATTTGTTAAGAAGGAAGTTTTGGCTAGAAATGAGGTTTAGAGGTTGGTTTAGGCAACACAAGTAAGGGCCGTTAAGCAGTTTTTTTTAGGCATCTGGGGCGAGCCTCTGTCGCGCTCGCGACAGAAAATCTTGAAAAAGCCTTTTCTTCTTAATTTTTGAGCCCTTGGTTGACCCGGTTCAATCCCCTACCTTCCCCCTCAGCTTATTATGCACATTTAGGGTAATTAAATGGGTATATAAGTAGTTGTCTTTGGGAGAACTCATGAGTATGATTAAGATTGATGATCTAGCTAGTAAATAGCAGTAAATATAACTCCGTGAAGGTTGGTTTATGGAGGAGTGTTGATATGTGTTGATCTCATGAGTAACCTAAGCATGATGTACTGTATTTTTGAATGCATATAAACATGGATGCGATTGTGATGAATGGCAAATAGTATTGACATTATAGATTATGTAAATGGATGTTGTTTTGTGGCATGATTTATTTGGAATTCTTGGTGTGGATGTTGTGTTTATGTTGCCAATGATGTGTGGCTTGTTGGAGATGAGGTAAGTTGATGCTTCGATGTTGGTTTGAGATTTGGGTGTTGTGAAGAGGGAATGTCCTGCAAATTTCTGGGCAAGGATTGAAATTCCCGACTCTGTCGCGAGCGCGACATCGCCGCGAGGTCGCGACAGAGCCCGGTGCAAGCAGCCCTCGCACGCGTCCGAGCTCTCTGCTGAGCCATGCAGCAGAGCCTCTGTCGCTAGCGTGACACATATCGCGAGCGCGGCAGAGAGCTCGATTGCCGAATTGTTTGGGTTAGCAGCTCACTGTCGCGAGCGCGACAGTGAGATGCCCTAGTTCCCTCGCGAGATCGCGAAGGTTATCGTGATCGCGACATGGGGCCAAGTCGCCTCTGTCACGAGCACGACATTCGTCACGATCGCGACACTCCCTGGTTTCCAAAATTGAGTTTTCTTCTGTGATTCCAATGTTTGAATTCCGAACTTGTGATGTTTTTAGGTCTACACTTGGACTATTTTATGAAGTATATTGATATAATGGGATGAATTATGTGAATGTAATATGTTAAATTATGTGTCATGATGTGAGACATGATTTGTATTATGCATGACCTGCGAGAGTCAGTCTAGTGGATAGTTAGGCATGCCTAATAGAGTCTATATAAGTGTAGCTGCAGTGCCCTTTGAACGAATGGACCCCGATCAGGTCCCTGGCTGGTTCCTCGTGAACCCTTTTATGTGAAATGGTTTTGGAATGTGGAAAAAGATAATGTTGCTTTTCGACTTGTACCTATAAGGTACATTATATTATGTGTTCGATTGGTACCCGTAAGGTACCTTATGTGTTCGATTCGTACCTGTAAGGTACAATTCAGTACTCGTTATCCACTATTGTGAGTCAGCAGGTGTATGATTTGTTATGTTGTGTTTATAAGCATGCGGTTCTGATCAGTTATGATTATAGATATGTGAATTAATAAGTGCAGATTTATTGGCTCTCTGGAACACCGTGATTGGAATGCAATATCGTATAGTTGCTTATGTTAAAGATTAATGTTATGCAACGGAAGTGTGATGGTATTGTCATTATGTACCTATGCTCTCAGTTAGAGTACTAGTTGCAGGACTGGTATATGGTTATTTTGGCGGGATAATTGCATTATTAAGTTGTTCTGTATCTATGCATGTTGTACTTTCAAAAGCCTGACTCCCCAATGTGTTCGGTAAATGTATGCATATGAGGACCTGTACTGGTATGACGATACAAGCATTAGCATATAAATATAAAGATACTGACATGTAATGTATGGGTAGGTGCACGCATGTGAAATTATATGTAGTTATGCATGAACATACTTACATCTTGTATGGTGATGTTGATTTGATTTGTGTCACACATATGAGTATATGAATATGATTATAAACATTTGAATGCACAGCTATTATATGTAAGTATATATATTTTTCGGTAAGAACTAGGTGTATATGATATTTATGTGTGTTATGCCTTGACGACCATTGTGAATGGCCGTCCTTATTATTATGTTTGTTCTCCCCACTAAGCGTTATCGCTTAGCACGGGTTCTTTTTCCCGTGCAGGTGGCAGGTCTGGTCCGGTTCGAGTCTCACATCTGCAAGGGTTGGCCACATAGGAGCTAGGAGTTTTGGATTTTGTCCAGCTTCTTTATTTGGATTTTGTAATTCTGTATAAAATGTGTATGTAATAACATGTAAAGATACTTATGTAATATTCTGGACCATGTAAATATTTGTTATTGAGAACTTCCTCTATTTTATCTTCTGTCTGTAACTTCTGTTGTATGGTGGTAAACTTACACATCTGAATGTTTCTGCTTGGTGTACGTGCATTGTGAAGTATGTATGTTCAGTTTTACTCCTCAAGTTTTAAATTCTTCCGTATTTCTTTTACGCTTTGTATCGCTTCTGTTCGGTAACACACCTACTCGTACGGCTTCCTACTCCCTCATGGATGGGTTCGCCTACGTATGGGTTTGGGGTGTTACACTGTTAGACTGCAAAATGGCATAGTTTTTAGGATAGTTTTGTTTTCTATTTCTTAGTTTTAAGATTGCATTTATTTGAGTTTTACTTTGGTTTTAGTTTTTTTTATTTTTTTTGTGTGTTTTGTAGGTACTTGTTGATTTAGAGTGCATTTGCACGTATTGGGGAGAAGGATGATGTGTTAAGAGCAAAGTAAGAGGAGTTGAAGTCTATCACGACTCGACATACATGTCACGAGTCATGATAGATCGCAAACGTTATGAGTCGAAATAGATGTGACGACTCGTGACAGAAAGCAAATGTCATGACTCAGCATGCACGTCGTGAGTCATGACAGAATATGAGGTGCTAACTCAAGCCTAAGTCAGCACACTTGTTATGAGTCGGCACACTTACATCCCTTCCTAAACGTTGTCTTCTTTCATCATACCCTTTCATGGCACCTTTTCCCTTTCACACCTGTTTGCAAGAGGCATGAAAAGGATTGTGAAAAGGCCTATAAATACATGGAATTAACTTCCAAAAAGGGAATGAAAAATTATGACAAAGAGACAAAGCCAAAGGAACAAGAAAAATACAAAGAGGTCTATTTAACATCAAGTAAGTTCCTGAAGAGTATTGAAGAGATTCATTGTAACACCCCATTCTCATCCACACACAGCTTTGTTGCGGCAGTCGGGAACACGACACACACATCGCATGCACATCAATTACCACAACCTAGATCTATGGATTCCTAAACCAATTAATTGCATTATTATGCAGCGGAAGATTACCATTCACATACACATTCATGTATTCACTTCAAGTTACAATAATGCTTATACACCTATCTTATATTAAGAGCCCAAAATTACATTTCTGAGTCATTAGTTACACAGCTTATACTTATATACATATTACATAACCCAAAAGATTAAATGTCATTACATTATACAAAATTCACCCTACACTAACGAAGTGTCCTAGTGTTGACCGTTGGTATGTGGGATCATCCTTCCAATTGATTCGCTTCAGAACCTACACGGATTAACAAATTCGTGCTAAGCGATAATGCTTAGTGGGGAAAGCAACACACAATATACAATAATAGAATATCCAAACATATATAATAATACATTATAAGCAACATAAAGGTATGCACTAACTTCACATTTCAAACATAACATATGCATATATATATTCAATGTGCTTAATACAATAAAATAGTCACTTTTTAATTTATGCTATAACATCAACTTCACCTACTCATCACATCCATATTCATAGGCATCTTACATAAGAATATCATTATCTGATTAATTAAATAAGTTATTCATAGCCTTGCCTGCAACTCAAAGATGCAGATAATGGGTATCGCATCATACCCTAAAGGTACAGTAATCGCATTAGTATCCATAGATACCACACATTCGCATTAGCACCCCTAGGTACTGAGTATTCAATAAGATATCAATAAACTTGCATTTGGGGATCCAATTTGGAATCAATTTGCATTGATGATTCCAGAGGAATCAGACATTTTGGCTGCAGCAGTAGACCCTATAGGCATGCCTATCTATCCACTACTTGACTTGCAGGCTAAATTATTAGTCTTGTTTATTCATATTATGACATTCATAATACATTATCACATTGCTCATTCATACTATGGTTCACTTCACAATTCATTCATTAAGGCAAATGTACATAATGGTATTCAGATGAATAACATAATGATTATTCTTATAAACATGTTCATTCATCATATACACATACAGATTAAATAATTTAAGTCAATTAAGAAATCACTTAAAACATTCTGACCCTATCGCGTTCACGACAGACTTGATAATATGCTTCTGTCATGATTGCGGCCCATCTCGCGCTTGCGATAGAATGCACCCATCGCCTCTATCACGCTCGCGTCCACAATAAAAACCACCCCTTGCCTCTGTCGCGCTCGTGCCTATGCACATGCCCGCGATAGAAACCACATTCACCAAAAGGAGCCTTCTATCGTGCTAGTAACCCATGCCGTGCTCACGACATAATTGAATTTTTCATTCAAGGCTCCCTTACACCACTTTCCTACTTACACACCTTGACATCCTTACACATAAGACTTACATAGCCCATTCTGACCTTAATATTTGCCAATATAATCTTCTAAACACTCACTTATAAACATGTTAAGAGTATAATGACATAATTCCCATTATTTATGTTTAAGGAGCTATGGCCAATGGAACATTACATGCTCTAAAAGCTTCATATCCCAAATTAGCCAACTTAAACATACATATTAGAAGACCATACCATCTGCAACTTCACATAACCATTCCAGCACTATATAAACACATTATTATAATAATTAAACTCCTTATATCTCACTTTTAACATAGCTAAATCAACTCAATTGAGCTTTACCTAGCTTTAAGTTCACACAACACTACCTTACTATACACACCACCCGGTATGCCCTCCAAATCACACCAAGTATCAACCACACAATGGATAATAACAATTTTTTAATCATCAAAACAGGGTTATGAACTTAAGCAACCATCTCATGCTAACTAATTAACTCATCAAGCTTATTATAGCATTTGTTAATATACTCCCTACTCATTTAAGCATGCCATTCAAACATAGAAATTCAAGTTCAATAATGCAAATTAACATTTAAATATCAAGCTCCCAAACCTCTATATCCTTAGCTCCTAATGTCACTTTGCACTTGATTCTCCAATTTTGGCTTTTTCCTTATCCTTCTTTTGCTCAATCATTACAATATAATTATCCAATTTCCAGAATTGGATATAATTGATTAATAATCATGTTATCATAAGAAAAGTAGAAGATGGAGAAGAATGAAATACTAGCCACTTACCTTGAATCTTAACATTCACTAGGCACTGCCAATTTAATTATTCTCTTAAGAGAATTTATCTAATCTAATTAATGGAAGAAAAAAATAGAGAGAGGATGAAGGAGAGTAGCCGAGGAAGAAGACAAAAATACAGAAACATGCAACTTTCTCTCTCCTTCCAATCTTATATTGCATGCAAAAGGGTAGGTTGGCATCACCATAAGAGAACATGTGGACTCCACTATTCTTCCCAAAATTTGATTTTGTTAAACACTATTAGCCCTTAATTAATCTCTATTAATCATTAATCTTGCACTTTTACAATTGAGCCACTTAAACTTATTTATTTGTTCAATTAAATCCTTATTTCAATTACACCTTGGTCCTTAATTAGGCAAACTTCAAATTAACTTTACTCAATTAACACAATCAAATCAATTTACTACCAGGGTATTATTCGGGCTGTTACATTCATCAACTAAATCCTTTTCTCTCTTTTCTCTCATTAGTTGCTGATGTTTAGAATATTTCTTATTATTATTTCATAATGGATATTATGTATTTTTGCTAAGTCTTTGTGTTTTAGAATTGCAATAATGAATTAATCTTAAGAACTATATTTCCTCGTGTAGACACCGGGTCTTGAGGCAGTCTAGGTCAGAGTTACCCGATGAAGAGTTCAACGTCGGTTTTCGGATAAATGGATGGAATTCGGAGGTTTTCGTCTCTCGATTTCATAAGGATTAAAATGTTTTTCTCTATAGTGTGAGGTTTTGAAAGAGTTTGGGAAATTTCACTTGAAAAGTGAGAGTTTGCTCCTCAGACGGGATGACCGTCGGAGTTGGGATGCCCGTCTCTATTTGGTATTCCCCGTCTCTATGCATTGTAGGGATGACCCGTCTATAGTATAAGTGGTGGGCACGTGTCTGCATAGAGACGCCCGTCCCTAGTCCCACGCCTCGGCCCATCTGTTGTCCTGATTTCCACGCGTACCCTTCTTAGGGACGCCCCATCGGTAGTTATAGGGACGACCGTCGGTAGTGGATCTGATAAGATAACGCCGGATTTGATTAAATTTAATCTGATAAGCTTGATATCTTTTAAATTTCGATGAGATTTGGGGCAGATATTTGGTTAAAATTTGAATTTTAAAATCCTTTTAAAATTCAAACTTTAAATTGATGTTTATCCTAATTGTCTCCTAAAATTTCTATAAATAGTGGATTAAATTTCATTATTAAGGGCTAGAAAAATTCACAAATTTTTGGGGAGAAAAATTAGCAAATTTTGAGAGATTGGCAAATTTTAAAAAGGAAAAAAATTCTTTCATCTTTTGTGAGCAATTTACTGAAATCTAAAAAATCTCTATTATTTTTAGAATTTTTTATTTGATAAAAATTCTTTCAATTAATTGACTTTTTTTTTTAAAATTCTACTTATGAATTAAGCCAATTTGAGGTAACGAAATTCATTCGTTTCCATCAATCCAGCTAATTCCAATACTTGAATCGCTGTCAAATTTTCAACAAAGAAAAATGTAAATTTTCTTTCCTTGATCCATTTTTATTCGATCCTTGTGAAGCGTGCAGGGACCAAAATCATTCGACATTCACCCAAAAAGGTAAAATCCGAGGGTAAACATTCTGGATTAATATTTGTGTAATTTAATTGACTTATATTAATTGTTTTTTATTTTTAATAATAGGATTTTTTTTAACAAAGAATTTCAATTGAAATTTTGAAGTCTTTAAACTTTTTCTGCAACCAGGGGTGATCGACGGAAAGAGTGGTTACCGATGCTTGTCCCTATTCCGAGAGACGGGACGTAGGTGACACACCACTCCGTCCGCCGGTCACACTAAGGACGCCCATCGGTATTGTGTAAGAGGCCGGCCCTAGGCAAATTCTCATGTTTTTAAATTATTTCTTTTACCCTTTTTTTATTTCTTTTACCTTTTAACTCATTTCTTTTAAAGTTTCTTGTTATTTTACTTTTCTTTACTTTATTCACGATTTTGACGCTGACATATTTATTTCTATGAGTTATTTTCTGACCATTTTGGAATTGGAGTCCTTAATGATGGTGACCGCGCCAATCTGAGGATTTCCATCCGGGTTCTTTCTTTACCCTTGTCTTTATTCATTTTATTATGAAGATTATTTTAATGTCATTAAAGTAAAAAGGGCCAAATGTTTTAAGCAATTAATTTGGGATTTTTTCGAAAGTCGGGGACCAAAGTCCCGTTTTTAGCCAATAAAACCGACATTTCTCAAAAATCAGCTTATAGTAAATATGCATGGCAGGACCAAAGTCCTCACTCCAATGAATATCCCGATTTCTGTATGATTTACATATTATTTTTTATTTACAATGGGGGTTGTATTCCGCCCCTAGTTTTGTTGTAATATTTTTACATATGCTTTATTTTATTTACGCTTTTATTTATCGCTTCCACTACGTGATTGACATGCACTTTAATTGATTGCATTAAAATGAATGAGAAATGGGATGAAATGATAAACTCAAAACTTAATTATAATATTAATCAAGGTACAAATAAATGAGAAGTCTCGAACTCATTCTGGTAACTCATTCTGGTCTTGGGCTCAATGAGGTTAGAGGTCTAGAACCTCCAAAATATCTCTTGTTCCCCTCCAAAAGGCCTAATTTACATAATCCTAGGCTCTAGGGGGTAGAGGACATCCTAATATTCTATTAGGCTGAGACCTCTAAGATCTCTCTGATTTGCCCAAGATGGATATTTACGCGCTGTGTAATCCTAGGTTCCACGAGGTTAGAGGGTCGTCCTAATATCCTATTGGGCTGGCACCTCCAAAACCCTCTTGACTTACCCAAAATGGATATGAATGCGCCGTCTTAAGCTCGCTGAGACTAGACGACCCTTCCCAATGTTCTATTGGGTGGCGACTCCAAGAAACCTCCTTGTTGCCCAAAATAGACGCACTTGTAAATACCTTACAAGTTTTTATGAACCTCTCTCGAAAGCCCTAAAGAGGGCCTTCGGGGCGTCCTACGGGGTTCGGCGCGCGTCACAGTGGCGACTCTGCTGGGGACTATACTCGAGACTTTGATTTGAAAGTACCTTGATTAAAAATTACAATTGAGTTTTGAAAATTTTCATCTTCTTTCAAAGATGCATTGCATCTCATTAGAGCCTTAGATATATGCTAGTTTGGTTCCTTTATTAGCCCCGGTGCATTCCCGAAGTGCGACCCTACGTTCACTCAATGTAGGGAAGTGTTAAGGATAATCACCAGCTCAAGCCTCGTACCATTTGGTATATAAAATGGAGACCCAATCGGTCGTTACGCTCCTGATGAGCTAGACCCATCGGCAGGGACCATGCTTGGGTAGCCCTAAAGTAACATCACCTTTTGACTGAAGCGCATGTAATGGAAATAGTTACTTCCCCTAAGTGGTATGAACCTTAATACTATGCTTGCAGTATGGATCATTGTGTATTAGACAAACCCAGATAATATAACTGGTCACCTAATCAAAGGCTTTCATGTCTCGATAGGCCCAAGGCGATTTATTCGGACTGCCTAAATACATAATGATCATAACCTATGCGCCTGTGCATTAGTTAGGAGAGGTTATACTGCCGATTTTTTTCACCGTGCACCATACGTGTCCATCGGGTCCCCGGATGATCCATGGGCCAATCCCACCTAGGAAAGAGACTATGACCTCGTGTGCAGGAGTAACAAGGTTGGAAGGACCTATGTGCTTGCATGTGGTTTGTGAATGTTGCATAGCACGATCATGCATCTTAGCACGTTCATGCATCTTCCTTACCCTTTATGTTTTTTAGCTATCATAGATTTGCCTAGGTGGACAAGAGGGTCTCAGGGGCGACTACGCAGAAATCCATTCTTCGAGTTACCAGAAAGGGTGGAGTATCCGGACACTTCTTCTGAAACCAGCTACGCTACTTCATCTCAGTTTTTTTTACCCAAAGAAATGACAAACTCACCAAGAGGGGTAGATGCCACCAGGGCAATGATAGCAGAGGAAGTGGGCCGAAGGCTTGAAGTATTCGAGAATTGGATGATGGTAATGATGGCCATAATGGGTCTGCAACCGGCCCCGCAGAACCCTCCACCTCCTCGTATGAGAAATAATGAAAGGGGGGAGGTCAGAGAAGACCCACAAGAGGAAATTCGCCCGCCACCTGTAAACCTAAGAGCTACTACCTCAAGGGCACAAAGGGGAAGACCAGTCCCAAGGCTAGATGATGATTGGGAAGACGAAGAATATGAGGAGCGTATGTCTGAGAAAGGGAAAGCCCCTCAAACTGAAGAAGCCATCTGGAAGAAGATGGAGGAGAAATTTAAAGTAATGACGAGAATGCTGATAAAGGGCCGAGGAATAAACCCTGAAGACAAGGAGTTAGAAGGAGAAGGTTTAGTCCCAATGAACTTTAAAATGCCGGATGTTCCGAAATTTAACGGCACTTCTGACCCATAGCACACATAAAACAGTACTCGCTGGTGATTAAGGGTACTACCTTGATGAAAAGGCAAAAGATTGAATACTTCTGCTTAAGCCTGACTGGCCCAGCGGTGGATTGGTACCACGGGCTCGATCGTAGAACTAAGGAGGACTGGGATTTATTGACGAAGGACTTTTTGAGACAATACGATTGCAGCACGAGGATGGAGATGACCTTAAAGGACCTAGAGCTGCTACAGCAAAAGGGAGGCGAGTCATTCCATGAATATCTAACCCGATGGAGGAATCGGGTAATGGAGTTGAAGAGGAAATCGGATACCCAGGATCAAATACGGTTGTTCATAAAAAATGCAAGCCCGTATTTGAGGGAAGGATTGAAGATGAAAGGACTGAGAGACTGGGAGTGTCTGTAGGACATCGCTATTGAGGCTGAGGGAGAGTACCTTGTTAGGAGAGCAGGTAATGAGAACTATCCCAAGAGGGGTAGCGGTAGCCAGGGGGCAAGTAGACCAACCGGTTCCGCTAGTGGCACGAGGAAGACTTATGAGGTGTCAACTACTAATGCTAACCTGAGGCATTTTTCCAATCTTGGAAGGTCTTTATCATGGGTATTGAGAAGACTGATGAAAGAGGGTAAGCTGCAGCCTTTGCCACCCAGACCTGCTAGAACTCAGGGCATGCCAGGGCATAAGGATAATGAGTATTGCGCATATCATCAGCACACTGGGCATACGACTGATAACTGCAAGGCTTTGAGGCATGCAATTCAAGATCTAATTGACTCGAAGTAAATCACAGACCCAGAGACGAGAGGGGGTCAAAAGAAAGCTGGGTAAAACAGTATGCCCCCGCCAGTGAATATGATCGGGTCAAGCTTGCCCGAGGAGTTTGCGTTAAAGGACTTGTATGGCAATGATGTCCACACTGCTGTCACAAACCTCCATGAGGGGAGTGAAGAAGGGCTTCCCGCTTCAGTGATCCATTGCTGGTCCACTGATTATAGTGGAACTAAAAACTATGATTCTGAAGTATTTTCCGACCCGTGGGATTCGGAGGAGGAATGAGAAGAAGCGAAGAAGAAAGAAGTAGGAGCTGTGACCCGAAGTGGAAGGGTAGCTCCAGAAGTCGAGAAGCCCCAGGAACCGGTTGAGGGCAAAAAGGGAAAAGAGCCGGAAGAAGATCCGAATGTTAAACAACTAAAAAAGACGCCAGCCCAGATTTCAATATGGGATCTCTTGAGATAGTTGCCATTACATAGACAGAAGGTAGTAGAGGCTTTGTACGAGGCAACTGTGGCCACAACCATCTCGCCTACGGAACTTCTGGATGTATTGAAAGGAAGATCGGGATAAAATGTTATTTTCACCAGTGCTGATTTGCCGGCAGAAGGCCGCAACCATAATCGCCCTTTGTACATAAAGGCACAGATTAACTAAAAGTACACAGCCTATTTAATGGTAGATGATGGCTCTTCGATAAATGTGTGCCCACAGGTGGCAATGGCAGCTTTTGGGGTGATAGAGGATATGTTAGCAAAGTCTGATCTCACCATTATAGCATATGACAACTCGCGTAGACATGCTTCGGGGACATTCATGGCAATAGTGAAGATGGGACTAGTAGAGTCAGAAGTGGAGTTTGTGGTACTGCCTATACCCGCCAATTTCTTAGCTCTTTTAGGAAGTCCATGGTTTCATAAGTTGGGAGGAGTCCCCTCTATGCTTCACCAAATGGTAAAGATATCTCATAAAGGCCAGATTGTGACTATAAGGGCTGCATGGGAGAATCAGGTTTCAATACTGGAGATCGCTAGGCAGCCGTTTAGTGGGTTTCATGTTGCCATGATAGGCGAGGAAGAGCAGAAGGAAGAAAGCCCCAGGTGCTAAATATGATGAAGAGGATGTCATTCCTCCCTGGCGCAGGACTGGGTAAGAATTCTCAGGGGATGCGAACAGCCGTTACTACCAAGGGCCAAAAGGATAAAAGGGGCCTAGGATACACAGGTGTTGTAGAGAGGGGTGAGAAGCCAGAAATGGAAATTCCTCATATCCGAAAGACTTTTGTGCCAGCAACCGCAGTATGTGCCTATATGGGGGAAGTTGAACCGCAGTGGCTGGATGGAAGAATTGTGCCAGGGTTCAAGGTCTTCAATGATGTCTATGACTGTGACATTGGATTGATCAAGCCAGCGGAGGGCTTTTGGGATGAGGAAATCATGACCAGTAGGACAGCTTGGGACCGTGAGATGCCTGAACAAGTGATCACTGAGAAGATGGTAGCCACCCAGCTGAAGGGGAAAGCAAAGGTAGAGGAAGCCATATAGGAGTTGACTGAGGAGCCTCCAAAGAGCCAAAATGATGCCGGACCATCAACCGCGGCAGATGCGCCAGCAGAGCAGGAAGAGGAAAATAGTTTAGATTTTCTTTTTGCTCCAGAACTTTACAATGATGTTAATGACAATTTCGATCTTATAAATAAATTGAATGATTTTGCTTACTTGTGTGATGTTTCCGATGATTTCACTATGCATGATCATGATCATCATCCATCCATATTTGATATTGATTCAACCGATGCTACTCCATTTAATCTTGGAACCACGAAAAACCCAAAAGAAATTTTGATAGCATCAAATATAACTTCTGAAGAGCAAGAAAAATTTGAGAGAATCTTAAAAAAATATGAAAAAGTCTTTGCCTGGGCCTACGAAGATATGCCAGGAATCGATCGGAAAGTCACAGAGCAAGCTATTCCTATATATCCAGACCATAAACTCGTTAAATAGAAACTAATAAGGCTTAGGCCCGAATGGGCAGATAAAGTGGAGGAGGAGATTCACCAGCAAATCAAAGCCAAATTTCTAGTTGAGGTGCAATATCTAACTTGGTTGGCCAATGTTGTCCCCGTAGCCAAAAAGAATGGCAAGGTAAGGGTATGCGTAAATTATCGGGACTTGAATAAGGCCTGTCCAAAAGATGACTTTCCATTGCCCCATATAGATGTGCTTATAGACAGCGCCACTGCTTGCGAGATGTATAGCTTTGGAGATGGTTATGCGGGCTACAATCAAATTCTCAATAAAATAATTGACCGAATTAAGACGGCTTTCATCACGAAATGGGGGACTATGCTTATCGAGTAATGCCTTTTAGCCTAAAAAATGTAGGAGCCACTTATCAGAGGATGGTAACAAAAATCTTGAATGACTTGATCCATAAAGAAGTGGAGGTATACGTGGATGACATGATGATTAAGTTAGCCACTAGAGAAGGTCATTTTGAAGCCCTGGAAAAGTTCTTCCAGAGGATAAACAAGTACGATATGCGGTTAAATCCTAAGAAATGTATCTTTGGTGTTACCTCAGGGAAGCTCCTAGGACATGTATTTAGTCATAGGGGAATTGAAATTGACCCAGAGAAGGTTAGGGCCATCAGAGAGATGCCAATACCGCAGAAGGAAAAGCATGTGAGAAGCTTTTTGGGTAGGTTGCAATACGTCAGTAGGTTTATTGCTAAGCTTACTTCGATCTGCGAACCGATCTTCAAACTACTCAGAAAAGACCAACCAGTAGTATAGAACGAAAGTTGTCAGAAGGCTTTCGATACTGTCAGAGAGTATCTGCTAAATCCACCGATGTTGAGACTGCCGCAGCCATTCAGGCCATTGATTTTGTATTTAGCTATAAAAGACGGTTCTGTAGGCGCTATGATGGCCTAGGAGGATGAATTTGGAGTGAAATTTGCTGTTTACTACCTTA
This sequence comes from Excoecaria cochinchinensis, assembly GCA_947683425.1. Taxonomy (NCBI): domain Eukaryota; kingdom Viridiplantae; phylum Streptophyta; class Magnoliopsida; order Malpighiales; family Euphorbiaceae; genus Excoecaria; species Excoecaria cochinchinensis. Next base: position 6,438,827 of record CANTUQ010000013.1, read on the forward strand.
GCAGCCTAGGAGGATGAATTTGGAGTGGAATTTGATGTTTACTACCTTAGCAAGAAGTTCCTGGCTTATGAGGTTAAGTATACAGAAGTAGAAAAGACTTGCCTTGCGGTAATCTGGGCTTCTAAGAAATTGCGGCATTACTTTCATGCCTACAGGGTACAGGTAGTAGCGAAGCAGAATCCTTTAAGGTACTTACAGGAAGCTCCATCATTACTTGGGAAAATGGGTAGGTGGTTGTTGTTGCTACAAGAATTCGATGTAGAGTATATTACTCGAAAAACTATCAAAGGGCGTGCAGTGGCTAAATTCCTAGCAGAACACCCAATTCAAGGAGACTCGTACGAGTTTAACTTTCCAGATGAGGATGTGACAGCTATCAGAGTTTGAGGTTGCCAATTGCACTTTGACGGAGCCGTGAACAAGGGGGCAGGAGTAGGGGTCATTTTAACGACCCCGGATAATAAGAAGCTCCCTTTGCCGAAGAAATTGAGGTTTAAGGCTACCAATAACGAAGCTGAGTATGAAGCGTGTGCATTTGGGTTGGAGGCGTTAATAGCTTTAGGAGCAAAAAACGTGGAAGTGTTTGGTGATTCCTCCTTGGTGATCAATCAACTCCGAGGTGAATGGGCCGTTAAAGAAGAAAGGCTAATGCCATACTTCAAGCACTTGAGAGACATGAGCAGTCAGTTTGAAGTGTGTACATTCCGTTTTGTTCCAAGGGACGAAAACCAATTAGCTGATGCGCTCGCCACTTTAGTCTAAATGTGGGACAATCCCGAAGGAGTGGTTATGAGGCCGGTTTTGATTTCTAGCTCTGAGAGACCTAGCTTCGAATCTAAATTAGTCATGGAGATAGAAGTAGCAGACGGGAAGCCGTGGTATTATGACATTATAAACTACTTAAAAAATGCGAATTTTCTAGAGGAAGCTACCAAAAAAGATCAGAGAATGATTCGCAAGTTATCTACTCAATTCATCTGCATAGATGGGGTGTTGTACAAATGACAGGTTGATGGTATCCAGTTGAGGTGTTTAGATGAGAAAGATGCCAAGAGGGTGATGGAAGAAACACACGCCGGAGCATGTGGAGCCCATATAAACGGGCTGGCATTGGCCAAAAAGATAATGAGACAGGTATTTTTTTGGCTTACCATGGATAATAATTGCTCGAAGTATGTAAAGCGGTGTAGTTATGCCAACAGTATGCAGATTTAAGGCATTTGCCCATTTCAGAATTACATAATTTGACATCACCTTGGCCGTTCGCAGCTTAGGGGATTGACATTATTGGAGAGATACGCCCCACGGCCTCCAATGGGCATAGATACATCATCATTGCCATTGACTACTTTACCAAGTGGGTAGAAGCTGAGTCCTTCAGGAAAGTTGATGCTCGGGATATGGCGAAATTCATTGAGAAAAACTTGATTTGTAGGTATGGCCTTCCATACCATGTGGTATCTGACAACGGGGTCCAGTTAATGGCCGAAACGAAGAAGTTACTCCAGAAGTATGGTATTGAGCACCATAAGTCTTCTCCGTATCATCCTCAAGCCAACGGGGCAGTCGAAGTAGCCAACAAGAATGTCAAGAGGATCCTGGCTAAGATGGTCCAAAACTATAAAGATTGGGCAAAAAAGTTACCTTTCGCACTTTGGGGTTACAGAACAACCATCAGAACTTCAATAGGAGCCACTCCATATTCCTTGGTATATGGGACGAAGGCAATATTGCCGGTCGAGGTTGAACTTAAGTTACTGAGGGTGATAATGGAAGCAGAGATTCTGGAGGCTGAATGGGCGCAACAATGGCTGCAACGCTTGAACATGTTGGATGAGAATAGGTTAAAAGCCTACTATCACAACCAAATCTACCAAAAGAGGCTCGTTTGGTCCTTTGGAAAGAAAGTCAAGAAACACCCATTGAAGGAGGGGGATTTGGTATTTAAACAGATGAGACCAGGTGCACCGGATGTTAGAGGAAAATTCAGACCAACGTGGGAAGGACCGTTCGTCCTGAAGAAGCTGCTATCAAAAGGAGCCTCGATTTTGCTGGATAGCCATGGCAATGAATTCAAAGAATTGATCAATATTGATAGACTCAAAAGGTTCCATGGCTAAAGGCTACAAAATCAAAAGAAGAGAATGAAAGCCCTGCGGGTCGAAAACCGAAAAAAGGCAGCCTTATTAAAATCGGGCGCCCCGTCAGGGTGAAAACCGAAAAAAGGCATCCTGGGCAAAATTTAGAGGCTTGAGAGAAAATATCCAATCATGAAAACCCAAGAGGGCTGATTGGTAATAGGAGTTGATGCTATCAAGATTTGGTTCCACGAATGAATGTAGTCTTGTATAATTGAATTAGTGCCAAAAATGATCATATATGCTGAAATCGTACTGAAATGTACACAATGCTGTGAAATAAAATAAGATTTGATTTATTCATTTACATCGTTGTCCAGTTCTACTTTAAAAAGAAACATATTGCTCAAAATGCATGCAAAACTAAACTATGCCCTACTACTACTCTCGCCAGCCAAATGCCTCAGTCGCCGTGTTCGGTTATCAGAGGCTGGGCTAAGTATCCACCTCTTGTACGCGGTGGTAGAGGTGACAGAATGGTTCCTGAAGGGTGGTATGATAGACTTCAATGGAAGTTAGCTCCAGAGCTCATGATAGCGGGAGGCAAAAGCCGCAGAAAAGATTCCACCTCGAAAGGACAAAGGGAGTCTCACCACATCCTAAGTCATTCCAAATTGACGAGAGCAGCGGGCCGTGATGTAGAAGGTGACCTCACGAAGCCCACATAGGGGAATGCATCCTGAAGATCCATTAATAATTGCACTGGATAAGGGAAGCCAAGCATGCATGAAGCTAATATCCTCATCTGATATTTCATTGAATCTGGTAATACCTTCGTCAGGGGTCCCAAATAGGCACAGACACTGGCGAGGAAGAAAATGCTTTGCAGAGTACTGACTAAAGACCCTAGGAGGTGGCTCTGACAGCAGTTTCAATTTCTCTTGCAACCAGATCTGAAAAAGGAAACAAGGAAAAATAAAAGCCAAAGAAAAAAAGATAAAAGGCAAAGAAAAGCCGCTGGAGTAAGTTGGATTTACTTCAGGCAAAAATTAGGAATAGGGTTGTGTGAAAATCCGAAAGGACGCACTTCCCGCTAAGAAAAGCTAGTGTGAAAATCCACAAGGGGCGCACTACCTTTTAAAATAATGACGTACCTGGAGTAATAAGGGGCTCCCAGACAATGAAGTGGTAGGCCCGGCACGGATAGAGTCCAAACCCAAGATAGTCTCAACCAGAATAAGTGGGAAAGGGGTCAGCCCGCGGTGAAAATCGTCCAAAATTCCAAACAAACGAGGGACTCCGAGCAGCTCCTCTGAAGTCACAATCAGATACTTCATCAGGCAGAAAAGAAAGATGACACTTAGGTTGTATGAATGAAGGTTGGGGAATTCATCCAGTGCTTCAATCAGAGGTTCTAAGGTAAATACAGGGCCTTGAGGAACTAGACGAGCAGTGTCAGAAGGAGATATGCTTAAGGACAGAGCAATATCCCGAGTTTGAACAAACCGCAGTGAGGAACGCAGAACAAAGCACTAGGAGGATACCAACTCCCGACAATAGCAGCAAGTTCCTTAGGCAGGGGCATATTTCCTGGTAGGTGAGCCTGAAAACATGAAAGAGAGGGTCCCAGAAGCGGGTCGCAGCTAAAAGAAGGTTGTAGTCTATTTTGACTCTTCGTAAAAATATCAGCCCAGAAAGGGGGGCAAGGGTGCTATTTTCCCAAGTTTGAGCATCGTCTAAGATACGGTACATTTTGGGAAGAAAAGGAGAATTCATTTCTCAATGGCTAAAGTCGAAGTCACTAAAGGAAATAAAGGAGAAAAAGAGGAAAAACTGGAGGAAAGAACCTGCTATGAAGCTAAAATGAGAGAAAAGGCACGAAATCCAAGAAAATGGTGAATTTTATAGGATCGATCTACCGACAGCTATACCGTCTCTAACTCAGACGGTTATCCCGTCTGTAATTGTCCACCTGGCAGATCTTTGCATCGTACATATCACGTGTATTAATTAGGTAATTAATGAGGGTTAAAAAGCAGAATCCGGAAAGACAGACGGCATTCTCGTCTCTAGCTCTAGAGACAAAAAGCCCGTCGGTTACTAAATTCTATATAAAGCTGCTGGCACCGACGGACTGTCACTTTCTTTTCTCTTTCTTTTTCTTCACACCGATGCTCCCTCCTTCTTTTTCAGTTGCAATTTTTTTTGTTTTTCTTTTGGTTGGTCTCCTTTGCACCAGTGTCTTGATGTTTTTTTCTTCATTGAGTCTCAACTTCCAGGTTAGTAAAATTCTTCTACTTTTTTTTTATATTTTTTTTAATTTTATGAATAATGTAATTTTCATTTTCTGGATTAGTGTAATTAGGAACCTTGCTAATTGATTTTAGTTGCTGCTGTTTAATTTGAAATGCCATTATTTGGTTAATGTTTTGTTTAATGCTTTAAGTGCATGAATTAACACATAAAGTAAATAATATGCTGTTCTTCAGTTGATATAAATGCATGGATATATGCTGTTTTGAGAACAACTAATGATAAATGCATATTTATTTTTTCGAGCTTTTTTTTACTTAGATGTACAGGAATGGCCTTAGGAATGCATGCACATTGGAACCAATATTAAGGGTTAGAAAATAATGTTTGGGGCCTAAGGCCTGTCCCTCGTTGTCACTTTTTATGCAAGAAATTAGACACACCCTTGCCGGGGTGCTGTTAAAATTTGTTTTAATCAAAGTTGTACTGTACTGTTGCTTGGGACCTGAGGCCTGTCCTTTGTGATCTTTCTTATGTAGGAGGTTGGGAACACCCTTGCCGGGGTGCTGTCCAAATTTTTTTTGGTCTAGGCATATTCCTGCAGGAATGCTGTCCAAATTTTTATTAGGTCCGTTTATGACTATGATGCTAAACTAATTGTTTACTTTCTTTCCAGGATGCCACCACGACGATATGCTCCGCGTGATCAGCCTGAGCCTCAGGCCCTGACTTGGATGAGTGCCGAGGCCAGGCAGAGGTATGCAACACTGGCTCAGGTACAGTTTCGAGCTAGCTGCTTCATCTCTAGGCCATTCCTTGAGGCTCTACGGATGGCGGATGAGGTCGATGCTCTGATAGCGAGTGCGGGGTGGACTAAGTTTCTGACGCCGGCTTTCCAAACTCATCCGAAGATAGTTCGGCAGATCCTTACTACATTACAGTATTGGGGGTACCAGAGATCCGACACAGAGGAGGGTGTCATCCAGTTTTGGATCGAGAGCCACCGGTATAGCATTAACCATCAGCGATTTGCACAGGCTATGGGGCTTCCATTTGGGCAGGATGTTATAGTGCCCCAGAGAGCAGTTAGACGCCAACACTGGGCGGTTATTGCCTTACCGGGAGTGCCGTATGACCATGATATAGCAAAGAGCATGGTACTCTCGTCACAGGCCCTTCGCTATGTTCATAGGGTTCTATCCAGCTCCTATCTGGGACGAGCTGGTAACTCGGGGTCTCTCAATGCCGCAGAGATTTGGAGTTTATGGGCCATGGTGGCAGGCCAGCGGCTCAACATTAGCCACAAGATTTTGGTTAACCTGGTGAGAGTATCTAGGGGGACAGCCCCTGTAGTGTATGTTGGTGGAGTCATTACTAGACTACTTTTGAGTTTGGGTGTCCAGATATCCTTGGGCATGCTTTAGAGGAGAGCATTTATGTAGACGCTCCGGCAGCTATTACGATGGCTATGATATTACCGATACAGGGTCAGGCAAAGGCGTACAGACTTTGCACTATTCATGAGACCAGATGTGCATTTGGCATGCCCTCACTAGAGCCAGTAGAGGATTAGCCTCAGGATCAGCCTCAGATGGAGCAGCAGCCTCCCGAGCACCCACAGCACCAGGAGGACCAGCCTCCCGAGCACCAGCAGCACCAGGAGGACCAACCTCCCCGACATCCAAAGCACCAGGAGGGTCAGCCTTTGTAGCCACAGCACGAGGAGGAGCATCCTTGTACACCTTTCGATATGGGGATTGAGTTCACCATGGACGACTTATTTGGTACTCCCCAAGTATAGAGGGTACAGAGTCCTACCCCTCCTTCGCCATCGAGGGTGCAGCGGACAATTCCTCGGACACCTGAGAGATTCTCCCCATATGCTAGAGCAGGAGACCTGGGGGCATCTACTTCCACAGCTCCACCTCCAGAGCGGGCACTAGAGTCAGTCCCCCCTCCATCGGCACCATCGACTCACCCAGCACAGCCAGATTTCACTGCGATTTTGGCTTCTATGTTCGCATCCTTCGAGCGCAGATAGGAGGAGAGAGACATGACCCTTCTAGGATAGCTCGAGGAGCGAGATAGGGTTATGTTAGAGCGGATGGATTAGCAGCAGGGTATCATATAGGAGCAGGGAAGGCTCATCGATTATTTGAGACAAGAGCAGGAGAGACTCGCGGGCCAGTTGAGGCAGGAGATGAGGGCCTCCCAGGATGAGGCGATCCAGAGGACGGACGCATCTTTACAGATGGTGGATGAGTCGGTCGAGGCCCTCAGGTTTAGGATCCAAGTTCTGGATGATGCCATACCCCCCATCGCCCAGTCCATTTGGGAGTTCAGAGAGCAGACAGAGGATAGACTGAGGATGGACTCCACTATTCTTCCCAAAATTTGATTTTGTTAAACACTATTAGCCCTTAATTAATCTATATTAATCATTAATCTTGCACTTTTACAATTGAGCCACTTAAACTTATTTATTTGTTCAATTAAATCCTTATTTCAATTACACCTTGGTCCTTAATTAGGCAAACTTCAAATTAACTTTACTCAATTAACACAATCAAATCAATTTACTACCAGGGTATTATTCGGGCTGTTACATTCATCAACTAAATCCTTTTCTCTCTTTTCTCTTATTAGTTGCTGATGTTTAGAATATTTCTTATTATTATTTCATAATGGATATTATGTATTTTTTCTAAGTCTTTGTGTATTAGAATTGCAATAATGAACTAATCTTAAGAACTATATTTCCTTGTGTAGACACCGGGTCTTGAGGCAGTCCAGGTCAGAGTTACCCGATGAAGAGATCAACATTGGTTTTCGGATAAATGGATGGAATTCGGAGGTTTTTATCTCTCGGTTTCATAAGGATTAAAATGTTTTTCTCTATAGCATGAGGTTTTGAAAGAGTTTGGGAAATTTAGCTTGAAAAGTGAGATTTTGCTCCTCAGACGGGATGACCATCGGAGTTGGAACGCCCATCTCTATTTGGTGTTCCCCATCTCTATGCGTTGTAGGGACGGCCCGTCCGTAGTATAAGTGGCGGACACGTGTCTGCAAAGAGACGCCCGTCCCTAGTCCCGCGCCTCAGCCCGTCTGTTGTCAAGATTTCCATGCGTACCCTTCTTAGGCACGTCCCGTCAATAGTTATAGGGACGGCCGTCGGTAGTGGATCTGATCAAATAACACCGGATTTGATAAAATTTAATCTGATAAGCTTGATATCTTTCAAATTTGGATGAGATTTGGGGCAGATATTTAGTTAAAAATTGAATTTTAAAATCCTTTTAAAATTCAAACTTTAAATTGATGTTTATCCTAATTATCTCCTAAAAACTCTATAAATAGTGGATTAAATTTCATTATTAAGGGTTAGAAAAATTAACAAATTTTTGGGGAGAAAAATTAGCAAATTTTGAGAGATTGGCAAATTTTTAAAAGGAAAAAAATTCTTTCATCTTTTGTGAACAATTTACTGACATCTAAAAAATCTCTGTTATTTTAAAAAAAATTTATTTGATAAAAATTCTTTCAATTAATTGACATTTTTCAAATTCTACTTGTGAATTAAGCCAATTTGAGGTAACGAAATTCATTCTTTTCCATCAATCCAGCTAATTCCACTACTTGAATCGCTGTCAAATTTCCAAGAAAGAAAAACATAAATTTTCTTTCCTTGATCCATTTTTATTCGATCCTTGTGAAGCGTGCGGGGACCAAAATCATTCGACATTCACCCAAAAAGGTAAAATCCGAGGGTAAACATTCTGGATTAATATTTGTGTAATTTAATTGACTTATATTAATTGTTTTTTTATTTTTAATAATAGGATTTTTTTAACAAAGAATTTCAATTGAAATTTTGAAGTCTTTAAACTTTTTCTGTAACTAGGGGTGACCAACGGACAGAGTGGTTACCGATGCCAGTCCCTATTTTGAGAGACGGGACGTAGGTGACACACCACTCCGTCCACCGGTCACACTAAGGACGCCCGTCGGTATTGTGTAGGAGGCCGTCCCTAGGCAAATTCTCATGTTTTTAATTTATTTCTTTTACCCTTTTTTATTTCTTTTATCTTTTAACTCATTTCTTTTAAAGTTTCTTGTTATTTTACTTTTCTTTACTTTATTAATGATTTTGATGCTGACATGTTTATTTCTACGAGTTATTTTCTGACCATTTTGGAATTGGAGTCATTAATGATGGTGATCGCGCCAATCTGAGGATTTCCATCCGGGTTCTTTCTTCACCCTTGTCTTTATTCATTTTATTATGAAGATTTTTTTAATGTCGTTAAAGTAAAAAGCGCCAAATGTTTTATAGTAATTAATTTGGGATTTTTTTGAAAGCCGGGGACCAAAGTCCCGTTTTTAGCAAATAAAATCGACACTTCTCAAAAATCAGCTTGTAGTAAATATGCATGGCAGGACCAAAGTCCTCACTCCAATGAATATCCCAATTTCTGTATAATTTACATATTGTATTTTATTTACAATGGTGGTTGTATTCTGGCCCTAGTTTTGTTGTAATATTTTTACATATGCTTTATTTTATTTATGCTTTTATTTATCGCTTCCATTACATGATTGACATGCGCTTTAATTGATTGCATTAAAATGAATGAGAAATGGGATGAAATGATAAATTCAAAACTTAATTATAATATTGATCAAGGTACAAATAAATGAGATGTCCCGAACTCACTCTGGTCTTGGGCTCAATGAGGTTAGAGGTCTAGAACCTCCAAAATATCTCTTATTCCCCTCCAAAAGGCCTAATTTAAATAATCCTAGGCTCCAGGGGGTAGATGATCATCCTAATGTTCTATTAGGCTGAGACCTCCAAGATCTCTCTGGTTTGCCCAAGATGGATATTTACGCGCTGTGTAATCTTAGGTTCCACGAGGTTAGAGGGTCATCCTAATGTCCTATTGGGCTGGCATCTGCAAAACCCTCTTAGCTTACCCAAAATGGATATGTATGCGCCGTCTTAGGCTCGCTGAGACTAGACGACCCTTCCCAATGTTCTATTAGGTGGCGACTCCAAGAAACCTCCTTGTTGCCCAAAATAGATGCACTTGTAAATACCTTATAAGTTTTTATGAATCTCTCTCGAAAGCCCTAAAGTGGGCCTTCGGGGCATCCTATGGGGTTCGGCGCACGTCACACCTTGTTTTTATAAGGCATGAATGATTAAAGTTTAATTGAGTTTTAGAATGTCTTATGTATGCTTGATCACCATAAATAACTTGCTAATCAAATATTCATAATGAGAATTGGGGCAATTTGGTTGAAAAGCAATTGAATTTACTTAAAGGTTAGGAAAGTACTTAGAGACAAGAAATCCACTTTAAGGGGTTTAAGAATTGCAATAAAACTTAATGGTTTTTGTTTATCTCCACAATGACACGAGAGTGCTTGTAGACTCTAAATGAATTGACAATGAGAGTTGCTTTTAAGGATCATTGGCTATATTCTCCGATCATTGCATGGATTTATGTGTTTGCTAATAATTAAAGTCCTTGATTAATTGTCATTTGTAATTCTAATATGTATTACTATACATTGCATGAAATTGTTATAAGCACATTAGATTAATTAGAGTAATTTGTAATTCTTAGCAATTTTAGGAAAATTAGAACAATTCAATTATTCTTTTAGATCATTATCTATCCATCTCCTGATACTGTTTTAGGCTATTTGTGGAATTTTTCTGACTTTATGTTAAATGATAGGATTATTGACACATTCTATTTACAAAGCGATGTAAAATTTTAAAGCACACAGTCAGTAATAAAATGCTCTAAAGTATACATATGTGACACACTTGATCCGAAACACAGTGGCAGAATATGATGGGAGATGCGTTTAAAAGATTCATTCTCTCTCTCTCTTATTCTATTTTGATAAGTGATTTCATTGGTTCACAAAACTACCAGTTACAAGTCATAAGACATCAGAGTGGAAGGAATCAGCAAAAGCAAAGTCTAGGAGGTAGAACTGTATTCATAGATTTTCATCACACAAACTGGCTAGTATCAGCAGTAACTTTGAACCTGTTGAAAAATAGTAAGAGAGAACTTGAGAAAGATGCTAATATTAGAATCACACAGTGATCTCTAACATTTGCATAGTTCTGTTAGCTCTGGTTTCTGTCTTAATTTCGTATGGAGGTTATCCATTCCATTTATTCTTTTCTTGACACCAAAGGACAACTCCTTGCACTTAGTTTTCTCTAAATCCAAATGCTACAATTTTTTTGGCACATCAACACTAGCTCAAATTTGTGGAAGCTGGAGTCATTGTTATTCTGCCTTATTTTTTGCAGGGTTGGGGTTGACCACCCAAATTCTCCATTTTAATGAATCTAATTCTCCAGTCGCTTTTTTCGTTTCTTTCTTAAGAAATGTAACTTCATACAGTTTAATCAATTAATTCGCAATCAATTTTTCTTTTCTTTCTTAAGAACTGTAACCTCATTTCTCTATCTCTTGCCCACGGTTAGAGTTATTAGAAAAGCTTTATCAATAAATTTTTTTGTTTACTTGATTGATCTAATTATCAGGCATCTGCCTGGCAGGTTAGGCAAAGCCTCATAGATCTTGGAGCACTTCTTGGATAATTTATTGAGCCAGACACCTGATCAGCAGCAGACTTTTGCTGCAATTGGTGAGGTATGGAAACCTAAAGAATAAATGAGTACCTGCATGAAAATGCTACTAATATTACAGTCATGTTCATGGTGCATTACTCTATGTTTGGACAGTGAACTGAATTGGAAATGAAGGAAAATTATTGGTTTACCTCATACACTGGAGTACTTTAAATTTTATTCTACATTAGATAGGAAAAATAAATTAAAAAAAAATGTTTGTTAACTCCTCGTTCTTTGTTTAGGATTTATTTGCAATAGCTCTGGATCAACCTTTTCGGTTTCCATCAACCTTTACATTTGTTCTAAGAGCATTTTCAACACTTGAAGGTTCTCTCTCTCTTACCATCTACCCACTTTATGCTGATTTTGTTCTGACTTGTTCAATAAACACATTGTGGAAATTGTGTTTCAAATTTTTTGTATATTCTTGTGATGCTGGCCAGCGTTTAAGTGATAACTACAGTTACATCACCATATTGCTCTTTCCTTGATTTTACTTTCTTACAGGTATTGGCTACACTCTTGATCCGAACTTTTCATTTGTCAAGATTGCGGCCCCTTTTCATTAGATCTAAAGAAACAGGCAGCGCACATGAACACTTGAAGTAGGAGACTTAAAACTTTGAGTTCGGGTTCTTGAGGTATTATCCCCTAACATTTGCAGAGAATAGATTGTTTTGAGTCATTCAGAAATAGAAAAGTATAGTACAAAAAATTATGTGGTTCAACTTAAAATAGGCAAAGATGTCATCCTTTCAAGCTGTAGCCCTTAAAATCTTCTATGTTTATTTCAAGTCTTGCCTTATTTTGACACACCATTCAACTACATTACCAGTCCGAAAGAGCAGCTAGGAAAGCAACAATACTACAAATGGCAACTATATACACAGTCACGACAACTTATGATTATTTTTTACTTTTTCTTTGCAGCCCTTTTCATTTTTTGGATGTTTTGAAGTGTATATACAATTACACTTGGTGGACTTTGGATATTTTGAAGTGTGTATATAATTACACTAGCTTGTTGGGAGATTTTGAATATTTAAGGTAAATTATATTTTAAATTAAAAATATTAAATTATTTGGCCTTTTGATTTATTGGCTTTGTGCATGAATTTTAATTTTAAATTTATGTTTTAAATTCTACAGGTTTTACAAAACAATGGACAATGAAGATATAAGGTTAATTATGCATTCTTCTAGAATTTTCTTAGTGAATAGAGAATGATATAGATAGGGGCTGTTTTTATATTTTATACTTGTATATGATACAATATCGACCAATTTCGAAATATCGATATATTTTGTATCTGATATTTTGCAATCTATGAAAAAACTATTTATTATAATTTTGGATATGTATATGCGCGTGAATGATGTGTACAGGTAATAGTCAAATAAAATATTTTATTTATGGTGAATACAGCGAAAGAAAAAACTTGTCGATAAAAGTATCTTCAACTACCAAAAATTCCTTCGTTGAAAGCGAATAACATTAGCAAAGAGAAAATTTGATCGGTAAAACAGTATTTTTAACGACAGGAAAGGTTAAAAAGTGAATATAATTAACAAAAAAAAATTTGGTTGCTACAAAGTATCTTTAACGACCAGAAATTTTTTCGTTAAAAGTGAATATAATTAACGAAGGGAAAATTTGGTCGCTAAAAGGTATATTTCACGACCAAAAATTTCTTCGTTAAAAGTGAATATAATTAGCGAAGGGAAAATCCGGTCGCTAAAAGGTATTTTTAACGACTGAAAATCCCTTCGTTGAAATTGAATGCAATTAGTGAATGGAAAATTCGGTCGCTAAAAGGTATCTTTAACGACCGGAAATCCCTTCGTTGAAATTGAATACAATTAGCGAATGGAAAATTTGGTCGCTAAAAGGTATCTTTAACGACCGGAAATCCCTTCGTTGAAATTGAATACAATTAGCTAATGGAAAATTCGGTCGCTAAAAAGTATCTTTAACGACCGGAAATCCCTTCGTTGAAATTGAATACAATTAGCAAATGGAAAATCCGGTCGCTAAAAAGTATCTTTAACGACTGAAAATCCCTTCGTTGAAATTGAATACAATTAACGAAGAGAAAATCCAGTCTCTAAAAAGTATCTTTAACAACCGGAAATCCCTTCGTTAAAAGTGAATATAATTAGCGAAGGGAAAATCCGGTCGCTAAAAATCACTTTTCAACGACCGAAAATATTCCGGTCGTTAAAGACATTAACGACCGGATGCAATATCCGGTCATCTATACCTTTAACGAAGGGGTTTTTACCGACCGGATTTTCCGATCGTTAAAAGTTTTTAAAGACCGGATTTTAACTTTTAACGACCGGATTTCCCTTCGTTAAAGAGCATTTTTCTTGTAGTGTATCTATTCGGTTAATATAAAATTGCTCTAAGATTCCCTAGTGTTCGACACCTTACTTGCTTTACACTTAGTCTTAGAGACTAGGGCATACAATTTGACCCACACCAAAAGCCATGCCTAAGGGACAACTAACTCTTCACATCTGCCCATCCCTGGCAAAGTCACGCCTGAGGGATGGTCGTAACTCACCACATTCACCCGTCCCTTGCAACACCATGCTTGAGGGATAGCCAGCTCTTCACATTCGCCCATCTCTAGCAAAGTCATGCTTGAGGGATGGCCATGACTCACTAGGTCCACCCATCCCTGGCAAAACCACGCCTGAGGGATGGCCTAACTAGCTCAAAAACTTTGAAACCATTCTTTATACAAAAAACATAATGCAATCTCAAATTTCATAGCTAGAAAAACTATTTAAGCCTTATTTTGAGGCAAAGTGATCTTATAAAAATTGATCCCCAAGATGTTAGCTTTCTAACGTCACAAAATTCAGGTCATTTGGAGCTTAATACAAGGAGTTATGGTTTTAGAAGCGCACACTGTTTTGTAGACCCTCCTAAAGAGAAATGCTACTCTTTTTGACACTTTTAGGGGCATTAAAGCTAGAATTATCTCATGGCCATTTCTAAGACATTTGTAGGCATAGATGTTCCAGTTCTAACCCAACTAAAATCATACAATTTTGAGTTCTAAAACTTGACTTACGACCAAAATAACCACTAAAGGTCAAACTGAATTCCTGGGCAGAGTTTCCCTTTGGAACTCAACATGCCCCAAATCAACCAATTCCACACAACCAACCATAATTACTCAATTTAATTCAACACAAATCATTTATAAACACTTCAAAACATGCAATTAATCAGCATACACCCAAAAGCACATAAATTCACAAACCTTTTTCCCCCTTGCACTTCCTTGCTTCTACTTTCACTTTTCCTTCAATCCACAAGCCTTCTCCACTAAAAATCATATTTAAATTTCAGAATTATAGTAATGAATCACAATTCCAATTCCAACCCATGAGGAAAAAAGAAGAAATCATACCAAAACTCTTACCTTAAACTTGCAAGAACACTAAAATAATACTTAGCTAACTTAAAGCATTCTTGGGTAACTCTTTAATTGGAGAATTCAGGTGAATGAACTAAGAAGAAGAAGAAGAAGAGGAAGGAAATGCAAAATTCTTCTCCCCTGAATAGCTGGCCAAACATAGGTGAAATAAAGCCAAAATCTAACATCTTCAATCCTTATATGTATGCATGTGAATGCATTGGTGGCTCATTCTTAAAATGACACATGCATTCCACTCACACACACACTTAAGCATACTGAGCTTAATTAATTGCATCTTATATTTATTTGATCTCTCACTAATCATTAATCACATAATATCTCATTTAATCACTTAACTATTCCATTTATGCAATTAATTCCTTCTTAAACTTTTCAATTAAACCGGTTAAATCCTCAACACATATACTTAACCATTTATACAACTTAGGCCACTCTTGTACCCTAAAGGTATGCAATACGACTACGGTACAAGTCCGGGCCTTACACAACTTCCAGTATTAATTAAAATCAAACAACTATTTTGTCCATCAAATTGTAAAAATTCAAAAAAACAAAGATAAAATACCTGTAAAAAATAAATTAAAACAAAGAGAGCAAAAAAACATAGGCAATAATATAAGCATCAGTATACTGTTTGTCATAAAAATATGATTTTTCTTCAAATAAACGCAATTTCTCATCACTAAAAGCATGCTAGTACTTTTTTAACTAGTTAAAAGTGAAATAAAGGAGGAAAATTGAAGAAATCAACCTTGTGGGCTTTAATGGCATAACACAAAATATTCAACAAAAATTGGTCTCTAAATATGCGCATTTTGAAGGGGAACAGAATGGCACAAACGGTGTGGCAAATGGAGCAATATGAGTGAAAAAGATGGAAAAAACCAAAGGGAGAAGAGAACGTAACATTTGAGTGAGAGAGTGACAGTGAAGAAGAATAAAAGAAAATGAAAAGGAGAAAAAGTTTACAAGGATCGAGTCACAGCCCTGGCCGTGATGCAATTTGAATGTACTTTTTTAGAAAAAAAATTATTTTATTTTATTTTATTTTTATGCATGTTATTTAAATTACACAGATGAATAACTAACCAATTGCCAAAATAACCCTACAAATACAATTATTATTAAATTTTACCAATAATTTTACGAATTAATTAATTAGTTTTAATTAATTTCCTATATACATATTAATAATAACAGTAGTATATAAAAAATACTTCCTTAATTACAACATTCGCTTCATCTTAATGTGAATATCTTTAATTTTTTCCTACAGAAAAACCACGTGAACACCTACATATATACCAAATACCACTAAAATGCATGTGCCATGCAAAAATGTACCACTTAAATGGTTTAGAGGTGAGTCATGACTTAGTAATATGACCCACTGCCAAAGTCAAGGGAGTGACTCAACCTTGGCCTATAAATACAAGTTGAAATCCTTCATTTTGTGCACTGGGCTTTTGGAATAGCTTCCTCTATCTAGGTAAGTGTTTTCTTAACTCTCTATTTTCTGCCTTTCCTCTCTTTTTTTTATTATTTATATATTTATTTTATTATTATTTTATTATTTATTTTAATTTTTGAAAAAAAGGCAAGCAACTCGCTACTTCCAATGTGTCTTCACCATTTGTTAACAGGCTGCACAGAATACTTGATGCCCACAAAACTTGGGAAAATCCTATCTTGTCTCCATATTCTAGCTTAAAGTTCTTAAGAAGGGTACAACTTGACTCGAGTCTTTTGCTGGTAGTAGCTCAATCCTGCGACCCTAGGTTCCATGCTTTTTGATTTCCCCATTAAGAACTGTGTCCGTTGGCTAAAGAATTCGCTGCAATTATTGTGTAACTTTTACCCTCGGACCTGCCTTGTGTACTGAATTACATAAGAGATTACGCTAGAGAAGTGGCTTGAGCCTTAGGCATTTTACCATTTGCAGTTCTGAGACTGACCGAGATAGTCGCGTGCCCTTGGAAGCTCTATTTGATTCACTGGACAGTTTGACTGACATGTCGACTTATCACATTGCTACAATTTTGCTAACCTACTTTACTAGGTGCCTGATTATAACTGGTGATGGCCTAACTACCGCTTCTTGACTCTTTGGCGTTATTGAGGTATATACAATAGATTGACACCATTCCTCTTGATCTTGGCTGAAACCATACTTGGACTTGATGTAATCTGAGCTGACCCTTCTGCTCTTTTGATTGGTAGCCCCTTACTTCTCCAATACCTGTAGTCATAAATTTAAAGGTAGTGCATCCCTTGTAGGTTTTCACAATAGCTTTTCTTAGTAGGAAATGCATCATTTTTTAGGATTTTCACATGACCCTTTCCTTAATTTTTGCCTGAAATGAATCCTACTCATTCCAGTAGCTTTTTTTTTTTTAGATATTGCTAAAGAAAAATTGAGACTGCTGGAAGAACCTCCTCCAAGGGTGATCAATATATACTCTCTAAGGCATTATCTTCCGTGGAGACGGTTATACCAATTTGACTCTCCACAAGAGGGTGTTGTATGGTTAGCTATAGTGGTGGATGAGGACATTAGCTTTATGTGCCCTTGGCTAACATTGCTTTTTATCACTCGGGATGGCCACTCCGATTGTATGCCATTATGTGGACTATACAGAGCTATATTTTGCATTATAGCTCGTTGTTCTAGCCAATTCGGAGAACCGCAAGGCATAGTCGGAAGCCCACAGTGTTTCCAAGGAGGAAACCTAACCGTGGCATTTGCCTCAGGATTTCACCACCTTTGGAATTAACTACCCATTGTGCCCAACATATGAAAGTTCGAAGATAGTAACTTCGCCACCTCAGTTGAATACAAAATGTAGGTAACCAATCTTACTATTAATGATAGAGCATCTTGGCTAAAGAGCTGCGACGGTGTGGGTAGCAGCAGAGGATGAGTGCACCACCTTCTAAACTATCCCAAAAGCATTTCTATTTCATCTGCTTCAAGCGGCTCAACTTTATTCCAGCCAACTCACATTTGGTCTCCTTTTTGGTGTATACATGAGAACAATATGATAAATAAAGCAGTAACAAAGACCTATGCTGAAAGAACTATAAATATACTTATGTTTTTGCAACCAACTCAGAGTATGTAAAAACTTCTCTATTTATATTAATATATCGCTACACAACTTATGTAAACATTTAAGTCTCATTTTACTGCACATAATCATAATGTGACTTTAGACTCACAAAACACAAAATTCACTTAATCTTGAGCGGTGAAACCTTGAATACAACTCCTATTATCAATTAGCCCTTTTGCATTTTCAAGATAAAACATTTTCACTCAATCACTAATTTTTGTTTAGGGTGCCTTTTTCGATTTTCACCCTAGCAGGATGCCTTATTTTTGCAGAATTGATTTTCCTTAGTTTTCTATTCGTAGGGCTTTTTCTTTAGCTATGGAACCTTTTAAACCTGTCAACATTGAGGGGTTCCTTGAATTCATTTCCATCGTTATCCTTCAGTATAACCGCTCCTTTGAACAACAACTTTTTTAGCACAAATGGCGCTCCCAAATTGATCTGAACTTGCCTTGATAATCTAGAATACTTGGCTGTATATGTTTGAACACCAAAATACGTTTTTTTAAAGGATGTTTCCTAACTCTAGACACTGGGTCATGAGGTAGCTTTGGTCAGAGTTATTTAAAGAGGATAATATTTATTCAAAAATTGACAAAGACTGAAAACACTTTGGCTCTCTATGGATTGGGGGTTTTAGCAGGGTCTTTTAGGCAAATTTTATTAAAAAATAAAAAATAAGATAAATAAAATAATAATAATAATAATAAAAAATAAAATTAAGATTAGATTAAATTAATTAACTACTTTTGTAGGTAAAATAAAATTAACGAAAAAATAAATTAAAAGAGAAGATAAAAAGAGGGATTAATTAATTAATAAAAATATGTGAGGAGAAATTAGATAAACAAAAATAAATCAAAATAAATTAAAAGATAAGAAAGAGGTAGATATCAAGGAGGAAATCAAGGAAACAAACCTACCTAAAATAGGGTATAAAAAGAAAATAACCTAGACTTAGGGAGGGGGGTGGCAGAAACAAAGAAAAAAACAACAGAAGGAGAGCAAAGGTGCTACCAAGAGAAATAGACCAAAGGAGAAAGAGAGGGTAGATAAAAAAAAGGAGAGCATACCCCGAGAGTGTGACCAGAACTAAGAGCAGACTTGAAAAAGAAGAAAGCAAAGGGAAAAGAGAGAAAAAGAGATAGTAGACCCAAGAAAGAACACAAACCAGAAAGCAAGGGAGAGAGATGAAAAAAGAAAAAGAGAAACCGAGAGCTAAAAGCCAGTCCAAGGAGAGCTAAAAGTGTTTGAATTCTCATGATTTAGAGGCCACAAATATGAAGGTAACATAAAATAAAGCTTGCGTCTTAAAAACACAAAAAGGAATCACGTTTTGCACTGTAAATTTCCATTATTTTTGTGCTTGTTAACTATGATTTCATTTATTTTTATTTTTAAATGATGATATTATGTGATAACCATTTACTTCATTTTACCTTTAATCTACTCAATATTTGTGATAGTTTTCATTATTTAAAAGATTAAAAACAACAAAAATGAAAAATATTATTAATCTTCTTCCCCACTCCCCTGTTTTGGATTTTTCATTTCTTTGATTTCATTATTTTGTGTTTTATGCTTTAATTTTAGTTCCTTCTTGTTTGATGGTTAGTTTTAGGTGATTTCATGCATAAATAAACCTTTTACTTGGTGATTTTGGTTTAAATTCCACGTTTGGGTGATTTTCCTGGTTTGTTGGAAATGAGGCCATTTCTAGGCGACACCGACGGGTAGACAGTTACCGGCAGCTGTCAGTTACCTCTGGCCTTGCCCTTTGCTTGCCACCTCCTCTTGCCGGTAGGTGTCCTATTACTCATGGACCCCTTGCCTCCACCCGTCGTCTCTCTAACCTTGTCTGTCACATCCCTCGCATGTTGTATGGCCTGCATGATTTGCATGTAAACATTTATTCTGGCCACTTTGTTTTTACTTTTAGTTTTTTTGTTTTACGGTTTACGTATTTTCCTATTTATTTATCTAGCTATTTAATTGTTTCTTTGTGTATTTATTTACTAATTTGTTTTATTTGGCTTGATTTTATTATTATTACATTACTATTACCAATATATTAATTATTATTATTATTATTATTATTATTATTATTATTATTATTATTATTATTATTATTATTATTGTAACTTAGTTATTTTTGCATGTTTCATATGTCTTTTGCGTGGGATTTAACTGCATTTGTTTCACACTCTCAAACTCTCCTGCATATATTTGCATTTGTCTTTATTTCATTCTATTCTTAGGTTAACACTTGCATGTACATTTTGCATTTCATTTCAATTATTTTGAGCACTGTCAACTTTTGCATGTTTTTTCATTTTTCATTTGTTTAAATTTTCCTTATTTTATATCATTTCTATTTTATTTTTTTATTATCTTTTTTTTTTTATGTTTTTGTGAATATATTTTATGTGTAATATTAATTTGTTAAATTTATTTAGTTTATTTATTATTATTATTAGTATTATTATTATTATTATTTCATCATTACTATTATTTGTTAAATCCTATTTTTGTATGTATTTTTACTATTCACTTTGGGCCATTGCTACAGTGTCTTCACATTTTGTTTAGCATGCCTTTTTCTTTGTCTTTTTTTTTTGCATGCTTTCCCACATAAACACTTGCATGGTTTTCTTTATTTGCTTTGGCCATACTTTTCTTCATCACATCACTATCTTCAAGTTTATTTCTTTGCTTTATTATTTTTTGCAACAATTAATTTGATTTTTCTTAATAAAATAGTACCAATGTCCTAATTTTTCATCCAATAAAATTCATTTAAACTGAAGAGTTTCTTTTTATCAAAATGGGATCACTCATCCCGGTTTTCTAAAATCGTTCATGAAACTCTTCATTTTTATAAGTGTGCATGAAGGAACCAATGTTTCTACTCCAAATATAGCATGCAAAATCTCCTCAAAGCATATCAATTATATGCATAATTTTAACATACTTTCATTGAATCTATTTAAGTATACACGTGACATTAATCTCTTAATTCATTAATTATCACTTAACAAAGTTAAACAAATAACATTATTCTTTTTAAACAATTCATAGTTTAACAGTACAAAGTCTTATTTAATATCATTTAATATCGTTAAATATATCGCATAATTATCTTGGTTCAATTTGCATTGCATTTGACCTTGAAAGCAATAATTATATTCTGTAAAATATAGATCACACGGTGGTTAGGAATACCTGTCCACCTTATAGAATGCCAAAATTTAATTAATCTCACAAAGAATGGTTTCACATGGTCGTCAAGACATCCTGCCCATCGTGAGGGTCATCACACGATGGGCAAAAAAGTCTGACCACCATGTGAATCATCAAATAGCCAAAATCTTTAAATCTGGGCATGTTCACATTACAGTTAGGATTTCCTAACCACCGTGTGACACTGCTATGCTCCTGAAATTACACTAAAACACAAATGTGTTTTCCAAAACACAATTGTGCCTTTCTAGAAAGACACAGCCATGTTCTGTTCCTTTGCATTTCAACTTGTTTAACAACCCAAAAATACACTTAACGCATAATCCTTCAAATTTCATGTTTCATAATTACTTAATCTGAACAATAACTTCAATTGCACCAAGGCCAACCTAATATTACAGCCATCTAAACCTAACCCTAAGCTTAACTAAAGGAGTATAAATACCCCTTAAAGTCAAAATTACGGTGTAGCACACAATACTAAGAGAAAATCTCTCATTTTCTCTCTTTTCTCTCTACCTGAATTAGGGTTACTAGTACCTACCCTAATTTAGGCCGTTGCATCTCCTATAAAGTATTCTTAGCCCTTATTGTTGGTGTGGATACACTTAGAGGTGGCCATTATTTGGACACTGGTGGTTTACTACAACTCAATAAGGAGGTTTAACAATTGTTTAATTCTTTTGACTAGATCTTTCTATTTTGGTATGCAATTTTAAAATTTTTGCAATTTGTATATAACATATGATGCTTGCAAACCAATAGAGCCCTCATTGTTGATTTAAGTTCCCAAATTGCCTCCTCTATTCGATGATGCTATTAAAACACCTTTATAAGGGGAATTTGCTTATTCCTCAACCGCTTCACCTCTTTAGCTAAGATCCTCACTAGCTTTCCATTATATGAAAAATCTAATTAAACTTGTATTTCTTATACATGGAGTACAAGTGAAGCATCTAATCGATATCTTTGTAGCATTGAGACTTGGAAAATATTCTTCAACTTGGCTAATTTTAGAGGAAGGGTTAACTTATAAGCTAATGGTCCAATCCTTTCAAGGATTTAATAAGAAACTATGTATCTTCGATTGGGCTCGCCCTTTTTCCTGAACCGAAACACTTTCTTTCAAGGAGACACTTTTTTAAAGACTTTATCTCCTACTTGATATTTAATGTCTTTCCTTTTAAGATCAGCATAAGACTTTTATCTAGTGCTAGTAGCTTTCAGCCTTTGTTGGATTATTTTTACCTTTTCTTTTGTGTCTTTAACTATGTGTAGACACCGAGTAATGAGTCAGCATAGTTCGAAGTTACCCAATGATGATAATTGCCTTCACAAGCTTAAAAGGTTAAAAGTGATGGTTTTCTCGTCAAATTTGCATTTTAAAGTGAAAAATTAGAAAATAATAAAAAATATTTAAAAAATTAATTTTGAAAAATGGGGGCTTAAAATTATAGTGTTTATAGTCAATTTAAAAAAAAAAAAAAAATTCGGATCGCGAGTTCGGGCGCGGCGGCGCGCTGGGCACGAAGAGGCGACGCTGCTGCGCGTCGCTAAAGAGCGTCGCGCAGCGTTGTGCGCACTGCGCGCAGCACCGCGCGCGATTTCCGTGCCTCTGCGCGCGGATTTTGCGCAGCCTCGCTGCGTGAAGCCCGTCGCTCTATAGCGACGGGCTTCCCTCCTCCCCTGGCCGTCGCTATAGGGTCTGATACCCTCTTTTCCAATTTTTCACCCAGTTTTCATATTTTTTCATCCAAAAATCCATTTTTTATCCCATTTTTTTTTGGGTTTTTGAGTTCAAATTAAATTCTAAAATATTTTTTTTAGATAATTAATTAATAAAAGTTGATTTTATCATTAAAAATAAAAGAATTTTGTTTTAAAATAGGTTTGTTTTCCTTAATTAAATTAGGGCAACCTTTTTTATTTTATAAAGACTTTATGATGAAAAATCAAGGGGGCCTCCACATTTTTTTAGACCAAAAATTTCCAGAATTCTTCTTCTTCTATTTTCTCTTCAAGAATTTCAGATTTTTCTTTTAATTAAAAAGGTTTAATTGAAATTGAAAGATCAATTTTCAATTCTTAATTATTCCAATTAATTTCTTTGTTTTTCCTTCATAAACACAAGAAATTAATCATCACTTTGAAATCAATTTCTTTTCAATCTTAAGCATACAAATCAATTCCTTTGTTTTCTCCATAAACAAAGAGAATTAATTTTATTGCTAAATTATTCTTTTAAGCAATTTTCCGGAAAATCATCACTTTTCCTTCATCAAATCCAATACTCTGAGGGTAAATATTCTAGGCTCAATTTCTATTCTATTTTATTTTTATTTAATTTATTCATGTATATTTTTTTGTTTTTATTGATTTATTTATTGTTTTCATCTATTCATTTATTCATTTGTATTGATTTTATATTCGTTCTATTTAATTGTTTATATATGATTTTATTTTTATTTATGTCAATACTGTTTTCTTTTAATTCCTAACATGTAAATGATTTTATTTTGATTCCTCATTATTTTTAACATGCAAATAATTAATTAACTTAAATTAATCTTTTTGCCGTGTAAATAGTTTATATTAATTATGAATACATCAATTAACCTTGTTATATATCATTATTATTTTCATCATTCATTTGTTTACTAATTTTTATTATTCGTTTTATCATTGTTACATGATTGATTTATTATGATTTGTTTATTTATTTTCATCATGTGTATATTTTCATGTACTAATTAATTAACATGTTTTATTTTATTTTCATCACATCATTTAATCATTTATCATATATAATGCATGTTTCTCATTTTATTTTGGTTTGTTAACATTTTGATTCAATTATCATTCTTTTCATGTCATCTTATTATATTTTATTTTGTTATTCATTATTTTGAATGTTTAATTGATTTAATTACTAACATTATTTTATTTGTATTTTGTTTCTTATGTCTAAACTCATTTTTTGATTGGGCATTTTCACGAGCACACGGGGAGGTCCAAAAGGCTTGTTCGGAATATTTATTTTTCTTTATTTGTAATATTTTATTTATTTTGCTTTTTCCTATTTATTTTTGCTATATAATTTTCTTGTAAAATTGTTTATTTAGGCCCGCTAGAAAGAAAGTCACTAAACCATTTTTATTAATTAACTTGGTATTTTTTCTAAATAAAAATGGGACCAATGTCTCAATTTTCTCCATCCAAAATCATCACATAAAAATTATTTCAAAATAATATGCATGCGAGGACCAATGTCCTCACCATTAATGAATATCTCGATTTATGCATGATCTGTATTTTATTTACAATGGGGGTTGTATTCCGCCCTTAGTTTTATTGTAATATTTTTACATGTGCTTTATTTTGCTGATGCTTTTACCGCTTTTTCTTAAATGTACGTTGTGCGCTTTAATTAATTGCATTAAATGTATGTGAAATGGGATGAAATAATAAATTCAAAGCTCAATTATAAACTTAACCAAGGTATGAATAAATGAGAAGTCCCGAACTCACTTTGGTCTTTGGGCTCAAAGAGGCGAGAGGTTTACCCTCCAAGACACCTCTTGTGTCACGAGACTTTGACGTTAATCCTAGGCTCCTTAGGGCGAGAGGTTTACCTTCCAAGACCCCTTTGGCTGGCCCAAAATGGATACTAAGTGCAGTCTTAGGCTCTCCGAGGCGAGAGAAACGTTTTCAATGTTCTATTGTGTGGCGACTCCATGAAACCTCCTTGTTGCCCAACATAGACGCACTTGCGATTTATTGCAAGCTGTCAACGGACCCATAAATGCCCCGATCGCCCTCAAGCGGGCGGTCCCATGGGCAGCCGCGGGGATCCGGCGCGCGTCACAGTGGCGACTCCACTGGAAACATACTCGAGACTTCGATTCGAAAGTACCTTGGTTAAAATTTACAATTGAGTTTTAATTTAAACATTTCATCCTTTTTCAAAACGGCATTGCATCTCATTAGAGCCTTAGATCTACGCTAGTTTGGTCCCTCTTTTAGCCCCGATGCGTTCCCGAAGCACGACCCTATTTTCACTCAATTTAGGGAAGTGTTAAGGATAATCACTAGCCCAAGCCTCGTACCATCAAGGTATATCAAATGGTGACCCGATCGGTCATTACACTCGTAATGAGCTAGGCCCGTCGGTAGGGACCATGCTTGGGTAACCCTAAAATATCATCACCCATGCCCAAAGCTCATGTAATGGCAATATATACTTCCCCTAGGTGACATGTACCTTAATACAATGCTTGCTATGTGGGCCATTATATACTGAACAAATTCAACTCAATTAAATGGGCTTTTATTAAAGGCTTTCATGCCCCGGTGGGCCCATCTTAATTTAGTTGAAATGTTTAAATACATAAAGGCCAAAATTCATATGTATGTGCATTAGATACGAGATATTATGATGCTGGTTTTCCACCGAGCACCATACGCATCCATTGGGTTCCCCCGCTAACCCATGGATTAAGCCCACCTAGAAAAGAGACTGCATTATCTCGTGTGTGGGAGTAATAAGGTCGGAAGGATTTACTTGCTTGCATGTGATTATAAATATTGCATAGCTCACTATCATGCATTGTATATGTCATTCATGCATCATCCTAACAATCTAATTTTTTCAGCCATCATAGATTCATCTAAGTGGACTAGAGGTTCCGACGGTTGGCTTGTAAGGACAAATCTGCTCTTTGAGTTGCCGAAACTAGTGTCTGACTGGGATTCTGAGTCATCCTCATCAATCAGTGAAGCCTCTGTAGAATCATCAATGGTAGAAGAACCTGGAGTTTTGACCACTCAAGACCTAGCTAGGAGGCTAGAGGACTTCGAACGGAGAGTGCTAGACATGATGGGTGTCATGTCTGAAAGGATTGCCCATCCACCTGCTGCCCCACAGCCGCCTGCTGCTCTATAGCCACAGGCAGCCCCTCCTCGGGGGCAAGCCGAACCACCTGCTAGTGGGGTTCGTTGGAGCTGCTGCTCGCCAACCCAACAATGAGCACAGAGCTGCTGCACCCATCGAGCCAAGAGGGGAAAGGATTCATAACCCCAACGATGATTTCCTGATGGAGGAAGAAGAAGAAGAGGTGCCGATAGTCCACCAAGCTGCAAGGCCTAGAGCACCCAGAGTAGAGGATGAAGCTTTAAGAGGTATGAGACAACAGATCGAAGCTATCACCCGCATGCTCTCAGCTAGAAAGGGGGTCAACCCAGAAGACAGAGATCTGGGGGATGAAGAGCTGCTGCCCCAAAGATTCAAGATGCCCGAGCTGCCGAAATTTGATGGCACCTCTGACCCATCCGCCCACATCAAGCAGTACACCCTGGTCATGAAAGGCACAGGGCTGAGCAAGAAGCAAAAGGTGGAATATTTCTGCCTTAGTCTGGTGGGCTCGACAGTTGACTGGTGCCACGGGTTGGATAGGAGGTCCAAAGAGGACTGGGACCTTTTGACCGAAGAATTCATGAAGCAGTACGACTGCAACAGTAGGATGGAGGTCACCCTAAAAGACCTCGAGCTTCTACAGCAGAAGAATGATGAGTCATTCCATGAGTACCTTACAAGATGGAGAAACAGGGTCATGGAGATGAAGAGGAAGCCTGACACTGCAGACCAGATCAGTCTATTTATCAGAAACTCATGCCCTTACTTAAGGGACTTGCTCAGTTTTAAGGGGCTCAAGGATTGGGAGTCACTTAAGGATATCGCTATAGAAGCTGAGGCGGCTTACCTAGCAAAGAAAGCAAGCCAAAATAACTTTGCTGGGAAAGGCTATGGGAACCAGTCGGGATTCAAATCAGGAGGTGCCGGGAGCAGCAACAGTAGAAACGGTAGGACGGCAGAGGTCTCAGCTACTGGAGTTGGGCAGGGTCAAAGATACTACTCCAACTTAGGCCGCTCTCTATCCTGGGTACTGGAGAAACTAATGAAAGAAGGCAAGTTGCAGCCATTGCCACCCAGACCAGCCTTGAGTCAGGGACAACCGGGACATAGAGGTGATTAGTACTGTGCTTACCACCAGCACACCGGCCATTTGACTGACCATTACCGTATTCTGAGAAACAAGATCCAGGATCTCATTGACACCAATCAGATCACAGATCCTGAGAAGAGAGAGAAAAAGAAGAAAGCAGGTTATAATACAGTCCCTCCACCGCGAACATGACCGTGTCTTATAGTCCACTAGTGATATTGCTTTTAGATGCTGGAATCTTTTTATTTCTGGAACTTTTTATGTTACAATTTTTTGTTTGTAATAAAGAGAACAACTTTTGCTTATTTGTATGACATTTCTATTGATTTCATTTCGCATGATCATAACACATTTATTTTGACATTAATTCAAATAATATGGCTGCATTTAATCTCAAAACTTTGGGAAATCCCGAAGAAATTCTTGATAGCATCTAATATAACTCCTGAAGAGAGGAAATTCTTGAGAGATAGAAAAAAAAAGATAAAAAAATAAAAAAAGAGGGCCTTTGCTTGGACTTGAAATGACATGACACTTGACTAAGATATTTTGGGGGCGATGCTGCTTCAATATAATAACAAACGAAGCTTACAAAAGCCAATCTTTTCTCCTCAAACATTCAAGATGAATGTAGTGCAGGCAAACACAATCCAATCCCTCATTGGAGTCAAACCATGGAAATTTCTTTCTTTCCAAACCTTTTGAGATATGCACCCCAGAGCCAATCAAGACCAATCTTTAATCATATAAGGCCAGCAGTGACCCTTGTGACTTAGGAGGATAGCTTGTTCCCAAAAAAAAATATGAAAAAAAACCATACTCCTGTCCTAAGCCATAGTTTGGTCTTAAACCATCTAAGGCCAATTCCATTCAAACCATTAAAGGTTACTTCAGAAATTGAGCCACCTAAAGCCAACAAAAGGAAGATACAGACTTTCACATCTAAAATCCAAGCAAATAAATTCACTATTTCAGCTGACTTGCACAATGCCCAATAATAAAACTTTGGTGCTAAAAAGAATCATCGTCAGAAAGGGCAGCTTGCCCAATTAATAAAGACGAATGCAAGTTTAATCAATATCGACGGACTGAAGAAGGTTAATAACAAAAAAAAAATTGAGAGAAAATCTTCAATCATGAAAACCCGAGAGGGCTAATTGATAACAGGAGTTTGATGCTTTCAAGATCTATCTCGAGGTTAGCTGAGGTCTTATATTTTTTGAAACTAATGACAAATAATGATCATGCTTAATGAAATCAAATTGAAACACATGCATTTCTGCAATGATGTGATCAGAGCAGTTTACTTTGTGTGACCAAAGTCGCCTATTGTCAAGCGCTTCAGCCGATTCATCCTGCTATCAAATGAGAAGAATTAAGCCCATGCAACCATGTCCTAAGACTCCTAAAAGATTCTTACCAACAACTTTAGCAATCTTCAAAAAAAAAGAGCCGTTAGAGTGAAAACCGTAACTGGCGCTCTAAGCAAAAACTAGGCAAAAGGATACGGTGAAAACCTGATAACAGGCAGTCTGTCCTTCAAAAAAAAAAAGAAAGAGAAAAGCCGCTGGATTGGGTTGGGTCCATTCCAGGCAAAAAATAAGGCACAGGGTTATGTGAAAATCCACAAAGGACGCATCTCCCACTAAGAAAGGCTAGTGTGAAAATCCACAAGGGACGCACTACCTTCAAATAATGACTACAGGTACCGGATGAGAATCTTGCAATCCCGAAGGGCATGAAATTCAAAAGCTGCTTAAAAGGCATCGATCCTATTGCAAATTGCAGCTAGCCCGGCTATCATCTCCAAGTCCACATAGATGAATTTTTATCCTGCATTCCTGCATGACTCATGCATTTCACTTGCATGCTCACTATTTTTCCTGCATATTTTAGTTTCCCTATTTTGCATAAAGAGAGATTTGATGCGGACACCGACCAAAGCCAGGTGACGACATCAGTGCAAGCAATCAACCAAAGACCTCTCCGGGGGCAGACCTCAATCGAAGACCTCTCAGGGGGCAATCAACCAAAGACCTCTCCGGGGGCGGACCTCAATCGAAGACCTCTCATGGGGCAATCAACCAAAGACTTCTCAGGGAGCAGCAAATTAAAGACCTCTCAGGGGGCAATCAGCCAAAGACTTCTCAGGGAGCAGCAAATTGAAGACCTCTCAGGGGGCAATCGACCAAAGACTTCTCAGGGAGCAGCAAATCGAAGACCTCTCAGGGGGCAATCTACCAAAGACCTCTCAGGGGGCAAACGATCAATAAATCGAAGACCTATCAGGGGGCAATGAATCGAAGACCTCTCAGGGGGCAATGAACTGAAGACCTCTCAGGGGGCAAACGATCAATCAACTAAAGACTTTTCAGGAAGCAGCAAATCGAAGACCTCTTAGGGGGCAATGAACTGAAGACCTCTCAGGGAGCAAACGATCAATGAACTGAAGACCTCTCAGGGGGCAATCAACTAAAGACTTCTCAGGGAGCAGCAAATCGAAGACCTCTCAGGGGGCAATGAACCGAAGACCTCTCAGGGGGCAATCAACTAAAGACTTCTCAGGGAGCAGCAAATCGAAGACCTCTCAAGGGGCAAACGATCAATGAATTGAAGACCTCTCAGGGGGCAAACGATCGATGAACCGAAGACCTCTCAGGGGGCAATCAACTGAAGGGCTCACAAATAGCACCGCTTCAACAAATGAAAACACACCATGGTGATAACCACCATCTCAGAATTCTCCAGTTCAGAAAGACGGCTGACTCACGTACTTGTCTCTTTCCTTTTCTTCTTTGAGTTTAGGCTCACCTAGACACTAGTGTACTAGATTCACCTCAATTGGGGGCAACTGTAGACACCGAGTCCTGAGTCAGCCTAGATCGAAGTTACCCAATGATGATAATTGCCTTCACAGGCTTAAAAGGTTAAAAGTGATGATTTTCTCGTCAAATTTGCATTTTAGAGTGAAAAATTAGAAAATAATAAAAAATATTTAAAAAATTAATTTTGAAAAATGGGGGCTTAAAATTATAGTGTTTTTAGTCAATTTAAAATTTAAAAAAAAAAAAAATTCGGATCGCGAGTGTCGGGCGCGGCGGCGCGCTGGCGCCCCACCCAGCACGCAGGCGCCCAGCGCGCTGGGCGCGAAGAGACGACGCGCAGTGTCGCCAATGCTGCGCGTCGCTAAAGAGCGTCGCGCAGCGTTGTGAGCACTGCACGTCGCACCGCGCGTTTCTCGCAGCCTCGCTGCGTGAAGCCTGTCGCTCTATAAAGACGGGCTTCCCTCCTCCCTTGGCCGTCGCTATAGGGTCTGATACCCTCTTTTCCGATTTTTCACCCATTTTTCCGATTTTTTCAGCAAAAAATCCGTTTTTTATCCCATTTTTTTTTTGGGTTTTTGAGTTCAAATTAAATTCTAAAATATTTTTTTTAGATAATTAATTAATAAAAGTTGATTTTATCATTAAAAATAAAAGAATTTTGTGTTAAAATAGGTTTGTTTTCTTTAATTAAATTAGGGAAACCTTTTTTATTTTATAAAGACTTTATGATGAAAAATCAAGGGGGCCTCCACATTTTTTTAGACCAAAAATTTCCAGAATTCTTCTTCTTCTATTTTCTCTTCAAGAATTTCAGATTTTTCTTTTAATTAAAAATGTTTAATTGAAATTGAAAGATCAATTTTCAATTCTTAATTATTCCAATTAATTTCTTTGTTTTTCCTTCATAAACACAAGAAATTAATCATCACTTTGAAATCAATTTCTTTTCAATCTTAAGCATACAAATCAATTCCTTTGTTTTCTCCATAAACAAAGAGAATTAATTTTATTATTAAATTATTCTTTCAAGTAATTTTCCGGAAAATCATCACTTTTCCTTCATCAAATCCAATACTCTGAGGGTAAATATTCTAGGCTCAATTTCTATTCTATTTTATTTTTATTTAATTTATTCATGTATATTTTATTATTTTTATTGATTTATTTATTGTTTTCATCTATTCATTTATTCATTTGTATTGATTTTATATTCGTTCTATTTAATTGTTTATATATGATTTTATTTTTATTCATGTCAATACTGTTTTCTTTTCATTCCTAACATGTAAATGATTTTATTTTGATTCCTCATTATTTTTAACATGCAAATAATTAATTAACTTAAATTAATCTTTTTGCCGTGTAAATAGTTTATATTAATTATGAACACATCAATTAACCTTGTTATATATCATTATTATTTTCATCATTCATTTGTTTACTAATTTTTATTATTCTTTTTATCATTGTTACATGATTGATTTATTATGATTTGTTTATTTATTCATTTATTATTTTTCACTTTTCATCATTATTTTCATCATGTGTATATTTTCATGTACTAATTAATTAACATGTTTTATTTTATTTTCATCACATCATTTAATCATTTATCATATATAATGCATGTTTCTCATTTTATTTTGGTTTGTTAACATTTTGATTCAATTATCATTCTTTTCATGTCATCTTATTATATTTTATTCTGTTATTCATTATTTTGTATGTTTAATTGATTTAATTACTAACATTATTTTATTTGTATTTTATTTCTTATGTCTAAACTCATTTTTTGATTGGGCGTTTTCACAAGCACACGGGGAGGTCCAAAAGGCTTGTTCGGAATATTTATTTTTCTTTATTTGTAATATTTTATTTATTTGGCTTTTTCCTATTTATTTTTGCCATATAATTTTCTTGTAAAATTGTTTATTTAGGCCCGCTAGAAAGAAAGTTACTAAACCATTTTTATTAATTAACTTGGTATTTTTTCTAAATAAAAATGGGACCAATGTCTCAATTTTCTCCATCCAAAATCATCACATAAAAATTGTTTCATAATAATATGCATGCGAGGACCAATGTCCTCACCATTAATGAATATCTCAATTTATGCATGATCTGTATTTTATTTACAATGGGGGTTGTATTCCGCCCTTAGTTTTATTGTAATATTTTTACATGTGCTTTATTTTGCTTATGCTTTTACCGCTTTTTCTTAAATGTACGTTGTGCGCTTTAATTAATTGCATTAAATGTATGTGAAATGGGATAAAATATTAAATTCAAAACTCAATTATAAACTTAACCAAGGTATGAATAAATGAGAAGTCCCAAACTCACTCTAGTCTTTGGGCTCAAAGAGGCGAGAGGTTTACCCTCCAAGACACCTCTTGTCTCACGAGACTTTGACGTTAATCCTAGGCTCCTTAGGGCGAGAGGTTTACCTTCCAAGACCCCTTTAGCTGGCCCAAAATGGATACTAAGCGCAGTTTTAGGCTCTCCGAGGTGAGAGAAACTTTTCCAATGTTCTATTGGGTGGCGACTCCATGAAACCTTCTTGTTGCCCAACATAGACGCACTTGCGATTTATTGCAAGCTGTCAACGGACCCACAAATGCCCCGATCGCCCTCAAGCGGGCGGTCCCATGGGCGGCTGCGGGGATCCGGCGCGCGTCACACTATGTCAAGCCCAATCATCTTTCTTTCTCCTAAGTCTATCCAGCATAGTAGAGTTCTGTATTTTTTGCTATATGAAGCTTTATAGGGTGCCATATCGTTGCTAGATTGATACCTATTGTTATATGCAAATTCCATTAAAGGAATGTAGGTCTCCCAATTATCAGAAAACTCCATAACACATCCTCTGAGCGTATCCACTAATACCTATATAACTCTTTTAGATTGCCCATTTGTTTGTGGGTGAAAAGTTGTGTTAAAATTGAGTGGGGTACCTAAAGTTGCTTGCAAACTTTTTTAGAATCTTAATGTAAATTGTGGGACCCAATCAGAAAAAGTTGATAATGGCACACTATATAGCCTAACTATCTTGGTCATATATAGCTCAACCAACCTATCCATAAGGTAATCAGGTTAGATATGGTATAAAATGAGCCAACTTGGTAAGCATGTCAACTATTACCATATAGCATAATGTTTCTTCTAAGTAAGAGGCAAGCCTATGACAAAGTCCGTAGTAATATTGGCCCATTTGCACTGTGGAATTGGAATGGGATTCAATAAACTAGATGAGACTTGATGTTCTGCTTTCACCTGTTGACATGTTAAACACTTAGATACATAATCCACTATATCTCTTTTTATTCTTGGGCACCAATAGTGTTGCTTCAAATCCTGGTACATCTTGTTACCTCAAAGATGAATGGTGAATACTGTGCTGTGAGCTTCATGTAGCAACCTTTTTCACTAATTCATCGGGTGATGGTGCACATAACCAGTTTTTATAGTATAGGCTTCAATCTTTTACTGCAAAGTCTATTTGGTTCCCTTTTTAGATTACTTGCACAATCTATTGTAACTTAGCATAATCTTTCTGTGCACTTATTATCATTTGCTTCAAATCAGGCTTTATTTTTAGTTGAGCAATTAATGCTCCATCTGATGCAAATCTCCAACTACCTTGCTACAATGACAAGGCTAAAATCATCTTTTGACTTAAGGCATCTGCTACCACATTCGCTTTCCTAGGGTGAGAGTCGAATATCCAATCAGAGTCCTTGAACAACTCCAACCATTATCTTTGTCTAAAATTAATTTCCTTCTATGTATGCTAGTATTTGAGACTTTTACTATGCATATACACTATATAACTCTCTCCATATACATAGTGTTGCCATATTTTCAAGGCAAACACCACTGTTGCAATCTTCAAATTGTGGGTAGGGTAATTTTGTTCATATGGCTTTAACTGCCTAAAGCATAAGCCACCACTTTTCCATCTTGCATCAGAACACAACCTAAACCATTCCTAGAAGCATCACTATACATAACATATTGATGCCCGAGGTCAGTTGTGTCAAGACTGGAGCTTCTATGAGCATCTTTTCAAATTGTCAAAACTAGCTTGACATATATCAATCCACTAAAGCTTGACTCCTTTTAAAAGTACCTTAGTAAGTGGGGAAGCAATTACAGAGAATTCCTTTTACAAACCAATGATAATAACTAGATAATCCAAGAAAACTTCTTATATTTATCACATTATGAGACAGCTTCAGACTAACAATCACCTCTGTTTTGCTAGAATCTACCCTAATGCCTTCTGAGGAAATAATGTACCCAAGGAAAGAAACTTCCTTAAGCTAGAAGTCACATTTACTTAGCTTAGCATACAACTGTTTCTCCCTAAGAGTCTGCACTATAATACGTAAGTGTTGAGCATGTTCCTATTATTTTTAGAATATACCCCAATATCATCTATAAATACTATACCAAACTAGTCTAATAGTGTTTAAACATCTTATTCATTAGGTTCATGAAAGCAGCTGGTGCATTGGTTAGGACAAAAGGCATAACTAGGAACTCATAATGGCCATATTGGGTTCTAAATGCAGTTTTTGGAATATCTACATCCTTGATACCTCGTAGCTGGTAATATACTGACGTAAGTCAATTTTTTAGAGAATACCCTAGTAATTTTCTATTGATCAAAGAGATCTTCAATTTTTAGCAAAGGATACTTATTCTTCACAGTCACCTTATTTAACTGTCTATAGTCTTTACACATTCGTAAGGTGCCATCTTTCTTTTTGACAAAAAGGACTGGCACTCTCCAAGGTTATATATTGGGTCAAATAAACCCTTATCTAGAATTTCCTGTAACTGGGTCTTCAATTCTTTCCATTATGTGGGAGCCATTCTATATGGTGCCTTAGAAATAGGAGCTGCATAGAAATAAGAGCTACACCAGGTATCACTGTCACACCCCATTTTCCCCCTAATAGTTTGAGCCATGATTGCATGTGTGTCTATGAGTGTTTTGGCATGTGTTATTTTTATTTTGGATTACATGCATAAATTGTGGGCTTAGTTAGAGTGTGCATGCTCATAGGGTAATAGTGTGTGCATTAGTGAGGGTTAGTCTTGTTTGTAGTGTCTTGCATGGGTGTAGGGTGTGAGTGATCAAGATCCACCAAAGATAGGGTAACATGTGGCTAGGGTTTTAGGAAGTAGGTATAAATAGAAGGAGAGAGAAGAGGGAGCAGCCATTTTGCTACCTTTTTCCTGTTCTTCTTCCTCTTTTCTTTACCTCCTCTTCCTCTTTTCTCTTCAAGTGTGCCCTGGCTTTGATCCAAGTGGTTTTTGGGTGGAAATTGATCATCTCTTAAGCTTTATTGGTAAGTTTTAGTGGGTTTCTCTTCTTCTTCATCTTTTCTCTTGATCTTTGTTAGTTGTGTTCTTAATCTAGGGTTTTTGTGTTTGTATAGTTCTTGGGTTTCCTAGTTTAGAAGCGCCTACTCATGATCCCAAGGGGAAAAAGAAGGCGAGTGAGAGCGGAGCTTGCAACTAGGAGCATAGGAATTTATAGGTTTGGGAATTCATTTGAATTTGTTGCATTTTTATGATTTGGTATGTTTGAATGATTTTCTAGAAATTTGAGGCTTAATGAGGCTCATGTTAGTGCAAATGTTATGGGTTTTGGTTTGATTTAAGTTGTGATGCATAAATGATGAATTATTGGAGCAAATGTTAGGTTTGATGAATGTTACTGCAATTTTTCTAGGTTTGTTACTTTTGGAATTTTGATTATATTAATTCATGATTTGATTGTATTAATTGTTGTTAAGTTGTGTTTTATGTTATTTATGATGATTGGGAGGTTCATTTTGAGGTAAGATGAAGTTTGGGTTGATTTGGGTTTGAATTTGAAAGTCTGGCTTTTTCCTACATTTTGGCTAAAAATTGGAAGTCACAAAGCTGTCGCGAGCGCAACAGAATCATGAAATCCAGTTTTCACGATAAAAATGTGCTGAAGGCAAGATGTTTCGACTCGTGAAGGGCTACACGATTCGTGAAGCCTTAGCCATGCATGACTCGTGAAGCCAGTAATGAGTCGGCTAGGAGTAGAGTACCTTCACGAGTCATGAAGGATGCTTATGACTTGTGAAGGCAAGAGCACGGTTTGTGTTGCTGGGAGCCAAGTCACGAGTCATGCACTAGAGCATGACTCACGACAAGGCGTTGGGCATCGACACGAGTTGTGTCATCATGCATGACTCGTGTCCTTCGCCCAATTCCCTCGCGTTTGGCCTATTCGCTACTGTTGCGAGCGCGACTCTTATCGTGATTGCGACAATGACCCTCCTCCTGCCTTGTTTTTTCAATTTTGCCCTTTTCTTCTAAAATGAATTTCATATCTTTTCTACATGGGTTTTTACTATCGTATGGGAATAAATATGCTTATATATGTATAATATCATGATTTCTTCATGATAAATTATATGTTATGCTTTGAACATGATTTGTATTATGCATGACTTGCAAGAGTCAGTTTAGTGGATAGTTAGGCATGCCTAATAGAGTTCAGTAGCTGCAGCCCTCAGTTCTATTTTGGACCTTGATCAGGTCCCCTTTCGGATCCTCATAATCCCTAATGTGTTTGGATCTTGTTTAAGATCCCCTCTGTAAAATGTTTTGGAATGAGAAAATATGATGTTGCTTTTTGAATCGTACCCACGGGTATTGCCATGCGTTCACTCGTTTTTCACTATTGTGAGTCAGCAGGTGTTTTGTTTTGTTATGCTTATGAGAATGTGAATCCAAATGAGATTGTAACTATGTGAATCAGTTAATATATGAACGTGATTATGAGCCTTTGAATGATTATGAATGTGACTCAATTATGATTATATCTCATATGATTATCACCATATGCCATTATGTATGCGCTTTGCCTCAACGACCATTGTGAATGGCCGTCCATATTATTATTGTTTATTTTTTCCACTAAGCGTTATCGCTTAGCACGGTTGTTTCATCCGTGCAGGTGCGAAAGGTGATTAGCTTTTGGGAGAGTCTCCGCAAGTCCAGCCAACAAAGAGGGATTGATGTTAGGACTTAGTTGTTTGTTTCATGATTCTTTTTATAATAGTGAACTGTCATTGTATTATTCTTTTGTTCAGCTTTCGCCTTGTATTTTGGAAGATGTAATTATTTTGTAATGTCAGAACATTATTGTAATGAATATTATTAGTACATCTATGAATGATCATTTTGTTTAAAAGCTTTAATTCCACTGTATTTCCGTATGTTTACCTTATGTGGATGTATGTTTATTGTATCATTTTGTTTGGTGACACCCCGACTTGTACGGCTTCTCACTCCCTTGCGGATGGGTTCGCCTACGTATGGGTAGGGGGTGTTATAATCACATTAATGGACAACTCCACTTTTCTCTTTGAAGGAATGCCCAGTAACTCTTCTAGGAACACATTAGAAAATTCATTCGCCACTGATATATCTTGTAAATTTACTTTTTTCCATTTAGAATCAAGTACTAATGCCAGGAATGCCTGACATCCCTTTCTAAGAAGTCATCTTGTTTGCATTGCTGATGTGACATTAGTTAAAGGACTAAGCCGAATACCATGCACCACTTTTTTGAGTGATCATCACTCTTAAGAATAATTGTCTTTTGAGTACAGTCAACTATGGCCTAATGCTTAAATAACCAGTCCATCCCCAAAATAAAATCAAACTGATAAAAGGATAATTTTATAAAGTCTGCAATAAATTCTTTCCAATGAATCATAACTAGGCAATTTTTATATACTCTACTTACAAACACACCATGGGCCAAATAAGGGTTAATTTCATCCATAGTCACTTAATTTTGGCAATTGTAATGCTATAGTCACTACAGTTTGATTTGTAATGAAAAATAATCCAACTATTATTTTGTAATAGAAAAGATATAAAGGCCGAAAATTGGGAATTTTGGGAAACTTAGGGTGATTTTCATGTTTACACCCCTTGGCACATCAGCCAATGACTGGATCCGATATGGCATGAAGTAAAATAAATTCAAAATCAAAACTTTTTTACGGTCTCTCTCGCTCTTGCTATCTCTAGGTGCATCTCTCACTCTCTAGATCTCATATCCGCTTCGTCATCTTTTCTTACTCATCTTCATCTATTCTTCAATAACTTCTTATTCTTTTTCATCAAAAATTGAAAACAATTATAGTAGTCATAAAGGAAGAGGAATTTTTATACCTTATTGTGGTTGCGAAGTTGAAGCCGTAATGAAGATTTCAAAGACTGGAGATAATCCAATGAAGAGGTTTTTCACTTGTCATCTTACTTGGGTAAGCTTTTTACTAAGAATCTTTAAACTTGATTTTTCATTTATCTTAAATCTATTACTGTTATCGAAATAGGTTTCTATTTTTTACAATAATGGAGGGCATGGATTTTTTGGACGGTATAATGCGCCATTACCTAATAGGGCAAATCATATAATAAATGGTTCGCTAAGAAAAATTGTAAGATTGGAGAGGGAGTTGGCTATGAAGAATCAAAGGGAACATGGCAAGTGCGGTGTCTGCTCTTTTATCTAATGGATCATTTTTGTTTTTTTTTTCTATTTTTTATTGTAATATTTCTTATCTTGTATTAGAAAAATAGAGAATGTAGTTGAGAATTGTGTAATACTGTGAATTACTGGATGTTTGATTGATAATTTCTTTTATTTCTTTTCCTATTTTGAGAAGCATATTAAAGGTAGAGGAGAGATAAAGTTCTTTTATGATATTCTTTAAAGGCTATAGGGGCAACATTATGGTATGGTTGTGGATATTCTTTACTGTGAGTTTTTGGATATTATTTTGCATTGATATGCCTTTAGAATCTTGGCACCTTTAATTATATTTGTTGAAATATGGATCTTGTCACACCCCGATTCCCCCCTAGTAGTCTGAGCCATGTATATGTGTGCATGTGTGAGTGTTTTGGCATATTTTAAGGGTATTTTGGTTTATATGCATGTTTCGTGGGCTTTATTAGAGTGTGGGTCCATATATATGATATTAGGGTGCAGGAGTATGGGTCTTGTTAGTGTGTGCATGCTCATAGGGGAGTAGTGTGTGTATTATAGAGGGTTAGTCTTGTGTGTAGTGTCTTGTATGGGTGTAGAGTGTGAGTGATCATGATCCACCAATCTTAGGGTGATATGTGGCTAGGGTTTTAGGAAGTAGGTACAAATACAAGGAGAGAGAAAGAGGGGACAACCATTTTGCTGCCTCTCTCCCGTTTCTTCCTCTTCTCTTTATCTCTTCTTCCTCTTTTCCTCTTCAAGTGTGCCCTAGCTTGGATTCCAAGTGGTTTTGGTGGAAATTATCATATCTCAAGCTTTGATTGAAGCGTCTACTCGTGATCCCAAGAGGAAAGAGAAGGCAAGTGGGAGTGGAGCTTGCAACTAGGAGCATAGGCATTTTTAGGTTTGGCAATTTATTTAAAATTATACATTTTTATGATTTGGTATGTTTGAATGAATTTCTGGAAATTTGAGGATTGATGAGGCTCATGTTAGTGCAAATGTTATGCGTTTTGGTTTGATTTAAGTTGTGATGCATGAATGATGAGTTATTGAAGCAAATTTTAAGTTTGATGAACTTTAATGCAATTTTTTGGGTTTGTCACTTTTGAGAAGTTTGATTATGTTAATTCATTATTTTGATTGTGTTAATTGTTGCAAAAGTTGTGTTTTATGTTATTTATGATGATGGGAAGGTTGATTTCAGGTAAGAAGAAGTTTGGGTTGATTTGTGTTTGAGATTGGAGGTTTGGGTGATTTGGGAGTGTGATTTTCTGCAGATTTTCGTATAAGAGCTGGAAATCATGACTCTATCGCAAGTACGACACGGTCGCAAGGTCGCGATAGAGCTCGGTGAATTCAGCCCTTGTGCGTGGCCAAGCGAATTTGGGCAGTCCCCTATCACGAGCGTGATAGCAATTATTGGCCGCTCATTATTGCGAGCGCGACAATGAGAGGTGCTTCTATCTTTGCATGAGCATAAAGACTGTCGCGATCGTGAGCTAGGGCTAGTTTTGCCTCTGTCACGAGCACGACAGATGTCGCGAGTGCGACACCCCTGGCTTCAATTTGAGTTTTCTTTTGTTATTTTCGATATTTAATTTCCAAACTTGTGATGCTTTTAGGTTTATACTTGGACAATTTTATGAATTATACAAATGTGATTTAATGAATAATGCATGACCTGCTAGAGTCAATTAAGTGGATAGTTAGGCATGCCTAATAGAGTTCAGTAGCTGCAGCCCTAAGTTCTGTTCTAGACCCTGATTAGGTCGCCGTCTGGTTCCTCATGAACCTCAATGTGTTAGGATCTTGTTTAAGATCCCCTTTGTAAAATGTTTTGAAATGAGAAAAATGTGATATTGCTTTTCAATTCGTACCCGTAAGGTACCGCCATGCGTTCACTCGTTATCCACTACTGTGAGTAAGCAGGTGCTATATTTCATTGTGTTGTCAGAATGTGAATCTGAATGACTATGATTATGAGCATATGAATCAATTATTATATGAATGTGATTATGAACCTTTGAATGATTATGAATGTGATTCAATTAGGATTATATTTCATATGATTATCAGCATATGCCAATATGTATGTGATCTGCCTTGACGACCATTGTGAATGGCCATCCATATTATTGTTATTTATTTCCCCAATAAGTGTTATCTTAGCACGGGTGTTTCATCCATGCAGGTGCAGAAGGTGTATAGCTTTTGGGAGAGTCACCACAAGTCAAGCCAACACAGAGGGAATGGATATTAGGACTTAGATTTTTATATTATGATTCTTTTTGTAATAGTGAACTCTCAGTGTATTTAGTGTTTTATTCAGCTTCCGCTTTGTAATTTTGAAAGATGTAATTATTTTGGTAATATCAAAACAGTTATGTAATGAATATTATTATTGCATCTATGAATGATCAGTTTGGTTTTAAAGTTTTATTTTCTGCTGTATTTCTGTATGTTTAAATTATGTGGATGTATGTTATTGTACCGTTTTGCTTGGTGACACCCCTGGTCATACAGGTTCCACTCCATTACGAATGGGTTCTCCTACATATGGGAAGGGGGTGTTACAGATCTAGCTCTCAATGATATGGTAAACCATCTTGTAACATTATTTTACATTAATCTTTTCCATATTTCAACTGTCTAGCTGATGAGTTATACAAATAGATAACCATCTGATATGAATGCACTAGGCTTCAATAGACTCAAAGATTGCCAAATTTTGTAGCTAGAGCAGTAGCATGAAAATATATTTCACTATAAGAAAACTAAATTTTAATGACAAAAATTTAGCGAAGGGATAAAAATTCAATCGCAAAAAGATATAAACAACAAAGAATTTAATCCGGTAGTTAGAACTCAAATTTTATTATTATTTAATGAGAGATTTAATTTCGGTCTTTAAAAGACTCAAAATTTGATCGTTATTGACTTTGAACAAAATAAAGGGACTACCAAAACATTTACCTCCAAAAATAACCTAAAATCACAAAATACATTTTCCCATCTGCTAACTTCTTCAACTCTCTATGCTTCTCCCTCGTGTCGGCCCTTCTATTGAGCGTCCCCTCCCTTGCGAGCCACCAGGCACCAGATCTAGTGTCGCCCCCCACCCTACCGCTGCTCGCTCCCACCTCACCATTGTATATTCTGTCTTGCTGATGCTGCTATGTCGGGCACTATCAGTTCACTGCCGTCGCTGCTCGCCCCTCGCCTCTTGGTCGCCGGTGACTCTACCCTCTTCGCACTACTCAGTGTTCTCTATCTTTTCGTCTTAAGTTTTTATTTATTTTTGTTTTATTTTGTCATCATTTAAAACATGGCGTTCTTCCTCCTCGTTTTTCTTAACAGTCTTTCAACAAATCAATAATTTGGTGAGTTAATCATTTTTTTAGTTGTGTTTCATCCAAAAAAAGATATATGAAGAAACAATGGGGCAACTTCAACTATAGAAACCTTGTTTTTCAGTCCTTTGCATGCCCATGGCTTCTTCTACTAACCCTTGCTCAAGGTCTATCTCTATCCCCATTCTTCTATTCGCTTATCCAAAGGTCAACTCCTCTCTGAATTCTACCTCTTTCCTTTTTTCTCTTCCTACAATTCTATCTCTTTTTCTGTGTAAGATGGGTGGTTCAGTTGAATTTTAACTCTTCTCTTATAATCATACTTTGTTATCTTAAGTTTTCTATCTTCTCTTTATTTAATTTGTGAAATAGCAAACTTCTATATTTTTTTTTGAATTGCAATTTTCACAAACACTTGGCGTGAGAATTCGCCGCAGTGCTGGGTTTAAGCTTCGCAACATCAATATCTTTTCTTAATTCTAATTTGATGTTATAAAATAAAGATTGAGCTTCTTTGAACTTAAAGTCCATACATGCAAATCATTGAAAAGAAAGAATAAGGAATGTTACTGAAATGGCGTGTAACAGCCCAAAATTGACCCTAGGAGTAATGAGCATGATTAGAGTAATTTAGTGAGGCTCATTAAGGGTTTATAGTAATTGGACTAAATTGTAATTGAAAATTTGGACTTAATTGCAAGAAATTAAATAGTTTAGTGACTAATTGATAAGTTTGCATAATTAAAGTTAAGTGGAAGATTAGATTAATTAAAGTGGGATTAATTAACCTTAATTGATAAGATAGTGGATGTAGACACCGGGTCCTGAGTCAGCCTAGATCAAAGTTACCCGATGATGATAATTGCCTTCACAGGCTAAAAAGGTTAAAAGTGATGATTTCCTCGTCAAATTTACATTTTAGAGTGAAAAATTAAAAAATAAAAAAAAATTATTTAAAAAAAAATATATTTGAAAAATGTGACTTAGATTTATAGTATTTTTGTAAATTAAAAATAAAACAAAAAGTTTATGGATCATGAGTGTTGAGCGCGACGGCGCGCCTGCGGCAACGCTGGCGCCCAGCTCGCGGGCGTCTAGGCGCCCAGTGCGCTGGGTGCGGAGAGGTGACGCGCAACATTGCCAATGCTGCATGTCGCTAAAAGCGCGCGCGGAATCGCGCAGTGTCGCTGCGTGAAGCCCTTGCCTCTATAGCGACAGGCTTCCCTCCTTTCCTGGCCGTTGCTATAGGGTCTGATGTGCTCTTTTCTGATTTTTCACCCTTTTTTCCATTTTTTTCACCCAAAAATCCATTTTTTGTCCCATTTTTTTTAGGGTTTTTGAGTCTAAATTAAATTCTAAAATATTTTCTTGGATAATCAATTAATAAAACTTGATTTTATCATTAAAAATAAAGGAATTTGTGTTAAAATAAATTTCTTTTCCTTAATTAAATTAGGATAACTTTTTTATCTTTTAAATACTTTAGGATGGAGCCTCCATAATTATTTTTCATCAGATTTTTCAAGGGTTTCCTCTCTTCTTCTTTGATTTTTCTTCTAAAAAATTTCAAATTTCTTCTTTTAATTAACAAGGATTAATGGAGATTGAAAATTGATTTTCAATTCTTGATTATTCCAAATTAATTTCTTTGTTTTCTCCATAAACATAAGAGATTATTTTTCACTTTCAAAATTCAGTTTTTATTTGTCATTTGTTTTTTCCATTAAACTTTTTCAAGGTTTCTTTTTGGTTTAATCAATAAAAATAATTCCTTTGAGCAAAGAAATTAATTTTTTGTTCTCAAAGAGTTTTTTTATTAGTTTTTTTTAAGCTTATTTTTACTAGAATAAAATTCCAACATTTATCATATTCAACTCTAAATTTTTAAAGTCACAAACAAAAGAAATCAAATCATCTTTTACTTTCATTGTAACACCCCTTACCCGTACTCAGGCTATCCCATCCGATAAGGAGTGAGATGCCATATGAGTAGAGGTTCCACCACACAGATACATAATATACATACATTCATACATAAACATACATACTGAAATACAGGGTAATTTAAAACTTTACAACACCATACATGAAATAAGCTGATCATGCATTAATATAATGGAAGTCATTACATTACTGTTCTGATCAACTAAGAGATACAACAATTAATTACAAACCCGAATTACAAAAGCCAAAAGCGAAAGCTATTACAAAATTCAATATAAGAGAGTTCTATACAAAAAGAATCTCGAACTAAAAATCTCAATCCTATTCTAAACCCTGCTACGTTGGCTTAGACTGCGGCGACTCTCCCAAGGCTCTCCGAGGCGAGAGTCT
This sequence comes from Excoecaria cochinchinensis, assembly GCA_947683425.1. Taxonomy (NCBI): domain Eukaryota; kingdom Viridiplantae; phylum Streptophyta; class Magnoliopsida; order Malpighiales; family Euphorbiaceae; genus Excoecaria; species Excoecaria cochinchinensis. The sequence goes on from CANTUQ010000013.1 coordinate 6,482,698, forward strand.
TAGGCTCTCCGAGGCGAGAGTAACTTTCCCAATGTTCTATTGGGTAGCGACTCCATGATACCTCCTTGTTGCCCAACATAGACGCACTTGCGATTTATTTGCAAGTTGCCAACGGACCCGCAAATGCCCCGATCGCACACGTGCGGGCAGTCGAACGGGCGGCGCATCGGGATCCGGCGTGCGTCACAGTGGCGACTCCACTGGGGACGTTTATGGTTCGAGATTTCGATTTGAAAATACCTCTTTTAACTTTTATGATTAAAAGTTAATTCATAAATTTGCTTTCTCTCAAAATTTGCATTTGCATATCATTAGAGCCTTAGAATACGCTAGTTTGGTCCCTCTTCTAGCCCCGGTGCGTTCCTGAAGCATCTCCTCATTTTCACTCAATTTGGGGAAGTGTTAAGGATAATCACCAGCCCAAGCCACGTACCTCAATGGTATATCAAAATGGTGACCCGATCGGTCGCTACGCTCGTGATGAGCTAGACCCGTCGGTAGGGATCATGCTTGGGTAGCCTCAAAGAAACATCTCCCTTGTCCAAAGCTCATATAATGGCTGTAGTCACTTTCCACAGGTGAAATGAACCGTAATCTCATGCTTGTTGTATGGATCCTCACGTATTGGATGAGTCCAAATATCTCGCTTGGTAACCTAGCCAAAGGCTATCATGGCCCGGTAGGGCCATGTCGAAATTTATGGAGCGTCCGAATACGTGACGATCACTATCCATCCGCTTGTACATTAGCATAGGAGTGTTATGCTGCCGGTTTTTTGCCGCGCACCATACGCATCTATTGGGTCCAGCGTTGACCCTTGGGCTAATCCCACCTAGGAAAGAGACTGCACGACCACGTGTGTGGGAGAAATAAGAGTGGAAGGACCTACTTGCTTGCTTGTGCTCTGTAAGTGTTGCATATCACGATCATGCATTATCCCTACATTTCATGCATCATTCTAACTTTTGTCCCTGCAGCCATCATAGATCTGCCAAGGTGGACTAGATCGCCAACCGGTCGACTGATCCGAGTTCTTACTCCTGAGCTATCAGATAGAGAGGGCCTACCGGAGATCTTATCAGAAATCAGAGGTGCGGTATCTCAGATGGCAAACTCGCCTAGGGGGGAAGACGCCACCAGGGCCATGATTGCGGAAGAAGTGGGCCGCCGTTTTGAGGAATTCGAGGGCAGGATGATGAATATGTTGACCGCCTTGGCACAGCAGAACGCTCAGCCGAATGCTCCACAGAATCCTCCTCCTCCTCCAATGAGACAGAATGAGCCTGAAGACGAAAGGGTTGAAAGGCGGGAAGAGCCCGTTAGGCCGCCGCCGGTAGAGTTAAGGTCAGTGGCTTCGGGAGAGCTGAGAAGAAGGCCAGTGCTAAGAATTGATGACGATAGAGATATCGAGGATGATAGGATGAGCATGGCATCTGAGAAGGGGAAGGCGCCTCAGGCTGATGACTTTATTCTGAAGAAGATGGAAGAGAGGTTCGAGGCTATGGCTCGTATGATAGGCAGAGCTCATGGGATGAATCCTGAGGATAGGGAGCTGGACGGAGAGGACCCGATCCCTTATAACTTCAAAATGCCGGATGTGCCGAAGTTTGATGGTACTTCTGATCCCACCGCACATGTGAAGCAATATTCTCTGGTCATGAAGGGGACCACATTGTCCAAGAAGCAGAAAGTGGAATACTTTTGCCTAAGTCTGACCTCTCATGCCATAGATTGGTATCACTGCCTTGATCGCCGCACTAAAGAAGATTGGGATATGCTCACTGAGGAGTTTCTGAAGCAGTACGACTGTAATACCAGAATGGAGGTGACTCTGAAAGATCTTGAGCTACTCCAGCAGAAAGCCGGGGAATCCTTCCATGAGTATCTTACCCGATGGCGGAACCGAGTAATGGAGATGCGCCGAAAGCCTGACACCCAAGATCAGATTCGTCTTTTCATTAAGAACGCAAGCCCGTACTTGAAAGAGGGATTGAGAATGAAGGGGTTAAAGGACTGGGAGTCTCTCAAAGATATAGCCATCGAAGCAGAGGGAGAGTTCTTGACCCGAAAAGCTAACAATGACAATTTTGCAAAAAGGGCTAACCCCGGTCAAGGAACCAGCCGGCCGGCGGGTCCCAGTAACAGCACTAGAAGAATGGGTGAAGTGTCTGCTACTGAGGTATCCACCCAGAGAAAGTTTTCGAACTTGGGGAGACCATTATCCTGGGTCTTGAGGAGGCTGATGAAGGAGGGAAAATTGCGCCCTCTAACTCCTAGGCCAGCTTTGACACAAGGGAAACCGGGACATAAGGACAACGAATTCTGTGCATTCCACCAGCACTCAGGCCATATCACTGATAAATGCAAGGCGCTCCGACACTCTATCCAAGACTTGATCGATAGCAAGCAGATCTCTGACCCTGAGAAGAGAAAAACTAAAAAGAAGCCTGGTTATAATGCCGTACCACCGCCCATGTTTATGATTCAATCTAGCCTGCCAGAGTGGTACGTGCTACAAGATCTGTATGGGAGTGAGGAGTCTGCTGTTGATAATTCTGAGAATAGGAAGGAAAAAGCAGTTGTGGCGACCCTTGATTGCTGGTCTAGCAGTGAAAGCGGTGGAGAAGCCGAGGATGAATAGGGGTTGAACCTTGATCTGTGGGGCTCCGATGGAGACGAAGGAGAGATAAGCGCTGTCACTAGAAGTGGAAGGGTGATCCCCGAGATTGCAAAGCTACCTGAGCCGGTACAACCATTGGCAGAGAAAGAGCCAGAGGAGGAACAAATTGTAAGGCAATTGAAGAAGACCTCAGCTCAGATATCCATTTGGGATCTGTTGAGGCAATCCCCCTCTCATAGGCAGAAGGTAGTAGAGGCTTTGGTTGAGGCCACAGTCGCCACCACTATTTCCCCGTCAGAGCTTTTGGGTTTAATTAAGGGAGGATCCGAGGAGAGATTGGTCTTTTCCGATGTTGACCTACCTGTTGAAGGCCGCAACCACAACCGACCCTTGTACATTAAAGCACAGATTAGCGGTAAGCACACTGCTTGCGTTATGGTGGACGATGGGTCTTCTATCAATGTGTGCCCTTTAATAGCTTTGCAGGCTTTTGGTTTAAGCGAGGATATGCTCAGTGGATCAGATCTGACTATCACAGCTTACGATAACTCAAGGAGGCAAGCCTCGGGAACCTTCAAGACAGGACCTATCGAAGTGGAGGTCGAATTTGTAATTCTGCCCATTCCTGCTAACTTCTCAGCTTTGTAAGTCTAGAGCAGACTCGGTGCAGCTCAGAAGAGCAATTCTCGCATTTTGTAAGTCTGGACCAAACTCGGCACATCACCATCTGAAGATGGAACCCCCGCACTTTGTAAGACTGGAGCAGACTCGGTGCAGTTCAGAAGAGCAATTCTCGCATTTTGTAAGTTTGGAGCAGACACGGTGCATCACCATCCGAAGATGGATCCCCTGCACTTTGTGAGTCTGGAGCAGACTCAGTGCAGCTTAGAAGAGCGTTTGTAAGTCTGGAGCAGACTCGGTGCATCACCATCCGAAGATGGTACCCCCGCACTTTGTAAGTCTGGAGCAGACTTGGTGTAGCTCAGAAGAGGAATTCTCTCTTTTTTTAAGTCTGGAGCAGACTCGGCACATCACCATCTGAAGATAGAACCCCCACACTTAGTAAGTGTGGAGCAGACTCTATGCAGCTCAAAAGAGTATTTCTCGCATTTTGTAAGTTTGGAGCAGACTCAGCGCATCACTATCTAAGGATGACACCCGCACTTTGTAAGTCTAGAGCAGACTCGGTGCAGCTCAAAAGAGAAATTCTCGCATTTTGTAAGTCTGCAGCAGACTCGGAGCATCACCATCTGAAGATGGAACCCCTGCACTTTGTAAGTCTGGAGCAGACTTGGTGCAGCTCAGAAGAGCAATTCTCGCATTTTGTAAGTTTTGAGCAGACTCGGCGCATCACCATCTGAAGATGGAACCGCCGCACTTTATAAGTCTGGAGCAGACTCGGTGCACCTCAGAAGAGCAATTCTCGCATTTTGTAAGTCTGGAGTAGACTCGGTGCATCACCATCCAAAGATGGAACCCCTACACTTTGTAACTCTGGAGCAGACTCGGTGCAGCTCAGAAGAGCAATTCTCGCATTTTGTAAGTCTGGAGCAGACTCGACGCAGCTCAGAAGAGCAATTCTCTCATTTTATAAGTCTGGAGCAGACTCGGCGCATCACCATCCGAAGATGGAACCCCCGCACTTTGTAAGTCTGGAGCAAACTCGGTGCAGCTCAGAAGAGCAATTCTCGCATTTTGTAAGTTTGGAGCAGACTCGGCGCATCACAATTCGAAGATGGAATCCCCGCACTTTGTAAGTCTGTAGCAGACTTGGTGCAGCTCAGAGGAGCAATTCTCGCGTTTTATAAGTCTGGAGCAGACTCGGCGCATCACCATCTGAAGATGGAACCCCCACACTTTGTAAGTGTGGAGCAGACTCGGTGCAGCTCAGAAGAGCATTTCTCATGTTTTGTAAGTCTGGAGCAGACTCGATGCATCACCATCTAAGGATGACACCCGCACTTTGTAAGTCTGTAGCAGGCTTGGTGCAACTTAGAAGAGCAATTTTCGCATTTTGTAAGTCTGGAGCAGACTTGGTGCATTCTCGTGACCAGGAAGACAACTGCCTCAGGTACATGCCACTTTCTTTCTTTCTTTGAGTTTTGGCTCACCTAGGCACCCAAGCACTATGTTCCCCAAAACTGGGGGGCAACTATAGACACTGGGTCCTGAGGCTGCCCAAACCGAAGTTACCCAATGATAAGAATGATGCCTTTTCACAGGCAAAAGACAAATAAAAGTGATGATTTCCTTAAAAAAAGTTATTTTTCGTTTTTTAAAAAACAAAAAAAGATTGTGTTTTTGATGAAATCATCACTTCTATTTGTCTTTTGCCTGTGAACAGGCATCATTCTCATCATTGGGTAACTTCGGTTTGGGCTACCTCAGGACCCGGTGTCTACAGTGACACTTTAAGAAGCACCTTCTCTCCAACCTCAAACTGAATGTCCTTCCGCTTAAAATTAGCATAGGACCTCTGTCTATCCTTAGCTACCTTCAAATTTCATTGAACCACTCGAATCTTCTCTTCGGTATCTCTAATCAATTATGGTGTAACAAAAGAATGCTCGATCAATTCAGTCCAATAGATCGGAGTCCTACACTTTCGTCCATATAGTGCCTCAAATAGTGACATTCCGATACTTGCTTGATGACTATTATTGTAGCAAAATTCCATGAACGATACATACTTATCCCAACTGCCCGAAAATTGCAAAGCACACCCGCAAAGCATGTCTTCCAAAGTCTGAATAACCAATTCTGATTGCCCATCTGACTGAGGGTGAAATGCAGTACTAAAATTCAACCGAGTACCCAGAGCCACTTGTAACTCTTTCCAAAATTTTGATGTGAACCTTAGATCTCGATCCGACACAATCAACAATGGAATCCCGTGAAGTTTGGCCACTTTATTCATATAATTATCGGCTAACTTATCCACTGAATAGTCCTAACAAACTGGCAAAAAGTGAGTCGACTTGGTGAGTCAATCCATAATGACCCAAACCGAATCATGCTTCCTCTGAGTCAATGGTAAACCCGTCACAAGATCCATTGTGATATCATCCCACTTCCACTGAGGGATAGGTAAAGGATTGAGTAATCTAGATGGAACTTGATGCTCGGCCTTTACCTACTGATAAATTAAGCACTAAGACACAAACTCCACAATACTCCTCTTCATCCCGAACCACCAGTAAAACTATTTAAAATCCCGATACATCTTCTCAGTACCAGGATGCATAGTAAAAATGGTAGTGTGTGCGTCACAAAAGAGTTTCTTCCTTAACTCATCATTCTCAGGCACACATAATCGATTCCTATACATAAGCACCCCATCCAAAATTGAAAATTCAGTCCGCTTACCACTCTGAACTTCTTGCAATATTTGCTGCAACTTTGCATCGTCTTTCTGAGCATCAACAATCAACTCCCTCAAAGACAGCTTAGCTTTCAATTGGGCAACCAAAGCCCCTTTCGAATCCAGTCTCCACTTATAGTGCTGCAATAAAAGGGCCAAAACTGACTTCCGACTGAAAGCATCTTCTATAACATTTGCTTTGCCTGGATGGTATTCTAAAATGCAGTCATAGTCCTTAAACTGTTCTAACCAACAGGGTTGTCTCATATTCAACTCTTTTTGCGTGAGGAGATACTTTAAACTCTTGTGGTCTATGAAAATCCTACATGTCTCCCCATACAAATAATGCCGCCAAATCTTAAGAGCAAAGATCACAGAAGCAAACTCTAAATCATGTGTTGGATCATTCCTCTCATGAGGCTTCAACTGACAGGACGCATAAGCCACAACCTTACCCTCTTGCATCAAAACACATCCAAGTCCAACTCCTGAGGCATCATTATACATCATAAATTCTTTACCTGAAGTGGGTTGAGTAAGTACAGAAGCCTCAATCAATAAACTCTTCAACTGCACAAAACATGCTTGACACTTATCGGACCAATCAAATCTTACCCCTTTTCGAAGAAGTCTTGCCATAGGTGCAGCAATAACTGAAAACCCCTTTATAAACCGTCTGTAAAACCTAGCAAAACTGAAAATGTAACACCCCAAAAATTACCCTGGTAGTATTAAGTGTGATTAGTGTAATTGTATAAGTGTTAATTAGGGACTTAATTATAGGGAAATAAAATATTGTAGTGGCTAAAAAGTAACTTGCATGATAGGTGGTGATTAATTAGTGTAATGGTGATTAATTAATGTTAATTGAATATTAGTGAAAGCCATGTGGGCTTGTAGGAGCTGGCCACCTAACTTGAGAGGGAAAGGGAAATTGACACCTCCTCCTTGCATGCACATTTAAGGGTTTAGAGGAGAGAGAATGGGGGGAAATTCTGTCAATTGGTCTCTTCTTCATTTCATACTTCTTATTTTGTTCTTCAACTCCTCATCCATCTCCCTTTTTCTCTTGTTCTTCAATTTGCCATGGATTTCTAAGAATTAAGTAGCAATAGTTAAGAAGATTAAGTACTCAGCTAGAAAGGTATGTCTTAGTATAGAGTTTATCTTCTTCATCTCCTTCTATTTCTGATTTGAATTTTAAGCTATGAGTATAGTCTAATGGAATTGCACATGTGTTGTATGTGTATATGATGAGTTGAAGAGTCAAGTAGACCAACCAAGGGTAAAGAGAAGGTCTTATAGAGGAGAAAGGAAGGAGTGCTTCAAGAGGTTAGGGATTGCGTGTGAATTAATATGCTTTGATGTGTTTAAATTAAGTGTTTATTGTGTGTTATATTGTTAATTGACTTGAATTGGATAGTGAATTAGTGTAAATCTATTGTTGAAATGGAATAGAGATATTGATATGTAGTGGATAGTAGATGCTATGGTCATGCCAAAATTGGTGTAGTGTGATTTTGATATCTTGTTTGATTGCTTATGCCAATTTTTATGGTGAGTTTAGAAAGATGCACATAAGGGTTTAATTGTGTTGAAATGGCATGTGTGTTGATGAGGTAAATATGCATGAGTTGTGAGTTGATTTGCCATAAGATAGTGAATGCGAGAATGCAAGGTGTGCGTATAGCAGAACTGTGTTTTGGCAATACACAGCTGTGTATTGGCAATTTTACATGGGTCATGGTCACAACCCTTGGGTTGTCACCGTGAGGCATGCAAGTGTTGCATTCTGTCCGGATAGAAGTGGTATGTCACAGTTACAATAAATCCGGTTGCCACCGTGAGGTACCCTGGCTTGCATTCTGTCTTGGAACTGCTTTGTATGTCACGGTCATAATCAAATCCGTTGTCATCGTGACGTAAGAAGTTTTGCATTCTTTTTTGTGAATTTGAAGTATGTCACGGTCACAACAGAATCGGTTGCCACCATGAGGTACTTCAATAGTGTCTTTTCTTTTAAAACATTATGAGATTTAAGGATGCATGACATGGCTTAATTAAGTTTAATTGTATTATAATATGAGCTTATAATATGCAAGGCATGGAATAATATGAGTTTATTATTATGTGTTGGTTGGTATTATTGATGTTGCTTGGAAAATTACACAAGCATTTTATCATGCGTTCGAACTTTATTATGTGGTTGAATAATACAATACGAATGTATACTACTATATGACTGATTAACATGTGAATAAATGGTGCCATGAGAATGAATGCATAATGAATGAATAAATTAATAAGCCTGTAGTCTAGTCGTGGATAAATAAGCATGCTTGTGAAGGGCTAGTGAATTACGGCTGCTAGTATGACACCGACGGGTGTCTAGTGATCGATACCGATGGGTATCTAGTGATATAATATTGGGACTTGGGTCTCTAGTGATTAATAACTATTGTACCCGTATCCACCTCTAAAACGATTCAGGCTATTAATGATAAATGTGTGTGTATGATTGTGTTCTACACATGTATTGATATCATTGCTCTCATTTGATGGTGTAATAGCAATGCCATGCTAAGTGAACTAGTGATCTTGTTAGTGAAGCCTTCTGCTGGCTTAGTGTAATGATTATTGGCATGGTAAAGTATGAGATATTGAGCATGGGCATGTGATTATCTACTTACAGTTAATGCATGACTTTCTATTTAAAAATTAACTAATGGATATCGGCATGTTAATGAATTATTGACTTAGTGATTGTTACGTGATATGGAGTATGGTTAGAACATGTCCTCTTATTGTATAGTAACCTGTGAATGTTTGTGTTAGTATTTGTTTATCTACATCCCTGCTAAGTGTTATTGCTTAGCACGGGTTTTTTTCCTGTGTAGGTTGTGGATTCGAGTCAAGTTTTGAAGGAAGTTCTGCAGGCCGCCTTAGGAGCTGGAGGTATTTTTGGGGTTGAAGGTTGTAATGATTTTGTATAGATAGAGCTCCATTTTTGTAATAACTATTCTTTTTGTAACTTGTATAGTGATATGTAAGTTAAGAGAAGTGAAACTGTAATTTGTAATATGTTGACTTTGATGAACTAGTGGTAGTGTATGGTCTTATAGTCATTAATGTATGTTAGTGTCATTAGTGAACATATTAAGATAATGAATAATGGTAATAACCTGGATTAAATAACGTTAATGGGATATAGTTTAGCATGTTTGGTATTATGTAGCACTCCCTTGTCCTCCCAAGGGGCATTAGGGTGTTACACAAAAAGCTTCTCACTTCAGGCACACTCCTAGGCGCCTTCCTATTAACAATAGCCTCGATCTTTGCTGAATCAACTCGGATTCCTTCTACAGAAACAACATGGCCCAAAAAGGACACCTCCTTAAGCCAAAAATCGCACTTACTATGCTTCGCAAACAGATAGTGATCCCTCAAAACCTGAAGTACTATATGAAGATGCTCTTCATGTTCACTCTCATTCTTCGAGTAAACCAGGATGTCATCAATAAATACCACAACAAATTGGTCGAGATATGGCCTAAACACTCGGTTCATCAAATCCATAAAAGTCGCTGGTGCATTGGTCAAACCAAACGGCATCACAAGAAACACAAAGTGGCCATATCGCGTTTGAAATGCGGTCTTAACCCCATCTGCATCCTTAACCCGAAGCTGATAGTATCCAGACGGTAGATCAATCTTGCAAAAGATTCCTGCTTCTCTGAGCTGATCAAACAAGTCTTCGATCCTAGGCAATGGGTACTTATTCTTCACCGTAACCTTATTGATCTGGCGGTAATCAATACACATCCTTAAAGTCCCATCCTTCTTCTTCACAAATAAAATCAGAGCTCCCCATGGAGATACCCTAGGTCTAATAAAGCCTCTATCCAATAGCTCTTGTAATTGAGTTTTAAGTTCTCTCAACTCTACATGAGCCATTCGATAAGGTGCTTTAGAAATGGGAACAGTACCTGGCAATATCTTTATGGACAACTCCACTTCTCTCTCTGGAGGTAACCCAAGCAACTCATTAGGAAACACATCCTCAAACTCTCTTATCACTGGGATATCCTCAATCTTAACTCGGTCACGCCTAGAATCCAACACCAAAGCCAAAAATGCCTCACAACCTTTCCTCATAAACTGCCAAGCTTGCATGGCTGAAATCACATTGCCTAAAGAACCAGAGCCCAAACCTCTAACCACAATGGAAGACTGATCCTTACCCCACAACACAACAGTCTTCCTATGACAATCTACCATTGCCCGGCGGTTAAATAACCAATCCATCCCCAAAATCAGATCAAATTCCCAAAAAGGCAAATCAATCAAATCTGCCGAAAACTCTAGACCTTGAACCAACAGAGGGCAATTACTAAACACCCTACTCACATTGACGCTATGCCTTAAAGGACTGGTCACACAAATCTCATAATTTAACTGGTAAACTTCATGCAACTTATTATATAACTTATCAAAACACAAGTATGAGTGTGTGGAACCAGGGTCAATTAGAGCATACAATTCAATGTAATAGAGTAAAAACTTGCCTGCGATCACATCCGGTACATCTTGCTCATCCCGAGCTCTCATGGCATAGGCCCTAGTTGGAGCCATCTGAGGACGGTCCACTAATTTCGATGGAACTCCTTCTTTAGGCCGTCCACTTCATCCTCTACCTCGACCTCTACCTCGACTAGCTTGAGGGGCATTATATCTAGATTAGTTGGCCTCTTGCTGATCCTGGGTGTTCTTGCTCAATTTAGGATAGTTTACCAGAAAATGATCTGTGCTTCCACAGTGAAAATGCCCTCCTGTGAGCCACTGACACTCGCCCTTGTGGCACTTACTGCAATGAGAACACTCTGGCACAACTTCACTTCTTCCACCCCAGCCACCTCTACCTACACCCGAACTAGCTGAAGATCCCTGCCTCCTTCCCCTCGAAGCAGGACCTGAAGGGGACTCATCCTATGGGTTCCTCAATCTCTTACTCGAGGATGAACCTCCACGAGGGGGATTCCTTCTCTGAGCTCTATCCCTCAAAAAAGATTCAAACCTTTTCGCACGCAAAGCTACTTGAACAATCTGATAATAGCTAATAACAAGGGCACTCATCAAGGATATTAGCATAGCCCTCAAAGGCTCATTCAACCCAACTTCAAAGTTTTGACATTGAAAATCTTCTGTCAAAATACCCGGAGGAGCATACTTCCCAAGCCGGTTAAATTCTTTCTCATACTCCGACACCGACATTGCTTTCTGCTTCAGATTTAAGAATTGAGCCACTTAACCTCCTTATATGCTTTGGTCACATACTTACTAGTGAATTCTCTCACAAAGAACCCCCATGTGATCAGGTATGGCAACTGGGGATGCCTACGAACCAACTTCCACCAGTCGTAGGCTGAACCTTGGAGCAATGCCACTACACATTCAACTTGCCTCTCCGGAGGGCAATGAATCTCCTCAAGAACTCTCTCCACCTTCTCAATCAACTTTTCTGGCAACTTAAACTCATATAAACTCGTCCCAAAAGAAATCTTTCGCCCCATCTTTCCTGATGCTCTCAATGGGGGCTCTCAGAGCAGTAACCCTCTCTAAGACCCGAGCCATGTCTTGAGATATCTTCAACATCGCCTCAAAAGGCATGGCTACGGCCTCAGGCTACACCCTAGCTGGCTGAGCTGGACCAGATACTGATGCATCTTGCTCTTAGGGATTAGTACTCTTAGCCGACCCCTCGAAGGACCCACTCCCAAACTCCATCTACTACAAATACAAAAACATCTACATAAGGCCAACACAGTCCTAAACGCACATCTAAACCTACGATCACCCAAAAATGCCTAAACCTAGGCTTTGATACCAAAAATTGTAACACTCCATACCCATACATAGGAGAGCTCATCTACATAAGGGAGCGAGAACCGTATGGATAAGGGTGTCACTAAAAAAACACAATACATGCATAAACAAAATAAATGGATAGTGGGAGAAATTAAAACATAATTTTCAAATATCTCTTATTGATAAACCAAAAGTTCCATTATAAAAATTTTCTATACGGAATTTCCAAAATACATAATTACCTTGCCAAAGGTTTACAAAAGATAAATACAAAATCGAAGCAAAAATTACAAAAGATATACATAAATACAGTTTCTCAAAAGCTCCACTCCTACTGTGTTGGCTTGACCTGTGGATGCACTCCCAAAGACACCAAACCTTCCCCACATGCACAGATGAAATAACCATGCTAAGCGATAACGCTTAGTGGGGAAACAAATAATAATATGAATGGCTATTCACAATGGTCCTTAAAGCAGAACACATACAATTGGCACATGTTTATAAATATATATAACGAAAATCACAGCTTGAGCATTAATAATAATAGTCATAGGCTCATAATCGAAAACTATGTCATAACAATTTCATAATCATATAATAGATAAACAAACCCGCCTGCAAACTCAGAATAGCGGATAACTAGTAAACACATTGGCGTACCCATGGGTACAGTAAAAAAAATCTTTATTTCACATTCAAAAATATTTTCGCATTGGGGGATCTTAAACAAGATCCGAACACATTGAAGATTACGAGGATTCAAACAGAGACCTGATCAGGGTCCGAAACACATTGGGGCTGCAGCTACAGAACTCTATTAGGCATGCCTAACTATCCACTTATTTGACTCTTACAGGCTATGCACCATTCATTATATCAATTACATGTGGTACATAAATTCATCCATGCATACGTATAAAAGCATAGCAAGGTCGAAAATCAAGTATAAAAAGTGTTGAAGAAAACTCATTTTGAAAACCAGAGGAGTCGCGCTCGCGACAGAGGCAAAGATTGCCAAGTGCCGCGCTCGCGATAGCCCTCGTGCTCGCACAAAGAATTGTTGATCAGCCTCTATTGCACTCGCGATGAATGTCGCGCTTGTGATAGAGGGCCAACAGAAGCACTGGTGCGCTTGCTGTCCAACACTAGTTTAGCAGCCGAGTGCTCTGTCACTCTTGCGATAGAAGCCCAACACAATCGGAGCTCGAAACCCAAGGCTCTATCGCGCTTACGACGGGCGTTGTACTCACGATAGAGTCAATTTTTAGCTCTCAACACCGAGAAATCTGCAGAAACTCATGCACTAAAATCACCCAAATATTCAATTTATCTACCAAACTTCAAGCCAAACCAAATCAAGCATCCAAATCATATAATACAACATAAAACCCATACTTTATACCAATTATCATAATTAAAACATCAAAATTTACCAATCAAAATCTCAGATTCAACCAACCCAGAATTATGTTCCAAAAGTTCATTCAATTATGCATTTTGGTTCAATAAATCACAACCATAGTATCTCAATTTAATTCAATCAAAAATCCATAACATTAACACCAACATAATCAAGTAAAACATCATAAATTTCTAGAAATTAATACAAAACACCAAAATGAACAAATATGCATCAATTCAAAATTTCCCAAACCTTAGGCTCCTTTGCTCCACAAAATCAAGGGGCTGAGCTACCTTCAATGACTCCTTTTCCCTTGGGATCTCTAGGAGGAACTTCTGAACATAAACACCCAAAATACACCAAGGCTTAAAACCTTAATCCAAGAACACACTAGCAAAATCAAAGAGAAGAGGAAGAAGAAGAAGAAGAAAACCAACTAAAACTTACAAATAAACTCAAGAATTGCTAAATTCCACCAACAATTGCAGCCAAATGAGTGATGATCAAGAAGAAGAAAGAAAGAAAGAAAGAAGAAGAAGAAGAAAAAGAAGAAGAAGAAGAAGAAGAAGAAGAAGAAGAAGAAGAAGAAAAAGAAGAAGAAGTTGGCGTAAGGAGGAGGAGATAATAGAAAAGCAAGGCAACCATAAGCTGCTCTCTCATTCGCTCTCATTTGCTTTTATAGCCTCTCTCATATGCCACATATCAACAATCTATTGGTGGACTTTACCAATTCACACCCTACTTTTATCTTCCTCACTACACTCAAGTCTAACCCCAAACATAACACACTAGCTCAACACATGCAATAACACCCTATCAAAACCCAAAAACATGCAATTAACCCAAAATTAAAATATTACACACAAAAATTCACATACAAATTGGCTGAAAACACCAAGGTGGGAAACGGGGTGTTACATATATTATGTGACCTATAAATGTTTATGCACATGGTATTAATAAGTGTTTTTATGCGTATGAACAATGATGTATGGTTCATGAATGGCTATACTTGAAGTGATGATGAATATATGTATATATGTGAACATTAAGTGAGATAATTCATTTATAGCCTATAATCGAGTTGTGGATAGATAAGCATGCTTATAAGAGTTAGTATTTGCAGCTGCTAGTGTTAGTACCTAGACAGTATCTAGTGTTTTGAGATTTATACATCTCTAGTGTTAATATCGTTCTTTTCAATTATCCTGTGATCGGTACCCGAGTGGTATCTAGTATACCCGTTATCCACCACTGTATAGGTTCAAGCTATATTAAGTGGTTATTGCATTGGCTGATTGTAGTAGTGTGTTACATATTATATATTGCCATGTGATTGTGCCATTTTGGGTAACGTTTTTTATTAGTGACTTAATGATTTGAAGTATGAAAAAATGAATATTTGTTTATTAATTAATTATATTGTATGTTGCTATGATATATTGATGCATGATTTGTTTGTATTAGACTATTGTATATTTTATCCCCACTAAGTGTTATCGCTTAGCACGAGTGTTTATCTCTCGTGCAGGTTTATACCTTGGAGCCCGAGTTTTGTGGGAACATTTGCTATCCACTAGAAAGAGTGTTGAAGTCTTCTAGTTAGGTTGATAATTTGTATTATAAGAATGTTCCTATTTTTTCTTTTTGTAAAATAAGTAAAAGTAAATGTAATATGTAATTTTGTACTTGAAGATGTAACCTAATAAGTTAATGTGATGATAATCCTTTTTGATAAGTAAGGTTTAAGGCTTTTCTTTTATAGCATGTACGTTCACAGTTTTATTGTGTTGTGTGGTGTTGCGTAGCGCTCCCTTGTCCTCCCAAGGGGCTTTGGGGTGTTACATGGCATGTCGATATGGTGAAGCTTGTAATGTAAGACCAATTCGTACAAGTAAACAAGTTAAAATATAATGGAACCAGACCATATATTAAAGATGAAAACTTTTTCTCCTTATTAGATTTAATAAAGAAAAGTGATGGTTTGTGTTATGTGTAAACCAGATATGATTTGGCAGCTAGAACTTGATAGGCTAGAAGATAGAAAGAAGCCCTAGAAACGTGCAAATGGTGTCTTCTGGATTATACTTCTCAATCTCGAAATATATATTGCTGATCACTTTTTTCAAGTGATTTAATATCCTGCTTTCTTGTTCTTGAATATTTTGTAGATAAATTTTTTTTTTTAAATTTATACAATGGAAGGTGATTTGCATTGTCAAGAAAGCTGATATTTGATGGTGCAACTTTAAATAAAATGATATTTCTTTTGTTGAATTATGCACCTTGCTTGATTGAACCTGATATCTATTCCATAAGACAAATATATAAATGTCTTATCATCTATCAAAGAAGACCATCTCACTTGTTGAATTAATCATTTGTATATTCATTCTATTTCTTTGAATTGAAGTTTTGTTCCCTTTTAAGTCCTTAATGATAAAAATGAGCCTATGAATGTTTGTCTTGTTATGCTTCTGAAGTCATTCTTGCTTGTGAAGTCATTATTTCCTTTGTGCTGTTTGATAGTACAGGCCTTTAGAATAGCAAATGCTTTCTGGGTTTGATAATATCTTTCTCCAATAGTAGATTCAGAATGATTTTGATCAAGGTGTTTTTGGCGTTGTGCCTATCTCTCCTAATTCTATTGGGAAAGAATTGGGCTTGCTTCAGGCATTAAGGTATCTTTGTGCCTCTTTCTAATGTTTTGCTTCTTCATTTGTTTTACAAGCATTGGCAGTTTACACCATCAATGGCACAACTAACTACTTATTCAAATTTCATGGAAATATCTTTTTGAAGTAAGATGTGGCCGTTACTTATGTTTCTATAACCTAAACATGCTATTATATTTTGATGCCCTGTGGAATTTGGAGCAAACTTTTACATGAACTAGTGGGACAAGCTAGATGATCTAGTTGTTTTTGTGCTACATGACTTTTTATGTTCAAATCCTATGAGCCAACTCACTTGACCTTGAGGATCAAAACAAAAATAATTACTCAGCAAATAATATGGTGGAAGAAGTGATAAATTGGTGATGTGAACCGTGTTTGCATGAACAGGGAACAATAGTGTAATTATTGTCATCCTTCATTAGATGACTTTCTAGGATATGCTGATATTATTCATCATGTTTATTCTCAGAGCATGAGTTCAAATGTTGCCTGAATTTGAGACTGCATATTTGTTGCTTAAAGGACCTTTTTTTTAGCTTAACTAAATTTTTGCTTCAAGTAGCAATATCTATTTAACAGTTGATTTAGCTAATTTTTTTGTTATTTATTTTGTTTCTTTATTGGCTTTAATAGATTGAGAAGGCAGACTTTTCCTGGCCTTCATGGTTTCCAGTGGGTGTAAAATCTCTTATTCGTAGAATTTTGGATCCAAATCCTAAAACTATAAGTACTCATTATTCCATAAAGGGACTGGTCTTATTTGCATATATTCTATCTAACTGATCTTATTTGCATATATTCCATCTAATTGAAAAATTTTGAAATTAAAATTTAATATATTTTGAGATATATTATCTTTAATACTTTTAGCAAATATACTCATTGTAATAAGTTACAGCACATAATCTTTTAAACTGCTAAATGATTTAGCGAATCTACTTGGCAATTCATTTCCTTTTTTTTCCTCACATTGTTTTCTAGTTCTTTAAAAGTTTGCTACAAATTAGTTACTTTTAGACTTTTTTTATTGTTTTTTTATTGTTGTTTTTGTGGTGCTTTCTATTTCTCCACAGTGTATAACCATTTTGCAGATCAGGGATGATGAGTGGTAGAAGAAAAATTATGTTCCTGCCAAACTTGTTGAATATAAAAATGTGAACCTTGATGCTGTGGATGCAGTTTTTAATGATTTGGAGGTTGGTTTAGTGCTGAAAAGTTTGTGGCATTTTAAGTCATATTTTTCATGTTTAATGCTAATCTAAGTGTTGGTTATACATTGTGAATTGTTCTTGCCCTTCATCCACAAATTGGTAGGATGACAGTCTATTGTAGAATAGTGGTATGTTGAGAGAATTATTTTGTTCCAATACGGCTGCTTAGGAGTCTTGGTCCAAAACAAAATGTACGAATGGTTTAAGTTTTATATTTCTCTTTGTTCTGAAAGAATAATTTTGTTCCTAGCATTTCCATCAAAACAACTTCCAGTGTTATTACAGTGTTTTGATGATTCTATAGTGATTTCAACTAGAGGTATTTTGCCATCTACTTTTTTTTTTGTATAAATGCTTGAGTTCCTAGTTTACTCTCTATTTATGTTCTAATTATCTGGCTACAATTTTCTCAGTTTCTCTTTTCAAGAGTTCTTCATTCATATCTTAAACCCCATGCCAAGCATGGAAGTTGTTACACAATCAATGGGTTCTAAGATACATATTCGTAATTATAAGGTATAAAACTTGGAATTTATTGAAATACTAGTGCTTTTTCCATGCTGCTTTGTTCACATTTTACTAAAATGCTAGAGTATTCACAACTTCATTAGTCCAATTTTATTCCAGTTACTTATCCTTTATGAATATCTAGATCAATATTTGAATGAAGTCAACTTACCCAACAATACATTTACATTCCATCTAAATGAAGATTGTGTTAATTTTGCAGATGAGAGTTGAAGGCCTTTTTGCTAATAAGACAACTCATTTCTCAGTTTTTTTGGAAGTAAGTTATTGGCCGACTAGTAAGTGTTCAAATCAATTATATTGCCATTACTGAGCTCCTTTTAACTTCAAATCCTAAATTTTGAGGTTTGGGTTTGTCTGTACCTGTCAATATTAATTTTAGCTTTTATTATACATTTTGTAGGTCTTCAAAATTTAGGACAGAAGTTAGGAGGTTTATTTTTCACATTTTTCTCAAAAGTCTTTTGAATAGAAATTAGCATAGAGATGAGCTATTTTCTTGAACTTATATGTCATTGATAGTTTTTATTTTGTTTGGAGTTATGACAAATAGAATGTTGTTCAATTTGTAAATATCACTATACTTTATAACTTTTCTTTTTTAATATATGAAAAGAGTTTATTAAATTTTTGTATACAATATATGTGAATGATGTACCGTACATGTAATATTATAAAATGGTTTGTACTTTAAAATACCATTTTGGTGTCCATGTCTGGTATATTGTAATAGATTAGAGGGCATAATAATTGGTGATTATTGTTTGTTAGCTATGAATATAATTGGCGAAGGGAAAATCTATTCGCTAAAAGGTATCTTTAACGACCGAAAATCCCTTTTTGAAAGTGAATACAATTAGCGAAGGAAAAATCCAATCACTAAAAGGTATGTTTAGCGACCAAAAATTCCCTTGTTAAAAGAGAATACAATTAGCAAAGGGAAAATCTGATCGCTAAAAATTGATATTCAACGATCGAAACATTTCCAGTTGTTAAAGACATTAATGATCAGATTCAATATCTGATCGTCTTTACCTTTAACGAAGGGGTTTTTACCGATGTGATTTTTTGGTCGTTATACATCTTTAACGATCAAATTTCCCTTCGTTAAAAGGGAATTTTGGTTGTAGTATTTTTGAATTAAATATGAAGTACACACTTCCTTGGACCAGCTGATTATGTATACACAATTGAAAATTTCTTGGTAGAAGTATGTAACCTACGTGCTAGTTAGTAAAAACAAATCATTTGCCAAATAATTGATCGATTGGAACAAAAATAGATTTCCATTTACAGCTGGAGATGGGTACATCAGTTGATAACACAAAAAGCCTAACATAGCTGTGTAAGACAATTATAAAAATTAAAGTCAACAAATTCAATTGTGTAACACATTTACACAAGGTAAAATTAATAAATACAGTTGTGTAACACATTTACAACTGTTGAAGTTAACAAACACGGCTGTGTAACTAATTTAGAGCAATTAAAATCAATAAAAAGCAAAATAAAAACAACTCATCATGTCATAAACTTTAGAATATTTATGTTGCAGAGTCTCTCTGTGCAAAATTCTAATCTTGGATTGAACTTTGCCCCTTGTACCTTGATGGAACCATTCTACCCTTCTTGACACTCTTAGGTTTTCTTGGATTAATCTTTTTCTTCCTAACTTATTCATTAGCAGCATTTAAAACATCACTTGACTGTGTTAGTTGAGACACAATTTCTTACAGCAGTTAGAAGCAAATGATAAATGTTATGAAGATTGAAAAAAATATAAAATGAATAATGAACAAAATATTAAACTTAATTACCTGAGTACTAATATTGGATGCATCAGGTCAGGTATTTTGATAATGTGCTGGCTGAGGTTGTGTTCCAGCTGCAACAGTTGCTGACTTTGAAGTCTTACTTTGAGTGCCATGTCTTCTAGCATTATGTCCAACCTCACCACATACCCTAAAATTGATGGTGATACTACCTTTTTTACATAATTTTTAGGTTTCGGCAGATTCATTTGTGCTCATAGCTTCTCTTTGCACCTTCTTTTTATCACTAAGCTACTCTAATTGCTCAAACTGCTTCCTCCAATACTTAGGCTTTCTCCCTCTTTCATTTTCTTAGACTTGGGGGAATAACATCTATAACACCCCCTATACACAAGCTATGTCATACAAACATACAACCAGATGCTAACTATAGGGTGTCACATTGTAGACACCGGGTCCCGAGTAGCCAAGATCAGGATTACCCAATGATGAAATTAAGTGTGCCGATCTATAGGCAAAAAGAATGGAGTTGGAAGTGATGATTTCCTTGTCGATTTGTTGTTTTAAAAATGTATTTCAAAAATATTTTTTAAAGTATTTTAAAATTTATTTTGTGAGGAAAAAAGTGAGTTTTTAAATTATTATATTTTCTAAAAATAATTTTTTTTTTTTAAAAAAAAAAAAATTCCGCGCGAGGGACAGGCTACCCGTCGGTCACGCCTTCGGGCGGGCAGGCCGTCGGTCGCGCCTACGCACGGGCAGGCCGTCGGTCAGCCCCTCCGCGCCCCTATTCGTCCGTTTTGCCTATTTTGGCCATTTTGGCCATAACTTCTTCATTTTAAATGCTTTTTAACTCATTTTTTTTGCAAAATTTAATTCAAAAATCCTTCTATCTTCCAACCCAATAAAGTCAGTGGTTTTTTGCAATTATGGGAATTAAATTAATTTAATTTCTTAATTAAAAAATCTGAATTTTAAGGGGAATAAAAAGAGTTTTTTAGTGGGAATTAGAGGGGATTTTCTTTAGAAAATATTTTTCTTCTTCTTTCTTCTTTTCAAGAACAAATTCTCTCAATTTCTAAAGAAAATTTCCAGCAATTCTTAAGGCAAAAAAATAACTATTTTTGTTCTTGAGAATTTTCTTATTTTCAATCAAACAATTTTCTACTTTGAGACAAACAAATTAATTGTTTGTTCTTGAGTAAAATTCATCTTTCAATATTTTATTTTCTAATCATATTCTTCAAATTAAGACAAGAAATTGGATCATCTACCTTCATCTATTCAAGATAAATTTTGAGGGTAAACATTCTTGGCTCAATTTCTTAGTTTAATTTTAATTTGTCTTTTTATTTTTAATTAACTAGTTAACATGTAAATTCTTTTAGTTTTATTATTTTCTTCTTATTTCTTGTTTTTTATTTTCTAATTAACTAATCAACATGTAAATTCTTTTAGATCTATTATTTAATTGTTCATATTTCTTATTTTTTCTTTAATTGTTCATACTATTATTTTTTTGTTCTTATTTCTTCTTTAATTGTTCATGCTATTACTTTTGTTCATATTATTTTTATTTAATTGTTCATATTGTTCATGTTGTTCATGTTGTTCATGTTGTTCATATTGTTCATATTGTTCATGTTGTTCATATTGTTCATCTTCTTTTATTATTATTATTATTATTATTATTATTATTATTATTATTATTATTATTATTGTTATTATGTTTGATTGTTCATATTCTTTATTATTATTATTATTATTATTGTATTTGATTGTTCCTATTCTTTGTTATTATTGTGTTATTATTATTGTAGTTATTACCAACATTAGTATTATTATTATTATTATCCTTATTCTTGTTTAATTTTATTATTACTATTATTTTTTATTTCTTATGCATGTTGATTTTATTTTTACTTTTGCTTTTTAAACATGTTGCTATTATTAATATGTTTTATGCATGCTGAATTTTATATGTATTATACTTTTTTATGCATGATTGGATATTATTGTTGTTATTTTATGTCTTTATGCATATTAAATTCTATCATCATTATTTTATGCTTGTTTTTGCATGTTGAATTTTATTATTATCATGTTATTTTTTTATGCATGTTGATTTTGTTAATTTTTTATATTGCATATTTATTATGTCATTTTAATTGGCTTATCATATATGATGCAATTTTGTTTGCCTTAATTTAATTATTTTCAAGTTATATGTTTAATTATTTTTATACTAACTTCAAGTTATATGTTTAATTATTTTTATACTAACTTCATTTTATTTGTTTTTCTTTTATTTTTCAATACTTATTTTCATATGTGAGTTTTTGTCAAATGGGAGCCCATGGAGATTTGAAGAACCACTTGGGAGTTGTTTATTATTTTTGTTGCTTTTTATTATTTTGGTTTAATTGATTATTATGTAATTTGTAATAATAAGTTTATTTTCATGCACGTTAATTAAGAAAATCACCAAAAATATTTCTATTAAACTAAATTGGATTTTATTAAAAATGGGACCAATGTCCTAGATTTTTTATCCAAAATAAATTATCACTTTAAAATTGTTTTCTTAAATTATGCATGAGAGGACTAATGTTCTCATTTTTAATAAATAGCCCGATTTATGTATGATTTGCATTTTATTTTCAAATGGGGGTTGTATTCCGCTCCTAGTTTTATTGTAATTTATTTTGCTTTCATTTACTTTATTCGTCGCTTTTATTATATGATTGATATGCGTTTAATTAAATTGCATTAAAATTGAATGAGAAAAGGCATAAAATACTAAATTCAAAACTCGATTATAAAATTAACCAAGGTATGAATAAATGGGGAGTCCCGAACTTTCTCTGGTCTTTGGGCTCAAAGAGACGAGAGGTTTACCCTCCAAGACACCTCTTGTGTTATGAAACTTGGCGTTAATCCTAGGCTCCTCAGGGCGAGAGGTTTACCTTCCAAGACCCCTCTGGCTGGCCCAAAATGGATACTAAGCGCAGTCTTAGGCTCTCCGAGGCGAGAGAAACTTTCCCAATGTTTTATTGGGTGGCGACTCCATGAAACCTCCTTGTTTCCCAACATAGACGCACTTGCGATTTATTACAAGCTATTAACGGACCCTCAAGTGCCCGATCGCCCTCAAGCGGGCGGTCATAGGGGCGGCCTAGTGGACATCCGGCGCGCGTCACAGTGGCGACTCCGCTGGGGAACTTTGAGACTTCCCTTCGAAAGTACCTTGGTTAAAATTTACAATCGAGTTTTAATTTAAAAATTTCATCTCTTTTCAAAATTGCATTGCATCCATGCTAGAGCCTTAGATTATACTAGTTTGGTCCCTATTTTAAACCTCGGTGCGTTCCCGAAGCACGACCCTATTTTCACTTAATTTAGGAAAGTGTTTAGGATAATCATCAGCCCAAGCCTCGTACCTTATGGTATATTAAATGGTGACCCAATCGATCGTTATGCTCGTGATGAGCTAGACCCGTTGGCAGGGACCATGCTTGGGTAGCCTTAAAGTATCACTACCTTTGACCAAAGCTCATGTAATGGCAATAGATAATTCCACTAGGTGAAATGTACCGTAATACCGTGCTTGCTATATGGGCCATCATATATTGAACAAAATTGCTTAAATTAAGTGGTCTCCATCAAAGGCTTTTATGCCCCGGTGGGCCCATCTTGATTTAATTGAGGTGTTTAAATACATAATGGCCAAACACTCATATGTATGTACATGAGATAAGAGCTGTTATGCTGCCGATTTTCCACCATGCACCATACGCATCTAATGGGTTCCCTGTTAACCCTTGGATAAAGCCCACCTAGGAAAGAGACTATGCTACCTCGTGTGTGGGAGAGATAAGGTTGGAAGGATCTATCTGCTTGCATGTGTTTGTCTATGATGCATCAGCACGACCATGCATTGCACTTCAATCATGCATCATCCTAACGAGGTGTATTTTTTCAGCCATCATAGATTCACCCAGGTGGTTTAGGGGTCCCGACGGTCGGTTGAGAAGGATTCAACTCTTGGGGTTACCAGAGCTAGTGCCGTATCGGAGCACAGATTCTCTCTTAGAGGGTAGTGGGACTTTCTCTTCAGAATCATCAAGCATGTCTAATCCAGCCAGTGGGTCTTATGCAACCAGGGCTATGATTGCCGAGGAAGTGGGGAGAAAAATTGAAGAGTTTGAGGCTAGAATGATGGCCATGATGGGCAATCTTGCCACTACCATAGTTGGGCAACAAGTTGCTACTGCTCCTATCAGGGGGCCAGATGAACAAGGGGCTGTTAGGGAGGATCCCCCTGCTGTAGTTGACCCACCTGCGGTTGAGCAAAGAGCACCAGCACCTGTTGAGCGTAGAGAAGGCGCGAGATCTGAGGTTGACCTCTGGGAAGATGAGCAAGAGGAATAGATGGTAGCAAAGGGAAAGTAACCCAAGCTGGAGGAAGCAATGTGGAGAAATATGGAGGAGAGGTTTGAGGCTATGACAAGGATGATGACGGTAGGAAGGGGAATGAACCTGAAAGATCGTGAGTTGGATGGAGATGATCTGGTCCCTCAGAACTTCAAGATGCCTGATATCCCAAAATTTGATGGCACTTTTGACCCTGCTGCACACATCAAGCAGTATTCACTGGACATGAAAGGGACAACTCTAACGAGAAAGCAGAAGATAGAGTACTTTTGTTTGAGTCTCACAGGAGCCGTCGTCGATTGGTATCATGGGTTAGACAGAAGGTCCAAGGAAGACTGGGATTTATTGACTGAGGAGTTCCTAAAGCAATATGATTGCAGTACTCGGATGGAGGTCACACTTATGGATCTAGAGCTACTACAGCAGAAGGCTGGGGAGTCTTTTCATGAGTATCTTACTCGGTGGAGAAATCGGGTTATGAAAATGAAGCGCAAGCTTGATACTTCTGATCAGATCTGATTATTCATTCGGAATGCCAGCCCATATCTTAGAGATGGACTTAAAATGAAAGGGCTGAAAGATTGGGAGTCCTTGAAGGACATTGCTATCGAGGCAGAAGGAGAGTATATGGCCAGAAGGGCAAGCAGTGAGGCTTATGCCAAGAAGGGCTACAGTAGTCAAGGTGCAACTAAGTCAGCTAGTTCCAGCAGTGGTAATAGAAATGGAAAGACAGCTGAGGTGTCGGCAACAGGGATGAATCAGAGGTACTTCTCGAATTTGGGTAGGCCATTGTCATGGGTACTGAAGAGATTGATGAAGTAGGGGAAGCTACAACCCCTACCACCTAGGCCACCTAGGACCCAAGGGTAGCCAGGGCATAAACAGCACGAATACTGTGCCTTTCACCAGCATACCGGGCATCTGACAGATAATTGCTATAGGCTGAGGCACCAGATACAGGATCTGATCGATAGTAAGCAGATCACCGATCCTGAAAAGAGAGAAAGCAAGAAGAAGGCTAATTTCAATGTTGTGCCACCACCTGTCTTTATGGTTGGGTCTAGCCTACCAGAATGGTATGTGATGCAGGATTTATACGGAAACCAGTACGTCGCTATCACTCACCCTGAGGCAAGTGAAGAAGGGATTCCCATGGCGACAATAAACTGTTGGTCCACTAGTGAGAGTGGAGATGAAGAAGATGAAGAGAAAGATGGAGAATTCGAGGATCCATGGGATTCGGAAGAGGAGGAAAGAGTTGAGGCTGTAACAAGAAGTGGGAGAGTGGTCCCCGAAGTTGAGAAGCAGCAGGACACAGTGCAAGCAACTGTGGAGAAGGAGCCGGAAGAAAATTCCATAATAAAGCAGCTGAAAAAGACCACGGCTCAGATTTCTATTTGGGACCTTCTAAGGCAGCCCCCTTCTCATAGACAGAAGTTAGTCGAGGCATTGAGTGAGTCCATCGTAGCCACCACAATTTCTCCATCTGAGCTACTAGATCTTGTCAAAGGGGGATCAGGGGAAAGACTGGTGTTTTCTGACGATGATTTGCCAACTGAAGACCGCAATCACAACCGACCACTATACATCAAGGCTCAAATTAACGGCAAGCACACCGCTTATGTTATGGTTGATGATGGGTCATCCATAAATGTTTGCCCCCTAGTGGCACTTCAGGCTTTTGGGCTGGACGAGAGTATGTTGAGTAAGTCTGATCTGACCATCACAGCCTACGATAATTCTCGAAGACATGCATTGGGAACATTCAGAGCTCTAGTTAAGACTGGGCCTGTTGAGATGGAGGCAGAGTTTGTGGTCTTGCCTATCCCAGCAAATTTCTCAGCCTTACTGGGACGACCGTGGTTCCATAAATTGGGAGGAGTGCCATCCACCCTACTTCAAATGGTAAAGATACCTCATGAAGGGGAGGTGGTGACCATTAAAGCAGCAAGAGAGAACCAAGTGTCTGCCTTGGGGATCTCTAATCAGCCATTTAGTGGCTTCCACGTATCAGTGATTGGTGAGGAGGAGGGCTTGGCAGGTAGCCCTCAGGTGATGAGCATGATGAAGAAGATGCACTTCCTCCCAGGGGCCGGATTGGGTAAAAATTCGCAGGGGTTACAAGATGCCATCACAACGCAAGGCCAGAAAGATCGGAAGGGTCTGGGCTACAAAGGAGAGCATGGCAGGAAAAAAGTATCGGAGAAGATCCCCCATATTTCAGAGAGTTTTGTTCCCTCATCTTCAGTCTGTGCCTATACGGGAGAGGAGGAGCCTCTATGGGTAGATGGAAAGATCGTTCCGGGGTTTGAAATCTTTAATGACATCTTCGACTGGGATGTTGGAGTTATCAAGTCTGTAGAGAACTTTTGGGATGAGGAGATCATGACTCAGTGCAGTGTCTGGGACAGGGATGAGGCCGAGGAGATTGTCACTGATAAGCTGTTAGCTACCAGGTTGAAAGGAAAGGAAAAGATGGTAGAGCCAGAGCTAGAGATTGAAGACTTGAAGATCTCATCGGAGGTAGTTGAAAAGCCTCCTCCAAGCCAAGAAGTCAAAGCCCAGTCGGCTGCAACGACATCATCGACAGAAGATGAAGGCAATAGTTGTTTAGATACTATTTTTATGCCAGAACTTTTTAATTACAATGTTAATGTTTCTGATTACATTAATGAGATGAATAACTTTGCTTACTTGTGTGATGTTTCTGATGATTTCATTTCTCCTGATCATAAACATGATGCATTCATTTTTGACATTAACTCAACTAGCACGACTGCATTTAATCTCGGAACTTTGGAGAATCCAAAGAAAATTTTGATAGCATCAGACATAACTCCGGAAGAGAGGCTAAAATTTGAGAGAATATTAAAAAAATATGAAAAAGTCTTTGCCTGGACCTACGAGGACATGTCGGGAATTGATCGAGATGTAGCCGAACATGCCATTCCAACGTACCCAGAGAGTAAACCGGTCAAGCAAAAGCTCAGAAGACTTAGGCCGGAATGGGCTCAGAAGGTGAAAGAGGATATCCATAAGCAGATTGAGGCTAAGTTTCTACTGGAGGTTAAATACCCGACGTGGCTGGCTAATGTGGTTCCTATGGCTAAAAAGGATGGAAAAGTTCGAGTATGTGTGGATTATCAGGACCTGAACAAAGCCTGCCCGAAAGATGATTTTCCTTTGCCTCATATTGATGTGCTGGTAGACAGTGCCGCTGCTTGCATGATGTATAGTTTCGTGGATGGGTACGCAGGGTACAATCAAATCCTTAACAAGATAATGGATCGGATTAAGATAGCCTTCATCACCGAATGGGGTACATTTGCTTACCGGGTTATGCCTTTCGGACAAAGAAGTGGAGGTGTATGTTGATGACATGATGATCAAGTCTGCTACCAGAGAAGGTCACTTCGAGGCTCTAGAAAAGTTCTTTCAAAGGATTAATAAGTATGATCTACACCTCAATCCCAAGAAGTGCATTTTTGGAGTTACCTTAGGTAAGCTATTAGGCCATGTGGTAAGCTAGAGGGGAATTGAAGTAGATCTCGACAAGGTCAGGGCCATCAGAGAGATGCCAGTGCCTCAGAAAGAAAAATAGGTTAGAAGTTTTCTGGGAAAGCTCCAGTACATCAGCCGATTTATTGCCAAGCTGGCTTCAGTATGTGAGCCCATCTTCAAGCTTCTTAGGAAGAATCAGCCGGTGGTGTGGAATAATGATTGTCAATTGGCTTTTGATACTATTAAGGATTATCTCCTGAATTCTCCAGTTTTAAGACCACCACGGCATGCCAAGCCACTAGTCTTGTATCTGGCTATAGAAGACAATTCAGTGGGTGCCATGATGGCCCAGGAGGATGATTTTGGGGTAGAGTTTGCTGTTTACTATCTTAGCAAGAAATTCTTGACATATGAAGCCAAATATGTGGAAGTGGAAAAGATTTGTTTAGCAGTTATTTGGGCTTCTAAGAAATTGCGGCACTACTTTCATTCCTTCAGTGTACAAGCAGTTGCTAAGCATAACCCGCTTAGGTACCTTCAGGAAGCACCCTCTCTATTGGGAAAGATGGAAAGATGGTTACTACTATTGCAGGAGTTTGATATCGAATACATCACCAGGAAAACCATTAAAGGAAGAGCTGTAGCTGAGTTCTTGACTGAGCATCCTATTGAGGGAGACCAATTCGAATATAATTTCCCAGATGAAGATGTCATGGCCATAGCAGTACAAGGGTGGCAGATATTCTTTGATGGGGCAGTTAACAGTAAAGGGGCAGGAGCAGGGATCATTCTTACGACCCCGGATGGTGAAAAGCTGCCATTAGCCAAAAAGTTGAGGTACAAGGCGACCAATAATGAAGCAGAATATGAAGCTTGCATCTTCGGATTGGAGGCATTGCTTGCTCTGGGGGCAAAGACTGCAAAAGTCTTCGGAGATTCTTCATTAGTAATCCATCAGATCAGAGGGGAATGGTCAGTTAAGGAAGAAAGGCTGTTACCTTATGTGAAGCATTTGAGAATGTTGAGTAGCCAGTTTGAGACTTGCACTTTTCATTTCGTTCCCAGGGATGAAAATCAATTGGCTGATGCTCTCGCGACATTGGTGTCCATGTGGGATAATCCGACAGGGGTTACTATGAAACCCATGCTAATCTCTAGTTCGGAAAAGCCTTGCTTTGAAGCTGAGCAGGTAATGGATGTTGGGGCCATCGATGGAAACCCTTGGTACTACGACATTCAGAATTATTTGGAACGGTCAGTTTTTCCAGAGGAAGCCACTGAGAAAGACCAAAGAATGATTCGAAAGTTGTCCACTCAGTTCATCAGTGTAAATGGCACTTTATATAAGAGGTAAGCTGATGGTATCCAGTTAAGATGTTTGGCGGAGAAAGAAGCTGAAAAGGTTATGGAAGAGGTTCATGCCGGAGTCTGTGGAGCTCACATGAATGGCTTAGACTTAGCGAAGAAGATCATGCGCCAAGGATTCTATTGGCTTACAATGGATACGGATTGTTCAAAATATGTGAAGCAATGCCAATTATGCCAGCAATACGCGAATTTAAGGCATGTCCCAGTTTCAAAGCTACATAATTTGACATCTCCATGGCCATTTACAGCTTGGGGGATAGATATCATAGGCGAGATACGTCCTACAGCTTCTAATGGGCACAGGTTCATTATAGTCGCCATTGATTATTTCACTAAGTGGGTGTAGACACCTGGTCCTGAGTCAGCCTAAATCGAAGTTACCCAATGATGATAATTGCCTTCACAGGCTTAAAAGGTTAAAAGTGATGGTTTTCTCGTCAAATTTGCATTTTAGAGTGAAAAATTAGAAAATAGAAAAAAATATTGAAAAAAAATTAATTTTGAAAAATGGGGGCTTAAAATTATGGTGTTTTTAGTAAATTTAAAATTTAAAAAAAATAGAAAAAATAAAAAAAATAAAAAAAAATAAAAAAATTTTCGGACCGCGGGTGTCGGGCGCGGCAGCGCGCAGGCGCCCAGGCGCCCATCGCATTGCGGACGCAAAGGCGACGCTCAGCGTCGCCGATGCTGCGCGTCGCTAAAGGCGCGCGCAGCATCGCGCACGCTGAGCGCCGCACGGAGCGCTCGTGCGCGAGCGCCAGCGTGCGAATCGCGCCTGCTCGCCGCGTGAGTGCCCGTCGCTCTATAGCGACGGGCGGCGTCCCTCTGGCGACGGCTCCCTGGCCGTCGATATAGGGTCTGTTACCCTATTTTCCATTTTTTTAGCCTTTTTTCCGATTTTTTCACCCAAAAATCCGTTTTTATCCCAAAATTAAGGGTTTTTGACTTCAAATAAAATTCCAAAATATTTTTTATAGATTATTAATTAATAAAACTTGATTTTATCCCCAAAAATAAAGGAATTTGAATAAAATTAGGTTTGTTTTCCTTAATTAAATTAGGGCAACATTTCCTATCTTTTAAATAGTTTAGGATGAATCAAAAAAGGGAGAGCCTCCACATTTTTGAGACCTAATTTTCCAGAATTCCTCTCTTCTATTTTCTCTTCAAAATTCAGATTTTCTCTTTTTAATTAATAAGGTTTAATTGAAATTGAAAGATTAATTTTCAATTGTTAATTATTCCAATTAATTTCTTTGTTTTTGCTCCATAAACACAAGAAATTAATCATCATTTTGACATCAATTTCTTTTTAATCTTAAGCATACAAATCAATTCCTTTGTTTTTCTCCATAAACAAAGAGAATTAATTTTATTGATTATTCTTTCAAGCAATTTTCCGGAAAATCATCACTTTTCCTTCGTCAAATCCGATATTCTGAGGGTAAATATTCTTGGCTCCATTCCTATTTTATTTTATTTTTATTTAATTTATTCATGTATATTTTATTGTTTTTATTGATTTATTTAT
This sequence comes from Excoecaria cochinchinensis, assembly GCA_947683425.1. NCBI lineage: Eukaryota > Viridiplantae > Streptophyta > Magnoliopsida > Malpighiales > Euphorbiaceae > Excoecaria > Excoecaria cochinchinensis. The sequence continues at coordinate 6,512,972 of CANTUQ010000013.1, forward strand.
TGTTTTCATCTATTCATTTGTTGTATTGATCTTATATTCATTCCATTTAATTGTTTATATATGATTTGATTTTTATTCATGTGAATATTGTTTTTTAATTCATAACATGTAAATAATTTATTTTGATTCCTCATTACTTTTAACATGCAAATAATTAATTAATTTAAACTAATCTTTTTGCCATGTAAATAGTTCGTATTAATTATGAACACATCAATTAACCTTGTTATATATCATTATTATTTTCATCATTCCTTTGTTTACTAATTTTTATCATTGTTACATGATTTTATTATCATTTGTTTATTTATTCATTCATTATTTTTCACTTATCATCATTATTTTCATCATGTTCATATGTTTTACATGTATTAATTAATTAATTAACATGTTTTATTTTATTTTCATCACATCATTTAATCATTTATCACATATAATCCATGTTTCTCATTTTATTTTTGTTTGTTAATATTTTTGATTCCATTATCATTTTTTTCATAACACCTTATTTTATTTTAATCTGTTATTCATTATTTTGTACGTTTAATTGGTTTAATTGATTTAATCACTAACATTATTTTATTTGTATTTTTTTATGTCTAAACTCATTTTTCGCTTGGGCGTTTTTGCGAGCACATCGGGAGGTCCAGTAGGCTCATTTGGTTCATATATTTATTTTCTTTATTTGTAATATTTTATTTAATTTTGCCATATAATTTTCTTGTAAAATTCTTTATTTAGGCTCGCTAAAAAGAAAATCACAAAAACATTTTTATTAATTAACTTGACATTTTTTCTAAATAAAAATGGGACCAATGTCCTAGTTTTTCATACCCAAATAAATCATCACATCAAAATTGTTTCATAATAAATATGCATGCGAGTACCAATGTTCTCACTATTAAATGAATAACCCGTTTTATGTATGCTTCGCACATTTACAAGAGGGAGTTGTATTCTGCTCCTTGTATTATTGTAATTTATCGCTTTCGATATTTATTTTGCTCATTTACCGTTTTCAAAATGTGAATAAATGCGCCTTTCAATTAATTGCATCGTGTGGAGAGAGAGCGAATCAATGGTATTAAAATTTGATCATAAAATAATCGAGGTAGAAATAGATGAGAAATCCCGGACCCAGCTCTGGTCTTTGGGCTCAAAAAGGCTAGAGGTCTATCCTCCAAGATACCTTTTTGTGCCACGAGACTTTAGCGCTAATCCTAGGCTCCTTAGGGCGAGAGGTTTACCTTCCAAGACCCCTCTGGCTGGCCCAAAATGGATACCAAGCGCAGTCTTAGGCTCTCCGCGGCGAGAGTAACTTTCCCAATGTTCTATTGGGTGGCGACTCCATGATACCTCCTTGTTGCCCAACATAGACGCACTTGCGATTTATCGCAAGATGTCAACGGACCAGCAAATGCCCCGATCGCCCACGTGCGGGCGGTCCGAAAGGGCGGCGCTCGGGATCCGGCGCGCGTCACAGTGGGTCGAAGCTGAATCTTTCAAGAAGATTGATGCTAGGGATATGGCTACGTTCATCGAGCGGAATTTGATATGCAAATATGGTCTCCCACACCATATTGTATCTGATAATGGGGTGCAATTCTTAGTAGAAACTAAACAGATGCTTCAGAGGTATGGAATCCAACATCATAAGTCTTCTCCTTATCGTCCCCAAGCTAACGGGGCGGTTGAAGCGGCGAACAAGAATGTGAAAAGGATATTGGCCAAGATGGTTCAGAGCTATAAAGATTGGGCGAAAAAGCTGCCTTTTGCACTCTGGGGTTATAGAACCACAGTCAGAACCTCTACGGGGGCAACACCGTTCTCTTTGGTATGCGGAACCGAAATAGTTCTGCCGGTTGAAATTGAGCTAAAATCCTTAAGGGTAGTCATGGAAGCCGAGATTTTAGAGACAGAATGGGCACAACAGCGATTGTTGCAGTTGAATCTGTTGGATGAAGATAGGTTGAGAGCCTATTATCACAATCAGGTTTATCAGAAGAGACTAGCTCGGTCCTTTGGCAAGAAGGTACGAAAGCACCCATTGAAAGAAGGGGATTTGGTCTTTAAGATGATGAGGCCGGGAGTGCCAGACATACGAGGAAAATTCAGGCCAACCTGGGAAGGTCCGTTCATTGTGAAAAAGTTGCTAACAAAGGGAGCAGCAATCTTGGCAGACAGCGATGTGAATGAGTTTAAAGACCCGGTCAATGTTGATAGACTAAAAAGGTTCCATGGCTAAAGACAAAAAAAAATGAAAAGAAGAGAATAAATGCCCCGCAGGTCGAAAACCGAAAAAAAGGCGGCCTTGCTAAAATTGGGCGCCCTATCAGGGTGAAAACCGAAAAAAGGCATCCTGGGCAAAACTTAAGGGCTGAGAGAAAATGTTCAATCGAGAAAACCCGAGAGGGCCGATTGATAACAGGAGTTTGATGCTTACAAGATCTATTCTGAGATTAGGTGTAGTCTTGTGCTTTTGAATTTTTGTTAAATAAGGATCATGTATGATGAAATCATATAGAAATGTACTCAATTTTGCAATGAATAAAAGAATACAGTTTTCATTGTTCTTTTAGTTCTGTCTTAAAAAGAGACTTATCATCTATTTATCTAATGACTATTGTCTACTCATTCTATCTGAAGATATCTAAGCAGATGTGTGCTGGTTACTCGTAAGGGAATAATAGCTTTCTCTTGCAGTTAAAAAAATACAAAAATAAAAAAAAGAGGCCGTTAGAGATGAAAACCGTAATTGGCTCTCTAAGCAAAAGTTAGGCCAAAGTGCAGGGTGAAAACCTGGAGACAAGCAGTCTGCCCTACAAAAAAAATAATAAAAAATAAAAGCCGCTGGTTTGGGTTGGGTCCATGCCAGGCAAAAGTTAGGCAAAGGGTTATGTGAAAATCCCTAAAGGGACGCATTTCCCACAAAGAAAAGCTAGTGTAAAAATCCACAAGGGACGCACTACCTTTAAAACAATGCTTGGAGTAATAAGGCGGTATACTTCGGATGATCTTCTTTTCAGCTAAATAAGGCATAATTCAGGACATGAGTCAGAATCCTGGGCATATGATCATCGACCGGGGGGCAAAGATGCACTGGATGTCTCTTTCAAAAAACTTATTGGGGACGGAATCCCTAAGGCCAAGATGACAATCCTATTGATTCCGGGGGCATGGTGGAGCAACCAAGCTATATCCTCAGCACACCCTGAGCCACCTAGGGCATGGTCTATACATTCTTGCAAGCATTTACATCTCATATCATATACACTCAAATTTTTGTATATATTTCTATGCGCATAATTTTGCAGGAAATATCTAAGTGAAGATCATCGTTTGCACTTTTGGTAGTCTGTAGCAGACTCGGTGCAGTGCACTTTTAGTAGTCTGTAGCAGGCTCGGTACAGTCCTCTAAGAGGTCATCTCTTGCACTTTTGGTAGTTTGTAGCAGACTCGGTGCAGCGCACTTTTGGTAGTCTGTAGCAGACTCGGTGCAGCTCAGAAGAGCAAGTTTCGTGCTTCGTAGTCTTGTCAGCGACTCGGCGTAACATTATCAGAAAATGGAACAGTGCACTTTTGGTAGCCTTGGTAGTGGCTCGGTGTAGTTCTTTCGAGCACTTTTGGTAGTTTTGGTAGTGACTCAGTGCATCTCTTTTGTGCGTTTTTAGTAGCCTTGTCAGTGGCTCGACGCATCACCGTCTTAGGATGGAACCCTGCACGTTTAGTAGTCTTGTCAGCGACTTCGTATAGCGCACTTTTTGTAGCCTTGTCAGCGGCTCGGTGCGTTTTTCGTTCTGCGCTTTTAGTAGTCTTGGTAGTGGCTCGGCGCATCGCTATCTGCAGATAGCACCTGTACGTTTAGTAGTCTTGTCAGCGACTTCGTGCAGCACACTTTTAGTAGCCTTATCAGCGGCTCGGTGCGATTTATCTTTCGCGTTTTGTAGTCTTGGTAGCGACTCGGCGCATCATCGTCTTAGGATGGTTCCTTGGCACTCTGTAGTCTTGTCAGCGACTCAGTGCAACTCAAGAGAATGAATCACAACACTGTTCCCGAGGGAGCAGCGGGAAGGAGGCAGCCTCAGGCACGCGCTTCTTTCCTTTTCCTGAATTTTGGCTCACCTAGGCACCCACACACTAGCCTCCCCAAAATTGGGGGCAACTATAGACACCGGGTCCCGAGTAGCCAAGATCAGGATTACCCAATGATGAAATTAAGTGTGCCGATCTATAGGCAAAAAGAATGGAGTTGGAAGTAATGATTTCCTTGTCGATTTGTTGTTTTAAAAATGTATTTCAAAAATATTTTTTAAAGTATTTTAAAATTTATTTTGTGAGGAAAAAAGTGAGTTTTTAAATTATTATATTTTATAAAAATAATTTTTTTAAAAAAAAATAAAAAAATTTCTGCGCGAGGGACGGGCTGCCCGTCAGTCGCGCCTTCGAGCGGGCAGGCCATCGGTCGCGCCTACGCACGGGCAGGCCGTCGGTCGGCCCCTCCGCGCCCCTGTTTGTCCGTTTTGCCTATTTTGGCCATTTTGGCCATAACTTCTTAATTTTAAATGCTTTTTAACTCATTTTTTTTGCAAAATTTAATTCAAAAATCCTTCTATCTTCCAACCCAATAAATTCAGTGTTTTTTTTGTAATTATGGGAATTAAATTAATTTAATTTCTTAATTAAAAAATCTGAATTTTAAGAGGAATAAAAAGAGTTTTTTAGTGGGAATTAGAGGGGATTTTCTTTAGAAAATATTTTTCTTCTTCTTTCTTCTTTTCAAGAACAAATTCTCTCAATTTCTAAAGAAAATTTCCAGCAATTCTTAAGGCAAAAAAAATAACTATTTTTGTTCTTGAGAATTTTCTTATTTTCAATCAAACAATTTTCTACTTTGAGACAAACAAATTAATTGTTTGTTCTTGAGTAAAATTCATCTTTCAATATTTTATTTTCTAATCATATTCTTCAAATCAAGACAAGAAATTGGACCATCTACCTTCATTTCTTCAAGATAAATTTTGAGGGTAAACATTATTGGCTCAATTTCTTAGTTTAATTTTAATTTGTCTTTTTATTTTTAATTAACTAGTTAACATTTAAATTCTTTTAGTTTTATTATTTTCTTCTTATTTCTTGTTTTTTATTTTCTAATTAACTAATCAACCTGTAAATTGTTTTAGATCTATTATTTAATTGTTCATATTTCTTATTTTTTCTTTAATTGTTCATACTATTATTTTTTTGTTCTTATTTCTTCTTTAATTGTTCATGCTATTACTTTTGTTCATATTATTTTTATTTAATTGTTCATATTGTTCATATTGTTCATGTTGTTCATCTTCTTTTATTATTATTATTATTATTATTATTATTATTATTATTATTATTATTATTATTATTATTATTATTATTATTATTATTATTATTATTATTATTATTGTTGTTGTTGTTGTTGTTGTTGTTGTTGTTGTTGTTGTTGTTATTATGTTTGATTGTTCATATTCTTTATTATTATTATTATTATTGTATTTGATTGTTCCTATTCTTTGTTATTATTGTGTTATTATTATTGTAGTTATTACCATCAGTAGTATTATTATTATTATTATCCTTATTCTTGTTTAATTTTATTATTACTATTATTATTTATCTCTTATGCATGTTTATTTTATTATTACTTTTGCTTTTTATACGTGTTGCTATTATTAATATGTTTTATGCATGTTAAATTTTATATGTATTATACTTTTTTATGCATGATTTGATATTATTGTTGTTATTTTATGTCTTTATGCATATTAAATTCTATCATCATTATTTTATGCTTGTTTTTGCATGTTGAATTTTATTATTATCATATTTTTTTTATGCATGTTGTTTTTGTTAATTTGTTATATTGCATATTTATTATGTCATTTTAATTGGCTTATCATATATGATGCAATTTTGTTTGCCTTAATTTAATTATTTTCAAGTTATATGTTTAATTATTTTTATACTAACTTCATTTTATTTGTTTTTCTTTTATTTTTCAATACTTATTTTCATATGTGAGTTTTTGTCAAGTGGGAGCCCATGGAGATTTGAAGAACCACTTGGGAGTTGTTTATTATTTTTGTTGCTTTTTATTATTTTGGTTTAATTGATTATTATGTAATTTGTAATAATAAGTTTATTTTCATGCACGTTAATTAAGAAAATCACCAAAAATATTTCTATTAAACTAAATTGGATTTTATTAAAAATGGGACCAATGTCCTAGATTTTTTATCCAAAATAAATTATCACTTCAAAATTGTTTTCTTAAATTATGTATGAGAGGACCAATGTTCTCATTTTTAATAAATAGCCCGATTTATGTATGATTTGCATTTTATTTTCAAATGGGGGTTGTATTCCGCTCCTAGTTTTATTGTAATTTATTTTGCTTTCATTTACTTTATTCGTCGCTTTTATTATATAATTGATATGCGTTTAATTAAATTGCATTAAAATTGAATGAGAAAAGGCATGAAATACTAAATTCAAAACTCGATTATAAAATTAACCAAGGTAAGAATAAATGGGGAGTCCCGAACTTTCTCTAGTCTTTGGGCTCAAAGAAGCGAGAGGTTTACCCTCCAAGACACCTCTTGTGTTACGAAACTTGGCGTTAATCCTAGGCTCCTTAGGGCGAGAGGTTTACCTTCCAAGACCCCTCTGGCTGGCCCAAAATGGATACTAAGCGCAGTCTTAGGCTCTCCGAGGCGAGAGAAACTTTCCCAATGTTCTATTGGGTGGCGACTCCATGAAACCTCCTTGTTGCCCAATATAGACGCACTTGCGATTTATTGCAAGCTGTTAACGGACCCTCAAGTGCTCGATCGCCCTCAAGCGGGCGGTCATAGGGGCGGCCGAGTGGACATCCGGCGCGCGTCACACACATACAACACTATACTTTATTTGAGTACTCTTATTACGTATTAATTAATATTGTACCTAGTTATAGTCATATACATATGTATGCGATACAAATTTTCTTCCTTGCAAAGCTACATAAGTGCCCAATATAATTCATCATATTCAGTTTTATACTTGTCTATATTCACATATACATATCATCTGATTATCTATTTATCATACATAAATAATTACATTCAAATACACATAGCGACTTTCTTTTTATACAAAAATTATATTTACATATCATATAGCAGTACACAAAAAAGAATTAACATAAAACTTCACTCCTAACTTGTGTTAGCTTGAGACCTTGTGGAATGTCCTTTGGACTGTGCCCAAAATCTTGCACCTACACGGATTTCAAACCCATGCCAAGCATATAGCTTAGTGGGAAACTTACATGACATGGACAACCTCTAACAGAAGTCATCGAATGAACTCGCACGTGTACGGTCAAGTACATATTTAGAAATTCATGTATTTATTTCCAAAAATAAAGTTAAATAAAATTTGTAAACTCATATGTTCCATATTATAATTATTATCATGTAATATAATTTGCACCAAAATGTCATATAAAGTTTCCTCATAAAATTCATATGCATTAACTTATCCATTTCCATATATGAATTTCACCTTATCCTCGTATCATATATACATCCATATATTAACTTATTCATATTCAAATTTAAATCATAATACTTTAGCAATCTTGCATTTATATAACAACATATATTACCAGAAGTTTAGATCCTATAATCTTGTAAACTCTTTCTTTAGCATATTCAAATGCTTATATATCTTTTATCTTTATGTTGTAACTGTACTTTGCCTGCACATCATCTTTAGATGTGGATAATAGGAACTATGGATACCACTAGGGTATCAACTATAGATACTCTATGTTCAATATCAGAACTTTGGAGACATTATCGTCTCAAAAGTTATGGACACCAGTGGTGCCAAGACTATAGACATGATAAACATGTCAAACTATGGCAACTGCAACTTTATTACTATAGGCACGCCTATCTATCCACAACTAAGACACTTTGCAGGCTTCTATATCTGTTATACCTCTTTTAATTATTTATTGTGTCTTTATACATATTTAACATAGGTACTATTTGAAGAAATATTAAAATCATAAGGTCATACTCATGCATATTTCATTCACTTATATCATACTATGGATCTTTTATTCATATAACTATAGCATGTAAACTCTTAATGTAATTATGAACCTATATTTTGTAAACTCATATGATGGAAATAAACTAATAGCTATGCATGCCATATATATATCGTCATCATTTTGCACATATCATTTAAAGCACTATATCGTATCTGTAAGTATAACAATATTTAAAGACATATTTCATCATCTTTAATATTACACATATTCGTCAAATATTATAATCTATTCATTTATAGCTATAAACACATGTCATATAGCTATTTTCATGTATTATATCATTTTTTACTTTAATAATTTTTTTAACGTTCAAATTTATATTCAATTTTTTTTATTGATGTATCATGTGCATATTGCTATATTCACTTATATACATTCATATATGTATTCTATGTAACAACCTAGTTTTGACTTAAGTAGTTTTTGCAATGTTTTGTCGAGTTACGATAAGTTCAAGAGTAAAATAAGACATAATCATAAGCGGTCGTGAGTGATAAAGTATAAATATTTTTGGTTGTGCAAGAGTGGCTTTAAGAGAGGAGTGAGTGGCCTATGTGAGGGTTCTGTCGCGAGCATGACAAGCATCGCGAGCATGATAGAACACTCTAATGGAAGTTTCTTTTTTTAAAGCTAGTTTAAAGGGAGTGTGTTTGGGGGTTTTGACATGTGGCAGTAAGGGAGATTGACTCTTGGCATGGGATTTATCTGTTGTGAGTTGATAAAGTGTTTAGTGGCATTAAAGGCTAGGAGGTGGCTTTTAATGTGAGTTGTTGGCTTGGAATGGGGTTTGATTAGCCACTTTCTTACTCCCTTTTTATTTTTTTGCTTTTGGGTCTCATTGTTTCCCTTGCTTTTCTTTACTTTTCTTTCTTTGTTCTTGGTTTTGCCGTGCTCCCTCTTCTTTGCTCTTATCTTTTCATTTTCTCCTTAAGTGGGTTACTTGGATTGGTTTGAAGAGAGTGTTGGGAGGGTCTATGTTGGTTCTTGAGTAGAGAGGTAAGTGGATGATGTTAGTATTGGTCTTCTTCTTCTAGTTGTGCTTTCTGTTTTTGATTTAAAGTTAAGAGTATGGATTAAGAGTTTGTTTTGATTGATTTATGCATGAAAGCTATGAACAAGAGATTGGACGAAGGCAAGGAGAAGATTACAACTGATTAGAGAGAAGTGATCAAGCTACCTAGAGGTTGGGATCGAGTGTGATTTCAGTTATTTTTCATGTGTTTGTGGTTGAGTAATTTATGTTTGAATAGAGATATGTATGAGTAGTGATGCATGGTGAACTTTGACTAGTTCAATAGCTCTTTTAGTTGTATACTTGTTTATGTGTTCATTTTGATTGCTTGCGGTATTCTTATGATATGTGTCTATAATTATGTAATTTGATCATTTGCATGTGTGTTGAGGATGTTAGATGATTGCGATATAGTTTTTGAGTGTAAGATATGATTTTGGGGAAACTCTGCTCATTTTTCATCAGACCACCGTGTAATATTTTTGTCATAAGTGGAGTTTTAGACCTTTAAATTGAGTTGTTTTTGAGCTGTTATAACCATGACTTCAATGCTTATAAAAGTCTCAAAAATGACCATGAATGTATTATCACTATAAGACCCTTAAAAATGGCAAAAAATAAGTGAATCTAATCTGGCGAGTTCACTAAAATAGTGTAGCTTGTTAGGGTCATATCTCACGTTTCTTTATGTTGAAATGACCTAAAAATTGTCCAATGTGAAATTTAACATCCTAAGAAACAATTGTTAAGAAGGATATTTTGCCTAAAAATGAAGTTTAGACATTGGTTTAGGCGATACAAGTTTGAGGTGAAAAGTAGTCTCGTGAAGTTCCTATTGGAGCCTACTGTCGTGAGTGCGATAGAATAGGTCAAAAGAGTGATTTTCTTCTTGATTTGGAGCCCATGGTTGGCATGAATCATTTCCCACCTTCACCCTTCTTTAGGTTGAGTATTTTTGTGTGTTTTTCCTTTTCGAAATGTACCTGAACTTTACTACAAGTTATTATAGCTTATCCAATTCATCTTTAGGATTGTGATATGAGTATAAAAATGTTTGACAATTGATATATATATATATAAATAATGCTACTGCATAAGAGTTTAAGAATGGAACAAAGTGTATCCACGCTTTTTAAGTGTTGAACAAGACATGCCATGTGATATTGATCATATATGATTGAATCATTATATAATGGTTGAGTGATTGCAATGCATATGATATAGTATATTGAGTCTTTATGTTAAGCCTGAATGGTCATAGTAGTGGATAGATAAGCATGCTTATAAAGGGTTAGACTGCAACTGCTAATGGGGCACCATTTGTGCCTATATGTTGAATATGTAGTATATTTGAATGATTTGAGTTAGGTCTCTACTTGTATGATACTGTTGAATGGTATTTAGAGGTACCCGTATCCACCATTAGAAGACTTTAGGCTAATAAATGCTTTATTTTATACATGAGTTGAAGTAGAAGTTACTGCTCTATGTAATTATGAATGCATAAGAGTGATGTTTTATTAGTATGAATAGTGTAAGAGTAAGAGTTTATATGCATGATGAGATATGACTATCATTATGTACTGAGCATGATTATGAATGTGAAAGGTGTGACTTTTGTGTGACTTCGGTAGAAGTCCTTTGCGTTATTTATCCCCACTAAGCGTGATCGCTTAGCACGGGTGTTTTTCCCGTGTAGGTTGCAGGTTTTGTTCCTTGGAAGGAAGTCCATTTGCTGGCCACTAGGAGTTGAAGTTGTTCTTTTGTACTAGTATAGGAGCTTTTTATATAAGTTGTAAATGAACGTAAATTTTGGATACTTGGCATGTAATGAATTTGTATATGCATACTTTATAAATTTTGATAATGCAAGTTTAAGCTATGATTTTTGTTATTTCTGTTCTTACATGTGTTAGTTGAGCCCGTTCGTGTTCAGTATGTGCGTATTTGTGTGTTTGGTGTGTGTAACAATCCGATATTTCTTCCCGAGGGTATTGAGGTGTTACATTTAGTGGTATTAGAGCATAGGTTTAGGCGATTCAAATTTATAGGATGTTAGAGTATAGAGTTTGTGCATGTGAGTCTGTCTAAAGTTATGGCCTAATACAGACGTTCTTTTTTATAGTGTATAGATGGAGTCAGATCCGAGTGAGAATGTAAAAGAGATGACTGGTAGTGTGAATGCGGTTCGTGGGGATCTACTTGTGCAAGAACAAGTTAGAGATAAAAGAGCTTATCCTGTTCAGGATAACTCGGTGCTGATGCAAGGGTTAGTTCAGATTTTAGATCGACTGACGGCTCCTAAGGCGCCAACGGACCTCATAAGAAAGAGAGGAGCTGAGGAATTTTGTGGAACCTCATTGGACCAATCTGATATAGCGGAGTTTTGGCTAGAGAAAACAGGAAGGATCCTGCAAGAGATTAATTGTCCACAGAATTTAAGGGTAGCTTGTGCGGTGTCATTGCTGCAGGGTGCTACATATGACTAGTGGAAGTTAATATTGAGAAACCCACAGAGGCCAGTAGAATTATCGTGGGATTTCTTTGTTCATGAATTTAAGAAAAAATATATGACTAAAGCATATATAGAGGCAAAGTGGAAAGAGTTTGTGAGCCTTAAGCAATGGAATATGATAGTCGGGGAAGACAAGAAAGAGTTTAGTCGGTTGAGTAAATATGTGCCTGATATTCTATTAACAAAGGATTTTAAATGCCGGCTATTTGAAGATGGACTAAGAGAAAGCATTAGAGGACCTCTATTTGCCCTGGTTGTTTTGCAACCGGTGAGCTATTATAGATTAGTATTGGTAACCATGAAATTAGAGGACTCAGAGGTATTGAAGCAGAAAAGAGAGCACAAGAGAAAGTTCCCGAAAAGAGATGAAGGTTCTGGTAAAAGAGCTAGAGAAGTGATGAGAAGAGGAAATAAGCAAGAATCAGTGCAAGTGCCGACTTCAGTTGGGAGTGTAGTGCCACCCACCAATAGAAGTAGTGTAGCACCAAAGTGTAATCACTGTGAGAGGCATCATTGGGGTGAATGTAGGAAACTCACTAGAGCTTGTTTTAAGTGCGGCAATATGGAACACATGCTTGCCAAGTGCCCTAAGTTGAGAGAAAATATGGCCTCTCAAGTGAGTAAAGATAAAGTGAATGTGTCGGGAACCGTCAGAAGCGGAAGAGGAAGAAGTGGAGCTAACTGAGTGCCATCTGAGACGGTTGAGAAGCCTACTCCTATTGGTGTTTTGCCTAGAGTTTATGCTGTGATTGGAGAAGATGTAGACACACCTGCTGGTTCTTCTGATAAGTTCTCTCAGTGTTCTAGCTATTTTGTATAGTTATAGTCTGAATTCAATCAGTAGCTATGTCTGGTATCGAGGAAATTTTGAGGATGAAATTTCTTAAGGGGGAAAGAATTATAACAACCCAGTTTTGACTCTAGTAGTTTTTGCAATGTTTTGTCGGGTTACGATAAGTTCAAGAGTAAAATAAGACATAATCATAAGCGGTCATGAGTGATAAAGTATATAGATTTTTGGTTGTGTAAGAGTGGCTTTAGAAGAGGAGTGAGTGGCCTGTGTGAGGGTTCTGTCGCGAGCGTGACAAAACACTCCAACGGAAGTTTCTTTTTCTTAAATTGGTTTAGAGGGAGTGTGTGTGGGGGTTTTGACATGTGGCAGTAAGGGAGATTGACTCTTGGTATGGGATTTGTTTGTTGCGAGTTAATAAAGTGTTTAGTGGCATTAAAGGCTAGTAGGTGGCTTTTAATGTGAGTTGTTGGCTTGGAATGGGGTTTGATCGGCCACTTTCTTACTCCCTTTTCATTTTTCTGCTTTTGGGTCTCTTTGTTTCCCTTGCTTTTCTTTTCTTTCCTTTATTTGTTCTTGGTTTTACCGTGCTCCCTCTTCTTTGCTCTTCTCTTTTCGTTTTCTCCTAAAGTGGGATACTTGGATTGGTTTGAAGAGAGTGTTAGGAGGGTCTGACTTGGTTCTTGAGTAGAGGTAAGTGGATGATGTTAGTATTGGTCTTCTTCTTCTTGTTGTGCTTTCTATTTTTGATTTAAAGTTAAAAGTGTGGATTAAGAGTTTGTCTTGATTGATTTGTGCATGAAAGCTGTGAACAAGAGATTAGACAAAGGCAAGGAGAAGATTGGAACTTATTAGAGAGAAGTGATCAAGCTACCTAGATGTTGGGATCGAGTGTGATTTCAGTTATTTTGCACGTGTTTGTGATTGAGTAATTTATGTTTGAATAGAGATATGTATGAGTAGTGATGCATGGTGAACTTTGACTAGTTCAATAGCTCTTTTAGTTGTATACTTGTTTATGTGTTCATTTTGATTGCTTGCGGTGTTCCTATGATATATGTTTATGATTATGTAATTTGATCATTTGCATGTGTATTGAGGATGTTAGATGATTGCTATATAGTTTTTTAGTGTAAGATATGATTTTGGGGAAACTCTGCTCATTTTTCATCAGATCTCCGTGTAATGTTTTTGTCATAAGTGGAGTTTTAGACCTCTAAATTGAGTTATTGTTGATTCGTTATAACTGTGACTTCAATTTCTATAAAGTCTCAGAAATGACCATGAATGAATTTTGACTATAAGATCCTTAAAAATGGCCAAAACACAAGTATCTCTAATCTGGCGGGTTTAATGGAACAATATAGCATGTTAGGGTCATATCTCACGTTTTATATGTCCAAATGACCTGAAACTCATCCCATTTGATTAACATCCTAAGGAAAAATTGTTAAGAAGGACATTTTGCCTAAAAAAGAGGTTTAGACATTGGTTTAGGTGATGCAAGTTTTAGGTGAAAAGCAGTCTCGTGAAGTTCCTGTTGGAGCCTACTATCACGAGCGCGAAAGGGGTCGCGAGCGTGACAAGATAGGACAAAAGAGTGATTTTCTTCTTGATTTGGAGCACATGGTTGGCATGAATCATTTCCCACCTTCACTCTTCTCTAGTTTGAGTATTTTTGTTTGTTTTTCCTTTCCGAAATGTACCCAAACTTTACTACAAGTTATTATAGCTTATCCAATTCATGTTTAGGATTGTGATATGAGTATAAAAATGTTTGACAATTGATATATATATATAAATAATGCTACTGCATAAGAGTTCAAGAATGGAACTAAGTGTATACATGCTTTTTAAGTGTTGAGCAAGACATGCCATGTGATATTGATCATATATGATTGACTCATGATATAATGGTTGAGTGATTGTAATGCATATGATATAGTATATAAAGTCTTTATGTTAAGCCTGAATGGTCATAGTAGTGGACAGATAAACATGCTTATAAAGGGTTAGAGTGTACCTATATGTTGAATACGTAATGTATTCGAATGATTTGAGTTAGGTCTCTACTTGTACGATACTGTTGAACGGTATCTAGAAGTACCCGTATCCACCATTAGAAGACTTCAGGCTAATAAATACTTTGTTTTTTACATGAGTTGAAGTAGAAATCACTGTTCTATGTAATTGTGAATGCATAAGAGTGATGTTTTATTGGTATGACTAGTGTAAGAGTAAGAGTTTATATGCATGATGAGATATGACTATCATTATGTACTGAGCATGATTATGAATGTGAAAGGTGTGACTTTTGTCCGATTTCGGTAGAAGTCCTTTGTGTTATTTATCCCCACTAAGAGTTATCGCTTAGCACAGGTGTTTTTCCCGTGTAGGTTGAAGGTTCTGTTCTTTAGAAGGAAGTCCATTTGCAGGCCACTAGGAGTTGAAGTTGTTCTTTTGTGCTAGTATAGGAGCTTTTTGTGAAAGTTGTAAATGCATGTAAATTTTGGTTACTTGGCATGTAATGAATTTGTATACTTTATAAGTTTTGGTAATGCAAGTTTAAGCTATGATTTTTGTTATCTTTGTTCTTGCATGAGTTAGTTGAGCCCATTCTTGTTCAGTATGTGTGTATTTGTGTAGCACTCACGACAGAAGCCAGAATTGCAAAATGACTCTGTATACTATACCTAATGCATTACAATAACTCAAGCATTATATAATAATCAATATCACATGGCATGTCGTGCAATAATTAAAAAGCATGAATAATTCTAATCATTGGATAATTCTAAACATGCATGGTATAGACCCCGGAATTGTTTTGGTGTAATACAAGTTCAATTCGGGAAGAAAAACACATAAGAATGTACAAATTAGTTGAGGGTAAAGGTGGGGAATTGATTCATGCCAACCATGGGTTCTAAATAAAGAATAAAATCATTCTTATGACCTATTCTGTCACGCTCGCGACAGTAGGCTCAAACAGGAACCTCACGAGACTGCTTTCCACCTCAAAATTGTATTGCCGAAACAAATATCTAAATGTCATTTATAGGCAAAACATCCTTCTTAACAATTGTTCCTTAGGAAGTTTTCTTTCCAATTGTTTCAGGTCAATTGGACATCCATAACGTCAGATATAATCTACACAATTGGAACTGCTCAAATGAACCGGGCAAAGTAGAGACACCTCTATTATGGCAAATTTTTAGGGTCTTAGAACCAAACTTTGCTCAAGGTCATTTCTGAGACTTTTATAGGTATTGAAGTCATGGTTCTAAAGGATCAATAAGCACTCAATTTAGAGGTCTAAAACTCCACTTATGACAAACACATTACACGGAGGTCTGATGAAAATGAGCAGAGTTTCCTAAAATCATATCTTACACTCAAAAGCTATATGGCAATCTTAAAATCCACCTAATCAAAGGAAATATTTGAGAAAATCTTAAAATCCCATGAAATATACCTGGACGATCCTCGCTAACTGCCATAGATCGGTGATCGACGGGCATCTCTCGGTGACCGATGGCCGTCGGTCACAGGGACAGCCTCGGTCATCTTCAGTGGAGGGCAGTTATACGAGGTAGGGGCGCAAGCGACGGCCGTCGCCCGTGCAAGGGATGGGCCATCCCACGTGAGTGACGTGCATCGCTGCAGCGAGGGATGGGCGTCCCATGGGCGAGCGACGGGCGTCACTTGCTCGAGGATGGGCATCCCCATAGCGAGCAATAGGCATAGTTTCACCGACGGGTATCCCGTCGGTCAACCCAAAACCAGATTTTTCAAGTAAAAAGGATCCTTTTCGATGCACAACAACCTCTCATCACCAGAAGTCCTTAATCCTTATGAATTCAAAGGGCAAAAATCTACATCCTTCGTCCTTTTGCCCGAAGATGGGAACCAATATCTTCATCGGGTAACTCTGATCTAGACTACCTCAGGACCCAGTGTCTACACGTGCATTTCTTTAACCATTATATTCATGCTCTCTTTTTGGTACAAGCATATAATATATGCTTTTCAAACATCTTGTCAAGTCAGAGATAACTTTTCTTTATTCAAATATTAATACTATTTATTTTGCTAACTATAATTCAGAAACATGTGATATACTCTTGTAGTTTATTACTTAACTACTTTTTCAAGAGTCCATAATACAATTCATTCTCGGAATCATATTCAAACCTAAGACAAAATAATTCAAACAAATCTAGTATCAAGGCTTTTTCTTTCAATCAGATCAAATTCATACTTACACATTTCACTTACTAATAAAATCCTACTTAAAAACTAGTCAGTGATGTTTTAGGACTTAAACAAGCTGCAAAGACTAACTGTTAAACAAATCCTAGTGTCGAAAATCGATTATTATTAACACATCATTATTTGTAACAAAACATAAAACCATATAACAAATCTTCAATTAATTCACAAGTCTTGTTCACGTCTATGTATACATCTATTTCATGTTGTCAAAATAGGAAGTATGCTTAAACAGAAGTTCGTGTCAGGTATTCTAATTACTTTATCAAATCAATAAATATAGTTATTAGACATGAATAAAATCAATAAGAGATAGACTTTATACAGACCTGAATTTTGTTTTTAACAGAATACAGTGCGGATAACAAAAAATGGATAACCTCATTATATTAAATATGTAGAAGATACCTCGTAAGGCTTCACAGTAGAGATAATAAGTCTTCAGATCATCTATTAGAATAAAAGATACCAAAGTATTAAAGAGAAGATACTAAAGTACTAAACAGGAGACACTAAGTAGTATCACAAAATAATTCCAACTTCCTATAGACATATTTACCTAATCATTATTCAGACTAAAGCAGGCCCTATAATAACATCAAATTACATCAAGTACGAACAATTTTCCAGATTATAATACATCAATAGGTTACTCCTCCTTTAAACAATTACTATATTATACTATCATTCATATGTCATAATCATACAATCTAGACATGTATTCTTTCAATCAGATATAACATTATGTATAAAAACTATATACTCCTTTCCCATATAGTCTTTTACCACTTGTATAATATACTATTCATATACAAATCTCTATCATGTAAACAACATTTCAAATTCATATACATATACATATAACATGTATCATGTACCTGCATATATTGCACGTATTCTTTTACTTTCCGCTTATTCTCGATTCAAAACTTTATATACTTGTACACATTCCAAATTCTTTCACCTTCCTCTTAATTTCAGTCCAAAATCGTCTAAATGTTTATGCTTATGTTTTATACTTTACTAAGGATAGTACATCTGTTCTGTAACACTCCTTATACCCCTTTTGAAGAATAAAAAATGTACAAATAGAATACATGTCAAATAGTCAGAAATATAAAATTTTATCATTTTAATAGACTATACAAGAAATTCTAATAAAATCCATACTCATTGCATTACTCAATAGATGTTCCAATAGCATACATATCTAATTACTGTATTATAATATATAATTACAAGCCGAAAAGACATAAGATACAAAACTTATATCAAAAATGAAAACCCTACATATGGGTTCTTCTATAGATGTGTTGGCCTTGACTAATGCGAGATGTCCTTGGCTCTAACTTTATCTTTGATACCTACATGGACAGAACACTCGTGATAAGTGTAAAGCTTAGTGGGTAATTAACACGAAATGGACGACTACTCACAGCAGTTGACGAAACAAGACACATATAATGTATGCATAAACATAAATCATCACTAGGTACATAATACAGAATTGTAACCTCAGTGTAAATAGTAAGGATATCCCTGACCGCTGTATAACCTAGCACGACTACCTCATTTCCACTAAACACAGCCGTTTTTTCAAAAGCATAGCTGTGTTAATCTGGAAATTTGACATGCTCTGTTTTACGATTTCTAACCCAAAACACATCTAAACTCATTCTTTTCACATGCAACCACTTCTACATTCATTATTCCATACTCAAATAACTCTCATACCATTTTAACAATATTCTTAAACACATAAACACCTAAATTACTTAATTATAGATAAATTGGAAATAAAGGTATAGAAATTCCCAAACCTCAATATTACTTTGTTCTTCAACTCTATCATCTCATTTCCTCTTCTTTTTCCTTGTTTTTCCCTTCAGCAACTACTTCTTTAAGTTCAAGTAGCAAAACCCCATTAATTTTATAAATACGATATTTTCACTTTATCATGTATAAAAGGAAGAAGAAAATGAATAGTGAATTGCTCTTACCTTAAGTGCTTTAAAACCACTTTTAACTAGAACTCTAGCCTGAATTCCACTTGAAATCACTTTTAATTAGATTTTTGGGTGTCAAAAAGATTGAAAAGGCTACTTGGCTGCTTCTCCCTCTTAGCAGCCGACCTTCATGGCTTATAAAGCCATGAAGTTTCCTCCAATGTCAAGAATAGATAGGTGCCTATGCATGATTGGTTCCCCTTGACCATTTACCATATTGATCCTTTCTCTTACTTAGTTTCATGTATTTGGCTATTGATTAAACATATTTATTACTAGCCACATACAACTACTCAATTGATGCAATTAAACACATATATTTATGCAATTTGGTCCTCACATGTGAGATTACTATATTAACCTCTTTAATTAAATTAATTCCAATATACATTAACTCAAAATCATAATTATGCTCATTTACCCGAAACATAAGTATAGATAAATTCCCCAAACCTGTCCAAAACTACTAAGGTGCAAATTGGGGTATTACATATTAAGAATTCATATTACATCAGGGGAGATTCTGTTAAGAATCTCTACAAGCAAAATCGATATTAGTACTTTAAGTTAGCCAAACACGTAATAGCTTAAAACAAACAAGTCAGATTCTATTAGACTAACATTCCTTAACTAAACATCCATATCTTTTCAAAAACTTTTAGTTTTACTGTCGATACGAAGAATAAGGATGTCCGTGTTGGCCAACATAAGTACCATAAAGACTCATTTCTAAACTCTAGCCGGCCAGAACCGACTAAACCTATGCTCTAATACCAATAAATGTAATACCCCTACTGCCCCCTAGGAGGGTAATAGAGTGTTACCACACAAAACACGAATCACGCTAATTAAAAAAAAATTATTTTATTAATAATTTCTTGCACATAATTTATGATTAGCTTAACTCTAATGATAAAATTTCATCCTGTGTAATGGCTTGAAAATCGGCTTAATCCTTAGTAGTGCACTTGGGGTAGAAAATACACCATGTGTGAAAATATGTTATTTGATTATCAAAAAATATTACTCATGATGAGTCCGAGGGTAAAATTTGGAGTCAAAAGGAGGTCAAATAGACCTCTAAAAGTCAGAAATGATAAAAAGTCACAGTTTCGGTTCGAATAGTGATCTGTTTGATCGTAACTTTGATCGAGCCTTTAAAAATAGCAAAAAATGTCTAAAAATCATGAGGATGTCCAATTTTTTTCCAAATATTATGTATAATTATTTGACAGTTAAAAAGTAATTTTATGGTAACACCGAAAATTACCTAATCGGATCGATTTAAGTGAATCAAACCAGAAATGGGCTTCGATTGAGTAAAATTTTTTTATGGAGGCTTAATTAAATATTCTAAGAATTATAAAATTTATTTTGAGGGAAATTGAGGTTGGAAAGGGAGAGAAATAATTTAAAGTGGCTTAATGGGTTCAATAATAGATTTGGGCTTGGATTTTGGTTAGACTACTTCGTTGAACCAAGCCCAACCTAATTAGACCACCTATAAATACCTGAAATATCAAAATTCTCCAGCAAATTCTGCATCTCTCTTTGGCTTTCTCTTTCTTCTCCTTAGGCTAAAAATACCTTATCTCCCTATCCTTTGATTTTCTTCAATTTTCTCTCAAATCTCTCCCTAAAATTTAGATTCCGAAGTAATTTCCAGCTCCTCTAGTTAATGGTGGTATCCTCTAATCTCTATTGGTGGTGAATTAAGTGGGAAAAACCAAGGATTTAAAGTTAGGGTCTAAAATTGAGGTAAGTAAAACTGATAGTTTAAAATTAATTTAAGGGTTCAAATAGGTGAATTAAGTTTATGATGTTAAATTGATTAAAGGAAGAGAATTGATCATGGTTTTCTTGGTGTATGTGTTCGGCCACATGAAGAGCATAAAGAAGGTGAAGGTACTTCCAAGGGAGTAGGCAAGAAAAAGGAAGATTTAGAAGGTTAAAGCAAGGAAAAGTGGTTAGTGGTTACAAAATCTAACTATTTCCATTGAATCTGCATCAAATTAGCTTATGTAATTAGAGTAATTATGTGGAGTGTGCATGGAAAATGAATACAAGCTTAGAAATATGATTAGGGACCTTAAATATGTGGATTATAATGCCTAAAATTAAAGAAATAAATTTGGATGGTATAGTTAGCATGGAAATTGAATATATATATTAGGTATATATCATTATGCCTTGTTGTTTTGGGTGAGATAATTGTATATCCATGCAAACTAGTATGAAATTAAGTTAATTTAGTGATAAAAGTGTAAATAGAAATCTTAATTGTAGGAAAGAATAAGTGGCCGAATTGGTTGTGTAAGAATAAATAAATATGTTATATGAATTTATGGAATATTATGGTATATATATGTTATATAATATATAAATTAGTTAAATAAGTGATTAGGAAGTGAAAGGAATATTTTAATGGTTAAATTGCTTGGTGGCCGAATGGTAAATATAAGGAAATTAATGTATTTTTGGTTGATTTTATGAAGTTTAAGACATAATATGCATATAGACATGGAAATTAATAATTATATGATAATTTAGAATTTTTGGAATTTAAATGAATATTTTATAGTTAGTAACTACAATATGTATGTAATGAAAGTTAAAGAAGAAGGCATTTGTAAATGAGGTTTATCGTATAATTGAGGATAATATTATTTAATAAGTGAATTGAAATTGTATTGGTGGAAGAAGAACATTGGATTGACCTTAGTTATATTCTGGTGGTCAAGAAAATGTAGTTCGAGATATAGTTGGCTAGCCATAGGGACACTGCACCGCGGTTCGGGTCAATGACGACCCGCTTTGGTAGATTCGCGATGGTCTGCCAAATTATCTGTGTATCTCTATTCTACTACTGCCTCTAAGTCTATTCTGTTATGTATAGGGCCCACATCCGGTGTATTTAACTCAAAAATTTTCTACCGGATTGACACTAAGGGTAAAATGGTAAAAATGGAATGAGAATAAGTAAAGGGAAGTTAATTAAAGAAAAAGAGTGAAAATGGACCTAAATGAAAGAAAATAAAAAAGTTTAGGGACATTTTGGTAATTAAATTAAATAATGTGAATGAATGGTAAAAGTAGATAAAATAAGTACTTAATTAATAAAGTAGGTCATTAAGTGATTATGTAGGGACTAAAATGTAAATTACCTTGGAAAAGAAAATATAAGGACAAATGTTAATTTGCATAACCAATAAAGAGATAAGTGAAAAGCAAAGTGATCTAGCGGCAAAAATGTAATTAAAGGTAAGAAAATGGCATCGTTGTAAATAAATGGAAGTTTAGGGACTATAAAGTAATTTTTCACTAGTAAGAGTAAATGGGGGATTAAAATGTAATTTAAGTAATAAGATAAAAGTTAAATGTAATTATTAAGAAATTTAAGGGTGAACAAGATAAGTTAGTGATGGGTGAATGAATAGTAATAATAATAATAATAATAATAATAATAATAATAATAATAATAATAATAATAGTAATAATGTTTAACAATGTTACTAAATAAATATAAGTGAGATGTTTACAAATGTATTTTAATTTAATGAGTGTAAACCGGAGATTATTAGAATTGGTGCATCAAACTAAGCAATGTATAGAGACTGCATGTGTGTATGCATGAAATTAAGATAGTGGAAAATTTTAGATTTATAATTACCACTGGGTATTTTAATGCTCAGCACGTAGTTTATTTTGATTGCATGTAGGTACTAGCTAGGAGTATGTGGGAGCAAGCATAACTTATTTTTGGGAGCAACCGGAATAAGAAATGTTGCATGTTGGCATATATATATATATATATATATGTATATTTTGATGGAGTTGAACTATGTAATGTATATGTATTATATGGGACTTAAAATATGTAATTTGGCTTGTATCTAAACTTTTAAAGACATCAAACAGTAGTGATGGTTGTAAAGCCTAGTGTGTTAAATGCTCGTTATTGGTCTGAATGATGAATGGATTATTATATTTGAACTGTTGTGCCCCTGTGTTGGCTATGGAATTGTTTGTTGTGTAGGTTGGGTAGGTTAGATTTTTAATCCTTATATTGCCAAAATTTTTACCAAATGAATAGTGAAATGAGACAGTTATAGGTTAATTGGCAGGATATAAAACATACATAGGAAATAATGAAATTTGTATATAATTTTAAGAAATGTGTAAATGGATTATTAAAGTAATTAATATGGAATGATAGGGGCACAATGTATAAGCAAGATTGAAATAGAAAAAAAAAAGAAATTTAAATTACACACACTTGAAATAAAGGTAGTGGACAATGTCTAATGGTCATGGTAATCGTTAATTAAACATTACGTACATATAAATAGGAGAGAATTAAGGGTGTTACATCCTGTCCTTGTGTTGGCCTAGCCTTTATGCAGATGAACCTTTTGTAATTCCCAATATTTACACCTACACATATTAGAACCCATATTAAATATAAAGCTTAGTAGAAAGCATATATGGTATAAACATCCAATCATAACAATTATCAAAACACATACACGTTGAAGGCAAATGCATGCCACAATTACATATTTGAATATACTAAATTATAATACCATTTAAACGTATTAACATATCTTTTAAGAGTATGGTACATTATTACAATATTTAGATAACATTAAGTAAATCTCTTAACCTTAAATATTATGTTCTTCCCGAGTATGTTTATATTACAAGTTGAACAACCTAACTTTTCATGAGCACATTTTCATAACCTTTAACATGCATGATTTAGTCATTAACTTGCCTGCTTTTCCCTTAAGGAAATGGATAATCGGAGTACAAAACAGTAAGTACCCGAAGGTACTGAATAGGGGTACCCGTAGGTACAATTATAGAGGTTCCCAAAAGTACAAATATAGAGGTACTTGAAGGTATAATTAAAGAGGTACGTGAAGGTAAAAATACAGAGGTACCCGAAGGTTTAATTATGGAGGTACTCGAAGGTACAAATACAGAGATAACCGAAGGTACAAATATAGAGGTACCCAAGGTATAATTATAGGGGTACTCGAAGGTACAATTATAGTATATTTTAATTAATATATATTTATATTTAGGTGACAGAAGGTGACCCAAGCAGGGCCAAAATAATGACCCAAAGGGACTAACAAAATGGTATCCATTACCCAGTTAAAGCAGGCTTTTAATCATGTTAACTTAACAGTAAACATATTGAGTCAGAATTAGTGATTCTTGTTCAAATGGTTTTGTAACAACCCGAATTGCATCCTAGTAGAAATGGTAGTGCAAATTTCTGTATTTGTATAAGATTTAGTGGAATTAAGGACTTATTTGAATGGAATTATAAGTTGGTTGATAGGAGAAATGGATTAGAGGGATTGAGAGAGACATTCGACAAGGATTTAAGAGGAAATTTTGCATGTGAGTGGGATATAAGGCTGTGCTTGACATATGGCTTATTGTAGTAATGCCACATGGACTTGGACATGCAATATAAGCTTGGATAGTGGGATTTTCTATCCTCAATTGGATTGCATGCAGATTTCTTCTTTCTTTCCCTCTTTCTCACTATTTTCTTCTCTTCATTTCTTCTCTCTTTGGTTGTTTGGCTTGATTGATTTCTGCTATTTAAATTGGATTATTTAAAGAGTATTGATAAAGATTAAGTATTGAAGGTAAGAGTGTATTAGATTTGAGTTTCTTCTTCTCTTTCTTTATACTTGGATTTAGTTGAGATTTGGATTAAGAGTTGTTCTGATTTGGATATTAAGAAGCTGAGGCTAAAAGAAGGGAGAAAGGCAAGGACAAGGCTTGAGTTTGGTGGAGGTTCAACTGCTTCTAGAGGTTGGGAACGTGTGCCCTATAGTTTGTACATGTGTATTTGATTTGTGTGTATTTGATGCATATTGTGTTATGAGTTAGAATTGTGTATGTGCATGTGTTATTAGTTTGAATATTGTTAATCTTAGACCCTATTTTAGACCTTGGTTGTTATGTGCATGCTTAGTTGTGTTATTGAGAGGCATGTGTTCATGATTGGTTGTTCATGTCTCTTGCTTGGATTTGGTATATGATTATGTGTTAATTATTGACTTAGAGCCTTGAAGTGCTATTTGGCATATTGTAAGTTAAGTCTTAGGATGTATGCTCGTGAGTGTTATTGTTATATGCGTATGTTGCTTAGAAATGATTTTGAGATGAGTTGTGGTGCAGTTAGCATAGCTGTGTTTTGGTATGACACAGTTGTGTTTTTGGGCATTTTGCATAGGTCACGGTGAAAACCAAAGTGGTTGTGACCGTGATGTTTGCAAGAAATGCTTTTGCCCAGAAAGTGTGTGGTATGTCATGTTGACAACCAAAGTAGTTGTGACCATGAGATACCCTTGATTGCTTTTTACCAGGTTTGTGTGAGGTATGTCACGGTGACAACCAAAGTTGTTTTGACCGTGAGGTGCCCTAGTTTGCATTTTGTTTTGCACCTTTGGTATGTCACAGTGACAACCAAAGTGGTTATTGTAACACTCCCTACCCAAACGTAGGCGATCTCATCCGATAAGAAGTGAGATGCCGTATGAGTCAAGGTGCCACAAAACAGATACAATACAAATTATACATTCATTCATGACATACATACAGAAATATGGGGTAATTAAAAACTTTGCGAAATAACAGGAGCAACAGCTGATCATACATTAATATGACAAAAGTCATTAAAATAATGTTTTGATCAAACTGGCTGATACAAAAGATAATTACATATCCAAAATATACAAATGCGGAAGCTACTACAAAAACTGATACATGAGAGTTCTATATAAAAGAATCATCAAAGATTACAAAAGCTAAGCCCTACACTAAAGCTTCCTGTGTTGGCTTGATTGGTGGTGACTCTCCCAAAGTAAAGCACCTTCCGCACCTGCACGGGTAAAAACACCGTGCTAAGCGATAAACGCTTAGTGGGGAAACACGCAAGAAATATGGACGGCCATTCACAATGGTCGTCGAGGCATAACACATTCATAATGGCATATGCAATTATCCATAACATAACATATATATAATCATGCTTACAAGTTAAAGCCATACATTCTGCATCTCATATCCATATCCAGATTCATATTAACCGAATATACATCTCATCATTATACTCATTCGAATATCACATTCGTATAATCACATCGGAACAACCAAAGCAACATAACACATAATACCTGCTAACTCATAATAGTGGATAATGAGTATACAGACAGTACCTTACGGGTACCAATCGAATACGGACAGTACCTTACGGGTACGAATCGAAACCATTTCATTTAATCATTTACAAAACATTTTACTGAGGGGACCTTAAATATGATCCAAATACTGAGGGTTCACGAGCAACCAAACGGGACCTGATCGGGGTCCAATCGAAACTGAGGCTACAGCTATAAGACTCTATTAGGCATGCCTAACTATCCACTAAACTTACTCTTGCAGGCCATGTATAACACAATTCACATTTAATTACACATGTTGATCAATAATGAAGAACCATAAAATTTTACATGCATAATTCAACTATATTCAACATAGTACATTGAGTTCATAGGCTAAAGCATAAATAATGCATTCTGACATCACCCATAGAATCCAAATTAAGTACCTAGCATAAAACCATTCATAAGTTGAGTTCATAGCTTTAGCATAAATAACTCCTTCCAAATCAACTAAAGCAATCAATAATTTAGCATAACAAAACATACCATTAAAAGATGTACAACATATAAAAAGACACTAAATAACATTTAAAACCAAACGCAAGTGAAAAAGGAGTGAAAATAATAAGAGTCAAAAATCTGCAAAATTTTGGGATGATGGCGTTTTACACGGCGGTATAACCAATCCATACCGTCGTGTAAGACACCTTACACGGGGGTATGGTATAGCCCATACCACCATGTAAGATGACTTGCACAGGCACCAACAGATCTATACCCCCGTGTGAAACTCACAGCCTAAACTCATTCCTAGGCAGTAATGTTTTACACAACGGTATGGACTTTTCCTTACCGCCGCGTAAAACCACGGCTTGCATTTTCTGAGGAATCTCTACGATTCACACAGTGTTAAGCAATGGCCATACCGCCGTATGACTCATGGGAAACCCAGAAATTGCAGAGTTCACTCCAATTTCAATCCCAAAACAACACACATCAAATTCACACATTTCAAACCATAAAATCAACCCCAAAACTTACCTTTCCAGCTCAACCTACCAACACCCTAAGCAGAAACATACTCAATCATTCCATTAATTCCTCCAATTAAAACCACAATCCAACAACTCAACATGCTCAAATCAAATCATTAAATCATCATACATCTCATTATACTTTCACATTCAAGCAAATTTCCAGAAATCATACCAAACTTAACATTTCCAAAAACACCACCAATTAAATAAAATTCCCAAACCTGCAAACTCCTTAGCTCCTATCACTTTGTGCCACTTCAACCAGCCTTCTCCTTGCCTTTCGGTTCGCGAGGAGGTTCAACTAAGCACAACACCCAAAACACACAAAAATACAAATCCTAAATTAACCCTAAACTTAGAGAAATATGAAGAAGAAGAATATGAACAAATGAAAAACATATGCAATAACTTACCAATTGGAGTCCAAAAAGGTGATTAATTCCCATGACAAAGGCTTGAATCTTAGCTAGGGCACTCAAAGAAGAGCAAAGAGGAAAAGGAAGAGACAAGGAAGAGGAGAATAGGAAAGAGAGGATGAAAATTCTGCTTTTCCCAAATTCTCTTTCTTTATGTTTCCTCATCCTTTCCTAACCTTAACACTTGTCTTCTTCCTAGTGGTGGAAACTAACCACTCACACCCAAACAACATGTATCACACACACACACAATGCACTCCCAATTAATGCACACCCTACTACCATACTTGCTCCCACATGCTAACAAAACCCATAAAAATGCATTTTTACCCAAAATGCTCTTATGACAAGCCAAACACATACAATGCGCATGCACAAACATTGCTCATACTACTAGGGGGCAAACGGGGTGTGACAACTCTCCCCTACTAACAAGAATTTTGTCCTCAAAATTCTCACCTGAACTGAACAGATGCGAATACTGAGCTCTCATCGACTCCTCTGGTTCCCACGTCACTTCTTCGACTCCGTGATGATTCCATAACACTTTTACCAACGGGATTTGAGTACTTCTCTGCTGTCTCACTTCCCGGGCTAGGATAGCTTTCGGTTCCTCATTATAAGAAAAATCTAGTTGCACTTGCTTATCTTGAACCGACAAAACATGCGAAGGATCTAACCTATACCGACGAAGCATCGAAACATGGAAAACATCGTGCAACTTCGCCAACTCCATCGGTAA
This sequence comes from Excoecaria cochinchinensis, assembly GCA_947683425.1. Taxonomy (NCBI): domain Eukaryota; kingdom Viridiplantae; phylum Streptophyta; class Magnoliopsida; order Malpighiales; family Euphorbiaceae; genus Excoecaria; species Excoecaria cochinchinensis. Next base: position 6,541,089 of record CANTUQ010000013.1, read on the forward strand.
GGGTAACCTATAGGCCACTGGACCAACCTTAGCAAAAGCCTCATATGGACCAGTAAAGCGAGGACTAAGCTTGCCTTTCTTCCCAAACCGAAGCACTTTTCTCCAAGGCGAAACTTTAAGGAAAACCTTGTCCCCGACTTCAAACTGCACATCTTTCCTCTTAAGGTTAGTATAAGACTTTTGTCGATCCTTAGCTGCTTTCAAATTCTGCTGCACAACTCTGATCTTCTCCTCAGTGTCCCTAACCAATTTTGGCCCAACAACTGAACGCTCGGATAGCTCTGTCAAACAAATTGGAGTCTTACACTGCCGACCATACAAAGCCTCATACGGTTACATATCGATGTTCGACTAATAACTATTATTATAGGCAAACTCCATGAGCGACACACATCTGTCCCAACTACCCGGAAAGTCCAAAGTACAAGCCCTCAATATATCCTCCAGAATTTGAATGACCCGCTCTGACTGACCATCAGTCTGAGGATGGAATACCGTACTGAAGTTCAACTTGGTACCCAAAGTTCTTTTCAATTCTTTCCAAAACTTGGATGTAAACCTTGGGTCCCGATCTGATACTATAGATAACGGCACTCCATGCAACTTGACTATCTCATCCACATAGATACTAGCTAACTTGTCCATCAGATAGTCCACTATAACTGGCAGAAAGTGAGCTGATTTCATAAGCCAATCCACTATCACCCAAACTGAGTCATGCTTCTTCTGAGTCAAAAGCAAACAAGATACGAAGTCCATGGCGATATCATCCCATTTTCACTCAGGAACAGATAAAGTTGTGAGCAATCCCGAAGGAACTTGATGCTCGGCCTTTACTTGCTGACATGTCAAGCACTTGGACACAAAATCCACAATATCTCTCTTTATACCGAACCACCAATAAAACTGTTTCATGTCCCGATACATCTTCTCACTACCAGGATGCATGGTAAAAATTGTACTATGCGCCTCACTCAATAGCTCTTTCCCAATTCCTTATTCTCAGGCACACACAAGCGATTTTTAAATATGAGCACCCCATCCAAGACCGAGAACTCTGACTGCTTACCCAATCTGACCCCTTGCACAATCCGCTATAGCCTCTCATCATCCCTCTGAGCATCCACAATCCTCTATCTCAAGGTAGGCCTCACTCTCAACTGAGCAACCAAAGCTCCATCTATATTGAACCTCCATCTGAACCACCTCAAAAACAAGGCTGAAACTGACTTTCGACTCAAAGCATCCGCTACTACATTGGCCTTACTCGGATGGTAATCCAATATGCAGTCGTAGTCCTTAAACAACTCAAGCCAACGGCGCTGCCTCATATTCAACCCTTTCTTTGTGAGGAGATACTTCAAGCTCTTGTGGTCTGTAAAGATCCTACACTTCTCCCCATATAGATAACGGCGCTAAAGCTTCTAAGCAAAGACCACTGCCGCCAATTCTAAATAGTGCATCGAATAATTCCTCTCATGTGGCTTTAACTGACGGGAAGCATAAGCCACAACCTTACCCTCTTGCATCAAAAAAATCAAGACCCACACCCGAAGCATCACTATACATTACAAACTCCTTACCCGAGATGGGTTGAGTAAGTATAGGAGCCTCGACTAGTAACTTCTTCAACTACTCAAAACAAGCCTAACATTTATCCGACCACTCAAATCTGATTCCTTTTCTCAACAATGTTATCATCGGAGCGGCGATAATGGAGAAACCCTGAACAAACCGATGTTAGTAACCCGCCAAACCAAGAAAACTCCTCACTTCCTGAATGTTCCTAGGCGCTTTCTAATCAACTATCGCCTCAATCTTAGCCGGATCAACTTGAATACCCCTAGCCGAAACAATATGACCCAAGAAGGATACTTCCCGAAGCAAAAAATCACACTTACTAAGCTTGGCAAACAACTGATGCTCCCTCAATACTTGCAAAACCAGCCGGAGATGCTCTTCATGCTCTTTCTCATCCTTGGAATATACCAAAATATCATCAATGAACACCACCAGAAATTGATCTAGATATGGCCTAAACACTCTGTTCATCAAATCCATGAAAGCCGCTGGTGCATTGGTCAAACCAAATGGCATCACTAAAAACTCATAGTGGCCATACCTAGTCCGAAATGCAGTCTTAACTACATCCTCATCCTTAACTCGCAACTGATAATAACCCGACCGAAGATCAATCTTCGAAAAGACACCCGCACCTCGAAGCTGATCAAATAAATCCTCGACTCTAGGCAAGGGATACTTGTTCTTCACTATGACCTTATTGATCTTCCTATAGTCGATACACATCTGCAAAGACCCGCCCTTCTTCTTAACAAACAAAATCGAAGCTTCCTAAGGAGATATGCTGGGTCGAATAAACCCCTTATCCAATAGCTCTTGTAGTTGAGTTTTGAGTTCTCTCAACTCTACAGGAGCCATCCGATAAGGTGCTTTCGATATGGGTGTGGTACCCGGCATAATCTCTATGGATAACTCTACTTCTCTCTCAAGGGGCAAACCCGGCAACTCACTTGGGAACACATCACTGAACTCCTGCTCAACAGGGATGTCCTCAATCCGAACTTGATCCCTCTTAGAATCCAACACAACTACCAGAAAAGCCTCACAACCCTTCCTAATAAATCTCTTAGCTTGCATTATAGAAATTACATTGTTCAAAGAACTAGAACCCAAACCTTTAACAAACACAGAAGACCGATCCTTATCCCGAAGCACAACCATTTTCCTATGACAATCAACCACAGCTCGATGCTTACCCACTTAGTCCATACCCAGAATTAGATCAAACTCTCTGAAAGGCAACTCAATCAGATCCGCTGAAAACACAACTCCCTCAACCACAAGGGGACAATTCCTATAGACTCTACATTGACACTATGCCCTAATGGACTGGTCACACATATCTCATAATCTAACTGATCTATCATATGAAACTTATCAACAATCTTATCCGTGCACAAGTATGAGTGTGTGGAACCAGGGTCAATTAGACAATATAATTCAGTGTCATGGAGAAGGAACTTACCAGCAATAACATCAGGCGCATCCTGTTCCTCTCTGGCTCTCACAGCATAAGCTCTGGCTGGAATAGGCACGGCATGCTCAACTGACTCAGATGCAACTCCCTCTCTAGGTCGACCACCTCGACCTCTACCACGGGTAGTTTGCATGGCATTCAAACCAACCCTACTGGTCTCTCTCTGAGCACCCGAATCCTTATTTAACCTCGGACAGTTGGCCAAGAAGTGATTGATGCTCCCACAATGGAAACACCCACCAGTGAGCCATCTACACTCACCCTGGTGAGCCTTACTGCAATGAGAGCATATGTGCATAGACTCAGATCTACCACCTCTACCAGAACCAGATACCGCTGCAGAACCCTGTCTCCTACCCCGTGTAGCCTGACCAGATGAGGACTCATCATGCAGGTTCCTTGCTCTCTTACCCGAGGACGATGAAGACGAACCAGCATGAGAAGGATTCCTCCTCTGAGCCCTCTCTCTCAGAACAGTTTCTGACCTCTCAGCCCTAATAGCAGCTTCCACAATCTGATAATAATTCACTCCTAGAGTGCTCATCAAAGAAATCAACATAGCTCTCAAGGACTCATTCAACCCAGTCTCAAAATGCCTAATTCGAAACTCATCCGTCAAAATACCTTTAGGAGCATACCTAGACAATCGGTTAAACTCCTTCTCAAACTTTGAAATCGACATAGCCCTTTGTTTCAAGCTCAAAAACTGTGCCCACCTGGCATCCTTATAGGTCTGAGTCACATACTTGTTAGTAAACTCCCTTGCAAAGAAATCCCATATGACTGGATCTGGTAACTGAGGATGTCTGTAAATAAACTCCCACCACTTATAAGCAGACCCTTGCAGTAAAGCCACTACACACTCTGCCTGCTGATCAGGAGGACACCGGACTTCTATCAATGCACCCTTTACCTTGTCTAACCATTTCTCAGCCAACTCCGACTCATCTAAACCCGTTCCATAGAAGTCTTTTGCACTCACTCTTCTCAAACTCTCTATTGGGGCTCTAGGGGCAGTCACTCTCTCCAAGACCCGAGCCATGTCCTGTGATAGCTTAAACATGGCCTCAAAAGGCATGGCTGCGGCCTCAGGCTGCACCCTAGCAGGTTGAGCTGACACAGAAATTGATGGATCAATAGCTTGAGGATTCACACTCTCGGCGGACTCCTCAAGTGACCCACGCACGAAATTAGAAGCCATCTAAAACAATCAAGAAGACAACCGCATCAGCAAACACAGTCCTAAACACGTACACATCTAAGCACAACAACATAACATCACCCAGAAACTCCAAAACCTAGGCTCTGATACCAAAAACTGTAACACCCCCTACCTATACGTAGGCGATCCCATCCGATAAGGAGTGAGATGCCATATGAGTCAAGGTGCCACCACACAGATACAATAAAAATCATTCATTCACTTATGACATACATACAGAAATATGGGGTAATTAAAAACTTTACGAAACAACAGGAGCAACAGTTGATCATACATTAATATAACAAAAATCATTACAATAATGTGTTGATCAAACTGGCTGATACAAAAGATAATTACATATCTAAAATATACAAATGCGGAAGCTATTACAAAAACTGATACATGAGAGTTCTATACAAAAGAATCATCAAAGATTATAAAAGCAAAGCCCTACACTAAAGCTTCCTATATTGGCTTGATTGGCAGTGACTCACCCAAAGCAAAACACCTTCCGAACCTGCACGGGTAAAAACACCGTGCTAAGCGATAAACGCTTAGTGGGGAAACACACAAGAAATATGGATGGCCATTCAGAATGGTCGTCGAGGCATAACACATCCATAATGGCATATGCAATTATCCATAACATAACATATATATAATCATGCTTACAAGTTAAAGCCATACATTCTGCATCCCATATCCATATCCAGATTCATATTAACCGAATATACATCTCATCATTATACTCATTTAAATATCACATTCGTATAATCACATCGGAGCAACCAAACTAACATTACACATAATACCTGCTAACTCATAATAGTGGATAACGAGCATACAGACAGTACCTTACGGGTACGAATCGAATACGGACAGTACCTTATGGGTACGAATTGAAACCATTTCATTTTATCATTTATAAAACATTTTACTGAGGGGACCGTAAACATGATCCAAATACTGAGGGTTCGCGAGGAACCAAACGGGACCTGATCGGGGTCCAATCGGAACTGAGGCTGCAGCTATAAGACTCTATTAGGCATGCCTAAGTATCCACTAAACTGTCTCTACCAGGCCATGTATAGCACAATTCACATTTAATTACACATGTTGATCAATAATGAAGAACCATAAAATTTTACATGCATAATTCAATTATATTCAACATAGTACATTGAGTTCATAGGCTAAAGCATAAATAATGCATTCTGACATCACTCATAGAATTCAAATTAAATACCTAGCATAATACAATTCATAAGTTGAGTTCATAGCTTAAGCATAAATAACTCCTTCCAAATCAACTAAAGCAATCAATAATTTAGTATAACAAAACATACCATTAAAAGATGTACAACATATAAAAAGACACTAAATAACATTTAAAACCAAATGTAAGTGAAAAAGGAGTGAAAATAAGAAGAGTCAAAAATCTGCAAAATTTGGGGACAGTGGCGTTTTACACGGCGGTATGACCAATCGATACCGTCATGTAAGACACGTTACACGGGGGTATGGTATAGCCCATACCACCATGTAAGACAACTTGCACAGGCACCAACAGAAGCGTTTCACACGACGGTAAGGGGAAATCCATACCCCCGTGTGAAAGTCACAGCTTAAATTCATTCCTGGGCAGTAACGTTTTACACGGCGGTATAGACGTTTCCTTACCACCATGTAAAACCACGGCTTGCATTTTCTGAGGAATCTCTATGATTCACACGGTGGTAAGCAATGACCATACTGCCCTGTGAGTCATGGGAAACCCAGAACATCAAATTCACAGATTTCAAACCATAAAATCAACCCCAAAACTTACCTTTTAGCTCAACTTACCAACACCCTAAGCAAAAACATACTCAATCATTCCATTAATTCCTCCAACTAAAACCACAATCCAATAACTCAACATGCTCAAATCAAATCATTAAATCATCATACATCTCATTATACTTTCACATTCAAGCAAATTTCCAGAAATCATACTAAACTTAACATTTCCAAAAACACCACCAATTAAATAAAATTCCCAAACTTGCAAACTCCTTAGCTCCTATCACTTTGTGCCACTTGAACCAGCCTTCTCCTTGCCTTTCAGTCCGCGAGGAGGTTCAACTAAGCACAACACCCAAAACACACAAAAATACAAATCCTAAATTAACCCTAAACACAGAGAAATAGGAAGAAGAAGAATATGAACAAATGAATAACATATGCAATAACTTGCCAATTAGAGTCCAAAAAGGTGATTAATTCCCACCACAAAGGCTTGAATCTCAGCTAGGGCACTCAAAGAAGAGCAAAAAGGAAAAAGATTAGACAAGGAAGAGGAGAACGAGAAAGAGAGGATGAAAATTATGCTTTTCCCAAATTCTCTTTCTTTCTTTTTCCTCATCCTTTCCTAACCCTAACACTTGTCTTCTCCCTAGTGGTGAAAACTAACCACTCACACCTAAACAACATGTATCACACACACACACACAATGCACTCCCAATTAATGCACACCCGACTACCATACATGCTCCCACATGCTAACAAAACCCATAAACTTACATTTTTACCCAAAATGCTCTTATGACAAGCCAAACACATACAATGCGCATGCACAAACATGGCTCATACTACTAGGGGGCAAATGGGGTGTGACAGTTATGACCGTGAGGTATCCTGTTTTGCACTTTGAAATATTGTTCATCTTTAAATGTTATTCACGAGTACGAGTATCATTTTTAACCTAGTTTAACATCCTTTTATGATGGTTGTTTTATACTAAATGTTATGTTTAGTATGGAGAATAAATGAGATTAATCGCTCTAAATTATGTGTAACATTTCATTGGTTATGAATGTACATGCATTCTAGCTTATATATTTGTATTTTTATATATATGCATAAGCTATGTGATAATTTACTTGACTCGTACATGAGTGGTTTGGTTTGTATCCTTGGTGGGTGTCACACCCCAAAATAGCCCTGGTCGGATTATGCATGCTAAGTCGGGATCGGAAGGGTATTTCAGTAAATTTGTGTTTGAGAAATTTGGAGTGTTAAGGACCTAATTGAAAAGATAATTAAGTGTGTTAAGAAAAGAAATGTGTAAGTGAGTGAAGTATAATTTGTCTAAGGACTTAAGAGCATTTTATTAATTTGGAAAAAGTTGAGTGGGTTTTGAGGTCCTATTAGGAGCTGCCAGGTGGGTTTGTTAGGTGGGCATTGAAAGAAGAAAAGAAGAAAAGTAAGTGAGTGAGAGAGGAAAACACAGATTTGCAACCCGATCTCCCCTCTCACGCCTACTCCTCTTCTTCTCTTCTCCTTTCTTTGTTTCTCCTTTCTCTCACGTTTGGTTTGGGCTGTGTTTGGCTTGGATTGTCCTTTGCTTGAAGAGGTAAGTTGGATTTAAGTTCTGTTCTTCTTCTTCTTCTCTTCCTCCTGGTTTTGGTTGAGTTAGGGTTTTGAAGTAACTGTGGATTTTGTTTGTGCAAGCTTTGGATTGTAAGAAAGAGCATAGTAAAGGCAAGGCAAGGATTGAGGAGTGAAGCTGGAAGCTGTGTTTTTGGAACGTGATTTTGAGGTTTGGGAGCTCTGTTTACTGCATTTTGATTTCTTAATGTTTTGCCCTAAATCTCACTTAGGATGTTTATGTGTTTGCATTTCTGGAAATTGATGTGGTTTAGAATGTGTACATGCATGATTAAGTGAGTAAATGTGTTAGTAATGCATGGCAAATATTGAATTGGAAGTTCTGAGTTTGGGTTTTGAACTTACTGTATTTTTAGGGTTTATGCTCTAGAATGGATTAAATGTGTTTAAGCATGGTTTTAATGATTTAATTGTTGAATTAAGTTGCAATTGTCTTGTTTATGCTGTTTGGGACATCGATTGGAAGTTAAGTTGAGTTTGGTGGTGTTTTGAATGAGATTGAAAATGAATTTATCGAGTTCTTGGAGTTCTGGGTAACTGGGAATGGAAAATCGCGTCTCTGTTCTGTGTGAGGCGAGTCACGTCGCGTGACTTAGAGTCACGGCGTGACTCGTGTGAAGGGCAGCGTGACTCCCAGTTGCGAAGCGTGACTCTTCTCTCTGTGAGAGGAAAGTCACGTCTCGTGACTTAGGGTCACGACGTGACCCTTGTGTATGGCAAAGCGTGCCTCCAGTCGCGAAGCGTGACTCTTCTCTCTGTGAGAGGGAAGTCACGTCTCGTGACTTAGAGTCACGGCGTGACTCTGGTAAGGGCAATGCGTGACTCCTCTCTCTGTGAGAGGGAAGTCACGTCACGTGATATAGAGTCACGGCGTGACTCTTGTGAGGCCAGGCGTGACATAGAGTCACGTCCCGTGACTCTCTAGCAGGTCACGAGACGTGACACTAGGTCACGCCGTGACCCTCCTGTGAGGTCAGTCACAAGTCGTGACACGACTTGTGACCGACTCCTCTTCAGCTCCTTTTTCCGATTTCGCCCAGTTTTAAACCAAAATGGATTTCCTATTTCTTCTGTATGGGTCTTTACTTCTGTATAATTTATGTCAGACTGTTATACGCTCCTGTATGGCTTTTCTGTTTTACTTTGTTTCCCCACATGACTAGTTTTCTTGAAATGACTTTCAAATGCTTTTATAGCTCTTTCCTCTATCGAGTGCTATCTTATTTTGCTCATCGGATTGGTTAGCCTATTTCAGTTATGATTAGCGATATGTTATGCATATCTTTGATTGAATTCTGCTCTGAGAGTAATCTGTCATGCTTAGAAATATATAGTATCATTTCATGATTCAGATTATGCGTTTTTGGATTATTGGCATGATATGATTCCACGTGTATTTCAGATATGCTTTAGTAACTTGAGTAGTGCTAAAATGCAATTGATTGACCTATTGCATACTCCAGAATATGACTTGTATGAGCTTTGATTGATATTATGGTTTAGCCTTTGAACTCATTGTATTATGTTAAATGTAATTTGGACTATGCATGATTTATATTTAGTTATCGTCACCTGATGCATGATTAGGTTTGTATTGATAATGTTTGGCATGTTAGTGCTTTTATACCTGATTCTTGGCATGCTTTAGAATATTATTTAATGTTAAAATATATGGACTGTAATAGGTTTTGCAATGCGAATTGCATGATGTACGACCGACTTTATGAACATATTTATATGTCTATTATACTCTGATTTATGCATGATGTATATATATTTGTATATATATATTTATGCGTTATGCGATTCGAAACGTGAATTGTTTTATGCATGACCTGCGAGAGTCAGTCTAGTGGATAGTTAGGCATGCCTAATAGAGTCTTTCAGTAGCTGCAGCGCCCTTTGAACGTATTGGACCCTGATCAGGTCCCCCGTATGGTTCCTCGCGAACCCCCCCTCAGTACGGATCCTCATGGTCCTTTTTAATGTATTTGGATCGGGTTAAGATCCCCCATCAGTAAAATGCTTTTGTGATAAAATAAAGTGGTTTTCGATTTGTACCCGTAAGGTACTAATCAGTTCAGTACACTCGTTATCCACTATTGTGAGTCAGCAGATGCTTTACTGGTTTGTATTACTCTGAAATAACTATATGAATGTGATATCCGTTTGATTATGATAAAGATCTCAGGAATCAGTTTATGTGTATTTGAATGTGACTATGGGTTTCAGAATGTATGTCTGTTTTAAATAAGCATGACTTTATATCTAACATGATTATCCGTACTCGTCATGTGATTTGTTATAAGTTTCTGAATGCTTTGATTATGATGCGACTAGAGAATTTATGTATGTGACTTAAACATGTTTTGTTAATATATTAGCTTGTGAACCGAAGCAGCTGTGATGGTAAGTATGTGATGATTATTGTACTCTCTGCATGATGATGATATGAATGTATTACTAAGTGGTTATGCCTTCAGTCTCCGTTATCAGAATGTTTCTGCATGATGCTTAATATATATTAGAGTTGCGCAGCGGTATTGTGATGCTCTAAATGTTATCCTTTGGATATTTGATTAGTGAGTATGCTTAACATGATGATTGGGTTGTCAGTTCAGGCGTGGGTACTTAGTGATATTTAATGCATGTGTTTAGCTCTTGTGACTCCGCATGGTAAAATGCTATCATTTGATACCCATGTAGGTTTATGCATGAGTTATAGTATGTAGTTCGGCATGATGATATTTGTATCGTATATTGTATCATGTCTGTATTTGTATATCCTGGACATGGGTTTATGGTCTGTCTGTGAATTATCGATTGAATGCCTTTATTGTGCAGCCTGATTATTTATATGTTATGAATATCCGCATGTGCCATTTGAATGTGTTATGCCTTGGCGACCATTGTGAATGGCCGTCCATATTCTTGTGTGTTCTCCCCACTAAGCGTTATCGCTTAGCACGGATTTCCTTTCCGTGCAGGTGGCAGGTTTAGTTCTGTTCGAGTCGCGCTTCTGCAAGGTCGGCCACGTAGGAGTTAGAAGTTCTGTATTTTGTTCAGCTTCTGTATTTCAGCTTTTGTAATTCTGTAGTATTGTATATGTATTTAATTATGTTTTAATCTTGAGTTTTCTTTTGGGAATGTAATAGTTAGTATGTCCTTATGTTTAGTTAATTCTTTGTTTTATTATTTCAATTATGCTTCAGTTGAATGGTCTTATGAATGCTTCTGTGTATGCTTCTGCATAGTGTCTGTGTGTACATAAGTTATTGCATGGTCAGTCCGTGCCTGCAGGTAAGGTAAGTTTTTAATTAATCCGTATTTCTGTATGCATGTTAAGTATGACTGTGTGCTTCCGCATTGTGCATGTGTATATCTGTATATATGAGCGTCGTGTAGCGCGTCCGTCGGCGTCCTTCCAACGGGGACGGCGATGGGGGTGTTACAGTGGGATACTTGGATAAATGTTGAGCGTGTGATATTTTGATTTGAATGTTGTTGAGCATGATCGGTCAAGGTAGTGGATAGATAAGCATGCTTATTAAGGGCTAGAGTTTTGCAGCTGCTCGTGTCGACCCGTATGGGTTCAGTTTTAGACTTCGGTCTTCTAAAAATTTAGACTTCCGTCTTTTGTATTAAAGCATTTAGACTCTGGTCTTCTGGAATCCTAGACTTCAGTCTTCTAATACTGCTCATCAGTATTCTGTTACTCGTATCCACCATCGTCATGATCTCAGGCTATATTTGTATTGTATTTGTGAGAAATAAGTGAATTTGTATCGATTATATGTTCTGTTACTTCTGAATGTTAGCAATTACTATTACTGCAATATTTGTTTAGACTTTGAGTAAGTTACCGTCATGCTTATGCTATTTTATGATAAGCTTCTGAATTTTTGATGCAAGTACTTGTGTTTTATATGCATGTATATTGTAATTTTTGTGACTTCTTTCGAAGTCCTTTGCTTCTGTTTATCCCCACTAAGCGTTATCGCTTAGCACGGATGTTTTGTTTCCGTGTAGGTTTGCAGGTTCCGTTCTAATGAGGGTCCCCATCTGCTGGCCACTAGGAGTTGAAGAGTTTCTTTTTGTTTTGATTATAGTATTCTTTATGTATAGGACCCAAGTATAGTGTTTTGTATATGAAATGTTTGGCATCCAAATTCTTATATATGATATGTAATGATTTTGTATTTGTATTCATTATAAGTTCAGCAATATAAGTTTATGTTGATTAGAGCTACTTCCGCTTCTGTATGTTTTTTTTATTATTTTCGCTTTAGTTGTTTTTACGTATGTGTATGTGAGTTTGTGCATAGCAACCCGATGTTCCTCCTGAGGGGCATTAGGGCACTGCAGGTTTCATTACAAGTATACAGAACAGTACAAGTGTAATGACCCAAAATGTACCTGTAGACACCGGATCCTAAGATAGCCCAGAGTGAAGTTATCCAGTGATGAAAATGATACCTATTCACAGGCAAAAGATAGATAGAAGTGATGATTTTCTCGAAAAATATGTTTACATCTTTTCATTTTTTTATAAAAAAAAAGATGAGAGGGGTTATTTTTAGAGGGCCTATAGTGTGAGGCCCATCTCACCCATGTGAGATGCAGCCTCACGTTTGGGAGGCCCATCTCACCAGGTGAGAGGCAGCCTCACTTTAGTGAGGTGCATCTCACCTGCCTTACTGCCCCAGCACCCAAACGTCTCTTTTCCGTATTTTCGGGGGATTTAGTTGGAAAAGCATGGTTTATGTTTTGTTTAGTAAAAAATAACCTAATCTCCTCTAAGATATAAAAAGAAAAAGTTAAGAAGCTAAGGGGGGAGGGATGATTTTGGAAAAGGCAGAAAAGGAAAAAACGTAGAGAGAAAAGCTTGGAGAGCAAGAAAACAATTCTGAGTTCTCAAAGCATTCTTGGATTGCTTTTTAAATCCAGGAAATTAATTCCTGAGGTTTGAGATTTCAAACATCTTTCATCTTTTCCTTAAACGTAAAATGACATTTCAAAGTTTTATCAGTCTCTGTTTTGATTTTCTTCTCAAGAAGAGCAAAAAGGAAATCCAGAACTTCTTCATCTGCAAATCAAAAATCATATCTGAGGGTAAATACGGGGATAAACCTTCTCTTATTTTCCTTCTTTCTTTTTATTTCCTATTTTGTTTTACCAAGTGTTCTTCATTTGTACATACTATATATATTTGTTGTTTGATTTTATTGATCTTTATATCGCATGTTTGTTGTTGTTTATTATCAGACATGAGCCAAAAATATTTATTATGGTTAATTAGCATGTTTGTTGTTCTTTTATGCACGTTTTGTTGGAATAATGTCATGTTTATTCTATCTGTTAACGTTGCTCTATTCACCCCTATTTTTATGTTTGTATGATCGTGTCTTTACTTTGTACAAGTCATGACCTGATGATCGAGTCATGTCTTTGTTTTACTCAAATCGTGATCTCCCGATCAGATCATGATTTTGTTTTCCTTGTTTTGTCAGTGTCGTGACTTTTCTGATCGTGTCGTATTTGTTGTTTTTGTTCATCCGTTCTTTTGTTCTTTTCCGATTGGATCGTGTTTTCTTCGTTCGAGTCCTCTTCCCCGTCCGACTCATGTCCCTACTGCATGAGTTGTACCCTTGTTTTTCTTGTTGTCCAATTGGATCGTGTCTTGCTCCCCTCCTTTCCCTGTTTGAGTCGTGATTTCTCATCCAATACTTGTCATTTCTTTCTCTCTGTCTTATTGGGTCGTGTTTGTTTCGCCTGGATCATGCATGCTTTATTCGAGTCGTGTCGTGCTTCACGTGTCACGCTCCATTTTCTCCCTTCGGATCGTGCGTCTTTGCAATTCGAGTCCCACTTGGGCCTTCATGCTCGTGCACCCCATGCACGAGTCGTGCACCTTGGTCTTTACTCCTTTCTGTGGCTCTTCTTCCTCTGTTCCCTTCCCTTTGTTTCATTGTATTTTTGCATGTATTCTTTGTCTTATTTATTCAATTTATCTCCTACTAATGCAACTGTTGAATTTAATTTATATTTAGTTATTTACATTCACTTAATCGTTTATATTTAATTAGTTTAATTGATTATTATTTAATTGATCTAATAATTATTTTAATTAATTATTTTATTCAACTAATTTATTTAATCATATTATATTAATTATTTAATTTACTTTACTAACATTTGATTTTATTTTTGTTTTGTTGCC